>CM066584.1:10610000-12050000 GCA_033816785.1 Picus viridis | reverse complement strand
ACTGACTGGTAAGGGCTAATGGTTTTAGCAAGGTCAGGAAGAGTTTCAACTGGGAATTCATATGCTTGTTGCTTTCCACAAGAACTGAGCAAAATACTTTACAAAACATCTGTGTTCCTGGCTAAGGCAGGCCCCTCTGGAGGGAGGAGGAAATCGTGCCTGTCTAGGCATCTCCCAGGAAACAGAGGATACTAAGCATAGCTTGTTGTTACTCAGTGCTTGTGCTGACTCTGTGCAAGAACCCAATAACAGGGATACAATGGTCAGGTGACAGTTATGAATAAACCCCTCTCATTTCTGCTCCACATTTCCCATCCTCTCTGAGCTTTCTGTTTCAAACAATTTCCCTGGGTTTTATTTTCTAACCAAACCAGGCTCTTCTGCATCCGAATCTTTGCTGTGTGTCTTGCTGTGTGGAGAAGCTTTATGTAGATCCTTGCAAAGCTGGATGAATCTGGGTCATGTGAGAACATTTTAAAGCTAACTGTTCATTTTTTAATTCATAGCTCTGAGCTATAGCGAAATTGGCTCCCTTACTCCTAAAGTGATCACTGTGTAAACTGAGACACTGACAACTTCAAGCAGACCTAAGCCAGCAGAGTTTCCAGTTGCTTTAAACACCATGTTAAGGGAACTGATAGAGGAGTCTCAGAGGAGACTTTGGTTAATTTTTAAATGAATGAGAGGTTTCTGCAAAAGGATAAGTGAATATTTCTTATCACAATCATAATGATAAAAAGAAGCAATGATCTTTAAACTGTTATGGAAGTAATTTAGAAAGTTTAGAAGCCTAATTCCCCTTAAGTGCAACAATTTAGTGTCTACATTTATTTTAAAAATTGGATTATTAATAAAAAAGAACTGGAAATTATAGCAAGTGTGCAATATCCCCTGAAACATAATTTAGAATATTTCCATAATTTAAAGAGCAGTTTTATCTGCTTGTAATTGGCAACAGAAACATGTTGGCATTTTATGCTGTTTCATCTTCTGGGTATCTCTGCTAAACTTAACGGGTCTGTTCTGTTTTGTTTTGCATCCTGAATATTTTAAAGATAAGGATAGATTCCTAAACATATTGGATTATTATGTTTATGCTATTTGTGATCAGTTTTGTATTTCCTTAAGTCTGAGATGTCCTCAATAATTCTGTTTCACCAAGGAGGTCATCTTTTTACAGATCTGTGTGGATCAGGAGAGTGATGAATTGCTGCTCCGTGTCTCTCATCCATGAGTAGCTATATTTCATATTGAAATTGCACATGTGGTAATAACATTGTGAAAGATCAGCATCAATAATGGCTTTAAAAGACTCTACCTCCATTCCTGAAGCAATAATATCTGTCCAGTGCTATTTAGTAATATAGCAGAATTCCTTATCTATGACTTTGACAAGGACAACCCTATTGATATCCATGGTAAATTATTAGCTATGAATACCTAAGCTTTATGGTTTACGTATGGTTTTGTGCTTAAATCTATTTTATGAAGCTCCTTAGTAGAAGGCAAACACAGTTTTGTATTTCTTCTACTCCTCTCCTCACTTATTAGAGTAACATGATTCTTTACCATTCTTCCACGAGCTTTTCTTTTGTGAAGATCTACATTTCTCATCGGTGGAACTAAGGATCTCTGCTGAGGAGAAGGAACATCAGACTGCAATTAAAATAATAGCAGTCTTCCAACTGAAATATTAATAATATTTCTTTTTTAATGCTACATTTAATGTTCCAGAACAGGAAGTCATATAGCATAATCAAGTTCAACAAACACTACAGAAGACATAATGTTTATTATTAGCAACACATCACCATATGACAGTGACAGGTGGTGCTCCACAAAATGCCATCAGTCATCAGAAGAAACGTGAGGAAATGAAAAGCTTCAAAAAGTGCAATTTTATAGCAGTATAAACCAATTCAGACCTGTTATTGTTAGATAACTGTAAGATAATGTTCAAAGTTAATATTTATGGTGTCTGAGAGGATACTTTTTGGATTATTGGCTATGTAGGGTGCTGCATCCTGTATTTATAATGATTTGCAAGAGCACTGGTGCTGCATGAAGACCTTGGAGTCATGATCCAGAGTTTCCTAAAATAACTCTGTGTCCTAATTTTTCAGAAGATGGGAGGGAAGAAATTTGTATAAGAGGGACTCATTTAGAAAACATGAAATTATGTTATAAGCAGAGTTCTGTTTCAGGAGTGCCCACTAATTTTACTATTTTGTTGTGCTTTAGTTAACTAATTAATTTAATTTTCAATAGAAAAATGCCAACTATTTATCTATGAAAATACACATTCATATTGTTTACTTTACTTCTAAAGTACGTTGTGCATGTGGTGATAATAAGAGTGCTTAGATATGACTGGAGTTAAACCACAACAGTGGCTTCTAAGGTTGTTCTAACTCCAGTAGCCCCTTCACTGATGGTGTTGAGAAGTAGATTATGACAAGTAGTCTCAGTACTCTTGAATGTATCTCAGCAAAGGTGCTTGAGCTGGTTCTCAGTCTAGAATTTGAGTGTTGCACATGAATTAATTTTGTTCACTTTTTCTCATTGGTGACTGTGTATTCTGATAATGCTGCTGAAACTAGGTAAGCAACTTTCTATTCTGCTCAAGCCAGTCATAAATTCACTCTTTGAAATTGTCCTTGTCTGATGCACAAACAAGTCATAGGTTCTCAAATAAAAGCTTTATAGAAAGAGCACCAAGCATAGAATGAGAGATCTGCTTTTAGGAGAGCAAAGCTTGCAAGGACACTTGTCATTAGTTTTGAGGTCAGATGGGAATATTGTTTAGTTGTGCTCTGCATGACAATATTTCTTAGAACAGGAACATTTATACCATGTAATTTTGGCAGTATCAGCAAGCGAAGAACAGTTTCTCGATCGCTTCAAGAGGTATTCCACTTCATGATTATGATTTTACTTGCGGTGAGTGGTGGTTTTGTTGGGCTGCTAACATGCAACGAACCATAAATGTGTCATTTACATGACTGACCACACAAGTGGGTGTATGCTCTACAGCTTTCACCTCAGCCTCCTAGAGCTCACCTACTAGAGTATCTCTGTTAACCTCCCTGCAAAAGAAAATATCTCATCTGCTTTTGAAAATGTCTTGCCATCTTGTCCAGATGTGCAGATAGGTGTTTCACCATCACAATATAACAATTTTCTTCTATTTGTAGTTGTGTGTAGCAATGCTTGTAAGATATATGCTGCAATCATATTGCAATGTATTTCTTTACCTTTGGCTTAATTCTAATATTTACCCTGCTCAGGCAATCCACTCTAGTTCTAAAGGCTGTTATATGGCAGGTATGTTGTATGGTATGGCAGCAAGGCAGTACTACTCAAGTAATTTATTAAAAAACCTTTCTTAGTGAGTCAATTTATGTCATTGGTTTCTCACAAAGATTCATTTGTAGTATTTCCTTTAATATGGTTATTTGTGTACAAACTGTGGCTCCTATTTTCCATAGAAACAATGTCTAGGCAGTGCAGATAGTTAAGATACTACTCTGAACAATACCAGGTGCTGGGTGTGTGGCACAGTGCATAACACACCATCAAAGTATGCACATTATCCTTGCATTATCCTGCTCTCGGTTGATTTGAATTGGGGCCTCTGGGGCCAAGGATGGTACAAACTTTATCATTGCTGAGCTGAACATCTTATTGATTTTTCAAGAATCAACAATTTTGCAGTATTTTTCTCATGCTGATCTTTCTAATTTGAAGAAAAGGACAAAATTGTATATTTTCATAAATCTCTACGTGTTCGGCTCCAAACACGTGTTTAGGAACAGGAGAGAAACGATTCTGAGGTCATTTATCAGTGTCCTGGAATTGTTTACTTAAGCCATGTAAGCACTGCTGACCTGAGCATCACTGGGCTGTGGCTGGATCAAAATGATGTTCCCATTAAAATACAACCTAAGCAGTTATGATGAGTAAGCAGCTTTGTACCCCATCAGACTATGGCATGTGGCTGTAATTTCAATAATAAAGTAATTAACATTGGTACTTGCAGATCAACTAATATTTTCTTGCAATGCATATGTATTTAGTTGATAAGATTCTCTGAAACTTCTGATGTAAAGGGAAGTGAATTTGCAACTAGCCTCATTTTTTCTGGTCACCTTCAGAATTGTGACTTGCTAGCAGATTTACTGTCAGTGTACGAAAACTAATGAACCACTTCAAGCCATGTCATAAAACTAGAATTCTTTTGTACTTAATTAGACGGCCTGAAAAAAGGAAGTTGGACCAAAACCTGATAAAATTTGCTTCATCAAAACAAATTGGAAACAGATGATTGACCCACAGTAACTCTACAATAATAATGCTGCAATCCTTACAGCACTGTGTCTTGGTTCATTTGAATTGCTTGTTTCAGACCCTGTTGAAGTCTTTACCCACACTGTTCATGTGTATTTTATAGATGATACTACTTGTGATGCTGATGGTCAAGATCACATTATGCTCATGGCCTTGTTAGTAACCTTTTGGGCAAGGATGTTTTTTCCCCCTTTCCCAAGATGCTTTCTTAGGTTTAGCAGAAATTTCTGGGTAAGGTGACTCAAATACTTTTGAGAATAAGACTGGTCAAAACCACTCTTCTGTACATATTTGTGGTTGTTTTTTTTTAATTGGTACATTTATATTTTGGAGCACGGATTGGAGATTGGCAGGGAATCAAGAATGTGACATTTGCAGAAAATAAGCTGAATGTAACCAACCTAAAAGGCTTGAAGAAATTGCAGTTTGCACACGTGCAGTAAAGAAAGGTGTGTTAGTTTGACAGCTTAAATATTAAGTCTTTTCACCTTGACTGGGCGTGATTGAGGCTGGAGTTGCAGAACCTCAATCAGTCCCAGATGGTGGGAACTGAGGATGAGGAGATACTGTCCACATTCCTGCTGCCACTGCCTTAGCATCACAGGGGTACCATGATGCTGTCTAACTTGAAGTGAATGATTTCAGGATGTTGAGTTTGGCAGTTTGTAGCTTGAAGCAGATGTCTGTCAAAGCTTACAAAACTGAGCTAACTAAAAAGAAATGCAAATCCAGTTTCTAGTATATTTGTGATACCTCACAAAAGACTATTAACAAAGACATTACAACTCTGTGTTATTAGAACTTTCTAATTGTGTTCTTTGAGATTTAGAGATCTGATTTTCAAAGTGCCTAAGCATTCCTAGTAGCAACAGAAGCAATGGGAACTGTGTGTTGAATGTTCAACATAATGGTTTATATAAGGAGAGTTACTCTCAAAAATCCAATGGGAGGCATCTAAATTGGATCCACAAATTAAAAGGTACTTTTGATCATAACTTCTGCAGGTGTCAGCTCCCCATTTGCAAAATGGCTCTACTATCTTCTTGCCTCTCGGTAAGCTGTGAAACTACATTAGTGTTTGTGAGAAGTATCTTACAAAATCCCACGAGGCAATGAATAATTTTATCATTGAAGCTTGAATAGTGTTTAGTAAGTAGATTATGGAGCTGCTTAGTAGTAAAAAAATACTGAAAATACTTAATGGCTTCTTGCTTAATGAGAACAATCCATTAGCCAATGATTCAGTGGGAAAATGTGGATCATAACAATATTACAGTACATAAACACAAACAGGTTTTTTGCTGGGGCTTGCTAGCTTTTACATGATTGATGCTTACCACTTTAGCATTCTTGTAGCATTGGTTTTGGGTGATGATTTAATAACTATCAAAGCAGGTATTTGATTTTGTACAAGGATTTGTTCTTGCATATTTGTAAATTCCATTATTCACTTGAGGAGACTTATGTATATAAATGGTTTGAAAGGCATTTTCCACTAGCAGTTTGTTAAAAAGTAATCTATTCTTAATTTCACCTCTTAGGCACTCTGCAAGGAATAATTTTAGGGATGAATATTATTTGTAGTTCAAGAAATTAATGATTAAGCCTCTTAGTATTCTGAACTTGTGTTTTCACTCAGATCTTTAGACAGTGCTAATGATTCCTGACTTCAGTTCTTGATCTTCCTGTCACCACAGCCTTAAACATATTCCAAAGAATGAAAACGTTTTTTGGAAGCCTTTCTAATTTTTGCCTTAGTGAACCTAATGGGCAGATGATGACACTCTGTAAATATGTTTTGAGCTCTCTTGGTGGCCCAGAGCAGATCTGTCCTGCTGGCAATGTCCTCTGCATGCCAATTCCCCTAGTGGCAAAGAACTCACTTAGGCAGCTTCTTGTTACCCCCTTAGCCACTTTTATGAAGACTGTACATATGTACTATTTTCAGAGAAGGGGATGTGACAAAATTATAGCAGCACTCTTGGGACCCCCATCTGCTAGAATGTCCCTGATCTCACCTCCATAAAAATGTCACTACTGTTCAAGTATTTCAAGAGAAGCATGGTCATGGCAACATTCATCCTTCTTACGCTGCTAGAATTAAACCTGTCCATAAAATAGATGGGAGAGCTGCTGAACCATTTCAAAGGATGGCAAAGTTCCCATGATAAATTAATACCCAAGTCAAACTGCCTGCTGTTAAGGACTCTATACTCTGTGATTCCTGTTCACTCCCCATTAAATATACATGCCTTTAAATGCCCTGATATAGCTATAAACACATTCAGCTGAAATTTATTCTCTTTAATATTTATCTACATCTAGATATTTGTACTGTTACATCCTTTTTTGTATGAAACTTTTATATTGTAGTTGGGAGGGAATGCCCACTGTCATCACACTTATATCAACTCCTTCAAGCTACAATATTTTATTTCTTACCATCTCTGTCACTGGGAGCAGTTTCTCATAATTGCAACCTAAATGTTTAATGTGACAGAAATAGGAATGAATGGGAGAAGATCTAAGTGTTGGAGATTAGCTTGAAACAAAGGTGACAGTGGTTCTTGCTTTGGTCTTTGTATTGTGTAGTCTTGATCATACAGGTACAAGTCTGGGAACACAATAAATTTTGTCCTCAGTTTCCATCTTTCATGTAGGCTATTGGGGGGGGTTCTTTGATTGGGGTTTTTTGTTTGTTTGTTTTCAGATTAAAAATGCAATTCATGTAGAATTCAGAAAAGAGGATGGCTCGTTAATAGTTCAGCCCTACCGAGGTGTTTATTTAGAGTGATACAGTTTTTATTTATTTTAAGAAAACTTTTTCTTACAGATCAGTAATTACAGAATCACAGAAATATTGAGGCTGGAATAGACCTCTGAAATCACCAAGTCCAGCCTATGACCTAACACTACCAGACTGACTAGTCCATGTCACTAAGTGCCGCATCCAATCTTTCCTTAAACACCTTCAGAGACAGAGAGCCCCTGGGCAGTACATTAGCTTCAAATTTCTCATTTGTATTTTCATACAAACATGTCCTTTCTAAATTCAGTGTTTTTCTGCATAATAAAGTATGATTATAAGCAAACTGAAACAGTTGCTTTTAGTCTTTTTATGTTTGTAATGCCACTTACTTGCCATAACCCTGTGATTTTCTGTGAGTAATGAATTCACAATAAAACTGGCTTTCTTACAGTGAGGGTGCAACAGTTTCTTTATAATCAACAGTTTGATGTTTTTCAATTTAAAAATTCAGGGTTTAGAGACTCCATTTAAGAAGATGGATACTGCACTGCAGTTCAGTAAAGGATTTTACCCTTACTGGTGAATGAAAACAACATTTCTTATGTGTGTAAGACAGCCTGTCTATAAATTCTCATGCTGGTAACTCAGATACAGTGCTATAATGTATATATTTATCTGAAATCTTTCATCTCTTGTGGTTGCATAGATGTCTGTGTAAACATTCCAGTGAGAAGAATCTGTAAGACTTTTTTGTTTATCTAGTTTTTAATCTATTATTTTGTATTCCTTTTGCCTTTATTTTGTCAACATCTTGTGACTGAGTCATTTCCCTGGTTTGGTGGAAGACTTTCTGGTATCACTATGGCTCAGGAGTAGCATAGGAACATAATTTTTTGGCTTTTTGCCCCAGACAATAACACATATTTGTTCAATACACTAGAAGAACTGAAATGCTGCTTTGGGAATGCTTCCTAAACAATTGTCATGTTTTCTTTTGTGTTCTTTTACTATTATTTTACATTTCCTCTACCGGTGGTTTTTCTTTAGCTTATAAATTAGCACGTCTCAAAATCATGGAGGACACAGTACTTATTACTCAGGCAGATTTAAGGGTAATGTAGAAACTGCAGTTTTAAAATGTAAATCCAAAATTACTACTTAAAATTATTCTTCCGGTCCAGTATTTCCTCTTGCATTATCTCTATGCTTAATGGCAGTTAGCTCTTTTTGCCATTAGAACATTCATCAGGGCATTTCCCATCAATTCTATTTATACTCAGTTTATTTTGAGGTATCTCTTTTGGCAGTCACATACTGAAAAAACAGTTGTATTTTATTCCAAAACATTCTTATGTGAATGTAATCTGAATTTCAAATCTACATTTCAAAGTGGTTTCTTCAAATATAGAACTTTCTTAGCTGTGTGTCAATTAACTTGCAGTTGTCCTCATAGTCTAATAACTTGCAGTATTTTGCACTAAAACTGGCATTGAGATGATTTTATTTAGTTGGTGTTAAAGCTTTGTAGATACTGCTCTTTAGATAATGTATTTGGAAAGCAATGACTGACTGAAAATTGCATTGATTTCCAACTGCTCCTCAAGTGCCCTGCAATGTTTTGTTTTGAGTTACAGTTAGGAAGAGGCTGCAGGTACGTGACCATACAAGTACATGACCATGACATCATCAAAATAACACAGCAAATCAGCACAATGGAGTGGCAGGTCTCATGTCCTATTGTCTAAAAAAACCCAACCAAACTGCACTTCTGTTGTATGAAATGTTGTTGTGTTGTGGGAATATTCCTTTTTCATCTCCTTTTAATTAAATACTTAGGTCAAAGCTAGTTTTTATAAGCTAGCTTCTGGGGTTTAGAGAGTTAAATTTTACAATATCAATGTGTTTCCATGGCAAACTACTGTATTTTAACGTTAACTTCTGAGGGGTAAGAGGTGGTGAAATCACCTCCCAAATATCTGTTCTGTGTTCAATATCACAATTTCCAATCATTGGTCTCATGAAAAGGAGACCTTATCTCAGCAAGTTTTATAATTGAAGCTGGCTGATGGGAGTGAAGGAGAGGGAAATTGCAGAATGTTAATTTAGATGGAGACTCTTGGAACATATCTTAGAGGACTAAGGGTATACTGTGAAGTTCTGTGATCCTTTTAATTTTCACTGTATCCCTTTTGAATACATGGGAACCTTTGTATGCAATTCACTGTGATCTTAAATATACTCTCTTTAAGAAATGATCCACAAAGGGAAGAAGACATGTCTTTTTCTGGTTTTGTTACCTTTTGATTTATTAATTTAGAATTGTACTTTCTGATCCTTCCCAATATAAAATAGGGCTGAAAAAAATTGAAGGTTTTCCTATCTAGACTATACCGTGTGAAATGTTAGCCTTTTTTTGGATGCCTTAGTGTCAAATGAAATATTATGATGAAATCATCAGCAAAACCTTGTCACTGAAATCCATTTGAGTCAAGAAGATTGTTAGTCATAATTTCAAGTAATTCATGTTTGGTTTTGGCTGGTAATTTGCTGAAATGAGAAACAGAAGCCTTTGTCAAATGCTCCAGATCTCCACTCTTCCACAAAAGACTTGGGGCATGAATCTGAATAGTTCAGTGATTTGTGTTGTGGCAGGAGTGAACAAATGACCATCTTCAGAAATATTTATATTTTTTACAAGTGCCCTATAAAAACCCAAATACTGTGGTCTTACATATCTATCAGAGAAACAAGTTGGAAAAAAATGTTTCTTCTGTTTTCCTGCTAGCAAGTGTAAAAGTAGTATCCCTCAGGTCTTGCCTCTCATCACAAATTCTGATCACGTAAAATGGAATTTTAGGGTCAAATGGTTGTTCTCCACAACAGTAGTGTAGTCCGTGTGCCAAAATGTTAACTTAGCTTTGGGTAATACCTTTAGCTTTAAAGGCAGAGGCCCAAATTCTCTGTTGTGCTGGATTACAGGCACTGTTCTGCAAAATTAAAAGCATGTAAACTGGCTCACTTACATAACATGAATTTTCAGATTAATGGAGACTCAGAGTTTTATCGCAAATAAAAGGGCAAGAAATGAATGGGAACTCCATTAAAGCAGTCCTTGTTGCTGCAAGCCAAGCCTCCTTTCTGCAGCTATAGAAGTATGTTGATTTTATGTAACTGATCAATACAAGAGGAAAATACATTTACCAAACCAGACTGAATTATGCAAGTAAAAAATAATTATAATAAAAAAAAATATCTGGATCTACACATTTCCTCCCATATCCACACACCACACACATCACTTCCAAAGCCTGCAAACATTTACTGTAATTTACAGTAATATTCCTAGGTTCTCTACTGGTCTCAGGTGATGCTTTTCCTTTAGATAGTCTTGCAGTGACAGCAAACCTTTAAGGGAAGCACATCTTTTACCGAAGCCTTCCTCATAAAAGGCTGAAAGAGATAACACAGAAAGAAGATGGGCTGTCAGGAAAATTGATGGTGGGAAGGAATCTCAGCTTTTCCATTTCACCAAGCACGGACAAAGTGCCTGATCAGTTACTTAAAACACTTTCCAGTGTTCCAGAGCTCAGAGTGGTCTGTGCAAAGTAAATCAAATTAATTGCATATATCACTTTCCACAATGAAATGGTATGCCCACTCAAACGGAAATTATTGCATGCTGATGCTGTAGTTGTGGTGTTGTGAGAAGATCTTCTAAAATTTAGTTGTGTACGACTGCAAGAAATAGGTTTACTTCTTGCCCTTCACAGGTAGAGTGAAACCAGTTACTTGGGATTTCAGCACAATGGAAGAGTGACGTGTGTAGCTGATGGTAAAACAGTTTTAAGGACAGCAGTAGAACAGATATCTTGTGCCATGGCACAAGAAAATTGCTGCTTTTTAGGAAGAAGAAGGTGGGAGAATACAGTGTGGGGTTTTTTAGTGTGTTTTGTTACATTGCCTGGACTCTGTGCTGTGGGTTTTGCTTACATAGTATTTTTCATTACGTATTTAGATTTAGTGCCACTTCTGTGTGACTGACACTGTCCCCTTGTCACTCTCCTGTATAGGACTTGAACCCATCTGTCCCATGATGTTTTTAATATTAATGACCACATCCCTGCTGTGTGAGCAAAATCAGAATAGCCAAAGTTAATAGGCAGAGTGTGTACAAACTGGTCTGAAAGGGCTCCAAATCAAGCTGCCTGCCTCCATTTGTATGTAAGTGCATGTGAGCACTCCTTGTTTATTAAAACTGCTGCTGTTGGAAAGAAAGATAAAAATGAGTCACCCGGAGGGAACAATACTGAGATAAATGTACTTTAGTCATGAGTTTCTGCTTGCTTCAAAGTGTGGTCTCACTTTCCTGGTACACTCTGATACTTTAGATTTGTCTGTAACTGTTGCCCCTGCAACCCTGAGTTTGGTAACTGCTTTCAGATAAAAAGAGCTAGGAGGGTGATGGAGAACATGAATCTGTAATCCTTGCTGTGTCACTATGCTGCTTTTCAGTGCTCTGCATTTTTCTGTGTATTTATTTGGCTTCATTATTCTTCTCAGGCTTGTTTCCTATCTCACAGCCTCTTGCTATGATTTCCTCCTGATTTATGATTTCTTTGAAATTAGCTCTCAGAATGTGGATTTTGCTGATTGTTTCCTTTGGAAAAGATGGTGGAGAAAACTGGACTTGCTGTGACTAGGAGATCTGATTCTCAGTCCCCTCTGCCTGCTCCCCTCCCCTCTCAGAGGATTAGTGTCTACAGACCTCAATAGGAACAATGTTCATCATGAGGAGCATACAGCAAGCCCTGTGGAGTTTTAGATCCTTGTAGTGGATTTTGCTTCAGCACTCAGCAAGCTTGAATTGAATAAAATCCCTGCTGGTCAGGCATTCTGCCACAAATCGTGTAAAAGCCAGGCTGCAACAGTCACAGCAGGATGGAAAGATTATCGTGAATCCCATTTCTCTTCCTGCTCCTACTGTCCTACTTAGAACACAGGGAAATTGATTTTCCGTCTTAGCCTCCATGGAGAGAAACTTTTCTGAACTGACATCTCCCAAGATAGAGAAAAGTCAATTGATAACAGGAATAATCCACTAATAAAAGTAGAGCAGACCTAGGTGGGATAGCTATGGGCTGGAATAAATATACTAAGTTTTTATTCTCAGGTTCAAACTTCTGAAGCTAGAGTATGAAGCACAGTGTGTGTGGGCAGATGATGTACAGATGGGGCTGTCTGGATATCACTCAAGCCAGATGTTTTGTCTTCTGCCTTCCTCTCTCTATTGGGTTTATCTAGTCAGCTCTACTGATTTCAATATGGTGTTTATTTCTAATGAAGTCACCTTTGTTTTCCTAAAAATGCTATTTTTTTCTTCCTAGAAGCTAGATATAACTGTAATAACTGGTAACTCTGTGACATTTGCACGTTGTTGTCTTATTTTGTGTGTGTATGGGCAGTTGCAAAAGACTAACTTCGAGGCTTGAAGTTCACCTCTGTAATTTCTCTCTCCTTTTTTTTAGAATAAGAGATAGGCCTAGGGATAGTAGCCATGCATTAAAGAGAACCTTTCTGAATACAGCACATCTGGATTTTAGTGGATGTATAGTTGTTTTAATTTCATATTATTGGTATGTTATTAATTCTTCACCTGAGTAGCCAACTTTCTCACCATTGTGTTTCTACTGGAGCAAAAACCTTATACAATTTCTCCTTCATTATCTGAGTATTAGTTATTGGCTACTTACTCCTCACCCTAAGCCAAAATCCAGCTGAAAGATACCTAGATGGAAGCTTAGCTCTGGAGTTTTACTTAGTGCAACTTTGCGTTGTCTCAATGTAAGCATCTATCCAATGGGCGTGATATGACCTTAAGAAAGCAAATATTGCTCTCCTGCAGTATGCTAAGTTAAATTTTTCTAGTCTCAGCAGACTGACATCCACACCAAATTATTGGGTTATTCTGGGATTATATTCAGTTAACAATTTGAATACTGAATATTAAATCATTCTACTTTTTTTGCAGAGGATGTAACACTTGATAAAATATTTTGTGTTAGAAAGAGATCCAAAATTGAAAAGGTAGCAGGATTCCCTGCCACAGCTACACTTGTTTGCCTGTCCTTTTATGGTGGAAAAGAAGGGGAAACGGAGAGCAAATAGTTTTCCTCTCCCATGACATGTAAGCCTATCTAAAGATTAAGTAATTTTATCTACTTGGAAAAAGGCAAGAAAAACACAGTTACAGGCTATACTTAGCAATTCTTTCCCTAAAAAAATTGCTCCTCTAGATATTAATTTAAATAGATTTCTGCATGTTTTCATGTTCTTGGTGGAACAATTTCTAAGTACATATTAGAATTTCAAAGTTGTGTTGTTGTAAGAATGAAAATTACTTTGGTCTTCTGGTTGATGCTAGAAAGGCTGAAGGTATCAGTGTTCTGTTAATCCCAGCTTTCCCATTTGCTTTGTATAAGCAAGTGCTTTAATTGTAGATAAAGTGAAGAAATTAATGGACAATTTTGTGGGAAATACCTGTTTAACCAAAATTCTTAAATATAGTTGTCTTTTTCAACTCTGTCTCTGTAAAGAACATTTCCTAGTTAGCTCCTTACTGCAACAATTAAATTTTCTTTACATGATGAGCTATGTTCCATTTCAATAAAATTTGTTTTATACTTCAGTATTCCAGAAAAGGAACACTGCTTTCTGAAATGTACCTTCTTAAATGTAGCTGAACTGATGATTCAATCCAAGAAACAAACCTTGTCTCACTCAATGGACAGGTTTAATTTGGCAAGTGCAGTGACTTCTGTAGTTATTCTTAGTTCCTTTAGCTTAGTTCTGTTCCACGTTTTCATAGTTCATGGAAAACATGTGATATATAAACAGGTGTCATATATCTGAGAGGTCTGTTTCATGTCTTTGCACTGTTGTTATGCACCTAATACATCCCTTGTTGTGCCCAGGATTAAATAAGCTGCCTTCTGTAGCAATATGATTTTTAGAACAAAGGAGTATGCCTTCCTCCACTGTGTAGTTTTTGGGGAAATATTCCCTGAAGGTCATAAATATATGCAAGTCTTACAGTGTCTTTAATGCATCTTACAACTCCTTCTGTCTTGCCATCTATGTGTAGGAAATGAGCACAAATGCTCTGAGGTGCCCTTTTCTGCTGTTAGATTCATGGCCACTAGAAGTAATTTTTATATTACTCTGTGACTGATTTCTAAGTAGACATTGTATCATGCAGTAGTGCTTTTTGAGGGTTAGTCTTTGAGTGGAATCAAGGGTAGAAATGAGTGTAGTGTATATAAGCATAACCAAACAACTTTAAAATTAGAACTATGCCTACTGAATACAGCAGCATGTAGACAATGGCTGATCTCTAAGACTGGGAAGAAAGGTTATTCTTTTGTTCTCTTGTGTGGTGGAATGAGGAACTGGTCAGAACATCTCATACTGAAATGTCATAACAAATTCAGCTGTGCATAGCAATTACATGAGTAGAATGATGTGGCAATAATCTGCAGAAATTCAGAGTAAGACAGGAAAAACCTTTTGTGCCTAACTGTCCTGCTAAATTTACGTAGGAAGATGACAGAAGTGGTTTCAAAGCAAATAACATTAATGATCTAAAAATATTAATTAGCTGAAAATGTCCATAAAGCTTCTTTGTGAATGTTCACAATTATCCAAGAAAAAACCAAACCCAAGAGAAGTTCATTAAGTATTATTTTATCAAGCTATGTTTATAGAACAATTTGTCGTAATGGTAATTGTCTATTTTAAGATTAATTAATTTCCTCATGCAGTTTCTCAATTAAAAGTTAAACACAACAGATAGAAGGCATCTACTTGTCTCTGGAACATTGTTAGTGATGTCTTCATTTGTAGATAATTAAATAGTGGATCAGGTATGAGTTGTTCTGAATGCTGAGAATAATTATTTATGTCCGGTCTCCCAAGCTGTTATTAAAAGGGCACAGCACCAATGAATGCCATCTGAGAATGGCTAAAAGGCTTTCTAACAATGTAGTTACAGAGGCTATTTTCCCCAGATTTAACTGTTCTTCAGCTGAAGTGATTCCTGAGATGAGAAAAAAAATTGTGAGGTTTTTCATCAGATTTACAGCAGGCAGCAGGAAGATGTGTGGACTGTAATCTCCACTATGGTGGCATATAGCCTGTTGTGCCGGTTGTTGCTTGTCCTGACCACTAATGGCTTGTTCTCACCTTTTATTTTCAGCAATGTATTTCAAACATCTAAAATATTTTGAGAGAAGTGAAAGGAACAAAACTGTTCATGCTCTCATCTGGAGCTAACAGTTTAATATCTTCTTTTAGCCTAGATTCCAGCTGCCAGCTCTACGGTATTATCCCTTCTGACAGGTAATGCTTAGCCTTCTCAGAGCAGGGTATTGGGGCCCAGCCAACTCCTGTTGCATCCACTTGTGCATTCAAGATGGTGAACTCTTGTCTTTGAGGAGGTTATTTGTTATGGACTACAGCTGACTATATTATAAACAATTTCTAAATCAGGAGCTTGAACTCTATTCCAGTATATAATGTGTAAGTTACTGTATGTAATGTCAGACTGGGTGCTGGCTGCTGTGAGGAGAGGCTGGGGTTACCTCATGCTGGACATGGCCGTTTCCAGGCAGCCATGTGGCCTGGCCACAGGGCACAGCCTGGCCCCTCAGCCCTAGGTGGCTCAGGTGGTGGTACCTTAGGGAAAACATTTAAGAAAGGACAGAAAGCTGTGTGACACTGAGGGATAAGGGGAAAAAATGTGAGAAATAGCTGTGGCATTGAGGTCAGAGGAGAGGGAGGGAGGAGGTGCTGCAGCCACCTGAGCAGAGATTCCTCTACATGTTGGGAGGAGACTATCATGCAACCGGTGCTTCCTGACCAGCACCAGAACAAGGGGACACAGTCTCAAGCTGCACCAGGGGAAGTTTAGGCTCGAGGTGAGGAGAAAGTTCTTCACCGAGAGAGTCATTCGCCATTGGAATGGGCTGCCCGGGGAGGTGGTTGAGTCGCCGTCCCTGGAGGCATTCAAGAGGGGACTGGATGTGGCACTTGGTGCCATGGTCTAGTTGTGAGGTTTGTGGTTACAGGTTGGACTCGATGATCTTCGAGGTGTCTTCCAACCTTAGTAATACTGTGATACTGTGAAGAAAACAGTGAGCCATGGGGAGCCCATACTGCAGCAGATTCTCTTGAAGAAAACAGTGAGCTGTGGGGAGCCCATGCTGCAGCAGGTTCTCCTGAAGAAAACAGTGAGCCGTGGGGAGCCCATGCTGCAGCAGATTCTCCTGAAGAAAACAGTGAGCCGTGGGGAGCCCATGCTGCAGCAGGTTCTCCTGAAGAAAACAGTGATCTGTGGGGAGCCCATGCTGCAGCAGGTTCTCCTGAAGAAAACAGTGAGCCGTGGGGAGCCCATGCTGCAGCAGGTTCTCCTGAAGAAAACAGTGAGCCGTGGGGAGCCCATGCTGCAGCAGGTTCTCCTGAAAAAGAAAACAGTGAGCAGTGATCTGTGGGGAGCCCATGCTGCAGCAGGTTCTCCTGGCCTGTGGGGGGGGAGCTTTATTGGAGCAGTTCTCCTGAAGAAAACAGTGATCTGAAGGGCCACAGCCTGGGAGCCCATGCTGCAGCAGGCTTACTGTGGCGCAGCAGGTTCTCCTGGCCTGTGGGGGACTGGTTTGGGCTGAGCACAGCCCCCATTCCCCATCCGTCTGTGCTGCTCAGTGAGAGGAGGTAGGGCTGGGAATGAAGGAGTGAAGCTGAGCCTGGGAAAATGGGAAGGGTGGCAGAAAGAGGTATGATGTTAATTTTGTCTTTATTTGTTTAATTGACAATACTCTAAATTTTCCCTAAGTCAAGTCTGTTGTGCTTGTGACAGTAATTGTAAGTGATCTCCCCACCCTTATCCTAACCCACAAGCTTTCTCATTTATGTCCCCTGCTAGTTGAGGAGGGAGAGTTGAGTGAGCAGCTGCATAGGCGTCTGGTAGCAGGCCAATGCCAACCCACCACAGATATGCAGCTTCAAAATTGTTTTATATAAGACTAGTCATCCTTTGCTGTAACCTAAGCCTGCCTTATTATTCTTTTACCATTTCAGTATTGAACAATACTTCAGTTAAAGCCAACTCACTGCAAATGCCTAAACTCAAAACTTCTTAATTGTACTCAGTCCTGGGTGCTGTGTGCCTGAAGTTAACTGATACCTATAAAATCTGACAGAGTGGTGGGTGGGTGGTTTGAGAGTCACAGACAGACATTTTCAGGAAATAAAACACAGGCAAGTATAAATCTAACACTAGTTAGTTAAGAAAAGCTTAAAAATTACACAGCACAAGCAGGAAATAATGGATAAGAATCAAGAAACAAACATATGCTTGGAAAGTGAGAAAATGTGGTGGGTTGAAATTTTACCCCCAGCATTAACTTTGCCAGACCAGCTCAGTACAAAGTAAATGTAAGTTATATTTACAAGCAAAACTGCAATCTGCAATGGAATGCAATGAATATGTACAAAATATACAGTATTCACAATATTTTACAGATACTTACAATTAACAACACAAAACCCCCCACGGTTTTCCAATGTGAAAAGTCTCCAAATATCCCTGGGTTTTGCCCCTGCTGTTGTATTTAATGTGTGTGTTTCCAGAACTTCACAGTACATAAATACTGCAGACAATTAGAAAGTACATTTTTGGACACAACAGACCATAAACCATATTAGTCAGTAGGATAAAGATGTTCCAGCACATCTATAGATGAACTAGAGAAATAATATCAACACATCATTCCAACTAAATTGTCATAAATGATTAATTAGGGAGTAAGAAGGAACGTGTTCATGCTATTTATTGAAAAAAAAAACACCAACAGTACAAAGAAATAGCACTGAAAGATCATTAGATTGTGTCATACTGTGGGGAACTAGCAACTGAGTTTTCTTCATATGCTCAGCATTTGGCAGATAATTGTTCTGTAATTCTGTGGTTCTTAGGACAGGAGGAAAGTCATTGTATCTTGATTCCTTTTTCCTTTTGTTTATATGTACCTCTGCTAAGTATACCCTTTTAAATCATATTCAGGAAGCATGTAAGTCTGGTGGTCACACTGATATTGTATAGTCAACTATAAACAGATTCAAACCTCTGATGCAGTATTTTCCTGAACTCAGAAGAAAATCTCAAACCACTCTCTGACCGTGGAGTGAGAATATCTGGAAGCAATGTGGTTTTCTGATACAAATCCTGGATCGGAGTCTGCAACCTGAATTTTTGAGTAATTTTAAAATCTGTTTTGATCATAACTTGAATTCCCCCCCTCCTTCAGTCCAGATAGCATTAAAATAATTTTGTGCTTTGTTCTATAGACATAATAACTGCATGGAACATAATTTATAAATGTTGTCTTATATGTGTGGTCTCGCATCCTCTACCAGAAAGCTATCTAAAAATAAACATTAATTGTTTATCCTTGTTTTTACAGATGGCATGAAGCATTTGTACAATGAATGCTGCTCATCATTGCTTGCTGAATATGACAGAGCTGGAGCAAGCAAGAACTGGGATCTGATTCCTAACTCTAAGCCTGTTCCTAAATTTGTAAGTCTAAATCTACTCTATTTCATATGGTTTATTTTGCTTGCAGCAGAGTGGAATTCTCATTTGAAGTATTTTCTCATTATGAATGTTGAGAGGGTATACAGATGTGCAGGAGAAAAGCATTTGTAGGTAAAAACAGTTTTTGCAAATTGGAATAGTAATTCTAAAATTAGTATTACTTTTGAGAATAGCATGTGCATGATGCTGTCAATGGAAGTATGACAGCACAAACAAGGATGGGAAAATAAATTGATTACTAACAGCTTTTCAGGAAAGGTTTCTGATATTAGAGTGTTTTGTAAATTGAATGTGACTCCAGAGTTTTCAATTATTCCAAGAAGTACAAGAGTCATGCTGGGTTGTGTTTGAAAATGACTGTAGCTTAGATGATGCGTAAAATAATGTCTGTGCTCTGCACAGCTTTAGTAAGACCACAGTTACGTCTAGCTTACTATATTTGAAGTGAAAGATGAAGCGTCTGAAGAGAGCTAAAGAGCAAGCAACAAAAGATTGGAAATTCAGACAAGACATCTTAGACCTTAATGTCTTGGGATTATTAATCAGAAGGACATAATTTCTTCTCCATGTGCGTGACTGACAGGACAAAACTTACTATTAAAATGCGGTGAGACAGATGCAGGTGAGCGCCAGCAACTTTCTAATGGTAAGACAACAAAGTGAATTTTTAGTCTTAATTCAGGGGGGGGTTTAAAGTCAGGCTAGATAAATACCAGTTAGGAAGGACTTGGATATGACTCATATTTACCTTGAAATGGAGGTGAAGTCATAAATGACTTCTCAATATCTGTTTCAGATATATTTTCTATGACTGTAGAATTCAGTGAGGGCTTCACTGTGATGTAGCAGCTAAGTCAGTAAACCTTGAACAGAATAAGATCCACCACGCTCTGTTATTTTCACTACCTTTGTCACCGTACAACCCAGTCATCATTTCTTCACTTCACTTCACCGGGTGACAGAAAGTACTTAACCTTTATATCCCATAATACTTCACAGTGGCATGAAACTAACAATATTGTGTCTTCTGTTGCTAACATGACTAGACAGCTTGCTTTTTCCCCCGAACAAAAGCAAATGGATTGAAGAGATGGCAAACAAGAGTTACATAGTTCTGTCTTCTATCATTAAGCAAAGATTCAAAGATAACAATATTGGTTACCAAAACAAAAATTACATTTCACATCCAACTTCTTGCCCTTGAGAGCATGCTTAATATAGAGTATTTGCATAATTGTATTCTGGAAATTGTTGTTGTTCGCTCTGTTGAAATCTCCTGGAACATACGAACACAATGCTTTGTGAACCTGCTATTCCCCATTTTACCAATTTCATCTACAGTAAATCTCATTAATACTACCAGTAAGTACTAGAAATATTGTCTGATGTAGTTTCAGAGTAATTACGCTTGTGGCAATCTTTTCTTTATAAGGGGAGGTGAATTCATTCGAACAATAGCAATTCTTTCTGAATTCACTTCAAATGTCATTATAATAGAATGTCATTTTGGGAATAATGCAACTGTAAATTTTAGTAGCTGGAAGCTTTTTTTTTTTTTTTTAATGAGGTATGCTCTAATGTATGCTTCAGCTTCTATAACTGCCACAGTAAAGTAATAGACAATGAATATGATTAAATTTAGCTTTGGTGTAAGTCTTCTGAAGCAAAAGCTAAATTTAGGTAATCTATATATTCTATTTATGCAGATGACTAAGAGATAGCTAACTTCTGTGAAATTGTGCCTTGTTAAGGTTCAGTATCTAGTTTTATTCTTGTTACAGGTGTGATCTCTATGCTTATTGTAGATGGGGAAAGCATGATGTTATATTTCAGAAGGCAAAAGCGCAGTTCAGTGGGGCATGTGATCTAAGGCAGAAACTAACTGTCTGCCAGGAGGCTGAAAAAGGAGAAACTGGTAGCCCTACTAATAGCTGTAATTTTCAGAAGCATCTGGCCTGTACCATGAATTTTTTCTTGTTACACCCTAGTATGGAAGATTAATACCCCTTCTTAGCCACATGTAGTGCAATTTTGGTTTTCCTGCTGACTGATGAATTTGTGTGACCATATAAAGAGACAAGTTCGTTTCACTGAGATGGATGGACAGAACTACATCATGGGTATATTATCTAGAGTTCTCTGGCATTTCTGGATCTCTACTGGGAAGTAGAACTGTCAGTGGCCTGTAAGGAGACTACTGGAAATAAACACGATAGTATTATTTTTTGAGAGAAAAGGCAGTATAAAGCCAACATAATTGTGATGTTCTCAGCAGCTCTGGTTCAAGAGTCTCCTTGGCTACTAGCACCACTGCCTAGGAGGTGCCTCTTATACCCCCTCTGCTTTGGCAGGCATCTGCCAAAATCTCTTTGTCTGGATGCATCACTCTCTTTGGGAAGAGGGTATGACTACTCCTCTCTGATGAAAGACTTGCTTGTTAGTAACAGGAAGGAATCGCTCAGAGCTGATAGTGTTCCATCTCTTCCCATCAAACTCTAATTAAACAGTGTACTGTGCCTGATCTGTAGTGGATATTAAGTGGATTCTCTATTTTGTATTTCTGGTGTTTCTGCCAGCTCAGGCATCTTAAGTAAAATCTGTTTTTCATCTCTAAAGTATTTCATATCTTAACAAAACCAATGAGACTGTTAGCCAGGTTTTCATCGTGAGACTGTAACTTGTTTACCAACATTTTAAAATATCTTTTCTGAGTCTGGACCAAGTATGATTATATCTAATAAATTACTCAATAATTTACTTCTCTAGAACCTCATTTAACCGATCTGCTTTCTTGAAAACGAAATACAAGAGCATCTTAAAAGAAAAAGATTGTATTATTTTACTGAAGCTGCGTTTCCTGAAGGGTATTTTCTGATGTGAGTTTTTGAACTGACATAGTAAATTGAACAAACAGGACTTAGGTTCACAGTTTGAACTGTTCACTGCCCTATTTAGAAGAGCTTACAAGCTTGTAGTGCCATCCAGAAAAGACAAACACTTTTAATAAATTTTGTAGTTACAGGTTTTTTTCCCCAGTTTTGTAGCTGCTAATTTTAATTGTCAAGGCATTTTGTAAAACTAAAGATAAGCTAAAATATATATGAACTAAATATAGCAGATTTTTGTATCTAACAGACATAGCAGGGACTTGGAATGAATATTGTATGCTCAGAAACCCACTTAACCTTTAATAACATATTATCACCAGTGTATGTCTGCCAGTGTTGCTATTTCCAGTGGTTTGGGCCTTTTAAGACTACATGCACAATGTATATTTCATCCTGTATCATCTTCAATCCAGATTCAGGATTATGGGGAAGGGATCCATGTGACTCAAACAGGTCACAAATACAGCTTTATTACCATGCTGGCTTTTGGGAGCAGCAAGTATCAGTTAGCTAGGTGTATATTTCATTCAGTCTTCACTGTAACTGTCAAACAGGGCTACAGCTATTATGAAATAAATCATGTGAAAATAATAATTTTGCTCCAGAAGCAGACTTTGAGCACAGCTGCTGATGGGATGAAAGAAAAGGTGCTATTTATGGTTGGCTATTTTAAGTATCTGTTGTGCTGCTGTAACACTGTAAAGCTGTTCCTTGCTTTGGTAGGAATAGAGTGAAATGCTACAATTTCAGGAAGATTCTTCACTGTAAGTTTGGATCTTTTCTGAATTTGGACCAGGAAAGACGTTTTACTTCATAATAATCTGTAAAGGTTATAGAGAACCATCATTTTAAACATTTATTCAGAGCCCACTTTTAATCCAGTGCAGTTATCAAGTCTGACTCTAAGTATGAAATGATTGATGCTGCAGGAAAATAGGAGGACTTTGTTTCCAGAAGATGTGGTGTTACACATGTATGCACGTGTTCAGACACTGAGTGATGAGTTGGAAGTGTTGTTGGGCATAATGAAGCAGGGCAGAGTAAAGAGGAAGTCTTTGCATTTGAATAATGTAATACAAGAACAGCTAAGGAAGCCTGACTTTTCTGACTGGGGAAAAAAAACAAAACAAAGCAATGAGAATACTAAGCATAAGTTTAAATATGATCAAACTTTCTTCTAGAAGCACAGATTACTTTGTTTCTTTTAGCTCTCAGGTATTAAGGGATCTTCCTTAGGTTTGCATCCAAGGTGACTTTTAAGAATAAAGAGCAAATTGAAAGTACATTTTAAATCTTCTGTTCTGTGGTGCACTGTATCTTCCTCACAGTGTCTCTAATACCAAGCTCTACATCAGAGAAATCTGGCACCATTTGGAAGCCAATTCTATTTCCACTGGAGCTAAAGACAAATTTCTTCCTTAATGGAAATGAAATTTGATCTTTTCATGGAGTATTTCATTTTCATATCAGACTTATAGCTTTTTCTGTTCATTCTTAATTAGCTATCAGTTTTAGCCTAGGCTCAGAAATGACATGAGCTAAAGGAACCATATGTTTGAGACCATATTTTAGGAAAACTTTTCTGATATGTCACATTTCCTTTGAACCAGGTTTCTGGCATGTTCTTCTGTAAACATTTGAAATGAGCTATTTGTGCACCAGAGAACTGAAAAATTTCAGTTTACTGTGGAATATGTGAAATGTTTTTTAAATATTTTGTGATAAAGCAACTTAGAGGTTTATTAAGCTTTAATCTGATGCTTTAAAGGTAAACAACAGGAATGGTGCAGTAAAATGTTTTTAATTCCATATGTACTGGCAGGTATATCAGCTAGCTTCTGTACCCTTACCTTTCATATGAAACAGCTCAAGTGCTGGCAGCAGTTTACTTCTATAAGCTTTTAGGTCTGCTTAGCTGGGTGTCACAGTTCTTCTCTAGAATTTCTTCTCTGTAATTTCATCTAGCTTAAAAAATTCTGTAGGGCATTACCTTGCAGAGTACACTGAGCAAATGAGGATTTTGGGGGAGCCTTTCAGTACCTGATGGGGGCCTATAAGAAAGAAGGGAAGGGATGTTTCATAATGTGGCTCTCAGGCTTCAATATCTCTGTGGTCCAGTGATTGTTTCATGGGTCGTTTTGCTTAGACAGCTGTAGGCTGAATTCAGGCTATAAGGGAAGACACAAAATGGTGCAAATGTGTTTGTAAAATATCTAGGAATAAACACAGTGCCCAGCAAAGCAAATAAGCATGTTTTTCACACTTAGGCCAGGAAAGGCCATAGAAATTAACTACAAATTTATTTCCTATAACAGAAAAACAGGAAGAAGAAAAAGGCTCATAAAAATATAGCCAGCAGTAAGAGATAACCTGGTTTTTATTTTTATTTTTCAGTCTACAGCCATGCCCAACAGATGGTTTTGTGAAAGTTAAGAGCAAATGTTTCAAACTCAAGTAGCTCAGGCAGTTAGAACAGTCCTCTGAATTTTACATGCGTATATAATCTTCACTAAATTCCCAAAGACTGTGAGATTTTCATATTAGTGAAAAAGAAAAGCCACTGTTTCAAGTTAGAGCTTCTAAGACAGCGGTATGCTGCCAGTACTTCACACAGGAAAATAGCTAGTCCTAGATTGAAAGAGATTTTATTTTTGTAAACAATCTGAACAAACTGTGCTTATCCACTTTGTGAAGATCCACCCTTGTGACCTAGGCAGACTCTGCTAGCCATATGCTGATAGATATTATGCAGGTGCTGTATGTACTCTCATTTGATGACTCAAATGCCTTCAGCTGTATTTAAGATTTATCTGAAGCTCAAAATAGAGAGCAAATTCATCTTCTGCTGGCAGAAGTACTGAACTTGCATTTGAAACAACATTAATCCTGAGCAGAGACTATCCAGCTGAGAACATTTATGAAACTGTCTTTCAAAGACATACCTTTAGTTACGAGAGAGGTTGAAGACTGAGACCTACTGAATATTTGGTATGCTAAACCTTGAAGTGAGAGCAGGTGGGATGACATGCAAGAGTTTTAATATTAAAAGAGAAAGACCTAAACCTTGATAGAGTCAAGGTTTCTAGACAAAATTGAAAGATTAGCTGTCAAAGTGAAAATGAAGTGAGTCCAGTTGTTTCATTCACTGTGTATGCTTTCCACATATTAAGCACTCAGAATTCCGCATGGCAAAGTTAGAAAGTGAATTGTGTTGAACTACTATCCTACAGCTTTTCTAAATGCTGTAGATGGTATAAGCAATCAGCAGGAGGGAAGGAGGGATTTAGTCTGAGAGGGTATAAAACACAGTACTGCAAGTGGGATTCTCACCAACGGCCAAATGAGATGCTTTTGGACAGGAAAATGTAATGAATTTGTAAGTGAATTAATTTATAAGTGGTATCCAGATTAAGCTGCTTAAAATTAGCTTGCCCATGTCTTTATTTTTGTAACTCATCTCATATACAGTATAGATGCATTTGTGGTAGCTGTCTGAGGGCATTTGTTAGGAAATGCAGATTTTTGTCAGTGTTCAAAGTATTCTTTTTGTAGTAGTTCAAAGTTGAAAGACAAGTTAAGAATGAAACACTTCAGCTCTGATAGTATAACACTAAGGAGATTCAGCTATGCTGATCTTGGCATACCCATCATCCAACCTTCCATAATATAATGTTGATTAAGAAGTTAAATGCTGGGTTTTATTGTTGGATTGGGATTACCCTCCACCCCTTTTTTTTTTTTATGTGTGTGTGTAGGTTGTTTGTGTAGTTTGTTTAAAATTAATTTCATTAGGCAGTGAATCAAAACTCCAAACACCCCACATAGTTACAAGATTTTTCTCCAAAGTGGATCAGTATTTCTGAAATGTATTATTCTTAATGCTTGGCATATTAACTCTTCATGCTCCATAGACATATTAACTCCTACAGGTTTGTTTAAAAATAGCAGATATTAGAATAGCTTCACAGAAATTGTGACTAGCACTATTAGTAATTAACATCAGGAAAAGGAGGGTAAAAATATGCAAAGTTTACACTTACAGTGTACTGTAAACACTGAACATAGTCATCTGCTGCTAAAATCCTACAGTGTTAGAGAAAAACATTGTAAAAGATACCAGAAAACAGTCATGAGTTGTAAAAAAAAAAAGACAACAAAACAACAAAAAAAACCTAACCACAAACTAATCTGAAATGTGAAAAGCTCCTGTTCTGAACCCTGTTTACCGCAGCAATGTTGCAGAATGGAAAGCATGAATCATGAATTGTAACCTCTTAGTGTTACCTCTACTGCTGAAGTCATCAGAGTTACTAGGAACTGGCAATGTCCAAAGTGAGGTAAGAGATAGCAGATAAACACAAAATCACAGAATCACCAAGGTTGGAAGAGACCTCAAAGGTCATCAAGTCCAACCTGTCACCAACGATCCCATGACTAAACCATGGCACCAAGTGCCACTTCCAATTCCCCTCTTGAACACCTCCAGGGATGGTGACTCCACCACCTCCCTGGGCAGCCCATTCCAATGGTGAACAATTCTCTCGGTGAAGAACTTTCTCCTCACCTCGAGCCTAAACTTCCCCTGGTGCAGCTTGAGACTGTGTCCTCCTGTCCTGGTGCTGGTTGCTTGAGAGAAGAGACCAACTCCCTCCTGGCTACAACCCCCCTTCAGTAGTTGTAGACAGCAGTGAGGTCTCCCCTAAGCCTCCTCTTCTCCAGGCTAAACAATCCCATCTCCATCAGCCTCTCCTTGTAGGGCTTGTGCTCAAGGATGCTTCCACTTCTTCCTTCTCCTTCATTACAAGTTAACTTTATGAGCGCCAGAACTAGGAAGCTGATTGCCTTTGTGTGAATGTTTATCTCAGCTTATATGCTTTGTCTCCATTTTTTCTTCTGGTCTGGGCTTATTTCCTGGAAATACTCTGTATTTTAAGAAAGCACATGTACATTCTGAAGCCTTTCTCTCAGTAGGATATGTAATATGATTACATAAAGATCTCTCTCCTTTTCCCATCTGTTTAGTGTTACAAAACTTGTGGGAACATAGTATCTCTGAGGCCATATCCCTCTGTCAAATGCTGTTAAAATTGAGGAATGTGTTTCAGAGCTATCAGAGGAGATACACAACATGAAGTTATAATCCACATTTCCTTGGAATCAAGGGGAAAAAGTTGGTGTTCTATACCTCTTCAACAGAAAAACAATTTAACATCATGAGGGAGACATACTATTTAAAGTGCTTAAACAAAAACATTGTTTTGAGTCTGGTTCCATTGGGTTCTTCATTGCAGGAAGTTTCACAGCTTTATTCATTGGGCATGAAAGAGAGTTGAAGACAAAAGGGGTAAAAAGTATGTGTGAGCAAATGTAAGTTTGTAGTGGAGTATAGAGAGGAAAAGAGGTAGAAATTGAAAAGATATTTTTAATTTCAGTGCTCTGTTTAGATAAATTGAGTTAACAAAGCTTCATGTGACATAGCTTGCCTAAATAGCTTTTCATAATGTTGAAACCTCTTGGATGTTGATGGATTGATCAGAATGTGCTGTTTCACAACATGTGCTGCAAAGGGTCCATTGTGTTAAACTGCAAAAGCTGGCAAATCATTTCTTTTACGTTTGCTGCAAAGACACACGAATTTTGCTGTTCGCTTTAAATGGAAAACTGAACAGGTGGACAGGTTCTCCTTTTAAGGAAGGATGTAGCTTTAAAATTGTACTGATGGCTATGATTGCATCCTAGAGGGAAAGATGGAGTGTGTTTAGCTTACTGTTTACAAGGAACATGAAGCCTTGTCTAAGTGAAAAATGTCGATGGCTTTATCGATAGGGCTCAGCAAACTGTAAAGTATATGCTGCCATCCATTATATATGCTATAAATCCAAGTGTTACCTTAATTAGTTTAAAGAAGTGGTACTCTCACTTGTATTTCATTTTCCAAGCTTGTTTCAGCTAGTCTTAAGTTTTTCAAAACTTCCCTCATATGTTTGTGGCAATTGAGAGCATTTTAAAATTACTCATTATTTCTTTTTTTGTGAGTAGGTTAAATATTGCTTTTTAGTACTAAAAACAGAGCCAAAATTGCTGAAGAATATTATGCAAAGAAATACATGTTTCAAAGCAGTTTATCTTACATACAGAGTTTGCATGGAGAGAGCATAGTAGATGAAACAGAAAAGTGCTTAAAAAACCCAGGCAGGGAACTCAGTTGCATTGTAATGGTGGCCTTTGCAATATGACACTTTAGAGATCAAAAGTATCAATAGGTTCAAGAAGGGATTAAGTAAATTAATGAATGATCAGATTTCTGAACCACATCCTGAGCTCTGGGAAACAGATTTTGGGTTTATTTCTGTCTGTGAATGGTTCTGCAGCCACACAAACTACACAGAACCTCTTGGACATTGCTGGAAATGTGG
Source organism: Picus viridis (assembly GCA_033816785.1). Classification (NCBI taxonomy): domain Eukaryota; kingdom Metazoa; phylum Chordata; class Aves; order Piciformes; family Picidae; genus Picus; species Picus viridis. The sequence goes on along the minus strand of CM066584.1, from coordinate 12,021,953 downwards.
TAAAATTGATTTGGACCCCCAAAAAAATGTAGATAACTGAAGCTGTCAGCAACTCCAGACTAATTTTACTGCACTGGTTTTGTCTGACACACCTGGCCTTTATTTGTCAAAATATTGACTTGGCTACAAAACTGTTTCAGGCTCTGTTCAAAAGCTTAATGTGATTTGATTTGATGGTATTAAAACACAGTACCCTACTTTGCCTAATTTGCACCATCATGGTTTTTGAAGAAAAAGAGGCTTACTCTTTTTTCTGGGGGAAAAAAATTATTAGAAAGCTAAATCAATAATAATTAAAATGAGGAAAAGCTAAGCCATATATTTCAACATATCATGGATTAGTACAAGGAAAGAGTAGATAAACAGATTAAATGAAAACTTCAATCACTGTTTTTTTAGGTTTTCAAAACTTCAAATAGCTTACATGGAGAAATTCAGATTTACAGTGAAAGAAGAAAGTATGGATAAGAGAGAAATAGTGGAATATAACGGGCATTTAAACTAAAGTCTTTAATCAGCATTTTAAATGCTACTATAATACTATTTTAGCCTCATTTCAGGGCTAGAATGACAGTGCATTCTCACTTTAAAAAAATATTATTCAGCTGATGGATTTGGCTGAATAGAGCTAATGCTTTTTCTAGAAACATTTACCTCAAATTGTCTCTGGAAAGTGCTATAACATGTTTGGCAGGAGATCTCTCTCATTGCAGCTGTTCTATTTTGTGTAAATAATTAAATATTCATTTGAAAAGGTATTGGCACTCAGGTGTTGCTCCTGCCAGCTGAGTGCCCTAACCCCAAGCTATAGACTCATTTTCAGTGTTCTTTATTTGTTCCAATGAATATTTCAGTGGTTCATGTAAAATTTAACAGCTTGAGGAAGACTGACTGAGAGATCTGTTGCAGCATGGTAAAAACATTCTTCCTGTCATGTAAGTAAGGCAGAATGAAGTTCATTGGATACAAGGTTTACTTGAACAAGAGTCATCTCAAACCCCAGGGAAGAATCATAACTGCTGTAAATTCAGGAAAGGACCATTGGTTTCATGCTTCTCTTTAGTGCGTTTTGGCTAAGTCCCCTTGTGGTGATTCCCCCCCCCCCCAAAAAAAATAGAAAAATCCTTAATGATTTGTTAAAAATAGTTTACTGTTTGTGCAAAAAGGAAGATTTCTTCTTTTGTTTGGAGTCTATAATTCTTACATTATGGATTGATGCTGCTGTTGACTTCTAACATGCTATTGATAGCCAATCATCAAGAGCAGGAGAACTGTGAGTTTATCCATTAATCTCTTGCCGCATATAAAATCAAAACTACAGGGGGCCTGTTCAAGTGCCAAATAATATCTTCCATGTGTGACATTAAAAAGAAAAATGAAGTACAAGAAAATACTGTTGAAAGTTCCAAGTGTCATCAGAATAACATAGCACAAAGCATTCAGGTGTTTTTCAGTAACTTTTTTTTTCTCTGTTGCTAGTGTTCTGCCAAAGCTGTCCATAGCATTTTGTTCCTGTCCTGTGGTACAACAGAAAAATTGAGGCAAGGAAAATAACATTTGTAAAAGTAAATCACATTAGCTATCAAAAAATAACACTTGAGAAAATTAGGCAGGAGGGATTATTCAAATTTTGAATTTAAAACCTAATCAAATCTTTATGTTAACTATTTATGTGTGTATGTCTGTATGTAGACAGATATGTATACAGGTAGAAACAACTCTCTGGGTATTTTTTCCTGTTACTCTCTCACATTTTGGAAAACCACTAGTTTCTAAGTGTTTAGTCCATTTGTACTTTCAAGTTACTTAAGTGTATTCTTACAAGAATAAAAACAAGTTTGATAAACTCCTATTCATAAGAGCCAACAATATCTCCATTACACCTGAAAGTATATTTTGAATGGAGATTTAGTTCAACAAGATAATTTACTTCTCTAGTTGGTCAAGAGAGGTTCTCCTCCCCTTCTACTCTGCCTCCGGTGAGGCCACATCTGGAATATTATATCCAGTTCCTAGTCCCACAGTTCAAGAAGAACCTCAGGGAACTGTTTGAAAGAGTCCAGCACAGAGCCACCATGATGCTGAAAGCAGTAGAACATCTTCCTTATGGGGAAAGGATGAGGGAGCTTGGTCACTTTAGCTTGGAGAGAAGCAGACTGAGGAGTGACCTCATGCATGTTTTTATGAAGATGTGAAGGGCAAGTGTTGGGAGGATGGAGCCAGGCTCTGCTCAAGGATGTCCAATTATAGGACCAAGCTGGAGTGTAGGAGGTTCCATGTGAACAGAAAAGAAAACCTTTTTCACTATGAGGATTACAGAGCCCCAGAACAGGCTGCCCAGAGAGTCTCTGGTAACTTAGAATGCTGCAAAGTGTAAATAAAACAGCACAGCTACTTTCAAAGAGTTTGGTTTGATCTAATACATTTTTCAAAGATGTAGATGATCCAAGGTAATAGAAAATAAGACTCAATACCTGAAAGTGTTTTATGTGTCCACTTGTTTGCCTTTTCTCAGGCATTTTTTATCTAATGACATCAAATCCATTGTGTGCTTAATCTTGATATGTGATGTTTTCAGAAACAGTAGGGATGATGCAGCCCCAATATAAGTGGGTATGATACACTAATGAGGAGTTACAGTTGTCATCTCTCCTAGTAAGTCTGTGTAAGTGAGCTGGGTTTTCTATACTGAAACGCTGCACTTTTTTCCCCTTCAAGCAGGAGACTGGCAACCACAGTTTCTGGGGTCTGCTTTATATTTGTCATATATCCTTAGCATGCTTCAGTTTACATAACTGCTAAAAATTTATACTTACAATACTGTAAATATTTGATGGAGTTTAAACTCAGCACTTCAAAATTAGTGGAATTATAAATCTGTGAAATATGCAAAGATGTATATTATAATGCTGCATGAGTATAATGAGATAAAATTGTCTTGGTTTAAAAATAATCAGAATGTATCTCCAGATCATGTCTGCCATTCTGTATGAAAGCTTACTAATTGTGGGCCTGCAGGTAAGTAAAACCTTCCTGGTTTGCTACTGCAGTGAAGTAATAAATGCTTGTCTTTCTCACTTCTGTCCAGCTAAATTTATCTCACTACATTCCTGACTTCCCTGGAGAAATCTGGGGAAGAATAGTATACTCCTTCTCTGAAATGCTCCTCCATACCCTGATTAACTGGAGGTGAGAGAGTCTGAACATCCCAAGTGTTGAGCCTGGTGAAGTTACCACACAGCAATTTAATTTTACTGAGATATACTGTATTTAAAATGGACATTCTCTGCATATAAAACTTTGAGATTCATTTTCTCCATTTTCTTTGGACTCCTCATAGTCTTTCTTGCCTGGCAAATGAGATGAATGACACGTTTTAATGTGATCACTGAAAACACTGTTTGGTATAATTTTTTCTTCTGAATGTAATAAAATACAGAGGCACAATAACTAGTTTCCAAGATGCATATCAGTAAGATTTAGTTAATTGCCTGATGATGGCTTCTTAAAAGCAATGAGGCCACTATTTTCTTGAAGTACTGCACTGACCTCCATAGGCAAGCTTAATGTCCATAACTGTATTGAGTAATTATTTTTTCACTAATCAGGGAAATATATTATTGAGAGGGTTCCAATTTAGAAATATTCATAAATAATTCAAATCTAAGGCAGACTAATTTACTTGGGGTATTTTTGTGTTATGTTGCTCTGTTCTTTAATTGGAATTGTCATGGGGAAAGTAAACTTCAGACTTCTTTTCCTCCCATGTAGCAAATCTTTGCCTTGCCTTTTACAATTATTCACTAAAAAAGTAGTGTCTAAGAATATCAAAGACTGAGGAGGGGTAGTTGGGAGTGCTGAAAAGTATGTTTGTTTGCTTTTTAGATTGTGGTATTTATCAATGTTATGGGAGCAAAACTGTCTTTGTACTCTGTTTGATGCTGAAATATTGTTTCTTGGTGTTGGTATCTGTTTAGCATCATCCATCATTAGGTACTTTAGTTATTCAAGGACTTGTCTATTTGGATTTACAAATTCTAGGCAAGTTAACTCTTTAAGCTAGAAATGCTTTGATTTAGTTGGGCAAACAGTTTCAGAGGAAGAGTGAGGCATGGGAATCCTGTTCAGCATAGCTGGCTGCAGCAGCTCCTGCTTCAAAGTCTAGAAAACCACAAGGCAAAGTATTTACTGTTCAACAGATTTTTCTGACCATTAATAGCCAATTTAGTTGAATCTGCTGTGTGCTAATTGAAGTGCTAGCTACCAGAATCAGACAGCATATGTATTTCAGGGAGCAGAAGGAAACTCTTCTTTTAAAGTGTTTTCACCTCCTGTGAATGTTTGTCCCATGGGCTTAGGTTTGGAACTAAGTGAGCACAGCTTTCCCTCCATGCAGTCTGAGATGGTTTCTTTTTGAATACGACCGTACTTAGATGAGCTGGAATTATGATTTCATATCCCTTAAAAATCTGTTCAGCTCTATTCACTAATGCAAGTCCCTGTTCATCTAATTCTCAAATAATGTGAAGCAGAATTTGATCCTTTTTTCCTGCTCTCAGATGGGATATACACAGTGCTGACAACTACAAAATAATACCTGCTATTTCTAAACTATAAGGTTTACTAATCAATAAACAATAATTTTCAGCCATAAATGTCAACATTTTATTGTTTGAACACTAGAGAATCTTAGAAATGCCTGTGCATAAACTGCCTACAGGTGAGAGTGTCAAATGAATATAAATTACACTGAGTTGCTCAAAGGTTTTCATTGAGACAAAAATTTAGATTCAAATTAAAGCATATCAACTGACAGGACTTCATTTTTTCTGGATGGTGCTTCAAATAAATCATCAAGCTCTTTGCTTGATAGCATGCTGCAGTGCTCTCAATTGAAATGGAAACAGTTTGTAATTGGTATGGTTGCATTCTTATGCAAAGTATTCCTGAGTACTGAAGAAGTTTTAATATTAATATTTCTTGCTTTGTAGATTTTCATCTCATAGCAACACACGAATGGAAACAAGATTTAAGGGTTAGTTAGGGAATCAGGTGTATCTTCTTTATGATTTGTACAATGAACCTTTGTATACCCTGGAACTTTTTTAGGACATTCCATAAGCAATGACATCTTTGGTGTAAAAAAATGATGTTGAATTTTAATTTCCAAGACCATGTTTTTGCTAGAAGCATTAGGATTACACACTTCTTATGAGTAGCAGCTGACAGTGGCATTCTGGCCTGTAAGAGGGGACAGAAAGCTGTCACAATCCTGCCGTGCATAGAGAGCATGCTTTTATTCTAAAATGCCTTAAATTCTTTCATGGAATTATGGCTGTTAGTATCAGAATTAATTTGCTGCTTCATCCACTGAGGTGCTGAGGCGCTTGCAACATCTTAGCAGAATAGCTTGGGCTCAAGATACTGATTGTTCGAGCCTTTAGTTCATCCTTCTTTCATCTTCATGTAATGAAGCTCACCATTATTCTTACAGTTTTACTAGACTTTTGGGGACTTAAACAGTATTTGTTCTGTTACCTTTCTCTGATATAGCTGGGAAAAGGCTTTGTGTGTTGAGCAGAGTAATAAATACAGTCTGTGAAAAGAATGAAGCAGAAGAGCAAAGAATATAATAGATAAGTAGAACAGAGAATTGTCAGTAGTTAATTCCCCTTGTGTGGAGACTGTGCTACACGATACTGAAGGTAGAAATCAATTAAATGCTTAGTCTGATAAAATTCCCATTAGCAGAATCTCGAAACTCAGAATCAACAGGGATACTAGGGCTTGAAGATAGGAAAAGATAAAGAGAGATGAGAGGGAAATTCCTTTGAACAGTCTAATTCCTTGGAGTATTGTGGATATCGATCTGTACCAATGTATTTGTATTTTTTAACTGTTCTTATTGATCCCAGTAAAACCATGGGGGACTTCCATGGGGTATTCTGATGAGTACAGATTTTTACTGCACTTCTCTGATTTAAGTAGTTGCCTTCCGCAAGAAAGAACTTTGGTCAGAGAAGGCTTTGGGGTTTTAATTGTTTTTACTTCAGCAGTTACAGATGAAGAAATAAAAACTGATTGATAAAACCCATGTTCTTTATGTTGTACCACAGGTGATTGGTAACAGGTGAGGAGTGACTTCTAGGGGCTCTGACACATGGAAAAAAGTATTGGTGTTGCCTCTATGAATCTCTGGTGTTTAATATTTCTGTCAGAAACTGGTTTTCTTTTTTTTGCATCTGTAGAATCCCGCCCTTCCATAATGCTACTGATCATAAAATGGATTTGTGGCTATACTTCAAAGTGTGTTGTCACCCTAACCAACCATCACAGGGAGTAACCAATCCCAAGTTGCTCCTGCCGATGAGGAATGAGAGGAGAGAGATGAGGTGGAATTGGTAGGCAGAACTATTGAGTAACAGTAGTTTGGGGTGATTTGGTGTTTTTGGAGGGGGTGGTGCAGAGGTGAGTGTCTTTCCTCCTCCCCAGTTTGCTATTACCTGTCTTGTTCTTTCTCTTAAGAAATACCTCTGAACTCTTCATTATTCCCTATAGGCGTGTTTGATGTCAGCAATCCATTGGTAGGGGGCTGTGCAAATGATGGAACATGCTGGACCAAAATAAATGCAGTCTGTAGCATTACCATAAAGATAGTCCATCAGAATTAAAGACTGAAGTGCCATTTCTGTGGGTTTGCACCAATATAAGTGAGATCAAAAATCTTGATCTGAAACTGCTGAGAGATTTTTTTCCCCTAATGTAATGAAAGCTGTCAAGTGCAAAGGAGATTCTGTCAATTCATTGTGCTGGCTATACAGTATCAAAACTTGTTTTCCTCAGTTATCAAAATGTTTTCTCATTTTTTGATCTTCAGACAGTAAAATAAGTTTTGTCTTCTTCAATAACAAGAAAGGAAATCTGTCACAAATACTGGTAATATTTCTGTAGTTTCTTCGGTGTGTGTGCCAAATAGCAGCTTTAAAAACATGAGAGGAGAAATTCGCAACTGTGTAACTCAAAACTCTTAGGAGTTTAAAAATCTTCCTAACTTGTGTGGTAGATGAAAACCACCACCCCAAAGACCTACCATTTCCTTCCATGAAGCTGGAGGTAGGGAGATGAAGCTGGAGGTAGGGAGAATGAAGCTGGAGGTAAGGAGATTCAGGCTGGACATGAGGAGGAGGTTCTTCACCATGAGAGTGGTGAAGCCCTGGAATGGGTTATCCAGGGAGGTGGTTGTGGCCCTGTCCCTGGAGCTGTTTAAGACCAGGCTGGATGAGGCTCTGGCTGGCCTGATCTAGTGCGGGGTGTCCCTGCCCATGGCAGGAGGGTTGGAACTAGATGATCCTTGTGGTCCCTTCCAACCCTGACTGATACTATGATACTATGATACCTTCTTAGTTTGAGCTTTGGCTGGTTTGGGTGGTTTTTTTAAGTTGAGTTTGTGGGTTTTTTTTAAAGAAGAATAAGCATTCCAATTGCATTTCCTGGGAAAATCAAGCTATTTAGTAGTTACTAAGTACGGATCAGCTTCTGTCACTCAAGGTTAATTCTCATGCTGATGTCCTCTGTGGATAAGGTTGGTTTTGCTGCATTAGCAAGCTGAATCTGTATATTATCAACAGCTGAATAAATGAGGCATAGAAGTGAATGCTGAGTATGTTCAAATCAAACTAATGCATAAAATCACAAGTGAAACATAGTCTCTTAAAGTCTGTCATTTTCTCTTTGCAGTACACATGATTTAACTCTGTCTTTTGATTTCTCTTGCCACTGTTTGAAAATCTGTGTTATTGCTTCTAAAATTGCTATACACTGCTTTTGTAATCTTCATATATTATAAATGGATCATGAAATTCAGTAAGAGAAAACAGAAAAGGCAATCAGGCCCTGGGTAGCAGTGATGGCTATAGGTGTATCCATGAAGAAAAGAAAATTAGCCCTTGCTGTAAAATCAGCTGATGTTTCCCTTTCTGCCCGTGATGGTTGCAGCAACCTTCCCATTGCGTTTAAAGGGATATGGACAGTTGTTCAGATTCCCCTGATTTATCTCTACAGTGGAAGGCTTCAAAGCAGAATATGTAACATAGGTCATGCTGAGAAATAATCTTTGTAAAAGCCTCAACAAGATGATTTTTTACACTCCTACATTTAGCAAATATTATGACATCAAACCTCTGCTCATGGCCACAAACTTTAGATTTAGGCACCTTACTAAATACTTTTGTATTGTGACAAAAGTGTCTTTGCTTTCCTGCAACTCAATGGTATTGGGGAGGATTAGGATTATCCTGTTTATTATTGATTTATAATTTAATATCCCTTTTTTGATTAAAGTATTGCATTCCTCTCTGATGAGTCAGGTAGTTGAAACTGTAGACAATTTACAAATAATTTAGACTGATTTCTCTAATTCATTGGCATGAGTAAAACCTATGTAACTGTTCAAGTAACATTTTTTAGTTGAAAGAGTAGAAGATGGTTTACAGTCTGCTTCTTAAAGAAGTAGTGCTTAACAGACTGTGGTGTGTGTTACACTGAATCATTACTTCAGTCTCTGAAGAAGGGAGAAAAAATGTGCATGCCTAATGAGGGATTGGTGTGGAGATTGGTACTAGTGGCAGTTAGTAACAGCATGTGGTGTGCAGTGATGATTCAGGGAGATGTAAGAGGAGGGAGAAATAGGCACTCCTGTAATTTTTATTTTGGCATGGAAACCGGTATGTGTGAATTTTTGTGGCTTTTCTAGAACAGTAAAATACACAGTGAAACAATCCAGCAGTCAAGAGGAAGCTTATTTTCCCTTGAGGCCTAGTGTTTGCCATAAAATGTAATGGTGATAATGATAGAAAACAAAAATCTTGAGGCATCCATTCCTCAAAAACCTGAGAAAACCCACTTATTTTCGGCGTACGGAGGAGACTGGGAAAAATCTGGATTGTATTGGAGAATGTGTAAATGCCATGCTGGCAGCTGTCTCTTATACTGGAGAGTTTCCATTTCAGAAGTTTCTACTCCTCTAATTCAGTAGTAAGCTTTTGAAGAGCCATGACTTTTAAACTCTAATTCAATTATAGTTAAAGCAATAATAATTTGGTTTTTAATTATTTGTAACAAAAAACCCACAACCCACAACCTCCCAGAATTCTATTTTGTTTCATTATTTTTCCTAAGCTACCTCTCTTATGAAGACAGGCTGAGAGTTGGGGTTGTTCAGCATGGAGAAGAAAAGCCTCTAGAGAGACTTTTTTAGCAGCCTTGCAGTATGTGAAGGTGGCCTACAAGAAGGCTGGGAAGGGACTGTTTATAAAGGCATGGTAGCACTAGGACAAGGAGCAATGCTTTTAAACCAGAGCAGATTGGACATTAGAAAGAAGTTTTTTACTATGAGGGTGGTGGAACACTGGAACAGGTTGCCCAGGAAAGTGGTAGATGTCCTGTCCCTGGAAACATTCAGCCCTGATGGGGCTCTGTACAGCCTGATCTAGTTGCTTACTACAGGGACGGCTGGACTGGATGACCTTTAGCAGTTCCGTTCAACCCAGTATGTTCAAATAATTTCAAACGTTTCAAAGAATGAGCTTATATTTTACCTTTGTCCCAGTGATTCTTGTAGTGCATGCAGTATAGCATTATATGGAGGAGATATTTAAAAATATACAAATTATTATCGATGTTTCAGAAAGTTGCAGTCAAATTGCAGCAGGGATAGTTGCTGGTTTATGTCAGGCGGTGGCTTTTCCATTACTTGTTCTCTATCCCTCTCAAAGTTATTTTCAGGTGGATTTTGTATCATTTGAATCTGCATAATCTTAAAAATTGGAATGCAAACCATTGCCCAGGGACTGCAGAGCAGTTTGCATATCTTCACTGCTCTGCAAGGAGAGAAATAACAGAGAAAGGCATTGGCACTGAGAAATTAAGAGAGAGATTTTCAATTGTTACAAAAAAATTTACCCACAGGGACTGGCTTATTACCAACTAGAGGCCAAACGAGCATTAAATTGATCATTTATTTATGGAAATTTCCAATTAACTTTTTTGTAATTTCTTAAATATATCAGAAACAATTTCTGGGTCTAGACAGATTCCTTACACGATAAAAATGGTTATGGGTTTTTTATATCTCCTTCTGCCAAAAGGTTATTTGTCCAGTATAGGATGGCAGAGCCAGCTAGAATGATTTACTGAGGTGCTCTTACCAGCTGTTCGTAACTTGCCTTGCCTAATAAAGAAAGGCTTTTAATTTAATTTCATAGGGCTGTTTAGGTTAGAAAAGACATTCAAGATGACTGACTACAACTGTAAACTTAACAGTGCCAAGTCCACCGCTAAACCACATCCCTAAGTGACACATTTCTGTGTCTTTTAAAATCTCTGAATGCATGGAAACCCCTCCAGAACCAGAGAACCCTTTTCATGGTTTTGTCAGACAGACCAAACCAAATCTAACCTTACCTGTGTGAACTAAGTGATCAAAGGAAATTAATGAGATGGTGTTTCTCCCAAAGTCTTAGTTAAAATAAGTTTTATTAGACTTATTAAACCCTCCAAGGAGAGGCTGAGGGAGCTGGGATTGCTTAGCCTGGAAAAGAGGAGGCTCAGGGGAGACCTCATTGCTGTCTACAACTACCTGAAGGGGGATTGTAGCCAGGAGGGAGTTGGTCTCTTCTTTCAAGCAATCAGCACCAGAACAAGAGGACAGTCTCAAGCTGCGCCAGGGGAAGTTTAGGCTTGAGGTGAGCAGAAAGTTCTTCACAGAGAGAATTGTTCACCATTGGAATGGGCTGCCCAGGGAGGTGGTGGAGTCACCGTCCCTGGAGGTGTTCAAGAGGGGATTGGTGCCATGGTCTAGTCATGAGGTCTGTGGTGATGGGTTGGACTTGATGACATTTGAGGTCTCTTCCAACCTTGGTGATACTGTGGTAACATGAAAACTGTTCCTGATCTGAATGATCATAAAGAATAGTCTTGTTAATGCTATTTATATTCAAATAGTTGCAAATATTTTTCTTGTTAGTTGGCATGTCAGTGTGCTTACTGGCACAGCAAGGCAGCATGATTGCTTCTGCACTGATAGCAGTTATGTTGAGGCACTTCCACAAATACAAACGAAGTAATAGCTTTGCCAGTACCTGAAACTGCATGTGCTGTGCTAAGCAAACATTGTACGCTATCAACTAATTTGATCCTCGTAGAAAAGAGGCTTTTATTCAAAAATGGAAAATGTTTAGGGTAGTTGAAAACACTGTGAATTCATCAATGACAAACTTATGCACAGTTAACATGTTGAAAAAAATACTTGCTATTACATTCAAGAAAACAGGCATTCTGATTGGAAGGAGGCATTAATATTTGCTAGTGTTGCTTTCTCAGGCACATTATTAAATGGCACCTTGTTCAAAACAGAGATCTGTTAAGATATTAAAAAACAAGCCAGAAAAATAGGCTGCTCTGACTCATAAAATTCTCATAAGGTAACCAGCATCTCCTAGTAATTCATAAAATATAATCACCAATTTTGATGTGGAAGAAAGTTAATTTTGTTTGTGTGTGTGTGTGTATAAAGGTTAAATATTCAAGAATTAGGTTAAACAGGTATGAACTGGAGTTGGGATGGGGAAACAAAGCAAGGCAGGGGCAGGCATGTTCAGAAGTGTTTGTGTTTTGAGATATAAACCCAAGGAGTTCTAATTAAATTATCTTTTAAGATTAATAAAATCTAGTAAGAGATGGTGCACTTCACTGTTTTGGGGAACTTTGCAGCATGTATACAAAATATTTATGGAAATTATGATTTTTCATAAGGAAAATCCCTTCAAATAGAATAGAAGAGAATGGCAAGTGGTACAACTTTTTATAAATTTCTGTTATTCCCAATTTCCTGAAACTTTCTCTGAGGCACAGTGAGACTACTATTTTTGGGTTATGCATTATGGTCTAAGTATCAAACACTCTAAATTTTTCTGTAAGCTCTCCTGACTATGGAAAAGACAAAGGAGTATTGAAGTTGATGCAAGGAAAATAAAATTATCAACTCTTTATTAATTTTAATAGCATTGCTAATTTAGTGTTAACTTCACCCAAAACATAAATCATTACTCATGTGCTCAAGAGCCATCAAGCTCTGAAAATTTATTGTTGTTCTTATATTAAAACTAATGTCCTTTGTAGTTATTCAGCCATCCATTTAAAGCACAATACAGTTATTTTATTCTGAAGAATAGAATAGAATAGAATTAACCAAGTTGGAAGAGACCTTTGAGATCGAGTCCAACCTGTCATCCAACACCATCTAATCAGACTTGATGGGGTGCTTGGTGCCATGATCTAGTTGTTTGGGTGGGTTGGATTGGTTGATGGGTTGGACGCGATGATCTTGAAGGTCTCTTCCAACCTGGTGTATTGTATTGTATTGTATTGTATTGTATTGTATTGTATTGTATTGTATTGTATTGTATTGTATCAACTAAACCGTGGCACCAAGCACCCCATCAAGTCTCTTCCTAAACACCTCCAGTGATGGTGACTCCCTGAGCAGCACGTTCCAATGGCAAATAACTCTTTCTATGAAGAACTATGAATACTGTGGAATTCAAAATGTAAAGTACTAATTCTGTTAAAACTGAAAGAAAAGATTTTTGTAACAGCCTAAATGCAATTAAAAATATCTTTTTCCTGCTTTGGAAGCATCCTTTGGTTTGAGAGACATAACAGAATTTGGGAAACCCATATGTGGTCTGTTTATGGCAATGTATAACTTGTATAATTTGCAAGGAAGTGGCCATTTGCTGGGATGACACAGACAAGCACAAGGAAATTGAAACCAGTACTAATGAGGATTATGATGAATCAGTCTGAGGAGATAGCTCACTGTGAAATCCAGGAGGAAACTCATAGACTTTAAAGCTGTGTTCACCACAGGGATACTTTAATTGGCTTTGCTTGACAGATTAAAAAAAAGTATTGAAGTTTATTTATTTATTTTCAAATTATTTCCAAACTAGTTTCACCTACTTTTTAATTTTTTTTTTTTTTTTTTGCATTTTACCAAATAGAAATAACATGGACAATGTAGAAATGGTAACTGGAGTTAAGTCTGAAATATGGAAAGCTGTGTTTTGAAAGCATTATGTTAAACATGGACAGGGTTGGATCAGTTTCTGTGCTTCTGTGCTGGGCCATTTTCGTTTGCCAAGTAACTCTGAACTGTATATATAAACAAAACAAAAAAGTTATGCATACAAGCACTGAGCAAATCTGTGTGCAGTGCAAATACAATTGCTTCAAAGACAGAATCAGGTTCATCATTTAAGTATTCTCAAATCTTGCAGCAGAGTTAATTTTCAGCCATTGAAGACAGATTTGAAAGTAGTTAAACCAGTTGTTTGGTTTTCATAAGCTGGAAAGTATAGGAACAATGGATACTTGGCTCTGGCATTATCAGTAGATGAATGATTACAGTAGTACAGTACAATACTCTGCTGATACTCTAACTATCAATCACCACAGGTTATGCTGTTGTTAAGGTACTTTTTAGCAGTGGCATGTTCAAATGTGAATGTAGAATGGCTGAGGGATACTTACTCTGGTGGTCGTAATTATATGACTACTAAATAATGTATTTGCAAGAGATATATGGCCAGTGAAAATAATACTTTTATTCAGAAGAGCAGCTGTCAATACAGATTAAATCTTATAACAAAGGTGTTTGCTTATAACAAAGGTGTTTGTTTGCAAAAAGCTAACTCCATTATAATTGGATTAAAATAAATAAGTGAAACTGTTTAGAATGTTTGAATCTTCCTCATGGATGTCTTATATGCCATTCTCTTTATTTTCATGGAGAGCTGCTGCTTTGTTTTTTTATACAGAAGGATACATCTTACATTCTTCTTCTGACCGGATAGTGTATAAAATGTCAGAAGTGAGGTCATAGTCTATTCACATTTGGGGAAGAAAAGAGAAAAAAAAAAAAAAAACACAGAAAAATTGGATTTGGACCATTTTCCATGTTTTGGCCAAAGAGCTAAACATCATGCATTCCCAGGTCTTTGCCAGTGTGGATGTTGCACTGTGTGCCATTTAGCAAATGGCTTGCATTGCGTTGAATGTAGTGTACTGTGTGAAGGTGTACGAAGAGGTATTAAAAATCTACTGCTCTCTATTTGCAGGGCACCGGTTTAGATACAGGATGTTGAGTTATAATTTTGGATACTCACAGTTAACATTCACATCTGGTCAGTATGGTATCCTGTAATGTGTGCATAGCCAAGTATTGAATTCAATCTACTTGTGTCAGTTCCTGTAGAAATGCATGCCAAAGTGATAAGCCCTGTCTCTGTTTCCCAAACATCACCTGAGCATTCCTTTCTCAGAGGTCCTTGCCACTGTGCAAGTGTAGGACATAGGTGATTTATCTCATGTTTTCTTCTCAAGTACTGTGTCACCTTTACGAGTCTGATGTGTGTTTAGTATCAGGCTCTTCTAGAGAGGTTAATTAAACACCAATACACAATAAATTATCATTGCCTCATTAAAGTGTTCCTAGTGCATATTCAGGTGTACTACTACGAGGAGGAGATCTCTGATTTAGGTAAGCCAAGATCATTTGCTGAGTGAAAAGTTCTTTCCACCCTCCTGTGGAATACATGGATTGTTGAAGACAAAACCTTTGAGTCAGCATCCAAAACATTCTTTTACTTGTTTTCTGAGGTACAACACAAGTAATTTGGAGGATTTTCAAACACAGAAACAAATTTCAATTTGTATGGGGTGGGGTTTTGTTGTTGTTGTTGTGTCTTTTATTTTTCAGCATGTAATGTGCTCTAATAACTTTGCTGGTTGTTGTTTGCATAGCATTATCATCAAGTAATAAATCCTTCCTTGTTACATAAGGAACAATAGAAATCTGTTCTTCTAATGCTTCTCTAGGACGAGAAAGCCATTTGAATTTGTCAAACGTTAGCAGTGGCCTGTGTGTGAACAGAAATAAATGAAATTTCCATTATTAAAAACCCATGTCATATTAATAATATTTTATTTTAATTAGGAGAGATACATTCATGCCTAATGCTCCGCATGTGTGTGATAGTCTTGGCAGTCCTGGATGGCATTCATCTTTCTTCAGCTTGCCATCAAATACCACAATATCAGAGAGTAACTGTATTGGAAATAATGTAGGTTAGCTTGTGACTAGCATCACAAAAGATCCTCTCTACAGCATTGTCAATTATCTCACCCATCTCAGTACATTTTCTACTTTGCATCTTTCATACAACTTGTTTCTAAAAACAGTCTCCAAAGCTCTTACTTTATTACAAGACCATCTGGAATGTAGAGATGTAAAAGAACTCAAATTCTTAAGCATGAATTAATTAAAGAGAAAGTTCTGCTTTACTAGGTACATAATGTTTCTTGCTTTTCCTTAAATCATGCTTTACAGCAACTGTAGATAATAAAGTTAATTTAACAGGTAAATGTTACTGGATTCTTTAAATTAAAAAAGCCCCACAACCAACCAAACAAACCCTCCCCATTAAGTTATGGTAAATAGGCAACAAAACCTAAATATTCATGAGAGAGGAAAATATTTCAGAATACTAATCCCTTGTGTGCTTCCATGGCTCATCCCATGCTGTTACTGTCTCATTTCCACATTAAAGGTAATTTTGTGCTTTATAGATGTAAAATTCTTAGTATTGATGGGAATTCTAAAGTTTTTGATAGACTGGGAGAAGCAGAGGGAGTAGGAAATGTGAAACTGGGATAACAAGGGGGCGCATATATATGCTAGTTGATTTGAGTAGGAGGGAGCTAAAGCATGGGGCTGGTAGTGAGCAGTTAACTCTAGGTTACTGGATGTCCTGGGGAGATCAGTTCACTCCTGCTTAGATAAGGAGAGTGGAACTGGAAGGAAAAAAAAAGTGAGAGATGGACAGTAAGAAAGCAAGACTAGGAAAGAGAAATAAAGGAGGGAAAAATACATTAAGGATGTTGGCTGCAAAGACAGAGAAATGATTGCGCTGGTGTGAAAAACTATATATTAAAAGAAAGTTTCTTTGACAGCAGGAATGGACCTAAAATTCCTAAATATTGTCTTTCCACTCTTGTCAGGAAATACCTGTGACATTCTCCAACAAGAATATGCCATTTATGGCACAGTTATTCTATGAGAAAGATGACAAACTACTGGCTTTATTGCATTAGGTGAAAGCACCTCTAATGTAACTAGTGGCATACTGTGTGGAGCATCCTTGTTGATGATCTAAATAAATAAAGATATGGCATGATATGATTAAACTTAGTCTTTACAATAGAAAATTATGCACAGGCTTCTCCTTCCTTGTTGTTTGATCAATGTTAGATTAGCTCCCTTGTCCATATACATATGCATTATGATACTGTCTGTAATTAAATAGGCATGTACTGTGGTTTCCACCAAATTGCTATCTACTGTGGTGCTTTGCAGATAAATCAGGGCTGGGAACATGCCTTGGAATTAAATCAAGAATGGTGAAGAAATCTGTTGTCTGTGGGATAGTAAAATTAATGAAGAAGTTGGAAGTATATTAACTGAAGCAAAGATGTTTCAAGATTAAATGTGGCCTTGTGGTAAAATGTGGTGAGCTGGATTTTTCCCAGGGATTGTTAAGGCTAGCTTATGACAGGATGCTGAACAGATCCTTGTATCTTAGATACTGAGACTTTTAAAGCCAGGCTGCATAACAATTTGTATTCCACATGAAAATTCTGAATTTCTTCCATCTCTTCATTATTGCCTTCATCATTCTGCAATGCCCAAACCACAGCTCTCAACAGCTAGCCATTAATTGTCTGGTCTTCCTTTTCTGCATACTTATTTTGTGACCCTCCAGATCTGTTTGGACTTGCAGCTGTATTTGCAATCATAGAATACCTTCAGTTGGAAGGGCCTTAAAAATCCTCTAGTTCCAATTCCTCTGTCATGGGCAGGGACACCTTGCTCAAACTGTTCCGTAACTACCACCCTGACAGTGGAGAACTTCTTTCCTAGATCTATATTCTTTCAGTTAAAAGACATTGCCTCTTGTCTGATCACTACATACCCTTGAGAAGAGTCCTTCTACAACTTTATTACAACCCCTTAAATATCTATGAAAGTTTCTAAAAGGTGCTGTAAGGCTGCTATAAAGTCTCCCCAGAGCCATCTCTTCTCTGGGCTGAGCAACCCTGAGTCTTTCATCCTGATCTCATAGAAGCTCTAGCCCTTTGATCATCTTCATGGCCCTCTGGACTCACTCAAGTAGGTCCCTATCCTTCTTTTGTTGGGAGCCCTAGAGCTGGACACAGTACTCAAAATGGGGGTCTCACAAGAGCAGAGGGAGGGAGCCACCTCCCTTGACATGCTGGTCATGCTTCTTTTGATGCAGCCCATGATACATGATACTGACTTTCTGGGCTGAGATCACACATTTCTGTCTCAATAAAATTAGGTCTTACTGTAATGTGTTTAGATATTTCAAGTTACTGATAGTTTGTATTTCTTTCTGTGCATCCGTCAAATATAGGAAAACAAACATAAATTAAGCTGCATAATACCCTAATGCTGAAGTGAGGATATCAGTGAAGAGCCCTTAAGGAAATCAATTATTCTCTCTTCAGTGCCTCTTACCTGTTGTCATCCCACTGTGTGCTGCTGTGAATAGACTGGGATAATGCTTTGTCTTTGAGGTTTTTTCCTCTGTTACTGTCTACTGAGCTTCATTTAAGAGGTAAGAGAGTAGATCCAATTTCTAAGCACAGAATTCCATAAAGCAGACTACACCAGGGCTTTGCAAGAGGCATGGGAAGGACCTGGAGCAGAATCTTAGAGTCTTGTAAATTGTACTCGTAGCAGTCTCAATTACCTTGCGGAAAGATGAACTCCATTTTACATTAATATGTTCTAAAAGGATAAAAAGACTTCTAATTCTTGAGTAGAGGGATATGTATGAGTCCTAAAACTGAACAGTTCTTTTCTTATGATCTTCTGACCTACCTCCCCATGCATTCCCATGTGTGCTGCCCTAGTTTGTGTACTGTTAATTTCAGTGCTTGCCTAGTTGCATTATGCAGGAGAAAAGGTTGTTCTTTTCTATTTGCAGATGACTGATCATAAGGACTTGAAGAACCTGTTTGGGTTTTTTAGTGGTTTTTGGTAGGTTGGTTTTTAGGGTTGTTTTTTTCTTGGAGGGGGAGGGGTGAGGGGGCAAGGGGGAGGGTAAAAAATATTTTCTACTAAGTGTTTTTGGGTTTGGTTTTGTGTTTTTTTGTTTTTTTTTTTTTTCCCCAGAGTGTTATTGACCAAATTTCTAAACAGCCCAAGCTGATGAAATGCAGCAATTGTTGGAATACTGCATGAAGCAGCAAGGACTAATAGCTGTTTCTCTTGAAAAAAAGTTAATAGGGTATCTGTTGATTGCATGGATTCAATAGCTTTGAAATCTTACACTCTGAGTGTTCTAATGAGAAGTCATTTTGGGAAAACAAAGTTGTTTGCCCATTTCAGGAGCTGTTTGTTCAACTGCCCTTCTTGCCTCAGACTGGAATTTCACCTCTTCAGTCCAATCAATTTGTTACGACATAGATTTTCAATAATACAGAAGGGCTCTTGCAGAATTAGTGTTGTCTGCAGCGTTTCTTCTCATTGTGCCGTGGGTGATGTGTGGGGGCACTTTGGCTGGTTGCTTGCTTTGCAGAGGAATTGGGGTTTTTTGTGAAAACTTATTTTTATTTAAAATTCTAGGAAACTGTATCATCTATTCCTGTGAAACTAGAACCTCTTTGAGAAGGTGACAAGGAAATAGGATGCTGGAATTGGAAGATTTCTCAGTGTCATGTGGGAAAAAAATGCACCTAACATGTCCCATTCCACTATTTTTGTGAAGTTATTCCATAATTAGCTCTGTCCATCTGTTTCTTTTATTGCACAGCAGCTTGTGGCAGGACTTACTGAATTCAAATATAGCAAAATCATTAACTCTTGATATTTTGAAGAATGTGCAACTTCCCCTTCCTGTGGCATCAGTGTCAAGCTGGTGCTCAGTTATATTTTGGGAGAAAGAACTCAAATTCCTGGATGGGCCTGGCTTACTCCAGTAGACTGTATTCAGTCTCTTGAACTGAAGATGACCTTCTACTCTTTTTGTGCAGTAGACTTAACATTGTGTATATGCAGGCTTAGGTTTTAGTGATCATGTCAAAGAATGCTTCTTGACTAGAACTGCTGGCAAACATTCTTGTGAGCTCTTGACTAAAGCTGTTAAAATGTAGTCTGTTTCTTTCCAATTCTTCCTCTGTCTGACAGGGATGAGTCTCACACCAGCTAAATGGATAGTTGCTATGTCAGCCAGGTAGAGGCCACCTCTTTTCATTCTAAATCATCCATTGAAAGCTCACAGAAGTATCCCAGCAGCATCTCTTTTTTTCTTCTTCTTCTTTGTTGCTTGAAAACATCAGAAATGAATCACCACAAACCACCTAGTGCAGACAGTGTCACCAAGTGCTGATTTTGGAGTTCCATAGCTTTTCTTAAGATACATTTGTGATCTCCACTCAGACTTTATTGTGGAAAGAAGGTTAGGGGATAAATTGCTGTAAATATCTGTAATTTAATATGCAGATTGTGAAAGGGCATTTTATTTGTTTCATAATTTTTTTAGCGGAGTGCTTCCCAAATCCCTTAGTCATCTGCCACCCCCAGTGCTAAATGGGATACTTAGTTCTAGGATGTGGATTCAAAGTTTAGAATAAATTAAATTTAATCAGATATTTGTGTTTGAAATACTCTTTTCTTAAACATTAGTTCACAGCAGCCATACCTCAGTCTGCTCATCCATTTCTTCCATCAGGATGTAAAGTGAGTAGCAGTTTTGCTTTGGGGCATTTTTCTGCTAGGAGACATAATTCAGAAGCAGAGTGCTTGGCTTCTTTTGAGGACTGACAAAGTGTAGATTATTATTTTAGTAAAGTAATGGTTTCCTTAGGTTTTGTACATAATCCAAGACTGGCTTGTAGGGCATTTATATTGTCATACCAGTTCTAAGAACCTTCAAACATGAGGCTTCTGAAGGACTCTTGTCCTGTGGCTGGTGCCAGGATATGTTAGCTTGGGAAATTCTGAGCCAGTGACACATGAAAGCACCTCTTTTTGTTATTCATTCCGGTTTGCAGACAAGCCAGGAGCGGTACTGTAATGGTTCTTCAGCTATTCTTGTATATGAAGCATTCGTTGGAGCCAAATGCTGTTAGAAAGCTAAATTACTTTGGCTAAGGTTAGCTTTTACATCTTTGTGCAAAACAACTTGTTGAAGAAGATGATCTCCCTGCTTCTCTTTTGATAGCAAGTGTCTAAAGCCCACACTTGGTTTTAGAAAACTCACTAAGTTTTTTCTTGGAGCCTATTAATAAACAAATAGTTGTCTTTTAGGGAAACTTTTCCTTTGTAGTCGGGGGGAAGAAACAAATGATGTGTACAAAGAGTGGAGTTCTTGTCTGGATACAGTCCAGCGCCCTCTAACTTTGGTGTTTCTGTTAGAAAAGTTTACTTCAGCGTTTCCATGGAAGTGATTTTACTCATCTAAAACTTTTGCACAGACAGAATCACTCTCACTGAAATTGTAGACAGTGATTCTCTCCGAAACTCGTCCTCTCACTGGACTCAACCCTGCCAGATGCTCAGCAACAGTTGAAAGAATTTGGGCTGATACTGACCTTGGTCAGAGTTGGAGATGCAAGTGCATTATAGGGCAGGAACTGAAGTCACAGAAGTTGCCAATTCAGCCCGCATTGCTCCACTAAAATGCATACCAATGAAGCGTCAACAGAGGGTGTGGGGTGTGAATTGTGCTTCTGAAATCAGTGTTCGCCCTGTTTCTCTTAGGAAACTTCTCTGTCTGTCTTGATAATTATTTGCCAATATGGGAATAAATCTTTAGGATGCGTTTTCTACCAAGAATCACTGCTGTTTAAAAATATATGGGCTTTTACTGAGAATAAAGCTTCTGTATGCATGTAAAGATTCATAATGTACTCTATAATTGTCAGCCATGGCAGCTTTATACTCATCTAAACTGAGAAAGATGCTTAACTTCATGCAGATTTCTGATCAAGTTGTTAGGAAAAATAATGTTTGTGCCTTTTTCCTCTCTCTCTGTTTTTTTTTTTCTTTTTTCTTTTTTGTTTTTAAACCAATCTGCAGGCATAGCCTGCCTGCTGCCTTAAGAACGGAAACCTAGGAAGCCTGTATTCAGATCCCCCTCTTACGGTGATTCCAGCTGTGGCCTTGGCAAGTCACTTCAGTTCATGTTTGCAGAATAACTCCTGTTCACGTAACTCACAGTAATATTGTGTGGCATGTTTTTCTTCAAATTAGAGAAAGATTAAACTCCTCTTCCTATTTCAAGGGGAAAAAGTCTTCCTTGAAGCTCCTAGAACATTTTGAACCTGAAGATAGTGCTGTAATTGCTAATTACTCTTGTATGTTAGTAGTGCTAATGAACATGCTTCTTAAGCCTATTACTGTTACTCAGAGTAGCTCCAGGCCAGTAATGATACATCTAAGAATTTAAGTGCACTACTTATGTGTTTATACAGCAAAATTACTTTTGAAATACAAGAACAACACATTCTCATTTCACATTGTACACAGCAGCATAGGAAATTTAATCAGAACTGCAAAATGTCAACAAAACAGCTTACAAGCTTTAAGGTATTCATGCATTTCAAGCATGAAGAGTTTTCAACAGCAGTAGTCTTTCACACAAAGATTTATTCCCTCTGAAGACTTTTTCATGGCTCATAAAGAGTGATGGATGAATTTAATTTTTAGTTTAATCTCTTTCTTTTCAGTTCAGTAATTTCTTTGAGACTGGCAAAAAAAAAAAAAATAGTGAGAGTATGGAGCCACTCACCAGTCACTGGTAATTGTGTATGTTACAGATTGCACAGAGACCAAAACAGATTGCCTGACTTTTTGGTGAGTGGGAAGAAAGTCTTCCTTTCAAGGTTTTTTTTTGTTGTTTTTTTTTCAGCAGCATTTCAATACTTATTGCATAAAATGTTTTATTGTAATTTTCCATTCTTCCTAATAAATCCTTTAAACTTTCCCCCAGCTGTTATAACCAGTTTATTGCTCCAGAAGTAAACAGACATTTATTCTCTGACTTCACTGAGAGTTTGTGTGTATGAGAGCAAGACTGGCCTCTAATGTTATCTTGAGCAGTACCTGATGCCATGTTCCATAGGCTGAGTGCCATGAAGGGAATTGTAAAGGCTCCATACAATTGTTTGTTCTTAAAATAGTCTGAGAAAATAATGATATGTTTATAATATAAAAATATTTGTTTAAAAAGATAGAAAGAAATGAAACATAGATAATTAAGTGTGTGAACTTTTTAATTATCTTTTTATTTTCTGAAAACCATGCATTATTCTGTCTTTGCTTGGCATATTTCTCTTCTGTGGAAACACAGAAAACTTTCCCACTCAAGTCATGTTTTTCTGTAGCCCAGTAGGCAATATTGTGTAGGCTCAGGCCCAACCTTGGTGTTCTATTCAGCACTTTCTATCCTGAATCTATAGTTGCTTTATATTGTCTCAAGGACTAAAATCAACCACTGTTGCTTCTTTAACACATTTGAAAAATGTTTTTGCCATCAAGACTTAAAATCAGTGGAGTTCAGCATATACAGAACTTTCCATTTCTCCCTTTTAAAGGAATGAGCTATTTTAATTAGTTTTCTTATCACAGTAGAGAAAAACAGTGTAGAAAAAGAGAGAACAGATATATGTGTATGGGATAATTTTTATTCTTTTGAAGAGCTACATTGAAAAATTGCCATTCAAAAAGGCAACTTGGATAAAACAAAACTGGCGATTACTTTTGGGCAAAAATAGTGAAGTGACAGACTCAGCTTTCATTGTGGAATGGGTACAGTGCTTCCTTCAGACCATGCTTAAGGAAACCATGGTAAAGCCAGCACCAGAACAAGAGGACACAGTCTCAGGCTGCACCAGGGCAGGTTTAGGCTGGATGTTAGGAAGAAGTTCTACATGGAGAGAGTGATTGCCCATTGGAATTGGCTACCTATGGAGGTGGTGGAGTCACCTTCATTGGAGGTGTTCAGGAGGAGACTTGATGGGGTGCTTGGCTGCATGGTTTAGTTGTTGGGTGGGTTGGATTGGTTGATGGGTTGGACGCGATGATCTTGAAGGTCTCTTCCAACCTGGTGTATTGTATTGTATTGTATTGTATTGTATTGTATTGTAAAGTCACCTGCTAGACCTCAGCAAAAATTGAGTTGATCTTCCTACAGCCTATGAACTTATGTGTTGTTATAACTGATACCTCTCACCAGTTTATGTCCCTAAAATCTTACCTTCGGAGCAAGGAAGAAAAAGGTGTCATATTTTCAGGGGGGAAAAAAAACAAAACCCAAAACCCAAACAACAACATGTAGGCATTGGGATTGTCTCATTCAGTTTGGGAGCTGTTATACTGAGATATCCCTCAACAGGAGTATCCATTTGTTTGAGAAGATCACTACTGTATGGAATTTAGGAGGAATATCAGAATGTTTTCCAAAGATGGTCTTGTTGTAGTTACTGGGTTTTGTTTGCACATTCTAATGGAGCCCATAGGAACAGTTCTTCCTCTAGATTTTTGTTACACTTAAGACACAGGAAGCATAATATTTTAGTCTAAGAAGAGCACTGGCTAGAGCTATGCAAATAAAATCCACATAGACATGATAAATAACATGCATTTGTAACAGCAGAAGTACACAGGGCCTTTAAAGTCTTACAAAAGAGATGTGATGCAGCTGCAACACCTGTGGTGTCATAGCATCATGAACTTACTTTTTGCATGTGAGATTAGATTAGAATTAACCAGGTTGGAAAAGACCTTTGAGATCATCAAGTCCAGCCTATCACCCAACACTATCTAATCATCTAAACCATGGCACCAAGTGCCCTATCCAGTCTCTTCCTAAATACCTCTATCAATTGTGACTCCACCACCTCCCCGGGCAGCCCATTCCAATGGCCAATCACCCTTTCTCAAATTATTCTGTTGTGATGGGTTGAGGCAGCCCCCTCCCCACCACGGGCAAAAATTACAACTCAGACAAACAGATTGGAAAAGTGATGGAAAGTTTAAGTGAAAAGCAGTGAATGTTTACAGAGAGCCAGAAGCGTAGTGACAAAGAAATCCCAAAACAGACCCAGAAGCATCCCATCCCCACCTGGGGGTACATCCTAGACCCCCAGGGCTCCTTCTCCCCCCTCACCACTGCTAGGCTAGTCTCAGCTGGCCAGATCTGAGACTGCCCATCCCCCCATGGCCTTGGGCCTAGCCAGGCCCATGGCCAGGAGACAACATCTCCCCCAGTTACCGGGTGACAGCGAGGAAGAAAGAGGAGGTGCTAGACCTCGCACTGGATCTTATAGTGGTGCAGAGAATTATGGTAGAAATACCTAGTTTACTGTGGCCACCCACTGGGCTGGACCTCTGGACACAGGAAGCACCTCATGTAGCAGAGGGCACCCAGCCCAAACTGCAACATCTGTTCTCCAGACTTATTGCCATTCTCATTATTTTTTCCCCCCATCCTGTCAGGGGAAGTGTTTTTCACAAAGCTTTCTTGCTAGCCCAACATTATGAGACAGTGGTGTGGAGACTGCCCCTCCCCCCCCCCCCCCCCCCCAGTCCCTTCTGCTTTCCTGTTTTCTCTTATTCTAGGCTGAAATTCTAGTTAGGTAATGTACCGGAACTCTTTTAGTCCTTCTCTCTCAGAAGACACGACAAAGGTCTGGGAAGTGCAAATTCATCTCTCATCATGGTGAATGCTGTAATTAGCAACATGTCTCTGGAATTTGAAAAGGTGAGAAAAGATCTCTTTCAGCAAATATATTATTGTTAATGAGAAAAGGAAACAAAACAGAGAATTAAAACTAAAATCAGTGGTATGTTAGGAAGCAGGACATTTTCCAAGGCCTTAACATTTGATAATTGCACTGATGGTATATTTCCATTATAAAGGGTCACTAAGAAGGCTGATGTAAGAGAAGTAATAGAGGGTAAAGAAGTAGAAACCCTTTAGCAATCGCTTTATATGGATTTATGTAACAACTCTAATTTCAGTTTAAGTAATTGTTTCTCAGCTCATGGTTTTCAAATACACCAGTAGATAAAGATTTTTCTTTCAGCTTCGTTAAAACCATATGCCTGCCAAATCAGCAATTACAATGCTATTTAGCTGACAATATCCTGCATTTAGAGTGACATTCCTTTTTCAAGGTCTCATGTATGAGAAATGTATTTTGTAATGTAAGAAGATACCACTAGTGACTGGCCCTTTCCATCTATCTCAATTCATCCTTTGTACTTGCCACCAAAGCAGTTAACCTGTGGAAATAAATGCAAAATATATTTACATATATGGCGTAGGTTAAATCCAAGATGAATAAGAAAGGTCATTTGCTCTTATGTGAGGTGGCACACAGAAACAGCTGCGTAGATTGATACTATTAGTGGCACTGCTCTTAACTACCTTCTGTCATCTCTGACATTCTCCCTATAGATCCCACTCTGGAAATGGTTATGGGACTTCATTCTGTTGTAATGAAAAGAGAAAAGAACCCAATAAATTTATGTTGCTAGTGTTAGCACATAATAATTAGGTCATTTCAAATTAAGTCGAACAGTTAGTGTTCACAAATGCTTTGCACTGGCAAAGCTTTCTACCTGGTAACTCTTACCTGTTAGGTGAAAGCTAACATTTGGATATATTACCCCAAACATTCTCCACTTCATCTTTAGCTTGCATGTTTGAAAGATCAGCTGGCTAATCTGAAAAATGGATGCCTACTTTAATATCACTGCAAGAACAGTCTTTTTTTCAGTGGAATGAAAATAGTAAATTGCTATGTATTTTAATAGGACATGATTTGATATCTCAAGTGCAAGTTGGAAAAAATACATTATTCAAGACAGGATTTGATTGGTAAATGCTTTTTGTAAATTACAACAGCTTTTAGTTATTTTTTCATTCTCAAGTTTATATCCTAGTGGATATTACTGTGCTTTGGTCAATACATATCTGTATGCAAATGCCAACAATCGGTGAAGAAAACATATTTCTGTTTACAGGCAGTTAAGCATTCATTTTCACTCTTTATGTCTTTTTATTGTGCTGGTTTTTGATCTTTATGTGATCAGAACAGCACTGTCATAAAAAGATGTATGATGCAAACAGTGTGCTTGGCAAATAGGGGTTAATTTGGTGCTATTAAGGTATCTTAAGAATTTATTTTTGGCTAAGCATTTGTTTCACCATGCCTAAATATAGGTCACTTTAACTAACCGGAGTAGAAACTTAGGCATTGGCAGACCTTGAGTGAATGCAGAATAAAATGACAAGCTAGAAATTAATTATGTAGTTTTAGGTTATTAGATTCAAGCTCAGTTGCTTTTTTTAGGTTTATGGTGTCGCTGTAGATTTACAGCCTGGAAATGCAGATAACAGGGTCCAGAAATCTGATGTTCTGTCAAGGCTTCAATATCTTAGAGGGATTATCTGTGAGTTCTGATTTGAACTAATGGAATAAGTTAGGTACATAATTTCTGTTTATCATTCTGGGTTATTTCATAAGGTGAAGCTCTGTTTCTACAAAAGATATCTGAACTGGATACACCTCAGCTATCCAGTGTTTAGATAGATAGATAGATAGATAGGTAAATAGATGGATAATATACAGAATCTGACACAGAACAGGACCGAGACTGACTGCCCTGATAATAGTATTCATAAAACCTGCTATGTTATTGCTGTCTAGTCTTTGAGATGATCCTTACTTTTGAGATATGTTTGTATAGGAAGCTGCATTTTTGGTTCTGGAGGGTGTAGCGCAGTCCAGTGACATTGCTTCCATGTCTTCCCAAAGTGCTAAATATCTTTATTGTTCTTAATGAAATCAGGAAAGAAGGTTGTGTAATAACACTAAATCTCATGATAGCAGAAGCTATCGTTTATTAGCTAATTATTTCCTATTGATTTCCTAGGATGACAGGGTTTTTAAAAGGCTGTTCCTAATCTTATTTCTGTCTGTCATCCTTTGTAACTTGTGTTGACAGTTCCTTTTAAAGAATAAAACAGATTCTTTTTGAAATCTGGTCTTTTATACTGAATTCTTCTGCCAGAGGCCTGTCACTCTCCCACTGAAGTGGTTGTTGACATTTACCAAAGCACAACAATGTTTAATTTAATATTTTTGTGCTTTAATGTCATATTCCCAAGACAACAGTTTGTCATTCCTCTCTTCTCATATAGCTAATGACAGATAACTTCAGAAGCCCCTTTCATTGTTTAGCACTTAGGCTTAATTAGTGTTATGCTATTTTAGTCCCGGATTTCGAGATCTTCATTTGTGAAGCATTGTACTGTGAGCACATCTATTTAAATTAATAAAACTAGCTACACTGGAAAAGATTATACTTGATATGGAGGGAGAGCTGCAGAGCTGGGCATTTAGATTCCAAGAATATTAAGACAATAGAGAATGGCAATGTTATATATTCTATATACTTAGTACTATAGAGGCAAGCATATCTCTGTATATATGTCTACACACAATGTATACATGCTTGTATATACATATATTTTTATATGTTTATATATGTATGTGTGTATATTTTGAGATATAAAGCAGGTCATCTTGTAGGGAATGTAGAAAAATCCAAACCTCAGGAATTAATTTATACATGATCTGAATAATTTAGAATCAGGTAGTAGCAAAAATACAGTATTTGAACAACAGATTATGTGCAACTACTAGAACAAACAAGGAAGAAGTTGACATTAAGCTCCTCAAAACTCAAATATCTGGAAGAGAGAGTAAAGACAAACATGATAAAAATAAAAACAAACTAACAAAACACCAAACCAACAACAACCTAATCCTCATGAAAACAGCTCTGTACATACATGTAATTACTAAACATTTACTTGGCTCTAGAGTAAGCAAATCACTCACATGAAAACCCAGATTCAACTAGCCTTTCTGTTCCACTGCTTGGGAGCAGTTTATATTACACCACAATTTAATAAAACGCAAAAGAAGCATTGGAACAAGGACTTGAATTCCAACCTAACTCGTGGGATCAATGCCTGAAACATCACCCTCTGGAATCACACCTAACCCCTTCATACTAGACAACACAAAGGAAGGCCATTGCCTCCTGCAGTTAATTTCCTTCAGTCACAAATCACTCCCATGTGCCAATTACCTTAGTAGAGAAACAGAAGTTTGATACAAACTCTGCTGGCATGACACTGTTCAGAAAAGTGGCTTCAATCCAATAACACGAAAGGTAGGAAGAACAAAACAAGGATATTGACTAAAGAGCATGCACAGATAAGACTTTAAGCTCGAATCTCAACAGAGTAAACTTCATTATTTCATTTAAAAATAAAAACTTTTTTCCTTATAAATCTTTCCTGATTTCTGGGAAGTTTTTTTGTTGTTATTTTTAGTTGCCTACAGATCATCTGTTTTTCAGCACGAAAACATACTTTTTACATCAATTATTGATCTCTACAGAGCCTCTAATGGGACTGGTAGTCACACAACTACACAATTTTCAACATCCATAATGCAGTAGAAGGAAATAATTCTACTTTTACAAGGCACTCTTGCCTGCAGCAGCAGGTTGTTTGAAACATCATTTCTTACTCGAAGATAGGTGTAACACATAAGAAGCAACTGTTGTCAGCCACTTGCCTTTTTTTCTTCTTGAAGAACAATGTGACATGTACAATAAGTTTCTTGGTTTTTGTTTAACCAAATAAGTCATCTTTGTGGCTCAGGAATGGCTTTTAGATTCCTGGATTCACCACTGCCCAGTGCCTATCCTATCACCTTTCTGTAGATGAGCAAGTTCTCCATCTGTTATCTAACCCTCCCTTATAGTGACTCATCTTTTCATAGCACTCTGTTTACTGAGGCCATGTATCAGAGGAAAACAATTACAGAAAAATTAAAGAAAATTACTAAATACAATAAACAGATAAGTTTCCAAGTAGTCAGACAAATTTCACTCACATACCGTCTCACAAACGAGAGTCCAAGAACGACAATAGCTCAAAACAGACCTTCGGCAACCATTTTGGGTTTGCTCGCTTTACACGTTTCGTCTCATAGCCTTCAGAGGATGTTTCTAAGAAGACCCATAGATGTCCTATGTAGCCTTTACCAAGGTTCAGGAAAGTATTTTATGCCCTTTCTGTGCT
This sequence comes from Picus viridis, assembly GCA_033816785.1. Classification (NCBI taxonomy): domain Eukaryota; kingdom Metazoa; phylum Chordata; class Aves; order Piciformes; family Picidae; genus Picus; species Picus viridis. Next base: position 11,992,638 of record CM066584.1, on the reverse strand, counting down.
CTGGGGTACAGCTCATTATTCTCTCGGATTTCTAACCTTTTGTTTGTTTGTTAGAAATTAGAACAGCTTCTTCCTACAGAACACCAGACACCCCAAAGATGTAGCCCCTTATTATCCCACTAATTATCCTATTGCAGGATTTAGTTCTTATTACCACATTCTCTAAAAGTCTTTCCTATATTTTCTCAGAGCTTTTTTGCCAGGAAAAAGCCACAGGAATTCTGCTGGACTGTCTGGGTTTTTTGCATCCCAAGAGTTAACCACAAGGCATTCAGCATCCATCGAACTTTGCTTTGTGCTATCAGGTGTCAATTGTTCTCTGATCCCAGCAATTCTTTCCCGTTTTACTCTGAACCAGAATCACTGATTGAAGATCAGAAACCTTTCTGTCACAGCTTTGAGACACAGATGAGAATTATTCTAGGTACACCTGAACATCACTATATAAACAGGAGTCTTAACAGCCACTGGAAAATGGCGGATAAAGGAAACAACTTCAGGCTGCTTATTTATTCCATAAATAAAATTTATTAAAGTCAAACTCCCACTAAGGAGGATGATCTCTGTAACTCACATTCATCAAAGTCTACCTATTTATTTGCAACTGCAATTCAACCAGCCTTTTCCATATGAATTTCTGATCTTGACACAATGTTTAATGACAAAACCCACCTCTTTGGATGAAAATTGAAACCAGTAAGAAAAGCACGCTCTGTGCATACGCTGAATAACAGGAAACTGGAACATTCCTGTTATCTGAAACAGACACACTTTACCATGTGACACATTCACAAAGAGCAACTGTTCAATTTGTCAGAAAATCTCAAATCAGGAAGGAAAAAACCCAAGATGCTGCTGCAATTCAATTTCCAGTTGATGCAGCGCTGTTCCATCTGACCCAGCATTTCAGAGCATCAGATAATAAACCAAAGCCATCGCACAAAATCTCTTTATTGGTCTAGTAAAAAGGAATTGTAAATTAGTATGCCTTAGGGACAGATAAAACTATAGCACAGCAAATAAAAGTGGCAAAGAAAGGCAGATGAGTATGATCAGCTGAACAGGCTTGCTTAGTTTTCCAGGACTGGACAAGCCACCACTTCTATAGATCTTAAGCTGAGTTTAGAGAAGACAAGACCGTGAACTTGGAGACAATATATCAAACTGTAAGGAGGCATTGTGCAGAAAACTAACAAAGTTAAGGTTCAGTAAGTCAAAGTGCGAGGTCCTGAAGCTATGTTGGGGCAAACCTCAATATTGATACAGACTGGGGGATGATGAAATTGAGAGCAGCCCTGCAGAAAAGGACTTGAGGGAACTGGTGGATGAGAAGCTGGATATGAGCCAGCAATGTGCACTTGCAGCCCAGAAGGCCAATGGCGTCCTAGGCTGCATCAAAAGAAGCATGGCCAGCAGGTTGAGAGAGGTGATTCTGACACTATACTCTGCTCTTGTGAGACCTCCCCTGGAGCCCAGAGGGCCAATGTTTGTATTCACTTCTTCCTTGCTTCCCTGGCATCTTAGGAGATGAAGGATGTTAGAAAGTACATCACTAAGTATTCACTTGATGTCTCTGTACAGATTTGTTGTCCCTGAATTTGAGTCTGCTTCCACATCCTCCTTTTACAATAAATTTCAGAAGCCTAAGAAGTGCTTTCTTCTATGCTTTAAACCATGCTCCTAATAGTTTCATCAATACTGTAAGTCAAACATTGCAGGATTTGGGAAATAACAGCTCTGTATTTGTTTTACCCATGACCTTCATGATTTTGGGAACATTATCATATCAACTCTCAGCCTTCTTATCTCTCAGGTGTCTTCTTTCCAGCCTTTGCTTCTTCCTTAAAAGGTGATTGCTCTGTACCATTAATCATTTTGGTTCACATAAACAAATATATTGTGAAATCATTCTCTATACATACAGATATGAATAATACATGAGTTTTCTCAATAGCTCTTTATCAGGACTCAACTTCAGTGCTTGGTAAAGATGGAGAGAAATTCCACTAAACCTAGCCTTGATCTTGTAGTAGTGTATCATCGATTTACCATGTAGGGCATAACAAGAAGTATGACAGGTCAGGAGGACTCTAGAAAGTTTAAGTCATACCCCCAGAAGGCTTGCAACACTATTTACTTGACAACTGCTTACACTTACAAAGTAATATTTTTCAAGAGGATATTTTGGCTGTACTTGTGCTTGTTATTGAGACATTCCTGATAACACCAAAGTGTTCCTTTAATTTTTCTGAATATTTAATAGCAGAAAAAAAGGCCATTTGGTACTGGGATTTTAGAAAGTGTGTGTGACAGGGATGCACTGGAGTAGGTTATCTATGAGCAAATGGAAAACTGAAGTCTTTTTACCTATCTGGCATTTTTCCTCTTTGGCCTCAAGGAGACAAGACATTGGATACTACTGTAATACTGTATTTATGAAAACAGGCAAGGATCTATATATATGATGGGCTTAGTAAAAAAACCCACAACACTTTTTAACCAAAATCAGGACCATTAGAACTATCACAGGTGACAAAAAACCATAAAAGTTAAATCTTTTAAGTTCAAAGCAAATAAGAGCACTTGCCTCGCTTCAAACTCTTTTCTAGCAATATCTCTAACATCTCTGTTGCAAATACAAATGCATCAAAGGGAAAAAAAAATGTTAAAGATTAGGTGGTTTTCAAATGCAGAGAAAACACATTCAAATGAAGTTGTGAACCTTTCAGTTCAAGCACACCAGGAGAGCACTCTTGAGAGAGACATGAATCCAACACACAGATTTTCTTTCACATTTGAAGCTGATCAAAGCTAACTGTACAAAGCTATATACAAGGTAAGTGGCAGAAGATTAAACACCGTCCAGAACAAAAGGAAACACCTTTTTCCTGAACTGCTTTTTCCAACCAGAACATTATTTCATGAAGCCTTTTTCCATCTTCTAGTTCAATCACATCATTGCCAGAGTAACTAACTGAAGCTGAGCCTTCAGAGCTCTGTGAAGAGAATGATGCTGTTGCTACAGTTCAGCTGCAAATCATGCATCTAAGACAGCCTTATGATTAGGTATAAGGGAGTGATGAGGGAAGACAGCTAATATAGCCATATTTTAATATGTATCTGTGCTACATAATGATAGCAACATGTTGATTTCAACAGCTACTCACTTCAGTCATCTAAGTCACTGACTGATGGAAGAATTAATTTATTTTATGTACCATCCAAAGGAGAGTTCAGGAAGACATCCTGAGAAATGTTTTTTAAAACGATACCTACTTTCAAACGATTGGCAGTGCTGCAACTACCTGCAAGAGATTTCAAACAAGTATTGGTTCTCTTGATATGAGTGCAATTCATGAGAAATCCTGCTCCACAGAGCACCTTGTTTATAGACTTAAGAAGAAAAAACTTTTTGATGCATTTCTTAGTAATAAATGTTGTGTTGGAAAAACAGGCAGAATGTTTTTCCTATGATTGCCTGTTTCATTGAAACATGGAACTGATAAGTTTAAGCTGAATAAAGTGAATGCATTTTCATAGAAAGTGAACTTTAACAGTAATTTTTTTTGCCATAGAATATGAAAGCTGAGACTTCCCAAGATTTGTGTGGGAAGTCTTATCTTTCATATTCTATAAGTTTTGTTTGTAGGTTTTGTTTGTTTGGGGTCTCTTTGTTTGCTGGTTTTTATGATGAAAGAAGAGCCACCCCTAAGAAAGGGGACTGAGAGTTGAGGAAAATGTGTAGGAATCAGCCCTGTGGAGGCCTTTCAAGGTCAGTGGAGATCAAGGAGAGGGTGTGCCTCACTGATGTACTTGCCCTTGGCCAGTGGCAGGTCTGTCTTGGAACCAGCTGGCATTGGCGCTGTGAGGCATGGGGGGAGATTATAGCAGATTCTCAGAGAAGCCACCTCTGTAATCCCACCACTACGAAAAAGCCACACAAACCCGTTGCACACGTCTTTGAAGATCTGGATGCTCCCCCAAATAAGCAAGTATTTTTCCTTTGTTTTTCACTATATGTAATGCAGACAAACCAAAACCAAAACCAAACAATTGCTCTGAGAAAATAAATAAATACCGCCCCCCCAATCAGCAGTCTTTATAAGCACAGCCCTTTATTAAAAATTTAAATTGGAAATCAATTGCTCATGTAAACTCTACCTCGCAGCACTAAAATATCTGTCAATCTGCTGTCTAATGGAATAACCTAAAGGATTGCTTCTCATTTACTGGGTGACTGACTGGCAGTGCATACACTTTCATTCGTTATAATTGCAGCATTGGGTTATTTGGTTTTGTTGTTGTGGGTATTTTTAAACAATGCAGAATGATAGATACATCGGCCACATTTGAGAGCAAACTCAAAGTAACACTTGCATGTTGGTACCAAGCATTTTAATGAATTAATTGACTACATTATAGAATCATAGAAGCTTAGAATAGTTTGGTTTGGAAGGGACCATAAAGATCATCTAGTTCCAACCACCCCTGCCATGGAAAGAGACACTTCCTCAAAAGCCCCATCTATCTTGGCCCTGAACTTTTCCAGGGATGGGGCAACCACAGCCTCTCTGGACAGTCTGTTGCAGTGACTCCCAGTGAAGATTTTCTTCCTTCATCTAAACTAAATCTACCTTCTTTCAGTTTAAAGCCCTTCCCCCTTGTCCAGCTTTCGTGTAGGTTTGCTTTAGTTACTGGAAAGCTCCTATAAAATCTCACCAGAGCCTCTTACTGTTGAGGCTGACCAATTCTATACACACCAATTCTTTTAGTCAGTCTTCACAGGAGAGGTGCTCCAGCCTTCTGATCATCTTCAAGTTCCTTCTCTGGTCTTGCTCCAACTTGCTCCTTCTTAACACTGCGGGCCCCAGGGCTGAACACAGTACTCCAGGTGTGATTCACCAGAATGGATTACAGGAGATGAATCACACTTCTTTTGATGCAGCCAAGGGTATGGTTGGCTTTCTGTTGAGCTTGTCATCAACCAATCCCCCCAAGTCATTCTTCTCAGGGCTGCTATCAATCCATTCTCCACCCAGCCTGTATTTGTATTTGGGATTGCCCTAACTCATGTACAGGACTTTCACTTGGCCTTCTTGAACTTCATGAGGTTTGCATGGGCCTACCTCTCAAGCCTGTCTCAAGGTCACTCTGGATGACATTGTTTCCCTCTAGCATGCTGATTGCACCACACAGCTTGGTGTGGTTGGAAAACTTGCTGAGGGTGAAATCAATCACACTGTCCATGTTTTACAATACAATACAATACAATACACCAGGTTGGAAGAGACCTTCAAGATCATCGCGTCCAACCCATCAAACAATCCAACCCACCCAACAACTAGACCATACAGCCAAGCACCCCATCAAGTCTTCTCCTGAACACCTCCAGTGAAGGTGACTCCACCACCTCCACGGGTAGCCGATTCCAATGGGCAATCACTCTCTCCGTGTAGAACTTCTTCCTAACATCCAGCCTAAACCTGCCCTGGCGCAGCCTGAGACTGTGTCCTCTTGTTCTGGTGCTGGCTGCCTGGGAGAAGAGGCCAACCTCTGCCTGGCTACAACCTCCCTTCAGGTAGTTGTAGAGAGCAATAAGGTCACCCCTCAGTCTCCTCTTCTCCAGGCTAAGCAACCCCAGCTCCCTCAGCCTTTCCTCATAGGGCTTGTGTTCCAAACCCCTCACCAGCTTTGTTGCCCTTCTCTGGACACATTCCAGCAAGTCAACATCCTTCCTAAACTGAGGGGCCCAGAACTGGACACAGTACTCAAGGTGTGGCCTAACCAGTGCAGTGTACAGGGGGAGAATGACCTCCCTGCTCCTGCTGGCCACACTGTTCCTGATGCAAGCCAGGATGCCATTGGCCTTCTTGGCTGCCTGGGCACACTGCAGGCTCATGTTCAGCCTACAATCAACCAGTACCCCCAGGTCCCTCTCTGCCTGGCCACTCTCCAGCTGACAGAGATGTCAAATAGTGCCAGTCCCAATACCAACTCCCAAAGAATGCCACTTCTCACTGCTCTCCACTTGGACATCAAGCCACAGACTGCAACTCTTAGTGCAACCATACAGCCAATTCCTCAACTGATGTCAAATCAACACCTTTCAAATTTAGAGGCAAGGATATCATGTGCAACCATGTAAAATGTTTTGCCTGAGTCCAGGTAGATGATGTCGGCTGCCTTTATCCATCAGCATTATAACCCCATTGTAAAAGGCCACCAAATCTATCAAGCATGATTTGTCCTTACTGAATCCATGTTTGCTGTCACAGATCACCTCTTTATTTTCCACGTCCTTAGCATAGTTTCCATAGGATGACAGTATGCATAAATTATAAACTACTTTTCTCATGTAGTTCTTGATATGGAAAGTATCACACAGCAAGAGAAATTTCAGCTTTCAGAGTTGTGCTCAAAGCTTGGAATATTTTTGTTAGAGGTAACATGGTCCTCAGGAGTTTATTCCCTAGCTATAAAAATGCAAACGCAAGAAATAAAGCACATCATCAGTTCTTTGGCATAAAAATTTCAGCTTGGGGTTATGCTGTTACAGGACAAAAAGCATGTTGCATTCTTCTTAGGCTCTGGCAAAATAACAGAAGCTTTTGTATTTGATTTGGTAGTTTACTTGCTAATTAATCCAGATCAGATGTTTTAAAGCAGAGCTTATTTCAGCTATGTACTGGATCTGTTGACAAGTCACTATTCTAACTATGCTTGCTTGGTAAAAAAAGTCAGCTGACACATACAGAAATCCAAATTTTCTAAGAAGATGCATTTTAACTTTCAGCTCTTAAATGCTAGCCCTAAAGTGTTGTTACACACATGAAGATAATAGCTAAATTTGTCATGAAACAAACTTTAAAAATGCTAAGACTCTTGAATGATATTGTTAGTATGAAGCTGTCAGGACAATGACAATGCTTCTTGGAAGGAAAATGTTTTCTAGTTTTAATTTTTTTCTGATTTGCAAAAGAATATAGCTATATAGAGTGGGACGGGGCTGAAAAGTTGGGAAAAAGACACTGATTGTGATTTTTTTTGTATTTTATCAACAATTCATATAAATTGATGTTAAAAATGTAATTTTAAAAGGGTGATCATAATAGCAGTAAAGATGTTTTGGTTAAAGAGCTTGGGATCTATTCCACTGGAGATACGCAAAGTTAACATGAGCTGTATGGGCCACAAGTTATTTAGGAGGGAGCAAAGAAGTGAGAAAAGGCAAAGCAATTAATTTGCAGTCAACTTCTCTTTGTTAATATGCATCTGTGAAGGAAAAGGCCACAAAGGAGGGGGACAGACATTCAGAGACAGATACTGTGTGTGAAAGTGCCCTGGGAAACACTCTATTCATTGTAAGTAGAGTCCCTACTACAAGAGATCTATCCTTCTTGGCTGGGATCCTCCAGATGAAAACGTGACAAGAAGTAGATAAATGTATACAAATGGTATTTGACTTCTCTGAATTGCAAGTCGTCCTCTGCAGGATATCAAGGAGGAAACAAACCAAATGTTTATCCATTTCAGAAGTAGAACATTGAGACCTACTCAAAGAACAAAACAAGAACAGAAAGGGTAAACTGCCTAGTTTGTATATATGAAATAAATAGCAGCTTAGATTAAGGATCACTAATAGCCAGTGCTGTAAGGATCTTTCATGAAGTAAGGGAAAGTTGCATAATCGCATAACAGCGCATTTGAGCTGAATGGTTTTGAGATTCTAATGTCACTGCTATTCCCTTATGCATCTAGTCCATTTTAGTTATCAAGCTACCTTTCTCAGTGTTGTCAGAGTGATTAGAACATGAGCACTACTTAAAGTTCAAATGCAGCAGGCTGCTTTTTGAGAAGTATTGATTCTTTTGTTCCACTTTTGGAACTCTGTATCTTGAAAGCTCACTTGCTTCTAGTATCTTCTAAAATCATGAAGTTTTTCAGAGCCTGGAAGTACTTCTCAACATAAATTGGCATTCAGAACATAGTGAAATTGAAATAAATTATTTGAAAACACAAAACAAACCCAACTCTTCCAAGAAGTCATGAAAGCACTGGTTTTTTTCCTGTTAATCATGTGCAAGAGCTGAAGAATTCAATTATTACAGCTACGGATGCTTATTTAAACAGACAAAGAGGTAACTATGCTTATTTAGAAGTGTTTTGAAAATTGAGTCCAAAGTCTTGATAAATCCATGATCTTTAGCTCCCCAAACATTCCTTTAACATCTGATTTCTGACATTTCCCCCTCCCCCCTGCCAGATTTTTTCAGAGATGGCAAGGATCGTGATCACAGAGTTTGTTTTACTTACTCAAATGTATTCATTCCACATTTAACAACTAATATGTCCAAGCATTCATTCCAGAACTACTCTAGGAGACACATAATGCTGGTTTTTCATCCTTTCAGTCAGTAATATTTTGTTGAAATGGTTCTCAGTGAAAAACAATGCAGGAATTATGAGATTTTGGGTTAGCCTTCAGAAAAACACATTGTATTCAGAAAACATATTAACCATCAGTTCATGTTCTTGTGTCAGGGAAAGTCAATTATGATTATGAAATGGCATTTGCAGTGTTTACAACATGCAAAATCATCTCAAAGGGCTTTTCAACCTGTCTTGTTTCCCTGTTACAGTAGATGCTAATTCACATTCAGCACCTTGTTTGTTAGCATACTGTAGGAGGGGATACGTTTTCCCAGCAGAAACCTGCTGATGGATGATCCTTAAAGATACACCCTCCACAAAGAGCTGCCTGCTGGAGAAGGGTGCAGTCAGAAAGTCATTCCCCACTGCCTCTTAGGAAAGCTTTATAGAGCATTCTGTCTTTTATACATAGATACCATATTTGCTATGTTTTACCCCTCTTTGTAATATACTTAATAATGAATACATAGATAGTGACACGGGGTTTTCAACTGTTTTTATTAGGAAGAGGGAGGTCTTAACAGGTAGGAAAAAGCTTGTAAAATAGCTTTCACAACTATGCAAATATGTTCAGCTATTGGTCCCAACCCTCACAGAAGTTTCTACAAATACATTGAACTGCAGATCTAAATTTCACTTCACATATCAATATTTCTCACAGCTTCAGTGCCAATGGCGTCTTAATGCCAGTACAGAAATTAGAGAAACCTGCAGCGATGCTTAGAGCAGTTCTTATTATGAGCTCCTTCAGAAATTCCTGGTAATGGACAGAGACAATAATCATGTTTTCACAGAGGAACAGAAGGAAGAAGGTAGCCAGGAACCATGAAGAACAAATGAAAAGGAACTTGGCCATGGCAGCTGTGAGGAGCTGCAGTATTGTCATTTTTAGCCTCTAAGGTAGAAAGTTTGCATCTTACTCCTCCCATCACAGAACAGCTGAACAACCCTAGCAAATGCAAATGTGCCTATCAAACTCTCAGCAGCTGAAGTACTACAAGAGATTACACTGAAGACAGCCAGGTTATTTTAAATTGGCACTGAAGTTATGCCATCATCATCTGGTTTGGTTTGGAATCAAAACAGATTAGAAACATTCAAATAATCTGTTAACAATAATTTGGCTGCTCACAGAGCAGCATCCAGCTCAGTAGCAGAAATTGAAAGTTGTTCCAACGATATTCCAAAAAGATTTCTGTAACCCTTCAGAAATGGATCCACAATAACTAACACAATTAGTAGAAATTTTCCTAATGTCTGTATGCTGAGGAGGGAGGTATGCTGAGGAAAAGAGATTTCTGAAATCCTGACTCTCTCAGAATTTCACTTAGTGATGCCAGAGGTCTCTGAAACTTTGGAGTTGCACCCTAGAAAACCCTCTGTAAGACTGGCCACCTTAGACCTTCTTTTCATCAACTGAGAGCAGGGTCACTCTTTTACTGAAAATACTGCCAGAGAAAAATCTGTTGACTCTCCAATTTAAATGTAGTGGCTTGAAGAACAGAGAGCTATTCCAAGATGTGAAAGGTATGCATCCAGTTGTCTCCTTTGGCTGTCTCTGGTTGTCCCAAGTGGGATAGGATCATAGGATAATTTGGGTTAGAAAGGATTTTAGGAGGTCTCCCAAAGTGAGGTTAGCTAGGAGATCAGATCAGGCTGTTCAAGAATTTACCTAGTCAGAACTTGAAAAGCTCCAGGAATGGAGGCCACGCAACCTGTTTCACTACTTTACTATACTCAGTGTGAGAAAGTGATATTCCTCTGTCCACATGTCTGTGCTCAAAAAGAAGGGAGGGGCAGCAGAAAGCATCCACTGGGAAGTACTTACAAGTACTTCTGAAAGCAATAACTACTGCTTTATGCTATATAAATACTAACTTAAAAGCCCATGATAAGACTAAGTCATTCAGGAGAGATAAATAGAAAATGCTGAGTTTTCAGAGCCTAAACAAGGCAGAAGTATGACTCAAGACTGAGGCTGTTCAGCCCCATTAGTTTAAGAGACCACTTACAGAGACAGCTCTTCAAGTGCCTAAGACGGCATATGTAAAAAGTTTTACTGCCTGTAGATAGTTCCCTCTGGATCATACTGAACAGTATTTCTGGTATCTGACTCTTCAGCCTGCCTTCTGTGTCAGTGCCTGTGGCTTGTATAGATGCCTCATTGATATCCATGATTGCCATAGAGTTCTGAAGAGTATGCACTCTATAGTATAGGACGAATTGTAGCCTTCTTAAAAGGCTTCTGGAGGTTTTTGCATTATTCTATGAAATGCTGTCATCAGCATATAAAACCCTGTAAATACCTTTTATTCATAGCTCAAAATCTGTGCTTCAAGTTAGAGCAAATTTTCCAGACTAAACATTTTATTTGCTTGGGTTACAGAGTGAGGAAAAGTTTTAAAGATTTGATGTAATATTCACATTTTTACAAGTAAGGATGTTAAATTCTTAGAGAGATTACATGATTATTCCCAAAGTCTCCCAGTGAGATCATAGTTAAAATAAGTGCGCTGTGGTACACCCATCCTGGGGGAGGGCTGCGAGAGCCCTGCTTCCCCCAGGGGACAAAAGAAACCTGATCCAGGTGAACAGAGAGGGACTTGGTTTCCCCCTACCAGGAAGAGGGGTCCCCTGAATCAAAGGTGGTCTATTCCACTCCCCCTTCCTGTCCAGCAAGCCCATAAAAAAGATGACTCTGGGGCCATTTGTCCTCTTTGCTTTTGCCTTGCCTGTTTGAGAGGACCAACAGCCACAGCCAGCCTCCTGATTCCTCCATGTGGTGAGGCCTGGTCTTTCCCTACTGCATCCACGTTTCTCTAAAGGACTGAAATCCACATACATCAAGGGAAATATAAGGCCATCCAAGCTTGGTTTTGTATATTTTCCTATTTATCCTTATTCCTTACCCTTGTAAACCCTCCCTGTTACTGATATATATATATTCAAAAAATTTACTTCTCCTACTTCCAAACTGACTCCAGATTATTTTTTGGTAAATTTACCTCTTTCTCTTTTCCCCTACCCCCCTACCCCTTTTTTTCTTTCTCTCTCTTTTTCCTTATCTGGGAAAAGGGGAGGGGGGGAGACAGGGAGGAATTCTAGGTTTGCTACCATCTGAGCTCTTAAACTCCACTTCAGTAAGAAAAAAAAGCCCTACTACATTACTTCATCCAATGTCCCCACTTCTAACTTCTACCCTAATTTAACTTTCAGTCATTTAATATTAGATATTAAATGTTAACCACCTCAGAGGGTAGTGACCAAGTTCCTGAAGAAGGATCCAATGAAGATAACAGAAACCCTTTCTAGATGAGGAAGAATCTGAGATTACAAGTGGTTGGGAGACATGGAAAGGGCTTAAGTGAAGTATCAGCCGTATTTATGGCCTTCCCAAGCTTCCTTCTTTTGGATGTTGCTAAATGAAAGGCAATGGGCAAGATGGATCTTTGGCCCAGGCATTACAGCCATTTATAATTTCCCTTCAGTGTGTGTGCATAAGAGGTATAGGGAATTTGCTAACAGAGGTCACTAAATCACTTACAAAGGGGGGAATGGGCAGAAATAACACAATGGCAACATTTGGCTATTGGCAAATTGCATGGGGCCAACTGTTTAAAGTGTTTTGCCTCGGATTCCTAGACTTCTGAAGTTACTATAACAACACTCCAGCACCACCTAAAAATGTTTTCTCTCCTTTCTTTCTTATATATGCACAAGAGTAAAGTGTTTTAGAAAATCTGATCTAATTGCAGAACCTCTGAGCAAAGAATAATGTTGACCAAAGCTGGCACAAGTTGGCAATCTCACAGAGACAGGGCTGTATTGCACTGCTTGGTCACTTAATTGTCATTAAAGGGTTTTAGCCTTGCCTTCTATTTCCCAGGATCCTAAACAGTGGTGGAGACTTCTACCTACACACAGACGATTTCATAGACAGATAGGCTTTGGTCAGTGTAGAAATAGTATCTTCACTCACTGGCACGGGGGAAACTTGAGTGGACCAGAATAACAACTCCATGTGGACAGGATTTGCATATTAAACAAGAGCATAAGTGGTTGCAGCTGTCTTGCCTTCAGAGCAGGCAGTTTCAGCCTCTGAGGAATAGGATGATACTTTACAAATCTGATTACATGTTGGTTGTATCAGTATGCCATAAATGGCAATGTGTTGCTGTCTAGGGAAATCAAGATGCTATTGAAATTTTACCTGATTATTTTATGGTGTTTTAAATGGAACCCAACTCTTCCAATATCCCAGTATGTAGCCTGGCTGATCTACTGGAAATGGGAGAAGGAAACACATGTCAGCCTAACTGCATTAATAAAACTGTTCATGGGAGCTTCAACGAATTGCCAAAGTACAAACAGTATTTTCCCTCTTCCTAGCCCTTTTATAATATCCATTTCTAGCTACACATTTGTTTCAGCTCTGCAGCTTGACTATCATGACAAGCATATAACTCATAAAGACAGAAGAGTAGCAAAAATATTAGGCACGATGCTGACCTTTTCATGCGGTAGTTATTTCTTAGACCTGTGACAGTCTTACTTTTTGTCATGTAATATCTTAACCTGTTGACTATAAAGAACTTCCACATAGCATATACAGATAAATCATCTGATGTTTTAAAGGGAGTTTTGCTACAATATTATATTTTTTTTTAACAACAAAACCCTCCCATTGCACATAGTACAGTTTAGCACTGAGGCTAATCTCTTAAAAACTAGGGAAGGGGCAGTCTGTAAACCAGGATACAAAACTAACACTCGTTATAAAATTCTTGTGCTAGTTTAAAAGGAAACATACTGCACTTTTCTTCTGCCCAGATACTGACCTACCCTCAGAATTGGAAAAATACATATTTAAGGCACCTTATTTGATGTCTTACTGGTTGTGTTATATATTCAGAGCAGGTAGTCTAAAGCAAAGAACAAAGGCTGCATAATTTGAACTTAAACTCATACTTCACAGGTCGATGCCTCACTCAGCCTGCAAGAAAAAGCAATTATTGCACTGGAGCTAACACCAGGAACAATATTATAAAAGGGGGTCAGTGACACCATTTTTTGGAGAAAAGATGTGCAGTAAAAAAATGAATTAAATATAATTAATTTTCTTAAAAGCACTATAATTTTACCTCACTCACTGAAGAAATGTTCAAAAGCTAAAAGGAGCACATAGACTTGGCATTTAGCTGCTTGAAATCTTATTCTGATGTAATTCTGGAATACAGTTATAACAAATGATTAAGCATTTTCATTTAAAAAAAATCTAAATATCTCATTTACCCCTTAATGTTGTTAATTAAATGCTTTCTTAAAGACTTTGTACAATGCTAGCTTCGAAACAAATAGTAAGTGTGATCTGTTCCTAAGCTATGTTAATTTAAAGTAATCCTATACAGTTTTTGTAGCTCCTGTTTTTAACAGTGGCTGCTTTTATTCTTTGAAACAATTGCTGTTCCTTTTGGAACAGGTAAATTGCTTCAGTGAGTGACAAGTTAGTCCTCTTGCTGTGAGACTGGAACCTGCTCCTTCAATCAAAAATAAGCTGGTTGGAAATAACTGATTTTATGCCTCACCGAGTTTGGTCTTGGCTGAATAAAAGAGGACATTATCTTACTGCCTGCCACAGCTAAAGAAAAAGACCCTCTGTGACTGACGTACAAAGTGCTTAGCCAGAATCGGTGCCTGCTGCTTAATGAGGGGAACAGGGAAAGGAACAGAAATCTCCTTTCAGCAACCTGTGTGTGCTGTGGAGGCAACAACTCCAAAAGACAGCACAAAATCTGATTCTTGGTGTAGGAAAATATCCCCCAGCTGCTCCCATGTGACATGGTTTTCCTCAAAGTTCTTGAATTGAAGCACTGGAAGCATCTTTGGATTATGGGAACATTTGACATGATATAAGATGGGGTGTGTGTGTAAATTCTCATTCATAACTCCTCAGCTTGCTCTTACTTTGCATTCTCACCTGTTAAGCAAGGTGGTAACTCAGAGTATTTGCTTATGGGTACCCAAGTCTGCCCTACTTCCCCATGAAGCCCTTTATTTATCAGGACAGACTAATTAGCTTCTAACTTGTGCTGTGTTCAGTTTTGAGTGAAGTAAAGAAGCTGAAAAACTGCTAGTGACACATTCCAGAAAATGGAAAAGCAGCTGGGGCAGTTCTCATACAAATTCACCCACTGTGGGAAAAGAAAAGTTTAAGCTAGTAAATGCAGCATCAGACAGTGCTTGACCTTTGAAACTGTGTGTCAGCCTTGGTGGGAAAACAAATATCCACTTGTCATTAACAGGCATCTCTTCTACATGCAAACAACAGGCTATTGTATTACAGAAGAAAGAGATGTCCTCAGCATCTTACACTAATCCTCCCTGGAGGGGGAACACACACTAAAATACCCCTCAAAAGATCAATGTTGTAATTGTTTTATTTTGTAAAAAATACATTCACTGTAACCACTTTAGTTTTAGCTTCTGGATTGCAGAAGACTCTCAAAGCATGTCTCCTTCCAACAGACAGATTTACTAATATATGCATATAATAATCTCAAAATTGTGAGGGTAAACCAAGAATATCTAGGAACAGAGTGAGGCAATGGAACAACCTCTGCAAGAATAGCATAAACAAATCTTCTAAACCCCAGTATTCCCCTTCCATTTCTTCCCCTCTCACATTTTACATCTAACAGTATGTTGGTAATGACAGACATCACAAATGTTAATTTGCTTTGCAGCGTTGTTTTGAAAGCTCAAAGACTGCAAGATGAAACAGTTTAAGAATCACAATGTTATTCCAACTGCAATACGTCTGCTGAAGGGTGCTTAGATACTAAATATACTCTTCTCTTTTTTAGAGGACATCTCACTTTATGCTAATGTCAGGTAACTAATCATCCTGTGTTATTAGTCCAGCATTAAAAAAAAAATTTACCTGTATGTAGATAAGAAATCTGCTTAAACAATATTATATTAACCATTATGACCCTGTTGTCTTGTCATAGGAAATAAAGCAGTTGGCTTCTGAAATTAACCGTAAAATGTAAGAGTCTCAAATGATTGGTTGTCTGTATATGTAATGGAATGCATGTCTGTTTAGATTACCTGACAGATTATATGTACGCATGCAGCAACCATATTAAGACAAAATAAAACGCAACCAGAAAGTGACAGCTCTGCAACTGATCTTATCTCATGTTTCCTAACTGCAGACAGGCCAATCTGCTTAATCTAGAACAACCTAAAGTGACAGTCTCTTTTAGGCCCTCTAAATTAGGTAAACTAATGTTGATTCCCCTGCAGAAGCACTGTTTCTGCAATAAAACACATGGGGGAAAATGAGCCTTATGTCCAGTTTTTGCAGCAGTTGGAAAGAGAGTAATAGAGGTAAAAGTGCCTTACAGTACAGATGTAATCCACTTCATCTTCTGTTTTGTGTAACTACAGTATCTGCAGCATTTTGTGTCAGGGGTTCTTTGCTTGACTATGTTCATTAAGAGACTTTACATCAAGGCACTGATGTTCTCCATCTGTTTTGAGCATATTGCCAGTGTAAATCAGCTTGAAGCAAGTTTATACACCCTCACAAAATTAGAAGAATTCTCATTTGGCATTAGAACATCAATTCTCACATGGTCCATTTTCAAGGATGAAAAGCAACTTAGGAAAAAGGCAGATAACTTCAGTGCCAGTGAGTCTACTTTTGTGCACAATTCTTCAGTAGCTGGTAGTCAGTGGATCTGCACACCTGATCTGCTAGCAAAGCAGTTTTAATCTTTCTCCACAGAGGTCTGTGACATCTGATCTACTGTCCTCCGTGAAACTGAATTATATGAGCCACTCACAAAAGAGGGGTTACTTGCTGAGTTTTCATGTCTGTCTTATTTTTGCATGTTTACAAATTAGTTACATCACACTAGACCACTAAACAAATAAAAACCTAGCATTTAAAAAAAAATCAGCAGGCAAAGACTCCACTTTGAATTAAACAAATTACCAGAATGCATCTTCTACCTTCACCTTTTGTACTTCATCGCTGAAACTGCAGCTTAAAGCAAAGCATGAAAGAGAATCCACATGAAATTGCATACTTTCATTCATATTTCCTGAAGAAACCACACAGCACTCCAAGGAGTACTCAAACTCTACCAAGGACAAAGACTTCAACAGGTAAGGCAAAGGTCCACTTTTAAGAAATATTTTAATACCTGCTTTTAATCCTTTTTTTCATTATTATTCTTTATTATTTAAAGAATGAAGAATTATTAAAGACAAGCTAAATTGCTATTGAGGTTTTAGGAACTGAAAAAGTGAAGATTCTTTGCTTTTGTCATTTAAGGACAATCAACATGTTAGTTTATACATCAGTTAAGAAAAACAAGTTTCTGTGTGTATGGCAGAAAATAATCCGAATCCTTCTTTCTAGATGCCTGCATTTTAACATAGGGTTTATTTTGTATGCTACAAGGTTATTAAGGAGGCAGATGTCATATCCACCTCCAATAGTTAATTGTTCACATCAGGCTTACTCCCAAAACCTTTTGATAAATTAAAACCTTGAGGGTATATTATTTTATTTAAGCTGTAAATAACAACAGTCATTTAAATGGAAAGAAAAAGGCAAACACAGCTAAGCATCTGCTTTGCACAGTCAAACAGAGCAATGTTGTGTGTTCTGTCTTCTCCTGCCTGCTGCCAGGGTGGAGGGCAAGCATTAAGTTCTCAAGTCCCCTGTGCACGCAGACACAAAGGTCGATACTGTAGCCTACACTTCCAATAGCATGATCATGCCCTGTTTTACAAATCAGCAACTTACCTCATTTCAAGCATCTGATAATTAAAGGTCCAAATATAGATTTTCTTTCAAGGAAAACCTTCATACACCTACTACACTGCTGCTAACCAAATTCCAATTTACACTTCAAGACCAGACAGCAAAGCATTAATCTATTTTTTAAAATCCAATCATCTCAGTTTTATAAACAAGATTTTATTAGACTTTCTAACCAATTTTTAATGAGTCCTTTAAAAATTGTTCAGGTTTGTATATTTATTAATATGTTTAGTGTGATTAAGATGATTAATAACCTATGACACTTCTCATTTCTGTTGAAAGGAATTAATAGCAAGGCAGAAGTTCATCAAGAAGCATTCTTAGCTTCCTTGACAGACTTCAAATTGGCATTTAAATAATACTGCTGGAGCAGGTAGATGTACCCCGAAGGAGGCTGCAGCTTGTGGACATTTGACACAGGAGCAGGCTCCTGGCAGAAACTGTGGCTGGTTGATAGGACCTCAGATAGGAGCTGTTTTTCTGACAGGAACAGCAGCTTGTGGAATACACATGTAGGACCAGTTCCTGAAGGACTGTACCCAGTAAAAAAACATCCACACTGAAACAATTCTTGAAGATCTGTAGCCCTTGGGAAGGACCAGTGTTGGAGGAGTGGAAAAGCAGGGAAAGGAGAAACAGAGAAAAAGAGTTATGAATGGACTACAACCTCCATTCCTCATCCTATGTGTACTGCTTGCTGTTGGGGAAGGAAGAAGCAGAACTGTTGCGATGAAAGGAATGAAGATGCTGCTGGAATTTCAAATATCTTCATTAGATTCATAAGAGAAACATAAGATGTGCAAATCCCTCCACCCAGAGGTGCTCTGGCACCTGTAGCACAAATACAGCATGCTGTACACCTTGGATTACACCTTGGCAATAGCTACACCAGGACTGTACTTAAAATAGTGACATACTGTATTTTAGTGGTATAGAGATGAATAAACACACACTGAGCCCAACTTTCTAAGGAAAAATTCTCTTGCCCACTCAGTAAGATGAACATGTCACTAGGTACACTTCTTTGTTTCTCATAAACATTTTCTGGAAAAGAGAATGTGAATGAAATAATGCACACTTTGATGATTACGAGCAGGTACATACCCAGACAAAAGATTTCTGACATTTTGGGCTTTCTGATGGCAGAGAAAACCACCAACCCACAGCATATGAGCTGAGGCATCCATATTTTAAGTCCTGCAGTCTTCTTTCTCTAAATGTCACCCTGTACAGTGTATTTACTGAATAGCCACTAAATCTCTGCATGTATCTGGTTTTCATCAGCATAACAAATGTTTTGGACTTAAGTTCCTTGGGAAGACAACACGTATGCTTCATAAATGAGTCACTATCTTCTGCATTTCAGAATGCAAATAAGATAAAAATCCTTATATTTCAGAAAAGTTCTTTACCTGATTAAATTCCTGTCAGCAGTCAGTATGGCACTAAATATAAGCTTTTGGAGATTCAAATCATTCTCTCAGGAAAATTATAGAAAGAAGAGTGACATCAGTGAAAGGAGTTCAGATTTTCAAAAGAGAAAAAAGACCACAGCTTTATAAGAAACACACATGGACACAGACACACACGTATATAGTTTCTACCCTCCTCGCAAACTGCCTTTTTAATTCTATTCAGCAACAGCAATCACAAATCTCAGCATCCTTCCTATCAGTATGAAAGCAGCTCTGAGGAGGTAGTGACAGATGAGTCATTAAAAATGTGAACTGGAGTGCTGGCCCCAAGCTGTCACTGAGTTGTTGCACTGAGGTCTCCTCTAATTGGTTGTGCAGCTTCATTCAGATCACTGGGAGTGCATCTGCGGCAAAGCAGGTAAGGAAATCAGTCACGTCACTTCCATCAGCAGTTCTTCCAGGCTGTGTATTTACAGCAGAATCTCCCTCTGCAGGGCTAAAACAAAACCAATGCACACCACCACCAAGATGTCTGAAGTACTGAATCCAGATCAGAACTTTAGTGTTATAAAGTCTTTAAGAGATCATTTATGCCATGATCCTCCTGCATTGAGATCAGAGTTGAGGTCCCAGGTTTCCTCATTCTTCCATGTATTGTGCATTAGCATCCTTTACCACACAAAAATGAATTAAAAAATAATTAAACCAAACAACTGGTTACGATTACAAAAGAATCAGAAAAAGTCCTAGGAATGCATTACCAGATGAATTTCTGTATCAAAGAGATGGTACCAGATAAAAAACAAAATTATGTTAGAAACATCACAGAATTTTGTCAGTGGCAGGGGGGGGTGTTTGGTTTTGATTTTGTATTCCTTAAGAAATTAAGCTTACAGTCTCCTGAAACAGTTACTGACCTAGGGAATGACTGAAGAGATTGTATCATATATTAAGATGCAAATTTTGATGAAAGCTTACTGCACCTTATCTTAACAATGGGCTATACAAGTCTATGTCAAGCTCCTCAAAATTTTGCTTCGTACCAAACATGTTTCTTAGCCATCACTACCTCCTGATTTTCAGGTGATGATTTTTATTCTCGTAGTCTTTGCTCAACCAGGGCTCGGGCATACCTGATTTCCTTTACATAAGCCACAAGACCTTCTCCCACTAGTAGATAGTTCCCTGGGCACATGTCTGGAATCAAACATTTCTTCAATTGTTTCGATTTATTTACTCTCACTTCAGTTAGGTTTCAGGAATAGAGCTGCTTGGACTCCTCCTGGGGAAATTAGGATAATGACTCACTTCGTTCAATCTCTTTACTGAATCCCAAAGCCAATGCAATGCATTTAGTGTCCAGTGGAAAAAAAAAACAAACAAACAAACAAGGGGGAAAAGGCAGCCATTTTACCAGTAGCACAGAACTAAAGAATGTCTATAGGAAAGGCTGAGGGAGCTGGGGTTGCTTAGCCTGGAGAAGAGGAGACTGAGGGGTGACCTTATTGCTCTCTACAACTACCTGAAGGGAGGTTGTAGCCAGGCAGAGGTTGGCCTCTTCTCCCAGGCAGCCAGTACCAGAACAAGAGAGGACAGTCTCAGGCTGCACCAGGGCAGGTTTAGGCTGGATGTTAGGAAGAAGTTCTATGCAGAGAGAGTGATTGCCCATTGGAATGGTCTGCCCAGGGAGGTGGTGGAGTCACCTTCATTGGAGGTGTTCAGGAAGAGACTTGATGGGGTGCTTGGCTGCATGGTTTAGTTGTTGGGTGGGTTGGATTGGTTGATGGGTTGGACGCAATGATCTTGAAGGTCTCTTCCAACCTGGTGTATTGTATTGTATTGTATTGTATTGTATTGACTGTCTGAAGGCTATTTATACTTCTTGAGCCAGTCTTAGTCTCCTGAAAGCAGCACTCTATTCTTGTTCTTCTGCTATTGCACTCATCTACTGCAATACAAAGCAGAAAAAACACTCATTAATAAACATTTTAAACTGTATGTCTGTATTTTCACAGAAAACACATGGATAAATGTGAATTAATTCTTTCCTTCTTCCCTTGTCTTAACTAAAATACTTATACTCTTTGGATACATAAAAGATAACTTGATTATATGGGTTCAGCTTCAGGTATTTCACAGCTCATAGCAAATTTACAAAATGTGACTAGATGCCACAAGAAATAGAATTCCCTGAATCTCACACACACACCCCCTTTCTGTTTGGGTTTGTGGTTTGGGTTTTTTTTTGGTGTGCAAAAGTGCTATGAAAACTCTCTCTTTGCATCATCAGGAACCTGGTAAGAGGGAAAGGCTAGTGTGAAAAGGTAGGAGGCATGGAGAGAAGAATGAGCCAAAACTCCTCATACTAAGCACCTCCACGTCTGGATGTATTCAGAATACATATCCAGAGCTGTAACTGTTACTCTGTTTTTTGAAAGCAGGAGCAAAGTCTCAGGCCTTAAGCCATTCTGAAGCTTTGTGAATGCTTTATTTCAGCTTTGTGCTAGGAGCTAGTCAAACCTAATAGCACTTGTTGCTCATAGCAAATTATTTTTGATTTATTTTATTACTTTGAGAGTGTATTTGTTCTTAATAATTTTCTCTGCAGGCAACAGAAAGACATTTGTTTCTACAAGGAACATTTATCTTTTCAGGGATACTGATAGCTAAATAATTTTTTTTAAAAAGGTATAAAAGAAGAATATAAAAAGTTTTAAAAGAAGGACATATACTTTTCTCTCACTGTGAAATACCATCTTTTTCTCCAAGCACTGACAGCCAACCGGTTCTTTCAATTCCCCAGCAGTTCAAGAACAGCATGAGATTCGCAAAGGCAAGAGAAAACAATACCAAGTGAAAAGTACTGATTAACTTGTGGTGGCTCATTGAGTCAGAATGTGGTTCCCTGCTGTGCTGGTTCTAAAAATCTTAAATCATCTCTGCCTCCCAGAATAATGTGATCTCTCTCAAGGTAACAAAGTTAATTCTAAAGTAAAAAGCTTAAAAAGGTACTTATGAGTAGAAAATCTTGATATGTTGCATTTTTAATTGTAAAATCTAAAGAGTCCAGCTATCCATTACTGAACAGTCAATTTTTTTCTTCCTTTTTTTTCCTCTTCTCTTTCCCATTGTAAGGCAATCAGACATAGCTGTTTATTACAAAATGGCCCCCAGATTTATACTAAGAAGACTGTTTCTACCTGGTCCTACTTTACTGCTGTTTTCTTTACTACTGACTCCAGTTTTAATTGCTAAATGGTATATAAATGGTGGTGCTATGACCTTTTACTTTGTTCACCTACTTTAGTTTTGGGGTTTTTTTCAGTATTGATTTAACTAACCCTGATTCATTAAATGAATATATATGGTGTGCATGCACATGACACATGTATTCACCAGAAGAAGGCCAATGAAGGACCATTTGCAACACTTGAATAGATTGCAGGAGATAAGGGTAGCATGTAATCATGGTTTATGCAGTTTAAGGTACAGAGATGTAAATAGATAAATTGCTTAGTATTAATTACACAATTTATGGAAGTCTCGAATATCTTTAGACTCTGGATCCAACAACTATTCTAGGTTTAGAAATGGGCTACTGTGCATGCTTAAGTCATTCTAAAGCTTAGCTGTATCATTAAAGAAACTGCTGTTGTCTTGGGGATATGACATTAGAGCACAGGTTTCTATCCAGCTCACATAGGAGCTGTTACAGTGAGGATCCTTGAAGAATCACCACAAAGAAATGACATTCCCTACCAAATGAGAGCTCTCTTAGGATTTTCAGTATTTATTGCCTTCTTTTAGATGAAGTTGTTTAAACTTCCACTGTTTTCTTGAGATCATTACTGCTTCCAAAAGGTAAAAAGTATCACTCCTTTAATTGCTTTATTTCTAGTATCATTAATCTTGGCAGAGGCAGGAGGGGAACAAAACACTTAGAGACAGCTCAATTACATCTTTCACACATTCTTGATGGCTTTCTTCCTTTTTCTTTGTTTCTTGATAACACGTTATGTATTCCTGTTTGGAATCTACAATCATAGTGGCTGTATCTCCAAATCATTTGTATTCATTAGGTTTTTCTCTGTTACTGTCTCTCCCCTTTCCCCACAGAGGTGCCCAAAGGAGGGTGTAGGACTTTCTTCCTAGAGGCACTCAATTTAATGGGAAAAGACCCTAAGCAAGCTGCCTTATCCTTCAAGTTAGCCTTGCTTTGAGGATGAAATTGGGTTAAGCAAAAGCATAAATTATGCTATGATTTTTATAATACAATACATTTCATCATAATAGCATAAATCACCTAAACATCTATGATGTTTCTGTGGGATGCTTTTTGGGAATCCCTGCCACAGGAACTAAAATTGTTCTAGCCTTTCTATTTGCAAACTACTAATCCAAGTCTGGATGCTATTCTGCTATTCCTGGGACAAAGTACCAAAGTTCATTCATGTAGCCCAAATATGTGAAGAATATAACTTTTAGACAAGAAAACAATTCTTATGTCCTTTCTTACTATTTCAGAGGAATGGCTTGTATGATGAAAAGGAAATCCTGTAGCTCATGGGCATATTTTCAAAATTAACAGATTTATGAGAAAAAAGGATCTAGGACACCCCGAAAAAAATAAAGCCCTGAAGAAAATCAATCTGTTATGACATCCTACAGTATCACAGTGTATCAGAGGTTGGAAGGGACCTCAAGAGATCATAGGGTGCAACCCCCCTGCTAATGCAGGATCTCTTAGGCTAGTTCACACAGGAATGCATCCAGGTGGGTTTTGAAAGTCTCCAGAGAAGGAGATTCCACAACCTCTCTGGGCAGCCTGTTCCAGTGCTCTGTCACCCTCGCTGTAAATGAGTAATTTCCTTTGAAATTAATTTTTATAGTAATACTGGTTAAAGTTGCATGTTATTCCATAGAGGTAGGATTTGATTTTATGTTAATTACCAAACAGGTCATTAATATTTGGTGCCAAAGACATTAGTTTTTGCAGAAAGCAACACAATTCCCTGCTGTCCGGAGAGGAGAAGTGGGTATGTAGTACACATGCTAAGAAATGTGTGTGTTTATCAAGATGTCAGGTGGTCCTCAGCACTGAGAATCCCTCATCCTGAGAGTGTTTTTTATCTTGTGCATTTCAGTGAGCGCTGCTGAAGCTGTGAATGGTCTGTCAGCACTTTTATTAGACATCTTATTAGGGAGTTTATAGCTTGGCTGTAAAACCTTGCTGTAGGCTAAAACTAGTTAAATAATACTTTCAGAGCAATGCTTTTTGCCAAATTTAAGTTGGATAGCTTTAGGCATTTTCCCATGTTCCTATCAGAAGGCAATATTCAAGTTCTGATTGAAATTTTTTGAAGTAGGGCAAAGCAAAATACAAATGTCTTAGACCTGCAGCTTTACTCAGTAGACAGTAAGATGTCTAATACTTCAGAATGTATGTTTCATGTAATAAAGATATAAAATGGCTGTAGCGGTGGGACTCGATGTTTCAAGGTCCTTATTCAAACAGAATCCTGGTTTGCCTGAGTAGGGTCTTCAGAAGTAGAGCTACCCTCAGGCTGGCTGTGAAAATCATAAATTACTAA
Source organism: Picus viridis (assembly GCA_033816785.1). Lineage (NCBI taxonomy): Eukaryota > Metazoa > Chordata > Aves > Piciformes > Picidae > Picus > Picus viridis. The sequence goes on along the minus strand of CM066584.1, from coordinate 11,968,363 downwards.
CTTTGACAGAAATAGATGGCATTATTTAAACTGAAAACTATTAATTAAAAATATGCGGCTGAAAACTGATGTTACTTTTCCTGTGTTGTACCCAGAAGAGCAGGGAACTTGCAGGGCTTTCTGGTTTCCCTTTGTTCATGGAACAAATGCTCTCATTTCATACATCACCAGTCACAGTTTGCTACAACTGTTCTACCAAGTCAAACCATACACTTTTCAGGAGGAGGTGACAAAAAGTAGTACATCAGTGCATCGGTTTATTGTCATTTCAAGACCTTGGACATGGAAGTGTATTACTCTTTAATTTTACAAAGATTGTTGGCAGGGAAGTTGCATACACCTGTAGGTAAAAATTTAAGCTTAAAAAATAATTTAAAAGGAAGTATACTAAGTTATCTGAAAACATATTAAGTGCTTGTTTTATTTCTGTGTAACAGGAAGGGGGCAGGTTGCCAAGAGTAGAACATGTTGCTTCAGTAATTCTCACCGCCTGTCATTAGCTGCCAGTCACAGACAAGTTCCTGAGGGTGAAAAAATTTCCCATCTTCTTATCAGCAGTGCTATCCCTGGAGAAGCTTTTCTGAACTGATCAGCCTTGCCTAGCTGAACAAGTGTTCTGAGGAAATCTCTGCTTGTTTGGATACAAAAGCTTTGTCATGTAGCACTGTCACTCTGACTACAAGTCCCAGACTGTGTAGTCTATTGGATAGTAATGGATGCAGCTGTGTAGAAAGTTGAAGCTAAATGTGGACAGATTTTATGAACTCGGTGGGTTTTGTTTTCATAACATTTGGTCTCTTAATGTATGGAATTAAAGGAAGAATATCAGAGCCAAAGGAGTTCCTTCTTTATGCCTTTCATTTGACTTTCTTCTTCATTGCTTCAGCTTCACACCAGCTAAGGCAGATGATATGTACAAATTCTAATGCAAGCCATATACGTTGTAAATAGTTTCAGGCAGCTTCTCTGGGAATCCAACCTCTGTGGAACACGAAGTATATAAAAATCCAACTAATGCAGTTTTCTACCAAAAAACTAATTTGTAAATTTTTGCAGATTAGGTAATTGTTTGTTAAATTAGCAGTAGGTGAATATCCAAGGTGGAACCAAAACGCCTCTGAATTCAGTCAAGAGTTTAGTTCTGAACCTGTGGCTGTGATTAACTGCATCAAGCTATTAATGTTTTATCAAGTCTTACAGCTGTGCTAAATGTTGGACAGTATGAGTATCAGCATTAACTGAGGCTTTTATAATGTTTAAATCCTGACTCAACACTGGGTTTCTCTACAACTGCTGAAGTCCTAAGATGTTTTGGCCTGGGCTCTTTGCTGAGAGTGATCTCTACTGTTTATAAATAGACAAGATTTTGCCTGTGCTGTTGAGCTGTGATGCTGATCTGTTAAGTGTGCCTTTCTAAACTAGAGCACTGGGTACCTCTAATCTTTCCAAGAAACCTACACACAGCAGTGTGTGCTGCAGCTTTGTGGAAGCTGATTGTCTCCTCAGCTACTGATTAAACAGTGTCTGAAGCCCAGGTTTCTGTCAGAAGAGCCAGTAATTTATCTCTTTTCTCTACCTGGAAAACAGTTTGTCAGACTTGAGGAAATAGTATTATTTTTGTGCCTTTTAATACTTTTCTGTCTTTGAAGAAAATTGGTCAACATTTTTGAAAGTGAGGGGGTTGGGAGAGTTGCTGGCTTAGAGGGTGGCCACATTGTCTTTGCTTCCTTAAGTAATTCAGGCTAAAAATCAGCAGGGAGATCTATACTAACACTCAGCTTTATTATCTATTTCAAAGCCAAATTTTATCTGGAAGTGCTTTGATGAATTTTTAAACAGTCTCACAGAAATTCAGGGAAAGCATTTGTACTGTCAGTTACCTCAAAACAGTAGTTCTTAATTAGGGCCTGGTACTTTTTCTTCATTTAATTGTTCTCACTGGTTGTACTGTAAATACAAATGCTAACTTTTCATAGCTACATACTTACTTCATACAACACACTTGTTTCAGGTAGATGTTTAAAGAACATGTATATTCATGGAATATGTATGTATACAATTAAATGCTTTAATCTTGATGTTAAAGACAGATTGGGGGGGGGGGAGGGGGGAAGGCAGCTTTTGTTTTAAATAATTCCATTATCATTCTTTTGAATTATAGCAAGCACTTTACAGAAAACTTAATCTGTTGAAAATAGAGAAAAATATGCACGCCAAGGATATATTTTAAATATCAGTATAGCAAGTAGACGTGTATATCATCACTGTGTCTATTCTCTATAGTCCTATGTTTTTATGTCCCCATTCTGTCAGTCTGCAGTTTTAAACAAACAGTTCCAAATGCCACTGATATTTTTGCTTAAAAGACGGAATCTGTAACCCTGCGGAGATTACATTAAAAGCTGCAGCAGTTTGCTACACATAATGTTTCACCACTTTCCTTATGCACACATTTTAGAAGCACTTAATCTCTTAAAGCTTAACCTTTCTTTTCTTACCAAAAGGCATTGTTAAATTCAATGATGCATTATTAATAAACACGTTTAAAATGGCACCTAGCAAAGATAATGCTATAAATAACCTGTTACAAAGAATAAGCGTCACTAGATTTGTCTTTTCGCCTGTTCTGCTGCTGCAGTGCTTTCCTGTTTATTGTTCACATGATTGATTATTGTAGGTTGATTTTTGACTATTTGCCTGTGTATGCATATGCAGGTTTGCATCCTTCACTGTGGCACTCAAAAGGCAGTGTAAGGCTATGAGCTTTATTTCCCATTACTCTTCTAAATACTTGTTAGCTAGGTTTCTTTATTTCCCCCGGCTCATGGTAGAAAGAAATCTGGAATGAGATAGATGTGGTCTGTGGCAAAAGGACTTGTTCCCTCTGATTTCAGTAGAGAGGGACTTCAGTATACACATAGACCAAATTCTTCTGTCCGCATGTGCAGGTTCTGTGATTCTTGCTGATTTTATTAATGTTCTGTGTGGAGGAGTTGGTTACAATGGTGGTATGAGATCCTTAGCTGTAATTCTTCAGTTAGAGTGACCCAGTTCTGAGATTATGAAATCTACTGTAAACTTAGTGCAGTTTAGTGCATCAAGCCCAAATGAAAGATCTCACACATTGTTAGAAGTATAACTATTTTTATTTCATAAAGAGATCTAGTAAGTATCTTCAGTTTTCAATACATACATTGAAGCAGAATAAAGGTTATCCTATCCAAAGATACTTTTCCAGTCTCCTATATTTGGGGAGGATATTTTGATGAAGGAACATTATGTAAACCTTATCCATTCTTTAGTATTATCAAGGCTTTTTAAGTCAATGCTGGAGGTTCATGGAGCCAAGCCAGAGGTACCTTTGGCTATTTAATGTCATAATGTAGAAGTTTGGACACAAGTGCATTATCATCATCATATCGATACTTTAATATGGCAGTCCTTAGAGAATATCAGATGTGTAAATCTAAGGTGATAGGAGTGAGTTTTTCATTTAATTTCTTCATTTTATGTTCTTGAAATATTGGCATGCATGGCTTTAATTTAGTTTAGTTCTTTCTGAAGAGGAATACTGTCTGTAGTGAAATTGTAACTGAAGAGGAACTGCTTGGGAAAACAGCAATTTATGCAGCCTCACAGAAATTTACATTTGTCCTTAAATGATAGTTTTAGTCATCTTGTGGAGTGATTGGTTTCATATAACAGTAGCATGTGCAATAAAATAGTAAGTGTCATCTGCTGATGGCATTTGGTGTACAAAGTTATGCACTGACTACTTGCATGTATTTCATAGACCATTCTGAGCAAATAAATGAAGTTGCTTGGCAGTGCAAATGTCTCCTGAATTACACAGCTCCCAGCTGCTGCCAGTTTTTCACCAGAGATGAGGAAATGTTCTCAGGTTTGGAAAGACTTCCTGGACATTGACCTATGTGATCAGTTCTCAGTTTCCAGAATATCTACTGTGGCTTCCCTGTTTTGGACTTATTCAGTCACCATTACACATAAAGAGGAAATCTAAGGTGTTATAAAATAAAGGCAGTTTATCTTGTAAATTAACTGATGCCTTTGTGGAGGTACAGGGGGAAAGACTGTTGAAGAAAAAACCAAAGAAACAACATTGCTTCTGAGGCTTTTGTTCTTTTTTGAAAGAATACAACATATAATTGGATAGCTTTCAGAAAGTTGTTTGTGTGTAGGGGTACTTTGAAACGGTATCAAAGAAAATGTTACATAGTTAAAGCACAATAAAAAGCTGTATTGCTATACTCTTTGACTCTCCCCTCTAATATAAAGTTCTGAATCCACATTATACATATTTTCTTTCAGAAGCATTTATTAATAGTTCTGTGCTTAGTGGCAGAACCAATGGTGTGGTGATTCAGCCTTATCTTTCGAGCTGTGGCTGGAGGTAATTGATAATATGGGTGCGTGGGTGCAGCTAATAATGCTGGCATTCCAAGTGTAAGATGTAGAGCTGCAGGAGTCTGTCACTCATGTGTCAGCCCTCATGTGCAGCACCCTGCTGCTGCTGCTCCTGGGACAGGAAGGGTGGGTACGTGCCTTGTCTGAAAAACGAGTGGATTTGCTTGTGAGAACAGCATGACTGAATCAGTACTGGGGAATATTTGAAGGAACTCTGAATCAATTGCTATAGTTTGGGCTCCAGCTTAGGTGATTGTCTAGTGATGAGGCTGATTTGAAAGCATTACATTTCAAAATAGATTACGAAATAACTCCTTTTTTGGGGGGAAGCTGTTAGGAATCTTTCTCTATACTGATGTTTTTATTTTAAATTAACATCAGTGTTCAGAATGATACATTTCTGCCTCCTTATTACTAAGTCTTTTGATGTGTAATGGCTAGCAATAGTAGCAGATGTTAGCCATAAGTAAACACAAAGGAACAGACTAGTGCATTTGTATTAGGCTCTAGTTTGGAATTTTTTCACCATGACATTGTGGACTTGGGAGCTGCAGTGTTCTGTTTGGATGGAAAGATGTTGATTCATTTTGAACAGACAAAAGTTTGACATAATTGTAGCCTTTCATTCTTATCATTCCAAATTTTAGATCAAAATAAGGGAAGGGAAGATGATACATTCCCTTACCACACGAAGGTCACAGTAGGCTAGGGGCTAGTATGGTTCACTGAGATTTGGATACTGTAGCACAAGAGTTTGCTTCTTCCTATTCTAAGCATTCATTTAAGCTCTTAAACCTCAGTTTCCTGAGTACTCTAAACAAAATTATCTCATCTTTGAGAATGTGGGTGGTCATTCTCTTAACAGCTTTTGACTAAAATCCTTAAAAGGATCCACTTGGCTTTAATATAACATCTCAGATGTTTGCATAAAGCAGGAAAACTATTTCCCTTTCCACCTCTTCCTGAGTGTTTCTGTACTATATCTAGGAGCATTTTGCTCTTCATGTCCAGCTGTGTGAATTTGTTATTTGGAAGAAGCAGCTTTTTATTTAATGACTGGACATTGAGGTTTTAAAGAGTAAATGGTTATGATCATTGTAGCTTTACTCTCTTCTATCTCTGTCAATCATTCCTTGATTAAAATGGCAAATTAGTTTCTTTTGTACTAAGCCATACTCAGTACTTCCATGTTGTACTTCCATTTTTTTCTCTCATGGAAGCTCTTGGTGCAATGATTTAAAGACCTGATTAGTTTTGGTTTTTAAAAAAACTTTTTTTTTAACCTTTGAGTTTTATTCCTGTACTGATGATCAGGAGCATGCTTTTGAATTTCCCAGTTGTCCTCACGCTTCTGAACTTTGGTTCATAGTATGAAGCAGTCTCAGAGTACCTGACACCTATTATGCTTGGATAAAATTGACTGGTAAATACATTCTAGGGACAAGCCTACTGCACTCCAATCAAAGCCCCCAGCTTGTCCAAAGTCTCAAAATGTGTAAAGTGGGTATTGGATCCCCAGCACTAATTATTTTGCTCTACAATTCTATCCCATTTTTATTTACCTACTTGCCAGTTAAGGTATACCTGTAGACAGAGATTAGGTCTGTTTTCTCATTTCCTGGAAGCCAATGTGTCCTTCAACAAGTTGGGTTATTTTTCCCCTTTTCATACCTTTGTTGTGCAGACAGTAGGTCTTTTACAGTACAGTACAGTACAGTACAGTACAGCTCAGTAGAGTACAATCTGTCAATGATCAATACTTGGGTGGAATAATCATGGAGTTTCCTAACATCCCATTTCCAAACACTGAAAATGCAGGGTGTACGCTATGCTTTCAACTAGCCATTAGTGCATGGAATGCTGTCCTAGTTATTTTAACTAAGTGGCTAATCTTCCAATTTGAGAAGCTCTCAAGTTGGTGTCTGCTTTCATTCTCATTGATTTATTGGTATTTGTTCACAATCTCTTGCAGACTGATGCCTTTCTTTCTCATTTGTTTTTATCAATAGTTCATCTGCATCTGAGAAGACTCTTTTCTTGATTTCTTTCATGCCCATTTGGATTTATAAGCATTTCTCTCAAGAGCTCATGAGATCTCCTTTGATATTTTTGTTATGCATTTGCAGGTATCTGTTTTACAACTACTTTCCTCAAGCTTTCTTAGAAAAAAAACTATAAAATGAAATCCTATGGGAGAGTATGTGAAGTACACAGATGATGCATCATATCAACCCCCTACATTACTTTTATTCTAGGATAAGAAAGAAAGAGTCATTCTAAAGGCACTTTTTCAAGGGAAAGTAGAGGCACGTTTTCCTCTGTACATGACTGGAAAGGCTAGAAGGTTAAGTGAACTTGCTCAAGGAGAATAAATCTCTGCCTATGGAGTGGGTGCTGACTTTTCAATGCAATTTCAGAAGCATTCAGAACCCTTCTGTTCTCCATCCTGAGACATTATTCTTATGTGACATATTTTCATTTTAGCGTGAAGGAAATTATGTACCTAAAGAGAAGAAACAGCTTCTTACTTACTATGCAATGTACTTGGCAGGCCTGGAGTGTTAGGGAAGTTTCAGTGTTCTCTATTGTCAATATTTTTCTTTTATACTAGGAGTTAAGTTCAAGGAGTTGTAGCAGCTTGACAGCTAAGGCAGTACTACCCAATGTAGAAAAGAGAGGAAACAAATTTTACTGTTTGAAATACTTGGACTTAGTATCTAATTGGATTGCATATCTGTGGAAGATGTCCTGGAAGATAAGCCAGGGAGGAAGAAGACCTGCATGGCTGAATAGAGAGCTTTGGCTGGAGCTCAGGAACAAGAGAGGAGTTTATTGCCTTTGGAAAAGGGCGCAAGTCATTCAGGTGGACTATAAAGATGTGGTGAGACACTACAGGGAGGAAATCAGAAGGGCCAAAGCCCTTCTTGAACTTAAATCTGTGAACAGCAATAAAAAATGTTTCAACAGCAGAAGGAGATCTAAGGAGAATGGTGCATAAGGAGAAGCATGTGTAAGGAGAAACGTGTGTTTTAGGTAACGATTTCTAGTGGCTTTCTAATGTTTTTCTGCAGTTAAAAGTGAATTAGAATAGCAAGTAGGAGGAAATTGCCTCTATTTCCCAGTCTTTTCTCAGGTCTTTGTAATGATTGCTGTAGACTTCAAGAACACATAGTCAGAACTTTCATTAATCAATGGTCTGTAAAGGATTAGAGATTAATTACTCCAGAAGTGCAAACATAGTACCCTAAATGAATTTTCCTGACTGCTTAATATTTGACTGTCATAAAGAATCTAATTAAATCTATATTGGCTCTTTGTGTTGCATTAAAAGAACTAATGTGTTTGGGGTTTGGGTTTGTTTGGGTTTGTTTTTTTATTTCTCAAATTGAAATAAAACTATACAGACTAAGGGACTCACACATTTTGGTAAATTACATCCTGTGCCATGTAGAAGATAGAGAATAAACAATTAAACCTTGGAAAAAAACTTCTGCAGGATTACAGTTGAGTAAGAGACAGAAAGTTTAGAAAGGTATAGGTTTGCTAATGTAGGAAATACTGCAATTGGTATTTTTAGCTGATATTAGTCATCAAAGCCTTTTTGTTTGTTTGTTTTGTTTCTTTGTTGGATACTAAAATGTAACACAAAAAGCAGATGTGCATTTTTAGGGAATAATTATAATGCAAATTATATCAGGACCTGTGTCACCTTTGTTCTCTTACTCCCTCCCTTCAAATGGCTGTCTGCTCCTTAACCTGTGTCTCAGCTGACTGAAAAACTGGCCCACTGAACTGTTGTCAGTGAGCTCTCTGTCACTAGACATTATCCATATCTTTTTCTTTTTTAACATTTTTCTTTATTTTTCTTTTGTGTTTCTTCTTGCCTTAGTGGTTGCTTCATGCTTTTACATTTCTCCTTGATGAGCCTTAGAAATTGTTGTCTGTCGTTAGCCATCTGACTTTAAATATTAAAAAACCACAAAACACCTGTGGTGTAATTATTGTGAAACACTAATTAATAGTAAATCTGTAAATTGTCCATAATATCAACCTGTAATGAATGAAAAAGCTGCTTATTTCTTGTGTGGGGACCAGTCACATAAACTCAGTATATTGCACTCTTCATAGGCAAATGATACAAAATAACTATTCAGCTCCTCTAGAATCCACCAAATTTTGGAAAGCTGTGTACCAGTTTGATCTGTGTCAAGAGACGGCAACTGAAAGACATCATATTGCAGGAGATCCTGCACATCATCTCTGCAATTTATAGATCCTATGGAGGTGTTTCTGGGGTTGGAATGGGAGAAGCAGCAGACATAAAAATAAAACATTTTTAGCAGTTCTCAGCATATTGCTCTAGTCACTATTGGCTATATTTATGAGCCTGTGAGGCTCAAATGCATACTCACTCTTACCTGTGACAAACTGGCAAGTGGGATATAAAAATGAAAGATTTTTTTCCTCTTAGCTTGTGGCTAAGGAATCATTGATCTTCTCTAAACTAACATTAATCTTAGAAACACAGTGAGAGGCTTGTAGGTCTTCTCTAGAGGTTGTAAGTGGTAAATTGGAAAACAAAAAAAGATCCTTTTCTTCATATTTCTTATTATTAGGAATAATTTATAACACTGTGGTTGCCCATTGATTACAACTTTTATTCCATTAAAGTTTCATGCATGGAGCATAACTGTGCACTCTTTAAAATAATTAGCTTAGGCAGTAGTCTACAACATAATTGATTAGAAAATGAAATGTCTTTTGCTCCCTGTATCATTAAGAGAAACATGCTGGTGATAAACTCTTAGAAAATCCTCTGAAACACTCAATACAACAATCTCCAGTGAGAAGCTCCAAAGTAGTGATAGACAGATCAGGTAATTTCAAAGAGCACAATAGTGATGGAGGCAATTATTTTTCAGCTTTCTGAAATCAAAGTAGCAGTGCTTGGGAGCATGATATGCAGATATTTTAGGGAGTAGGTTGGATATTTTGATTTCCATGTCATCCAATCTTTAGCTCTGCATAAAAATTTTATATAACCTATGATAGCTGCTTTCTTGTTGTGAAAGACCTGAACTATTTAGATTCCAGTGAGGACATACTCTTTGTACCTACGCCATTTGTCTAAAAGAGATTTGGAAGATATGAATAATTAGAAGTTTATAAAATGAGTTGTACATGATAATTCCTTATAACACAATAAATGCACAGGCTTTGTTTGTAGCACACAAAAATGGAAACTTGGCAGTAGCAAACACAATAATTCTGTATGCTCATGCCTCTACAGTGAAAACAAGCCTATCTCTCTACCTCCTAGAGCTGTCACATGGATATAAACACACTTTTCAGTGTTGTAGCTTACTGTATCTCTGATTAGTAAAATGTGTAGGGGAGAAACCTCTTGTTGTGCAATTGGAAAGCAATCTCTAGACTTCATGGTTGTTTTTTTCTGATGTAGACCAATGAAATGTCTTACTGCTATTTATCTGTTGTTAGCTGTTCTCTAAAAGCGAGGGCAGCTCATGCCAGTACATGTGAAAACATTTATATACCATACAGCCATGCTCTTTCATCATTTTGGAAGCATTCATCAGCCATTTCATAGGCTATGGTCACTGTTACAAAAGGTTAAGTGCTCCAGAATATCCTCTGAGGATGCTAGCTGTGTGTCAAAACAGAGTGGAAAACAGCTAAAAGTGAATGTCTTCCACTATTCATCTTTGGTCCTGCTTTTCAGCAATGCATCTATTTGATTGTAGATTTACCTACATAATCTCTTGCTGCCCTTTTATAGATACATACTTTTATGTTTTGAAGTCTTTGCAACTCTCATTCCTGTGAGATTAAAAACTGTTACCAGCTCTGAAGACTTAGGTATCTTTGTATTTTTTAGTGTCACTTAAGAATGGGGCTTGGTTTCCTTTGTCCAGAATCAGAGGGAAAGGGTGTATCAACTTGAAGCTGAACTGCTTTGAGGTTCTCTGAAATCTGGGAAAGTGATTCTGTTTCTTCTTCCTTTCTTCAATAAGGAGCAGTGTCCTGACTTGGACTACTCATTGTAATGAGTGTCATTCAGGGGGGATTGGTGCTAAACTTTGGCTCTAAATTCTCCATATCTTTTGTATTTCAAGTCACTTTTCTCTTGCATCTTTGATTCTCAGTTACTTCACGTACCTCGTTATGGACCTGTAGATTCCTATTTTGCCTACTTATTTGAATATTTTGCAGTCCTAAGACTACCTGTTAATTGAGTGCACATGAGCAAAACAGCACCTGATGGAGATAGAGCAGTCAAAGCAAAACAAGTGCATATTCTGCGGTGTGAAAGGATGTTGTGGCATTCTTTTTAAAAGGAAGAGAGGCAAAGTTAATTTGCTGAATTTGAGTATGTGAGAACAGAACTAATCATTAAAACAAATTGTGTCCATATAGTCATTTTAAGTGTCTGAGATACAGTGGTAGACAAAGCTTTACAGTTATTTGTCACTGTGCAGAGACGCAAACATACATGACAAAGAGCAAGCAATCAGGGTGAGTGATCTTTGCCTTGAGGCAAAGAATACTACCTGCATGTCCATCAGCTGGTGATGGGGCAATACAATGCCAGGTGCACCGAGAGTGCCCTGGGAATTATTTTCTTCTCAGAAATAAAATGCTCCTTTCAGGTCTGTAGTCTGTAGTGAACATCCTTACAGTACTGCCTACTTTGTGGAAACTCCTGTTAAGAGTAAGGATGATGGAGAGAGCCAAGTTTTTAGTATTTGGCAGCAATATACAGGAAGAAGAGCAAATGAGAGCTACAGAACTTCAGAAAACATAAAAAAGAGAAAAGGAAGAGGAAGAAAACTGAGAATGACACCAGATTGTACGAAGAACTGCAATCTGATCACCAGGAATCCAGCAAGAGAAAATGGCAATAAACGATGAATTAAATGAGATCATAATACATATATCAATTAATGAACCTAATAATGGAGGGTGGATTTCTTTTAGAAATTGTGTTTAAATTAGGTGATCTGATCTGACATGTACAGCTTTGTTCATTCAGTTGTTTTGAACAGCTATCATCTAGGAAGCACAGGTGTGAATACCCTTTCTAGCTTTTTTCCCCCCTTTTTAAGTTTCAGATCTGATTGCAAAGGCTTTTGAAAACTTGGCTTCTTCAACAAAGTATTTCAAGTCCCCTTTAATTGTTTTGAATAGAAGATAATTATTTTCCTGCAGCAAGACATTATATTGAATGTAATTTAATTCTGACAGCTTACTGCTTGGCTTGCTCATACAATACAATACAATACATCAGGTTGAAAGAGACCTTCAAGATCATTGCGTCCAACCCATCAACCAATCCAACCCACCTAAACAACTAAACCATGCAACCAAGCACCCCATCAAGTCTCCTCCTGAACACCTCCAATGAAGGTGACTCCACCACCTCCACGGGCAGCCCATTCCAATGGGCAATCACTCTCTCTGTATAGAACTTCTTCCTAACATCCAGCCTAAACCTCCCCTGGCGCAGCCTGAGACTGTGTCCTCTTGTTCTGGTGCTGGGCGCCTGGGAGAAGAGACCAATCTCTGCCTATCTACAACCTCCCTTCAGGTAGTTGTAGAGAGCAATAAGGTCACCCCTGAGTCTCCCCTTTTCCAGGCTAAGCAACCCCAGCTCCCTCAGCCTTTCCTCATAGGGCTTGTGTTCCAAACCCCTCACCAACTTCGTTGCCCTTCTCTGGACACGCTCCAGCAAGACAACATCCTTCCTAAACTGAGGGGCCCAGAACTGGTAAGCACTTTCTCCTTCTAAAAAGTTCATACATAATAAAGTAGTTCTGATTTCTTTGGGCTTCTAAAGGTGGAAGTCAGCCTCACTGCAGGAACTGGAACAAAGATTCTCTGCAGTCTAACAGCAAAAGCAGCAGGTATTGTGGGGAAAAGACTTTAAGTGGTTGAATGCTTGAATTCATTTGGGCAAAAGAGCACACATTGCATGGAGTATGAAGCAGAACTTTTACGAGTATTAACTTCTATCCTTCCATGTGTTAACTTCCTAATTCTATTCGTATATCACATGGGCTATGCCATCAGTAATCCTTTCAATTAGAAAATCAAGCTGCTCCTGTAAAGTCTGAGAAATCTGATAGTTTTCACCATCAGAAGGATTTTCTGGAAGCACACTTAAGTGGTTCCAAATGTTGAAACAAATTCCAAACAAGAAAATAAAGCCCAAGTGCTTTTAATTCATTCTTCTAAAGCATTTAAGGCTATTTAATGTATGCATATGTATAAGCAGAGATTTTCATTTCGATTTGGAGTGATTAAAAAGTCTCAAAGAGAAGACTAGCACATAAATCAATAAATCACTGAAACATATGGCTAATATAAGCATGCATATTGTCCTTAAGGAGGTGGCATTTGGGGATGCAAGTATGTGTTAAAGCCTACTCCTGTATCTTTCATTTTTTGTAATATTATTATTAATAATAATGTGATGTTGGGTTAATAATTGGATCTTACTCCTGCAAAGGTTAGGACTCCACTATATATAACTATATTCTTCTGAGGAAGTGAATGAAATACAAATAAAATTACTTTAACCCAGGATGCAAATTAACTGAATGCAAGGTGTATGAATGCATCTCTCTAGGAAAATGGCAGTGAGCCACCAAATTCTGTCTTTTCTGTGTTTTGTTTTTCCTTCAGTTACACATAAATGAAGTGGGGTGGAGTCTTGTCGTGGAGTACTCTACAGAACTGTTAGAAAATGCCACAGATGGTTTCATTTGCCATTCTAAATAAATTTAAAATAGTTGTTAGGCTAGAATTTTCACCTTAGAAATCTCATCTAAAAAGCAAAGTGAGAAGTGAAAACATGGGAACTCAAGTTCATTGGTGATTTAGGCCAGAAAGACTCCCTCAGATTAGGAATAGCTTAGTGACAGCTCCAAATTTATGTCTTAATAAAATACAGATAAGAAAAACACTTTTTTTTTTTTTCCCTTTTAAATCTTGGTTTGGTTTTGTTTTGTAGGGGGAATAGGGATGAAGAATAAATATGTTGTATGTCCGGACAACTTCATTATGCTTGCACTTAGTAGATGCAAATAATGACAATGTAACAGCTAAAGCAGTTTCTACAATTGTCTTAGAAGCTGTAGTCTTAAAGCAAGATTGGCAGTCTAGTTCTGGAATAAATGTAAGCTTCATTTTGTGGTAGTTTTTTTTTTTTTTGGGGGGGGGGGGGGGGGGTGTTTGAGATGTTTGCCAGGGCTTTTTAATATGTATCATATCTATTTGCTTTGAGTTTAGCTTGTTGAACGATACTTTAAGTACAAACTGATTTGAAAGTGTATTTATTACTGCTGAACGTGTTTTTAGTATTAGAATGTTGTGGCCATAATGGTTTAAGGACATCAGGTAAAGTTTGGAGCACAGAATCAAATCTTCTATTAGCCCACTGTTGGAAAAAGTGAATAAATGTTACAGGTTGAGGACTGGGTGTCCTACCACAGAGACAAAAAGTCTTCCAGGGACTAGACAGTCCAGGGGGAGGCACAAGATAGTGTGATTTTTATTATCCCATCCCGCATCTCCGTATATATGGGGAGCTGACAGACAATTCTCCCTCTTTGTCCCTTCTCTCTGCTCCCAGCGTGGCTCCTGTTACCTCTCGTGGTTTGTGGGGGACTATGCGGCCTTCCGCAGCCTTCTCAGCAAGCTTGTTGCGCAGTTTTGGCCACAGCCGGGGCGGGGTGGGGCGCGAGGGGGTGGCAGCGAGGCTGAGGGGCGGGGCAGTGAGGGCTGGCAGGCCTCGCCTCGTGCAGAGGAGGCTTTGGCCCCCTGAGGGCTGGTGAGCCCGGGTGGAGAGCTGGGCCGAGGCTGATTTTGATTGGTATGTACATATTTCCTTTATTCCTTTATATCGTTTGCATTTTTTTTTTTAATAGTGTTTTTCATTTAACCTCCAATTCTGTGTGAGTTTCTTTATTTCACTCCTTTGGGTAAAACACCTTTCTGTCCTTTTGCCCTGGGCAGCTTGTGGCTCAAACGAGGACAGTAAAGTTTTACCCCAAGCAGCTTGCTTGTCTTATGTTCTGCCTTCCTGCAGACCTGGTTGGTGAAAATACTAGTCTGGTATTTCCTGCAGGAGTCATTTGATGTAGCTGTTCGTTTCAATGGTACAGGATCAGAAACTGCGTCATTGCCCATTTGGCCTGGTTTTGTCACAGGTGTGAGCTCCCCTGCGGTGCTCTGTCAGTGTCGGAATTACACCGGCAGTGCTGCACTGTTCCAGATCAGGGACGTGCAGAGGCATGGGAAGAGGAAGGTGAAGGATGTCTTGGTGTGTGTTGTTGTAGCGTGTATGCTCTTTATTGTTTCGTGGCTTTTGTTGAAATATTGAGGATTCTTTGCTTCTGAAATTTCATCGGAGATTTAGGTCCTATTATTTCTGTGACCGTTATATGGTTAACGTACTGAATTTAACTTGCATCCACTGTTGGCTCAGTATGAGTGGCTGCCACATCTTTATCTGAAGCATAACGAGGAATCTTTTTGGAATAGGTTTTAGATTTCATTGTTTCGTGTGAAGTGCTAAATACTTGATTGCAAGGTGTGTTCAGGTGTCTGGAATGAAAATGTTCTCTTTCAGAAGGTGTTGCTTTGTGAGATAAAACCACATCATGAATTTTACTAATTACTGTGGAGTCATTACTCACATCAGAGAAAGTAAATTTTAAATTTGCACTCGATGCCATAGGTTCTAGAGAGGTGATGAACTGTGACACAGGGCTCTGAATAACTTTAAGCTTAACAGCTGTGGAATTGCATAAAAAACACATTTATTTGCATAGGAAAAAACTAGAAGTCTTTGGAAACTAATACGATACCTCTGCTACCAAAAGAAATCTCTACAATAAGCATTAAAAAAACCCTTGAAGACCCTCTCCAGGGACATTTATGAAGACATTGAAAGTGTTATCCTACTCATTGAGCTGTATTGTCTCACTCACCGGTTACTTGATTTACCTGGTAAAGAAATTTGCTGGATTTTATGTAGGCAAACCATTGAGGTTCAGTAACAGAGTGTCATTTCACTGGCTTTCAAAACAACATTATGTAAATACACGGTAATGAGCTCACACCAGGAGAGAGAATTCAATTATGTTTTTTTCCTTGATCATACATACTGTCTAAATCTGAACTCCAGACGTATCATTGGCTTGAAAAAGTTGCTCTTCGTAAACAGGTATTGGGATTTAATAAGCAAGTAGCAATATCATAGGATAAGCAACATAAGAAAATAAAAATTACTCTAATGGTCAGTGAAATCTTTGCAGCATGAATTTCATGTCTTACACAAAGAGTCTCTGTAGATTGAATGATAATGCTCTTTGATGGTTTAACAGTTTCTCCTCCTCAAGGACACCTAGTAAAGGACTCTTTGAAATGTTTTGAATCAACCTTTTTTTCATATTCCTTGTCAGTTTTGAATGGTTCTTTTCTGTTTAGTTAAATGAATTTCACTTTTGACATACACTCTAAAGTGTAGTTCTACCCTATAAAAATTGCACTATTGGGTCCTATATTGACTTCAGTAACTAAATGTCAAATATATTTGCTGTTGAAAGCATTACTTGATAAATCCCATATCTGAGAAGTCAGCCTTGATTGTAAGAGTGGCATGGTTTTTGTTCTTCTTTGTGCATTTTCACTGATGCAGAACAAGTTCTGCAAGAGGAAAAATATGTGGTTGGGCTTCCAGAAGTATAGTTGACCAGAACTCATTGGACAGCTGTTTTGGAAATGCCTAAGAAGAAAAAGAAATCCCTTTGCTGCTTGTATCACCAGCCTACAGTCCAGACTGGGGACATTTGTTCCTGATGGTCCTGGGCTGAAACATCACACAATCTCTGTGGCAGTTCCATTTGGACTGATGTATTAGTGGTTCTAAGGCATCACTATTCTTTATCGGCCCAGAATATCCTAGGATAGAGGGAGATCACAAGGCAGAGGTTAAGTGACAGTAAAAAAAACAACTAATGTTCAGAAAGTGAAACATGGATGTATTTTTTTGTCTACTATGAAAGGAAGCTTTTAAAGAAAGGTAAAGCAGCTCGTATTTCTGTTCAGGCTGAATTATGTCACTTTTGTATACAGTATATGCTGAACCTGTGTGGCCACAAATTCACTGCTGTTGGTGCTTGTGCTGACTTGGTTAAAGAATGAAAACAGAATAATTAATTGGTCACCACTGCAGAAATTTTATGTTTACAGAAATATTTCAAATCATGCTGCATCTGCTAATAATAATTAAAAATGCCCAACAACCCATTTCCTTAACAGTTATTATAATGTGTTGTAATAAGAACAGATGTTTTTTAATGAACATACTGTGTTTTAATGTGTTTGAGAAGCAAAGCCATGCAACATCTAATTATACTTGAATGTATTTTAAAAGGCTCCATTCATTGGGATTTTATAGCATACTGCTTACTAGGATGGATAAGTTTTGTTCAAGTGAGATGTACCGTCTAGGGTTTCCCAAATTTTACTTCTATTTCTCAGTAACAAAACCTGGTTTTTAAAGATGTAGAGAGGTACTGGTGGACTTACAGTATTGCCTTACTTGTCCCCATTGGCTTGTTCTCCCCATACATACATATTCTTTGCAGATACATCTATATTTTATTACTTCCTCACTAGTCATAGAATGGTGTGGCCAGAGGGGACCTTCAAAGCTGTAGTCAAACCCCACTGCCATATCCATGCACATCTTTCACTACATCAGAGTTGCTAAAAGCCCCATCCTTCAGTTCTTTTAATTATTTTAGGCTTCATACTAGACAAAAATTCAGAAGGAAAGAACTGAACTGTTTTTGCTCTGTGATATTTCTCTGCATCTTATTTATTGCTAGCAGCAGCTTCTCCAAAAAGGTAAATGAGAATCCTCCCAGTGGAGGCTATGATTAGTTGTTAGCAAATGTCAGCAGATCTTATGAACTCTATTAGTTGATTTAACTTCTGAACCATTTCCCAGCCTTTTGAGGCTTTTATTAACCTCCTGTCATGTTCAAATGAAACTTAGGAAAATTGGAAGGCCTCTTAAAAGATGGAGGGCTGAAAATAAGAAAAGTCTTTCAAGGTCAATATAATCTCACTGAAATCTGTGAAGGTAAAACCAAGTCTGTGGTGAACATTTGGGTGCTAGTGTGGCGATTCCTAAAAATGTTATGTGTCTTTTTGATGTCTTTTTGTTTGTTGTATTATTTTGGGGCAGTGCAGGACATATCATTTGAACACACCCACAGTATAAACAGGCAGGTACATAAAGCAGTTTGGGACACAAGTAATTGAAATCTTTCAACTCATGTTATTAAGCATAACTTCAGGGGTTTTAGCTGGTCAGACAAAAAGATGTGGAATCTGCATGTTCATAGACTGTCTTCAGAGGAATTTTAGGTGTTTTCTATACAAGCACTTAGACTTTGTCCTTCCTGGCACTTTGTGCAGGTCTGCATGGTATCTGAACAGAGCAATGAACTGCTAGCAGAGCTGGTGCTCTAGCTGGTGCTAGAGCAGTAAAGCACTCATATTGAGAACTGTGCTCTCTTCCGGGAGTATTGTGGTAACAAGGGTGCATATGAGCATTTGTAGAACAACCCCTTACAGAAACCCAAAAGGACATTGAAAAGCTATCAAAACTGGGCATGGAATATTACCTTGTTCGGTTCTCAACCAGTGAAATAGAGTAATAACCAGAGGCATCTCCTTATTCAATAGATGCCTGCTTTTGTGCAAAATGCCTTCTTCTGTCCTTTTTTTTTTTTTTTTTTTTAAACAGCTTATTTCTGCATCTTCCACAGAAGCAAATACTGGAACTTGCTTTCTTTCCCCTGAAAGACAACCTTTCAATTGGTTCATTATTACAGAAATACAAACTACTACTGTCCAGTTTTTCCTAGACATTTTTCTTCCAGGCATGAACATTACTTTGTGTGAAGAATATGTTTTAAAATCCTAATTTCCTGTTACATTTTGCTTTTCAGAAAGGAGATCTATGCTTTTTCACTGATGCACTGTTGTTGGAATAAAATTCCATAGTGACTTTTCTTTTGCAGCTTCCTTTTCTAGGCTATGTAACTCTTTGACCCTTTGCACTTATCCGCTGGACTATTATACAGAAACTTTCATAGGAGTTGTTTAACATACTCTCGAGAGTTAATGCTTCCTACTTACAGAATATGTGAGAGAAAATAAATAAGGGGCACTAACATCATTTGTATGAATTATGTTTTAGTGCAAGCTAAAGCCATAAGCTATACTGGTCAGCTGCAATTTTATTTTATGACCAAGTGACTATAATTGAAGTTGGGTTTTATTATCATCATTAATGTAATAAGACTGTGCAAGTAAAACTTTGTTCCTTTAAAGCTGATTTTTTTTTCTTCAAATTGAATAAATCTCTGTCACAGAAAATTGTGCTGTGCAGAGGAAATTATCTGGATGAACATGGGCAAAATGAGACTCGAATCACTCATTTTGTAATCATCTATTGAGAATAAATAATTTTAGAGCTTCTAGGATATTTTGAATTTTTCTCATATTTCCAAGCAGTCTCTTGGGGCCTGCTCTTGTTAAGATCCAAGGCCATTTGTATAGAAAACTTGAGGTAAGGATCTGAAGTACTGCATGCTGTTTATGTGACTAGAACATATGAACTAAATTCACCAATTAAAGTCATATGGAACATAAAACTGTCTGGTATACAGGAAGAAATAGAACATATAGATTCTATTTCTTCCTTATGGTATACAGTTAGGCTTAATTCTTAATACTTAATGGTAAAATCTGCAAAATGTTTCACAGCAGATCATTCTTGTGATCTGTTACCTTATTTCATTTCTGATCTGTAGATGTATCAAAAGAACTAAGAGTATGCTAAGGTTTTTCAAGATAATTAATACTATTTAGCAATGAAATTCTTCTGACAATAACCAAGTAGCATGGACTTTGATAGTACACAAGGATATGCTTGGATTTGCTGGAATTTATCAAATCCTGTAAATACACTAACTGGCTACTACTGCACTCCAATAAGGGTTTGATTGTGGTACATAACTTTTGTATACATTTATACACTTGAATGTTTTTGTTAATACTGCTCACACTATCTAAAATTTATTGGATGTTTAAGTCTTTTTTGAGGTAAACCCAAGGATTTTTTAGCAACACAGAGCAACAAAAATAGCATTGAAGATACAAAATGAAAGATTGTATTTAAAAGTGGAGTGGAATTGAAGTAAGCAGGAAGCTTCTGACCGGCATTGAATGGGAGTAGAGTTGGCTGCAGTTTAGAGCTTCTGTTTCTAACAGTCATACAAAAGACAGTGTCTTACCATGCTCTTACCCACTGATGTTGCAGGGACATACCAGTCTGGTTCAGGGAGAAAGTAATTTTCTACAGCATTTTCTCTTTCATTTCTGTCTGAATAAATTGATGAAAGGCAATGACTGGTGGTAGGAGGATTTGAGGGCTGCAAACCACATATGTAAATGAAGGAGTGACTTTTCTGTCTTTGCAGTTAGTGAATTGCTTTATCTATATGCCAAGTAGCTTGAGAGTAGAAACAACATGGCATTCATTAAGTATTTAAATCTTACATTTCCAGAGACAGAAAATCAGTCTGGATATCTTTCTTTTGTTCCCTAATAAATGCTCTTTACAAACAAGCTTGTAACAGCCATGCAGATATAGAAAGGCAGTCTTTCTGTTGCTTATTTAGCCAAGTAGGAAGGCATAAGTAACACACACACTGTCTCTCCAAATGTATGAAAATGTTGACTGTACTTAATCATACCTGTCTGTGTTGATGGAGAGGGCTAGAAAGAAGCAGCACCATCTGCTGACTGAAACACATTATTGCCAGTCCAAGTCAGACCTAGAAATTGCAGTTCAATCTGTGTGTTCTAGCCACATGAATGTAATTACCAGACTTCCCTTGTTTATTAGCTAACTAAATAACAATAAAAGATGTGGTTACGGGTTCTCATTATGTAGTAGATCTTCCTTTTTCTCTTTCTCTCCACCCCCTCCCCCCAAGTTACCATTTTTTGATTCCATCCAGATTTAAAAGCTGCTCTTGTCAAAAGCAGTTGATGGTAGGGGCTTTTACATGGCTAATTGTTAATGTTATATGTAGCTTCTGGGTTCGTGACACTGCTTGAGGGATAGGAAACTGACAAAGTATTTTACATTAATAAGGTGATAGAAATCTGAAGTTTTAGATCCTCAAAGATATGAATGCACCTAACAAACATACTGGAAATAGGAGTTTGGGGAATTGGCCTTGCACAGGTAGATATGGCTATGAGACTGTGGGGGGGGAAGAAAAGGTGGTAACAAGTTGGTATCTGTGATGTGCCCAAACAATTTTGTGCTGTGACTGAAATGAATATGCAAATATTCTGTCAGAAGTGACTTTCTGGTACTTACTTAAATGTTCTTGTTTTCATGCTTATGTATTTTTTTCTATCGCCCAGAATCCCAGTTCCTCAATTTACAAGGACAATTTGTCTGCATCAGTCTTAAGTAACTATTCAATTTATTCCTTTCTTGTATGTCTGAATCAGGATTTTCAGATTTTTCAGTACTTGTTGGAGAAGCTTTAATTATCCCTGAACAAATTGTCGTGATGAAGATCACCTCCCTGCTCTGGGAAAGGAACTGTTTGGCTGCTTCATAAACCTCTTAGAAACTACAAGTACTAGCGCTGATTGTTCATTAAGTACTTTCTCTGGCATTTGCCTAAAAAGACTGATGAAGACTACCTGCTACATCCTACTCCACAGGCTATTAGTTTGATTATGTTGTGCAAGGCCTCCATATTTACTGATGTCTAGTCGCTGAAACTTTCATTTGGTCTGAGTAATTTTTTCACTGAAAGCTGATTTGGGAGATTTGTGGGGGTGTTGTTTTGGTGTTTTGTATTTTTTTGGAGAGGTGTTTTGTGGTTTTTTTGAAAATGCAGTTGGGATTATCAATTTCTAAAGCTGTAAAATTACTTCAAGGAATTAAATTTTGAAACAGAATTTCTGTGATGGTGTTCAATATTTGCAAGCTTAAATCTGAGTTTGGCTTTTAATCTCAGAAATCTAAACCAAACCCAGCATTTGAATACTTCAGGAACACTGGTGATCTAGAACTGTATTTGGTCTCTAGAATGAGCTATTTGTAAACCCAAATGTTGGGAGCTGAAATCCAAACATTTTCCTTGATCCTTATGCTTTCCCTTTGAAGTGCTAAGTAGATTCAGAGTTTCTCAAGCTGCAGCCTGGCTTTGCTGAAAGCTTTGGGAGATTTAACAAACTTTCAACAAACCAGCCACCAGCTTTTGGTATGTAAATAAGCTGCTGCTTAGTTCTTGTGTTTTACTGTTTTGATACAACAATTAAGGAAAAACTGCTTAATCACCTCCTGAATAAATGGCTTTACTAGGAATCAGGGAAGTCAGAGAAGTTAAGTCCTAAATGAACAGGCAATTTATACTAAACATTGACTCATAAAATCACTGCAGGAATTGAAGTTCTTCCTTGTTTGCTAATTGAATGAAGAATAGTTGGAAGTTACAACATAATTTAAGTAGTATTTGTCCCTTGTTATTACAGTATAACTTCAGTAATGCGGCTGGTGACTTAAATACTAATTTTTTTGAGTGACAGCTCCCCTAGAATATATTATTTGAGAATTTTCTCCAAAAGTGGCATAATAATGAAGTAATCCATCTAAGATTGAACTGGGTTGATTATAACTTTTAAAAAATACCTGGCATGTATATATTTCATTGAGATATGCATAGGAGATAGTGTAGACTTTAAAAGAGTTGATCACTTTTTATATTGAAATAAACTGCTTGTTCTGCTGTTTTCTGAATGATGGACTCCAGAAGGCAAATTCCAAATAGCTGGAAATGATTGTCATGTAAAAGATTTACCAGCCATAGGAAATTTCATAAGTTATGTAATAGTATTACTCACTACTAGACACTGTGGCGATACAGCAGTGGAAATCATTCACTGTGAATATGCTGTTAGCATTTCAGTGAGTAAAAGCTTTCAGAAGTACTTGAGTCTTCCAATTGCAGACATGATTTATCATTTTAAAGTGAAACATGCCCTGTTAATGAAAAGTATGTATAAATTTTGAAGTCCTATTTTGTTTATACCTATATTCCTTTCCTGACAGTTGGTCAAGTTCTGTGGTTTAATCTGGCAAGAGATTTATCTGAAAAAACCCTACAGAATTTAGTCTTTTTCCCAGCCCCAGTGCAGGATCTCATTTATCTAGCTTAAGCTATGTGGTCTTTGGCTCTGTGAACTGAGCTCTACTCTCCTTAGCATCAGTGAAAGGATCTTGTTCCAATGGATCAAAAATTGTGGACAAGGACAACTCTTGGAATGGATTTATTGCATTTCAGACAAATGCATGACAACAAAAAAAATGAATATAAATGGTGTTTTGAGAGAATATAACACAGTGGGACAAACTGATAAAATGTCGCTTTAAGATATTATAGGTAAAATGATTCAGTTGATCTTTACAGCATAGTTCAGTATCTACAACATTATTTCAGATACCTAAGATATGTCAGTTAGTCTCTGTCTTCCACTTTGGAAAGTGCTTTATTTGTGTGACAGTTGGTATTTTGAGTCCCTGGGTCCATGATTTCATTATCTATTCAATGTACCTATGTATAAAGAAGGGGCAGTATGTCCTGTGAGCAAAAAAAATTGTATGAGTGTTCTGTCTCTGGTTTGCAGGAGTAGTTGCTGTTAAACATTAATCTCATTTCTAAAAATTGCTGTGAAATACTCGATTTGAATAGCTGACACAGAATAGACACTGCCAGTATTTTCCTTGTCAACCAGAGCACATAAAAGTATTGGACTGAATGCTGTGCAAAATTCCAAGAGCCACTGTCTCTTGCATTAAGGCAGCTATAGAGAGAGAAGAAGCAATATTAAGGGTTTAAGAAAAACAAAATAAAATTAAATGCTAATTTCTTTAGTGTCCCTGAAGTAACTTTCTTTGACTCCAGTAGGAATAGGAGTGGGCTTTGAAGCTGGAGTGAGTTGTCTAAAAGATTGATCTGTATCCTGAAAATTGAATCAGCATTGCTTTTTCCTGATTGCTTCTGCATTGCCTACCTGTGATTGCAAGTACAAATGATAAAATTCTGTGCTGTGAAAGGAGCTAATCTTGTAGGTGTTATGGTCCTGAACACGCACTAGGATTATTTTAAAGCATATTTGCACAAATAGTATGGTTAATGTTACGAAGTGCAGAGTCAGATGAGCTAGAGGACTGTTCATTATTGCCTCTCTCTCTCTGCATCCTTCCATCAATCTACTTAATATATTTCTAATTTGAATGATCCAAGTAATGAATGCTCTTTTCTGCTATCTCACCCAGAGAACAGGTACCCTTAAACACCAGCTTGCTTCTACCACCATTTCGTGCCATTGCCAGGGACAGCTTCCACTAGACCAGGTTGCCCAGGGCCTCATCCAACCTGGCCTTGAACACTTCCAGGGCAGCGGCATCCACAACTTCCCTTGAAAACCTGTTCCAGTGTCTCAAAATCCTTGCAGTTAATTTTTTCCTAACATCCAGTCTAAATCTACCTTCTTTCAGTTTAAAACTGCTACCCCTTGTCCTGCCACTAGCTTTCTTATAGGTCCACTTTAGGTACTGGAGGACTGCAATAAGGTCTTGTCATATAGTCTTCTCCAGGCTGAACAACCCCAGTTCTCTCAGTCTTTCTTCATAAGAGAGGTGCTCAATTTTGTGGCCTCCTCTAGACCCACTCCAACAGGTTCACATCCTTCTTGTGCTGAGGATTGCGAATTGCACATAGTCCTTCAAGTGGGGTATCACCAGAGCAAAGTGAAAGAATCACTTTCCTTGACCTGCTGGCCTTGCTGCTTTTGATGTAGCCCAAGATATAGCTGGCCTTCTGGGCTGTGAGCACGTTGCCAGCTCATACTCGATTTTTCATCCACCAGTACCCCCAAGTGCTGTTCTACAGGCCTGCTCTCAGTCCACTTGTCACTTAGCCTGTATTTGTGTGCATTTTTAACCACATTCTTTTTCTTTTGTAAAACCAACATGTAATAAAGACTCATAGGCGTATAAAAATAACTAACTGTGCAGTGATACCCAACTGATGATCTGATGATGCTTGTAATTCCCCCTCCTTTGACTGGACTGCTTTAACTGTGCTACGTTCCTATATATGCACCATCCAGTGAGGAGCCTTTTACCATATGTGCTTGACAACGTTGAACTGAAATACATTTTTGAGAAACTGAGATATTCCTAGTATCTAATAATTGTGCAAGGCTTGGAGTATACGTGTTCCAGGTTGCTTGAAAAGGGGACAATGACAGCCTTTTTGAGGAGCTTTCCTGCATGAATTCCTTCTGGAATTCGTACTGGTTTAATAATCTGTTGTGATATTAAGGTTGCTTATTATTCTGTGTTGTTCTTCATAACTAGTCTTCTTCATTAATAAACTTAAGACATCTTTAAGCATCTGATGGGTGGGTGGCGCTGACTGAGGATTTGAAGATTCTGTGTATTTTAGGCACCAAAGTACCTTGTGGATTTAGCAGTGGTTTTGTATAGCAGCCTAAAGTGACAGAGCACATAAATAATGTACAAAGCTGTACATTACAAGAGAAGAATAAAAAGCTGTGTCTCCAGTTAGTATACATCAGTCTTCTGTTTATCAAATGAGACTGAACCATCTAAAAATGTGCAATTGTGAAGGCAGAGGTTGTCTCAGAAATGCATGTGCATTCTTTGTACTTAGTTATCCCCTTATGTACACCTTCCGAATGATAAAATTCAGTATTTTTTTAAAGTGTGATGCTAGAGGGTAGGCTTTTTAAATTTCTATTTTCTTTTTTTAATGTGTGGGTAAGACTCCTGTTAATCTAATGACAGTTACTATTTCCCCTTGGATTAGGGTCTAGTTCTGCTTTCTCTAGTTATCCAGATGCTGATTACTGTTCAAGAACATGTCAGACCCTTGAAAAGGATTTGCCTTGATAACTGTCTTCCAGGTGCCATGGTCATCACAACTCTAAGCTTTGACTAATGCCTCTTAATACTTTCTATACTCTTCAAGTTTAGTTACTCTTATAAAAAAATGGCTGAACATATTGGTTGCTGCTCTGTCATTGGGTGACAGACCTTGAAGCTCCTTCATTCAGCTGACTGTGTAATGCAACAGTCAAGTTGCTCTTTTGGTTGGATATCTGTCTGTGTATTTAGGTGTGCTTTGAACTGTCACAAAGACAAGCTGAGAGTACTACTTTTGCAGGCCAGAAGGGAGATACCTTTGGCGGAAGAAATGGATAGCTCAGAGCCCATGTGTTGGTTTTTCAAGTTACCGTAGGTAAGCATGAAGGAGACCTAAAATGCTGAGGAAATCCATTCTTAGCCCATCTACATACTTGTAGTCCATAGTTCAGTATAGATAGTTTTATTGGTCTCTTGTGCATACCTTTTGGAAAAAAATTATCTCATCCTCTCCAAAATTCTGTTGATTTATTGTTTCTACAACATTCAGTGTTGTTTTTCACATTCAGTATATATCAAACATTCAGTGTACACTTCAAGTTCTCTTTGCGATAAAACTAGTCATTTTAAAACCAAATTTGTGTAATGTAGCATTTGCCTACCATTGCAATCCAAAGTAAAGCTTCATCCACATTTGGCAAAACATGTGTTTTGTGGGAGGGACGATGACAAAAACCTAAAGAGATCCTAAGAGCTAAACAAAAACCAAAACAAAGAAACAAAATCATTACTAAAAAGCCACTTGGGACACCAAGTTCATCTAATTCCCTTCTCCTTTGGACAATTGTAATCCCAGAGGAAGTTTTCCCTGGCAGCATTTCAAAGGAAGGCTCAAATTTTCATCAAAGTGCTCTTGGCAAGTATCTCTAATTAGGTCTGGACTGACAGATTTCTTTAACACAAATGTCCTTTTTTGCGTTTGTGTTATTGTCAATCTGAGTTTTGCAATCAGTTGCACAAAAATATGAAGAATGCTGATAATATGACAGGGGTGTAAAATTCTGTTGTATGTTTTCACAAACGTGTGAAGGCTTTGCTAGTGCAAGAGTGCATAATTTAACATCTGTGTCAGATTATGCAAAGAAAACACTGAAAAGTGACATTAGAAAAGACCTCAGTTAGGTTATTAATTCTTTTGGGAGATCCAGCTGATGTATTTGCAGCTTTAGGCACTCAAGTCTTAGCCTGTTACCTTTCACATACATGCTACTCTGGACAATTTGTACAGGAATTTGCTAACCCATTTTGATACGTGCATATGTGTGTGTTTGTTGGTTTGTTTGTTTTTATTTATATTCTACCTCCATAAACATAATCTGTAATTGAGGGGACACCTTCCACTAGCCCAGGTTGCTCAAGGCCACATCCAGCCTGGCCTTGATCAGTTTGGGGCAGGGGAGATCTGCAGCCTTTCCCTAGGCAACCTGTTCTTGTGTCTTGCCACCCTCACTATAAAGAATTTTTTCCTGATATCCAGTCTAAATCTCTCCTCTTTCAACTTAAAACCACTAACCTTTGTCCTATCACTACAAGTCCTTGTAAAAGTCCCTCCCCAGCTTTCCTGTATCCCCTTCAGGTACCGGAAAGCCACTATAAGCTCTCCTTAGAGCCTTCTCTTCTCCAGGCTGAACAGTCCCAAATTTTGCAGCCCTTTGCTGTGTTGTGGTTTGTGTTCCACTACTTTCTGTCCAAGTACCTGCTGGACAAGCCTGGAACAGATCAGTAAAGCAAACTGACTTCTGTTCCTTCTTGCCTCATATGCCTTCCTTGTTGGTGCTACAATGATTGTTCAACTTAAATTTAAGCTTCTCAAATTTATTACATTTAGCTCTGGGTTATGGGTTAAATGTAAAACAAAAAAAAAAGTTTTGGTCAGGAAGAAATATGCTCCCAGTCAGGTCAATAGGACCTGCAGGGTATTCTGCTTTTGAAATTTCTCTCAAAGTAGAATGTTTATTTGTCTTCTGATGTTTGTCTAAGTCTTGTAATAGATTTTTTTTTTTTAAGTTGCTTGAGACTAAAAATATCTATTGCTTTTTGCCTAAAATTAGAGGGGACTTAATGATCAAGTAATCCTCTGAGTTGTATGTCCTTCTTCTGGCACAGCTCATCAACTTTATGGCTTTGCACAGTCTGCAGCATTAATTATTTTTTGTCAAAGAAATGAAGACTGATTTCCTGAAGTTCTTGGGTGCAAAGGCTATTTAAAAGCTTAATCAGTCTTGCTTTGAGTTTTCCTGTGTGGACTGAAACTTTCCCAAGGATACACTACTGTATCGAGAAGATACTTTTGTGTTCTTGTGCTTTTTCCTGCTTATACATTCATAGAATTGTTCAGGTTGGAAAAGACTTCCAAGATCAAGTTCAACCTTCACCCCAACACCACTGTGCCCACTAAACCATGTGCTGAAGCATCATGTCTTAAACATTTTTGAACACCTCCAGGGATAGTGACTCCACCACTTCACTGAGCAGCCTGTTCCAGTGTTTGATTGCAGTCATCAAGGCTTCATCTCATACTTTCTGTACTGTGGATTTATGAAAATCATCATAAAACTCCTTTCTGTGCTACTAGTCTTTTGAGATCACTGTGGCCTGTATGGCATATTCTCCTGTTCTTATTAGAAGCACCTAGAATTATCATTTCTGGAGTTTTCCCCAGGTCTTTCTCTGTTTACGTTGTACTTATATTCTTTAACACTCGTATCTTCATTTATAGCCTGTTTTTGTTCTTTTCCTATGTGTTTGGTTTGTATTTATATAATTTTCAACTTTTCTAGTGCTGTAAAAATGTTTCCCGGAAAACTGTCTCTAATACCTTTGTTCTTATCTTCAAGGTAAACTTGCCAATTGCTTTCCAAAGATGAACCTGCTAACTAAAATGTGGTACAATATGGGACACCAAAACCCAGGAACTCATTAGAGACATCAGTTTAAGGCACTTTCTGGTACTTCTGCAGAATAACCAGAAGTTAGTGTAGGAGAAGCTATAAAAGAACTCTTTCTCATGTACTTATCACTCTCCTCCTCTCTTCATAGAATCATAGAATCAACCAGGTTGGAAAAGTCCCGAGATATCATCAAGTCCAACCTATTACCTAATACCTAACACCTCATGACTAACCAAACCATGGCTTCAAGAGCCATGTCCAATCCGTTTTTAAACAACTCCAGGGACGGCTATTCCACCACCTCCCTGGGCAGCCCATTCCAATGGCCAATTGCTCTTTCTGTGAAGAAAGAGTACCCCAATGTCCACACAGTCCCCACCAGCTCTGTTGTGTGTCATCCTTGCAGAGGTCAGCAGGAGGCTCTATTTTGGGACAATTGCTACCAAATGGGGATTGAAGACCCCAATAGCCTCTGGGGCATCCAGGGCAGGTTTTCTGAACTGTCCCACCTGCTGCTGACACTCCCATCTATATAGCTCCAGTGGCCGTTTTTTCACTGTCTCACAGGATGGAAAATTCTGCAGGTGGCTCCTCTGTATACTATTCCTTACAGTAATTCTCCCTCAGCACTTTCACAGTCTCTGGTGATTAGACCTCCTGTACCTAAAAATACACCATGCAGTCTATGTAACAGTTGATGTGTGCCTGCATATCTCACCTATCTAAGCATATGCCTACATAGCTATCTAAGAACTACTATGAATATGAATCATATTTCTTTGCAGATAGCTCTCACAGTAGGTCACATTCAGTCACCAAAGAGGGAAGTCCCTCCTTCCTTCTCTTTAACATTCTTCTTACTTCATAGGTACCAATTACCTTTCTTCACAGAGATAGTCTAATAAGCGTGTAGCTAAATAAACTTAGAAATTGTTGTGGATGTGTGTTTAGCTTTGTAAAATATCTCTTTTTCAGACTTGTAGAAGGGCTGGTGGGTTTGAAAGCTTGTCCATTTTTTTCAGCTATTCCAGCTGGCCTGGGAAAAGATATTTCCTCCTTCCACAAGCCCTGTTTTGCATTACCAACTTGCAATTTTAACCTCATATGTTGATAACATAATAAGATGACATGTCCACAGAAATTGTGATGAACTACCTCATTAGCATAGTACCTTTGCCTGTTTGATCTTCCATCTGTTTACCAAGCAATATTAGCTTTTAACATGTTTTTTTTTGTTCCCCCGTGTGTAGGAATATACATATTTGAAAGCCTTTTCATATGTGTATTTTTCACTCATTTGCTGTCAGATGGTTTAGATTCCTCCCTAAATCGCAGCCACAGAACTTCCTTTGATATGAAAAAGAAGTAGGTCTGTAAATCTTCGGAAGATTTCCCAAAGCTCCTATAATATTTGAACTGGAAATCTGCGATTTAAGACACTTTGTTGGAGAAGTATTGTTGTTGTTTTTTTTCTGGTATCCTCAACTGCAGAATCTCTCTGCAGAGATTCTGTGGATAGTAACTATCTGTTCTTCATCTGTGTTCCCAGTGACCCACACGAATATCTAGCAATGCTTGTCATCACTGTGAATTGCAGAAATATGCTGAAAGAAAATTTTCTAATCATCTTTCTGTGCCCCAAAACTGCTTTGAAAGCATGTTCTAATCTTTGTAGGGCTTCAAGCATTGCATGCAGTAAGAATACACAGGTATTAGCTATTCTCAGTTATTATAGTGGGTTTTTTTTTCCTGCAGATATCAGTGCTTTACAAAGATACTTTGCTATCCTGTCTGATAGGGAGCTGAGTTAGAGACATAGTGTGAGCTCAGATTCAGCTCAGCTGTTCAGTGGCAGAATGATTGTTGAAATGAAGTCTCTTCCTAGTCCTCTACTCTCAACTTGGCTGTGCTCTCTCCTCAGTAGTTTGTTGCTTATGTCAGATGAGCACCCCCCACACACACACTCTACACCCTCCCCTTAGAATTCATTGTACTTCCAAATATTTAATTTGCATTGGGTTGAAGATATAAGTAGCTGATTTAGATTTCCGGGAGCGAGTCTTGCAATGGAAGTGTTGACAGTTGGTAAACTACAGAAGTGCTGCAATTGAGAATCTGAGGTTCAAATCTGCCATCAGCTGGTAAATGAAAAAATGATGTAGCTGTCCAACATGTTACAGAAAACATTTGCTTTCAAAGGGAGAAGGGCTACTGAATCCAACAGAACATGGGGGAGGGGGGAAAAAAAGCATAAAATGTAGCACAAGGTTACTGTAAAAAAACTTGCTTTGGCAGGTGGTTGTATTAGTGTGCAAACATTGCTGTACTTGAATTCTCGTCCTGATTTACAAATGTGTCAGGTTTTTTTTTCCTGTCTTGATTTCATGGTCAGTGCCAGAAATCCCAAAGAATTTTTAATCCTCTCCCTATCTGTTTCTTTGGGTTGTTTTCTAGTTGTTTTGGGGGTTTGGCTTGTGGGGATGTTTGGTTTTGAAGAGGATGTAAATCTTGGGTATGGGTCTTTGTTATTGATGATGTGTTACTTCATAAGGAGCATTTTCTTTCCACGGTTATGATTTGTTACTATAATCTAAGCAAGTATTTATGTAATGAAGTCCTATTCTTATCAGAGTTGATTTGAACTTCTAATTACTGTATCACTATAAAATGCTTTTTTAAAATAAGATGGTGGTTTGAATAAATAATAAGCATGTATATAAAGCCTGCTGAATATTTTTATAAATTATTTGTCCAAGTATAAACCAATCATTTTGTTTGACTGGATAAGTTGTCTTTTATGTTCTTAGGAAAAACAACCAGCCTGGGAACTGTTTAAAAAAAAAAAAAAAAAAAAAAAAAAAAAAAAAAGAGGAGTTCCTTTGTTTGCAAAATCTAATTTATCTCAGTGTTTGCCTTGAATTTTTATCTTGGTAATTCTTGAAATCTTAAAACTTCTAGAACTCAGCTACTCAAAAAAACAGAAGCTTTATCGTGTATCACTTGCCATGGAGAAATAAAAATGCAGGGTAAGCATGTCAGAACAACAGACAATTGAGCAATTAAAAACCTAAAATAGGGTGATAATAAAACACTGAAGAGATAATAGCAAAGATGCTGAAAAGCAGAATTCATTGTGATTATCATTCATGAGTACTTTAGCCAGATTTGGTCAAGTTAGAGGCATCGAGTTGAAGGCTGATGTAAGAGAATTGGCAAACTGTATTTTGGGTTGGGGTTAAGGTTTCAAGTTAACATAATCCCTTGCAGACCTCTGTGGTTTTGTTTGGAAGGAGCACAGATGAATTTTAGTATTTTGTGAGATTTTTTGTTTGGTTTGTTTTGGGTTTTTTGTGGGGGGTGGGTGTTGCTTTTGACGTGCAATAGGGAGGCTGGCACAAGCACTAGAGGGGTATGCTGGGGAACATGTCCTCTTCTTCTCACGGAAATTGGGATGTTCCTAAAGGCAGCGACTGATGAGGGAGACAGATGTAATTGGAGGAGATGTGATGTGGAAACTGCTGGTTCTTCTGGTTTGTGGCTATATATTTCCTTAGAGGTAAATGAAGTATCATGCTGAGCTTGGAGAAACTGGTGCTGTTTAATCTGTTCTTGAGAGTTTCCAGGCATTCCCAAGATAGCTGTTGAGTTTTGTGTGGGATAAAGGGAGAGAGGTTTAAAAAAAAAAAAAAAACACACATTTACTGTCTGGTACAGGAAGAAATCCTGAGCTTAAACATTCCAAGAAGCCTGGGTCTTTCCTTAGCAAACCTCCACACACAGTCTGTTTTGGGGACAAAGATGAGTTTCTGCCAACATTGATATTGAAAGATCCATGCAAGAGCAGTCTTAATTTAAATCCCATTCTACCTGTGTTGCCCAGGCTGCTGGCAAGACTTCTCTAAATATTTTGCAGCCCCTATGCTGTTTCAAACATGTCTTGTCCCATGGTCTTCCAGCTTTATTCAGGTTTTTCCTCAGTGAAATCCAAAATCAACTTCAACAGAACTTCTCTTTCTCTCCCTCCTTCTCTAAACATTGCAGTATTTCTCCAATCATATATATGATGATATTCTCATCCAGTCAGGAACCAAATACTCTATAGAATGTATTAGAAATGACAAATACCTGTATTGTCAATGCAAAAATATGCTGAAGACATGCATGACTGAACAGGCAAATGTAATTGAGCTACTGAAAGGTTCAATATTGGAGATGCATTGCATTGACAGTAGTATAAATGGTGGACAGGCGTCTGCAAATGTTTACAGTGTATTACTCTCCACCACTTACATTCCTTAGAGAAAGGAAGTTGACAACAGTGTTACAGAGCCATAAGAAATAATCTTGTCTCCCAAGCCCTCTCCTTTGTCTAAGAGGACACTTTTTGGGGGCAAAGGGGAGGGAAAAGAGTTTCCTCCAATCACTACAGCTCCATCAGATGCAATATTACCCCAGCAGTGATTGTTGTGGCTAATAGTCATGGACAGCAACTTTATTCATCCAACAAAGAAAGGCAGCTCTGCAGTCTCTAAGATAGGAGGCTTTCTCTGTTAAATTTGCCATGGATGGTTGGATTCATCAGTTTGCATGCATCTTTGACTGATACATCATGCTGGTTGCTTTAGGCAAACACACACTAATTAGTAGAACAAATAGAAAACCCTGAGGATGCCCATGCTTAATGACATTGCCCATATTCTAAACCCTTTCTACGACAAATTACTCATTTCATGGCTGTAGGCAGTGCAAGTTAATTTATCTGTATCAGTTGCTAAGTTGAAGCATTCACTTTTAACAAGACAGTATTATACCTTTCTAGGAAACTTTCCAGTACTTTAGCTTTTAAACAAAGAAACTAGAACTAACAGGCCAGGGGAATTCAGGGGTAACAAAAGTAAGAGATCTAGAATCTGTTGTATGTTTAAAGGCTTGGTAGATGCTGATGAACTGGTTAGCTTTTAATTAGTTTGGTACCATATAAACCACAAAAAAATTGAAGAGCACTTGAAATGAAATCCACTGAGTAGTGTTGAGTTAGAATCCAGAACAGTGTCTCAGAACAAAGGCAGATTGTGCAGAAGTGTGCGCAGTTCCTGTCATGATTGCTTCAGTCAGTTAATTGCTTTTCAGTCTCAGAAATGAGAAGTCACGTTAGGAGAATGAAGCAAAATCACAGGTGTCTTGTACAGTTATAGTTGTCATTTACAGTTGCATATTTGCTTGCTTTGCTGATAAATTTGAAGAACATGGATAAACATTTTTCTCATAAAATGAATGAGATCAACATGTAGTGGTCAAATCATACCCAAGAGTCTGTGAGATTTCTAGAGCTTCCAGAATTCCTCAGAAATTGTACTTAAATGCAGTTGTATTCATCAATCACTACAGTCTTGTCCCATAGAAAGTGATTAGCAAAGGTTTTGTGCCATTTTGTACATCTGGCATTCTGAAAGTATTCAGGTCCTGATTGAGGACATACCTTTCTGAATTTGACCTCCACTTACAAAACAACCGAGGGAGGGAGAGACAGAAGAGCAGCATTTGGGGATCAAGACACTGGAATTTGTGACCCCATGGGTCTAGGTTCACTTCCCCTCTGCCCCGCTTTGAGCATCTTTTGTGGATTTAGATCATAGTCATTCAGTGTCATTGTTCCTCGCTGCGCGCCCTGTGTAAAGGCGAAATAATGAGACCTGCCTCTCCTGGCTTTCTCCTGTTTGCACCTGCATAGATTTTTTCCAAGTGTTGGAACAGATCTCCTGCGTTCACTTGGGTGAACTGCACTCACAGCTTTCATGTGTGCATGGGATGTTTTGCATGCACAGTTGCATAGCCTGCATCTCTGATGCGCAGAGTTGCAAGCTGATGTAAAAATGAATCTCGTGTTTCAGGCACGTCCGCCTCTGCATCGCTTCTCTGTGGCACTGGAGATGCTCACAGCCGAGAACCTGCAGCTGATGCTCCTTGCCTGTCAAGAGTGCAGAGAGCAAGCGGTTGTCTTGGTCCTTTTGCGCTGATTTGATCGTGTTTACCATGTCTGTTGGTTTGGAGGTTTGGGGGTGGGGGACGGTAGGGGAGAGGGAGAGTGGAGAGGTGTCGGGAAATTCTTTGAGCCATGTTATCCCTACAGTAACTATAGACTTTGGCAGGAATGCGGGTGATTAATTTCAGGTCTGGGGGCTTAGCCCGGGCGGCAGCAGCTCTCTCGCCGTTGCGCTGGGTGTCTGGGATACGGCAGCGTCCCCCACGCTCCGCAATTCCACCGAGCCCTGTGAATTCAGCTCGGTTAAATAAACATTACCGAGCTGCTAATCACACGCTCTGAAACAAAACAGCACTTCACTTCGGGATCTGGGCAAGATCAGACTTCCCTCTCTCCTCCCCCTCCCTCTCTGCCCCCTCCCTGCTTTTCCCCTCCCTCTCCCCGGCAGCCGCCAAGCCGGTCCCTCCGACCTGGCAGCCTCATGCTGGGGGGCCGCTGCCGGCTGGGGCTGACCGAGCCCGCCCTGCCCGTGCTGCCTTGCCCGCCCCCGGACCCGGCATCCCCCGCCGCCGGACTCCCAGGCACCGCCGGGCTCCCAGGCACCGCCGCCGCCTCGACGATAAAAAGTTGTGCGGAGCGTCGAGGATGGGAGCGCATCTGCAGCCTCTCGCCCTGCGGCTTCTGGCGTTGACTTTCCCCTTGGTGGCGAAGGGTTTCTCTGACGAAACCTTGGAGAAAACCGTGAAGTCCGAGGGATATTGCAGTCGG
Source organism: Picus viridis (assembly GCA_033816785.1). Lineage (NCBI taxonomy): Eukaryota > Metazoa > Chordata > Aves > Piciformes > Picidae > Picus > Picus viridis. The sequence continues at coordinate 11,933,151 of CM066584.1, read as the reverse complement.
ATCTTGCGAGCCCAGGGCACCAGGAGGGAAGGGTACAATGAATTTAGCCTCAGGGTGGAGGGCGACCCAGAATTTTACAAGCCTGGAAACAGTTACCGGGGTAAGTTGGCCATCCTCTACTTACCGTATTAACGATAACGGTCAGGACAAGTGTCTCTGAAACTACAACGTGTCTCTGCCTGTCATCTCTGCATCCCTTTTGGCACGCGTGTGTGTGATTGTGTGGGTTAACACAGGGTAATATACTCCCACGCATTACTTTATTGGAGATGCTTTCCTGACAAGTGAGAGGGAGTTAGATTTCACAGGATTGCTTTACTCCCAAACATTAACTCAGTATTAAGAGGAATTTCCTTTCTGTTACGAATCCTCTCTACCGGCTCAGCTAGCACAAGCTCTCAAGTTGATGTGATACAAAATGCACTCTTTCATACTTCTGTGATTCACCAGTTTACTTACTTCAGTAGGATTTCTTCCTATCCCTTTAATGTAAGAAGCTTTAGCGTTGAGCAAGAAGGAGAAGACTCAGGGCATTAATTGTTCTCGCCCTGAAATATGAATGTTAATATAATGAGTTAGCATATAGGCAAACAGTTGTACAACACGCTGCCAACTTCCCACATGTTCCACTTATGTCTATTGCAGGCCCCCCATTCTCCCCCCATTTTTTTTCTGCCCCCCCCGCCCCCGTGGAAATGAACAGATGGTTCAAACAGGAAAGAGACAGAGACGGTGCTAATGACCAGTGTAAATAAGAGATGGAGGCAGTTCTTCCCTGAGCAGTTCATGTGCAATCCTTGAAATGAACTTCCAAAGCACACTTCAGCATATTTTTCTGTTTAAGAGACAGTTTGTGGTCACTTTTCCTGCCTCACTTTATAACGCCTTTGGAAGAAACCCTTTATGCAGTGTACTGTTAACTTTGTGTATTAAAAGCAGTTTGGAAATAATCTTGACAGTTTTAGATACCATAACTAATGTACTTTATAGGCATCACTGTGAAAAACAAATTTTGAGAGTTTCTTCTAAGTGTTTCTCGTGACCCTTGGTGGATTCAGTGTAAAAAGCAATGTTTTCTCATTGCATGAACATGGGAATCTTAGTGTAGCTACGGGGGGAAAAAGTGTGCACGTACCATATTCATCATGTTCTCTTAAAGGCTGAAAAATACACCTGCAGCAGTGACTAACCTGTTTTGAGAATCAGCCTGTAACTTTGCATGAATTTTTTTATTTAATTTTGTTTTTATTTCCCTCAAGAATCAATTTATTTTAATGTGGTGTGATGAAATGCACAATTCCTACAAATTGGATAGCTGTTCCAGACATTAGGATTAGTACCTTGCCTCTGACAGATTTCACGTTGCATATCAATTTGATCTATCTATTAAGCAGGATTAAAAGAAGCTTAAAATTCTTTGACAGCGGCAAACGTGAATGTTCTTTAAAAGTTTTGGAATTGGCTTCTGTAAAACCATTACAGGTTTTTTCAGTCATCTGCTAAACTTTCTGTTGCATGGAAACGTACTGGGAAAGAAACTCCCAGATGATATAGCAGAACTAATTTTCTGGAAATACTGGGTCCTGGCATTAGGAACTAAACTAATAAAATCACTTTAGTATATTGTAGCTCCTTGAAAATGGGAAAATTGCAGCTAATGATAAAAAGTTACAATGCAGACCAAAATATGTACCTAAGTTTTTGGTACGTAAAGATTAAAGCATACAGACGGCACATGAGTTTATCTAGACAGTCCTTTAAGGACACTTTCAGAATGGTTGGAAGGATGCAAACAAGTATTGTATTATCTATGGCAATACTTACAACTAACAGCATTATATAAAGTCTCAAGAGCTCATTTTGAAGGAAATTCTGCTGTACAGCTGGAACAGCTGGAACTTTATTACTGTTTTATACACAGAGTAGAAAATACACCTAATGATTAAATAAAAAAGGTGGGATTACGGCTCTTTGAGAGGGCTTTTTATCTGTAAATTACTTAGAGGCACAACACTGCGGAAGATCTGCACAACCTATGTTGCTTTGGAGCCAAATCTGCCTGTTTCCATGGCCTCTGCTTGATTTAATGCAATCTGGATCCTTGGCACATTTGATAGCGGGCTCTTGGAATAAACTAGTATTGATGCAAAGTGGATAACACAGGAATTAACTGTACATGCAAATGCCATACTCCACCAAACTGATCATATAGAGCAGTTATGTTTGTGTGTCAGTCATTTGTTGATGTGAGAACCACATAAGACTCCTGAGCTGTAATGACTGGAGGAAGCATTACAGTACTCTTGCAGTATGGGAACCAGAAGACCACAGTCCACAGCTGCCATTTGTCCTTTTGAAAATTTTATGGGTTTGCTGCAGTTACCCACCTTTTAGATCAGCCAGGATCTATTTGCCTGAAGGGGAAATCCTGGGTGGATCTTTGTGTATGGAAGCCTTGATTTATTTTTTTGTCCACCCGTGTTGGTTTTGTTTGTTTGTTTGTTTCCATCTCTCTGAATCTGTGATGTAGAAAAACGACACTGAGAATTGAATAACCTATTTGAATGGCTGTAATATTGTGTTGCCTTTACTTTTGTGAAGCAGACAGCATGTGGTGGACAGATCTTCCCATAGTACCAGGTTTGTGGGCCTACCATCTCAGAGTCAAGGTCCTCTCCTACCTGATAATTTAGATCTTGATGTAGCTGCTTTTCTATTGAAGGTCAACATTTCCATCACAGTCAAAGGGCACAGATGAACCTTAAGTTTAGATGGTGTGATGGGGTGGTAATTCTTGAAAGTACTCAGTCCTAGCTTTATTGATCTGTAGAATGAGATTAAGGGTTGCTTGTTCATGAAAAACTAAGTTTCATGCCACTATAAGTGTAAAAGAAATGTCTTCTTTAAAAAAGGCAGTTGTGCATCCATTTCGTGTGCTAACATACAATGGTATTTCCTCCTTAGTATCACAAAATTGTTGTTCTGATGAAGAACATTAAGAGATGACTTGTGTAGTCAAATACACTATATAGATGCTGTTTCTGTTTTTAATGGAACTTCCACTTGTAGGCCCATTATCTCAGTTTTGAAGGAACAACTCATTTAATGTCATATGCTTCTTTGTGTCTGTTTGGAAACGTCTCTTCTAAGGAATGTTGAATCTTTCATTTTCTTTCTTTCCCCCACCATGCAATCACTGTTTTCTGGACTTTAAAAGAAATCCTCAGCCTGTAAATGTTTTAGTGTTTCTAATGTTTCACAATTACAGATAAGAGTAGATACTAAAAGTGTATTTGTTGGTACTTGTGCGATGTACAGCACAGGATGTGCTGTAGTATAGGATGTGAAAAGTCAGATATCATGCCAGAAACCAAAAGAGCAATTGCTTTGATCCCCCCACCTTTACCTCGGGACATTGGGGAAAGAGAAGTGTGTTAAAGGTGTGTGCCAAAGTGCAGCTTGTAAGGTAATTGGAGATTTGCTGGAGGGGATGGAAACAGACAAAAGTAAGTGTTGATAGGTAATCTTCCCTTTAAAGTAGAATCCTTAACTTTGTGACTTGCACTGAGATTTAACTGATCGTTACAGGAAGTTTGTAGCTTCAGTGAACGTTAATTCGTGTGAACAATGCAATGTGAGCAATATTCAGTTGTGCTTTAAAATGACAGAGTTCAGCCTCAGAAGAACTCTCTACTGGTATGCTGTGAGAAGCTGCTATCTCTTGTGAACACCAGATGTAGTCTGACAGCTTCCCACTGGTGCCTGGGCAATGCAAACATGCTGAGCTGAGACATTCAGCCCTGAGACAGTGACTACAGACGCCATAACCAGGCTCTGTATTTAGGAGTGCTTCAGATAAAGCCTTGCACTGCAACCTTATCCTAGCATGCTGTGTAGTTCAGAGAACTGACGCAGCTCAGGTGTTAGCATTTGTTCTTGCCTAGCTTGGGATGACCAAAGCGCACATTCACCTTGGTATTCCTAAATCGAGGTTGCACAGACACTAAAATCCCACAGGAGCCCACTTTTCTCCTGTGGTCATCACCCTTGGGGCCCCTCCTATCTGGATGTCTCTGCCACTGGCAGAAGCACTCCTAGAACTGCACAGCACAGCTGCTCAGGGACTGGACCTGGCTGAACTCTCTGGCTGGGGTTTGCTGGTCTGTTTTACTTTTCAGCTGGGTATGTTCCCTGATTCAGCTGACAGCACAGCTGTGTGGCTGTGGCTGCTCTACAGGCAGTGCAGGCTGGGGGAGAGCAGGACCACTCACGTTGGAGAAAGCATGAATTTATACTGGGTTAAAATGACTCTGCAACCGCAGCATGAATATTGCTAAGCCCATGCATTCAAAAACTATGAGTCAGGATTTGGAATTACCCCTTCTTCTTTTTATTTTCTTTTTTTTTCCTGATGTCTTTTCAGCCTTTCATGTGTCCTATGTTTTACAGGTAGGTGTTTGTTTAGAATTTTGAAAACACTTTGGTTTGATCTGTAAATTTGTGAGGAAAACTATGAAAACTGTTGAGTCAATTCACAGCTGGAGTCTCTGTTTGCTTGCTTAAGTATTTCTGGTGTAATGTTTTACTCAGTGATTCAGAGTTTTGAATTGCATATAATGGAAAAAATTGTTGCATTTAAAAGACTTTTATGGCAATTAGTTTCTAAGAATCAGTGTTCAAGCAAGCATAATGCATTCACCCATGTTGAGTTCAGCAGCGTGCTCTTCCCAATTACCACAGCTGAGAGGTTGGCTGTGGATTTTCATTTAGAGCTGCAAAAGTTTGCAAAATTGAACTAATAATGCTAATTATTACATAGCTAATGAATTAATGCATTGGAGCAATAGTTAGAAGTGTAATCAGAAGTTTAATGTTGTTACGCTACTACTCAGTTCATGTTATAGAAAATGTGGAAGTTTTTCTTCCCCAAAGTGATGAAGTTTATCCTTATAACAAGGTTCCATGGAATGAGAAGTGTGCTGAAAAATATTAAGAGTTGGTGGACTTGCTGTTATGTCTGAGGCTTCTCTAGATTTGTGCAGGTGTCTGTATGTGGCCGGATCTAAACATGGCACTTTCATTTCTTTAACCTTTTGTGCATCTCCAATCCTCTTTATTTATCCTTTTTTTTTTTCCTTTTTCCCACATATGGTCAGAAAAGCTATGTATCAGTACCAACACCATGGGGTTTAGACCTGGTCATAGCAGTGTAATGCTAGAAACCTCCAAATAGCTTGCTTCATAGTTTTCCTCTACTGAATTTCTAGATCAAAACGCTCTCCATATATTCCAAGTGAACTGTGGGTGCTTTTTAAAATCCTTATCTTTTAAGGGCAATCTGGGGTTTTTTTGGTGTGGGTTTTTTTTTTTTTTTTTTTTTTTTTTTTTTTTTTTTTTTTTTTTTTTTTCCCAGTAATGTGATTCAACCCCTGCCAGCCTATTTGTGTGAGAGTCTCGTGTGAATACGACACAACGCTGGCTAGTTGTCGCTCAGGAAAACTGGGTGGTCTTCAGTTTTTATTGTGCTAGTAAGGGTTTGAGAGTGTGAAAATAGTGTACTACAAGCAACTCTGTATCATGCTTAAAGTAAAAGCTACTTAAAGATAATACCAGTGCAGTTTTCTGTCTCTTTTACTTTAATTAAAAAAAAGAATTTTCTCCTAGAATTTACCTCTGTTTGAGAAAAGGATTGCTTTCAGGTGTTGAGAAGGGTTCAGTAATTCTAAAAGTCTCCCTAAAGCTGTGCCTCATTTGATCTTTCTGATAATGTTCAAAAGAGCCACAGCTGATGTAACTCAGGTGTTGCTGGGTGGTGCGTAAGTACTGCTGATGGCAAATGGAAAGATCAGGCAAAGGTATCTCACACTAGCAGGAAGTGAGGGATGTATTTATGTTGCTGAGCCTGGTAAAATTGGATTGGTCAACACTGTGTTATTTGTTCTCTTCTGGTAGATCCAGTAATGCCTCCCTGGTTAGTGATGCTTTCCAGTGATGCTTTACTGGTGTGTGAAGAAGGAGGTTTTGCTGATGTGTAGGATGCTCTGGCAATCAGAGATGGCAGCACAATTTCTACAGCTTTTTAGCTATGAGTTAACTTTGTGTTCTCTTCTGCCTCGAGGTTAAGGGAAAGGAAGGTTAGATTTAGAGCAACTATCTCCACCAACTGGGGCACTGTGTTGAGTGCAGCTGAGCTGGAACAGGCAATATTGTAATATTGCTTTACAGTTACAGATTTTTTTTGTGTGAACTAGAATGCCTAGATTCTTGTCTGTGCTCAAAGAAGGGCAAAAGGTGAAGCCAGGTGTTCAGGAAATGTTCCCACACTTTTTTAAAGAAAATTAAATCTGAGCAGATTATCAATCTGCTTTAAGAAAAAAAAGAAGACAGGGCAAAGAAAAATAGCTGAGGTATTTTACTTCATGCCAGTGTTTGTCACTTTGTGTGGAAACTTGGACTGAACAGTGTTGTTTTCTGGATGGTTCTGCTCCATGTTGTTACTGCTCTAGCTTTTGTTAATACCAAATTAAAGCACACACCTTTCAAGCTGACCTGTGAAATGATATGGAAGTGTCTGATTTCACAAATAATAAATTATTTTAATTATTTCTCTTTTCATTACATCTCAGTGACACTCTCTGCTGCCACACCTGCTTACTTTCGAGGATTCACATTGATTGCTCTCAAGGAAGGAAAAGAAGGTGACAAGGAAGAAGACCATGCAGGAACTTTTCAGGTGAGAGAACATTCCCTGACCTGTACCTCTGGGAGTCTTCCTTACTTTATGCTTAGCTCAAAGGGAGATTTTTATAAGCACAGCAGAATGCAGACTATGCTTAAGTAAGCATAAAGGTTTGTGGATCTTGACGTGAGAACAATATAGCATATTTTATATTCCGTGTGACCTCTTCCAAGAGGTCAAAGCTTTTGTACCATTAGTTCAGCTTGCATTCCCATGTTTCTCCAGTTAAACATGAGGATCAGTTATTTTATTTCAGCTGAGTTTGTTATCCAAAATTAATATGAAAATGGTTTTAGTCACATTTTGCCTTCAATGTTTCTTTGCATAGCTATTTTTTGTCCATTCAGATGTAGATTAGGATTCTGAGAAGTGTTTGCCACAGATGTAATGGCTGTTATATCAGTCATAAATTAGAGTCCACTGTTTTATTGATGCTCAGTAGCAGTTTACTTAAACATTTCATCCCACTGAATGTGTTTATAATTATAAAAAGGAGCAGAATCCAGAGTGATTCACAAAATAGTATTTCCAGCTATTTCAAGATTCTGCTGAATGAATGGAACTCTAAACTGAGAATACACATCATATCTATGAGAGTAGGTATGTAGATTTCTTGTTTGTTTGACTCTCAAATGAGGGATTGTTTGCTGTTTGACTTCCCAAACTTTGAAATCTTGTTGAATGATGTTGACTATAATTTACAGGATGGGTAATAATTTTGATACTAGTTTTAATAATGCCTAATAGATTGAAGATTTTACTTGCCTCAAAGAAGCATTTCTATGTTGTCAAGAAAAATACTCAGAATTTCTAATTCTGATGACCTACTAGGAGACAAAAATCAACTTAATCCTAGCATCTCTTCCTGAAGCATCTTCTGGTTTTTTATAAACAGGCAACATGATGTGCAAACTCAATACATGTTTGCTTTGTTTTCCTCCTACATAGAGGCTTATTTCTGCTTTTCATATATTTTGTAAGAAAATCTAGAATAAGCAAGAACTTATTTGATGTTGGAATAACTCCATCTTCCTTAGCATTAAACATTTTCCTAATATGAACTGGGAGAGATCTGTTTAATATAGACAGATTTTGTTTAAGCTCGTCTTGAAGCATCAGCTCCTGTTAAGAACAGAAATAGCAATGCTTCATCTGTTTTAAAAGAAGCTTGTCACCATTCATTTCTGTGTTTCAGTTGTTAACGTCTCAAGAGTTGTGGCTAATGGGACAGGCTCGGCCTGAGTTTTGCCATTATGGCCAGGCCTATTTCTAACTCAGAATGTAGTGAGAAACTCACTAAACTTTTCATAAGTACAGAGGAGTTTAGAAGTCAGCAGGGTGGGATGCAAATGGAAATTCTATATAGATCGAATGAAAGCCCAGCTCAGTGTGAGGAAAATTGTTTAATTAGCTTTATTGTTTGAATTGCAATCTGAAATCAGTATTCTAATTGGCAGAGCCTTTCAAATGTTATGCATAACTAAATTTGTATTTCTTTGGCATGCAGTACTCACTGTGCTCATCACATTAGCACAGTTAACTGAAGCTTGTTCAGATAGTGCCTGCCAGTTCTGCCTGTACTGATACAGATTTAAGGTTATTTAAGTATCCAATGAATGCTTACAGTGATAAATACCGATGGCTTCTGTATCATGGCTAGGTGCTAGTAACTAGAGGAGATAAAAAGAGGTTTAGTTCAAAGGTTTACCCTGTGTTTGTATTACAATGTGAAGATCCTAATGGTGTCTAAACAGTTGTGCAGAGTAAGAAAAAGCTGTGTACAGTAACTTGAATGCCACTTGAAGTCATTTATTTCCTGTGTTCAGATGGAGAATGTTATTCAATGAATTAGAGAGTAGAACAGAACTCAGTGATGATTCCTTAATAGTGGCAAGAGACTAAATGCTATTTCTGGACTACTGGCATAAGCCTCTGCCTCCATGAGGAGACATGTACCCTGTTCAAATCATAGTCAAAACAAAGTACGTGATTGCACCACTTGAATCAAAGTGCTTAACTCATATTGGCAAGACCTTTCAGTATAGTCAGGACAGAATGAAATTGAAGGTGACAAAAAAACCCCCAGATGTATGCTTTCTCCCCAGGCCTCAGAGACTCTCAAACGCCATATTGTCAAGCCTGGGAGTGACAGTTCTGAATCATGCTATTCCCTATTTCATAGGGAAGACCTGAATCCACATTCAGTACTTGGGTCCCAAGATCTCACTGGAGCTGTGGCTTCCATTTTGCACAGCTGTTGAGTGTATAACTGATCAACAGGTCTAATACTTCAAAGTATGGTAGAGGGAATTGTATTAGAGTAGCAAGGTATTGAATAAGGACTAACATCTCTGTGACTGATACAGATGTGGTACACTCAGGCTGGAAAAACGTTGTTTTCAGTGGTCTGAGCGATGTTGCAGCAGGTTAGGTGCTGCAGTCCGTTGCAAAGGATGAATGTGCAGTAAGTGGTTGCCATGAATTTGTCCTGCAGGGGCTTGCTCTGCCATTTACAACCTCCTTAAGGCTCATTTACTCTCGTCCGACTCTGTCAGCAGGTAGGTTAGTCCTCATTAATCATTAACCTGTAGGATCTTGATCCTATAACTAGTGCAGCTATTAAATTGTTCAGTCAGGCAGGTATTATTTTCTTTACTTTTTTTTTGCTTGCCTTTATACTTGCCATGGAGTAAAGACCTTTTAGAGAAGTTTAGTTTGGACTCCCGCATTCTAAATCCATTTCCCCCTGGGAAAATGGAGACTTTAAAATCTGATTTTGGTATTGTTTGTTTTGCTTAATGCAGCCAAACTTCTTTATCCTTGTAGCACACCCAAGGCACAGTTTGGCTTTAAAATAAACAAATCACGTTGTCTCACACAATCATGCAAACATATGTTAAATAGCTAAGTTAAATATGGCCGGGGAATTGGAGTTGCCGAATTCAGTCATAGAAGTTTGGGGATATACTAATATAGTTCTTACTAATGCCAGTAGTAACCGTGCAACTCAGGGGTGCAGTGAGGCACTCTGAAAGCTTTGGATATCGTGTCCCAGGAGCCTGTTGTCATGCCTGCTGATCTTAATCTTTTGTAATGTTTACCAACAGTTTGCAAATTGTTTGAAGACGATTTGTACTCAAGGGCACCAATCCGGCACTGATTGACTACAGTCAGTACCTCTATAGGCCATATTAATCAACATATATATGCAGTGTAATAGATGTAGTCTGGTAAATAACGTAGAACAGAAATTTAGTGCTGAGCCTCATCTATCTTCTTTATTCTCCGAGGAAGAATAAATATTCCAAGAAAATTCTTGGTAGGTGTTTTCTAAATCTGTTCAAGAGAAGTGTTCAACAACAACAAAAAAATCATCTCTCCACGTGGCCCATTCAAACACTTCAATAGGTTATATTTGATAGAAAATACAGAGCTTCAATAATGTCTTCACTAATAGTGGCTAAATTGCTTTCCTACCAGATTATCTTCCTAGAATTTTCATGATATCGCATGAGACAGTTATTCTGAAGTTTTCTTTATTCTCTCCCCCCGTTCCACACACTCTACTTGTTTCTTAGGAAAATTCTTGTGTTTTCATTGTAGGGCATCTTTTTTTTTCAACTTTATGATCTTTGAGGTCTCTTCCAACCTTGGTGATTCTGTGATTTTACTGCTTCTGCAGCCAAGTTGAGAGTTCAGTCTTACTTGCATTTCTTAGAATTGTACACAATAGTCAATTCAACATAAAGCATATAGAATTTAGATGCAATGATACTTGGGAATATTGCAACTGCTTCACTTGTCTTCATGCAGAATCCTGTATGCAATTTGCCTTTACTGCAGGAGCAACCCAGTATTGTCCGGGAGCTCCATGATAGTCCTAAATCTTTTCCTGCATGTATTGCTGCCTACATTGTGATTCCTTATTTTCTGTTTGGGCATTTTATTCTTTCTAAGTGCACAGCTTTGTTCAATTTACCAAGAAAGTTCTGAACTACAACACTATTCTTCAAAGTCCTCACTATTCCTCCAAAACTTGGTGCTATTAGTGGATTTCATAAATTTGTACTTGACTACAAAATAATATGTTTAGCAATTAACTGAGTCTTAAAGACTCAAAATTGGACATCTCTGTATTGTTTTTGGCATAATCAGTTGTTAGATTCTTATGCTATGTCCACTATTTCTGTGATAATTTAGTGTTAAATGGATTCATCATAGTAGTGTTCCTGGAGGTGACCTTTTGACTTCTTTGCTCTAGAGTGAACCAAGAAGTTCTTATTTTAGGTCACTGAATTTAGTGACCCACCAGTGCAAAACTAACATCAAAACATAACCAGGCACTGCAGTAGCAAATGTGAAGGTTTCATTAAAAGTATTACATTTATAAAAACTAGGGATGTGTTCTCACAGAACCATTTAAGGATAATTGAAGAAGTTGTGAGCTAAGTGGCCCTTTATTCTAAGTCCTCTTTCTTTAGCTTTCTTCTGAAACAGTAGCCCCAAACATTGCCTTCGTTTTTGAAGATGTGCTGACTGGTGAGCAGTTATTTTGTTGTTACTTAGCTGGCTGATATGTTTACCAAAGCCATAAGATTAAAAGGTATTTTTACAAGCTCTTAGAAGAGCAGTTCCTCAGTTGCAGTGTTCCAGCATTTTATGTGAATTTTACTTCTTTTTAAGCCGTTGATGTGCTGCATTTTGAAAGAGGGAACCTTAAAAGGCTTTTAGCCATGTCTCATGATTTATTGGTTCTTGTACTTAAAAGCAAAGCTTGTTTATAGTTTTGTTGTTGTTGTTTTTAATTAATGGCTGCAATTGTTTATTAAGCTTCTAAATCAAAGATTAAGCTATGCTTATGTTATCTTAACATCACACTGAAATTGTATGGTGGGTTTTTTTAACCCTGTATCCCTTGGAGGCTCTAATCTACTATTCAGACATCAGGATTGGGAGTCTTCTTCTGGGGCTTTTGGGACTTGAGACCATTTAACGTCTTAATAAGGTTCTCTGTTCAGGTGTTGCTTCCAGATTTGAGGTCAGTTTTGAGTTTGGAATCATTTCATTCAGAGCCAATGCCAGGTTCTGGGAGTATATATCCCACTAACTCTCTGTCAGTCAGTAGAAGCTATAAGTTCTTCCCCTGGGCCACATTTAAGAGGACATGTCTATCTCGGTGAATCTTAGGGAATGTATTTCAAAAATCTCTTTTCTCTAGCCCAGATAATCTCCTTAACTCATTGTTACTCCAGTGTCAGATACTTTTTCTTCAACTTTCCTTAAAGTATTTGGGCGTGTGGAGGTGAGTGTGTTGGTAACGGAGGCTCAGCTTGACAGTTTCTCTAGGCTGTATGGACTTTTCTGCTACATTGAGAAAATGCTACTCTTAGTCCTCTGGATTTGGCTTTAGAGGAAGGTACAGATATGCCAGTAGAAAGTCCCCCAATTAAATGTACATGGTGCCCTTTATTCCTTTTTTTAACCTCCATTGTCTTCAGAGAGATTGTAGTGACTTAGGCTCTTTTAAATTCAGGAATTTACTTACCTACCTGTCTTCATGAATGGCTGTTATAGGGAAAATCCTTCCTTTAGGTTTCATAGTCAAGTGAAGCAAGTCAGTTCTCATGGCAACCTAATTGCTGAGTTAATTTCTACCAGACTAAATGTGCTACTTGCTATGCCATTTGGCTTGAGAACTACTTTCTGAATTCAGAAGGCAATTTTGCATTATCTAAGTAACCATGTATTTAGCTTTCATTATTTTTGATTGCATGTGTACTGTTATCAGACCTCTGTATAGTACACCCTGACAGTCTTTCTCCTTTACAACTGTTTCCTTTCTAATAATGGCAGGGACTTCTCAGTGTTTGCAAAGGGATACTATTTCAAGTTCCATTGTTGTCCAGAACATCTGTAATTGATTATTCTCTTTGCTGTGATAGCTCTTTCTCATGACCTAATAACCCAGGATCGTCAGTCATCTTATCACAGTGTATTTATTCTACACCAGAGTGATGCAAGATATGTGCAGGGCAATGATCGTACCTTTTGATTCTGGCTCATTCAACATGTTTGCTTCTTGGTGGTTTATCCTAATATACCTTCCTAGATGTTTTTAGTCATGTCATTCCATGCAGTCATGAATGGAAATCCATCTGATGTCCTCAGAATTATATACAAGGATTCACACAACTGAAAAAATATACCTTCTCATCCTAAGCTCATCAAATGTTATGCTTCAGTGCTGGTCTTCACTCAAGAGACTTTGCAGATGTGTTTCTGATTAGGGTGATTGATTTTTCTGTGATCAGTTTTATCTGAAAACTGCAAGGTAAGGAGAGGATGAAGCTTTAAGAAATCATTGTTCTCTAACCTGCGTGAGACTATTTGGAGTCCCTGACCAAAACACCATATAGCCTTGCTTCTCTTCTCACATCTATTCTTGCAGAACTCCAGGAGCTTGTCTCATTCAGCATGATGCTGGATTGCTTTGATGTGAAGTGACTTTGTTCATCCCTGGTTTGCAAAGTCTGGCATTGTAAGGATATCACAAGGGGAAAGTATTTACACCTAAGGACATTTACACCTATCTTCAGACACATGGACTACATTCAGTCATCTGAACTTCCCTGCACCTCACATCAAGTTGCTTGCTATCTACCTCATCCTCTGCTTAATGATCACCTGAATGCTATTTCTTTCCATTCACATGGAGTCCTGCCAGAAAGGTTCTCAGTGCTTATCTGCTATGTAACTCAAATTTTTCAAAGGCCTCCTCAGTCACATGCACTGGTGAGTAGTCTTACCAGTGAAACTTGTAGGAGGACCGGGAGGATGGAAAACAACCTTTCTGTTAATCACTCATGCTGATCCTAGCCTGTCCTCTGCATCTTGCTCTGTGTGGATTTCTCATCTGCTAAACAGTTCTCTGGCAGAATTGCCATGGTACCCGTGCAGGACTGTTCCCTCCATCAGCAGACAAATCCAGGAGGCCTGGTTTTCACTTGAGGCAGGAGATAACCTCCTCCTTTCCCCATTTGCTCCTTTAGTTCCGAGACCCTCCCTCATAGAAGGAGAGTTCTTGCCTTTTACATGAGCTGAATCAGACCCTTTCCTTAAACTGTCATTTTTGTGTCTCTAGCAGGGAGACACCTGAGAGCAGATGAGTAGATGTATCTCATCAAAGACAGCTTTTGGGACAGATTATTTCTCAAGCCTCATGACATGACATGAGAAGTTATGCTTATTAAGCTATTTTTCTCCACCCTTTCCCTCTTCTGCTCTGTTTTGTCTCCCTTTTCAGTGGCTGTGAGTAAAACTGAAAAGAGCGTGTTTCATTTCTCTTATGGCTGTATAAGGGGCAGGATGTGAATGTGCATGCACTGCAAAAGCAGAATTTTCTGGCTTAGGTACTTTTGATTTCAATTCATAGGCAAGCCAATATATAATAGACTGGATGTTAGGAAGAAATTCTTCATAGAGAGGGTGATTCCCATTGGAATGGGCTGCCCAGGGAGGTGGTGGAGTCGCCATCACTGGAGGTGTTTAGGAGGAGACTTGATGGGGTGCTTGGTGCCATGGTTTAGTTGATTAGATGGTGTTGGATCATGGGTTGGACACAATGATCTCTAAGGTCTCTTCCAACCTGGTTTATTCTATTCTTCTATTCTGTAATGAATGCCTCTATAGGTAAGATATGTTGAGCATTCGTTATTACTGGTAACCTGTTGAACTTTGTTTATATATATATAAAATATTACAAATTCCCAAGCAATATTTGTTGAACAATGTCTTGTAATTTCAATACCTGTTTACTTTTATGAAAGCACTAGCATATTAAAATTAATTTTTACATGAAAGTATGTTGAGACTAGCACAGAATATCCTGATCCAGTTGCACAAAATCTAATGTTTGGCTCTTCATAATGCTTTTCATAGTACTCAGTAATTAGAAAGGGAAATTCCCTGCTGGTATAGAGCTACCATTTTGTTTCCCATTCCCTGCATTGTCACCATGGGTAGGGTTATTATGCAATCTCTGGCAAGCTCATCCCACCAGACTGCTTACTAATTTGTAGGCTGTAGGTGTAAATTGAAAAGCTTTCATCCTGCTTGTGTTTACTTCACATTGAACTGGGCTCCAATTATTCTCATCTATGTGAACTGAGGCACTGTTGTTGCTCTTGCCTGGTTTTCTTTTCTGTTGGTGTTTTTCTTTTTTTCTTTTATTCCCCCCCTCTCCCCCCCGTGGGTGGGCACAGCTCATTTGGACCTGCATTTCTTTTCAGAAGAAACACTTAAAAGAATGAGTATGTAAGAAGTAGTTCTAGTACGTACTGTTCTACAAGTTTAATGATTTTTATACCTCAATACAGTCAGTAGTATACTAGAGTTTCCTTAGGGCATTGCCAGTCTTTATTCATGATTTGTCAGGCACACATCAGGGTTTTGTTCTCTTGAAAGTAATTTAATCTTCCCCCCTCTTTTTACAATTTCAATTGTATGAGTAAAGCTGACTCTGCTTCTATGGGAGGATTAATTATACCTGATGCTGCTTGGTTTAGCCTGTTTAGCTAAAATAAGTTTGTGACAAACTAATGCTTTTCAAAGAGGAAAACAGAGCAGAGGAGAGAGAATGCATAAAGTAGCAAATGCTGAAAATAGAGAAATACTTTATACTGCAACCTCCCTGGAGCAATAGGTCACTTTCACAGTAAAATTAGTTACCTATTTTATACCGTTACTAGAAAAACACTTTCAGCTGCCTTTTCCATGTGCCTTTTTTTCTGGGAGGTATTTTACATGGTTGCTAAGGCAGCAGTTTACCTCTTTGCTTTGGCCTCTCTGTGTGTGATTATGTGGGAATCTAAATGTAGGAATAGAGCAAAATCCTGCAGTTACTAGATTACCACCTCCCCCTCCATCCTACCTGTTAAGAAAAATTGCCCACACATTGAGATAAAGCCCAGTATTATTAAGATAATGGTAAATGTTCTCTGTATTTCCTGCATGTGTGGGACTAGTGGTATCTTGGCTATGCAGTCTCTTGGCTTCCTTTGAGATTCTTGTGGTGACCTAGTTTTCTTATCCAGAAAGGTTATACAAAATACTTATATGAATTAGAAATGGGTTATGATATATTTAGATAGTGGGATTATGTAATAGCCTTAGCTTCAAAAACATTGTGCTCCAAACAATTTGGAATGTTTCCTTAGAGGCTGTGGAAGATTTCTATGAAGATTTCTGAATGCTGCCTAGTTAACATTTTGTGTATTTACTACTTTTTTTTTTTTTCCTTTCCCCTCTTTGTAGTTCATATGATGCTCATCTGGTTACATCAGTTGCAAACTGTATTTAGTTAAGCTTAGCATGTGGTGCAGATGTTACACAACTGCCAGCTTCCACAGAAAGAACATGGTGTTCATCACAATGTGTTCTTAAGGTTTCTAAGCCCGTTTGCCTCTGCTGCCTATGAAGCAGGTTTGGCATTTCTTTTAGGGAATAACAAACCTGATTCAACCTGTGTAGAAGCTGGTCTTGGACTATGGCGGTTTCTGCCCATCTTTCTACATCCATATGCATTGCGTACGAAAAAATAACTAGTTTATGCCTGAGCCAAATAAGCCAGAATGGTACAAATATGAGAAGAAACATTACAAGAGTGAAAATATGGTTGATGTATAGGCAGGATAAAAATCTAAACTCAGTGCTTTTAAGATGCTTGACTCTTTATATACCACTCATATTGGTTTACAGAAATTGTGACTAAATCTTTTTTCCATTAAATTTACTGGATCTTGTTGTAATGGTTTTCTGTTGTCAGTGCTACCAGATTTTCATTTACATTTATGGATGTAATACAGCTTTCAAATATGCTTTTATGCTCCATTTCTGCTGAACATTTCAATGTTTTTTGCATAAATTAGAGTTCATAAACATTTTTGTAGAATGTAGATTTATCATTATCCACTTAACAGAAGGGTAAACGTTGAAGCAACTGACTCAAGATGACATATCACACTTGAGCCACAATTGAACTTTAGTTCTTTCTTCACATACAACGTTTAAATAGTCATCTCTCATCTTGCATGTAAATACTGTCCATGCATAAAATGACAAATGCTTGTAAAATGTTTAACATTCCAACTGTGAGTGTAAAATACAATATGGGGATTTTAAAATGTGGGAACGTGGTCTAAGCCTGTGTATACGTTGGGGTCCCTAAAAACTGTTCAAGAAATGGTAGCTATTGTGCAGGTGTGGACAAAGTCTACCCTACTACCAAACTAAAATTACAAAACTCCTTCAAATACTCTCTTAGCACTCTAGGCTTAGTCATTTAAATCAATAAATGGATTTGGATGCATACTATATTTTAGTTCTTGTGGCTGGCACAGGATCAGAAACAGCATCACTAACGTGTATTTGGGATTAGTGAACTGGATGATGTAATGCCCACTGAGCTCTGTGCAATATGGAAGATTTGTGTATTTAAAAGAAAAAAAAAAAAAGTTAAAATAATCCCAGAAATAATAAACATTTCATCTGTTAAATATTATTCTTGGCCTTTAATTTTAATATTTCTATAATTAAATAGTTGATACTCTGGAGATAAGCTGTCACTTATTAAATGTTGACATGTCCTTTAAATTAATTTTTCCTTTTTATATGGTTGAATTTCTGATCATTAGAAGTTGTTTCTCACTTTCTTTGAGCCAGTTTTTTTTTTTTTCATGCTGCTTTATTAAAGTTGTTCTACAGTTGCATGTTTCATAGGATTTTTCTCAGGTACTTGTGCAAAATTTCTAAGATTAAATTGCACAAGCATAGAAGAATAACTGATCCAGAGTGTTGTCTTAGAGGTTTATGCAGCTCTTTTAACAAGGATATTTAAATAAGTGGTGTATTTCAGGAAGAAAAAATATTTTGACATAATTATATTTTTTGAAACTGGAAATAGTATTATTTAACATTATTTTTTCTTCAATTTCCCTCCCTTACTATTTGTAGTTAGTAACAATAGGAGGTCTAAGGCCTAAATTTCAGTGTAGCAGGAAATGCTACCCAGTTAATTAGAAACTTAGTTTATTCTAGAATCTGCCGTTGAGGTAATGGAATGTCTAGATGTGGGGGTTTAAAAAAATCTATTGTATTTGAAATGGGTTTGTGGAGAGCAGGAAGGAAAGTGTTGGAAATGGTCAGTGTAAATACAGTTTTTGCTCCTATAATTCACATTTTAATGTTGCATTCTTCATGCTCATGATTCCATATGCATTTGCCTGTTTTGCAGCATGAAGTATTACTGAAAAGATTGTTGATGCTAAAGATCTGCAGTTTTAAAGTTCCTTTGCTTATGTGTCAAATCGATTTTGTAATTAATTTTCTAGTTTCTTAATGAATATCACAAAAAGCTGGGGTTTTCTCCAAAGAAAGTGTAGTTACCTCCCTCTTGGCCTGATACTGCATCTATTGAATTTCTACTTGTCCTAATGAAATTTCCAATGAAACAGCTTTATGTCTTGAAATACATATTCATTGGAATTAAATCCCTTTGATACTGGGATAAATTTGTGTGGTTTGTTTGCTTTTTTTCTAAAGGTATTGGGCAGTCATCAGCATATATGAGATGGGAATAAACATTTTTAACTGGAAATTCTATTTACAGCCATAGAGTGGACACACATAAAGAGACCTTGTATTTCAAAACAAAACATGCCAAATCATCAGGAGATGAAAACTTAGTCTAATGCCTACATTACAGCAATTCCTCTGAAATCTGCTTGCAGCTTTTGTGACAGTGCAATAAACTGTAGATTTTGGTTTTGCATGCAGCTGTTAGCAGTGTCACAGCAAGGGATGTAGGCAGGTCATGTCCATGTCCCCCTTTCTTCCTCACATTTGCTGCTCTTCTTGCTCCTTCTGCATCAGACCAGGGCAGAGCTGCCAGCCTTGGGCAGCATTAGTAGCAGCAGATGTGATGGCACAGCATGCAAGTGTCTGAGCTGCTGTCTGGCACCTTCTTGACCTGATCTGATTTCATGCATGTCCCTGATGCATGTCCGCCTCACCTCAGGCACCTATGTGTCTGTCCTTCAGAAATTGCTGTCTTCTACCCATTTTTTCTTGGAAGTGCTCTCAGAATGTACAAAGAATTTCAGAAGTAGGCTGATCAAAATCCCTGCCTTTAATAATGTGGTTGCCCAGTTGGGTGCCCAGTACTTGCCAGAATTCATAGTTCGTGCATTAATATGGAAGTACAACTCAGTGAGCATTTTATTCAGTGTATCAGTTGAAGCAAAATGGGATCAGTCTTGCTACTGAGAATTATGAAGAGCTACTGTACTGTTGTGAGGGGGGAGTACCACTTCAGGTGTTAATGGAGCAGCAGAGTTGGGGCTCTTCATTTGTTATAAATGTTTTGTAGCTTTTTAAAATTAAAGAGACAGTAATGTCTGTGTGAGAAGGCACCAGTTATTTTGTTAGTTTTATTTCTCTGGTGTAAAACTTCTTCAGTCTTCTTTCTCCACAGGAGAAAGCCTTTTCATTGAGGCATGTTTCTGATTGTAATGCCAAGTTTAGTGAGTGAAAATTGCATTGCACAAACCACATCTTCACTGTGCCCTACTTGGAGTTAGTGCGAAAGCGAGATGTTTTTTATGTATGTGTCGGTGTATATATAAATTTTTAAACCTAAGGTTGTCAGTCTTTCTAATGTTAAATCTATGTACTAGTACAATTTGATACAGTTCTGTTTCAGTTTACAGCTTTTTAGTGCTTCAGTTTACAGAACTATGAAATATTTTATTATAAACCTTTACCACAATTCTTTGTTTTTCAATTTTTGTTCCAGAACCCCTTTCTGCATGTTTATTTCCTTTAGGAAGATGATACCATTCTGTACCATGATGACATGATGATCAATTCAAGAGAAAAAGGAATTCTGAAATAAACCCCCTTCACTGGCAACCTTTGACACTTTACATCACTTTTCTTTCTTGACATACATGTCTTTGCTTTGTTCTCCTCATGAACGTTTTGTGCGAGGGCCTATTTAGAAAACTTGTCCAAACCACGGTTTAATACAGACACAGTTATACTGTTTGTTGTTGTGAGGTTTATGTTTAGTCACAGCCCTTAACCCACTTGGGTTTTGAAGAGAGCCTGCAAAAACTCTTGGAAAGAAACCAGAAGTCTGCATGTAAGACTCCCCATTTTGCCAGACTGCGGCTTCACTCTTGGGTAACTGCAGCATGTCTTTCTCTTTTCCAGTAAGAGAGGATTCTGCTTCAGAAAGCACAACTTTTTGATTTCTGTGAAACTCTCAGCGAGCCTGTTTAATTTACCAGAAGGATACTCTAGGTAATGTGAAATTAGGGTTCATAGAAAACCTTGGACACAGAGGCAGGCAGGGGAATTGTTCGTGGATAGACTTTGTAACCTGTGGAGCCCTCTAAGTAAAGAAAGTATCTGTGCATTAGTTGTTCATCAGCACATCAAAAGTAAGAGGAGCCACAGCCTGGAATACTATCTCTTGACTCTGCCTAATGTGCAGACACAGTCACACACAACAAATATGGTGGCTTTCTAATACCTCGGAACTACTGTCAGTGCTCCCACAAGCCCTTCCTGACTTGGAGCAGCATTCTGTGTGAACAGCGTTGCTGATCTGACAATTGAAGCAAATTGTTAAGCAAAATATTTAAGAGCTCTTTTAAGCAAGGTAAATACCTTCTTAAATTTATCTGCATAAAGCCTGTGGTTCCAGCTGACCAGTATTTTTGTTCTAAATATGGGTTTAGCGGCAGATTAAATCTCTCTGAAATAGATTATATTCTGTACGCAGTCATCTGAAAGCTACAGGAATTTGTGTGGAATCTGCTTGAACGGGGTTGGGATGTATATTTTGGCATTGAGACATTGACAAGGAACATGAATAGCAGATGTGCCAGAGCTGCTGATGCTTCAAAGCACCAGCACCAAGCAGGACAGTAATGCTATTAAAAATATGTATATTCTGTAATCCTTAAATCCCTTCTTAACTTTAAATGAGGAGGTCCAAGTGAGGTAGTTATTCTTGGCAGTATATTCATAATGCTGAGTAATGTAATATTTTTGAAATGAAGGATAAATGAGAAGCCTCAACAAGCTAAGCAACGAGAAATGCTGAGCCAGTAATATGCACAGACTCACATTTTACTATGTATTTCAAGTGACTTTCAGCAATTCTGGTGTACCGAATAGAGGAAGGGACGTTTCCTTTGTACTTTGCTATCAAATGTTATATTGTATTGTAGAAAAGTGTCACTTCTTATTAATATAATCAATACTATTATTGATTATTTTAGTAAGGAAGCCCCACCTAAGTCTATGTTGCACTTTTTCTAATTAATGACTCTGTGGAGTGCAAAGCTGCCTTGTCTGACAACACTTCGATAAATGCAAGACAGAAAGGCTGAGGAGGAAGGCAGGCTGTTATCATCACTCTGCAGGGTGAACTTGAGACATAGAATGATGGCCTCAGTAGAAGAGCTATGTACATCCTTTGACCAGCCACTATAAAATTTCTTCCTTATCTGATGTTTTAGGTGTCATCATTCTCATTGGTTGTTATTCTGTCTGAGGCCTGTAACGGGAGAGTTCTGCTTCCTAATTCTTGGAACCAAGTCTTGAATGTAGTATTTACTAATTTTTATTTAATTAAGTGCTCATAAAATTTACTCCCTTTTCATCTGCTTGTTTCATGCTTCCAAATGTAAACTGTGTAGACCATATCTGAACGTTGGTTTAATTGAAAAGCAAGTTCAGTCTTTCAGCTGCTGTCTAACTTAATGGAATTAAAAACCAAAAAACACCACCCACAAGTTAATGTGTTTAAATTGTTGAGCATAAGGTCTGACCTAGAGTAAATTTACTCTAGATTTAGGTCTAACTTGATTAAATTATACATCAAGGCGAGCCAAAAGTCCTGTTTCTTTGAAACAAAAATGCTCAGTTTTTCCCAGAATCCTCATACATAATTTCAAATGTTGTCTAAGGAGCTGTGTAGACAGAACACAAAGCTTGAGGAATATAAAGTTAAGGCTTTTGTCATGCAAGGCACATTGCTTTTGTGCAAAAGGACACAAGTTCCTTTACACCGTTTTTATTTGTGCTGGTGTCCCTAGTGCTGCAACTAATTTGTATGCTCTGATGGTTATGCCAGGGCACTCTATTGGGCAAGAGTCAACTGGTGCACTTTGAATCTTTGTGTACCAAGGTGTGAAAAGCAAGTTCATTATTAAAATGATTTCCCATTTGTGATGAGGATTGAATAGTATCATATGTGTTCAGAAACTATAATCTTTAAAGGGTTTTCATAAGGTGATACTATTTAACAATATTTTTGCCCATTCCCTGTCTTTTAAACATGAAATGAGAGGATTTTTCATAGTCAAAATAGATACTTTTTAAAGAAAGTTGCAGATGGAACCTAATGAGATTATAGCTATGAGAATGACAGTGTTCTGTGCCTAACATGGTTTCTCAGAGATTATAAAAGTAATATGTTATCTGGAGAATGCTGGATTATCTGTCAACAGGACTACTAATACAGTTTGATGAAGTAGCTTGAATCAATTTACCTAACTGTTTGCATAGAAATGTTACAGTTAAGGAGAAACATTGATAGAAAACAAAGATTAGATTTTGGACCTCAAGTCTCCTCTTAGTGACTACTTAAATGAAAACTGTCAATTCACAACAAATCTATTACAGTATTACCAAGGTTGGAAGAGACCTCAAAGATCATCGAGTCCAACCTGTAACCACAAACCTCACAACTAGACCATGGCACCAAGTGCCACATCCAGTCCCCTCTTGAACGCCTCCAGGGACGGCGACTCAACCACCTCCCCGGGCAGCCCATTCCAATGACGAATCACTCTCTCGGTGAAGAACTTTCTCCTCACCTCGAGCCTAAACCTCCCCTGTTGCAGCTTGAGACTGTGTCCCCTTGTTCTGGTGCTGGTTGCTAGGGAGAAGAGGCCAACCCCTTCCTGGCTACAACCACCCTTCAGGTAGTTGTAGAGAGCAACGAGGTCGCCCCTGAGCCTCCTCCTCTCCAGGCCAAACAGCCCCAGCTCCCTCAGCCTCTCCTCATAGGGCCTGTGCTCAAGGCCTCTCACCAGCCTTGTTGCCCTTCTCTGGACACGTTCAAGTGTCTCGATGTCCTTCTTAAACTGAGGGGCCCAGAACTGGACACAGTACTAAAGGTGTGGCCTAACCAAAGCAGAGTACAGGGGCAGAATGACCTCCCTCCTCCTGCTGGCCATACTATTCCTAATGCAGGCCAGAATGCCATTGGCCTCCTGGGCACACTGCAGGCTCATGTTCAGCCTACAATCAACCAGTACGCCCAGGTCCCTCTCTGCCTGGCCACTCTCCAGCCACTCTGACCCCAGCTTGTAGCACTGCCTGGGGTTGTTGTGGCCAATGTGCAGAACCCGGCACTTGGATGTGTTAAATCTCATACCATTGGACTCTGCCCATCTGTCCAGCGTGTCGAGGTCCCTCTGCAAAGCCTCTCTGCCCTCCAGCAGATCAACTCCTGCCCCCAGCTTGGTGTCGTCCGCAAATTTACTGATGATGGACTCAATGCCCTTATCCAGATCATCAATAAAGATGTTGAAGAGCATGGGGCCCAGCACTGATCCTTGGGGCACACCACTAGTGACAGGCCGCCAGAGACAGATTATACTTAATTGGCCATTTTCAGTTTGCAAGTATAAGCCTTAGGTTATAACAACTCGAACATCTTACACTGGTTAAGTTAACTGAGACTGGTTCAAACAAATAAACACACCAGCATTTTACATTTAATAGGTGCTGTCAAGTTATTGTTATCTGTCAATGTTCATATTTTTTTTCATATATATTGAATTAAGTAAAGAGAAAATTGCTGGGTTTTTAAGCTTTCCATAGTCTCTCAGCCAGGAAAGGCTTTTTAGCGTAACAGCTGACTGTGGAATACTTAACACACTTCAGGTTCTTATCGTATTGTTTGCATTGCATCTTAGAACAGCCTTGTTGCCTGCCCTGTTTGTAATGTTTGTTTAGGCTGCAGAGCAACATGAATTACAAGCTGACTATAAGATTCCGGATAGTAAAAGTTTTTGAGATACTTTAATGCATAAGATTTTCATATGGGTTTCTATCAGTAGGGATTTTTTTACCTTTTGCTCATCCAACACAGCATTTTTTTAGCAATGAAAACACTATTCAGATTGCTTCTTTTAAAGAAGGACAGTTGGACAGAATTAAAATACTTTTCCAAAGCACATATCACGCACAGATGATGGCTGGGTTTTGTATTTGAGTTTTGGGGTGGTGTTTTGGCTTTTTGGTGGTGTGTTGTTGGTTTGCATTGAGGCTTTCCCTCCCCTCGTTTCTTGTAAGATGACTTATAAATGACTTACCATTTCCTCTCCTTTTCACATCCTATGAAGATGTGATCTGACTGTCTGTCATCATACTACTTTATAGAACTGGAAGAGTCTTCCACATTTGCATGCCCCTGCCATGATTCTAACTACCTTGTGCTTAGAGTGAAAGACACTAGAACAAGCAGGTAGATGGGCACACAGAGGCAGATAGATGGAGAGGGTAATGATTACAGAACTAAATCTGTTTTCCAATTACAGAAGTTGCTAGAACATAGTGCTAATCTGCAAGTGCATTTCAGGAATGCTGTTCTTCAATAGGTTCGCACGCTTTTTTCCAGTGCTCCAAGGTGTGGCTATGTGCAGACAACTGGTTTTCTAGCACAGTGCTAAAGCTGACAAACATTACTGAGAACCTAGAAGTGCTCTGTGGTGCTATACACCTTTGAATCATCATCTACATCAAAATTGATTACTGGCATTTCATAAAAAGTCCCAGTTCTGATTCTTTTGATACTAAATACAGCCTCTGAAGGAAATACTGTGTCTCGTAGTCAAAGAAATTTGTTATATGAAGCATATGAAGAGGTGATTGGGAATAGTCAGCATGGCTTTGCCAAGGGCAAATCCTGCCTGACAAACCTGGTGGCCTTCTATGATCAGGTGACAGCATTAATAGATGAGGGGCGAGCAACTGATGTCGTTTACCTGGACTTGAGCAAAGCCTTCGACACTGTCCCGCACCACCTCCTGGTCTCCAAGCTGGCGACACATGGGTTTGATGGATGGACCACTAGATGGATAAAGAATTGGCTTGATGGCCGCACCCAAAGAGTGGCTGTCAACGGGTCCATGTCCCAGTGGAGGCCAGTGACAAGCGGAGTCCCTCAGGGATCAGTCCTGGGACCTGTCTTGTTCAACATCTTTGTGGGTGACATGGACAGTGGCATCGAGTGCACCCTCAGCAAGTTTGCTGATGACACCAAGCTGTGTGGTGCAGTGGACACCCTGGAGGGAAGGGATGCCATCCAGAGGGACCTGGACAGGCTGGAGAGGTGGGCACAAGCCAACCTCATGAGCTTTAGCAGGACCAAGTGCAGGGTCCTGCATCTGGGTCGAGGCAATCCCAGGCACAAATACAGGCTGGGCAGGGACTGGCTGGAGAGCAGCCCTGAGGAGAGAGACTTGGGGGTGCTGGTGGACGAGAAGCTCGACATGAGCTCTCAATGTGCGCTTGCAGCCCGGAAAGCCAATCAGATCCTGGGCTGCATCAGGAGAAGTGTGACCAGCAGGTCAAGGGAGGTGCTTCTCCCCCTCTACTCAGCTCTGGTGAGACCCCACCTGGAGTACTGCGTCCAGTTCTGGAGCCCATATTACAGGAGAGATGTGGACGTGCTGGAGCGTGTCCAGAGAAGGGCCACGAGGATGATCAGAGGGCTGGAGCACCTCTCCTATGAGGACAGACTGAAGGAGTTGGGGCTGTTCAGTCTGGAGAAGAGAAGGCTCCGAGGTGACCTCATTGTGGCCTTCCAGTATCTGAAGGGGGCCTACAGGAAGGCTGGGGAGGGGCTTCTCAGGATCTCAGGTAGTGATAGGACTAGGGGGAATGGAATGAAGCTGGAAATGGGGAGATTCAGGCTAGATGTGAGGAAGAAGTTCTTTACCATGAGAGTGGTGAAGCCCTGGAATGGGTTGTCCAGGGAGGTGGTTGAGGCCCAGTCCCTGGAGGTGTTTAAGAGCAGGCTGGACGAGGCTCTGGCCAGCGTGATCTAGTGTAGGGTGTCCCTGCCCATGGCAGGGGTTGGAACTAGATGATCCTTGTGGTCCCTTCCAACCCTGACTGATTCTATGATTCTATGACTTTTTGTACATTATTGGTTTTCCATTCCATATAATAAACTCTGTTCTAGATTGATCCCTAAAGGCCAAATATGATTACCAGTTCTTTTTATAATGCTAAAGTTTCTTCTAGGAGAAGATAGTTTTGCAACATTCTGGAAGACAGACTCCATCTTAGTTCTTCCAAAGAAGAAAACTGCCCTCAAAAGTACTTATCTTGTGAACTTTGTGGGTTTGTTCTGTTTTAACTTAGTTGTTCCAGGAGAATACAGCTGTTTCAGTGGGTGGAAAGTGATAATATGTCCACAGAACAAGAAATGGTGCTGAAGATCCTAGCCAGTGTTTTAAACTGAGGAAGTGAACATAAACCAGTAAAGGATTTTTGTAATTTAATCTCCTTTTGTACTTCATACTGAGTCCTTTTTATGGTGAATAGCATTTTGACTACTTTTTTCAGTGCTGATATAAATCTGATGATAGAGAGGGCAAGTGCTTTAGTTTGAGTAG
Organism: Picus viridis; assembly: GCA_033816785.1. Classification (NCBI taxonomy): domain Eukaryota; kingdom Metazoa; phylum Chordata; class Aves; order Piciformes; family Picidae; genus Picus; species Picus viridis. The sequence continues at coordinate 11,906,649 of CM066584.1, read as the reverse complement.
CAGTTTACAGAAATCAGAAAATGATAGCAAGCTCTTTCACTTAGTATGAAATGTTACAGTTCTGAGAAAAGAAAACCACTCATTCGTCTAACAACTAAGCACTTTGCCAGTCCTGCTTTCCAGGAACACCCGAAACTTGTCCTGAGCTTCATCAATGTTTGGAATATACAAAGAATGCAACACTGAGCCTCCCTCTTAATATTCTTACTTCCATGTTTGTAGATTTACCCAAATTCAGCTAAATTGTACTTTTTCTGACACTCATTCTAATCTAGGTTAACTCCCAAGAGTCATCTTCAGGGTTTACACTAGTTTCGCAGAAGAAATAAATTGGTCCAGTAAGATTACAGTTGTAACTGGGAAGAGAACCCACACCAAAAACTAAATTAAGACTTAATTTGTCAATTCTAAAGAATGAGAGATCCCCTTCTGAGACCTCATATTCTTTGGACAAGTGTTTATTTTAGTTTTTAGGATTTGTATCCAACCTGTAGTTAATTTGCTCACCCATTTCTGAAGACGTAAGGCTTCCCATTACAGATAACCTGGGGTTTAGAAGCTACAATTTCGCAAATGTTACATTTTAATCTGCATGCCTTTTTCCTGCCAGTTCTTTCCTTCATGCATATGTGGTCTGACTCAGTTCCAGAAGGAAAAACAGGACTGTATTTTTTTCAAAGATTATGTATCTCTTTTCTCACCCAAAAATTGGCCAGCATACTTACTGCTTTCTCCTGTTATGTGTGAATGTAATAGTATCACCCACCACCCTAAAATACTGTGCCATTTGGAATCCTATTACATCAGTACTGAACCCTTTCTCTACCACCTCTAAGAATTTGTAATAAATAATAAAGCCTCCACTGATACAGACAGGAAAAAAACAAACATCTTTTAACCACTATATTCAAAATGGATTTATATTCATCTGAAGTCCTAGAATATGGATAGTTCTTTGATTTATTTAAATTAATGTAAAATATTCTTTACTCCTCTCAGATTAACTGGTGTTTGAGCTTTTTCAACTAGGTTAGGAGTTATTTACTGTGTTCAGTCAAAATTAAGTGTCTTCGAAGCAAAAATAGGCAGAAGCTTTCTTAATAGGACTCCTTTTGGATGACTTTATTCCCACTAGACACTTATTGCCTAAGTCTTCTTGCTTTGATGGTTACTGATGCAGGAAATAATAATTTATCCTCGAGGCTCAACTACTTCCTGTTCTTCCAGAATTATGTTTGAAAATGCAAACAGAACTTTTAAATTACTTCTTTACAGGCATCTGTAAATATTTATAATTTACTGGGTTCCAGGAATTGGGTAGGAAGTGGAAAAAATCCCTGTATTTCTGTGTTCTTTTGTTGCTGCTGGAAAAGGGCATGGATATGCTCCAGGATAATAACTATCTGGAATTCAAACAAATATTTCATGTTCTAGCTTTGCCGTAGCCAGAAACTTGAGTTGTAATAACTACTCACAGTTGCTCACAACTCCTTCCATGTTAGTTGTTGTTAGTTGTTGGATTTGGTTTTGATGTTCTTTATGATTCCTTTTTTTTGTTTGTTTTTGTTTTAATTGGAAAAAGCAGGGTTGACTCACAACTTGGGGACACGAATTTACTTCAAATGTGAATTCATAACAAATGGTCTATAATGATGACTGCTGGAGGAATGATATCTTGGAATAGGAAAGCAGTAGAGTTCTGGTAATTGAAAATAGCAACTCTATAATTTGAGAGCATGGGCTCATTTCAGTTGGACTTGTCAGGAACCATTCGTTAATGACGTGTGTGTCAGACAAGCTCAACTAGATTTGAAAGAATCAACATATGTGAAAGGTTCCTTGATCAATGTTGACTATCTTTGGTATGATCATTCGTATACAAGTATCTGCATACCTGTAGTTCCTTAATCTTTCTTGACCTGAACATACTTCTGAAGTTTTTATCCAAGAATGTGAGTTTTGATACTACAGCAACAGTTTACATCTGACAAGACCATGGAGCTAGTGTAACTCGTACCGTAATTTGCAGTATTTGTTTTTCTAGGAAACCTGTCCTTCTAAGAGCTTTCAGATGATCTCCTAAGAGCCCCATCAGTGGGAATTATCCTACTTCTATATAATGTACACTAGTATTCCATTCTGTATGAGATGGTATAAAAATCACCCAGTCTTCACCCAAAGCTCCTACCAAAATTGGGTTTTGATAGAGAATGGATTACGGAGAGAGGTGTGTAAAAGGTCAGTTGTTATGTTCCTGAATAATTTGAGACAGCCTTTCTGAGAGATGAGTTTTATTTCTTTATTTTACTGTTGCAGGAATAAGGCAGACAGAATAAATACAACTGATAGCCAAGACAGAATGTAGAGTAGGGATTTTGTGACACTGAAGTTAAGTGCATTAAATACTATAAAATGAAGACAGGAGCTGTGCAGTGCTGTTTTAACCCTTCACATGCTTCACATTAATTAAAATCTAGCAGAGTGGTAGCTGTACACATTGTGTTTAGTTACAAAGATTCTACAAAGTGTTAAAATGTTGAAGAGTATTAATAGCTTGAGGTTTAAAACTCATTAACCGTTACCCTATTGACCAGCTAAATAGAATTTCTCAGCATTCTGCTGGGCCAGTGCCCCCTGGTTCTGCTGTGGAAAACTAGGATTGTTTGTTAACTCAGCCAAAAGTCATTTGGAATGCTGGCAGAATCAGTGGCTTGTACAACTCAGGTGCCTCCTCACTAAAGCAGACCTGGTCAAACTACAGATACTGCTACTTTTTCAGAAAGTAAAATGCATGTTTAAAGTTATGTGTACTGCCAGAAGGCTTCTTCTAACTTGTAATCTGTAAAAAGTGTGTATGTTATTAGAAATGTAATTAAGTCTTGTTATAAATTGATAATTTCAGCTTATTTCTCAAAATGGTAAGGTTTCTAATTCACTACCTGAATCTTAACCTGAAGTAGTGTGACTTGTGACTTCATCATATGAAAGTGGACCACTGAGTAATTTTGAAGAAACTTTCTGCAATATCACAACTGTTTCCAAATAAAACTTGGCAGCTTCTGATGATTTTTCATTGAGATGTGATGAACTGCAGGCTTAATGTACAATCCGTGTTGAGTCCATCATCAGTAAATTTGCAGATGACACCAAGCTGGGGGCAGGAGTTGATCTGCTGGAGGGCAGAGAGGCTTTGCAGAGGGACCTCGACACGCTGGACAGATGGGCAGAGTCCAGTGGTATGAGATTTAACATATCCAAGTGCCGGGTTCTGCACATTGGCCACAACAACCCCAGGCAGTGCTACAAGCTGGGGTCAGAGTGGCTGGAGAGTGGCCAGGCAGAGAGGGACCTGGGGTACTGGTTGATTGTAGGCTGAACATGAGCCTGCAGTGTGCCCAGGCAGCCAAGGAGGCCAATGGCATTCTGGCCTGCATCAGGAACAGTGTGGCCAGCAGGAGCAGGGAGGTCATTCTGCCCCTGTACACTGCGCTGGTTAGGCCACACCTTGAGTCCTGTGTCCAGTTCTGGGCCCCTCAGTTTAGGAAGGATGTTGTCTTGCTGGAACGTGTCCAGAGAAGGGCAACAAAGTTGGTGAGGGGTTTGGAACACAAGCCCTATGAGGAAAGGCTGAGGGAGCTGGGGTTGCTTAGCCTGGAGAAGAGGAGACTGAGGGGTGACCTTATTGCTCTCTACAACTACCTGAAGGGTGGTTGTAGCCAGGCAGAGGTTGGCCTCTTCTCCCAGGCAGCCAGTACCAGAACAAGAGGACACAGTCTCAGGCTGCACCAGGGGAGGTTTAGGCTGGATGTTAGGAAGAAGTTCTATACAGAGAGAGTGACTGCCCGTGGAGGTGGTGGAGTCACCTTCATTGGAGGTGTTCAGGAGGAGACTTGATGGGGTGCTTGGCTGCATGGTTTAGTTGTTGGGTGGGTTGGATTGGTTGATGGGTTGGACGCGATGATCTTGAAGGTCTCTTCGAACCTGGTGTATTGTATTGTATTGTATTATATGTAGTGAGAAAAATATTTTGTCTCAAGCACTTTAGAGTAAAATCCTTAGAACACCATCAGTTCCAAATCAGCCTCTAGTTTTGTGTTGACTTGTACCACTTAATTGACTGATCAACAGAAAAGTTTAAAAAGGCAAAAATATGTGCAGACTGCATTACATAACAGGCTCTGAGTTATAGATGATTATGATTCACATGTTGCCTCTTTTGACCTGGAGAGTATTTTGATACCTTAAGGATAAAAGTGTTTAAATAAAGTCTGAAAAGCAAACAAAAATCAAACAAACTGAAGCCTCCTCTTCTCTAGCATGTGCTATCTGTCCTAACCAGTTGCCATAACTTTAAATTAAAAAAAAATAAAAAGAGTTGAAGTTATGCATATTTTATTATTTTCAGCAGGAAGCTCCAGTAATCAGAATATGCCAAAAAGGTTATTTGCAGACGTGCACAGAAAGATCTAACTTCTGTTCATCTAGAACTGGACTGTTCTTCTGCCTTTATTTTGTGGAATTTTATTTATAACATGTAGAAATTAAAAATTCACCCAAGTAATGCTGAGCTAAGCAGAGTATTATAAGTAATCCTACTGAAGAAAAACATGAACTGCCAAAATGTATTCAAGAGACATTGGCTATGTATGTCTTTATCTTTCCACATTCTTCTCCTTATATTTCTTTAGATCATAGATGAAGAAGAAACACAGTTCATGAGTAATTGTCCTGTTGCTGTTACTGAGAGCACACCTAGACGAAGGACACGCATTCAAGTGTTTTGGACGGCTCCTCCTGCTGGTACAGGCTGTGTAATTCTGAAGTAAGTATTTTAAGGGATGTTGAACTAACCATTGAAGTAAAAGTCAATTAATAAGAAGTCTGGTATTTATTACGTTAAGAACTTCTGCAGTTCATAGATGCTTCTTTTCTCCTTTGACACACTTGACCAAGGGTAGTTCTGTTTGCACACTTAAAGCCCAGCTATTCAGAAGTTACTGCAAGTTGTCTTCTAGTTCCAGATTGGTAACCCTAGTCAAACTTGGTAGGTTTTAGCCATTTATATCATCTGAAAATCCTGAATATTTAAGATCAAAATTGCATCCATGTGGTTGAGATTTGGGTAAAAAAAACCCCATTAATCTAAGATGAGTAATAGGAATGTTCTGTAGAGTCAGAACTTTCTAAATGGACCATTATCAGTAAAAACAGATTTTATTTGGAGGTGAATGCTTTCATTTTAGAGGTGCTGGTTGTTTATTCATGTTTTCCTGTTATTTCTACAATCTACTTCTAAAGCATGTGTATTCATGCTTTTGAAGCAATAGACAGGCAATATTAGGTGCATTTTGCTTTAGGGCCACTCATTTGTCTGTAGAATACTTCTTTCCATCAGTGAAACTAAAGGAGAAACATTGTCCTGTCTCTCACTAAGATTTTGCTTGTCAATATTTGTCAGATATGCATGGACAGCTAAGATTTCTTTGCTTGCTTTGAATCTGTTTGGGATAAACTTTTGCAGTTGCAAAGACATGCAGTAGATCAAAGATTTTAAGACTTATCTGTACTGGGGATGCCTTTAAAGACACAAAATACCTCTAGGCTTTCAAGGAAATGCCAGCACAAAGGTTGTGCTGAGGATAACTCGGGCTAATTCAGGAAAATGTGTTAGTAAAATTGCAGTCAATTTCTAAACAGGCTGCAACATTGCCACCAGCAAAACTGGTCCTTAGCTGTCTCCTCTCACCATTTGCTGTACTACTTCTCCTTTTGCTGGTTGGCACAGGAGACAAATATTCTCCTCTTCCACATCTATGGGGCTGATTATCCCCAACCCTGACACTGGCAGTTAAATACTCTCAAATCTTTGGCAGTGTGCTTCTACCTGCTGCCTCTCAGTATCACTAAAATCATTTTGTCTCAGATCATCAGTTTTAACGTGCACTGAAGCAGTTCAGAAACACACAGTCTTTTTAAGCTCAGGACAGATCCATGTGCATTGCATTGCAGTAAAAACGTGAAACCTGCTGCTTGCTGGCTGGTGAGGCAGGTTGTGTTAGAGTTTATATATGGAGCTTTATGAGAGCTCCTTGAGCAATCAGGAAGATTCTTTCAGTGTTGCTGAGCTGTTTATCAGTAAAGTTAGTTGTTCTCCCTTCAGTACTGCTTCCCTCTTAGCTGCATGACAAATACTGCTTGAGGCACTTACTGCTTCAGTAGTGTAATACTAAGGTGATGATGTTTTACACACCGTTTTAAAGAGACAGCTTTGAACTTTAAGCCAATCCAATAGTGATATGCAATAACACAAGCTGATGGATTTACTCAATTTTTCATTACTGTCCTAAACAGAATTGACATTACAAAAAAACCCCAAACCAAAACAATCAAACCAAGAACTATACTTTTCTTACTGAAACTTACACATCTGTGACTGAAGTGGGTTCAGGGGCCTGCCTGGATCTTGTCAGCAAAAGAATGTAGTAAAATACCACCAACTGCAAGAACCTTGAAAAATGTTTCTTCTCTCTTCTCACTGCTGGTCAAATCATACTGGTTGTTCAGCACTGCTTTTTACAGTCAGGTACTTGCCTTAGTAACTCGGCTCCAAAAAGTAACACAGTCAGAATTGCCTTGAAAAATGACCAGAGTAAATCAGTGGCATATAACCTTCTCAGCCTGCTGGCAAGGCACGTCAGTAGTAAGTACCAAGATAAAAGGGAAATACCAAACTACAGATTTAGGTTAGCTGATTGGCACCGGTTCCCAAAATTTGTTTGGGCAGCTAGAAGAATGTTTTAGAAACTGAAGTTCAAGAGGAAGGGAAAAGGTTTTGGTGTTATGACTCCTTATTTACTGCGAGTTGATGGTATCTTAGGTGTACATCTGCTGCTGAAAGTGACAGGAAGTTATTGGGTACTTTCTGGTAAATACTATGTGAAAAATAAAAGCTTTGTCCCAGTAGTTGCTTTATTGACCTCAAAGGCTAAGTAACTGCTCCATTCCTGAGAACAGTTCAAAGAAATAGTGAAACAGTCATCATTAGATTGAGTTGCTGATGCCACAAATGAGCATTATAACATGGTATTTGTTTGTGTTGCAGTGCAGTTCTCAGTGGCACCATACATAGCAATCACTGGTATGGTTTTGGCATTAAAAACATTTACATTTCTTCTTTTGTATGTAAAGCTTTGACCACATTTGAATTAGACATTACAGTCAGCATTCTTTATAAACATTCTTTATGGCCAGCTCCCATAGAACAGCATAGAAATGTTGGATGCAGTTTTCAAAATCATTCTGTCATTTGTGAGAGCTTTAATGATATGATAAAACCAGAAGCCTAAAAGCAGTTATTATTTTAAGTAGTTGTTCAAAGTCATCATGGAAAAATTCTGAAACATTGAGTTTTAGAGGAAACAAAAGCCCTCTGCATGGGCTGTGTGTGACAGTGTGAATAGTTTTCATTATCAATATATATATGTTTGAATCCTTGGAGACTGTACAGTCCTTTTAGAATTTTCAAAACAGAATGGCAGCATTTTGGACTCTGTTCCTAGTCTTCTGACTTGTATGTATTGCAATATATATATTGACCTGGAGAGAGTAGAAGGTGGGGCATATATCTTACATAACTACATGGCTTTAGAGAAAGTGCCTCCACAGTAGCATTTGCTATTCTTCTTAAGAGTTGCATTTCCTTGTGTTCAGCTTCTGATCCACTGAACTTCCTTCATCTTGCTATCAAATACTTCTCTCATTGGCTTTTTTTCCTTTTTGTCTTTATGCAAATAATTCCTCTTATCTAAAACTAGGACTTTGTTTAACAGTAATTACAGCTTGATACTGTCTGCAATCAGGAACTTGTTCGCTATTCCATCATTCAAGTTACTAATGAAAACACTGATCCATTTATAACCACCCTGAACTTGAAATCCTTCAGCGAGTTCTAAATGAGTTCTAACCTCATTTAGTTTGTTTTGAATATATGAACATTGCTGCCTAAAAAATCCTGCCTTCTAATTCTGAAGTAATCAATCTGTAAGCATTTTAATCAAAACTTTGGAGAAATCTGCTAGTTTGATATACCTGTGTGTATGCAAATCTAAAAAGATGTATGAAAAATCAAGACAAATCTATAATCAATAGTCATTTTTAATGGGGAAAAAAAAAGTGTTGCAGAAGGATAAACCCTCAAAGATTTATTACATCTATTTACATATCCTGAAGAGAAAATACAAAAAGATTTAAGGCATGTAAGGAGGGAAATTCTCTGAAGAATATTGCACTGAAATCTGATTTTGTCTGAATTTTGCTCCCAGTATGTGAGGAAATAAAACAGTAAACTGATTTCTTTCTGGCTAAGTCTCTAGTAGAGTCTGTGTGTTAATAAATTTCAAGTAAAGGAATGAAAAAAATATTCCATAATTTTCTTTGCTGTTTGTAAATGAAGATCATTGTTAATTTACAGCCTGACAGCTGTAGAACATTTGCAATTCAGCAGCAGCTGTCAGTAGCACTTCAGTTTATTTTACAAACAGATGTTTAATTTGACTTCAATGCCATTGTCAGTTTTTGAGGGGAAACAGACAGTAAAGGAATAGAAATAATCATCATAGTCATAATTCGATTACCTTCCAAAATGTGAAGCAGGGTCACTATTGATGACATGAAAAATGCTTTCATTTTTTATTACTGAATGTTTTAAAGCAGTGCCTTTTCTAACCACATGAACTGAAATAAAGCTTTCTCAATCCAGGGTTAAGAGATTTGCATTACGTCAGGAGCCAAAGGCTTTATTTTAATTGAATAGGCTTCTCTCTCTTCCCCCTCCCCCTCCCCCCAGTATGTATTTATTAATAAAAATGTCATACTATGACTACAGTTTACAGATAGATTTTTGCCTCTGTATTAAAACTAGGGTACCAGTGAGTCCACTGTCATGCAAACATATGTTACAGTAAACAACATTAATGTCCTCATGTGACATCAACAAAAAATGAAGGGTAAATTTGGCCTAGGAATGATGAAATGAGATAATGAAAAAGCTAAGTAACATAGTATGGCTTTTTAATTTTGATGACAAATGATTTTATTCAGTATGTGCCCATAAGAAGCTTTAATGTGCTTTAGAAGACCTCAACAAGATCCTCTGTTACTCAAAATACCTGTAGACCCAGAGAAGGGAGTTGAAATGTTCACAATCCTACAACACTTTGGAAGTTCTTAGATGTTACAAAGGCTAATGTTAATTAGTCATAAAGGTGGCACATCACATTGGTCATTTGCTCCTTTGTAATACAGCCTGTTCTGGGATTTCAAGACAATGATTCTATGAGGGTATAGAAGTACACCTGCAGTTAAGAAGCTGTATTGGGTGTGCTGTTTTGTATAAAATTTTCCATGGTAGCAATTTATTTTTTCTAGCATGCTGAGTTCACTATTTGCTGAACTGTCTGCATGTCCACAAGAAGCTAGAAGAGCTCTGCATAGCACATTTTACAGTTAAAATTTCAAGCCCAGCTATATTTCTGTATGGAAGGGAAACAGCTGAGTTAACAAAGTGTCAGATTCTGCCATCCTTACTTATATTGAGTAGTATTTACATTCTCATGTAGATTTAAATACATTAACTTCAAGCCTCTCTAAGAAGGCTGCATTATGTAAATAAAGCATCCTGGAGCCTCTCAAAGAATGATGTATTGTATAAATAAAGAGTCTTAGACCCTGAACGTGGTATTTATCTTGATTCCTTTTTTTTTTTTTTAACAAAACACCAAAAATCAATTCTGATCTGTTTCTTTAAAGGAGCAGCTACAAGTATTGTTGCAGTTCTTTAAAAATGATGAAAGGAAAAAGAAACACCTGGGAAAGGAATTGTTCTTTGTGTAAAGTGGCTGTTGAATCAATTCTTGTTGTATTTCTATTTACATGATCTGACAATTTTTTGAGGGGATTTGTGAAAGAACTGAAATATTAAATTCAACCAGTAATTGTGTGGGCCATTCCTTCCTTCTCTTTGCAGTAATTAGGTACCCACTTTTCCTGTCTTTTCTACTTCATTAGACATGCTTTCATTGTCTTTGTATCTGACCAGCAGCAGTCTGGATGCTTTTTGCACTGCTTTCCTGGAAGAATGGATTTATTGCTCAGTCAGTTCATTGGGTCAGCAGAATATAGTTTGAAGTCTTGTGCTGCACCAGAAAGCTTACTTGATTTCTTTAATGGTTTCTGGGCTTTTATTTGCTGCAGAAATGATAGGCTTGCATATGTAAGGGCTTGTGTCCAGAGGACACAATGACAGTATCACAGTATCACAGTATAACCAAGGTTGGAAGAGACCCCAAGGATCATCAAGTCCAACCTGTCCCAACAGACCTCACAACTAGACCATGGCACCAAGTGCCATGTCCAGTCTCCTCTTGAACACCTCCAGGGACGGCGACTCCACCACCTCCCCGGGCAGCCCATTCCAATGACGAATGACTCGCTCAGTGAAGAACTTCCTCCTCACCTCGAGTCTAAACCTCCCCTGGCACAGCTTGAGACTGTGTCCCCTTGTTCTGGTACTGGTTGCCTGGGAGAAGAGACCAACCCCTCCTGTCCACAACCACCCTTCAGGTAGTTGTAGAGGGCAATGAGGTCACCCCTGGTCCTTCTCTTCTCCAGGCTAAACAACCCCGAGGATAATGAGCTTGACACACACTCACTGTAACTGTGTATGGCCTGGTGATACTTTTAATATGTATCAGCAACTCATAAGTTCTACAGATTACCTCTCTTAATGTTTCTTCCCATAGATTTCTCTGAAAATGGAATATAGTCTTGTCTGTACATAGAAAAAAAGGTGTGCTCTCTACAGTGTAGTTGCATTACACTTGTTTGCTCAAGTGGATAACTGATGAGACAAGGAATTTGTATACAAACTAGACAAATGTTCCACATTGCAGAGATGATGCCATGCATTGAGGTACCACCATTTTATGATGGTTCGTAGACAAATGATCACGTTAAACAAAGTTAATATAGATATTTTTAATAAATCATGGTCAAAACATTGTCTTCCATATAATTAAAAATGCAACTGGCTTTTCACTTCGGTTCTGTATTTTTGCCACACACAGTTCTGCTCACAATACAATACAATACAATACAATACAATACAATACAATACACCAGGTTGAAAGAGACCTTCAAGATCATCGCGTCCAACCCATCAAACAATCCAACCCACCCAACAACTAGACCATACAGCCAAGCACCCCATCAAGTCTTCTCCTGAACACCTCCAGTGAAGGTGACTCCACCACCTCCACGGGTAGCCGATTCCAATGGGCAATCACTCTCTGTGAAGAACTTCTTCCTAACATCCAGCCTAAACCTGCCCTGGCGCAGCCTGAGACTGTGTCCTCTTGTTCTGGTGCTGGCTGCCTGGGAGAAGAGGCCAACCTCTGCCTGGCTACAACCTCCCTTCAGGTAGTTGTAGAGAGCAATAAGGTCACCCCTCAGTCTCCTCTTCTCCAGGCTAAGCAACCCCAGCTCCCTCAGCCTTTCCTCATAGGGCTTGTGTTCCAAACCCCTCACCAGCTTTGTTGCCCTTCTTTGGACACGTTCCAGCAAGTCAACATCCTTCCTAAACTGAGGGGCCCAGAACTGGACACAGTACTCAAGGTGTGGCCTAACCAGTGCAGTGTACAGGGGCAGAATGACCTCCCTGTTCCTGCTGGCCACACTGTTCCTGATGCAAGCCAGGATGCCATTGGCCTTAAACTTAAACACAAACTACTGTGTTCAGGCAAGTAAATAAAACAAAGCTAAACTCATGCAGTCACTTGGCTCAGTGAGAAGTTTTATGTGTCATCCTTATAATTTTATAGTTTTCCAGTGGATGCTCATCAAAAGAAATTCAGGCTGTGATTTTCTTCTGTTTAAGTGAGACTGAAGTTGGTAATTGATTTAAGTAGAAGATCAGTCAGCTCTCAACAGAGTGTCATCAACAGCATAATATTGCATGACATGTCTAGGTTTTCAAAACTCCTTCAATATCAGCATATCTGATAATTGTGTGTCTTCAATTTTCAAAGCAAGCATTTCTTTTTGCCTGTGTAAATATTTGGTAACAGCAAATGAGTGCCTGCTATGTAAAACAGTCAGATATGAGGTATACACATTTTTGTCTTGAAGATCTGATTTTGTTTTCCTTTTTTGCTTCAATTTCAAAACCTAAACCAATTATTGGGAGTTTTAAATTTCATTCCTTGGGTGTTAATATCAAAACCATAATCAATTTGCCCGTTCCGCATACACATATCTGAAAGGGGACCCCTGCGTGTCTCTACGATGTCTGAACCCTTGCTCTGTTTCCTCCTGTTCCTCTAATCACAGTTGGTGTATCTCTATCCACATTAAAATATCTCTTTCAGGACTTCTAATGAAGTTAAGAGTCTAATTAATTGCACTTTGGTTCCGAATAAAATGTGGAATGGCTTGATTCCAATCTATGCCTGCTTCTCAAAGCTGCTAATATGAAGGGTAATTTATCATCTTAATCCTTTCAATTACTGCTTATTACTGTTCACAATGCTCTTTCAACATTTCTGTATCATGTGTTCTGCTTGTCCTGATGATTGAGGGAGCTTTTGCTTAATCCCTGGTCTCTTAAGCGTAATAGTAATCACCTCCTTGATGAAATGATGACCTTTATCTGAGTCAACAAAACTTGAGGAGCCCCACAGAGGCAAAAGGCTTCTTGATACTGTTGGGGTTTTTTTTCCTGTCCCTACTGTTGTATGCTGGTTTATTGAAAAGGCTTCCAAACACTTTGAGAAAAAAATCAGTCACTTCCAAGGAGTTTCATGATCTCAGACTCTTTTGGGGAGCTAATTTGTGTAATCTATATGTAATCACTTCCACAGTCTGACAGCCTGTTGCTGTAGCAAAGAAGTAGAGACATGAGTAGACTTCATTCTTGCTCTTTGTATGCATATCTTAGACAATTTTTGATTCATTTCCTAATGGAATCACTATTTCCTTAACCCTTAGAGTGTTTTTTTCATTGTCATGCAACCTATCTGGCAGTTCTGCTTTTTTAATTTCCTTTCTTGGTCATTTTATGTTGTTGTGGTGTAGTAGCCTTACTATTTATTTCGTATGTTGATGGTCTGCTGCTGCTTAAGATGCAAAATCTCTTTTATCATCCCATTCAGCTTCCTGACTCCTATTCCTTTGAGCCTTCAGCCATTTAATTCATAATTGATCCCCACATCAATTCCCATGCTTATAAATCTCTTCCACACCAATCCTCATTCCAGCCTTTATCTTCTCCTAACCTAGTCGAACATCCAATATCAAATTCCCTTCTCACAGTAAATTGAATCATGTAAAATTGCCACTGACCCAGCCTTTGTGGTCTTTAAACTTCAAGGATTACTGCAGCTGACTAGATTAGCATGTTTCTTGTATGCTGTCCTATTCAGGTTCAAGGCATGCATACCCTGGGCACTGTTGCCATCAGTATAGTTGAAATTCAACTAGTGAACCAAACCTGAATTGTGCTGTAACTTTGTACTGAGATCCTTCAAGGTCTTCCTCAGTCCCATGTATAGGTGCTGTTTGTAAATGATTGGGTATTGACCTTCTGTCCTGGGTTAGTGAAGGTCTCTGAGGCTAATCTGTGCTTCAATAACATTAATGTCTAAAGAGCAAGAGAACTCTGTACTACCTGTCAGTGATGCTGCCAGAGTATACTTTAAAGGAGTCAACTTATTTCCTTTTATAGGTAGGACATGTGATTACTTAATTTTCATATTGTCCAAGCAGCTGCTAAGCATTTCCAAACAGACTGCAGAGCACAGCTCTGGTATTGATGTTTCTGTATATTGATAGGTTACTGGAGCTAGCTTGGGTTTTTTGATCTGTTGTTGCAAAACTGCTACCGGTGTTACTGGTGTGGCAGCAAATCAGACACAAGAAGATTGTATCAAATTTGGTATTTTTAGGGCTGAAGCCTGCAGGGCAAAACTCCTGCTCTACAGGTTCCCTGACACTGCATTCTCCAGAAATCTATGCACCAAAGTTTTTCAACAGTATTTGCTACAAATCCCTACTACAAATAATTTTTGCAAGCAAGACAATTGTATGGACTGTAGAATAATTTCATGTGCTATTTTGATTATTCTTTGATAATTGTGTTGGTCTTTCAGTATTTCTCAAATACAATTTGAATGTGCTTTCTTCCCTTGTACTGTTCCTTCAGAATGAAGGGTGGGGGAAAAAAGGAAAAGTTACACAGTGCAACCCTTTTATCTTTATTGGTTCATTCTTTTCTTTTATTTCTCTGTAATCAAATAGTTCAGCATAAACAAGCAGTATCTCTTGGCATTATCTGTCTGCATGTTCAGTAGGCTGCAGCCTCAGCTGTCAGTGAAAGCTCTTAGAAAAGCCCAGGTAGAAGAGATTCAGTTGTTACAGCTATTAATTCTTGAAAGCTGAAGTGAGTGTCACAGCTGCACTAAGGAAAGTGCGAGTCTCTTAGGCTGACAGTTCCATATCCAGTTCCAGTGGATTGTGGTGTTAGACTTAGCCTCAGTTACTTGAAGATACTGTATCAAAATTAAACTTCCCTAGGCAAGTACATTAATGATATTAAGGTTTCTTTTAAGAAATAGTATTAAGCATTTTAATTTCAAATCAAGTTAGCTTAGTTCCGGTGGGTGCTAATTTAGTCTGTTAATTGTGACTCTCTAACCTTCAGGCTTCTGTCAACTGAAATGAAGTGCAGATTTTTCTGGATTTCAGAACATCAGATATTTTCTTCCAAATGGAATTTCTGCTACTGAAAACCCAGTAATTAGTATTTTACAAGTAGATGAACCTGGGTAGGATGTTGCTTTTGACATGCCATTTTCGTCTGTACAAGCAAAGAATTTACTCATTAAAATATAACTTCAGTATATTGCTAATTGACACCTCTTCCAAAACAGTACTTGGGTAATGACAGCTGATATTTTTTTTTATTGCCTAGAAATTCTCTTACTTTCTTCCTGAACCTCCTAAGATTATTAAAGTCTCTATTTTTGGTGGGGTTTTTTTTTCTGAAGTTTTGGGGATTTTTTTTCAGGCTCCATTTACTGGACACTCATGCTGATACTTAGCTTTTACTTATTTTGCCTTTTTAAATATAATGCTTAAAAAAAAAAAAGGTTTGGTTTGTGGGGGTTTTTTAGTACCCCCTAATCTGGAGTGGAGGAAGGTGGCTCAAGAGGAGAGAAGAATATATTTACAATACAAACAATAAAAGAAATATTGTAAACCAGCAAGTATGCTTTGAAAATTATTTTTTCTGTCCACACTCACTGTGCAGTAATGGCAAAATCAACACAAGTCAAATAGTGACAGCAAGGAATTTGAGGACTGGTGAAGAGTAGTACATATGGGAGGATTTGAAATACCACCTCCTGGCATAGCAGGCAAAGCAGGATACAGAAAATGTGAGGCATTGTTGCCTCTTTTTTTGCTTCTCTCGAGCACTCAGAGGAATTAAGGCTTTGAGTTCCCTGCACAAGTGAGTGTCATACAAGCTGCATAGACCTTTTAAACAGAAATAAAACAGTGCTTTATAAGGTGTGGGGTTTTGCTGTGATTTGATTTTAGTATTTGGTAGTTCTTTGTTCTTATCACAAGCTGGCTCAATGAATGTAGCAATCAGGCAACATGACTTTAGGCTCACGAGCTTGGGAAAAACTACACTTCCGCCTTCAATAGATAGTTTCCATCTGCTGTACAAAACTAGTACTTAATGAAATAAATATATCATGTAGCCATGCAGTCCAGCCCAGTCTTTTCTGATTTTTGTCTTTAGGTTATAATGCTTACAATTGAAAGCCAAGGAGATGACACTTGCTACAAAATTGGTGACTAGCAAAATACTTGGTGAAGATAGTCTGTGAATATCAATGGGCTTTAAACAGTGTGAGATTTTCTCAAGAGTCGTAGATTAAAATCATTCTTTCCTTTTTTTTTGCCTTTGGTAGGGATTGTTGGTGTTTGGGGTTTCGTTAGAGTTTTGTGTTATTTTTTTAATATTTTCAAGTAATAGGTGTAGTGGACAGTTGGGAGCAGATGTTGGTCAGTTAGAAGGTAGAAGGGCTCTGCAGAGGGACCTTGACAGACTGGACAGATGGGCGGAGTCCAATGGGATGGCATTCAACAAGTCCAAGTGCTGGGTGCTGCACATTGGCCACAACAACCCCATGCAGAGCTACAGGCTGGGGTCGGAGTGGCTGGAGAGTGGCCAAACAGTGAGGGACCTGGTGGAGCTGATTGACAGCTGCCTAAACATGAGCCAGCAGTGTGCCCAGGTGGCCAAGAGGGCCAACTGCATCCTGGCCTGCATTAGGAATAGTATGGCCAGCAGGAGCAGGGAGGTCATTGTGCCCCTGTACTCTGCATTGGTTAGGCCGCACCTTGAGTACTGTGTTCTGTTCTGGGCCCCTCAGTTTAAGAAGGACATTGAGACACTTGAATGTGTCCAGAGAAGGGCAACAAGGCTGATGAGAGGCCTTGAGCACAAGCCCTATGAGGAGAGGCTGAGGGAGCTGGGGCTGTTTAGCCTGGAGAAGAGGAGGCTCAGGGGTGACCTCATTGCTCTCTACAACTACCTGAAGGGTGGTTGTAGATAGGCAGAGGTTGGTCTCTTCTCCCAGGCAGCCAGCACCAGAACAAGGGGACACAGTCTCAAGCTGCACCAGGGGAAGTTTAGGCTCGAGGTGAGGAGAAAGTTCTTCACCAAGAGAGTGATTCGTCATTGGAATGGGCTGCCCAGCGAGGTGGTGGAGTGACCATCCCTGGGGGTGTTCAAGAGGGCATTGGACGTGGCACTTGGTGCCATGGTCTAGTCATGAGGTCTGTGGTTACAGGTTGGACTCGATGATCTTTGAGGTCTCCTCCAACCTCGGTGATACTGTGACCTGTCAGAAATGATTTTGTCAGGTGTGAGTTCTTTTTCTGGAGATTTTATATTTAATATTTATGCTTTGTGGCTTTTCACGCAACGAACAGAGAGACCTTCCGAGGACAAATACAAGTTAGCAGCATATATAATTGTGTTTTGATTTGCAGCTTTTTGTTGCATAATTTATGATGGTCAACCAGCCCTGAAGTCAGTGAGCATATAATAGTAGGCCCAAATGTGATATGGAGGACAGCTAAGAGTACTTTGAAGCTGCAGCAGATTTGTAAGACAAATTTAAATTTTTTTGCTCTTGCTGTGGGGTTTTTCCAATTATATTTTTCTGACAGTGCTGGTGAAACGTTGAAAAAAATAAAACTGAAGAGGAATGTTGTAGCGTATATGTATGTGCTGAATTTTTTAGAAGCGAGCAACTTTTATTGTTTTTCATCTAAGCTAGTGGAGAAAAGCTACTCATACTGTACAGGGATATAAATTTTGAATTCTGGCAACACTGATAAACTTTGCATTAATATTAGTGTGCTTTATCCAACATCAAGTGTTGAGTGCGGTCGGTTTGCTCAAACCGTGTTAACATGCTTCAAAACAAACAAACCCACAGTAAAAACCTCACCATTGTGTTAGCTTCTAAGTTGCACATCAAGAAAGAAATAATTCCCTGTAAGCTTGCAATAGTCCTGACCCTTGTCAACAATCGCTGCCGACAAACGTAGTTTCTGGTGTAGATGGAGCTTGTTCCTCGGTGAGGCTGAACACGGTTTTCTAGTTGAAAATTATCTTGAAGAATGTAGTTCTCAAGTACCCTACTAGTGTAAAAATTGCTGGGCATCTAATGGCTGAAGGGTTGTATATGCTGTCAGGGAATTAATTTTCTTCTTCAGTAAATAAGTCTTATATATTTATTAGAGGTGTTCAAGAGGGGATTGGGAGTGGCACTTGGTGCTATGGTCTAGTAGTCATAGAGTCTTGGGTGACAGGTTGGACTTGATGATCACTGAGGTCTTTTCGAACCTTGTTGATTCTATGATTCTAGAGAAATGAATGGTTTAGGTAAGCTTCTGGGAGTTTGTACGTTTCCTGACCTTGTAAGTGCTTGAGAGAAACATAGGATTGTTTTTTAATGAGACGACACAGAAGGAGATGTAGTGAGAACATCTTAAATAAGGCATTGGAAATACAAAATCAGCTAGCACCAAGAAAATTAGAGTAGATGAAGAAATGTGACTTTTACCTCACATTCTAGTGCTGCTCTCCAAATGACAACAAAACTGAAAAAGCAAAGGAATGCAACTGCCTATTAATTTTTCTCAGTAGTTTTCTGATGTAAGAAACAATTTAGAATAATGTAATCAGTAAGGTATGGAGTAATTAAAGAAACTTACTTCGGTAGCTTAAAGGTCAAGACGGAGTTAACTCATAAGTAACATAGAGCAGAAGTAGTTTCCTATCTGCAGTTCAGTAGTTTATGATTACTTTTCAGTATCCAAGTGAAACTTAGCATATCCTCATCAGCTGTGGCAAAAACCTGTTTTATGAAAATGTAACTCTAATATTGTACTTAATGGGTTTGATGTAAGCTTAAAATATGTCATAGGAACAATTCTTATAGATCCTCTTCCTTACTACTTTTGTCACATCACTACACCCACAGAGGCAATTTAAAAGAAGATGATTTCTGTTGGTGCTAAGATTGACAAAAAGAGTAAGGAAGATGATCTAAAGCTGTTTCTGTGGAAGAACGGGGTGGGGCAGGAGGGAACCAACCCAACTCTGTTTCTGGTACGATATGGAGAATTCCTAAAGTTGCTCTGAATTTTTGTTTTATGATATGTCCTGTTTGCTAATGTCCCAAATGCAATTTATATGTCTTTGGTGGAGCATTTCACAGCAGGATGGTATAATTATTGTGAAACTGTGCTGGAGAAGGAACAGATTATTCCAGGGAAGCCTTTCAGAGCAGGTTTTGCTCTCCCCACACTCAGGTATGATCTGACCTGCCTGAGACAGGACAGATTGCCCTGCTTGAATGTTGTAGGCATTCTGAGGTAGTATTGTCAGAACAGTTACTAGAGAAGCTACCTGATATGCCTTTATTTTTTTCTGAAAGAACTATAGAACAGAAATAATAAATAACACCTTAAGGATGTGTCTGGTTTGGGTTTTTTAAAGAAAAACAAGTGCTGCAAGGTGTGTATGTGCCTGTAACGTGAGGTTTTGCTCCTTAGTTTGGTGATGGAAAAGCTTCAACAGAAATCTAGAAGTATTGCTTTGAAGATAATAGGGAACAAACAGATTTTTGGAATCACATTTGTTTCCTCTTTTTTTTATTCCACAGTATACAGACAATCAGAAAGAGAAATGCCAGTTAAAGATCCACTTAACCTTGCCAATATGTAGGGGAAAACAACCAGGGCTCCCTTTACCATAAAGTTCAGGCAGCACTGGATGTTGGAAGTGGCAGACTAAGGAGACGTGTACCTTGTGCAAACTCTTAAAAGCTTTCTTACTCCTCTGTAAAAGTTAGTCGTTCCTTTTTAAAGCTTTTCTTGTAAGCCTCAAAATTGAAGGTGGGAAGGTGCAGAAGAGGTAGAGCCAGATGCTCCTCAGAAATACATGGTAACAGGTAAGTGGGAACATGAGAAATGACATGCAGATGCTTTTCTCCAAGTGATCCCAGACTGGAACAGGTTGCTTGCACCTTCCCATAGGTAGCCGAAGCAATAGGCAGTAACATCCTTCCTTTACATTTTCTTCTTTAGCATGAGTGTACCCATTTCTCTCAGCTTCTCCTCAGACATCGTAGGCTCCGTGAACCTTATGATTTTGGTGACCCTTCACTGGACTTTCTGTAGTAATTCAATGTCTTTATCTAACTGGGCAGCCCTAAACTGTCTGTATTATTGTAGATGGGGCCCCACAAGTACCAAAGGGAGGTGAAGAAATTAGATGCCTTGACCAGGTTGCTTGCTGTGCTTTTGCTGAAACCACCCAAGAGGCTGGTGGCTATGTTGGCTGCAGCGGTGTGGGTAGCAGATGCCCTGTACTGTACTGTTGTACCTTCATTATTCCATCCAGCCTGGGATCTGCCTTTTAAAGCATCTTGACCATGCATGAGTTGTGATGATGCATGTACGTTTCAGCTCATCTCACTGTTACTTTGTCTTTTATCAGTCATCCTACTTGACTGTTTGGAATTCCAGTGTTATGGCACAGTGTTTGAAAAATCATGATCAAAGATGTCTCAAAAGTTGTACATGTTTCATTGAGGCTATGTGAGAGTATTGACTCTCAGTTGCAGTGTAACATCCAAAAGTCCTTAAGGTAGCTGTGTTTTGAATGTGAAGACTGGAGAAACTGAGGTAGCATGTCAGTACCACCGGTTGACCATTAGGCTCATATTCTTGCTAGCTGTCATTTTCGTGGTTTTGTTTGTTTTATTTTTCTCTCTCCCGTTTCTTGCTAGGAAATTCTGGAAAAGTTTTCTCAGAAAACTTCCATTCTACTTCTCACATACTTGGTCAGTCTTTTCTGGCACCATGTAAATTGTCCCATGACAGTTCTTATATTAATAAAAGACATATTTAACTGACTCTGGGTCTCATTTGGTTCCTATTATTTGCTACAGGCTCCTATTTATCCCTAGTGTAAACACTGTCCTACAAGATGAGGCCTAGGAGTTCCCCTTCACCAAATACTGGCAGATCATGCCCTTTTTATAAAAGTCAATCGTGCTGTTTTGTTTCACAATGTTTTTTCAAAGTTGTGGTTGCTTGTCTTTGTCCTTTCCCATATCTTCTTGTAGAAGATGCCCACCTCTAAGGATGAGAGCAAACTGTAGTTCCAATATTCTTTTCAGTTTGATCTAGCTTTAAGAGGTTTAAAAAACTCAGTTATTCTTCTGGCTGCTTTATAATCTGAAAAGAAGGATTCTTTCATATCCTACTCTGACCTTGTATCTTGGCAAAGAAAGCACAGTAAATTTGCATCTGATCTCTGATGATTGTCAAAGAGAGGTTTGCATCACTGCAACAACACTTCTAAACGTATATAGTCTTACTTTTCTTCTCTCTTCAATGGGTGTGAATGGGGAATAACTCTAGTAGGACCAGGATAACTATTTGCATGTAAAGTTGATATAAGACAAGAATCTGGCCCTTGTTATTTAGAGTTTAAAATACAAGCAATGGTAAAAAAATATTGCTGGAAAAATACACTCCCTTACTGGTAAACAAAGAAGAGTGACAAAGTTTGTACTCCCCAGAAAATTATGTCCAAAGGGTGTCTTTGAATTTAATTAAATTCTCTTTTCTTATAGAAAGATGATAAATTTTACATGTGGATTAAATTTTATAGTTAAAAAAATGGTAAAAGAAGCTAGAAGTGTTTGCTTAGGACTGGAAATGTTTACCTGAGCCATTTGAACGTTTCACAGTTGATTTTTGACACTTGCCATACAGTGGTTATGATACAAACATGCAAGAGGAACTTTATCTTCCTCCTGTGCTGACTTGAAGAGCTTTCACGCAAAATTCGGTTTGTGGTCTCTCAGGTGGGAGGCTAAATATTAGTTAAATTTCAGCTGTACTATTCCAGCTGTAAAAAATAAAATGGCACAGTAATTTTGGCTCTTCCTCCCCATCCCCCACTAAACTGAGGCCTACCAACTTGTATTTTGTTTGAAATAAAAGTCTAAAATTGTCTAGATTCAATTAATCTTGAAGAGACTTGTCTTTTGGAACCTTTGAACTGCTTATGCTAGCTCTTTTTCTAGCTCCTGCTTTTTATGATGTTTATGTCTTCAGAATGCCATGTAATTGCCTATAAACAGCTGCCTGCTTTAGCTGTGCTGTTTTTTCTGAAATTGAATGTAATCTCAGCATTTTAATGTAAAATTTGATGGAAATATTGAATATTCTGTTGACTGTAATGCATTTCAAGAGCACAGCTCCTCGCCATATTACTGTGATCACTTCTCTAAAAGTAATAACATTTCAAATTCCTGTAAAATGTAATGAAATTCCAATGCAAGTTGGAATGAAGATACCCTCTCTGTAGTCTTGTATTATGCTTCTATATCAGAAGAGGGAAATATTCACTGGTTTTAGCAGTCCACTTCTGTCCTTCTGCTGCTTTATCATTTTGCATTTTCTTCTTCCTTTAAGCAATAAATATATTTTTAAACTCTTTTTTTTTCCCCTTTGTAGAGCCAGCATTGTGCAGAAGCGCATAATTTATTTTCAAGATGAGGGTTCTCTCACCAAAAGAATTTGTGAACAAGGTAAGGTAAAGTAAAACATCTTTCAGACCTTCTTGTTGTGTTCTTGTTGTGTTCTCTTAACTCATATCAAACTAAGGCTTTGACACCTCAAACAGTTTCATTCAGGTTCAGATATGGGATCTCCTGTTCAGTTGTTTTTTCTTGTAACATACACTGCTCCTCATAAAATCTTCCTAGCCTGTCTTTAGATGTGATACTTACACCCTTTTTACATGGTCTTTGTGGGAAACTCATTTGTCTCCAGAGCACTTAGTTTATTAAATCCTGGGCTGCTTCATCCTTTCCTAAACCTAAGTATTGCAGTTGGCTATTGCACCCTGTTGAAGAATATAGGATATATGCTGGGAGAGAAATGGCTTGAGAGTGCTCTCAAGGAGAAGAACCTGGGGGTGTCAGTTGATGAAAAGCTCAACATGAGCCAGGACTGTGCACTTGCAGCCCAGGAAGCCAACTGTGTCCTGGGCTGTAGCAAAGGCAGCATGATCAACAGGGTGAGGGAGGGTGAGAGTGGCCCCTCTGTCCTGCTCTCACAAGATGCCACCTTGAGTGCAATTCAGGTACCCCCAGCATAAGAGGAACACTGAACTGCTGGAGTAGGTCCAGAGGGGGCTAAAAGATGATCAGAGGGATGGAGCATCTCCTCTATAGGGACAGGCTGCAAGAGTTGGTCCGGCTCGGCCTTGAGAAAAGAAGGCTTCAGGGGCACCTTATAGTACCTGAAGGGGACCTACAAGAAAGCTGGGAAGGGACTTTTTTCAAGGCCTTGTAGTGATAGCACAAGAGGGAGTGACTTTAAGCCTGAGGAGGGTCGATTTAGATTGGAAATTATGAAGAAATTCTTTTCAGTGAGGGTGGTGAGATACTCCCCTAGGGAGGTCATGAATGCCCACTTCCTGGAGTTGTTCAAGCCCAGATTGGATGAGGCCTTGAGTGACCTGGTCTAGCAAAACATGTCCCTGCTTGCACCAGGGGGTTGGAACTAGATGATTTTGGAGGTCTCTTCCAACCTAGACCATTCTATGAATCCATGAATTTATATGGTTTGGCCATTCACAGGTTTCAAGCTTGTTGTGTTTTGGGGTCCATATTAAATAAAAAAGCAGAAAGAAACCTCATTTGAATCTCAAGAAGACTGAAATACTTGTCATCTTCTTTAAAAATGTGGATTTAAATAAATATATCGAGATATAAATAAGATCCAAGTACTTCAGGATTCTGCTTTAATCTAGTGTAGCCCAATTTAAAAGTAAGCAAAGAGTGAGATTAATTCAGCTTTATTTACTGGAGTATATATCATGGCATATTTGCTGTCATCTGTTGATTTTGAGCTGTAATCATTATCAATGAATACTCTGCTTTTTCAGATTCAGCCTCAGAAGGTGTGACTGACAAACCAATTCTAGATTGTTGTGCCTGTGGAACTGCCAAATACAGATTAACTTTTTACGGAAACTGGTCAGAAAAAACACACCCCAAAGATTTCCCACGTGAGTATCCTTCTTTTACTGTTGTTGTGCCATCTAGGGAATGCAAAGAAGTTTGGAGCTTGTGGCATGACTTGTTGTCCTGCCTTGTGCAGGGCCTGCTCGTGGCATGATGCATTGTCCTGCCCTGCACTGCCCGTAGGCCTTTTGTGGCGGGAAAAGAGGACATCCATCTGAGGATGGGGTTTATGCCTTTATAGCCTTACCTTCTGCTTGTGCTATGGTAGGTGTCAGCCTGGGGTGGCTTCTTTATGGCTAGTGGAACCACCTTGACAGACTTGAGAGCCAGACAGGCTTCCTGCCACATTGGAGAAGCTGTCCTGATTGAAATCTCTCACCTCTACTTGTCCTTTGCCTTTGCCATTATGCATCTGCTCAGAGCCTCCATTCTCTGCAGCTGCCAGTCATCCTCATGTGTAACTCATGCCATGAGTTGTTTTGTGGAAGAGGCTGGGCACTGGTCGCAAAGACATCAGGTGTTCTTGATCTGTTTAGGACTGGGAGCATGAGAAGCTTTGGAGTGTATGAAATGATTGATTACCCGTTCTACTAAAGAGATAAAAGCACTCTAGTTGCTCTTTCAAGTGATACGTTTCTCTTTACCAGGGCCTTTGTGGAACCTTCTCTTTCAATAAGTTTCAGTTAGTGCCACTTACTGTGTTTCAAGGAAAGCTGCTGTGACTTGTGTGACGGTTAGACCTACGTGCTAGGAAGAAAGAATAGGCAAAAGTGGTGGTCCTGTCACTGGACCTGAATGACAGTATCTCTCTGTGGTTTCACAAAGTGCCAATGTATATTTAAGGAACAATTACTACATCTTAGATTGAGAAACCATCTTCTGACACTGTAGTCTCTTCAGTTATTACTTGGGCAGGGAGGTGGTTTAATTTTGGTGGAGCGCTTTTTTTTTTTTTCCACACCCCCCCTCCCCCTCTGTCTCTCCCATTTAGGGCTCAATTACTCATTAGCTTTAATTGTTAGGGATCTGAGCAGCCTGGTCTAATTGAAGGTGCCCTTGCTTAGTGCAGGGAAGTTGGGCTAGATGACCTTTGAAGGTCTTTTCCAATCCAAACTGTTCTAGGATTCTGTGACTCTGACATCAAGCCTACTATAATTGCGAGCTCAGCAGATGTCCAAGTTTAGCACTAGGGAAACTATGGAGGCATTGTTTGCTGTGTTGCTATGCCATCTCCTTCTGCTTGATATTCTGCTTGATAAACCTTTCCAGCTTTTCTCCCCTACCATTGAAGTTGTTGGGTTTTTTTATTTATAATCTATTTTCTATTCTCCTGTGATTAGATTCCTTTATCTGACTTTATCTGTTCAGTTCTCCACACTTTTTCAATTTTTTCCTGTCCCACCTTTCACATGTTAAATTAGCATTCCTTTTATTTCTTTTTAAGTTTTCTTTTTTTCTAGCTTTCAGCTGTTTTACTGCTACTCTCTACCTTTTGCTTTAAATACTTAGTGTTGGCTCATCCCATCATTCTGTCCCACCCATCCCCTAGTCTTTGCACTGTTACCTGAGTTTCGGCTTGTGTTAGCATTTTTTCTCCTCCTGTTGCTTTAAGCCCATGTCTTGGCAAAGTGTTAAGACTTGAGTGAATTAATTTCTATTTCCAGTACTGTGGGACTTCTGTCACTCCTTATTTTTTCTTGATTCTCTTTTCAATTCCATCAAACTAACATTTTATCTTTAAACTTTTTTTTTTTCCCCAACAAGAAAAGGAACTAAAACCCTTTTGCCTACTTCCACAACTCTTGGCTGCTAATCTGCTGTGACCACCCAAATACAAATCTAGTGGACTGGTGAAAACCAGTAGCTCTCAGTAAGGAAATGACTTTTTGTAAAATCTTTGTGTGAACACTGGAGTCTTCCCTTGCAGGTTTCATCCTCAAAAATATTTTAACTGGAAACCTAAAATTAAAAGATTGTTAAACTTCCTGAAGAAGTGGAATTTTCAGTGAACAAAAAAATACAAGCCTATCTGCATGTGGATGCTGCTTGGTTAGCTGGAATACAGTTTTTCTCACCATTTTTGCCTGTGTTGTTACAGCTAACAATTGTTGACACTTTATTCCAGATTTCTGTAGTGCAGTGGCTTATTCTGTGCATGTAGGTAGTAAGAACTGCCAGCCTGAAACACATACAAAAGCTTGGTAGTGGTGAAAAATGGGCATTTCAAAGCTTTAAGTTTAATAGAAAATTAGAAATTATTATTTTAGGTTGTCTTGATGGTTGGTTTTAATATTTTTTGAAATTTTATTATTATTAATTATTTTTTCCCCCTCCTGAAAGGACGCACCAACCACTGGTCTGCAATCATCGGTAGCTCTCACTCGAAGAACTACATCCTTTGGGAGTATGGAGGATATGCTAGTGAAGGTGTCAAACAAGTTGCAGAGTTGGGGTCCCCAGTAAAGATGGAAGAAGAAATTCGACAGCAAGTAAGCATAATTTTATATATACTTTAAACAAAAGGCATCCTGCTTTGGCCTGGGAATGATTTGTCATTGACAACATCTGTGAATGTCATTTTGCTGGCTGATTTTCATTTAACCGGATTAGGAGATCTAGCTGGCTTTTTTCACGTCATTCTTACTCTGGCAAAAGATTTTGCTTGTGAAAGAACAATTGCAGTATTCTGAACTTTAGAAAATCTGTGTCATGCAAAAAGTAAAGGAGGTAGAAAAGCAAAATTCATGTCTCCAGGTTTAATTGTGAAGACACATAGAGTTTCTTAAAGGAAATGCCATGAATTTGGGAAGCAGTAGGCCTTATTTCTTTTTGAAATGATTCCTTTTTAGTTCATAGTATATTGCAGGGGTTTTTGGGGGTAGTTTTTTGGTAAGCACCTTATGTGCAATTTTCTGCAGATTCATTCAAGTTAGAAAATGCTACAGAAGAGCGAGGTGATTCTTGCTGCTGAGAGGGGAGCTTTACACAAGTGTACTCATAAAATCTGATGAATCAGGATTATGGTTTAAGGGCAAAAGAGCCTTTGTAGTGTATTATCTTACAAGGGATTGATTCAGCTGCACAGAAATCAATCTTTCAAATAGTTTATAGATTATTTTGTTCCATCAGGTAACAAGCAACTAAATAAAATATAGCAGGACATGGTGATGATTATTATTAGGATGTCTACCTCCAGGAAATTTAAGGACTCATTGGAAACTGAGCTCAGTTATAAGACAGAAAGAATGTAAATATTATTACATATAAGAGAGCCATACATACATTTTTATGTAGATGTATGTACATGGGAGAGAAGGCAGAAGTTGCCCCTAAAAGTTTATTATGTTGTACAGACAATTTTTGTGCTTTATTCTGGTGCCTGGCCCCTGTGTGTTTTCTGTGATGTTTCTTAGGTGAATACATAGAAACATACTTATGTAGCCAGCATCTGTGTCATTGATATTATCTAAGGTTGTAGTAAAAAAAAAAAAAAAAGTCTAATGGTTTTTGTGAATTATTACTAAAAAATTATCATTGATATATGAAGCAAAGGGGGAAAAGCTCTCTTTAAACAGAGCTTTGTTAAAGTCTCCTAACAATTGTGTCTTTGCCTGAAGGTTCTCGAGCATAAACATTTCTGCTCTCTGTTTCACAAACTGCTGAATCATCAGCAGCTTTTCTTCTTGACTGACCACCTTCGGATGCTCTGATTTTTATTGCTACTGTAAAGAGCCTGTGTGATATTTTTTGCATGGATGGCCTTGGGTACCGTAAACTTGCTTTGTAGTCTGTTTATCTGGGAGAACTTAGAGGGACTAATCAACCTTGTTGTTAAACTTTTCCTGACAGCCTGGAAAGAAAAGCACAACACATAAGAGGTTTACTAAAACAGTCTGTCAAGTGGTCAATGTGTACAACAGGATAATTCATGTATTATACTTTGGGGGTTTTAAATGATCAAAGGATGGAAAAGGAATTACGTGAGCAAAAGAATGTTCACTGACTCTTGTATCTCTGAAATACATTTTCATTCACTTTGCTTTGAAAAACTCTGATTTGACCCAAACCTATTATTTGATAAACCATCTGGACAGAAACAAATACAGAGTTTGAAATGGGAATTCTGCACCCGTATTGCGATTTCCTTGTTTAAACAAGCAGACAAGATGGTTAAAAGATGAATCAAGAAAGCATTCTGAGACTATTATTGTGGTATGGATGAGCTTTTAATTGTTAGAGCACAGTTACTCCACGTGTGGTTTTCCTGTTTGAAAGATTATGAGAGCTGGCAGATATTAAGCACATTTTGTGCAAAATGTGCTTAATATGAGTGTGGTAGTTTCCATGGCTTAGATAGAACACCAGGCAAAATTACAACTTTTGAAATTGTATTTAGCCTTGTGTCAGAATGATAGTGAAATAGTGCTGTGGTTAACAGTGCCTTTTCAAGTTTGGTCAAGTTGCATTTTGCCAGGTATGGTAAAAAGAACAGAAAAATGCTGTAAAATTACTGGATACCCACTCTAATAGAGTTGTAAGTCACAGAGAAACATTGTGGCCACCACAGCTCATTTGGATTTGTGGTACATCTTGAATCCACTTGTGTTACTTGTGTGCAGAGCTAGTCCAGGTGCCTTATCATCATAGAGAAGTTAAGGTCTTTTCTGCTGTTAAAGAGCTCTGAAAACCAGATGAAGAGTTTTTGCCCTCGTGATCTAGAAACTGGTAAACTATTTTAATTTTGTTATGTGATGGATGGGGGTTGCCTTGCAAGAAACAGGCTTTATGATTTAGTATGACTGTTGACGCCATGGTGTAGAGAAGATGACAGGCCTGTGCTATTGTTGTTACAAAAATTCTGTCCCTATATACTGGGGTGTAATGATGTGTTGCAGGGAATTTCTGCCTCTGCTTAGAATTAGGAAGTGCTTTTGGAAATGGTCATCGCTGAACAGACTGCTGTTAGGAGATTGTTTTCATACAATATAACCTCATGTTGACTTGTGCATGCTGCATGTAGCTGTGCCATGCAAATGCTGCATCAAAGCACCACTTCCTCCCCCATGCTGAGCACCTGGCTCTGTACACAGACCAAACTCAAGCTGATCAGAAATGGGGAGTTCCTCCCCCAAATAAAGTAGCCTCCAGTCTGACATTTCCATTCTACACAACAAATATTCTATTGATACATCAATATTATGTGTTGATATTCTCTCAATGTCAGGGACACTGATACCCTTCTTAGAGCTGTCAAGAGTCAGTGGCTGCTGGAAGGTCCAGCTTCTGTCCATCTGCTGCTGGGAGGAGCTGCAGGAGCTTGTTGGATAATGCTGTCTTTACCCCTTTTTTCAGAAGTTATTAACAGTTTCCTTTCTTCCCTCATTAACAGTTTCCTTTCTTCCCTCATACTTTGTTAGCTGAGGACTGCTTTTTTGGTAACAGACAAGTAGAGATTATAAGGGAGGAAAAAGGGTTTATTTTGAATTTTTTGTGCTTTTATGAGCAGTTACTATTTCATAATAAATAAGCTTGATTTTTTTTTTTTAAAACTCGAGGTTGTGAGCTCTCATCTTGCTTAATGAATTTAAGAAGTTTCACACTCTAAATTGCATGGGAATCTTTGAAGTTTTGCCCTCTGAATAATTACTCAGTTATTGATATGAAATAATTAGCATAATCAAACAGCGAGTGAAGGTTTTATCTGCTAGTTCAACAATTAGTTTCCCTTTTATTTACCTTAATTTGCCTTGCTGCTTTTCTTCCAATTATCAGAGAGCCTTCATTTCTAATATGAACCAACTTTTGCATAAAATATAACAATCAGACTCCCTTTGAATAAAAAAACCCCTTCAGTCAAGGTAGAATTCTTTTTGCACAAGACAGACCCTTCGAAAATAATAATTTTTAAAAAAAATCAGGACTGTTCTTTCCTTAGTGAATCCTAATGGAATTTGTGCAGAAATGAGACCAAGAAAAAAATCCTAACATTTTAAAATGTCTTTTAATAGTTGAGCAGCCCGTCAAAGCTTATAAAAATGTTCTCTGCCTCTTTGGTAACTGCCTGAATTGCAATAAAATAATGCTAGAGGAGGGAAACAATTGCTGCTGTAGATTCATTCATTTGGGCAGTGTGCAGTAATTTTAGCCCTCCAGTACACAGACATAAAAGTCACTAGGAAATGTCTGTTCCAGACAATATCATTGGATTGCTAGCTATTATTTGTTAATTTTTAAGTCTTTTTAAATGCCTTGCCTTTTCATTTCCTGCAGTTAAATTTTATCATACTGTTCTGCTGTCACAAAGTTATTACTATCCTGTAGCAGATCAATCCAGTGGAAAGATGCAATGAAATAACTTTCAAATTATTTTCTTTCAGTCCACCACTGTAGTATTTTTAAAAAGATGTACATTTCAGATGCATTGATTCTGTGGGTGCTGCTAATATCGAAGTACAAACTCCAACTGATAGTGGAAGTTCTCGGCACTACTAACACCGAGGCTTTGCAAAGTCAGAGAAATCTGTCTGATCTTCTGATTTTTACTTGCAGTTACTCTGTTTCAGAATTGTAGCTCTAAATCCTGCCAAGCACAACAGTTGCATTTGAGGAGTGACTCTAAGGCACTCAGAAGTGCCTTACAGCAACACAAGCAGAATATTAAGTAACATACAATATAGAAAAGCTGACACTGCTAATGTCAAATTGTTTGATGAACATGTACAGCAGATGCTTAGGCTCCTCCCCTGGGAGACACTGCTGAAACTCCTGTTGACTTCAGTGAAGTCTGGAGTTTGAGGGTCAGAGTACTACTAAAATTAGGGAAGAGCTTACTTCTCTCTGAACACTTTCATCTGCAGTGGCTTAACCTGTGATTAAAATGCAGTGTCTGCATAGCCAGTGGCATTCCAGCTGCCTATTAAGGAGGTGCTGCAAATGCTAAAAAAATGCCTGAATTCCCATTAGCAGCATTTGTCGAGAGCCACAGTATCTTCCCATTTTCTCTCTTACTGTATCGTAAATATTGTTCAAAGGAACAGCATGATCTACTAGCTGAAGCTGAAGAGTCCTGCTAGCTCATCTGACTTGCAAATGCTTAATTATTCAGATCAATTTTCAACTTAAAGGAAAAAACCCACAATGTCAAGTTCATTGTTGTGGCATTAGCTTTTCAAAGTTTTTTTTGCTTGTGTTCAGAACTCCATTATTGTGATTGCATCAGCTGCTTATTCCTACCTAAATTCCAGAAGAGCATTCAAGAAAACAACAACAACCAACCAAACCCAAACCATGTAAAATCAAATATACATGTTTCAAAAAGAAATATGGATGCAAATCTATGAAAGTTATGGACCTGTGTCACTTTCTAAGATGTCTCTGTTAAATGTCTAGAAATCAAAATCAGATTTTGATCAGATACTGAAATCAAAATCTATTTATTGCATTTGAGCTGTAGCAAAGAGACATATTCATGTATTATGTTACATATGTAATGAATCAACTGTCCCAAAACACTGAAAAGGAAGGTTATTCATCAATATTTATTTCAACTTTTAACTGTGTTTTCTTAGGTTACTTTTCCAGTCTGAATCTGAAAGGACTCTAATGTGTTGTAAAAAACAGAAGCATGACTTCATTTTTAGGTGAGGGAAAGTTAATGCTGTGGATTCGTCGAGCTCAGGAGAGAATAACATGCTTGCAGCTTCTTTGTTTCTTTGAAGTTCATCATTTGACCATTGACATAAAATAACATACAAATTAATTCAGAAACTGTAATATGTGCTGAGACCTGAAACAGATTCAGGAGTTAACACAAGGCTCAGATGAAAATGTCTGTTACTGTCATTAATTTCTGGTTACAAGCTCTGGGTTACTTTTTAAAAGATGTTACTAGATTCCCGTTAGCTCTCTTCTGTGAACTTAGCTCAGCTCATTCATTGTATTTTTGCTTTAGTCAGTGATATCTTAAATAAATATCATTACTTGTATCATGGGCATTACTCCTACCACAGAATGGTAGGGCTTGGAAGTGATCTCTGAAGATCAACTAGTCCAGCACCCCCTAGAGAGAATCACCTGGAGTAAATCACCCAAGACCGTTATGTGAAACAAAGCTATATAGATGTTACTGGAGAAGAGATAATTGAGGGCAGAGTGGAATACCTGCATTGACATGCACAAATACGTGATGACAGTGTTGTAGCAAACTATATAAAACATTGGGCTCAAAAGCAGGTGTATTGATAAAATAGTCTATAGAAAGTGGGCCTTCAATTATAATTTGGAAATCTATGTGAGATAGCTGTTTGTGTCACAGTAAGTCAGTCAGTGCTTTGCTAGGAAAAACAGAGTAGTTCAAATGTTTATTTTCTTCTTTTTAAATAAAATAAGTCCAGCACTGTGCTTAGAGTGGTCTGTGAGGCACTTAAATAACTGTAAATACCTTTGCTATATTGTAAGTCATCTAATTTGGACAGGTCAGTTTATACCTCTTGTCATATATTTTTTTTTATACAATGCTAGTCAGTCTTGGGAAAAGAAAAAAAAAAGAGCTAAGTGACTGGATAAATTATTTACAGAAATGGAATGCATCATAACATTCTTTTTTCTGCTGTGTTCCCTCTAAGTTTCTGAATACTTCTTTTTGAATACTTTTGAATAATTTAAAAACTTTTAGTACATGCAATGCTTTAGAAACATCTTATTTAAGAATGAATGTCAACATAGAAAGCAGAGTCTTTAAATTATCCTCTATTTTTAAAACAAGGATTAAGTGTGAGTGCATTTGTGTCTTACGGTGTTTTAAATTGCATGATATGAGAAAGGATTTAGTGCTTCTATTTGGATTTAAATTCCAATATTAGTTGACAGTGGAGTGATACTGGAAAAGGATGGATGATTTCTTGAAGAGTATAATTTTCAGCATGCATAAATCAGAACTGCAGCTTGTCATTTCAAATATGCTTATTAATCTATTAGCTGTACCTTCTGTGTTATCTTCCATTTGAGAGAGGATTCTTAATATGAGGATAAGGGGAATGAAGAGTGGGGGAATTGAGGGAAAAGTTACAGCTGTGTTCGTTTTATATTTATAAGGAGTATAATGTTAATTTGGCTTTGTAGTTGTAAAGGTTGAGATCAACAAAACGATGGTTTATTATTTATGTTCATGTTGCTGAGAGGAAGAAGCTGTGCTTTGGAGCTGTGCAGAACGTTGAGGACACTAGCATGAGCAATGTGCATTCTAGCTAACATTGTGCAAATATATCTAGTGACATATGACTCTAATAAAATACCGATTAATATCTATGGACTCTTTTCAGGGGCTTTTTCATGTCCCCTAAACTCATGCTCCAAAGCATCATAATTCAGCATTTGCTTTTAGTGTTCTTCCAGACCAATTAGGTTAGTTCAAGTACTCAGCTGAACATCACCATTATACCATCCTCACAGATTCAGTTTCTCCCAACAATTTTCAGATCTTACTTTGTTACATGTACGGGGTTTTGCTTGTGTTTCTCTTACAGGTGAGAATGGGCCTCTAAAAGCAGTTTTCCATAACTGCATGTAGTGCTTTCTGCTGGAAAATTCCCTGTGACTTTTTGTGGTGGGCTGAAATTTCCCCCCAGCATTAACTTTTAAGAGAGACCAACTCAGTCAGAAGCAAATAAAGCTGTATTTACAAGCAAAAACTGCACTCTACAATGGAATGCAATGAATATGTACAAAATATAAAGTATTTACAATATTATACAGATACTTACAATTAGCAAACAACACAGAAACCCCCTGGCCAGAAAGACCAGGGAAGCTGCTCCAAACTCCCCTGTACTGAGAGAGAGAGGTATTGAAAGAAAAGCAGTGTTAGGCTTATCTGAAGGCCAGCCAGAAGCACATTATCTCCCGAGTGAAGCAGTAACAGCCAAGATCAGAAGAGAAAACAAATGGGAATGGAAGTGAAATGTGAAGAATTGTTATGATATAGCTTCTCTTACCCCAGACATTTATCCACTGAATTTGTTTAGAATAATATTTTGTTTTCCTTTTTAAACCCAATAGTGATTTATTTACTTTTTTTTTTTACTTTTCTGCTCAAAATCTGCAGCTAAATTTTAAAGGCATAGCCTAAAACTACCACACTTTTAAAATAAAAACCAAAGGAATGCACAGCTCTCTTTCTTTATTAGTTTTAAAGCAATTTATGCAGAGGCAAATATGTGTGCTTGAGCATCACTACTTTTCCTCTTGAGGTGTTTTTCTTAGTACACAAGATGCATGTGTTTCCCCAATCTTTGAAGCAAGACATCCAGAAGTTCTATAAATTTATTTGCAGCCAAGGTGTGTTGCTACCTCTTCGTTTCTCCTTGGCTTAAAAAGGCTACAGTACTGCAAATAAATTCAATATCTTGGCTATTGAAACTATATGACAAGAATATGTGCTGTATTGCTTACAACAGCTTGTGTTGATGGCAAATTGAAAATGCGTGATTGCTTTTTATAGGAGTTTGAATACCAGTCACAGATCTCCTAAGAAATGTAATACAGAATATATATATTTTTCCCCTTCAATTTGCAAATGGAAATGCAATTTTTCTACATCCCATATAAATTCACTTTAATAATCACTGCTTAAACCGGAGATTTAAAAATTTGCTATGTCATGAGTCAAATAAAAATGTTTCATTTGAGTTATATGGGCAAAAATATATCCGCAATAGACTCCTAAGCTATAAAACCTGGCAGTAAGTTATCTGTCAGCTACCACATTGGCTATTTCCTGGTTGGTTTGTTCTTTTTTATTTTTTTTTCTTTCTACACAAAAAATTGGGTAGAGTTTATGCACGTGTGTAATTCTGTGCTTTTTGCTCTGTTCTTTTCATATATGCTAATAGATGAAAGAGGTAATAGATGAAAGAGTCTCTTCTCAGGAAAGCGCAACCAACCTTCATCACTCAGTACAGCAGTGTTAAATGCTAGAATATCATCTAGCAGTACTTAAATCAATTAAAGATTCTTATTTTCCGTAACTTGCAATGTAGAAGACTGTGGTTCACCACATCAATACCTACTCTGCCTTTGCCAGTCAGTGGTCATTGCTAGCCCTGCGTTTCCATCTGGTTTTAGACGGCTGATGCAGACCTTCAGTGCTCTTGCATCCGGTAGCAGTAGCATTGCCCCAAAGCTGTGGACAATGCTCAGAATTAGCTTAATCAAACACAAGTAATACAGTGCATTCAGACAGCCCAAGACCTGAGTTTCTGTAGGTGTCCTTTTGAAGTGGGGCATCTTTACAGCTTGCTGTGTGTACTTTGTACATGCACACATCAGTGTCTGCAGGCAAACATACTCAAGTGATTCTAAATTTCAGCAATGTTAGGAATGTGAAAGGCAGATTAGTCCCTGATTATGCGTGTAATATCAATGATACTGATGTTTTTTAATTCAGACAGAAGTCTGCCTGTGTGAAAGTCAGTGAGTCTTTGCAGGCTTGGGACTCATCTGCCTGAGGCAACTTTTGGTTGTACGGAATGGTTTTTAACTGACAATAGTTATGTTGCATTAACTCCTCAGGTGGAAACTTGTTCCGGAGAGGTATCTTTCTTGAGTTTCAGCTTACTAATGTTCCAACACACTGAAAGGCATCTGAACAAATGAGCAAAACTGCAGAAAAACATTCTGGCACACAGTAACAGTCCTCATAGGCAGTCTGATTTACTGTAGTCTGAGGCTTTGTAGACAAATTCTAAATTACAAGGGTGTATCTGTAAGAAAATAAGAATCAAGAGTATCCTGTCCTGAGAGATACTGAGCAGAGACATCTTTCCTTGAAATTACTGCATCAAGGCTCATTAGATTCAGTTGAAAGGCACCTCATTACTTTAATGGGACTTAACATCCTCACAGCCTCAGAGCTTACTTAGTTGGTTGTAATCCCAGTGACCTCACTAGGAAAATTCTGTAAACTTTCTTCTTGGGGTTAATGGGTGGTTTGGGGCACACATCTTACGGGGTGTGTCATCACATATCACCTCACAGGACAGAGGTCTGAATCAAAATCAGTATTGGTTTGGTTTGGTTTTTTTCTACATAAAATTCAGGTCTGCATTTCAGAGTTAAATTCCAGGGGAAACAAGCCTTGGATAGGTAATACGTTTGGAGTTGAGGAGGAGCAGAGTTTATTTGCAAATAAATTTACCTTTGCAACAGTTAGCGTCTGTTTTGTGGAATCACATTCTTGCTTCTGCAGTACCTTCAGCAGAAATGCCACTCAGTCTCACCACTTCTGCAACAATGTAAGGGAAAGTAGATGGAAAAATTCATTTTCACTGAACAAAATAAGGTGAAGGCCTACTGTGTTCCATAGGTACATGGTTGTTTTAAATGCTTCCCTTTTCAGAAGTTAATTATGTGATTGCTGCATTACTTAAGAGATGAGAACATGTCTATAATGAGCATATTCTGAATAGATATTTAATGCATCTTTTTTAGCTCTCCCTGTGGTTGGGAGTACTTATTGAGATCTTCATTTACAATAGATTACTGCTACTTTTAAAAAGTACTTTCTCACTCTCCATAATTGATTTATTAGTATATCTCCTAAGCATATTTTCTTGTTCATCTTTACTCTGTTAAGATTAAACAAAATGGTCATTAGATCATAAAGAAATAAAATATTCACTTTGCAATTTAGTGTAAAAAGGCTACCATTATCTGTCAAATAGAAAGATTAACTTTGCCTTCAGGTACATTTTTAATGGCCTTTTAAATATAGCCCTGAACCACTGTAACATGCAGTAATACACGAAGAACGTTCTTCATTGGGGAAGTATATCTTAATGAGGTGTCAGCTCCAAAATTTCTTGCTCAGCTGCAGCTCTTTGCTGTGAAAGATTTTTATCCATAGTTATCTGAATTCATGACACAGTTACAACACAGGTTAAAATTAGGAAGACAATTTTTACTTTATTACTTGCTATAGACTTTTTAATAGGCTTTAATTAAAATGTCAGAGATAATATTCTCTCTATATATTTCTTGTTCAAATAACAGTGGAGGGCATGAGTTTGTAAAGATATGAAATGATCCAATTTTCAGTGTGCAAGCATAAATTGCATTCGAAAGCAGGTATTAAACTCTGAAACAAACCCAAAATTTTCTCCTTAAAAACATAGACTTGTGAAATGAGCTCTCTTTCCCTTACTCACTATAGCCCTTCACTACTTTGCTCCATTGCCCTTTCCTTCTAAAGGAGAAAAAGGGAATGTTTCAAATGGCAAAAGTAATTTTTGAAGGGCATCAGGGAATCAGAGGACACTTCTATTTTATGATTTATGTATTTTATATCTGTTAGTACGCAAATATATGCAGCAGCATAGCTGAAAAGCTCTTCGTGCCAGTAATAGTCACGTTTACTATCCATCAAACTGGATAAACTTTGTAAAGAAACAGGGCATTAATGACTGATTAATTTGATCAGGAGCAGCCAGATATATTTTATTGATCAGTCCATTATTAATGCTGTCATGGCTCCAAAGTCAGTGTTCACAGGCAACCAGAGTAGTATCAATATTCATTAGTTTTGATTGTTACTGACAGTGAGATGTCTCCATCAGTGCTTGGTTCTGGGACATTTTTCTGACTGCATTTTTCAACTTATTGTTGAAATAATTTAAGATTTGGCTGTATTTCAAAATTGCAATGACAAACTCTGGGATAGCATATCTTATGATTATTAGTTTTTTAAAAAAAGATGTGGTTAATTTTCTAACACTGAAGGTGTTCCAAGAGAAAAGTCCTATTGTCAAGAAGTCTGGTTTTCTATAATGGTATGTTATTTTACAGGAATTAGCTAAATGACATATTTCATCCATTTTAAAAGAACTAGTAAAAAGTTCATGGAATGATTAAAGAAAATGGCCTTTTCAGGTTTATAAACTGCACTTATAGCAAGCAGATGTTATTTTAATACCAGGTATGAATTTGACTAGTTAGACTAAGGCACTTTCTTTTTTTTTTTTTTTTTCTTTTTCTTTTTTAAGTTGGAAACTTAGCCTTTAAGGTGACAATTCTCTGGCTACAAAGCCACCCCTTTCTTTCATTAGTGCTTTAGCTGTGTAGCTTCAGATTAAGGCATCAGATTAAGGCTTCAGATTGTGTACTTCTTTAGTGCTCCTGAATTTCCTGAACTAAGTGAGCTACTCATCCTAGCAGTGTAGGTGTTGATCTGATCTCACACTGCTGCCTTCTCCCAGTCTGGGAAGGAAGGCACTCTTTTCTACTCAGTGTTTTGACACATTTCTCTGAAGTTTGGTGTGCCTTGTGATTTGATTGGGAACACAGCCCCTGTGGTGCTTATAGAAAAGTTTATTTCTTCTTTTTATTGGCTTTTCCTGGATGAAAACATTCTTACTGACGCGACCCTCACTCATTATGCAAAGCAGGTAATTAGCTGATTACTTGTGCTCCACTTGGCAGCATGATTGGATATGTGTCAGTCTTAGCAATGTTGCAGAATGCTCTTCAGAAGAGTATTACTCAGAAAATGCTCTTCCAGTGTCACCTTCAGTATCATGGAAGCCCTTTTTGCTCTCTGTTGGGCTCTGAGAGTGGGTCCCACTGTCGGTGACCGGCTCTTCTCCTTATGTCGCTGGACCATTTTGTCTACTTGACTTAATCCTGTTGCTGTGCCCCTGCCTCCCCTCCCAACCAAAGACTCTGAGAGAGCTGAAAAAAGTTCTCTTGTTTGGCTCAGTGGAGCTCCACCTGAGACAAGGGCTGGACTTAATAAATAATCAAGATACTTTGATCCTTTGACACTTATCTATAAAGGTGTTATACAAGCCTATAGACACAGTACAATAACAAGTTCATTTCTTATGTATTTGTTATGCAAAATAGAGGAAATTACTTCCCTACATGTTCAGTCATGCCTTTTCTTTCATCTTTCCTTCTCATCTTCCTGTAATTGCATTGAAAATCATTTTAGTAAATGTATATGAATGTTTTCTGAAATAGTTTTCCAGGCTTCTCTTACTGAGCATCTGTATTTCAACCTTTCCCAAACTGTATGTCATTATTTGGTCAATTCTTCTGCACCTAGTTACAGGACTTTCAAGGTACATACGCTTTTCTTTAAATAGCTGTTCAAATTAAGTGAAGGTTTCCAGTTGCCAGCCATTTATTCATACATAATGTTGTATGAGGAAAATTTATCACTCTTTTTTTCTGTGGAAGATACAATAAACTAAACTTCTAAGTCCCTTGTCAGTTTTTATTTCTGCCTTCATGTCTCTTTAGCATATGCTTCAGGAAGATCAGACTCTCCTTCAATTCCAGTATTGTTCTGGCCAGTGGGTGCTGGAAAAAAAACCAACCCAGATGTGAAGAATGGTTACATTTACAGATGAATTATACAAATTCCTGTATACTCCTGATCTGTTTTGACTGCCCATATGTTAACTAAACTCCCAACCTTTTCCATGTGCTGCTGACTTTAAAGAGAAAACCCCAACAAATAACAGTTGAATGAATTGCTTTTTCATGTCTTTATGCAATAGGTCTGTCATCTCTTTGATAAAGGGAGGAAAAATACCTTGCTTTTTTACAGAAAGCATTAAAACTTTATGATCCTGTAAAATTATAGGGTTCAGTGGCAGAAAAGACCAGACCTTGTCCACCTAAGAGTGCTGCCTTTGTGCTTGAAGCACCCACAATCATACTTCAACTTCAGAGAAGAATCTCTGGAACAAGGAGGAGAGAAATGAGGGGAGCAATACCCTTCTCATCTAGAAGTTTATAGTGAAGATCTTTTGGTTCTTTACCCTTCTGTTGCTGACATGTAGTAACATAAATTCTTGTGGATATATGAGCCACACAGTAGGACTGATTGTTGCTGCTGTTCTCCTCTTAAATGAACTTGCCACTTTGCACAGACCCAAGTTATTTTAAAAGATTCAGAACAAATAGCTAAAAATACAGGAAAAAATGAAGGGAAAAGAATGATGGTCAATTTAGGATAAGGCAGTACCTTGTGCCTGAATCACCATGGCACTTGACATTGTTTTTCCCTTGGGGTAGTCACTGATTTCCTGAATCTCACATACCTGTTGGAAAAAAGGATTATTGCTACTCTCTTTTCTCATTATTTTGTTAGGACAACAATTAAACTCTATTAATTTAGTACCTGTTGGTGAAACATAAAAATGCAGAGAGAGGGACTGTCTTAAAATGTCTTTATGCATTTTGTGTAACTGATGACATAATTCCTTGATGTCATCAAGACAAGAAGAATTATCCTCCAGTCATGTCCAGCAGTATTTTCTGTTCACAGCTGACTTGGCCAGTGGGTTCAAAGCACTTTAGAAATATTTAGTAAAAGAAACTTTCTAATACTCTGACAAGTTGTGTAGAATTTTTATCAGTGTACAGTGGTTGTGTCATGTGTATGTTTTAAATCAGGGATTAAACAGGGACTTAACTTTTGGACCAATTTGAGAACAAATGTGTTTTAATGCTTTCCCTGGTTGGTATGTAGAAATTCTTCATACAATGCATCAATAGGTATTTTTCTGTTGATGTCCCTCCATTGTATGCCATCTCTAGGATGAATTGTCTTTCCTTTGGCCACTGTCTTTGAACAGTGATGTGACTGCATGACTCTGGGGCTGCTTCAAATGAAGCCTTCTTTGAGGTGGTGTTGAAAGAGCTGTGTTGGGGCTTGCTTTGCATGGGAGCTGGATGCTTAGGAGTTAGTGAGAATACTGGCTAGTAAGATGGGATGGGTAACGTAGAATATATTTTGTTACCTGGCTCTGGTAGTGCTGTTGCATCCTGACACACTGGGCACTTCAGTCTGTCTTTTCATACCTGTGACAATCTGTGAATTGACTGCAATGTCAGGCACAACATGTATATGTTGTGATAGTATTGTATGTGCTTCTGTAAAACACTTGTAAAATGTGCATGATTTTCAAGAAACAGAACATCTATGCTGGTATTCTTAATAGTGCAACCCCATGCAGGAGGAGACTGAAAAGGAAGGAGAGATGGGAAAGACTGGATCATTTGAATGTTTCTAAGGTGAAAGGCAAATTATTTGAAGAGAAACTGAAGATTCTGTAGGAATTAAGAGTCCTTTAACAATTTTGCCCTTCTGCAAATATGAGTGAAGGGAATTTGACCTGTTCTTTATATGACAACTAAGATTTGATGACACTGCCTTCATTTATCTGTGTTTGTGAGGCATGAGAGAATAAGATGGATTCCAAGCAGTGGGATAATTCTATTTTTTTCACAGTGTATGAGAAAAGAAAGGCTGCTGTGTGTTGATGAGATCATCACTGTAATAGCAGCCATTTATCTCAGAATGCTCTCTGGAGGCAAACACAACAACCACGATGAAAGTTAAAAGCATAATTCAGTTTGGCCAGTCTCTTAATCCTGTTCTTATTGAGGTGTCTTGATCTGATCTATTTAAATGATCTATTTAAAGAATGCAGAAGACTACTTTTTCAGTAATACCTTTTACACTTATTGTAGCCTGATTTACAATTCAAGAGCAAATGCAAAAAAAATAATAATCTATTTTTAAGCAAAAAGGCTGATGAGGCTGAGTAGAAATATACAGAGAGGAAAATAAGAAATGTTCTTTATGTTGCACTTGGGAAATGCAAAGCTGGCAGAAAGCTATGTTGCAGATGACAAAAAAAATAATTGTAAGTTCTCATCAGGAATGACACAGATAACTGCAGTCACTTTTGGTGCTAGAAATAGAACTGGTTTACACATGGACTAAACTGGTTGCTAAAGAATAGGTAGGTTGAGCCTTTTCAAATTAAAGCATAGCCTAATACCTGCAACAGAGTCTTATTACAAGCTAGTTATAGATGAATTTAAATGAATTTAAAGATAAAATTAATAGGAAAAGGCAATATCCCCTAACTCAAGAATACTGTGGTTTTGCAAGAACTTAATCCAGCAGTCTGTCTGTTAAAGCACTGATCATAAACCTGTCTATGGCTGTTTTCGTTGGTGGCAGAAGGACCCCTCCTGCTTTTGCATCCATTCATTCAGTTTTGTAGTTGTGAGGCTGGATGTTTAACAGTCCCACTTTCCAGCAAGTTTTCATACTTGCTGGAAACCTTACTGGCACCAAGGACTCCCATCTTGTTTCACTCTCTTCCAAGTAAAAGCTGGAGCTATTTTTCCCTCTCTTTTTCCTCCTCTGAAGACTCAAGTTACATAGAGCAAAATATTAGAATAAGAATCATGGTGCGTTGGTGTGAGTTTTGTGGATTGTGGGTATTAGGGTGCTGACTTATGAGTACACTTCCACTGAGTCCACAGAACAAAAAAAAAATTACACTAGTCCCCAGAGTATTGCATTAAAGTTTCTCTCTTCAGATGTACTTGCCAAAAAAAACCCCACCAATTGAGACATCTTCCCGTAAAGGGCACATTGTCACAGTCATGCAGGATTATAAATACTTGCTGACAATGCAGAGAAAGTTTCTAATATGCCCATCATGGTAGCAGTTCAGGTCATTTTATAGATATTTTCACAAATTGTACCTGTAAATCTTGCAAACAAGACAAAGTATCCCTCAGAAAACTTTCAAGGAATTAGCCATCCATTTGTAGATTGCTTCCATAATTATTCCCCAATATCCCCCTTCTTAATGTATTGCTTTAGTAGTCAGAACTGTTAAAGTTCTCCTGTGTAATAAAAATACTATTAAAAAAAAAAGAGAAAAGAAGAAAGTCCCTTTTACATAACTGGCTACTTGTCATGGGAATTTCCTTTACGTTTTCCCATTTACTTGACTTGAGTTACTGACTTTAATAATGGTCAAGAAGCAAGTATAGACTTAAGAAAAAAACCCAATTGTTAACATTGAGGAGAAATGTATTGATTTAATTAAGTTTCTGTCATATGCCCTAGAAAGAAATGTCAAATTAAAGCCAGTTATATTGGTTAGATATTTCAGATCTGACACAAATGAAGTCTTTATTAATTCCTTTACTCCTAATTGTTTTATTTGTATCACAGCACACCATAGCTCTTTGATATGGTTCTGCTCTTTCTCCCATTGTAATTACTTAGAACTTGGGCACAGGAAAGGGGAATTCAAGTCTGTCTCCTTAAGTGCTTAGTTTCTTTTATATTCATATATTACCTGAAGGATTTATTTGGTGACCACTACTACTGCCGTTTTCTGAATACTCAGCTCACAATCTCTTTTGTCTTGCTGCACATCTTGAAGGCTGACATCTCTTATCCCCAGTGTATTTCCAAAAAATAGGGATACAGCCCTTTGTTGAAAGGGCCTGTGGGAAGCATTTGGTGGAACAGAAAATTACTTCATTGCTTGCTATCTAAGGCTGCCTCTGAGAATTTGAATGTGCAGAGTAAAAGCCTAAAGTTTGTGGCTGGAGGCTTTAGTTCCTACCCTGTGCAGTTATAACTCCATCTTTGCATTATTTGTCTTTCCTATTTCTCCTTCTTGACTGCATTCAAAGAATTCTGTTTTCCTTTGTTTGGATTTTATAGCTCATTGATCTGTTTTGGTTTTTTTGTCTTTCTGATTTTTTCCCCCTCTTGTACTTATTTTCTTCTCTTCCTTTTACTCTCACTTTTCTTCTTCCATCTTTTAGAATGTTCTTGTTCTTCAGAAAGAACAATATAAAATAATACAGTTGAATTGAGCTACTCCTGCCCTGATGGAGTTATGCGGATATGGTGCTTGAAGGAATGTAGAAATGTATGCATCCTGCAGCATTGTTTTTTCATCTCTTGATTTCAGATCCACAAAACTCACAATGTTTCATGTATGTGCTTTCTCTGGAAATCTGTAGTGCAAAGTGAGAAGTTTTGTTAAAACCCAGAAGATTCCATTTTAGTAAAATAGATTGTGGAGTTGGGGGGGGGGGAGTTGTTGGGTTGTATTTGGTTGTGGTTTTTTGCTTTTGTATGGTTATGCTGTCACACTGTACTTTATATGGTTCTCAAAGGAACAAGAGGACACAGTCTCAAGCTGCGCCAGGGGAAGTTTAGGCTCACAGTGAGGAGAAAGTTCTTCACAGAGAGAATCGTTACCATTGGAATGGGCTGCCTAGGGAGGTGGTGGAGTCACCATCCCTGGATGTGTTCAGGAGGGGACTGGACGTGGCACTTGGTGCCATGGTTTAGTAGTCATGAGGTCTTGGGTGACAGGTTGGACTTGATGATCTTTGAGATCTCTTCCAACCTTATTGATTCTATGATTCTATGAAA
Organism: Picus viridis; assembly: GCA_033816785.1. NCBI lineage: Eukaryota > Metazoa > Chordata > Aves > Piciformes > Picidae > Picus > Picus viridis. Next base: position 11,862,690 of record CM066584.1, on the reverse strand, counting down.
TGTAGCATCACTACTATGTGCTGATGTAATAATTACAGCTAGTGATTTCAAACAAACAAAAGACATGTTCAAGTTAAGAACATAAATATTTTTTAATTTTGAAATATGATGTTTCTTACTTTGGTCAAACTGATATTTTTATTCTGATAGGGCCAGAAAAATCTATTTTGTGCATTGAAATAAGTAACAGAAGGAATAGGAATAAAAATGTCACTCCCACCTTCTATGTCCAGTGTTTGGAATCAAAACGGTTAACATGAGATAGAAGAGGATCCAAAGCAATTTAGCTACTAGAACAAGAATCTGTGCTGAGGAAGATGAACTCCCCATTGACAGATGAGAGAAGACAGCTAAGTCTGTTTCTGCTGAAGAAATACACTGCTGGAATCATGTCGCATTAATGAAAAACAGAATTAAACTGGCAAACAATGTACTTCCCAACTTTGCAGAGGGAACACACTTTGCGTCTTGATAGGCAGGGCTCCCCCAAGCAAATATCCTTAATCACAGGAGTGCAACCTCTGCCAACAGTGTTGATGCTCCCAAATCAAAGCTAATTTCTCTCTGACCTTGAAAGCCTTTCTTCTCTTCTTTTTCCAATGCACACATTATTTCCAAATCACAGTTTGACAGAAACCCAGTAGAAAGTGGAGTGAAAGGAGTCTCATAAACACAAGAGAATCTTGGTTAGTCAAATGCTTTTCTTTTGTTTCAGAAAAGAAACTACATCTACAGTGCCAAACACAATTTTAGATTAAGATCTTTGAAAATGTCAGGTTTGGTTTGAATCTCCTATGAGAGTGTTTCAGACCTGATGGTCCCTGCCAACTTTGAGCCAATAAAATAAAAATTCCTCCTGTTTTGGGATTTAAAAAAAGAATTGAAAGACTGCTGCTGTGCAATTGTTGCACAGTTAAATTTTCTGTACGCATTTTTTCTCCATTATCAGGTGTTTTATGTTTTGTATTGACTTTGTAGTTGTGCTGCCTTGATGCCTGTTATCAACCAAATAGATGAGTCCAGTTCTGAATCCTGATTTTACTCAGCTTGAGAGGACAATGTATAGTGGTTTTGCAGATATATTCTTAGCTGACTGCTGGTCAGTGTGTACAACCCTGATCACTACTGGCACTACTGGCATCTAAGCATATGGAGGTGCAAGCATGGCATGTCAGCCTGTTTTTAGACCTGTATCATTTCAGGTTGCAGCCAGAAGTGTTTTATTTTTCCATGGAAGAGTTATTAGTGCATGTGCACCTCCATACCAACACTGATTTTGACCCTCACAATCTTTGACTTCCTGTGAAATTAGACTTCTGTTCAAATGTTAATAACATCGGTATCTACTTTCAAATGCAGAATTGCGTCAATAAAGTGGAAATAAATTTAATAGGCTTAATGCTGCCTTTAGAGGTGAAGTAGGTTGTCTGTGACCTTCTGAGTCATTAAGGTGTTTGCTGACAATGCAGCATTATGGCTTTAATACTACCCTGTGAGGAATTACTTAATTCTGAAAGGCTTCAGCAAATTTTCATGCCATTTTCTGTCCCCATTCTGTCTGGCTGCTAGAACCTGTCTGTACTCCAAATACCTTATCTTCCTCCTTGACAGGGAATTTCTAAACATACATAAATCTGTGGACCTAATTGCTGTTGAATATTTTTCCAAATGTGTTTCCCAGGAAACAGCTTGAATCATAAAATGTCTGAACCATAAAAATACCATTGCTGTGAAGCTAAGGTCTTTATACTGTCTATGCCTCCAGTCTTTTCTTTAGCTTTTGCTTTACCCATCTTCTTTTTTGGAAGAATTATTATTAAAAATAATTATCAATTACCCTGAAATTTAAACACCTATATCTTCTAAGTCAACTCCCACATTATCTCAAAACAAAGCATGCCATGATGCAGCATAGAGGTATCTTGTTGGTGCTGAAATACAGTGGTTTGCATTATTAATATCCACCATAACTTTTGTTTCATTGCTAAAATAGCTAAATAAGACAGTGAAATAGGTAGGGTTTATGGAGCTTTGGGTGGTTGAGTCATGTGTAGAAGAATTTGCAATGTGTGAGACTGGAAAACCAGTGTGCAAATACCTTAAGTCAAATGAGACATGCTGGTGTATGTCAACTTTTGCACTAGTTTTGTGTCTGAATGGTGGGAAATGCAGTGATCTGCCAGAGACAGTTGTAAAATTGACTGACAGTGACTAGCTGTCAGGGAATCAGATTCTATTAACAGATGATAGTAACTGTAGCAAGATCTATCCAGCTGGCAGCCAGTCACTAGTGGTGTGCCCCAAGGATCAGTGCTGGGTCCCATGCTCTTTAACATCTTTATTGATGATCTGGATGAGGGCATTGAGTCCGTCATCAGTAAATTTGCGGACGACACCAAGCTGGGGGCAGGAGTTGATCTGCTGGAGGGCAGAGAGGCTTTGCAGAGGGACCTTGACAGGCTGGACAGATGGGCAGAATCCGACGGCATGAGATTTAACACATCCAAGTGCCGGGTTCTGCACATTGACCGCAGCAACCCCATGCAGTGCTACAAGCTGGGGTCAGAGTGGCTGGAGAGTGGCCAGGCAGAGAGGGACCTGGGGGTACTGGTTGATTGTAGGCTGAACATGAGCCTGCAGTGTGCCCAGGCAGCCAAGAAGGCCAATGGCATCCTGGCCTGCATCAGGAACAGTGTGGCCAGCAGGAGCAAGGAGGTCATTGTGCCCCTGTACACTGCACTGGTCAGGCCGCACCTCGAGTTCTGTGTCCAGTTCTGGGCCCCTCAGTTTAGGAAGGATGTTGACTTGCTGGAGCATATCCAGAGAAGGGCTATGAAGTTGGTGAGGGGTTTGGAGCACAAGCCCTATGAGGAGAGGCTGAGGGAGCTGGCGTTGCTTATGCTGGAGAAGAGGAGGCTCAGGGGAGACCTTATTGCTCTCTACAACTACCTGAAGGGAGGTTGTAGATAGGCAGAGGTTGGTCTCTACTCCCAGGCGCCCAGCACCAGAACAAGAGGACACAGTCTCAGGCTGCGCCAGGGGAGGGAAGAAATTCTATACAGAGAGAGTGATTGCCCATTGGAATCGGCTGCCTGTGGAGGTGGTGGAGTCACCTTCATTGGAGGTGTTCAGGAGGAGACTTGATGGGGTGCTTGGTGCCATGGTCTAGTTGTTTAGGTGGGTTGGATTGGTTGGTAGGTTGGATGTGGTGATCTTGAAGGTCTCTTCCAACCTGGTGTATTGTATTGTATTGTATTCTATTAAAATAATGTCTAAAGTAAACTGTAATATATACTAAATTTATGAAAAACTGAAAAAAGTGGTAGTTGCAAGAAAAACCCAGTACAGTGTAATAAAACCTCTCAGTTAGAAGTAGTTCCTTCAGATTCAGCAAAACTCACTTAAAGACATTAAGATTTTATGTATCTATATATAAAATAACTGTAGTAATTTGCTGCTTCATAGTACTTTGAATTCATATATTGTAGCTTGACCAGGAGTATTATCAGCACTATTCAGGGAAATAGCTATTGCCTTAATTTTTATCTCAAGAGCTGCATCTTGTATTTAAGAAGTAGTTCTCAGGCTTTTTTACATGATCTTTTTTTTTTCCCTGCTGTTACAGCTAGAATTAATTTGATTCTGTTTTTCTATCAGTGTCCCCATATTTCAGGAAATCACAGCAGAGCCATTAACCATGTCTGTGAGTTGAAATATGAGTACTCACATTGGAGCATATCTCCTAAAAAAAAAATTCCTTTATCTTACAAGGTTTTTTAACAGACAAGTGTAAATAATGGTTTATTGTCAAAAGTATTTATTGTATGTCTTTTTTAGTCAAATAATTAACAGTCAGGTGTCTCTTATATCTGACCTGATTCTTTTGGTGGGAATGTAGAGTTTATACCCAGATATTTAGCAGGCAAGTCTAAGGATTCCATGTTAAAAAAATATATTATAATGTATTTGAATAGAGGTGAGACAGCTTCTTATGTGCAGCCATTGCTGACTGCCTAATGTGCATGTGTAAAGAATGTGCAGTTTCCACATCATTTGAAACAAGAAAAAGCTTTGCTGTTTTTGAATTCTAAGCTTCAAATATTCCTTCAGAGTAATTCTCAGAGATACAATGAAAAGTCAGCAGTCATTGAATTTCAGTGCACTAAGCAATTTAGAATAAGACACCTTTATGGTAAGTCCTTTCATGTCTTTAATCTTTGTAGATTCCTGTGTGTATTTTTATTTAATGATATAACAGGATTAATGCAAATGTTTTGCCACAGAAGGCCCTGGATTTTTCATTGCGCTTGTAAAATGTCTTAATTCTATTTTGAGCAATTAACTTACAAACCTATTAATTGCTTTGCATATTTCCAAATAAATTAGCATTGTTCCTTAACTGTGCAATTATATGATAATATATATTTAGCCAGAAGAAAAATAAAGGAAACTGAAAGAAAAACCCACAACACAACAAAACCAAAGACATCTCTAAGTGTAAAAGTTTTAAGTTTAAGAGCCCCTTTCCTGTGATGATTAGGAAATACATTTCCCTGGCCAGGTGCTGTGTTACAGACAGTGATGACCACAAGTATGGTTTTGCAAGAAAAATGCCTGCAATCGCTTATTAATGCTGGCACTTAGCATTTACACAGCTTTGCTGTGCTTAGAGTGTGCTGAAATGCTGCAGTCACTGCTGGCTTCTGCAGAGAACCCTGCCTCTTGGTTCTGAGTTAGCATCTGACACTGACAACTGCCAGCAGCTCGGCGGTAGTGTTAGGTTCTTCTTAATGGGGGATCAGATACAGTGCCAGCTACATCACCTTTAGTCCTTGTGTAGTTCAGACTGGGAATTTCCCCGTGGAGATTACCTGGTTTTATGTCACCTCTGGAGAGGCACAGAGCTGAATGACAGTGAAGCTGGTCCTGCACTTTTGATGGGTTTCCCTCTACTGTAAGAGTTCATCGTAGAACAGAAAAGACAGACAAATTATATACAGTGCAAGGCACTATGATTCTAGCTCTTGTCCCACTGGAATTCTTCTCCATGAGGTCTAATTTTAGAGTGGTCTCAGATCGGTGTTGTCCTTCCAGTTTTAAGACGATAAGCATAAGATTATGAGGTCATTTTGAATACCGTTTTTCTTCTCTGCACCAGCAGGCTACAGTGTTCCAATGCTATGATTAAAACACCCCATTTCATCAAAATGGTTTTACAACAGATTTATAAGAACTGGGGGAAATGAGATTTAGAAGAACTGGAATCTTCCCTTTTCTGTACATAGTTTATATGCTCATTTTTGTTTATGTAGCTATGTTTCCAATTACTGTGCTACAACTACTGTGATTGGAATTGTCAAAAAAAATTGTCACCAGGCTTCTTGAGCTTTTAAGTAAATTTGTTGTACTAGTTTAGATAAAAGTGCAAGATACTCAGCTGCATACAACCTTCCATATGTTCATTCTTTACAGCCTTCTTTGCTCTCTAAGCTAGTCTCTAAACCCAAGACTAATCCTTGTGTTCACGAAAAAGTATTTTAGGGTAAAATATGACTAGAAAGCAGGTTGTCTCCATCTGGGTCCGATATTATATATATATCTTTAGTGCAGTGTTGCCCCTTATGTTTGTTCAGTTTTATATTCACTGTAGCATGTATACTACTGTGTTTTGCATATAGAAATTATAGAAGCTAGGGCATGTGAGCATAAATGAGTTCTCAGCTTCTTGAAGGATTTAAATGTTTGCTTTTCTTTTAGTCATATGTATTTATGCTTCTTTAACATGGATCTTGAACTTTAATATTGTGGTTAAAAAAAAAAAAAAAAAGCATAGTCTACTGATCAGAAAAAGTAATGTGTGTAATATATCCTTAACCAAATTTTAGGAAAACAGTATAGCTGGGTATTACTGATAGATCAGGTTTTCTTATAAAATAATATATTTAGGTGGAAGAACTTGAAGGTGTCAAATATTTGGTGTGGGAAGTCATAAGAATTTAAAACTATTACATTAAACAGAATTAAATTTTTGCAGTTCAGTGGCTTAACTGTGTGGTAAATATCAAATCAATGACATGTTATAGCATCTGTCAGAGGACATACCGGGCAATCTAGAACATTATTTCTTTAGCTATTATAGAGAAGGAAATTCTGATAAAATTTTACAAGCATAAGGCAAGCTCTATGCCAAATACTATGAGAATCTGAATTTCTGATATCAAAGCTGCTTAGTTTTGCATGTGCAATCTGTTGAAAAGCTGATGTTTTGTTATGTTAGCATTACTGACAAGTTATTTTAGGGCTGAAGCAAAAATAACTGAGGAACACATTTTCATTCTTCAGATTGAATGCAATATTCTTAAATACCATGCAGCCTTTAATGAAAAAGGAAATCAAAGATCTGATGAGATTAAGAAAGAGGAGCGTCTCGCAGTGTTAGATCTGACATTCTATTCTATTTCATCTTGCTTTGCAGTTGTAATTGCTAAATTATTAAAAACATACCAGAACAAATATACACACTTACTATAATGTATCAGAGGCATGCTTATAAGAAGGACAAAATCTGTTGATTTTATGGTTTTATTAAAAAAATTCATAGTGTTTACAGTTTCCTATTTTTAAAACAAAACCCAGGTCAGTGACCAATAGATCTGTTCTTAACTAAGTGAAAAGTATGTATACAGGTCATAATAGGAAGAGTTTTATGAACTGTTCAGCAATGTCTGATTATTCAACAGCTTCCTTTCAGTGAATGATAGCTCTAATCCTTGAGGTAAAGAAGAGAAGACTTCAGCCTGAGTGCAGAAAGTTTAGCTGAAGAATTTTATCTCCTCAAAATATCTTAACTGATTTTTTTTTACTACTGTATCCTATTCTGTATTAGCACCAAGGAAGCTTCTCTGAATTTCCACTGAAGAAAAATGGCAGCAGTGCCACAGAGCAGCTCAAATGTGCCTAACACATTTTGACACAACAGAGAAGTTTTAAACCCTGCATAATAATGAAAGTATGGTATCCCTATATGACAGCTGCAGGGCTTCTACATTGCCTAGAGTCTGATAGCTCATTCAGTGAGATTCCCCTACCTCTTCCCCAGTCCCTTCTCATCTCAATCAGTTCTCCATCCCAAAATCTTAGCAGTTAATTTTCAATCCAAATAATCCTCCTATTTTTTGGCAAAAAATGCTGCAGAAGCAGTGTTTTACAGTGAGGGGGGTTAATGCAGATTTTCTCGATGGCCCTTTATGATTTGTTGCATTGTCATGTGCTGTTCTCAAGAAGGTAGCACATCTTCATTCCTGTGACAGCCAGCAGTATCACAGAGCAAGTGCCAGCTGAATGGGAACAGAGCTCATGCTTATCAGGTGATACCTTGAGGGGAATAGAGTATTTGTGAAATTCTTCCAGGCTGTCAGAAGAGCTGAGGCATTTTCCTCTTCTCTTCTCAATTCACTTTTCAACCTCAATAGCTTATAAGAATGACAGGGTATCAGAACATCTAGAAAGCTAATACCATACATCAAGCACTTGTGTATTGCAGAGGTCTGACAGTGCTAACTGAATAGATGGATTTTATATAATCTGTCTTCTGAAAAGAATGAAAGAAAAATATTATAGACTTGACCTGTGATCTCCTAGAAATAGTCTGAGTTTTGTCTGGGTGGCTTGGCAGAACTGGATGCACTGAACACCATTCCACTCGATATTTAATAAGAGAACTGTCCCATGTAGAAGAGTAATTGTGACCATTGTGTTAAACATAGAGGAAATCTTCAGAGCATTGGTCTCATTTCTTAGAGCTGGTGTTTATTCCAGTTGCTGATCTTGTTTCAGGAATTCCAGTTTCATTACCACTTGATCTCTGCCATATTGATAATCTGGGCATCTGAAGGAATCAAGATAGCTTCACTCACTTCCTAGTTTTCACTGAGATTCAGAAAAGTTTCCCTTGTTTCCTATTTTCTCTTTCCAATTTAAGAAAATTACCTACTGTTTCTTTAACTCCATGCACCAGCTCAAAACCTCCAGTCACTGTGACAAATTGTAATATATATGCTGCCCACCAAATGCTGGGATGCTGCCTAGAAGTCCTCTCTTCAGGCAACTCTCATAGAGAAGAAGTAGCAGCTGTGTTGTGTATTGTGGAAAGTAGGCTTCTGGGACAGCTGGTGACTGCAACAGGGCCAGAGACTTCAGGGTGCTGAGTGGGGCCATGAGTGTATAGTCTAGAAGTGGAGATGGTATTGAGAGATGGAACTGACACCAATGCCTTTCATGGGGAATCATAGGATATTGTCCTTTCTTGTCCTCTCACTACCTACTCTGTTTGGAGGGGAACACAATGGAGAAGAGTGGGTCTTAGCTGCACTCTAAGGAGCTTGTTATCTCTGCTGCCTTCCTCTTTGCTACTTCTCTGCACTAACCAGTTTCTTCAGTGTAAGAGTAGCTGGGAGTTCAGAACTGCAAGTGCTAAGAACAGATCACCCCATTACCACCACCCTAAAAAAAGTCCTGAAAATGCCTGAAGATCTGTATGTGTGTGTAAGTTTGCAGGAGTAACACTCTTGTCTATCAAAGATCCTTATGGTGTTTTAAGTGTGGCTGTGAACAAGGTGTGTGCTTGAATTATGTAGGAGCTGTTGAATTATGTATTTTCTGGTTCGATTTCTACTTAGTGCTAGAACGTGGCTCGTGAAAGATGCAAGTGCATCTATGTAAGCTTTAATATGGAGGGAGCATGATGTGACGTGCAGAGCATGTGCTGGAAGTGAATATTTACCCATGTGGTGTAAAAATTAAAATGATTCACAGCACTCAGTTTATCAAAGCAGATTTTCCACTTACTGTGAGGAAAGCTTGTTGCTAACTTGATGGTAGAGCCACGCTTAGGAAATAGGACCACGAGAGGTTCAAGGGAGTTTATATTGTTGGGAGTTCACTTTGCAGAGGAGCAGTCACAAAGAGAGGGAAAAAGTGTTAGAAAAAGCATTGGATTAGTAAAAATATTTCTTAATTATGTAAGCACAGAGTTTTTGAAGGAAGAAGCCAGGGGGATTTTTTCTGTCTGATGTTTTGCCCTCTGGATGGACCACTACCATTACTGCTGTTGAAATATGTTTTGAAAGGCCTGAGCAAATTTAGGGTACAGTAAAAATCGAAACCAGTGGTTTCTTCTCACAGACAGTTAAAGAATTATAAATAATCGTGTGAGGATTTACTTTGAGTGACAGATAGTGGGACCTCTTGATAATCTCTTCCTTTGTTTCAGTTGCCACAAGCATTCAAGGACTGATGTTAATTAAAGTGCTTTAAAATGATAGATTAGTAGAATGTACACTACTAACAGGGTTATTTTTCTGCATTGCTGTTCCATTTATTTTATATGTGCTTTGCCTTTTACAAGTTAATTTGATATATATTGCTCCTTTACTATATAGAACTCCTTAAATAATTTGCAGAACAGTATAAACAATCTGTGTGGTGTGTGCAGTGCCTAAAGTATTGTAGATAAACTTATTAGGAAGATGGAAGTGCAGTATCTTTTATAGGAACGTATCAAGTCATAATGGGATGTCAGAATTCACTTTTCAAGATGTTTATTGCTTAAAAACCAAGGAAAGTTTTATCCAGAAGATGCCAAAGTGATAAATAGAGCTTTTTCTTATGTCTTAGCAAATTTGTGAATGATCTCTCCTGTGCTTGAGGTTTCCCCAAGCTCTCAGTTAAATTAAGGCCTTTCCTAATCCTAAACAAATGCTGTGATTGACTCAGTTTGCTTCATTCCTCTGAAAGAAAAACTAAAAAATGAGCAAAGGAAGGGGAGGAAATTTAGATGTTTCCTCTTGTCAATGCCACATGCTGATTGGCTAATATTTTAAGTAGCTGCTGTGCAATTGTAGTTTTTTGTTTTTTATCTTGGAGAAGAGTGGGTCAGAGGGAGGTTCTGCATATAGAGCCTGGAGCTATTTCAGTAAATAGATTTAACAATGCCAATATCAAATAAGCTTACTGTAACCTGACTGTACTCTCAGAGTCAGAAAGGAATTTATGTGGTCTCTAAATAAACAAAATCTGTTACAGTAAACAGCCTTCCGTGGAGGCAGATCTCAGAATGCTGCAGGATTTTCTCACAGCACAGTAAATGCAGATCTGTTTCTATATGAACACACACACACACATATATGAGGATAAATGATCTCTCATCTGTTTGAAATTTATGGCTGCTTAATGGCAAATGTTGAGACAATGTGATTTATTGATTTCTAACTTTGTAGCACACCAAGTTGTATTTGTTTATATAAAGTTTGGGTGGAGAAGTCTTAGCTCTTAGCAAGAAGTTTGGAGGAAAAGCTGAATTAGTTTATACTGTAAAGAACTAAAACCATAGTGGTTTACTGATCTTTTTTTTCCAGTATTGGAAAGATTTAAACAAGTAGGAGAAAATAGATGTGTTTTTTTTTCCTCCTTTGAATTCAGAAGTGTATTCCTTTCAATTAGGCTTTTCCTACACATATATTTATTAGGGTTAGAGAAAATAGGTTTTGATCTTATAAAACAAAGTATTTTAAAAACTTAACATTGTTTAGGTAGTAAGTCTCTAACCCAGCCACTTTTAGGAGTAAAAAGAAAAGTGTCCCCTTCTGGGCCCCTCAGTTTAGGAACGATGTTGACTTGGCTGGAACATGTCCAGAGAAGGGCAACAAAGTTGGTGAGGGGTTTGGAGCACAGCCCTATGAGGAGAGGCTGAGGGAGCTGGGGTTGCTTAGCCTGGAGAAGAGGAGGCTCAGGGGAGACCTTATTGCTCTCTACAACTACCTTAAGGGAGGTTATAGACAGGCAGAGGTTGGTCTCTTCTCCCAAGCATCCAGCACCAGAACAAGAGGACACAGTCTCAAGCTGTGCCAGGAGAAGTTTAGGCTGGAGGTAAGGAGAAAGTTCTTCACAGAGAGTGTGGTTGCCCATTGGAATGGGCTGCCTGGGGAGGTGGTGGAGTCACCATCATTGGAGGTGTTCCAGAGGAGACTTGATGAGGTCCTTGGTTGCATGGTTTAGTTGATTAGGCGGTGTTGGATGATGGGTTGGATGCAATGATCTTGAAGGTCTCTTCCAACTGGTCTGGTCTATTCTGTTCTGTTCTACTACAAAATCGTTACATGGATAAAAACATTCTTGCATTATATTCAATCCCTTGCACATTATTTTCCTAAAATAAGCAATGAGTCTATATATCTATAGACCAAAACTAAATACCTAAACCGATTTTGCTTCCCAAGCCTGAAAATACACTTATGCTGGTTCGATAAAAATGCTGGGTTTAACTTTTAATTTGCATAAAAATGTTCCCAGAATTGGCATCATTTGCTTCTGCTGTGTATCTTTCTTGCACTCCCCGTTTTAAACGCCTACTGAGATCCTCTACTGCAATTACTGCCATATGGGGAAAATAATTTTACAGTGGAAATCCTACTGTGGGTAATCACATTGCCTCTATAGAAAGAGATACGCATTACGAGTAAAAATCATCTTATTAGACCTATCAAGCAAATCTCAGATAAGTAGCAGAGACCATGATTTATCTGAGATTATTTACATTAAGTACTAATGTTATCCCCTAGATTCTTTAATGCCTTTTGTGTCTTTCTGAATTTGCCATCCTTTCTGGCTTGGGACCAAGAAATCAAAAGAAAAAATGAAGTGGGCATTTTAGACCTTGCAGCTGCCCAGTTTCAACTTTTCCATTCTGGAACTGGGTGAAACTAGAGTCAGGTCTGAAGCAAACAGGAGGTGGTGGGTTTAGCTTGGCTTCTGGTTTAGCTAGAGAATGATGTTTGTGTCACTCGCACTGGAGGGCCAGCTGCTGGGGCCTGGGAGAGCGCACGCTGCTGTATCTGCAGTGTAGTGGTGCAGTGAGCTGCGGCTGGTTCTCACCAGATGGAGTCAGGTATGGTTCTGCTGGGGGTGGATGGGCAGCAGTCTGTTAATGTGAACTGACACACTGCAAATGTCCTCAGTGCTGTGGCAATCACATAGTAAGCACAAGTGCAGCAGGAGATCCAGTGAATGCTCCCTGCAGAATTCATCTGATATCATTTTGGAATCAAGATGGCAGCTTGTGACAGGTAGTCTAGCAGCCATATGTTTCTAGCCTAATTACAAGTTGCCTGTGTGCCTAAAATTAGTCAGAGAAATAAACTCTTAACATGGGGATGCTCAGCAGCACAGAAGTAACGTGCTAGCGAACCAGAAAGCAGTCCTTTAATTAATGTCGTATGAAGTGTGTGAATGCCTGCAGTACCTGTCAATGAGGCAGGACTACAAAACTGCTCTTTTGCAGAACTAGGGACAATGTTCGTACAAGTTAATGTCCAGCAGCTCTGCTTAGGTGGAATTTTCCTCTCCCAGGTGTCTTCTCACTAACTGCATGTGCTCTTCCTGTGTACCTGGAGTGGAAGTCAATTTGCACTTCTGAACACAGAGTGAGTATCTCTGGCAATGCACCAGCCCTTGATGCTCAAAAGCATATGCAGCTGTTCTAAGGAGATAAAATATTGATCTCATACTAACAACTTAAAGTAATTCTTCATAACCAAACTGCTACCTAGGGAGGTGAAACTCAACAGTCTTTAAAGTTTGGGGTTTGTTGGTTTTGTGTTTGGTGGTTTAGTTTTTTGTTTTGTTGTTTTTTTTTTTCCTATTATTACATATGCATAACTGCAAGTAGCTTGGATATCTTCTCTTGTTCTGAAAATGTGTAAGTTCAGGTAAGCAGCAGGGCTTGCCTATGTAAGTACACTTATGTGGGAGGCTGTAAGGGCTTGGATTTGGAGTCCCCCTCTGCATTGAACCAAAGAGGTCTTTGCTCACCTGTTGTGGAAAAGGATTCATTGAGATGCAGAAATTACCAGATGATGTCTGCTTGATGCAATGGCTGGACTGACAGTTCAAAACTCAGAAGTTTGAGAGGTGAGCTGGGTGACACCTGTAATTCTATTGGGCCATTCTCTCACACGCCCAAGTATATATTATTTTTTCTACATTTAGTGCTGTAACATATCAGAAATAAAGAACTTTAAGGTCAAAGTAATAATATTGCCAGGCACCATATATTTTGAAAAGACTTACATTCATACTCAAGTACTCATTCACACTGAAGCTTTCCCTGATGTTTATTTCAAAGTAGCTGGGGTTAGCTACTGCTCTATGTAAATAAGGGTAAAATGTGGTCTTAGAAGTTTTAGGACTCATTTTCCTGCACTATTTTTCATCTCTTATTACATTTTAGCTGTAGAGAGTTATGCTATAGACTAAAAAGACCTGCAAGAGACTGAATCACACATGACTATTTATATAACTTTCTCTTTGAACCTGGTGATACTTTTTTTTTCGTGTTTGTCATCAGAATGGTCAGTGTTTTACTGAAATGTTGGCATATGGGGAGCAGAAAGGGTGCCAACTGATGCTAACGTTTCAACAACAGCAAGAAAAAAAAAAAAGGAAAGGGGGAAAAAAGAGGATAGAAAGACTAGCTGGAGAATGCACTGTTTTTCTGGAATAATGGCCTTTCTCAAAGTACTGGATTCTTGTTGAGCTGTGGCTGCTTCCAGTCATTTCTTAATGAGAAAGCACAGCCAGGCTTGAAACTGTTTTAGCCTTTAGGTTTCAGCTGTTCCATTCATGTCCAGCTTGACAAGGTAGCATGGTAACCATTATATTAGACAACAAAAGGAAAAGTCATCAAATAAATTGTGACTATTCTCACTGTTCTTCATTCTTGTTTTTCTGTAACCATGTAGAGCAGACGTTATAGAAAGTCTGATGGAGTTAGTAATTCTCAGCACATAAGGACAAAAGTAGTGACAAATCTTTTATTGTAGGCAGCCTTATCATTTGTCCCTCATTAAAAAACATTAATACAAAGTTAATTACTCGCAATATGCAGACTGGTGGTTCTGCCCTTGCAGGACTATATAGAGGTTGACAACTTTACTAGTGATACTGCTTGCCTCATTGGACCTATTTTAAGATTATACTCCCTGTATGCCTTCCCCCTTAATAAAACCTCAGTACGTTTGCTACATTTGCCACAAAGTCTCTTATCTCCCGAGCATGTCCAGAATTAGCTATTTTAAATTGTTATCTTCAAATAAATCAAGTTTTCTTAAAAGAAGAGTATGTAAGCTGGTGGTATATGACAAAAATAATTCCTGATGTATTTATTACATCTTTGTAAATGATCCTGAGTGATAATACAATGTTCCTGAGTGACTGAATTCCTGGTCCCGAGTTTTGGTTTGGTCTTGGTTCTTATCTTAACTGACCTGCACTTCTGTGCCATTCCAGGTGAATCTGCCACATTCCTATTTAACTGCCTGAATCTGTTATGTATATTGGGCTGAGTTTTATGAGCTGGGCTTTTTAAAAACACGTAAGAAAACATTTGATATGTTTATAGCACCATGAAATTACAGATTGTCAAAAAAGAGGGTGAAGACATTAATATATATTTCACTGTTTTGTAGGGTGGATAATATTACAATGTGAGAACATCATGTAAAACAGACATTAGCTTTGTTAATTTGGGTGCCTCCTCAAAAAATACCTAAGGTGTTTACACATCCTTATAGTGTGGGGGGAAAAAAAGAATGGAATCATAGAGTATCTTTTTCACAAGTCTTTCAGGAGTGAATGAGCAAGTCTGCTTTCTGTACAAGCCACAGACATCAAGTAAAACATCTTAGTGCTTTGGTCTGAGTAATGTTAAGAAAAAAAAAGCCAACATTACTGTATTAGACCTTCATGTGGCTAAACCAAAACACTGGCAAAACTTCAGTTTTCTTCCAAGTTTAACTGTAGCACCAAAGGTCCTAATTTATTTACAGTCTATTTTGGCAGCAATTAGTTTTGTGTAGTCCTTTCTTATTCTTCAGCTACTCTTAGGGTCCACTGGCCTTAACTGTCTCTCAAATGTTTTTTACTGTGGGGAGTAGAAAATAAAGAATAGTACATAAATGTTCAGGTGGTTCTAGTTATGTCTTTCTCAGAATGTGTGAGTAGGGGATTAAGTTGAAAGACTTAAAAGACATAAGGATAAGAAGCCATGTTTATTCAGTGCGGGTTTGGTTGTGGAATTAATTGTAACAGCCTTTTTCAGATCCTATTATAAACAATTATTTTGGAAGCTGTGATTGCTATTTATTTTTGTACACATTCAGCACAACTAAACTGTATAGTATAATATAAGTGTACCGAGATTTGAACCCTAATTGCTTGGCTTTATGAAGAAAAATTAGTTTATGGAGACTACATAATTATCCTTCCTGGGTTTGTTGTATATTATTGTGAAAGAACAGGATCTCAGCACACAGGTCTGCAAACATGGGAACCTGTCTTTCAGTTATTGTTGCAGTAACTACTTAGAGACACAGACTTCATAGTGGCATGAAATAAGGGATCATTTTGGTATTAGCACTAGCAGTAATTGATGACAAGTCAAGTAACTGAAATTTGCATTTGTTTTTATGATCAGCATGAAGCCTGTGAAACTAGGCAGTTTTTTCTGATGCCATATCTAACACAGAAAAGCTGCTCTTCTGTGCATGCTTACTGTCTTTTTCTTTTTATTACAAGTCAGGTTTTTGCTTAGGTCCATCTTTTCCATAAGACTGACAACTTTCAACTTCATTCTCAAAGTCTGCATTCAAATGCAGATTTATGTCTTTGTAGCTGGGACCAAATAGAAGGTATCTTTGACAAAATGCTAATAAGAGTGCTATGATGAGACACTCTTCCTTAAACATACCTTTGTTCTTAAGAACATTTATTTGAAATCTGAACTTAAAAAAAAAAAAAAAAACCAAACCCCAAACGGTTTTGCTCTTATCAACATTGTTTTAATGTGCTCAGAATATCTCATCTGTATAAAAAAATAGTTGATGGGTGAGAGTGAGCTATGTATTTACAGTGCTGAATGTGGGAGGGTTTGCTTTATTCCAATCCAAAAAGGGATTTTGGAAGAAACAGCTATTTATGTTCCTTTTTTTCTTCTTTATGATTTAGTTGATTGCCATCCTGCATTTGCAGCCCTGGGCACATGATAAGCAATGCTGAAACCTGGTTTATCACCTGCAATATAGAGATGCAGAATACTGCAGCCAAGAGATGACTTGGGAAATGGGAAATACTATTGAAATCCAGTGTATTTTTTGTTTAAAAAAAAAAAAAAAAGAGAGAAAGTACAAAGCCTGTAAATGACACATCTGAGAAAATTGAGAGAACCTCAAAAAATTGCAGATCCTGAAAGATTCTAAGACTGAGAGGTTGTTTTTTTGGGGTTTTTTTTTTCCATTGAGGAAAAAATAATTGAAGAGAAAAATATCATAGAGGAGTCTACTCACAAGACACTCTGTGATTTGCTGCATTTATCAAGTTACACACTCAAACTCTACAATTGCAAGACAGCTTTAAGGTTAAAGAAAATTCCTAATAACCTTATTATTCTCTCTTAAAAGCAAGTAAAGTCCTTTTAACTGCATTCAGGGTCATTTTTCATATGGACCCATTAGAGTTAAATTAATGTATTTGTAGAGATAACTCAGTCATCCAAAATTACTTTTCTTTCTGATGTTCAAGCCTTTGATACCATACTTTGTGTTTGAATTGAATTTTGGAGAGACACTAAGCATGTTAATTAGATTCTCTTTGTGCTCTAAGAGGGAGGAATAGCAGAAGGCATAATTTTTAACATTTCAGTTGAGTGCTGTTTGCAGTGCACCTCTTTCCTACAGTAGTGCAAGCAATTAGAAGTAGACATTTCTAGTACTGACACTCACCATCTAATAGGAATTTGCTAAAGGTATTTGTGGCATTCGGATAATATTAATCTAGTACAGAGTAACTTTAAAATTAGATTAAAAAAAGATATCCTGAGTGTCATATATAAATGTTAATATATTCCCCAACAACAACACTGTTTTGTGACACTGTGAATGCACAGATACTTGACTGGAGCAAAAGTGTAGCACACAGCAGCTAAGCAGGGAAAATATTGCTATTAGCTGATCCCTGCCTGCACAACCATGACGCTTATTAAAATTTATGGTTTTTACAAATGAGACAACAGTATTAGGGGTCTCAGTAATGACAAGGAACTGAGACAAAGGGCTTTGTCTGCTTGATTCACAGTCACTGGAGTGTGCTGGCAGGGCCAAGTGCCAGGAGGCAGCACTGTGTGTCAGCATCTGCCAGTACTTATGTTGGCACTCCTGTGATTTAGGGGAGCACTTAGGTACAATAGTAGATGCACCTGAGAAAATGAGGACAAACACTCCCCTCTATAAACGTGTTCCTGTGGGTGAAAGTAAATCAGTGAAGACCTTTCTCCATCTTATTGTTCATGGTCCTAATTCTACTGCCAGGAAGGGTTTAGATGTGAAGTCTGACCCAGGCACTGCCTGGAGCATCTCTGTCCCTGATGCCTCAGGGCCGGCTAAGCACTCAGCCGGAGCAAGCCAGCCACTTCCCACTCTGTAAGCAACAGTGCTGCCCGCTTAATCTAATGGGGTGACTCAGACTAAGGTCTCCAAAGAAGATGGTGGCAGGAAGTTGAAGGATAGCAAAAATGTTAACTGTGCACACACACACAAAACAAGAAACCCGAATGGCAGAAAAAGAAAAGCTAGCAAAAGGGAGAATGGAATAATGAAATGAGTGTACCAGTGAATGAAGACATGGCATGAGTGAGAAAATGAGGTGGAACAAACCAAATTTCATAATTAGTTATCCAAAGTAAAGTGAAATGCAGCCTATGAAATTAGTAAAAATGGCATTTGTTGTCATGCTTGTGAAGGCCAACAAGTTTTATTAGCAGTTGCTGGGAAAAAAATAAGGTTTTAGGAAAATATAAGAAGTGCATGGAGAAAAGAGAGAGCAAGTTACAACCTTTGTAACTCACCCACACTGGCAGTTTTGGTGGAGGAAGGAGTTGCATGAAAAGTGCAGCTGAGCGGGAGCTTCCTGGAGAGCTGCCTTCTCCCATCAGGCAGCGTGCCAAGGGAGCGAGTCTAGGCACTGACCACCAACAGAAAGATTATGGATTTACTAGAGAGAAGTGATCTGACAGCTGCAAGACCTGGCAGTAGGGAGACATAGAAAAATGAAACCCCAGATGAGAGAGAATTGAGGTCAAAACAAGAACAGATGTGCACTAAAAATAGGACAAGAACAAGATAGATGTAAAGGTCCTTGCAAGTAGACAGATACCAGGGAGGAGGGAGAGAAATCTTATTAAAGAGAGATGGAAAAGCAATGATAAAAGGGGGGCGGAATACTGTGTAAATTAAGAAGCCTCTTTCCTCTCATTCAGCTCTAACTAAATCACCTCTTGAATCCTCAGCCTGTGTTATTCCTTGGAAAAGAAATGAACCTTATGTAAAGAGCACCAGGGTAGACATTAGCAAAATACTTCTGCAAACTTGAGATAATGACATTAAGGGAATTAGAAAAGCTAAAGTACAGTCTACATTTAGTTCTAATTAGACAAAAGATATCAGTCAAATTACTACATAAAATTTAGATGGAGAATTCAAACAAGTTACAGAAACCTAGACATACATATCTTCTGCCTTCAGTATGATTCCCTGACTTCTCCCTAATGTATCTGCTTCATTTTACTGTTTATTCCCAGTAATTCTTCTTGGTCTGGGGAACCAGACCTTTTCTCAGTGGTAGGACAGAGCATATCATGTACGAGCCCCCCAGCAGACACCTGGCTGACAGTTTTCATGTGGTGCTCCTGGCAGTATGAGGTGGTTTCTGACAGAGGGACAGGGATCGAGAGTGAATTTTGCTTCCAATAGCAACAGAAAGAACGAACTATAACCAACTTTGTCAAACTTTATCCTTTCTCTCCCACAAATCCAAAAACATGCAGGAGGGAAGGTATCCGTTCAGGAACTTGCCTATTCTCTTCTCCCCTTTCCTTCTCTAAGGAAAATACTCCTGAATTGTCATAAATCTCTAGGCCTGCCTTTGCAAGAGAAAAGACACTGAGAAACAAAAATAAAATTACTTGGAAATCTTAATTGTTTGAGAGCAGATCCTGGGAAGCTATCAGAGCCAAACTGGAAAAGTGGATGGAGAATATGGACCTTTACCTTTTGTGTTATGGAGTAACTATTCAGCAACCTGGTTGTTCAACTTCCAAGTATCTGCATGCAATAACTAGGGAATTTCACAAAATATTTGTCTTGGCATTTCCAATAAATTCCTCAAACCCCAAATATCTTTACTTTCTTGTTTCACTCAGGTTCTAATAAAAGAGACCTACTTTCCTGGGAGTTACAACTCAACAAGCATTCTTATGCTCCTGAGATATAATGCCAACAAACTTAACAGATTTTGGTTACTTATTGCAAGGGGACAGGAGTTCTTTAATAAAAATGTGATGTAAAGCAGGCGCTTGTGGGTGTAATGTAGCCACAGGAGTTACCAATACAGAGCTAGTAGGAGTGAGGGTGCAGTACCTGCCTATTACTCACCCGCTGAAGCATCAGTGGATCTGTGTATTTATCTAGATTTTAGGTGGTCCTGGGCCACATTGCTCTCCAGGTCATGGTGAGGATGTGTGCTAGTGGCACCTTGTGCCTGTAGGTTCCAGAAGGGATTTGTCATTTCTGTAGCAGAAGGGAGCTGAGGGGAAGGATGCAGATGGATCCCCAGCAGAGGTGTGACTGGCTGCATCCCTGCTGCCACCTCCTCCTGTGGTGCCTGAGGTACTTTGGTACACACAGGTCTTTGACACAGTGCTGCATGTAAAGGGTGGACAGAGTTTGCTTTCCCCTGCCCTGCAGACCTATAGATTCCGGTATGTGATGCAGGCCAGCCAGGTGCAGAGGGGAGGCCATGCAGCTAGCACTAATTGTGGCAGCTGGCCACGGGTACTGGCCAGGGACTCACATGGCACCCTGCCTATGGAGGTGTGGAGGGGAGCTCTGGCATGATAATGTAATGTACGAGGATGATCAGAGGGCTGGAGCACCTCTCCTATGAGGACAGACTGAAGGAGTTGGGGCTGTTCAGTCTGGAGAAGAGAAGGCTCCGAGGTGACCTCATTGTGGCTTTCCAGTATCTGAAGGGGGCCTACAGGAAGGCTGGGGAGGGACTTCTCAGGATCTCAGGTAGTGATAGGACTAGGGGGAATGGAATGAAGCTGGAAATGGGGAGATTCAGGCTGGATGTGAGGAAGAAGTTCTTTACCATGAGAGTGGTGAAGCCCTGGAATGGGTTGTCCAGGGAGGTGGTTGAGGCCCAGTCCCTGGAGGTGTTTAAGAGCAGGCTGGACGAGGCTCTGGCCAGCGTGATCTAGTGTAGGGTGTCCCTGCCCATGGCAGGGGGGTTGGAACTAGATGATCCTTGTGGTCCCTTCCAACCCTGACTGATTCTATGATTCTATGTTTCCCCAAGTTAAATCTGCTTTTTGCTTTTGGCTGTAATTAGTGAGTGATCTCTCCCTATCATTATCTTGACCCTCACACCTTTTATTTTCTCCTCCATCCCACTGTGAGGAAAAAGCAAGCAGCTGTCTTATGCTTTGTTAGTGGCTGGGTTGGCTCAAACCACAACAGTCTATAAGTCTTAAGTACAGCAACGTGAAGTGATATTTCACAAGCACACAGACAAGCCTTCTGTAATAGCAGGAAAACCAAATGTTTTTTTCCCTGACTTAATGAAAGATCATATAGAATTAATATTTTTGTTCCCATTGCTATCATTATTACTTTTAGACCATGCATGAAATTTTCAAAGAACCAAGTAAAAGTAGTTTTATGTGATTGTTTTGTAGTCTTATGATTGAGGGAGGATAAAGTCCATTCTCTGTCAGAAAAATGCGTGATGCACACATCATACACAAGTACACAAGATATACAAGATGTGTAAGTACAACCTTGGTGCTTCCCAATTCTGCCTTGTAAGGCAATTTAATAGATGCCAAACAAATAATTGTGGTAGAGAAGCATGTAATGGAATTAGTAAAGAGAGTCAGAGGGAAGAACCCAGCTTCCCTCCAGCAGGAAGAAGGACATACAGGAAGGGTAAAAATAGTTCCAAGGAGGAGGGAAAATAACACCTTGAGAGTTCTTTCCAAGTTTTTAGTAGCAACAGAACAGATGCTTTTGCTAAGGAGTGATCCAAAAAGAAGTAAAGCATGGTGAGGGAAAATCAAAACCAAGTAACGCTGGTAGAGCACTTGGGTGTAATGGAGGGAGGGGATCAAAGAGTGATTCATAGGTCTCAAAAGGATAATGTGCTTAAGGCCGTTAGAGAGCATGGCAATATTTTGTATGTAGACTAAGAATGCCTGTATTTGCACCTCGATCAAATATGTCTGGGTAGCACAATAACCCTGAGCAGAAGGTCCCACTATTAATTCACAGAATTGACTGTTCATTTGCAAACATTCTATTAGGGCCTCCTGACAAAGCTTTCCATATTTGTGGTTTCTTAATTTGGGAATTGTTATTTCTTGATAAATCTGCATGAGAACCACTAGAGTCGTATGGGTTGTTCCCTGTCACTGTGAATTGAGTGCCTGGTCTCAGCACAGTGGCTCTAAACAAGCTTTTCTTTGGATAGTTTATAACATCACAGCTCTTGTGGCACATCATCAGGTCCCATAAGCATGTATGGTGTTCTGGCATTTGCAGGCATTTCTAGGGAGTCTACAACTTTGCATACATGTTGCTTGAGGATGCTGATACAAAAGGCACTTTGCTTGCTTTTTGGGTCACCTATTACATATAAAAACAGCTAATGTAATCTAGAAGCAGCTTTGTTTCCAGGTATTTAATGAACTGACCTTTCTGCAGTGGTGCCAAACTTTCATAGCTGTAACAGACAAGAATATTATGCTTCCTAGGAGAAAGGGCACTGACCTAGCACTCTTTCTGCCTTTGTTCCTTCACCCGTCCCATCTTAGTTAAGCAACTTCTACAACATTATGATGGATTAAAGCATCATTTGAAAACTGAGTAATAATGTCAAGAGTTGTTCTTTTAGGCTTATAGCATCACAATTAGGTATGTTTATATGATGCATAAAGCCTGAGCTAGACTCTGGGTTTGAATTTTAATTTGCTTTCAGTTCAAATGGTTGAAATACTAGGACTCCAAGTACTCAGGGAAATCCTGACCTAGAAGAACTAAATTTCCCTCTAGCTACAGTTAATTCACCCCCATAGTCTTTCTGTGACACTGAGCAATCTGCTCTTTTCTAAATTATTGCTCTGAGGTCATTGATCTAAACCATGGTTTTGCTGCAATATGTAATGAGAAATTTGTAAATATTATAGGAAACAGCTATATGCAAGTCTCAGATGACTTTAACTGAAACAACAGAAATGAGCAGCAGAATGCATTCTTAATTCTTCAATCAGAATATTGGACTATATGCACCACAGGGAACCTGACCCACTGAGTGAAGCTGTCGAATGTTTACAGTGTAGTTTCTGAGAGCAGAGGCATAGCTAATTGAAATTGTTTCAAGGGGACTTGTCATAGTATTTTTGGCATATGGAATAGCATTCACTTAGTAAACAATTTGAAACCACTGTCTCTTTCATTCCATTAAACACACAGGTGTTCTACATGTTTGTGTTCTTATTTGGGAAGCAGAAAAACACCGTTGCAGAATAAGGTATAGAAATGGTCATGAGGTCGATATTTGCTGGCTGTATGCCAAGTACTTGCTGCCTATTTATGGTGAGGTCATATTGCAAACATTTGCAATCTAGCATGTAGAGATGACTTACTTTCTATAAAACATTTAGGTTTGTCTTTATTAAATTATCATCACAATATTTTGCCATAAAATTTTATTTACATATGGAGCAGGTAAATGTGTGTAAAGCGTGCAGAAATTGCACAAAAGACTACAAGTGACCTCTAATTGAATGACAAATCTGTTATTAGCGTGATGGATATCATGGGAAACTGGAATAAAACAGAAAATGCCACTGATAGGCATAGTTCCAGCTGGAATTCTGCCAAGGCAGCAGAGCTCGGAAATGGTGCACCATCAAACAGGAGATGACAGCTATTTTGAAACAAGTTTTTCATCCTCAAATTCCTAAATAATCTCCACAGTGTTAGAAACTAATTCTTGTGGTAGCATCTCAGAGAAGATGCCAATGTTTGTAAAGATGCTTGCCATACACTATTCTATCCTTTGTAAAAAGCTATCCTGCTGCTTAGAAGTTAAGATGGAAAATCTGGATTGCATAAGAGACACATAAAATCCCCAGCTCAGCTGGTCATCCTCTGAAAATCAATTTAGTGTCAGAGGAACAGTAAAAATCAAATTTTAGGATATGAAAGTCCCCATCTTTCACACGTGAATAATATAACATTACGTGTAACGTATTGCCACAATATATCTGCTTTGTGTGTTACATGTCGGTCTAGAAATGTCAGTGGATTGAAACTGAACATTGAACAATTTCTGGAGACAAAATTCTGCCTCCGTTTTTTTCCAAAGCTCAGTAAAGCAAAAGCCTTAGAGCTCTTTGGCATATGGATGACAACAGAAGGTTGGATGCAAGGGAGTTCTAAATACATGGAATAAATACAGCTGAGATAATCTGACAGTAGAGTAGGAGGCTCTAGTTCCACATCTGTTTTTATCTCACCAGAAGCAGCCCGTCACAGCACAGTTTCTACCATATCAAATAACTTTGAATCAATAATACAACATTTGATACTCATTCAGAGGCTGTGACCAGAAAGGAGAAAAACTATTTTCCAGTTTGACACCTGTCTGCACCACCCCTATAATTTTACCAAACGCTCAAGTGTAAGTATACATTTTGAACTCTATGTAATAATAGCCTATATACTTCAGGACCCCATAAAACTGTCAGATAAGTGATAGTCTCATATTTAATTTACTCTTCCTGGTAGAAATTTGCATCTTGATTGAGAGTTGAATTTCTCCCACAACACCTTTCAGACATTGCATATTTCTAGGGCTTTCTTTGCCAGATTGGATAAGAAACATCTTTGGACTATTTTGCTTAACCAGAAACCCACTATTTATATGATTCACTGACATTAAACCATTCCCTTCTACTTCTGAGGAAACTCTGCCATTTGTCAGGGTATATAAAGTGTGAGAGGAAATCTCCATCAGTCTCCTGTTGCAGTGCTGCTCTGTTATTGAATTGGGCAAGAGCCTGAGTGTGACTCCAGACAGAGGTTTTGTGCTTAGGCATCTGCTGAGAACAGGCATACCTGTGCTTTCACAAAAACAGTAATGACTTCTGCCAGAAAGATAGGATTTGTTTCTTGGCACTGATCCAAATGTGCCCAAACACACTTCTTGCATAAAAGAGAGGACTCTTGCCTCTCTTGGTGGTGAGGGCCCATAGTTCCAGTTTCTTCTTGGATGCGATTTTTCACAGATCTTGCTTGTCAAAGAGGTAATGGTAGGGTCAAAGGGTATCAAGGCTGGCATTGTGCAAGTGAATGAGCCTGTTTCTGGAGGGCAGGGTGTTGCTAGGGCACAGCAGAGTATTATATCCAGTTAACAAGTTCAGAAGATGATTTTTATTTTAAAAAGTGAGTGAGTTTTCTGCGGAAAATCATCTTTCTTGAGGAAAAAACTCAATTTGAATCCCTGTGGACTTCATGTATTTAGAAAGAATGACAAATAACAAATAATATTTTGTACTTGGTACTATTAAGACTAAAAATTTTAGCTTGTATTAGTTGCGTAAAACCAAGCATTAAGACAAAAAGTATACTTTGTAGTCCCTACTAATTAAATCTCTTCACTTAGAAGTCCCCAGTACATTCTTTCTTCCTGGTAAATGGGGGTGATATATATATCAGAACTGAGTTTCAAAAGGATAGCAACTTAAGGCAATCTAGCAAGGAAAAGTGTTTTAGGTGCTTCCTTTTCTTCCTTGGCAGTGATTAAATGGGGCAGCAGTCTTGATTTAAACTAACTGCAAGTGGAGGAGTTGTAGAAGAATATTTACAGGACTCGTTTGTCTCTAGAAAACGTCAAATGATGTAAGAAATAGTTTCTAGATGTCTCAAGATATACTGCTGGGCACATTTAAGATATGTTAGAAGTTGCACAAAAGAAAGCTACTTACTTTGCTCACTTCCTCTATGCTAGAATAATCTTTGTCAAGTTTCTGCAGAAGTGTTTTGCTGTAGCATCAGTTAAGCCACAAATTCTAACCTACTGGAACTCAACTATTTCATGCTGAAGTGATTCCTCAAACAGCAGGGAGATTTTTGTAATTACATGATGGGGCAGATGTTGTACTGATACCTGCTCAGTGAAAATGGATTCCCAGTTTGGCTCCCCATCTCTGCCTGTTTGAGATAATCACAGAGGAAGTGAGTGGTAGTGACATGCCATTAAATCTGGTACTGCCACACACTGGGGATCTTTATCTCCTGCTACATTTTTTAATACTATAAACTTGAATAAAATCAGGGATGCACTGTCTGCAACAGTTCAAAAGGAGTGGATATTTCTCAGTGACTGTCGTGCTTCATAAAGAAATATGGCGATGGTCCACTGCAAATCCTGTTACCAGAACAAAGATATGATACTGCCAGTTTAGTTGCGCTTAAGTACTGATGCATAAACATATACTTTTATTCCTTCTGCTCTCCCACCCCTTCAGTGAGGTTCAGTATTCACAGTACTCACGTGTCCAGATTTATAATTCTGAGTCTAAAGAGGCTTACATAAAGTTAAACCAAAGTGGACGTAGCAAATCAGCGGAGGAGTAAGCTTATGGTGAAGAGAGTCTGAAATGGTGGTACTTGTTACTAGAAAGAAACACTTGTGCAGAAGACATAACAGGATTCATAACCATTTGGATTTATTGAGAAAGTTTACCTGTGCAACTTTAAGCAAAAAACCTGAAGCATTAAAAAACATTTTATGAGCTTTTATCAAGCTTTTATGATCAGCTCTTATCAATTTTATAAGCTTTTAACTGATATAATTAGTCCTGAATATCAACTAGTATTGGCCTAAACTTGTTGATTTTCCTTTTATAAATAACATTACCATTAAACAACAAAACCTGATATTAATAAAACTGAGTCTTAACTTTTGGAACAATAAACCAAAAGACTACACCATATTCAGGAGCCCAGAAAAAAGGCAGCAGGAGTCAAGATTTTTCTTCATTAAAATTCTGAAATTGATGAGCTCTTTATTAAAGTCATTCTTTCTAACTGGCAGTATAATTATGCAAGGGATTATTGTCTTTTCATTTATTTTTCTGGAGTGATTAGCTTGTGGTGCTATAAAACTCATTTATGAGAATGACTTATATTTATAATGTTTTAATTAAAATTGGATTGGGAAGCAAATGGGAAATTTACATTGAACATATACAGTTGTGCCAAATATGTTTGATGGCAGTTGTCTTTTTATTAGCTTAGGATAATTAATTGGGGTATTTATGTACTAATATTAGCTAATTAACTCAGCAGCTAGGTAATTAATTTAGTTAATGGTTGTCCAAGAAAAAAAACCCCACAGTGTAGTAGTATAGTCAGCTGCTTTCATTTCACTGTGTTCTTCTTGGTTAGATGATTTTTGTTTTCAAATAGGTATTTTCAAAGTATTCAGAGAATCTCTCTGTGTTCTTGGAGAGGGCATTTTTTTTTCCAATTTACCCATACAAAAACAGGGTACAGCATAAACTGCACAGGGAGGGAGCAGGGTAGTTGGATGATCTTAACTTTCAAAGATTCTATCAGATAAGCTACCCCATCCATCAACAGGAGCTACAGTCACTCCTTTCATTTTAAATTCCGTATTGCAGCATTCGAGTGTTGCACGTGTAAGAATCAGAGGTAAATGTTGGACTCTGAGCAGATACATAGCTAAACCAACAACAAATAAACACAGTATCTGCCCTCATTCACATGTATGCAAAAACCTCAGGTAGAAGAAAGGTTTGGCTCAGCCTCTCCAAGAGATAATTTTAGGATGAAGCGTGGACAGTTAAGTGCAGGATACCTCATTAAAGAACATTCTGCTCTTTACATACTGAGTAGAGTTTGCTGATGCTTTACCTGTGCACAAGATGTTTGGGAACTTTTTCTGTTCTTATTTTTGCCCCTGCATTGCTAAAGCTGCCCCTGAGAACCCTCCACTCTTATATACCTGCCAAATAGTCATGTTTCATAACGTTATTTCTACTGAAAATGCAGAGTTTAGCAATGTTTGGTGAAGGACCATTCTTGAGTCTCTACATCCAAAAGATTCACTGGGTTACAAAATAGTGGAAAAGTTGAGTTTCAAGTGATGTCAGTGATGGACCACAGCTAGTGGGGTCAGAGCACATCAAGACAACTATGTTGGGTAAGACCAAAGATCAACTTGTGACAGTGTCCCCACTGTCCCTTCTCCAGCAATAGTTGTGGCCTGTATGACAAGGAAATTATAACTAGCTCCCAGTGCTGCAGGAGGACTGAGCATGGTAGTGATTCCTCTTTCTGATACTCTCAAAGCCTCTTAAATATTTTCAATTCAATGACTTCCCAAGCTACGTATGGTTTCTCATTATTTAGTTATTCTCCATTAATTTCATCTTCATAAACTCATCCTGTCTCTCCTTGAAGAGTTTAGTGGGTCCTGTGATGTTGTGGCACTAATTACACGTGTTTAATGTCCTTCAGGTGACACAATACTTCCTTCTGTCAGTTAGGAACCAGAACACCATGGACTTCAGTTTATGCCCCTTAATTCTCAGAGATGATTTCCATCCAGTGACAGAGCTAAGGGCTTTGTCTCTGCTGAACTAATCTGCTCTCACAAAACTTTGTCCCTGTTTCCCACAAGCCTTGTAGGATGGTGGTTTGGGAGTGGGATTCTCCCAGTTTGCTTGCTGCTTTTATAAAAGTACATTTATTTTTCTCCGCTAACGAAATGCCTAAATTCATGTCAGATTGGTTCATAACAATTCTGTGCTTTAAGCTTTATTCAAGTTAGTCATATAAGTAGACACAGTGGGATGGAAAAAAATGGAGTGATTTGGAAAAGCAGCATACTTAAATGCCTAAGGTGCTTAAAATAACAAATGACACTGAACTCTGAAAAGCGGGTTTGTGAAAAGGATACTGGCACCTTTGACTCACCAGCACATCTGGTCAGTTTTGGGAGTGGGGGAGAAATATCCAGTCAAGTGGTTTATTGACTTTACGGATGAGAAGTTCAGAGCCAAAACCTGCAGACATTTAGACCTAAGTAGATCTGTACAGATCCCTACACAGGCTTTAAGAGACTATTTTCTGGCATTCATTTCCCATATAGGTGTTTCATTGCTCTTGTTACTGAAAACTTTGCTTTACCTTCAGAAGTCCCGTTGCGTGACTGAATCTGCTCTTTTTTCCAGACACAGGGTGAAACAGTGTCAGTAGCCATTTGTTTGGAAAGGTTGCTGTCTTAATGGAGCTCTCACCTCCATACTTTGAAACATTTACATGACCTCTCTCATACCTTTCCTCACATTTACTCTGCTGAGCAACACACAGCAGAGACCATCTCATCCTTTGCAGCTGCTTTAAATACCATCCTGTAAGCAAACCATGTGCTATTATTTGTCTTTCCTCCTCTATCATTCTATCATGCTTCTTTATTTGTAGGTAGCTAATCCCAAATGAGATGTATGTTATAATAATTCATGTCTCAGTGTCTAATGAAAAAAATTGATGATTTAAATTCATCAATGTTTCTGGCATTCCCTGAGATATTCTCTTACTTTCTTTCATAATGAAACTGAGAATTTTTGTGGTTGATTCATAAACCTACTCCTAATCTAAAGCAGTGCAAATGAGGAAGTTACATTTCTCACTTCTTTACAAAGAATAGCAAGGATATGCACTTGGATTTTCTAACTTGAGCCATCTGGGTCTTGATTTTGCTTGCCTGGCAGATTTGAGAGCTAGATACTATATGAAGAATTTACAAATAAGATATAAAATACAGGAATCAAAAAATTCCTTTACATTTCTGCAAGTAACTTAATCAAATCTCATTTAAAGTCTGCTTTTGCATATCTGGATATTTTTGCATCTGTTTTGTTTCTTCTGGTTTGTTTTTCTGCATATGGAAGCCAGGACTGGTATTCATCCACACAATACGGTGGAAAATACTATAATTTCCCTTCTCCTACTTGTTATTTACCTGATTATACATAAAAATCTGATTTAGTATTCTTCATGGTTTGTCTTGCTTCATTAGCCACAGTTTCCTACACCATATGGCATCCTGGCCTGCATAAGGAACAGTGTGGCCAGCAGGGGCAGGGAGGTCATTCTGTCCCTGTACACTGCACTGGTTAGGCCGCACCTTCAGTCCTGTGTCCAGTTCTGGGCCCCTCAGTTTAGGAAGGATGTTGTCTTGCTGGAGCATGTCCAGAGGAGGGCAAAAAAGTTAGTGAGGGGTTTGGAACACAAGCCCTATGAGGAAAGGCTGAGGGAGCTGGGGTTGCTTAGCCTGGAGAAGGGGAGACTGAGGGGTGACCTTATTGCTCTCTACAACTACCTGAAGGGAGGTTGTAGACAGGCAGAGGCTGGTCTCTTCTCCCAGGCAGCCAGTGCCAGAACAAGAGGACACAGTCTCAGGCTGTGCCAGGGGAGGTTTAGGCTGGATGTTAGGAAGAAGTTCTATACAGAGAGAGTGATTGCCCATTGGAATCGGCTGCCTGTGGAGGTGGTGGAGTCACCTTCATTGGAGGTGTTCAGGAAGAGACCTGATGGGGTGCTTGGCTGCATGGTTTAGTTGTTTAGGTGGGTTGGATTGGTTGATGGGTTGGATGCGATGATCTTGAAGGTCTCTTGCAACCTGGTGTATTGTATTGTATATCCAGAATTGTTTTTCTAGAGTCCTGTTCCTTTGAGTATATATTTTATTTGTTTTGTTCCTGAACTTCAGGTATTATATGTAAATGTATTTATAAAGCCATGCAGTGAATGAATCTAACTTACCAAGTGATCTGTGCAGTACAGTTCATCTGTTCTTGATTTTTCTGGAACATCTTGTCAGATTTTGCATCATATTACATTTTTTTAGCAAGGGTTCCATATATTTTATTCCAAATCACTGCTAGAGTTATACAGAGCTGTGTGTGGAGGATGCATTCCCGCAATGATCTTGATGATTTCCTGTTACACTGGCAAAATTTCTGTAAGAAGGAGGAAGTCTGCAGAGCAGAGCATGCTGAGTAGGCAAATATGCAGTCTTTTGTAGTATTGACTTTGAGAATGCATAGATTTTATTGATTATTGCTACTAATTGCGTGATCGAAGGCACTGTGCATTATTTATAATCTTCTAAAGTCCTTATCATTATGCTATTCAAGTGTCTCACATCAATTTTTTAATGAATTGCCATATTCTTTTATTATTAGGAAAGCACCATTATTCCTTTGTTAGCTAGCTCTATAGTCAGTGACAGCACATAGCACATGTTTTGTACTGCCACTGAAGTGGAGAGGTTGAAGGATGTGATGCTCAATAAGTGGTAGCTCCAGGCATGGGTGGCATCTCAGAACATTTTGGTTTTTTTCCCTTATATATATTTCAAAAGTGTCTTCAGCAGTGAGATAATGGAAAGAATATTATACCTTAGAAATAAATTATCCAGTATCAGAAAGACCAGAAAATAAGAATGATCTAAAACATGTTTTAGATATCCACTTTAAAAATAATGGATATATTCCTGTGTAGCCTTTAAATAATGTTTTTCTCCAGTATCCCAATCTCCAGCATGTATTCAATCATGCCAGAGGGGCATCATTCTACATCTCTTTCACAAAAGAGAGGCTGAGCAGTCTCCTTCCTAACCCTCCTTGACAGCCACAGGACAAAAGTGCAAATGGAGTAGCATGCTTGTGGATTTTTGTCGTGTTGTGTTTGGAGTGGGCTGGGGGTGGATAGAGCAGGGGTTGTATTTTTAAATAGCAGTGGTTGACACCTCCTCTAAATGCTTCCAGTAGCACTAGCATATGAACACAGTGACTAACAGTGCCTGACAATTTCAGTTTTACTGCAGTTATTGCTTTGACAGACCTTGACTTTCTGCCAATTCAGTTGGAAAGAGCCTTTATATCCCTTTTGCTCCACTGGCTTTCCAGATTCACTCTCTCTCTTTTTTTTTTAAGCACACATTTCTTTCTTTCACAACTCTGATTTCTCTGGTGTAATGGTCACAGTCACCCTTTCCCCCCACTCCATGGCCACCTGTGCTGTCTCTGCTGTTAAATCATTAAGACACATACACATATTGTGAGAAGAAGGAGAGAGATAATTGCAACATTAATTATCTTTTGCCTCATTAATTTTTTAATAAAAATGTCTATCTTTGACTTGAACAGGAGCTGCAACTGCTTGATACTTTTAAATATCAAACATAAAGTCAACCTGTCCATTAACAGCCTCCATCCTGACCTGCTGACCTGTCCCCTGTGTCTAGCATTTTTGCCGTATGTCAGTCTCTTCAGATTGCATCTGAGCTTCCAATGAACAGCTGGGAGGTGCTGGGTGATGAACAGTACAGATTCACCAGTTTACCAGCTTCTGGCATGGTGATCATACAAACCAGGCAAAGCTATGTGAACTTGTGCTTGTTGAAAGAAACACACTTTATCAAGACAACAGAGTCAAAGACCAAATTCAAGGTTCTCAATAGTTGTTCATATCTTCTTGTTTTCATGTTTAAGTCAAATACTGTCTACAAATATTAGTAAATGTTAGTTACTGGAAGTAAGGTTACTGAAGTTAGTCTTGTCCTTAGAGTACTTGGAGCTCATGAATCCCAACTCAAGCCAAACAGGCATCTCTCAGGAGCTGTAACTACTCACAAACTGGGCAAAAATGAGCTTTTGAAGTCAACTTATCTTTAAATAGCAGCAGCAATGGCAAAAATACCTGAAAACAAACTGATAGGAATTTTAACAAGATATTTAACATTTCTCAGAAGACATCTGCTAGGTGTGCTAAGATATTTTGGGCAACATACTCAAAACAACAGTCTAGCTAGATTCTATTTTAGGATTATTTTGTCACTGAGGGACACTTACATCATCTCTGCTCAGTGTCTTACCGTTGTCAGTAGATTTTCATACACAAAGAACACTCTTCAGAGGATGGATGCCATATTATAATATTTCTGATGAGCTCCCGTGAGATTCAGATAATGTTTCACTATATGGAGATTCACTCTCTGAGGTAGACTTGAAGCATATGTTGCCTTCACTTTCTAAAACTTTATTAACAGGCATTTAAATATACGAGACATTCTGCCAGTGACCTTTAAATACTCTGGCTCCATGAGAGCTGAATATGAATTTCACATATGTATACATTTCTTTCTGGCACTGCATCCGAGCTCCAGTTTGGAAGTAAATTTTTTTATGTTACTCTCTATCAGTACAGAATTGTACTTTATAGCTCTTCAATTTTGAAATTTGATACAAGGCTTTTCTGAGACATATACATTGGCTATTCTGTCACATCAAACATTGTATTTCAAGCAGACTTTTATGTGGGGTAATAACAGAGATTTTACTGAAGTAAATTGAAAAATGTCAAATATTTTATTGACATTGGCTTGGGTCAGTTTGGTTCTGGTTTCATTTTGGTGAGTTTTCTAGCCCATTAGAGATGTACTTTGTTAGGTATAATTAATGCTCTTTTACTTAAAATTCCTATACAAGCCCAAATATACATTTAATTGAAATACAAACCCATGAGCAACTGCAATAAAATGCCACCTCAAAAACTCTGGTTATAAAACAAAGCCTGTATCTTTTGTCGTTAAATTTAGGTGAATTGAAACCGCTGTCCCAGGGCACCTGCAATTCGGGTCTCATTCATAGAGCCACAAAACGGCAAATTGCTATATAATTTACTTCAGTTAGCTAGAAATGTTTGATCTTTTAGTTCTCTCAATGTAAATAAAATCAGATAAGAGTCAGCTGACAACAGTCATTCTTGGATCTGCTGGAATTCTTTCCAGTTTACTGGTTTAGGTTTTTCATGTTAAGAGGCGTACATTTTTTCTGTGCAAACCTCTACCTGTAGTTAGAACAACAGTGAATTCTGGTCAAAAATAATCAAGAGAAGAGATACACTTGACGGGTTTTTTTCCAGCTAGTCCAGCTAGTTCTAGTTGTTATCTATACTCTGAAGATGTAGGGGGGCAAAAATCTCTTTGTGCTATCATGAAGATGCCTTATTGTAACTACACTGTAAATAATCATCAGGCTACTAGTACTTTTGTGCTCATTCTGCATATCCATGTGGTGTGGGGGAAAATTCAGATACAATACAGTTAAAAATTAGCAGAAGAGTTCTTTTCAGCCATATACGAGGCAAAGTATTATCTTCAGTAGAAGATATTTTTTTAATTATTATTAGTAAATGGTTTGTATACTAAATGGAGTCCTAGAGAAGGCTGACATAAACAATCCAGTTAATGTTTGATGATAACTGTAAATTAAATATTTAATTATGAACATAAGAAAACAACAACTTCTTTGACAAGAAAATTGTGTTGCTGAAGTGAGAATTTAAAGCCTTTGAGTGTCCTCTGGTTTTCATCAGCACAACTTTATATTCAACTTTTGGAAGCAACTGGATGAGATTTGCTAGATTTCTGAGGAATGTTTTCCATTATTTCTTCTTCTGTCAGAATACAAAAACATGTCACTCAGAGAACAGGAAACACAAGCACAGAGAGGGCTCTTTGACAAGTCATGGGAGAATCACAGCATTGTTGAGTTTGGAAGGGACCTTGGAGATCATCTAGGCCAACCTGCTGCTCAAAGCAGGGTCAATCTAAGAAGATCACTAAGGGACATACAGAGTCAGGTTTTGGGAATCACCGAAGAAAGAGATTGCACAACCTTTCTGGGCAAATAGTGCCAGTAATTGACTCTCACAGGGAACCAAAGCAAATAACAAACCGAACAAAACAAAAAAACCCCACCCATCTGTCTGTATTTTTAAGTGGAATTTCTTTTTGGGCCCATTATCTCTTCCTTCACTGGGCACTGCTGCGAAGAGTCTGGCTCAAACACCTTGAAGCTTCTGTTCTCCAGGCGGAATAGTTCTTGCTTCTAGTCCCTCCACTTGCAAATAACTGTATTGCATGTAACAGCACATAGAAGCTTAGTGCTCTCCTGTTATGTCATTATATGAGAGGAGCGAGCCTTAACTAGTCTGCTCCTTGAAAATATTTTGCTCATCTTGTAGCTAGAATATACTCTGTATATGTATATGCAATTAAAACCCCCCACAAACAACAGGCCATCAAAATCCCCAAAGCCCAATTACTTCTCTGGTGAGACCCCACCTGGAGTACTGCGTCCAGTTCTGGAGCCCATATTACAGGAGAGATGTGGACGTGCTGGAGCGTGTCCAGAGAAGGGCCACGAGGATGATCAGAGGGCTGGAGCACCTCTCCTATGAGGACAGACTGAAGGAGTTGGGGCTGTTCAGTCTGGAGAAGAGAAGGCTCCGAGGTGACCTCATTGTGGCTTTCCAGTATCTGAAGGGGGCCTACAGGAAGGCTGGGGAGGGACTTCTCAGGATCTCAGGTAGTGATAGGACTAGGGGGAATGGAATGAAGCTGGAAATGGGGAGATTCAGGCTAGATGTGAGGAAGAAGTTCTTTACCATGAGAGTGGTGAAGCCCTGGAATGGGTTGTCCAGGGAGGTGGTTGAGGCCCAGTCCCTGGAGGTGTTTAAGAGCAGGCTGGACGAGGCTCTGGCCAGCGTGATCTAGTGTAGGGTGTCCCTGCCCATGGCAGGGGTTGGAACTAGATGATCCTTGTGGTCCCTTCCAACCCTGACTGATTCTATGATTCTATGATTCATCTATTCAGTGTTTTGGAGGTGAATGAATGAAGTGTTTGTTACTGCCTACTGACAAAGATCTGAGAGATGAGCAATAGCTCCAGGCAAAAACTGTCAAACCTGTTCACTTATTGAAGTTGCTTAAAGAGCTCTGGCATCCTTAGAATAGGAAGAGCTATGGAATATAGCAACCTTTATGTTTTAATAAAAAACATGGTACCACCTGCAGAACAGAATAATAACAATAACAAACCCAAACAAACCCTTTCACATCAGTCAGCTTTTCTGAAAAGGCTACCAAAGAGTTTTGCCATCACTTTGATTTATAAGGTATTCAGAAAGCTGTCTCTAAGTGGTATCTTACTCCAGCATAGTAACACATTAATGCATCTTCCTTTGGTGCTTTTATTGTTGGAAAGGAACCTTAGGTTCATTATGGTGTTGTGCAAATGTTGAAACAAACATTAAAAGATTGTAATATAACAATCTAATATAGTAATGTAAAGTTCTAATAAATGCAATAATAAGCATCATTACAGCTACATAGCTAATGCATTTAAATTGAATTTTGGGGTCACTGGCAATGGTGAAGAAAATGTCCAGAAATAAAGAAAAATTACTAAAATAATAATAATTTTAAAATCCCATAAAAACCTATTTAAGATTAAATAAAATTTAAATTTATCTCAGAACCTTCCTGCTCTTCCAGTTTTAGGAGTTTAGGGTTTGTTCTGAATATGCAGTCAAATTGAATGCAGATTGAATACAAAAATGAGAACAACTGTTGGGAAGAGGACTTTAGGGGAGATGTCTGCATCCTTGCAGTCTGAGATCTGCCAGGGCTCAGGCTGCTGGCCTGAATGCCCCTTCACTGAGTTGCAGTCAGATGACTTGGGCAAAGTCACACGAGCTGCCAATGAATCTAATATATTCAAAGTCAGCATATGGCTGATGGTTTATTTTTTCCTACTCTGTTGGTTTTTTTGTTATGTTTGTTTTTCTACTTTAGTTTTTAATTGCCAGTTTTATTTCATTTTTATGTATGGCTCATCACTAATGTATTTTAATTCTTCCTGCATCATCCAGGAAAAGTAGAATATTAAAAGCTATGTAAATCTGTTTATAGTTGCGTTACAGAGTGCAGCTCTTTGCCAAGGAAAAAGCATCCAAGATGACAGTTGAGTTCAAGCACTTGCATCTCATTTGTGAATATCTCCACATATGAGCAGCACACACATTTTCCCATTTGTAGTCTTATCTTCACTGAATCCATTTGCAACATTATAAATTAGGGTACAGATAGATGATAGGTACAGTAAGCTCAGCAGTGAAAGCATGTTCATGAGCAAAGGTGCACAGCAATAATCAATGTTCATTTCCATAATAGTGTATGATCTAATAAGTCACAATGCAGAACAATGTGAATGACCAGCTGTGAAAAATTGAATTTTCAGTGGGTTTACAAAAGGTCAAAGTAAGGGAGCATTGAACTGGTGAGTTTTAATTTTGTTTCCTCAGACTGAAAGAGCTGCAAGCTAGATTTTTCTCTTTCTTCAGAAAGCAGAATGATTTTGAGTCAAATGTGAGAATTAAATATTCAACAACTGTCCACAAAGTACACCTGTAAGCATGTACACATTGTTCAAATCTATGAATGTAATTCATTTTTAGCATTCGACAGGATAGTCTGAAAGGTATGAAGCATTTTAAGATGCTCTTCTAGCATCTCAAGTATTTCAGTTCATCCAATCACAAAGTCTAACTCGCTCTGGCATATGTGGGTGATTGGAGTAGCAACTGAACTGAAAGAGTGGCCTCAAATAAACATGCAGCCTAAGACAGTTACAGAAGCTGTTCATAGCTGTTCAGAAGCACAGTATTTACTTTTCCAGTGAACTGGAATAATTTTTCTAGTTCTACTTGGCTGTTTTATGTTGGGGGTTTTTGTTTGTATGTTTGTTTTCCACAAGTGAGACAGTACTGGCTGTCTTCAGCTCAGAAAATTGGCCAGGGTTATGCAGAAGCCTTAAATTCAGGCAAGGCTTCCCAAGAAGCCTATGATTCCTGAGCTTGTTCATCTGGGCAGCTGCTTTGGGCAACAGGCAGGACACATAGGCACCTTGAAAACCTAGAGCAGCAGCAGGGAGAATCAGCCTCCTTTCAATTGCATGGCAGCCAGACAAGTCATAGCTTGAGTAAAAAAGCTGAGGTTCCTTTAGGAAAATATGCAGTGTGCTCCTGGATTTGTGAGACTTTTAAGTACCAGTACCAAGCAAATTACATGAGATTGCAGGCTCCAAAGCAGCTTGCTCTGTGGGAAACCAAGTGTGTTTCCAGCAGAAAGCTGCTCAAACTTTGAAGAAATTAATCAAAACAAATATGTGTATCTACAGTATCTTTCTACCTCAGCAAATTAACATTGTTTCAATGAAAAGCTGTCATCCAGCTGTAATAATATTAACCTTTTATATAGTGTCTTGCACATTTCAGAATAGAGTTCTTGTTCTGCAATGAATACCACTTAAGGAGGTATGACAGATTGCCCTAACAAAAAGGATAACATATTGCCTTAACATTGAGCTTTAATATATTCCCTCAATCAGGATACCATTTCTTGTTCTGCCTCCTCTCACTTTTTCCTCCTGTTTTTCTCCATGTCTGTCATCCTGGGCTAAGAGCTTCTTACTTTCTGACAGCAGCATGTGGTTGTGGCTTTATATGAGATGGCAAAATCTTACGTGCCAATGACTTGTCCTTTCTGCTAGTCACAGCTTCTGGTATTTAAGAGCACAATAGCTGCTTTGATGGATTAGACAGACTGAAAATCCTTGTAACCACATGGCATACCACCAACCAATAACTGTAAGGAATGTGTGGGAATAAGGCACATAGAGATGTGTCCTCTGAAAGCATAGTGGCTTTGGGCACACTCTGGTCAGTGTGCAGTGACCTAAGATGACTCTAAACCAACAGGAGTTTGTCCAGATAGAGAAGGACTAACTACTCTAAACACAGGGAAGTGAAACTTTCCTATGTGTGTCTACCCCATAGTTCTGTAACTGTAAAGTAGGGCAGAAAAACTAGTTTTAAACTAGCCTAGCTATGGCAAAAAAAAGAGATGTGCACAAGTTTATCCTACAGAGATAAACCATTGCCCTCGGTAAATCCTTTTGCCCGTCAGCAAGGACAAAGGAAGGGAATTGGGAAGGAACTCTTGTTGCCATACCTACGCAGCTGTTAATTCCTAAATGGTTTCACGTATAACAATCTTCGTTCATTTCTGCTGTAGCAAGTATTATTGATTTCTGCTGCTGCAGCAGTGCCTTAAAGACCTGACCAGTGCCTCTAGGCATAGATGTGTTATATTTTTATAGGCATGTAGGACAGAGATAATCCATGCCCTAGGCTGCTATCAAGTCAAAAGACAACAGGATGTTAAAAATTTATGGGAAGAATAGGGGAGCAGCAAGATTGTTAAAATTGTACATGAACCAGTAGACAAGAAGTAGCACTGAAACAGGAATATGAGGATGCACTCTTTCTTCTATACTATGTGTGAAATTTAATGTTAAACACTGAAGTGTTGTAGGGTAAAGCAGTGATTTTAGTGCTTATGGTGTGAATGTGTTCATTAACAAAAGACTTGCTTGTTCTTGCAACAGGCAGACAACAGGTCACTATAGATCCACAAAATACCATCGTGTTAGTGAATCAGCAAAGTGTGCTTTCATGATGTCTTGTGATATTAATTAGCTGAGACAAGGTAGTATACCTAGCATTTTTAATTCTACTGAAGGTATCTATAACAAAAAAGCAAGAAGTCACATTTTATTCTGTATCACAGCACACATTCAAAACTGAAAGGCTTCTGACATGACTGCTTGAAATGAGTCCCCACAGACAATGGTAGTGTAGTTTAGAAGGGTTAGTTTCAACTAACAGTTATTATTTTGATAACCACTACAGATCTCACGCTTGTACAAGCCTCCCAGATCAAATACACTTTTCCTGGAGATCTAGGCTTCAATTGTCTTTGATCAGCAATAGAGATAAATTTGCATCCTGTAAACTTCTGTTGTTACTCTGCCTTAGAGCACTGGAATTGTTTTTTCCTTTTTTCTTGTTTAATCAGTTAATGTAATTATATTTAAGTGTTTCTTCTTTGTCTTCCTTTTCCTTGCCATGTTCTCACAGCCCATGGCCGTTAATAGGAGCACTGGGAAGTATCTGAGCCTGGGTGTCATGACAGGCAACCATAGATGGGTCAAGGCAATCCGTGGGTTGAATCACTGGTGGTTTGTTCCCATTAATGCAGGCATTCACCAGCCTTAGACTGTAATGCCAGAAAAATGCTCTCTCTCGAGAGAGCTTCAAACATGAATGAGCTACCAGGATGATAGAGATTCCCTTTTTACAAGGAGTAACATGGAAAAGACAAGGGGTAATGGGCACAAGTTACTCCTGGGGAGATTCTCATTGGACTCCAGATTTGTAACAATGAGAGCAGTCAGACATTGGAATCATCTCCCAAGGGAAGAAGTGGACAGTTTTAAGACTCAGCTTGACAGGGTGCTGGGTCATCACATTTAAAGTACACTATCACCTAGAAAGGTTGGACAAGGTGGTCCTTGGGGTCCCTTCCAACCTGGCATTCTGTGAGTCTTTTAACTTAAAGTTATTTTAAAGAAAGCTGTCTGCCACTAAAATGGAAAATCCTATCTTTCAGGACTGTAAGCTAAAAGTTCCTGGACTTTATTCTATCATGCCTTAATACTAACAGTAGCTAGTGATGATTTTAAGAACTAGATTTTCCAAGGCCTAATACCTCATAAAGCATTTCAGTTTCACGGCCTGGAATAAAAGGCCAGGTTTTTGGAAAAACATAACTAAATGAGATTGTACAAGCACGATAGACCTCTTCTCAAAAGAGTGATGATTCATCTATGGGGACTTAGGTTAAAATGAAAACAAACAAATTTCTAAATGGATATAAAATGTGTTCCAAGTGATTCCTATCTGATGGCTCTTCTGGGAAATTCAGTGAGATCTAGAATTTAAACTAAAAGATTTTTCCATCTTTCCATCTGTGTCTCACTGCAACTGGCTTTCAAGTTGTGAGGCTGAAGATTATTGTGCTGTTTTCCCCATCTCTTTCTTTTTTGACTCCAAGAAACCCTTAGCAATATATTTCACAGGTTACACTTTGAGATAAATGGAACCATTATTTCCCTCCCTTTAAAATTTTCTGAGACAGATGTCAACAATAACCTTAATACTTCTCTGAATCTTGCTTCCCTTTTCTTCTTTTTCTCTCCAAATGAATCAAGGTGAAATAGTTTTAGAAGCTGTTTAGAACATTGAGAGGTAACTCAATAAAAGAGGATACGATCTTGAAATATCTGACATATTTCTTCTAACTATGATGATTGCAAATATAACTGAATTTCATGCATCTACCTAGGTGGTTCCTTGCACTCAGAATATGTGAGTGACTATCACGTGGTATCTGACCATCTAAAGACCTGAAAGCTGCAAACACCCTGAGCTGCTAAATACATCCATTTTCTTTTACCAGGTTTAGAGCCCAAAATGCTTCAGGTACTTTCCAAGCACAGAGATAGTGCCTGTCTGACTTCCAGTCAGCACCAACAAAAATGACATTTTGTTGGCAAGTTTCTCTCACTTCATAGAACCAGGTACTATGATGCTCACCATAAATCCACTTGACTGAAATTTTGTATTCACTGAAATCCTCACAGAGCTCTTTTCTCAGCTTTGGTGTGTTGTTCTGGCATAAAAAGTTTTGCATAGGAGCATGAAAACTTGCTGAATATTGTTTATTTTCCTAGCATGCTAATGAAATAGAAGGTGGAATTATAGTGTATAAATTTATTTCCTTAATGATTATGCTTCAGGCAATTAACTCATAAGTCATTTCCAGGCCTTAGAGATTTCTGTGACACCTCAGAGCTAATGTTGTAGTAAAGGTAATGAAATTAAGTGGTAGATAGAGGGTATAGATTCTGAGATGCATTCATGAAGCCTTCTGTGGGCTGCAGAATGTTGGAGCTCCTAAATTTATCTTCCCTTTTTTGCCTAAGTAAGCAAAAAGATGAAAACCCAAACCATGCAGGGCTCTCTGCTCTAATACTAGCAAGAGATCGCAATAGGAACTAATGCTTAACCTCTTGTTTTTAATAACAAAAGTTAAAATCTACTCTCATAAATTCTGGTATAGCTTTCTGTTTTGGCAGGTAAATACCTGAAAGGAAAAGTTTAGACCTGAAATTGAATGAACTACATTTGGCATTTATCTGTGGGGTTTTTCTACTTGCAGTCCATAGGTGAAGAGTGTAAATGTGCTCTTTGAATGTATCATCGAATCATAGAATCAGTCAGGGTTGGAAGGGACCACAAGGATCATCTAGTTCCAACCCCTTGCCATGGGCAGGGACACCCTACACTAGATCACGCTGGCCAGAGCCTCGTCCAGCCTGGTCTTAAACACCTCCAGGGACTGGGCCTCAACCACCTCCCTGGATAACCCATTCCAGGGCTTCACCACTCTCATGGTGAAGAACTTCTTCCTCACATCTAGCCTGAATCTCCCCATTTCCAGCTTCATTCCATTCCCCCTAGTCCTATCACTACCTGAGATCCTGAGAAGCCCCTCCCCAGCCTTCCTGTAGGCCCCCTTCAGATACTGGAAGGCCACAATGAGGTCACCTCAGAGCCTTCTCTTCTCCAGACTGAACAGCCCCAACTCCTTCAGTCTGTCCTCATAGGAGAGGTGCTCCAGCCCTCTGATCATCCTCGTGGCCCTTCTCTGGACACGCTCCAGCACGTCCACATCCCTCCTGTAATAGGGGCTCCAGAACTGGACGCAGTACTCCAGGTGGGGTCTCACCAGAGCTGAGTAGAGGGGGAGAAGCACCTCCCTTGACCTGCTGGTCACACTTCTCCTGATGCAGCCCAGGATCTGATTGGCTTTCCGGGCTGCAAGCGCACATTGAGAGCTCATGTCGAGCTTCTCGTCCACCAGCACCCCCAAGTCTCTCTCCTCGGGGCTGCTCTCCAGCCAGTCACTGCCCAGCCTGTATTTGTGCCTGGGATTGCCTCGACCCAGATGCAGGAC
The DNA here is from genome assembly GCA_033816785.1 of Picus viridis. Taxonomy (NCBI): domain Eukaryota; kingdom Metazoa; phylum Chordata; class Aves; order Piciformes; family Picidae; genus Picus; species Picus viridis. The sequence goes on along the minus strand of CM066584.1, from coordinate 11,820,660 downwards.
CCTGCACTTGGTCATGTTGAAGCTCATGAGGTTGGCTTGTGCCCACCTCTCCAGCCTGTCCAGGTCCCTCTGGATGGCATCCCTTCCCTCCAGCGTGTCCACTGCACCACACAGCTTGGTGTCATCAGCAAACTTGCTGAGGGTGCACTCGATGCCACTGTCCATGTCACCCACAAAGATGTTGAACAAGACAGGTCCCAGGACTGATCCCTGAGGGACTCCGCTTGTCACTGGCCTCCACTGGGACATGGACCCGTTGACAGCCACTCTTTGGGTGCGGCCATCAAGCCAATTCTTTATCCATCTAGTGGTCCATCCATCAAACCCATGTGTCGCCAGCTTGGAGACCAGGAGGTGGTGCGGGACAGTGTCGAAGGCTTTGCTCAAGTCCAGGTAAACGACATCAGTTGCTCGCCCCTCATCTATTAATGCTGTCACCTGATCATAGAAGGCCACCAGGTTTGTCAGGCAGGATTTGCCCTTGGCAAAGCCATGCTGACTATTCCCAATCACCTCTTCACTGTTCTTCTGAGTCATTAGTGCCTCCAGGAGGATCTGCTCCATGATCTTTCCGGGCACAGAGGTGAGACTGACTGGCCTGTAGTTCCCCGGTTCCTCCTTCTTGCCCTTTTTGAAAATGGGAGTAATGTTTCCCCTTTTCCAGTCTGTGGGGACTTCCCCAGTCTGCCATGACTTCTGGAATATAATAGAGAGGGGCTTGGCAACCTCATCTGCCAGTTCTCTCAGCACCCGTGGGTGTATCCCGTCGGGTCCCATGGACTTGAACACTTTCAGGTTCTTCAGGTGATCACGAACCTGTGCTTCACTTATGATGGGCAGTTCTTCCTCCCCATCCCTGGCATCGTCTGCCATGACACCAGGAGTGTGGCTGAAATGTATTCAGAAAGCATTTAAAATCAGCTTCTGAATGTGGCTACATTGAGCACCTAGAGTTTGAACAATTCTGGAAGAGTGATGAGGTGACTGTCACAACTCGCTTCCAGCTGCAGTGGCATCTGGTTGATGGGTAAATGGGGACACTATTTATTAATGCTGTCTGAAAGTGGTTGCTCAGGGCCTACCATTTTGCCTTCTTCTGGGACCTGTTCCTTTAGAGTTCAGGAGGTCAAGGGTTGCAAAAAGATTGCTCCTTGAAAAGCAATCTTGACCCATTGTTACATATTTTTCAGCAACCAAACACATTTCTAGTACTTAATAAACAAGGCCCAAACTGAGAGTAACATTAAGACACTCCTGGCAACGTCTTTGTTGCTTGCTCATTAGCCTACAACACTTACTCTTCCCTTGCTCCCCTTCTTGCTGTTGGTTTGAAGGTGATTGCTGCAAGGAACAGAAAAAGACCTTCAGAAGGATAAAAAAAATCACACTGCACTATGAAGTTAACCTTGCACTGCACTGTTGCTTCTTTCTTTTTGCAAACACATAGAATCAGAAGGAATCATGGGCCATAGCCTGTAAAAAAAATGTTACAAAAATGTACAAGTCCTTGTGCTTCATTCAGCCAAATTAATGGTGGCTAGTAGAATAGAAATTGAGAGGCATTACCTGATCTGAAATTAGAGGACGTGTTCATAATTTGTGGTCATAATGCTTCAGTGTAATGGAAGTGCATTCAATATTCAAAAATATTATGTAAACATTTTCAATATCTGGTGCTTCATGCACGCGGCAAAGAGACAATTATATTTCCTGCATTCCGAGGACATTTCTCAAGCAACAGTGGTTCAAATCAACTCAGCTGAACATGGATAAAACTGTACCTTCTACAGTAGCTGTTTTGTTGCTTAGCATTGCTGTTGCAGAGAGTACATTTTTGCGATGGATTGGGGTGTTTTTCTTTTTACTGATTATCATCTCTCCCCAGAGATACTCCAGCTTACCTATACACTCAGTTTTGCCCTGGATATGGCACAGATGTGCTCCTGCAGACAAGAGAAATTACATACATATGTCAGAAGACAAAAATGGACCCACTACTAAGACCAAATCCCTAGACTTTAATTTTGGTGAGCATTGGATTCAGAACTTGTCTCTGCAGTTGAAATAGAAAAGCAGTTAAAAAAGTCTCTTAGGCTTTTGGAAGAGAGACAGAAATAATCTTCTCTCTCCCTGCTGGTCTTTTTAGCAAGAATCTCCCAAGAATACTCAGCAAGAATGTACTTGAGATAAGTGACCCCCTTAATAAAAAAATCAGAAAGATTTGGTGTCACAATATTTAAATCAAAGATGTTCTGTAGGAAATTCTTTTGTTAAGGAATGGTGAATTAGCTTATTTTCCTTGCTCAAGTGCTGAGGTTTCAGTTATTTGAGCACTGCCTTTACAGCAGCTCTTAAGGAAACAATAGGATGACGCATCTAAAAATAAGAATAATATATAATTAAAGAATAAATCACTGCTGACACCAAAGTGTATTTAAAAGCAGCTGCAGTCAATAAGATGGTTGGATTATAGTTCACAAACATGAAAGGCATGCAGCCGCGTGGGGCCAATAATGCTAGTTGATTTATTGTAGAAGAAACATGCAGAAGAAATCAGTGGAAACGTGGACCTGAAAGCATAAAAAAGAAACTGTCAATGTTTAAGTTCTTGTGGAGGCATAGGACATGGTGATTAAGAGAACAGCATTTGACAAAGGCCTATACAGTCAGGGCTGTATTTCTCATCAGCAAGAAACTTGTTTAGAAGTCTCTGTATCTGGGTAAGGTGCAAAGAACTACGTTTAAAACAGATGGAAAGAGTTAAAAAAAAATCTTAAATTACTTCAGTAATGTGATCCTATCTTATAAAGATACCAGATTCACCAGGCCATGCTTATAGTAAGTATTCTCTTCTTTCAAACAACAGTCATAACTTTGGTACAGTTAAGTTGCTAGAGAATAAATTAATGTGATTCATGAATAATATCTGTTCTTGCAAATATCCTTGCCTGTTGCATAGAGCAACTCTGACTCAGAAAATTAATAATTGATAAGGTGTAAGCCTAGGAGCAATTGGGATCTTTTCAGATCTTTGTGTGAGAGAGAATTTGTTTTCATCTCTAAAATGAGAGAATTGTCTTAGAGAAATTGAAGCTGGGTGGTCAAAAGCATTAAGCCTTGGCTCAGCAGTGTTGGGTTCTGTTCCCAAATTTTTCACAAATGTTTGTATGACAGGAGGAGAGTTTACAGGAAGAGGTAATGTTCAAAATGTAAGGTAACTCTGAAGTTTGAGCATTGACTGTGTTTAATTAATTAGCTAGCTAGCAGGGAGGAGAGAGACTGTGCAAGGCAGCAGGAACAGGAGTGTCATAAGCAGAGACTGGACTTCAGTTCCCCATTATGGAAATATTTTTTAGTTTTCCTGACTTACCCCTTACTGGATGTTGAACTGCCCTATTTCTTCACTGTGTGATTTCTTTCTAGGGCATAACCTATTTTCCTTTTTATTTTATCTGCGTAGTTCCTGTGAAATGTTTTGATCTGGGTTTTTGGGGGTTTGCACAGCAAGTAGCACTGCACAAATGTATTGGTGCGCAGAGAGCTTAGTTTTGACATGACAGTTGTCCAGACAGCGTGGATTATGAGAAAGTCATTTACTTTCTGACAGGAGTAGAAATGGATGAGGCTGAGCTAGTAATTTAAGAGATTGTATTTTTTTTTTTTCAGGGGTGATTTTTTTTTTCCCCAGACAGATTGTAATGCAGTGATTCCAGAACAAGATGAGATACAACAAACTTCTAGCTTTGTAGATGGTGCAGATGGGAGGAAGGAATTATTCAAAAGTCTCGTCTGTCTTAAGACAGTTGTCCTCATTTAGAAGGCCATTACAGTCAGGTGCATATTGAAAAGACACATTTGTTCTTCAAAACCAGCTGCGTGCCTCCTAGGAGCCTGGTTTATAGCATACCGTTTGGGTTGCTTTTACACGGGTTCTGCCTTTGTGTTGGTTTGAGCCATAGATTATCAATTTGTCAGTTAATACCAAATTAATGTAGTTAAAGTAATTCCTAATTCAAGCTCGCTGGATTAATTAAGTTTTTACAACAAATTCAAATTGCCATGTTTGTATGTAATTAGATTATCAGAAGGTGGATCATCAAGATATTCGGTACTGTACAGAACGTTTGGTGCCTCCACTTTTTACTTGTGGGATTAGCAGGTGTCACATCTTTCAGAGTTATAGATAAGAGCAGTGGCAGTATGATTGTCAGTCTTATGTCTTGCAAGACATGCTGTTGTGTGATCATAGTGCTGGAAGTCAGTGAATGTACTTGGAAAAAAAACCCTTTCTGAACTGTATGTGGTTTATTTGGTCTGTTAAGTTTGCTGTAGTTTCTGCGTCTCTACAATGGTGCAAATGATTTGCAGGAGAGCTCTCGAACTTAATTACTGTTTAAAAGCATTTTTAAATTCCTTGAGGCAAGGTGCCATGAAAATACAAAATGCTATTAATTGGCTCATCAGACATTACAGAATGCCACAGTAATTGCATATTTGAAAGTCTTTTAGTGGTTATTGTGGTGCAACAACTTGGCAATTCAGTTGTAAGCAAAAGTTTCCATCAGTTTATTCTAGTGTACAATTGCAGTATCAGGAGACAAGAAGATGGAACAACCTTGTGAATTTTGCATGCTTTTGTATTAAAAACATGAATGCTAAAAACATTCATCCTGATTAGCCAAAGAATGCTGTTATCTTTAAAGTTGCTCCAGTGAATAGAGTCCTAGCAGTGGCTTTGTAATGAGAAGTGGCATTCACCATGCTTTGCTGCTCCTAATTATTAACTATTTTGGAAGTCTGCCCTACAATAACAGAGCAGTTCTAATCTCTTTAGAGATTGGAATTTAATTTAATCTTAAGGGATAGTAAATGATTGTGTTAGAGTTGCTTAACACCTGGAATTAGGACTTCAGTGGGGACCAGTGTGATCCGCTACTTTTGTGCAAATAAAGAAGGGAATGATGTTTGTGTTCAGTGTTCATCAGGAAATCTCCCAGCTGGGGTCTGATATGAGGGTGGATTCAAAGGAGAGAAAATCAAATATCTGTACACAGCATCTCTAATTTAAAAGAACCGAGCACAATTCTGATACTGTACAGTTCTGATTACAGAATTGTTTGTTAGGTGTTTAAATGAATATAAATGTGATGATCACAACAGAAATACTTGCTTTTCTACTTCAGTGAGAAGTGTGGGGGTTTTTTTGTCTCTGAACATGTCATGGAATATTCAAATGCCTGTTTCATGGCATCCAAATGCATTGTGTCAATTTACACCTTACTTCAGCATGTAAGCTTTAGTGATAAGCATATAAACAGGTCAGTGTACAATAATTTCAAGTCAGCCATGGGGAATAACAAGGGATGTATGTCACAGTAAGCATTTTTAACAGTACATTTACGTACAGAGCTTTAAGGTGTGTGCCTACCAGTTAGTGATATTTTACAGCTAAGATATTAATCTTATACTTACATTTATTCTCACTACTGCAGTGATTGTTTCTCACTCCTTTCTTTTTTTTGGTTAAAATTGCAGCATGTGAATACAGTGGAGTATGTTGAATACTTACTTTTAGAGTGCAAGCCTCTGTTTTATGTTCTTTGATTTGGAACTGTTCTGATCATAAAATAACTACATGAATGCTTCACTCAGCAATTCGATGGCCTAGGGATTTTCCAGAGTACTTTAGAGGTGTTCCTTGAGACAAACACATTTCTTTGTCTGGCTTATTACAGAGACAACATCACCCATTTTTCTCTGATTACTATGGGATGACATACAGCATTGTGGCTACAGGCTTTAATTCTTATTTCTGTTTTCTGGTTTTTGCTGTTTTAAGTAAGCAACGAGAAACCAAAACAGTACTTTATACAGTGGAATTAGTAGCTCTTCCCTGGTATGTTAATTACATCAGTTGCAAATGTCACTCTAATAGCAGCTCCTACTGTTTTGAAAGCTGTCTTATATAATTTCTCTTCTAATGTTAATTCTACTCAGTGCACATGTAAAGTATAGACAGATTAACTAATCTAAAGATACATGAAGCTGTCTAAGCAGCAAGTAGTGTGGGCACTAGGTAGGGGGATAACCTTCATCCGACCTCACACTCTGTTCTGGGGGAACAGTTAGTGCTAAACTGCTTACTAAATAAATAAATAAAGTAATGGTACCATTTTCCATCTGTCTAGAGACAGCTGGAAAGCCAAAGTGAACCATTAGGGAGATGGGAGGTAATGTCACCTAGCCCAGGCCCCTGACATTTCTAAGTAGCAAGGAAATTTTTCTGAGTTAGTCTCAGTTTCTGGATTTGCCTCATGTAACATCTACCTAAACAAGACCTTTCTAAATGTATGCAAATCCCCACTAGGGAAGAAGAGGACAGAAGAGTTCCTCATCTAAGACAAACAAAAGCTACCCACTCCCTAACAGCTAATCCTGCCTCAGGATGGGTAATGAAGCAATTTCCTTCTTTGTCTATTTGTCCTGAATTAAAGGAGGGCAGAAACAAAAATTAGGTAAAATTAAAGTGCACAAACACAATCAGGGATATCAGACTGCAGCCACTGTCCTTTGAGGACTATGTCGATAGTCCTTTGAGTCACACAATGTGGACTAAGTTGTTTTTCAAGAGGAAGTAAATTGCAAGAAAATGAGGTGATAAAGGCAACCCCTGATGGGAAAATGGTAACATCTCCACTCCTTGGAGAAATCACTGACACTTCTACATTCCTCTTAAAAACTCTCTAAGTCCAGTCAGAGATTGAGAAGACTTTATTTACAACATGAGATGAGTGTGTTTTGGTCATTAAATTCTGAGACAGGTTAATGTCAAAGTATAAACCATGAGACTACACAGTGCCACCAGAATGGTCCACAAGGGCAGCAATCTGTTTGTCATGGTGATAGCTGGAAGCAAAAAAGACGTGAAATTGATTTCTCTAAAAGGATACTTCTTTCCAGGTTACAGAAAATACAACTCATTATAGGACCCTCAATGCCTTGATTTGTCTGATTGGCTACGTTCTTGAATAGGTGTTTTGGTGGTTTGTTTTCATTAGGAATGGTAAAGGGTAGCTTAGACATAGAATCTTTACTGAAGGGAAGTTGAGATGTTGGGAGATTGCCTCTCTGCAGCAATTAAAGCACATTCAAAATATTCTGAATGGAAAAGAACCCCACAACTTTGATTTGTCAAAATGCTGTCAGGGGTCAGGAAAGTTCACCTCCTGAGCTCATTTGCTAGTCTTATTTAAAATCACTTGCTATTGTCTGAATAATTATTTCCCTCTGTCCAAGCTGCTGCATTTGGCTAATGTCTGAGAGAAGCAGGAGGATGTATCGTCATGATAGCTGGAGTCTCACTGCCAGCATTTACCAGAGGACAGAATCGTTCTCTCTCACCATTCTCTGGGCTGTTTCTCAGAGCAGACCCAGCCTTTTGCTGAGGTTTCCTGATGATATTTAAGCAGTTGGAACTCACTTATTCATAGTGAGCACTAGAACCTGTCTCAATGCTTTCATCCCTGACTGTTTTGAAACTGTTTGAAACAATCTGAGCAGAAAATGCTGTAGGTACCTGAATATGAATCTGATGAGTGAACCTGGTGCTTTAAAACACTTTCATCATTATCTCCAGTGAATGCAGTTTTTTGTCTTGCTGCTTGAATATTGCCATTCAAGTTGCAGACATCTGCTTTATTGTGCACAGAATGTCTTGGTCCCTTGGATTGGTTTTGGTTTTGTTTTTAAGCTGTTATTTTTGCTGGTTTTCTTTCCTTGTTTATTTTCTGGCATGCTCATTGTTTCCAAATAATTTGCAAGTTTAAAACAACAGTGTCTTTATAGCACTTAGATATAGGTTTAGAGGCTAGTTTAGTCTAAAGGATTGATGAAATATGGAAAGTTAAGGTAGAAGGACGACAAACTCGTATGTATTGGATCAACCTATTAAGCAGAGAGTAGGAGTTAACACCAGTTATGCTGGTGATCGTTCCTTGGTTTTGGCTAACTAATTTAGGATCCCAAATGTTTCTGTAGTGCTAAAGACAGCAAAGCATTCTATATAGAATTAAGCAAAATGTGAAGTAGAAAATCAATGTACAATCAAGAAGTAGATTCACAAGGGAGACCCTTTTCCTACAGAATCTGCTCAGCCACAGAAAATGGGAGCTCAAATACTCAGAGCATACCTGGGGCTCATTAACACAAACTGCTAAGGAGAAGAGAATAGAATAGAATAGAATAGAATAGAATAGAATAGAATAGAATAGAATAGAATAGAATAGAATAGAATAGAATAGACCAAACCAACACCACCTAATCAACTAAACCATGCAACCAAGCACCCTAGCAAGTCTCCTCCTGAACACCTCCAATGATGGTGACTCCACCACCTCCACGGGCAGCACATTGCAATGGGCAATTACTCTCTCTATGTAGAACTTCTTCCTAACCTCCAGCCTAAACCTCCCCTGGCACAGCTTGACACTTTGTCCTCTTGTTCTGGTACTGGCTGCCTGGGAGAAGAGCCCAACCTCCGCCTGTCTACAATCTCCCTTCAGGTAGTTGTAGAGAGCAATAACGTCACCCCTGAGACTCCTCCTCTCCAGGCTAAGCAACCCCAGCTCCCTCAGTCTCTCCTCATAGGGCTTGTGTTCCAAACCCCTCACCAACTTTGTTGCCCTTCTCTGGACACGTTCCAGCAAGTCAACATCCTTCTTAAACTGAGGGGCCCAGAACTGGACTATGCAAAAATGAAATATTGCTTTATTGGGACAGCCTAGATTATGTAACTGCACCTCAATGGAAATAAAGTATATGATTTTCAGTGTTGCCATTAGCAACAGTTCTGTTATTAATTTCAGCCTACATTCCCCTCCTGAAACAATCACTTCATTGAACAAAAACCGTGTGGGACAGATAACGCAGAGGGTTGTTAATGCAAAGTGAATCAGTGCTTTTGGGAGACATACCAAGAGTAACAATGAACATACTCCTTTTTGCATCCCATCCTAGTAATTTCAAACAAAACCAGGGATTACAATTTGCTTTTAAAAGCTTTTCTTAAACAAGCCATGTCAGCTAGCATCCTGAAACTGCAGCTTTTAACACATATTTCCATATTCTCTGGAAAATGTGGACAATATTCACATTTTGGGAAAATTCTCATCCTGATTATCTAACAAAGGCTTTTCTTTGTAAAAGTGAGTACAAAATTGCTAAGTATTCAATTCAGAAAAGCTTTCCAGTGGGACTGTCTGAAGTGCTGGGTTACTTGCTCTCTTCTGAAATGGAGCCTGTTCTGGTTGTATTTAAATGCTCATCTCTCCTTCCATTTTTCTTCAGTTACATCTCAACAGTATTTCTTTATGCAAATTATGCATTTGTAATTGAGTGGATATTATTAAAAGCCTGGGGAATTCCCCCAAACATTCATATTTAGTGAACTGAACAAAACAGACTTTATGTTCCCTGAAATGTCATTACCTACTTTTGAAGAGCAGAAATAAAGCTTTTTAATTAAAGAAATAGCTGTTTGTACAGGGAAATATTGAATTTGCATGTACTGTGATCAAATAATGAATTCCATTCAGGAATGTTTATTTATCTTGTAATGTATGTGGGTGTCACAGCTGCCACAAAATCTCTATCATAAACATAGAGAAGTAAAATAGGCAAACACAATCCTGGTATAATTCCATTGACTGAAATGTTGTTTGTTGATGCTTAAAGTAACCTCAAATCTGTAATGCTAATTTTTGGTATTGCCTACCTGAATCTGAGTCAATAGAATTTAATTGTCATCAAATGGTAGAAATAAGTCTTTGTCTTTAATTATGGGTGCCTTTTTTTTTTCCTTCCAATTGATGTATTTGTGACTAAAAGCTTAACCTTTTCAAAAATCTTCTTTTCATGAACTGGTGAAAAACAGCTTCTGCACATTCTACCATTAAAAAAATATCTCTGTGTGTTATAAACAACTGTCTTAGGGCAACTTCAGCCACCTCCTTGGCTGCACCTGCAGGAAAATACATGGAGTTGTATGATGTATTACCAGCTTGCTATAGTAGCCTTGAAAGTAAGATTTTATAGTGACCATTTCCAGTAGCTATGGGAAACTTCTGACCTGTTCTACATGAATAAGAAATCCTCAGAAACTTGGACAGACTCCAAGCAGGCCAATTGCTTATGGCGTTAATAAACATACGCATCCACAGTGCGTTACAGGTCACACACACAGTTGCTGTACAGCAAATGGTGGATATTAGATTAAAAAATAATTAATTATTGTCCAGAGCTCAGAATTCTTCCTTCTCCAGGAAGTAGCCTAACTATGACTCTTGCACTCTGGCCCTAAAATTGAAGCCTTTTCTTCAGGCTGCAGTAGTTTCACCAGTAGATTTAATAGCAATGTCATCTAGATAGGTTTGCAGTCAGCAGTGGAGACAGTTACAAAACAGTTGTAAACATAGATAGAAGGTATCCGAAGGTATAAACCCTAATGGAGCATTATATCAAACACCAGCACTATTCCTTTTTTAAAAGATGTCTGCTTTTGGAAGGGATCTTCATGCTGGCAGTCCCAAGTAATTATAGCAGTGACTGAGATACCTAAGCCCACAGGAGGAGTACCTATAGCTTCTTGTCTTCATTGTTGAGTCTTCAGGCTTCCTTGCAGACTATCTAGCTGCTCAGAACATGCAAGCAGGTGTTTATATAATCTCTGGAATGTTTCCTCCAAACCACTCTGTAACAAGACATATAACTCTACAGTGTACATAGCAATAAGGAGCCAAAAACAGAGGGTTTGAAGACTTCTGTTGCTTGAAATAACTTTCATGAACTGAAGAAGTCTTAGGGATACTAAACAGACACTTCTCGCATCTTAAAGTGATGTCTGTGTGACTGCATAGGGTAGGGGTGGAATAAAGTCTATTTATACTAATCATAGAAGATTGATTGGCTTGTAAGAGCACTCAGCTAGGCTTTCAAAGCATATATCTGTATCATGATCATTTTCATAGTATTTGTTTCCCCACAGAAGACATTTTGTGCATTATACTTTTTCATTCCCACTTTATCTTTCTTCAATAACAAATGATCCTGCAGGAAGACTCTATCCTAAAGCTCAGATAGGTAGGTTTGTTTCTAGACTTTCAATTCATCATCTGTGAATTGAGGATAATACTGCTTTTTCTACTTTCTAGGAATATTGTCAAAATGAATCCACTGCGGATAGAAAGACATTCAGTTATTATGAGGATGAGTGTTGTGGAAGGGACTAAGTGTTCTCTGCTATAAAGCAATGGAATGAATGCCAAGCAGTGGCAGTGTGAAATGGGTGAAATTAAGTTCTGGCTCAAAACAGGTGTTTTTCATTCCCACAGTTCATTGAATCTGACTCTGATTTTGATGTCAGATAATAGACTGTCATTTGTTTAGCTGAACTGAATCAAATCATTATTACCAAGTGCTAAGTGATGCAAACTGTAACATTTCCTAATGCTTTTTGGCACATGCCTCTTTTATTCTAAAGGTATTCAGATGATACTTAAAACTTTTGCTGAAAGCTTTCATTGCATTTTAATGGATGTTACCCTTTTTAAAAGTTGTTTTAAATCCCCTTGTGTTAAGAAATACTTCAAATCAAATTCTATCTTCAATTCTGCTTCTTTGAGCTACGTCCCACTCTCTGTTCTTGAAGATGAAGAAATGGTTTTAATCTTTTGTAGAGTGCACAGCTGAAAGATCTAATTTAGCAGTGGTTTCCTGCCACAGGGTTCTATTTGTTGCAATTTAATGACTTTATTCTGTGTGTGCGCCGTCATTAATTTTTGCCAACTTCAGAATGTCAGTAAGGCTGTCTGCGTTAAGATAACATGATCAACATTTTTAAATCATGCTATTAGAACTTTTTGGAGAACATTACTTTCACAGGGAACCACTACTGAGTCAACCACCCACCTCTTGCTTGAAACACTGACGTGGGAAGTGGAGTTGGAGAAAAACCTAACTGTCTGCTATTTTTGCATGTTTTACTTTAGACCATAATCCTCTAAAAATACTGAAGTCAATCTAGAAACTACTTTGGCTGCACTGACCTTTTTGAGCAAGCTTTAAGCTCTCTTAGTTCAAGCTATTTAATGTAGTATAGGATTTGGCCAAGGATCTGTATTTCTAAAAAGGATTTTCAAGAAATGGTTTATCCATCTACTCAGGTTGAAGGAGAGTTCAGGTCACACATGCATTCATGAGACTGAATGTGCCACAGAGAGGGCCCATCAGTGCCATAATTACCCTGCTTTGATAAAAAGAGAAAATAGTGAGAGTTGTAGAAAAAAATGGTGAAAATTGTTTTCTTTAAACAGGAGTGCTAGTCTGGGGTATCAGAACTATTTCTGCCAAGCAGGAAATGGTACCATTACCACTAAACTGAAAGGCCAGCTCTGTTGGAAGTGCCAATTACTGGTAATGTATGTGGTGGGTTTCTTAGTCTAATTGGGAAATATTTTTAAAAGACAGCAGAAACAGTGTGAGTGAGTTGTGACCTTTGTGTTCCTCTAGGCAAATTACTGGGTCGGATTCCTAAGGGAGATAGGAAAATGCTTCTGAACAAAATGTGATAGATGTCTTTTGGGCATCAGAGCCTTGTTAACAGTCTCCTGCCTTTGTCCTGGGTTTATTGTACCAATATAAAGTTTAAAACTGTTGATGAAGGAATTCCTACAGACTTACTTTAGGAAATAACCTTTCCACAATGCTTTGCCACACCGTGGGCTTCCACAGGTGGCTGCTGTATTTCACCCTCTAACTTCCACATGAGTAAATGGAGAGTGAAGAGCAAGTGCTCTCAATGGCTTTGCTTGGGGGAGATTACATAAAGATAATAAACAGTGTATCATACACACTCACAGGGTGTTAGATTGCCTGGAGCAGCAGCCTGTGGGTTTTTTTCTGCCTGTAGATGTGCAACGTATTAAGGGCAACTTTTCTTTTTTTTTTTTGTCTTTTAAACCTGGTAAATTCCTCTGGCCCCAAAGATTGTCACAGAGTCACACAATCAACAGCACAAGACTGACAACCCAGGCTACAGCACAGTTTTCTTTTTGTGTTCGTATTACCCGAACAAACTCAGTTTGGCCATAGTACTTTGGTGTATTTCACCAATGCAAAGGTCTTCTTATTTATACCTGTCATCACTGTGCAACACTCTGAAAACTTTTCCATCAGCTCATGGTGCAAAAATAACATGGTCTGTGCACTGCTGTTCATTTTTTAAGTTCCCTTCAATTCCTACAGAAGAGAAAGAGACTGTGGCCAAAGTCTGATTGCCTTTGCTTGCTGCTCTTGCCTCCTGCATTCATAGGGCCTTTGTGCAGCTGAGAACACGAGGTACCCAGACAACAAAAAGGACAAAGCATATTTCTCTCATTCAGAATTTGGAGGCACAATATAATCTAGTGCCTTTTACTCTTTTTCTTTTTTTTTCCTTTTCTTTTTTTCTTTTTTTTTTTTTTTTTTTTCCTTTCTGTAAATCATATTACTCTCATTGTGAAATTGTCCCAATCATCTTGTTTGTCTCTTTTCACAGAGCGATGAGGTTTTAACAGTCATCAAGGCAAAAGCACAGTGGCCTGCCTGGCAACCTCTAAATGTGTAAGTAAGTAGGGAATAGTATGTCTCAATAGCCTTGTGTTGAGTGTTGGCTAATGGGCCACTATAAACTCATTGTATATTGTAATTACTCTCTCTTTGAAGAAATAATCTAAAAATATTTTGATAGATGAGTTTGGGGTTTTTGCCATCTTCTCTCTTTCCTTTGGCATCTCTTCATTTTTTGGTATGTTTTGGTTCAGTGTTACAGCAGAAGGATTGTCCTGTGGAGTTTCTGCCTTCATTGAACAATGATGTTCCTTTAGTGCTTGCTCAAATATATGCTGTACTATTCTACATGTAGTATTTTTTTTATCATCCTGTGTCACACTGTGGCAATGCAGATCTTCAATCCACCAACCAAGAAAAGCCCCAAATTCTTAAATGACTAATTCTTTATTATCTGAAACATGTTACGATACCATATTGATCCTGATAGTTGTATAACCATGCTTGTTTTACCAAGCAAGACAGCAAACAACTTCTTAGGAACCTAACTATGGAGTCTCTGGCACTCAGCAGAAAAGAGAATAAAACTCCTGTTCAGGATGATTCTATGATACTCTTGAATTTACCAGTTGCTTCTTAGGGAGTGGAGGTGGGAGTCAAGCAAGTAGTTTCAGCATAATTTATCTGTGCTTGGCCCAAAGTTCACAGTAACTACACAAGCCCAAATGAGTGAAACTTAAAAGAAGCGGCTAACGGTGAGAACTGCAAGACTGTAGGGACCAGGGACTGTAGACCTGTTTCCTCTGTAAAATATATGGGAAACAGTTAGTGGAACAGTGTCTAGTTTTGTAGTCTGTGTTTCAGAAAGTATATTTAAATGTGGAGGTTAGTCAAGAAAAAGCTGGAAAAGAGTTTGGTTTTCAGAAAACATCCCCTACTGTAAGAGGCTTAGAAACTCTTAAGCAGCTTAGAACTTAAGCTATTCAGTTTATCCCCTTCTACCCACCCCCCCAGAAAAAAAGGTTAGAAGGTGAGCACAGCTTAAATAGTGAAAAGATTTCTGATAGCTGATCCCTCTTTAATCTAGGAGAAAAAAAAAGCTATTAAATCCCTTGTAGCATGGAAGCTAAGGAAATTGGTGACAAGGAAAGTCTCACTAAAGGTATGGGGAAAGACTTTAACAGTGTGACTAACCTTCAGAGCAGCTGAAGGATTTTCCAGCACTGAAATATAATTTAACCCTGAGACAGAGTTGTAGGCTCTGCACAGGAATTGTGGGTTAGGCTTTTTTTGGCTGGTGTTATGAAGTGGTCAGTCAAGGTGACAGTAGTGGCATTCTTTATTGATGATCTTATTCCTCTGAAATTTGCAATATTTGGTTTTGGTAGTGTTTGCCATGCGGTAGTTGTGATAGCTTGCCTTTTTTTTTCTTGCTGCCTTCTTTCTATTTACTCCAAATTAACACTTTTAAATGGAAACTTTTGTCCACTTCTCCATCTGCTACAGTGAGGTTTCTGACTGAAACAAGCTATTTCTTTTTTCCTTCCAATTTCATTTGCTTTCCTAACACAAGATTTATGTGTGATGTTTCTGTATCAAATGGAACAATACTACTAGGAACTGAGTTTTTGGGTGCTTGGAAGGCTGTGGCATTGACAGAAAAGCAGTCTTGCACTTTGTTCACAGAAAGATGGCGACAGGATCTCTTGCTCCAGAGTGTCAAGCCATCATTTTTCAAACACACCAAATATGTCACAAAACAAAAATCAAAGCTAGTTAAAGTATGTTGCCCCTGGTCATAATAGCTCATTTAATACAGCACTGAGAAACTTCACAAAAAAGTTGAGAGTGAGCAACTTCAGACACTTTCTAGGCATATTTTTTCACAAACTTGTCTGCAAATGCCTTTGCAGCATCCTCCAGATGTTATTCCAGTCAATTCTTACCTGTTCTGTATGGTAATTCTCATCTTTCAGTAACACCAAAAGGAGTAACTCTTGGTACCTGTGCTTTCAAATGCTGCACAGGGGCTCCTCTAACCAACATTCCCTCATTTTACAGGCAGTGTTAGCTTTTTGCTGTCTAAAATAATTTTTTATAATACTTTGCCATAATATTCTTTTTGTTTCCGTTGAAAAATATGATCTAAGCTTCAAAAGAGGACAAAATTTTCATTTGCCATTTACTTCTGGTGTTAATTTCCCATTTGCTGTTATGGATGATCCTTAGAATTTAGAGTTGTGCAAGTATTGGATAATGACTCCTCAGGATAAACATTTGGTCTATTATTATGCATAATGCAGCCATCTTACTAATCAAGAGTTGACAAAAAGTCATTAATTACCTCCTTTTGCATAATGATTATTTATATATCTGCTGTATAATACGATGTGATAGTGGTGCAACAGTGGTCTTACAATGTGTCATAATAAGCACAGCCTGAACATCTTCCTGAATGTGTTTCACAAAACATTACAAAATGTATAATACTGGTGAGCTGATTCACAGAGACCTAAGCATCAAAAGCTGGTATATGCAGCCTGCTCATGCTTTATGCAGTTAGGAGGTAAACTTGAGAGTGATTTTTATTGGTCATCCTATCCAAGTTACAGTACCAAGTTACAGTGATTACCGTTCAAGAGAGCAGAGAGGAACAATTGCCTGCCAAAACATGTGAGAGGGCTGTAGAGAATAAATGTTTACATGTGTTGCTGTGGCAACATGGACACCAGGCTGCTGCACAGAGTGTATGTGTGTGTCCCACAGCTCAGGGGCTTCAATTGCAGAGTCACAGACAGACATTGTCATGGAGAGGAAACTTACGTGCTAGGCATTTGCCCACGCCTTCCTCAGAGACACCAGATCAGTCAGACCTAACCCCTTCAGGGGAAAGCTGACAGAAAAGAAAGCAGAGAGGAGTATGCACCGAGCCTCAGCACAGCCCAGGGCTCCAGCCCCACTACCCATGCAGGGTAATCCCCGGGCAACCAGAACAGGCATTGTGCCTGCCCTATGCCTGCCCCTGGGGCTGCCAGGACTTTCTCATCTTTCCAAAACAGCCAAGGGGGAAGCAGCATCTCTTCTCCTTACAGAGGCTGTAGCAAGGCAAGCCACTAATTCTTACCCACATCTTGAGCAGTTGGTAAGCCTTCACATTTCCACTCTGGTCGTGCACAATAATGTGTGAGAGGATGATCCTGGCTGGACACCTCTTGCAGATTCATCATGCAGTTAAATGACTTTTCTTCTACTCTGTCAATGCTGGTCAATGAGGCTGTGACTCTTGAGGCTAGTCATACCTCATTAAGTAATGTTTCAAGTTTTGTCTAGACCGAGGGCTGAAGTGTGTAAGTCAGTGTCTAAATCTGACAGTGATACTGAAAGCCTTTGGTTCATGACACCAGGGATAAGAAGAGAACTGTAACTGGAGCTTTTCTTCTGCTTAGGGAAAAGACAATAGAGACTTCTCAGTGCTGATCCAGTGGAAACAAAGTGCCACCCAAGGGAGAATTGCTTAGTTTTCAGACATGAATTCAGATATAAGAACTTACAGTAGGGACTGAGACAAGTTGCCACCCCTAAGCAGGGAAGGATATAATGACATTAAGTAAATTTCTGAAATGCTTTTTGTTAAGCACAATTAAGGCTAATGCACTTTTAGCATATTGTCATCTCCCAGCATAGTATATAGCTGTGGAAACTATATCCTGCTACTTCACTGCCTGCTTTTTTCATTCCTCTCTTCACATCCTACATGCTCTTTGTCACTGTGTTGGGTTTTTTTTACCCTGTCTCTCCCCTTCTTTATCCTCCATTTGCTTTCTTGTCTGAGGCACCAGGATGCACAAAACTCCTGTGAGCTGTCACATGTGTGAGACAGTTTTGAGTGGTTTCTGTGAACTACTTTTATGATTGCCCACCTGAGAGCACAGCATTGGTAACACGGGAAGGGGACTGCCAGCCCAAGTAATAAAACAGTTTGCTATTGCTCATGTTTGTATTACCAAGTTGTGTATCTGAAATTCTGACTTTAAAGTACTTGCAGGGAATGCATTCTGGGTCCAACACTATCAGGGTACAGCATGCTGTCAAATGAAAGCAGTTTCTCTTATCTTACTTGTGTAAACAAGAGCACAGCTCATTGCTCCCTTCGTTTCAGCTGTGTTTCAGGCAGAATCAAATTTTACTTTCATACTCAGTTGCAAATCATTGGACTTTGACTTTGGAGGATAAAATACAGCAAACACAGATAGTACATCTGCATATCCAACGCCACGACAGAAGAGTTTTGGGATAAAGCAGGCAAGACTTCTAAGGATAGTTTGCATCAAATTCCATAGGCACTAATACCTTTACAAACCTTGTCTTTTGTTGTTGGTTTTTTTCCCCTCGTCTTCATTATACCTTTATTTCAAATCCAGATATCTCTACTGTGACACCTCCTTTTTTTTTCATTCAGCAAGCACTTTATTATCTAAACAGCTTCCCAGGGATACCCACCCGAAGAAAATAAGCACAAATCCTGATCAATTAGTCCCACTCTATAATGTGAGTTAGAGAGTCAGTTACAGGTATTAAAATGGGACCCTTTTAGGAGGCATGAGGGATAGTCAGTTGTTGGGCACAGAAGTGGTGAGTTGCACATCTTGGTATGAGCTGGGTTGTCTTCAATGTAGTGAAATCCAAGACACAGCATGTTGTCAGGGCATTTGCAGTTAAAATCTGTCTGTTTTTTTCACAATCACTTACGTCCCCTCTGATTCCTCCCTGTCAAGGAAAGGCATTATTCTTTATAACAGATGAGCAGGGAATTTAAATCTATTGGGGGGAGGGTTGTCACTGTTTGCTTCTTGTCTTACTTCTTTTTTTCCTTACATTTTTTGCTTTTTGCCTTTTTTTTTTTTTTTTTTTTTTTTACTTCACTGTAATCTGCTGTTCTTGTGCCCACAAAACTTCTCTTCCTTAAAGTAGCTTCCACATTTAGATCATTGAATGATTACTGATGTTGTTAGATGGAGAACCACTTAAGTCAGAAATGGAACTCTTTACTGTCTTCTGAAATGTAATAAAATAACTCCCTCTCCTCATCTTATGCTTCATTGTTAAAGATCTCAATTTATTGTGCCTGATAGTCTACTTGTTACAACTGAAACAGCCTTAATGTGCTGCTGTCTCACTGATAAATATCCTTGTGTAAAACTGCCCAAGGTTATGTACACAGTTGCATACTTAAAAGAGGTCTTCAGCAGTGAGAACAGCTTTAATAACAATTTGTGACTACATTAACGTTACCAATATTATCTAATCAGTTCCATCAGATGGCAGAGAGCTGAAACATAAACGTTATTCATGTAAACATGATGTGTTGCTGAGCCACTCGACCTTCTCAATGTTGCAACTCTTCACAGAAAGGCTAATTTACAAAACGACATTGGAAAGCTTGTAGGCAACCATTTGCTGTAAACACCTAATTCTCAAACTTTCAGTTCCTGAAGTGTTTACATACTTAGACAGTTATGAGTAACATTGCTGAATCCATAAAAGTACAACCTAACTTCAGTGTTTTCAGATCTCACTACATCTTCACAAGGGTGAGGGGACCTCTCTTAGGCAGCAATTGAAACCATATTTACTTCCATAGGTTAGTTGCTGCTTGCCTGTTTTATGAGTGAGGGTCTGATCTTCCAGTATAACTTTTTAGTCAGACACATAACCGTAAGGTTATGTAAATAAAAGATATCCCCCAACAGGGAGAAGATGCTTTTGGTACTTGAAAAATCTAAGTTTGGTTCTCCTTTCCTGCTGTGACAAGATTTGAATGGTAATGCCTGCCTCTGAATGGCTAATTCAAACCAGCAACCTATCTCTTCACCATCACAAATCATGTTCTTCTAGCTCAAGCTTTGCTATTTTGCAAAGAATAATTAAATATTTATTAGGCAGAGAAAGAAAGCAATCACTACAGTTTTCACCTCAAGGAAACAGAGGAGACAGAAGAATTCTCTGAAGGAGATTAATCTCTGAAGCATTTGGTAAGCAGTGAGTTAACCAGCTTTGTAAGATGGGGAAGGGGTATATGTGGAGTAAGTGCAGAGCAGCTGCATGTTCTCATTAATTACAAACAATTTTGTCTTTATTTGGTGGCACTTCGGCAACAACGATAGCTTTTCTCAGCTCCCTCTTTGCCTTGGAAGAGAGACTAGACTGTTCCTGGACAACAAAAATATTTTACTCCTTTCCAGGGTTTTAGCTTTTTGCAGAGAGGGACCTGGGGGTGCTGGTTGATGGGAGGCTGAACATGAGCCTGCAGTGTGCCCAGGCAGCCAAGAGGGCCAACCGCATCCTGGCCTGCATTAGGAATAGTATGGCCAGCAGGAGCAGGGAGGTCATTGTGCCCCTGTACTCTGCTTTGGTTAGGCCGCACCTTGAGTCCTGTGTCCAGTTCTGGGCCCCTCAGTTTAAGAAGGACATCGAGACACTTGAACGTGTCCAGAGAAGGGCAACAAGGCTGGGGAGAGGCCTTGAGCACAAGCCCTATGAGGAGAGGCTGAGGGAGCTGGGGTTGTTTAGCCTGGAGAAGAGGAGGCTCAGGGGCAACCTCATTGCTCTCTACAACTACCTGAAAGGTGGTTGTAGCCAGGAAGGGGTTGGCCTCTTCTCCCTAGCAACCAGCACCAGAACAAGGGGACACAGTCTCAAGCTGTGCCAGGGGAAGTTTAGGCTCAAGGTGAGGAGAAAGTTCTTCACCAAGAGAGTGATTCGTCATTGGAATGGGCTGCCCGGGGAGGTGGTTGAGTCGCCGTCCCTGGAGGCGTTCAAGAGGGGACTGGATGTGGCGCTTGGTGCCATGGTCTAAGTCGTGGGGTTTGTGGTTACAGGTTGGACTCAATGATCTTCGAGGTCTCTTCCAACCTTGGTAATACTGTGGTAAAACACACTTCCTCATTGCTTGAAACACAGTGCATAAATTAGGTAATTTTAGTAAAGAAAACAGATTAGACATTTTTGGACTGATATTTACCAAATTAAACTGAAGAAACAATGTTTCCTTTCACCCAAATAATGAACTTTTAAAGTAATTGATAATTTGCTTAGATCTAGTTGAAACTGATTTTCCTTTACCTGTGTAATTTCTCTGCTGGAAATAGACAAAATTACATAGGTTTGTATGATGTTCATAATAAATGGAGTAATTTTTGACAGTGAAGATTTCAAGTCGACACTTCCTTCTGTATTGTCCTATTAAAAAATACATTATTTGAGGAATCTTTTTTAAATCTTTTCTGAAAACATTTCAGAAGTAACTTTTTGGTTGTTGTTAGAGGTTATGTAATTGATTTATGTACTTATCTGGAAATTTTGAGAGATTAATTTACCTATTTATCTGTGTGAATTATCCATTTCTTTCTCAACTCAAGAAATCAAAACTCAACAAACTCAAAATTTGTTCCTTGTTGTGCTACCTACATTTGGAGTAATTTGGTTTTGAGAGCTTAATGGGGAGACTGTTGGAGGAAAGAGAAACAGGTGTACTGAATAATTTCATGTCCTCTACCAGTGATCTCACTGGAGGAAAAAAAGGCACTTGTTTCTCGCTGTTCATATATTGCCTCTGATGATGGTAAAACCAAGCCAGTGCCAAAAACTTGTTTATTCCCTTATAGCATGTTTTAATCTTGAGATGGTTCATTGCATTTAATTATTATAAATACTAAGGTTAAAATAATTAAGTATTTTATAGCAGATGCATTTTTTAAAGCATTTCAGATAGGGTTGGTATGTGCCAAAGTTCTGTGTGACAGCAGCACAGGTCTGAGCCAGCTGAGCCAGTCAGAACAAAAAGAACAGAGAAGGTGCAGTTGTGCAAGGTTAGCCCCTGGTGTGTTCAGAGTCCCCAGCAAAGTTACACCAGCACCTTTGCTGCCAAGTCTTGCATCAGCTGCTGCTTGAATGCACCAAATAAAACCATCTCAACCACCTATAAGCCATAGTTTCACCTTAAATGACTTTCCTGCAGCACTTTCTTGTAGAAAATGCTGCACCTTTTGTAGGGCCAGAAAGTACAGGACTTGTTCAGAGCCAGTACGTTTTAACTGTTTAGGAAACCCACATAACCAAAATATGGTCTATTTAGCTGTGTCAGTATGAAATGAATCCCCCTGTTTGCACAGCCACTATCCAGGGATGCTCTGTGCCAGTCAGAGGAGGTGCTGCAGGGCCCATTAACCTCCTGCCAGCACCCAGTTCAATGTAGAGGCACCTCTGCATCAACCCCTAACAGAAATCCTCTCTGTTTTCCTCTGGAGGCATTCTGTATTTGCTGTGTAGAATCTCAATGGCAGTGCCAAATGCTGTTCTCTACTAAATCTATATTAATCAGCATTGAGAGAGGAAGATGCAAATCAATGCACCGTTCAGCCTTGATAACAGAGAGGCTTTGGATAAAAAATAATGAAATGCTCAGAGCCCTAGAGACTAGAGACCTAACAACCTCTGTGAGTTAATTCTGTGAATTAGCCTTCCCAGAGCATCTTATTAAGGGTTGATGGAATTATTCACAAGCACCACACCAAACTCCTCGTAGTATACAAACTAAAATTCATTGAAAAGTACCCCTGATTTTCTTGTAATAAATTTCAATAGAGAAGACTGGGGTCTGAATTTTGCAGTCATTCTGGTGCCTATCCATCCCCTTAAGATATTTCATATGAGATTAAACTGTAACTTTAGTTATTTTAAAACATTATGCAGTCACAAAAGTTTTGTTTTGTGTGACATCTAGGTGAGTACATTTTGAAATTAGTTGCCCTTTTTCAGCTGATGTAGCTCTTGCTGTCCATCTTGTGCTGATGTGATTCCTGTCCTGCTGTGCAATATGCTGCCCATGAATTGTTGATATTGCTATCAGAATGTAATTTATAAACATATACATTAGAAATCATTACATTATAATTAATTGTGTCCTCAGATTACTCAGCTGAGAATTTAAGAAAAAAAGACATGTTTGAACACAGATATTTGGATGTAATTGGCATTGTGAAAG
This sequence comes from Picus viridis, assembly GCA_033816785.1. Taxonomy (NCBI): domain Eukaryota; kingdom Metazoa; phylum Chordata; class Aves; order Piciformes; family Picidae; genus Picus; species Picus viridis. Next base: position 11,798,015 of record CM066584.1, on the reverse strand, counting down.
GCAAAACACAGACTGAACTGCAATTAGCCAGCTGTAATGGGCAGAGTTTACATTTCATTTGTTGTTTTCTCCAAAGTGATAAGAAGAGCTCATATCATAGTCCTTTAATCTTCTATCCACTGTATATCATTAACATTTGATTACACAAATTGCTTATAAACACTGTTCTACCTAATGATTTGAAAAATAAACCATGCATGTATAATTTTGCCTCGTGACTAACAGTCAGCAGAGGCTTATCTAGGAACAAGGAAGCTTATTACTTTTTGCTACTTCTGATATTCCTTATAATGCTCATTTTTCTTGCAGACTTGTTAGACATTTTCTCCTAACTGGCTGAATGCTGGATTTATCTTCCACTTCCTCTGTATTTTTAAGAAAGTAAACTTGAGGCATTTTCTTGCTTTACAAGTTTACATATCCTTCCATAGCTGCATCTAACCCACATAACACCTTCTGACATGCCTGCAGTTGTGTTACCCTTAAGTTTCTTTTAACAGAGAAAAGTGAGTGTAGTTAATTCTCTTTTTATAAGAGAAAAGTGTACTACCAGGCCAAGTAAAATCTTCTGGTGAGGAAAGGCTGAAGACATCTGAAGGAATGGGACATTATTTTAATTAAAAGAAAGTACTGTAGGTTGTATGGGCAGCTATTCGTTACGATTGAGTGCAACCTGGGGACTTCAGAGCATTTGTGATACAGAAGACCTTGGTGGCTCTGCCTTTAGGGAGTGAGGTGTGAAAGGCACACACAGAGAGGAGCTCACAGTCCTCTTCTGAAAAAAAGACATGTGAGTTTGGACACCAGTCATGTTTTGAAGATTCCTGAAAGACTTTTTTCCCCGTTTAATACAGTAGCAGAACTGTGAATAGTATGGCCCTTGAAGAATAAATTACATATTGAATCATTACATGACATGCATTAGACAATAGCAGTACTACTGCAGAAGCAGCAAACCATTAGTGCAAGGCTCCATGGAGACATGATCTTTACTCACAAAGTTCAATATTCCTTCAGTTTTAGATTATTTTCTTTTTAAAAAAATCAATATCTATGCTACAGAGAAGTTATTCTCTCAGTGTGTATGGCAAGGTCATTAATGTTGATTAATGTCATAAATTTGATTTACTCCAAAGCTAAGGTGCAAATAATTTAACTGGTGTGTAACTATTTTCGTTTAGCACATGGGACAATTTCAAACGTTTGCCATTCCTCATGTGCGTAGCTACATATGCATTAGGAATAGTGTGGCCAGCAGGAGCAGGGAGGTCATTGTGCCCCTGTACTCTGCTTTGGTTAGGCCGCACCTTGAGTCCTGTGTCCAGTTCTGGGCCCCTCAGTTTAAGAAGGACATCGAGACACTTGAACGTGTCCAGAGAAGGGCAACAAGGCTGGGGAGAGGCCTTGAGCACAAGCCCTGTGAGGAGAGGCTGAGAGAGCTGGGGTTGTTTAGCCTGGAGAAGAGGAGGCTCAGGGGCAACCTCATTGCTCTCTACAACTACCTGAAAGGTGGTTGTAGCCAGGAAGGGGTTGGCCTCTTCTCCCTAGCAACCAGCACCAGAACAAGGGGACACAGTCTCAAGCTGTGCCAGGGGAAGTTTAGGCTCAAGGTGAGGAGAAAGTTCTTCACCGAGAGAGTGATTCGTCATTGGAATGGGCTGCCCGGGAGGTGGTTGAGTCGCCGTCCCTGGAGGCGTTCAAGAGGGGACTGGATGTGGCGCTTGGTGCCATGGTCTAAGTCGTGGGGTTTGTGGTTACAGGTTGGACTCAATGATCTTCGAGGTCTCTTCCAACCTTGATGATACTGTGTGATACTGTGTGTGATACTGTGTAACTATCATTTGTGAGAGTACAGCACAATGAATAGCACAATCAACTAAAAAAAGAGTAACTGATTAAAACCAAAACTTAAATAACCATCATGCTAAGATTCAGTTTAATTGTTGCCTGAAGAAACCCTTAATGATTATTTTAGGGATTCTTGGGTGAAAAAATAGTTCATGTTGTTAACTGTACCTAATAGCTTCCAATACCAATGGATCTTTGACCACAGTAGTGTGAACATTACTTGGCTAACACAGGGTTGGAAGCTGGCCATAAAAACCAGTCACTGCCTTTTCAACAGTAATGCTACTGTACCCAAAGTACACTGAATTCACAATAACATGATTTCAATCAGTAACAGCTGCATCCAGGAAAAGAAAACTTCCGGCAAAGAAATAATTAGATCTGTACAAGCCTTTCTCCTTGATTACAAAGAACAACTGAAAGGAAAACGAACCTGCTAGCAGGTAACGCATGAAGAATTGAAACAAGGAACAGGCTGATGAACTGAGTTACAAATGTATTCTGTTACTTGCCTTTGTAATGAAGTGGGATGACTGAAATGTAGTTATGTTTGACATCTCACTGGATGTGTGTTATCCTGAAAGAAAATAGGAGTTTTTGCTGAAAGAATGATGATGTGGTTTTCTCCTGACAGATGAGTTGATTTAAATTTTTAGATGCTTGAAAGTATTTTCTAAATCCCTAAGTGGCTCTTTCCAAGTACAGATACGCTTTTAGAAGAATAAAAATGGTAATGTTTTATTCTGTGGCCCGTATTTTGCCCTCAATAGGAACTCTGGGAATATTCTAAAAGGATTTTGTGTGAGGTATGTCTTGTCTAAACCTAAAACTCTAATTCCATAGTGAAAGCATTACAATCTCTATGGTGCATGTATTTGTAAACAGAAACAGTCTTCATAATGAATAGCTACCGAAGAGATATATATATCTGTAAGAAATATGCTGCAATAGGAGCAGATCTGTAGAACAAAACAGTGCTAAGGAAGTGACAACTTTTAGGGACAGGAGCTTGCTTTGGGTGGCTGCCACATTGGTCTCATGGAGTGTGGCTGCCTACGGGCATCAAGAGCACAGGGTGAAAGCTCTGGGCTAGACTGATCAAGAAGAAATCACATCTGCACTGTGGACTGTGAACCAAAGCATAATGGGAAATTCACCTCAGCAGTGCTCCTCTGATCCCACTTCCAAATACACTGTCCTATAAAGCTTATAGTTTTATTATTGCATATATACGGAGCTCTGTAACGTACGTCTGTTTATTCTTGCATGGTAACATTTTATTTCAGTAGTGCCACTGCAGCAGGATTGTCTTTGCTTTTTAGGTCTGTAAATCTCAAGGTTTTTCTCCCCACAAATTCTTATCTCTCTTGTCATCTCCAACTGTCATATTGTGCTGTCTGTCCAAAACTGGGGTAAAAGCCCGTATCTGTTAATCCAGCTGTAAATGAAGTTTCCTTCCACAAACTGACAGTATGGTACTAGGAAACATTTTCAGAATTTGGAGAGTTTGTGTGCAAAGTGAGAGGACTCAGAAAGCCAGACAGTCATTTGTTTCTGTGGCAACTCGATGGTGTTGTCTAGCTCACCTGTTTTCTTCTTCTATGATTTTATAGGTACCTGGGTTTAATCAAGTGAAGTTTAATATTGTCAAAAAATAGGAGAATTTTAACAGAAATTGTTGCATAAAGGACAACCTCATATACCAAAAAAAAATAAAAGGGGGGGCGAGGGGAGGGAGGAAGTCAGTTGTGACTTGTGGTAACATGAAGACAAATACATAAATCTCTCTGGAGCTGTGAAGCAATTCTGAGTGCTCCAGCTTTGCATTTGACTAATGCTTAGACTATATTCTAGGTCAGAAAACTTTCTATGGTATGTCTTTCCTTCTTGCAGTATATCATTCCTTTATTGATATGGTGGTTCATCTTAAGGGCCACCATTTTCCCTAAATCATGAGGTCGTCCACATTTGTATGACACAAAGTATTTTGGAAACTCCATAGAACTGTCAGTAAACTCCTGGCAACTGTATGCAGGAGTAATTTATGTTGAATGAACAGTTTGTGCATCAGCAGAACTAATCAAAACTCTTTTGTTAAAAGGCTTTGACTTCAGAATCAAAGTTTGCGCATAAGAATTGAATCTAAATGGTAAATTTACAGTTTCACACTGAAAGCAGAAAATCATAATGTTCTTTGTTGGTTGGTTTTGGTTTTTTTAATAGGAAGTCCCAAAAGCAGAAGTATTTGTTTGGCTCAAAGCAAAAGAACTACTTGAGGTAAATGTCAGACTAAACCCATTTTGGAAATCCATATAAAATAATAACTATTTTGTCCAGTTTTTATAAACTGTCTGAATTTGAGGTTGAGTATGACTTGAGCTCAAAATGCAGGTATATATTCAGATAATTAATACAAGATCTTTAATAATATTAATGTCCGTTTCATTAATATTTTAGGAACTTAACAATAATGAGGAAACCAAACACCACACACTGCCCTCACAACTTGGTTACTCTATCAGTGGCTCTACAGAGTTGGTTTAAATGTGAAAAGACCATAATCTCCTATCTTTTCACTTAAACCAGACACAAATGCCCACCCTTCCCAGCATAAAGTCCCATGTTATTGTGCTGTGTTTACCTGACTCTCTGCATTTATAGTTATATATTGCTCCTGTAGGCTTAGAAAACCTCATTATAAAACTACCTCATGCTTGTAAAAAGAATTGATGTCTTAAGTGTTATGTGTGTTATCAAGACTTAGGGAAACTTCATTGTTTCACAGATGGTCTGACACCCACATTAAGAAATTCATAATTTGGTCTTTAAAAAAATAAATAAGGAAGAACATATGTGTTTGTTGGAAAAGAATTGGTACCATCTTTTTTTTTTTCAGAGCAAGCACATATGGCAATTCCATTTTCTATTGCTTACCATTTACCTTCTGTTTAAAATTCAAGTATCACTAGGCAAGGAAAAAAGTTGGATACTATAACATAAAAAAGATTTAACTAAGAACTTAATCCTAATTGTTCATGGAAATTAATGGCCATCCAATTAAATCAAACTTAGTCATCCCATTCTGTCCTTGCTTTTGTTTTCTTTACATATTCCTCCCATTGGTAGTTACTGTTTTATGATTATTTCCCAACCATCTGTTGTCTTTCCTTGAGCCAAAATAATTTCCCTTTATAATTTAGTGAGTAATCATGTATGCATTATTTTCATGCAATTATATGTCTGCTTACTAATCCCAACTCTTCACTCCTGTGTAAATACTCACCGAGTAACTGGCATGACTTGCCATTTAAATTTCTAGTGAACAGAATCTATATGCAAAATTTCAAACTTCCAGTTGCTCTGTCTTTGCATTGTTATGAATGTAATGATAATTAACATTTACTGTAATTTACATCTCCAGGCACCAAAAGGCATAGGTAAGTTAGGAAGCTACAGAAGAACAAAATGGAATGTGCATCATATTAATAAGGTGGTGAGATGCTGGACATCTTCAGAGATCACACTGGGATCAGAGAGATGTAAAATGCACCTCCAGGCTAATCTTTTATTAAAATCTTTGAAAGGAATTTGTGGGATTAGATAATCTGAAGTTAGACAATACCTTTCATAGATATTCCAGTTAATATTCTCATAGTAATTTTTGTTACAAGGCAGTATTTGCTATAATCTAATATTCAGAATTAATTAAACTGGTATCAAACCAGAGTTCATTACTAGAACAGTCTCAAACGTAAATCTATGCTCGTTGTCTGATATTGTTCATGGGAGAGAAAAGGATCAGAAATCTAGCTGTGATTGCTCTTATTCTGGGCTGAAGAACTGACCTCTCATCACTGTTATTCAGGACAAACAGGCATGATCCGGGCTTTGTAGATTATCCAGGTGAAAAGGATATGGAAGCCACAGTATTATTAGAACATCCCACAGGATTTTCCTTTGTAAATATATCTGTAATTATTCTGGGCAGACAATTTGTAGCCCCAAAGCTCCTAGGAAATGGAGGTTTCAAATTGTGAAGTTAGTGTCCTTTGGCTTCATAGTCAGCCTGGCCTGGATAAAAATGCAGTAATGCTGTATATTGCAAAAGGATTCCTGCATAGTTTGATTGTAAAGGCACAGTAAGTGATCTGAGGAGCGACATGAAGCTTTTCTAAGGAGCAAATGTTGCCAGTGTCTTGTGGGATACCCACACCGAAGTGATTTGTGACAACCTGCACACACACAAAACCCAGAAGTTTTCAGAAGCTGCAATCCTAACTTGAGAGATTTTTTTAGTGAGGAAAACCTGTTCACATTTGTTCATCATATCATGATGGTATGCCCATTCTAAAGGTATTAAATCATTATGTAAAGTAGGAACTATGTATGAATGGATGACAATATGAAAACGTCTGAAATGTGCACGGCACAAAGTCCCTTCCTTTTGTAATGCTTTTTCAAAATACTCAATGATATTTTAGAACAGCATTTGCTCTGCTCAGTGGTTTTAATGTCAGTGGGAGTGATATCCCTTAGTTGTGTATGCAATTCCATATCCATCTCTTTTAGCTGATTATAGGCAACATTCTCATTTTAAGAGCTTGCATATAGCAAAGTAAGAGGTTGTAACGCAGCCCGTTTTGTAGCCTGGAAGGTAAATATATAAGACTTTTTTTTGTGGCTTTATTCTTTCATTATGTAATAAACCAGCCAACTTTGTGCTGTCACCTCCTCTGATTTGGTGCTCAGATACAGAAAGAGCTTAACACTGAAGCGCTTTTTAACTTTTTTAATGGATGTCAGTCAAATTTCATTGACTCTGTTCATTTTACTGCAGCTTTCTTTTTCCTGGCTCTTCTGGGACATGCACACATTTAAATTATTCGTTAGGTTGAATGCTTACCTGCCCTGCATTTAAGCACAACTTAAGAAGGATTCTTAATGTGATGTCCCTAATTCTTTTGTGTCTCTTTATAAATGTTTTCCTTAAAAATACACCACCTAATTTTGCTATTTAATTTGTTCTGCTAGTTGCAGGCCTGTAGTAAAGCAGTATTTCCATGCAGGTTTAGCTCTTATTTTTCTTTTCAAGCTAGTGCACTTTTCAGGATGTTAAGATGTTGAAGTTTTGTCAATAGATGTCATGTAGGTGCTGCTGGTAGGCAGGAAGGTGCAGAGTTAGAAGTTCAAGGGTGTGAAATATGTTTTTATGCTCATAATGTTATTTGTATCAATAGCAAAAAAAAATTGAGGTTGAATGAATAAAAGCATTCATCCTAGAAATTGTAGATGTGATGTAGTGTAAGCCTATGAAAAAGAAGGATGTCACTTTGGCTGACTAGAGGTGTGATAGGCAATTCATTTACCATTTCCCTAAAATACTCACTTTTCATGGTCTCTGTAATCAGCTAAAGTCTCTGTTTAAAAACCAGTGTTCTCACATCAGCAGCACCACCTAGAACCCACTCTAAACCAGTACTAATATGGTCTGCAGTGTTCTCAGCTACCTACCACCTCCAGTGGTCATCAGATTCAGACTGACTTCTCTTTTGTTTACACTTTTGTCCTCCTATCTGAAAAGGCAACTGCTTTATCCTTAGCACAAGCTCCTGGTACACTCAAGTGAATCTGGTATCCAGGCTCTGATAATAGGTTTAGGACAGCTGTATCTTAATGCAGCTCTGTGAAGAAACCTGGAGAGGTAGAATCTATTTCAAACTACCATACTCTCCATGTAGTTATTAAATACATGGACTAAATCAGATTTTTATTCCCCAGCATAAAATACATAAGACCACCTGAATTAAAATTTTATGTCAAACAGCTATCATCACAACAGGAATTTTACACTCTCTTGTTCTCTCTAATACTTAATCACAACATTGGTTTTTTACCCACAACCCAAGTCAGAACTTGGCTGTGAAGCACTGCACAAATTCAATACTTCTGAAGATGTTTCAGGTTGTTGGCTTTTCCACCACTGCTGCAAAAACAAGCATCTAATACATTGTTTTAATTTATGTGAAAAAATTATTTGTATCTGTGCTGCCAGGGCTAGGATCACTTCTAGTTTAACAGCTAGCAAGAGATTCTCTGCTCTGCACTGTACTTTACCATGGAAATACCAATGCTCTTCATGTTCAAGTCTCTCCTTACATAATAGGATTTTGTATAGCTGGAAAATTCTTTATGCATGGGTGAGGCAAATGGCTTTCCCATATGAATATAGTACATGTAGCATCCAGTAGTAAGATTCAATTGATATCAATCGTACAAGCTCAAGAGATGATCTTATTCATTGAGCTAGTTAAGAGAGAAAGAGACAAAAAGTATACACTTGGGCTGCCTTTTTCTGTTTCTTTTACTTGTATACTAACTAAGTATCAAACCAAAAGTAAACTCAAAAGTTTTATTCTGCATGATATTAATTTCACTATTTCTGTCCAGTAAGTCTCTACACTCACTTTCCTTACATGTTACAGGGATATCAGCAGAACGCAACAGTATTGATCCAACACCCGAAAAATGCATCCTGCAGCAAGTTGAGGTTTCTGTTGGTTTGTCACAGGCTTTCTTAACCTCCCCACCCCCAGCAGTGACAGCTGTCACTGAATGTCATTTAGTGAAAAAAATCTTGTAAAGCAAAATCATATTTGTGCTCTTTTAAGCCCCAGCAACCCCCCCAAACAAACCAACAAACCCTGAAACCCACCCCTCTGCTTCCCTTACAAAGAAAAAAGAAGAGAGAGATTAAAAAAGAGCATTTTCTTATGCAGCTCAGTATATGGCATCCCTAGAGCTGGAGATACAAATTGTGCTATCTAAATGAAAATTGAATTAAAAAAAAAGAAAGAAAATGGAAAGCATTAGGATGCAGGACACTATCTAGTACTTTGCTTCACTCTGTACTATGTGACAGGAATTGTCAGCAGGCTGATCAGGCTTACAGTGGAAAAGTACTGCCTGTTTCAGCCACAAATGCAGGGAGGATTCCCAGCCCTGTAGGGCTCTCAGGATTGTCACCTGGAACTCAGCTCGTGTTCAGGATTTGCTTTGCAACTTGTATTTGCCACTGGTTTTATGCATGTGCATGTGTAAAAGAAGGAAAAGGGACACGCTTGTCTCTTTCAACAGTAACATCATTTACAAACTGTAGGCTTTTCCTGCAGGCATTACCAAACATGCTCAATCTGTCACAGAGCACTTCCTTAAAATGGCAATGTTTACCTGTGTTGGAAGCAGCGGTCAAGAAGATGATCTACCTTCCTATTTTATCAGGTGTTGACAACACAGCAATTAGAAAGGCCAGGTTTAGGGTGCACTTAAGTGCATTTTTACAGTAGTTTCCTTCAGGAAGATCCACAGGCCAGTCTTAGGAGACCTGACCCAGATGTGTTGTTGAGGTGTGTGTGGAAGGATTTAGACTCCTGTCAGCTTCATAAAGCCATCACTCTTGTAGGTACTGGAAAGATTTGAAATTTGTGATATAATTGAAAGAAACAAACCCTAACAAAGATCCTACCAGTGCCTATCCCTATGCCTAGATAATAGTTATTGACTGTGCCTTAGGTCAGCTCATTTCTCATCCTCGGTTACAGCAACTCAGGAAAGACTCTGAATGTTGAATGATGGGCAAACATGCAGCTGTGGTTTAAATTTGTATTCATACTCCTAGTAAGTATGCACACAGAAAATAAAAAGTAGCAATTACTAGAATACATTTAATGATAATATATTTTACATGCAGACAAGTGTGTGTGTGTGTATTGTGTATGCTTCTGCACAAAAGTGGAGAAAGGAAGAGGAGAAAACTTGCACCCAGTTTGTCCTCTACTAATCATTTCTATGTTAAACACTTAGAGGATAAAATACAGTAAAATAGGCATAAAACTAGCTGGCTGTCTTAAAGAAGGAGCAGAAGCTGGGTAATTTTTTTACTCTAAAATTGGAAGTCTGGGAGGCTTGGGTTTACTGCTGTAATTTAACATAAGTGAAGGCTTGTAGGCAAAGAGTATCTGCTACTGAAGCATTCCTTTACACAGCTTCAGTACTGATGTAGTTTAGTTATAATTTAAACGCAATTACATTTGATTTCTATTAATAATATGACTAACATAAGTTTACTTTTCCCAACAAAGCATTCAAAGCACGTGCATATCATGAGAATAACCAGGGACAAAAGTTTTCCATTACTATGTGTCTAAAGAAATCAAGTGATTTCCAGCCCTCTGGTGTGACTGGGTCTGCCTCTTCTGTGTTTGCTGAGAGCATGTTTGGGAGGAGCAGTGCAGTGTGGTGTCACCTGCACACCAGCTACCTGGGGATTGACCCAGGTGCAGTTCAGTAGGGGCTCCTCACTGATCCATGTCCCTAATCTGCAGTATCCACATTAGACATAGTCTAAGGATCAGGTACCCAAACGCATATGGCTTTGTTATTTTTGCTGTCTACTATTTAGACTTCTGCTGTGTACTATAGGGAATTCTCTTATATTGCAGTAAATCCTTTAGTTAATTGGAGTCAGTTAGCAGAGTTTTGAAGACTAATCACTGCTATGTAGTTGACAAATACCTCAGGATACTGTATTCACAGAGCGAAGCTGATGCTGGCATTTGTTATTTTATTACTTTACATTAGACAAATGGTGCCATTGAAATCACAGTTCTGTCTGTCATGGAAAAAAAGTCATTTGCATCTCTTTCTGGGAAAGGCAGGATTAGTGTCATCAAACACTTAAAAACTCTTCTACCCAGAGTCTTTAATTTAATAGAAGATGATTTACACAGTAAGAAACAACTTCTAAAGTCTCTGAAACAGGCTTGGCCAGAACATTTTACACATTAGGAAATGCCTACTTATGCAAGTTGTTTCTTGAAGAAGAACTAGATACACTAACTTACAGGCATCTTACACTTGAGACTGTGTGATAACTACTGAAAATAATTCTTTGAACTGTTCACTTTTTTTCTAATATGCTGAGTGCTATGAGCCAGAAAAAAATACACAAATGAAAGGCCACATTTTTACAGGGATGCTAGTATTTATAGGAAGAAAAAACTTTTTGTGACTGGAGAAGAATAGTGTATGCACATTATATGTACACAAGTACCTAACTCAAAAGGAGAAAATTAATAACACTGGAAAAAAAATGAACAAAAACCTTACACTAAAAATAGACATAGTCTTTAGATGCTCCTAAATCAGTGAGTTTTAGCATAAGTGTGTAAAGAATACCCAATCTGACAGTGTACTGCCCCATATCCTATGACTGGAGAAAACGTAGGTTGATATCACAAAAGTATTTAGTAGAGCAAAATTGCCAAAATCATATTTTAAATAACTAACTCTGCATTTTTTTTCGCTCTAAGACAGACACCATGAAGAGATCCTGATTTTCATCAGAGAACAGAAACCTCCAGTTCAGGCCTAATTTTATATTTCATTTGCACAGGAACATGCTAGGTGCTTGTCAGCATCGCAGTGTGCTGCATGATTCAGCACAATTTCTTCCTAAGGCAGCAGCTGACAAAGGCTGGATGAATAGAGGCATTCTCACATACACTGGCAGAAACCTGCACAAGTCTTGGCTGAACTCTCTAGGGCTGGCAACGGCCATTAATCTCTCACTCACACAACCACTGAAACTCTATTAACGAGTGGCTTTTTTTCACACACATACACGCAGTAGCACTTCCAAACATTTTTGGCATTGTAATTTATATTATCTTTTAGGGGGTAAAAAAAGTATCCCAGCAGTCTAAACCTCAGGGTATTCTCTGCTATTTTACGTCAAATTTTTATAAGTGTCATGATAAATAATAATTATTACTATTACTGTTGTTGTAGCTGCTGCAGCTCTTCGTTGCTACATCTCTGTCACCCAGTGAGCTGTAAATCTCCCTGAACAATGTCAAAGCCATTTCTCAGATGGTAGATGGAGGCCAAGACTGGAGAGTGACAAGCAGCAGACCCCTCCTTGTCCTACTTCTCCATCGCTATGTACCAGACAGAGTGTCATGCCAGTATTCAGTATTTCTCAGTTTGAAGCACCAGCCCTCTAGCAGCAAACTTGCTTTCAGCTGTTAACAAGCCTCCTTTGGCCAATTTGCAGGAGAGCTGCTCCCTCTGCTGAGTTTTCTGTTGATCGGCACCGGCACCTGATGTCCTTCCTCACCATGCTGGGCCCCAGCCCAGACTGGAATGTGGGGCTGTCTGCTGAAGACCTCTGTACCAAGGACTGTGGCTGGGTTCAGAGAGTCGTTCAGGATTTAATCCCCTGGGATGCTGGCACAGACAGTGGTGTTAGTTATGAGGTATGTGGACTATTTGTAATATATTAAAACCATAAAGTTTCCCTTAAAGCAGTGAAGAATTAAAGCTATTTTATCCATGGCAATGCCATATTTCTGTTATGTTACTCTAGTAAAAGTTTGCTCATAATGAATTAAGTGTCATTTAGCTGGATGCTAGCTACAGTTCCTGTTGGTCACTGTGCTGAATTCCCTCAACATTATTGTTAATGGGATAAGGTCATACTCACCTGGGGTATTATTATCACAGAATGGTAAGGTTTAGATGGGACCTCTAGAGATTATCTAGTCCAAACCCCAATAATCCGTTTTAAGATTTTCCTTTCTTTTTGTCTGCAGTCTCCTAACAAACCTACAGTGCCTCAAGAGAAGATCAGACCACTTACAAGCTTAGATCATCCTCAGAGTCCATTTTATGATCCAGAAGGAGGATCTATCAAGCTGGTAGCCAGAGTTGTCATTGAGAGAATTGCACGCAAGGTACAATATATGCGTAAAACACTTAAGCATGCAAAAAACCCTTCACTTCATAAACCAAAAACCCCAGTCCTTCCTCTTTTTCTCTCCTGTAACCACCCACATCCCCCCCCAAATCTACACTCCTTAAACTACCCACGACAAAGATAATGGTAGCAATGAACAAAAACTGTCTTAAGGTATTGTTTCTTCTGCTTCTGGTAATCTGCTTAATTGTGGATTTTAAGGTATTTTTAAGAATTAGAAGAGAAAAAAGTGCTGCAGATGCAATAGTGCCTCACAATATACTTTTTTAGCCCTTCTCAACCTCTACAATAATTTCTTTGCAGGGGGAGCAATGCAATATTGTACCTGATAACATAGATGATATTGTGGCAGATCTAGCACCAGAGGAAAAAGAAGAAGGTACATTTTAATTACTTTATGCTGTACTGAGTTGTATTTTGTTCTGTTCTCCACTGTCACTTTTAGATAAACTAACTTAGGAGCAGAAGTCCTGTTCAATGCCAAAAAGAGATTTAGGTTTTCATCTTTTTAAGTATCTCCTATAAGCCCTTCCTTATACAGCAAAGAAATTGCATGTACATCTGGAAAGTGACAATAACAATAAAAGTGGTAACAGAGAGAAGCCTCTTGGGCTTCAAATATTTTTAATTTTAAACAATGAAAGTTACCATCTTTGTGTTGTGGCTGTTGGGTTTTTTTTCTTCTTTTGGGCTAAACTGGAGAAGATAGAATACAGGAGGAAAGGATGTGTTCTATCAGCACCTAAATAATCACCATTCAAGTGAAGAGAACAATGGAGGACTATTTTTAACATTCACTGCCTTTTCTTACTTTTTAGATGACACCCCTGAAACCTGCATATATTCAAACTGGTCCCCATGGTCAGCCTGCAGCTCTTCTACCTGTGAAAAGGGCAAAAGGATGAGGCAGAGAATGCTTAAAGCTCAGCTGGACCTCAGTGTGCCCTGTCCAGATACTCAAGATTTTCAGCCATGCATGGGTCCAGGCTGCAGTGATGAAGGTAACCAAGGGGAAAGGGCAGAGAAAGAGAACACCTTGTAGAGCTTACTCTTCCTTTAAAGTTCTTAAAGCTATTGGTTACTGTAGTATGATCTGAGTTATGGCAAACAGAAGAATGATTACTGAATAATACAAAATTGAAGATGTCTCTGGTCAGTTCCTCAGCTCTGAGTTGGTGCATGAAATACACGGAAGTATAAAGGAAAGAAGTGAAGCAAGTGATAGAAGAGAGGACAGAATGCAAGAGGCAACATAAAAGTGATACTGCACACACATAGGCTGCTACAGATTTATCAGGAACTCTGTTAATATTAGCCATTGAAATGGTTCTCTGTATTTCAGATGGTTCCACTTGCATGATGTCTGACTGGATTACATGGTCCCCCTGTAGTGTTTCCTGTGGAATGGGAACGCGATCTAGAGAGAGATATGTAAAACAATTCCCTGAAGATGGATCTATGTGCAAAGTGCCTACTGAGGAGACTGAGAAGTGTATTGTAAATGAGGAGTGTTGTAAGTATTTTATTGAGCTCTGTAAACTCCAGCTAACAGCAGGAGCACTACCAAAACAATTTTTTTTGAGCTCTACTAGTGAAAAAAATTGTGTCTCCCTTTTGAATAGCCCCTAGCAGCTGCCTTGTCACTGAATGGGGAGAGTGGGATGAATGCAGCGCTAGCTGTGGTACAGGGATGAAGAGACGACACAGAATGATCAAGATGACTCCCGCTGATGGATCCATGTGCAAGGCAGAAACCACAGAGGCAGAGAAATGCATGATGCCTGAATGCCGTAAGTGTCCTTGAGTTTATCTCCTCTGCTGTATCATTTCTGACATGTTGATCCATCCCACAGAGAACATGGCTGAATCAGAACCAATATTGTTTTTCCTTGTTCTCCTTAACAATTAGATCCTATGAGAACGTGCATTAAGTACCACATTCACCACAAGGATGAGAGTACCAGTAAAAAATATTCAGGGTATGACCCATAGAGTGATGTGTATATTGGCAAGCCATACTTAAGCAGCTCTAATGGAATATGTTTAATGGAGGTGTGTTTAATCATGAGACTAGAATAAAGCAGTGCTTTCTCCTTTTAGTCCATGAACGGTTCAGAAATTGAGGTGCTCCTTTTTTGCAGTCAGCCAGTCTCACCCTTACTGTGACTATTAATACTGGGTTTAATTTCTTAAGAAATGTAAAGATTTTCATTAAAAAAAAAAAAAAAAAAAAAAAAATAGGCTGAAAAAGATTTTTGGTAGATAAAATGTGGAAGTATCACATTTCAGACTAAATCAGTTTGATTGCCAGTTCTGTCCCCTGCAACAGTCCAGGTTGCTTGGTTTTTTTTTTGCCAGGAGTTATAACTGAAATGTATGTTCCTAAACTCTTTATTCCCTAGAATTGCTGGGACTCTGCAGGCATGAATAAGCTGTAGAAAAAGGGAGCAAAGGTATTAAACCCAAGCAGACTTTTCAATATAGTGTTTTTAGAGCTTCTTCAGCAACTTCATTCTCCTCGTAATTAATTTCATCCAAAGAGGCAACAAAGTATAACTGGTTGATGACAGCTAAAATATAGTACATTTCCCACCTGTAACATTCTCAAAATGCAATGGACGCGATGATCTTGAATGTCTCTTTCAACCTGGTGTATTGTATTGTATGCATAACTAGAATTGATTAGCTTTTCATTTTCATATCAGATACCATCCCCTGCCTACTCTCTCCTTGGTCTGAATGGAGTGACTGCAGTGTAACATGTGGGAAGGGAATGCGAACCCGGCAGCGGATGCTGAAATCTGCTGCTGAGCTCGGGGACTGCAATGAGGAACTGGAACAAGCGGAAAAGTGCATGCTGCCGGAATGCCGTGAGTACAGGGAGCTCTCTGGGAAGGAGTCTGTGTGTGTGGGTCACAGCCTATAGGGCAAAACTCTACCACTGGTGTTTTAGCATCGCTTCTTAGTAGGCTTACAACAGTTCTTTTTTCTAAGAAAGGTTGTTGTATGGCGAATTATTTCCTACTTGCCTTTGCTTATCAAACACAGTCTTGCCTCCTTAAGCTCTGTAAGCAAAGGATCCACCACTCTGTTGCTCTGATTCTTCCTTTTGATCCATGTATTACTCCTAAGTGTACCCACAGAGGAATCAGTAATATGAGAGTGTTATCATCTGTGGCTATTGTTCTTAATTTTTAAAAACTTGTTGTTATGGGACACTTTTGGCTGTTTACAGCTTGCCTTACTTAACTGTGCACTGGTGACAGATACTACTTTTGGGTGTACAGTTTATCCACATTTAACATAATACCGTAACTTTAGGCCATAGTTTGTACACTTGTTCATGGTAAATAAGTCAGAATTAGGAACTCTGGTTTTAACTCAAATACAGAATGTGTGCATGTGAGGAAGGAAGGATTAAACTCGCTTGTGTGATCTTTGTAGCTCACAGAAAGGTCACAGAAGAAGCTCCACCTTAGATATATCTCTGAACTTAGCCTTTTTACTCAGCTACATTCCTTTGCACCCTGCAATGTTACAAGCCAGTGGACGGTGTGGAGACAGCTGAATTAATTCTTTTACCTGACTCCACTAAAATCCCCCACGTCTTGGGTGGTGGAAATTTCTAGTTGCTGTGCAGCCTTTTTGAAGTATGATAACCTAAAGCACTGCTGGATTAATAACATACAGTTGCTTTCAGTGTCCTGTTGCCAGATGGTTTATGAGGCTTTATAACTAACTACATTATTTTTCAGAGTAAGTATTGGCTAGAAAAAGCTATTGCACTATAATTTGCTAATTCAGCTTTTCTTAAATAATGTGAAATATCATTCTGATTATTATTCACTGGGGCTGTGAGTTTTAAGCAGTGCTGAAAAGATGAAAACTTCTAAGACGTTGTGGTATTAGTGAATCTTGCTTTTTACATAACACTACCAGTAGAACAAGACTTAGTTCTCAAAGGTGTCCAGTTCTTTGTAAATATAACTCAGTTTTTAACAGCTTTTCATTATACAACAGACATATGGGTTTACAGAATGGAAAATCAAAGGCAGCACAGGAGAATTATTTATGTTTTTTGTAATTTTAGTGATCTGCCAGCACCACTCTTGAAAAAAAAAAAAAAACAAACCTGAGAAAAGTATCAAATAATAGTTCTGCTAGAAATGGACTCAGAAAAATTTGAAGCATAGCCTCACAAAAGTTGCTGAAAAGACTGGAGGCTTAAGGTGCATTCAAGTATTTAGGATGTAAAAAGTCACTAGGCAGATGTGTGTTTCTTTGTGACCTTATGTTTTTATCTCAAAGCTCTCGTGCAATATTCCTTGTTCTTTGCAGCTATCGACTGTGAACTAACAGAGTGGTCCCAGTGGTCCGAGTGCAATACCTCATGTGGAAAGGGCCATATGATCAGGACAAGAATGATAAAAATAGAACCACAGTTTGGAGGAACAGCATGCCCAGAAACTGTCCAACGTACCAAATGTCGAGTAAGGAAGTGCCTGCGAGGCCCAGGTATGGAAAAAAGGCGCTGGAAAGAGGCCCGGGAAAAGAGAAGAAGTGAACAGGCAAAAAAAACCATAGAGAGTGAGCAATACCCAGGTGAGTGTAAGATCACATTTTAGCATGCTCACGTCTGTTTGCCTGTTGTGCATAGCAGGAGTTTGTGAGCACCTCCTCTTCACGCTGCGAGAACATTTGCAGCATATCAGTTTAGGGAAAGTTTCTGCAATAAAGCAGAGCTCAGGTGCTTGTAGTATTTATCTGGCCCCAAAACCTGGGACCTAAGTTTAGGGCAGAGTGGAGAAAGGCTCACTTCGATCCATGTCCTATCACTGAGGTTCTTTCAGCTCCTTCAGTACACAATGTGAGTTGTGAAAAATCTAGAATTTTAGACCTGGCAAAAGAGAGATTCCAGTTTCTGCAGAACTAGGGGTAATCTTTGCATCCAGTTACATTTGAACTTGGAAAGTAGTTGTTCCTGGATGCAATGCTGAATTTCAAACCTGAATGGATTTCTACCTCACTAGTCTGATTCATACTCCAACTGTTCTGGGATCCATTTAGGCTGCTTTTTTCAGTGAGGGACAGTATGATCAGGCACTGATGCCTCAAATCAATAAAATGTAGTATCTTCTGATACATTATCCAGGTATTAAATACTGCTCATTAGTGGTTCATACTTGTGTGACATTTAACAGTCTCTTAATGTTACCTGTCTTTCAGAATGTAGATAGTAAATTTCTTTCTGGATACATTTTTTCCGTGTTTGACAGAAGCATCTTGGTTATATTTAACTGGGGTTTGTTAATTCCTACTCTAATGGACTAGCCAATAAGATATCTGAGATTCACAAGATCTAAGTGTGCACACATGCACAGTGGTGCACATATTGAGACACAAAGGTTAGACCAAAATAGTAAACACTTAACTTCCTTGATTACTTTTTTCAGTTTGTAGGCTGAAACCATGGACTGCTTGGACAGAATGTTCTACACTCTGCGGAGGTGGAATTCAGGAACGCTACATGATGGTAAAGAAGAGGTCCAAAAGTACACAGTTTACTAGTTGCAAAGACAAAAAGGAGCTAAGAGCATGTAATGTTCATCCTTGTTAACAAAACACAAGGCTTCCAAGTGATGCACTCTGAGCTAAATGGAAAGTCAACCTTGGTTTGGTTTTTAAAACAAACAAACAAAATACAAAGTGTATATTAGTTTTCATTTTTGCAGTGTGATTTGCTTTTTAGTCTTGCTGGTGCAAGAAATATATTTTATAAATATTTCCTCACAGATTTATGCTGAGAGTAGATCTTTGGTACTCCAGCCAGCCCTTAATGCATAAAAATAGTAAGTCATTATGAGTCATTTAACTAAAATACAGACATACCTGTGGACATGGAATAGCCATATAGAAATACTACTTGTAAAGACATGGGATGCATGCATATTAACATAATGAAGTTAAAGTGACATGTTTCGTATGTGGGAGGGTTTCTCTCTCTGTTTGATTTTGAAAATCCAAAGCAGTGCCTATGTGATTACACAACTATGCCAAGGAGTAATTTCAGTAATGCTGGTTCAATAAATACTAAAGGTGCATGTTTATCTTTTTACACTATTGGGTTAAGCTGATAGTTATAATAATTATCCTGTATACTTTTCTCCACACGGATACTATGGACCATGCAAAAATAGTCTTTGTTTCTTTAAAACTTAAAGGATTCCTGCAGACCAGTAGTGGTGTCTGCTCACTGTATAGTCACAGCCAAAACAGGACACAGAGAAAACATGTGAATGTCATCATATACTTTTCAATGCCATATTCTTATATTGAGTCTATCCACTGCCTCTTCTACTGAGCACAGAACTAATACAGACTGGTCCAAACAGAGTCACAGCAGCTGTGTCACAGAAGGACTTCCACGTGAGACACACTAAAATACTAGATTCAGTCTTGTGAGGACATTAAACATGGTGTCATTTGTGTTTTTTCACTCAGCATATAGGAGGACCTGAAAATAAGTGAATTTGTGAGAATTACAGATCTGTAGCTATACGAGCCAGGGTAAATGTCTTCCCAGACCACCTGAGTGATCAGCAAACTGCCCAAGATTAGAAAATAGCTCCTCACCCTTTTACACCATTTCCTGCAGAGTTGAGCTCTCATCCCCACCCGTAATCAGGTGTAGGACCAGCAGGACCTTGGGCTTCACTGGCTGTTGGAATATAATACTGTCCTGTAAGTTTAACACCACACCATGAAAGATGAGAGGTGAAGGTGCTGGGTTATCTTTTCGTCCACAGAAGGCAGCGTACTCCTATGTCTTTACATAAGTAATAACAATGCACTGAAAATAAGACTGTTGATGCTGACTCTTAAAACAAGCTTGAAAGAAATAAATGGAGAAAATTTTATTTTATAGTCTTTTTAAGCCAGCCTTAAGTAATCTACTCATTTCTATCTCACCGTCCTGAGAACCTGACACCCAGGTTTTAAGTGTCCACATTTGATGTGAGCCACAACCCACTGAGGCTGTTTAACTTCACCATCACTGTCCTGGGAGTCCTTTCATTACCTCCATGTACCTGAATGGGCTAGGAGGGCTGGCTCATTGTATCATAGGGTTTGTCATCGTCATTTCTCCACTGAACACTGCAAGGGCTGCTCAGGACTTCCACAGCTGTGACATCCCACCTCCTCAAGGTATGATACTGATGGGTTTTTTTAGATCTGGAGTGAAGGGAGGGCCAGGGAAATAATGGAATCGGCATAGTGTTAAGCCTCTCCCACCGCTGCTAAGTGAAATGGGTGCAAGCCCATAGCAAACCAAACCAGCGAAAACAAGGGTACAAGGTTTAATGCCAAAACCAAACATTCTACATTTTTGCACAGCTTGGCTCATTCATTAATACTAATTCTGATAGTTTACCTCCTTATGGCTGTTAAAAAATTTATGCAGTTTTTGTCTCTATAGCACTGTCATTACAGTAGCAAGTAATGTATTTATGACCTTACCCTGCACATTACCCTTATGACCAAACAAACCACCCTAACAACAAAAACAGTGGAATAATGCAGATACTGGAGGAGTGACCAGCTGAGCTTATTTTGGGTGAAGTAACAAACAGATGGCTGCAGAGAAGGGCTACAGGGATGAATGCCAGGCGCACAGCCAGGGCAGAGCTACATAACGCAGTCAAGACTCACACACCACCTACCTTGGTGAGCTGCTTTTTCTGAGCCTGACAGAGGATACCCTAGCTGAGGCCAATCATTTGGACTAATGTCTAAGAAATGTGTTATAGAGTGGTTTTGTAGGCTTCGATCTGTGAGAGCTTGGGGTAGAGGGAGCAGAACAAGAAAGTTCCTCCTGAATGGGGAAAAAAAGCTCTAAGTTCATGGGCTACATTTTATCTCAACACTTACCTCTTGTTTGAACTTGCAAACCCATGCCTCTTCCTGCAAATAAACAACTAAGACCAGTGTTGTATTTTCATGGGTTTTTTTTTTCCAGTTCATCAAGCTGTTTTCTCTTTCAATTACACCCTTTGCCAAAGGCTACGTAATCCAAATACACCTTTAGGTATGTAGGAAATACACAACATCTTTCTGAACATGGTGACAAAGTTGTCCATTAAACCAATCTGTCATTTGATAATGTGATTCTCCATATACCTTTTTCCTCTCAGGAGGCTGTTTCAGTGTGACTTCCAGTCATTTCTCCTCGGCTCATTATAGTTATGAATGTTGGCATTTCCCCCCCCCCACCTTGTTAATACATGCAATGACAACGTAGATTGCACTGAGTCAGAAATGTGTGATTGTTCCTGCTTGGGTTCAGCTTTTCACACTTTTTCTGTTGAGACATTTTACAGATCACTTGTCTTTCATCTAACTTGATACAAAATAAATATTTAAGCTTGTTAAATTTTGTAAAAAAACCCAACAACCACAAACAAAAACAAATGAAGAAAAAAAAAAAGCCTGATTTTCTATTCAGAAACAAAAAGCTCTAATATACAGTATGTAGAAGTATTGCATTGTTACTGTAAACTTTCTAGTAGTGTAATAGCCACTGGCTATCAGTCAAAAAAAGAGGTGTTCACACTCTCATCTCCTGAACAGAACTGCTGAACTGAAAGCACAGATGTCACTCCAGTTTTGTAGACCTCAACTCTCAGATCTTAGCATTGTGTGTATGGGGTTTTTTTCTAACATACAAACTGTAGAAGCTTTACACATAATAAAAGAGAGAAAAGTTAGGGGCTTAACAAATGTACAGTAGGACCTTGTGTGTGCAGCATACGATTTAAACAAAACTTTGTTTGATGCATTTCTCGATCTCCTCCATTATTTTCATTTGCTCTGGAATTATGAAAAAAGCTACCATGAATATTTCTTACCAAAGTCTTGTGTAGATGTTTTGTAGCTGTCTGGCTAACACATTATTATTATTATTATTATTTTGGAATAAAGACATCTTTACTATGAATTCTACAGTTGTATGGGATTCTGTTCAACTAATATGATTAAGTACACCATAACCCCCCTACACTTATCAATAATAAGGAGTCAAGTCACACTCATTTCCATTTTAATCCTGTTCTAGCTAGCAGGATATCTGGAGTGAGCAGGGTTTTACTAGAGTCAGTAATTTATTTCCACTGGGAAGTTATTTGCATCAAGTTTCTTGACAATAGTTTGTTTTGGTATTTGATCATTACTCAATTACCCTGTATTACACTCATGCAGGTTTTTGTTGCTGCTGTTACATTTTTAACTATTTAAAAGAACACATTTTAAAGAACAGCGTTACATGAATGGAGAAAATGGTAAAAATTGAGCTTTCAATAGTCCAAGATTCTGGGAACCTTTAAACTGGTATCTTGTGCTACTAGCCGCTGCTGTTTAGGTATGCTGCAAGTGCAGGTCCATCGACAGTAATTACACAGCATCTGCTGTAGGAATGTAAGCAACATCAGAGTAACAGCAGCCAGGACAAGTCTGCTGGGCACCTTCACACTGTGTAACCAACGGACGGAGACAGACTTTTCTGAAGGCCAATTTACAGTATCCAAGCAAACACCTAACTCTTTCTCCACTGCCATCATGAAACTAAGTGAGTGCATGGAGCAATTTAATGTTCTGGCGTGCCAAATAGTGAGACATCTGGAGCAGCAATCAGACTCTTGTGGCCCAGAAAGCTGTAGCAGACCAGCTTTTCCTCAGAAGGGACCACAGAACACCTAAGTCAGCACAATGAACATAAGGTCTCTTTAAATGCTAGCCACCCAGGTGACTGCTTGGGACCTGCTTGACAGTATGCCTGCACACACTTAGGATGCTCTTCTTTGCATGGCCAGCATGGCAGAGCAATAACGGTTGAGCAGGTCCTCAACTGTGATTTGCAGTATCAGTAAATCAATTGACTCTCTCTCTAGAGGTATCTGCCATTCTCAGGGCCATAGCTATTGAGTTTCTTGGGGGTGAGAAGAAAAAAAGTGTGTGTGTGGGGGGAACCCCATAACCAACCCAAACAACAACAACAGCAGCAGCAACAAACAAACCAAAACCAAACTGACCAACTGAAATTAATAATGCATTGGTCTTCAGTGAAATCTGAAGCCTGTAAGCCCTTAGCCAAGGGAGTTAGGACAACAGCTGAAAAAACCAAAAAAAGTAACTAACAGATCCCACACTTCATCCATAGACCTTGAGGTAGTACATACTATTTTTCCACCATACTTTGTCAACATGTCAGGAGTTAAAAACAACCAAAAATTAAGATTTTTTTTTTACTTACAGAAGCTTTAAGCCCACTTGAGAAGCAAGGGAACAAAACCAGTATCTAGAAAAGAAAAGTAGAGGTCTAGATTAGCATTTTAAAATGCGGAAGTGTTCTATGTCATGAGTTCCAAATGCACAAAGGGTTCTGAATGCAGGAATATATTTTGTATGCCACTTACATTAAAAAGTACACAGAGAACAAGGTATACAAGTACAGGCACAGTTCTTCCAACTGCAAACAAGCAGCAATATCATCTAGAAACCATTCACACAATAGCCCAGAAGTTTTTGCTAAAGGAAAAGAGCAGCATTTGTCATACTGTCTACTTGTAAACACATCCTTCTGTTTACTTTCCTGTGACGTGTTTCAACTTCTGTTTTATAGTTATCTGAAACACCGGGAACGAGCATAAATATTTGTAATTGAAGCATTCCTGAGGAGCACAGCGAGGTACCGAACGGAATACTGAGATCAGTGTATGCACATACCCAGGCTTGAAACTTCTTTGCCCTGCCTACTGGAGAAACGAAATCGCATCCCACTAGATGGCACTGGAGGCCAGCGCAGGGAGCTGCTTTTTAAAACCGGAAAGGTGAAGCCGCGGCTGAGCGCTGGGGGCTGCAGGGTATCCCTGAGTGCAAGGGGCTGCGCAGGGGGAGCGGCAGCTGCCAGTTCATCACAGCTGACACGGAGTGCCTTACCACTGCAGCCATGCTAGCTACCTCGCAGGGAGACATGAATCTTGTCCCAGCCTTAATTAGCTGCAGACCTGCTAGTGGAAGCAAATTGGATGGGAAGAGGATGCGAAGGCAGTAGTGAAATGAGCTAACAATCTATTTTCTGCCACTGAAATCACAGACCCCTGTGGACTGTCTTTTCAGCAAGGCATCCAGACCTTACCCTAGAGAAAAAGTGCCGTTGTGAATCTTCAGAAGCAGCTACACTGCAGAAAACCTACAGCCCAGCACCAAACCTGTGGGCTAGGAGGCAGGCAGCCTAGGGCTACAAATGCTCCTGCACGCACGAGGCAAAAATGCAGTTCAAAGCCATCAGCCCCATCGCGGGCTCATGCTGGGGCACAGGGACTGGTGACTCCCTAGCAACCAGCACCAGAACAAGGGGACACAGTCTCAAGCTGCAACAGGGGAAGTTTAGGCTCGAGGTGAGGAGAAAGTTCTTCACCGAGAGAGTGATTCGTCATTGGAATGGGCTGCCCGGGGAGGTGGTGGAGTCGCCGTCCCTGGAGGCATTCAAGAGGGGACTGGATGTGGCACTTGGTGTCATGGTCTAGTCGTGAGGTTTGTGGTTACAGGTTGGACTCGATGATCTTCGAGGTCTCTTCCAACCTTGGTAATACTGTGATACTGTGACTGAGCTGAGCTGGAGGCTATAGCCAGTCCCAAGCCACCCACAGAGCTGGCATGGAGAGAAATGCATTGGTTAAAGCAGGGGTCAGAACCACACATGGGGTTTTCAGGCTGGTGTGACTTAAAAGTCATCTGGGTGCTTAGGTTGTTCTTGGGTAACATTTTCTGTACAAAAATCACCGGTTATGGTTGTGATGACACTATTACACGAAGAGCTTGTTGTGTGAAAATGGTTTACAGCTGTTAGGAAATCTGAATGACTTACTGCAGTCTGTGCCCAGAAAAGCAGCCCAGCCTTCACAGAATCACATGAGCTAACTATTTCAAAAGTTTTTCCTCCATTTTCACATGAATGCACATTGCAAAATTCAACCAGTCTTACAAGTCGCAAAAAGAGTGGCCTTGCCTGTTCTGATGCAATATGGAAAATATGTTTACTGAGTCACCTAACAAAGTACATAATTTCAATTTCTTTATCCAAAAAAGACGTATTGTTGGTTTTTTTCCTATTTTTGCCAACTAGAAAAAAGGATCAAAAGTTCAGTTGTCAAACAAAACAGATTTCACACTGGCAAAAAACCCCAAACAACTAGTATGGTATCAACTATAAAGCTTAGTCACTCTTTTTTCTTTTTTAATTTAAAATGTAAAATATAACTGCCAGCCAATGTAATATTCCTTTAAAATAACAGATTATTCACCGAGGTTCTTCTTTTCAGTTTATACTAAGGTCATTAGTTGAACATTTATATGCATTGGCTTACAGAGCATGCTGCCGGCAGCATGCCAAAGAAGAAAAAAGTTGTTGAAAGAGTAACTCATGAGGAGAGCTGCACTTCCACACACTGTTCTCTGATCACAGGGCTAACAGGACATGTGGGAACTAGGTTTGCCCTTTTTAGTACTGCTAGAAGTTGAAGGGTAGCATCTATTCTAAAGTAGTATTTAAAAACAACATCTGGAGCTTGTATGTCTGCCTTCTATGTATGTTTAATATGTTTAAGTGTGTTCATGATTAATAGTTTGCCTTCCCGAAACAGCTTTCAGAGCTTTTTTCTTTTCTGTGGTGCCCAAAATCTGACTAGTTTCTCTAACTGGGAACAACTCAATTATTTCTGTCCTGCTGCAGCAATCTTTTTTTGCCTTCTAGTTTAAAAGAAAAATTACAGGGGGGAAAAAAAAAGAGAGAGTAGAGAGCTGATTGTATAGAACACATCTCTAACTGAGGCAGAAGTTGCTTCTTTCTGTGTCATTAATTCCAGGAAAATCGACTTCAATTTCTTCAGTTCTTTCAATTAATTGCTTGCAGCTCTTCCTAAAGGAAAGGAAGGTGCAGGAAGCAAACCTGTAACCCCTGAACCCAGGGTGGCTGCAGGCAGCAGCATGAACACACGGCTTTCCAGCTCAGGAATTGGCTCTGCCCAGGCTACCCGAGATCCAGACAATGGAGGAGGAAGCAGAGAGGGGGAGTGAGCAGGTGATGGTCAGGACCAAGCAGAGCTTCCTTTAAACAAACACAGGACTTTTGGCTTTAAGAGAGCTATGAAGCTAGGCCTGCTGTGAAACACCATCAGACTCACTCACACAAATCCAGACCTACCAAGCACCAGCAGAAAACAGTGAGTGGGTCAGACAGTGCCCATGAAAAACCGTGAGCTACTGCAAGCTCACAGGTCTCTAGGAAGTAAGGTCAGTTCTTCAAGCACCAAAAACCCCTCAACTATTAACTGTTAAAATCATCAGCATTGAAATTCTTAAAGCATGTGCCCCACAGAATGTAACTGCATCTACCATGTACACATCTGAAATCTCTTGCTGAATGTTTTGGAAGAGCCAGGCCGTTGAGAATTGATCCCATAAGTAACAGCAGAGAACTGATTGCTCAACCTCTGTGAGAGACTAAAGCTTATCTCTCCTGGTGACTCAACAAAGATAAAATCACTTGCTGTTTGTCCAGACAATAGCTGATGTGCATTGGGCAGAGCCACTGGAAGGACTCTTGGAAGGTGCAAAGATAACATTACTCATGGAACTGCAGCTGGCCTACAACAATGGTCCAAGGGCCCAGCATTCACACCTTCAGGACAAGATCATTTCCAGCCATCAGATACCCCAGGAAAGGACAATGGTTCCTGATGTGAAAAGAGTGTGTGGGTAGCTAGATGGAGCAGGAGGAGGCGGAGGCCTTCCCCCTCCATCCAGTGGCTGCCCAAACTCACCTGAGTACACAGAAAGATTTCCTGGGGAAAGATACCTGGACCTAAAGATGATTTCCCAGAACGATATCCTGGGGAACAACACCTGGACACTTGCCTAAGGGCTAAAAAACTGTATAAAAGACTGGAGCAACTGCTGGCTTTAGGAGGAGAAAATTGGAGAAGCAAGATGCAGAAGAAAGCAGACGGCAGCACACGCTGGAAACATCCCGGGGCCAGCACAATGGATCTTGGACTCTCCGTGCCCTAAGTTCCGCCTACTGCAACTCATGGAGCTGAAGAAGCTGCCCGGAGGACCTCATCCCTTCTACAGCCAAAGCCTCAGCACCGTTTCTCTACAGACCCAACATCTCCTGCAGCACCTTTCCTCCACAGACTCAAACTGTCTTGGGGGGTGAGGGGTGTGGTAATATAATTCTTTCCATCTTCTCCCTCTCTTCTCTCTCTCCCTATTCTCTCTCTCTCTCCTTCTGATCCCTCCACTTTATTTATGTAATAAATAGTC
Organism: Picus viridis; assembly: GCA_033816785.1. NCBI lineage: Eukaryota > Metazoa > Chordata > Aves > Piciformes > Picidae > Picus > Picus viridis. Next base: position 11,770,975 of record CM066584.1, on the reverse strand, counting down.
TAGCTGTTGATATTTTGGCCTCGTTTGTGCCTCTAATTTCACAGCACGGGAATATTCATTAAAAACCTCAATCTCTTTCCCTCTCCGGATCGAGACAACCTCCAATTTTCAAACTGCTCCTTTAGGTCTCTTGTCTTCCCTAAGCCCCTGCTGGCATGAAGTGATTTTGTTACAGAAACTGCATACCAGGTGAAAGGCTAGAACTAAATACCACCTCAGCAGAGTAAACTTTGCTTGTGAAACAACAAAACCTCTTTCTTCCCCTCAAATCCCAAAAGACAAGAATGTTACAAAAGCAAGAACTAGGTTGCTATGGCTACTGTAAATTAACATCAACATCTTCTCCTTAACACTGCCCTTAAAAATCTGTTTTTTAACAATCTAAATTTACAACAAAGTTTCTGCTCTGTCACATGCTAAAATTGTTCAGATATTGCAATAATTCATCTAAGAGAACATGTACTCTGCTTTGTCCACCAGTAGTTTTTACAATCCAACATGATTTGTAACAGGGGCTTACAATTTGGCAACGCAGATGTCCTCTTATTGTTGGTGATAGGAAGACAGCCATCTTTCTGTCTTCACAAAGATCCGCATATGGACAAACTGGAGAGCTTCACAGTGAACCTCAGTGCACACAAACAGGGTCTAATTGACTTGATGAAGCTCACCTGGGGCCTTCAGGTGTATCCACTCCCAGTGATGGTTCACTGGCCAGGGAGCTTCATGCAAGCTCAGCCCTGGCCCTAGATCTTTGCCTGGTACACAGCAGAGGGAGCATGATGCCACCACGTGTCTAGTGCCTGCACAGTGTGTCCCACAGGATCACTTCCTTCAGACTACAGCACTTTGATGCCCAGATATCCCAACACATTCTGGGAGAACAAGAAGAGACAAGTTTGGCTGCAGACCTGAAATTGCTTTATGGCACCAGCTCTCTGTGCCTCCATGCTTCATTTGTAAAGAAGGATTGATAACAGTTTCTCCTCCCAGTTTTATTTCCTACTTAAATTGGTAAGTAGGTTGGATCAGGCATTATTCTACAGTGTAATGTTTAGGATAAGGGGGCTTTATACCTTTTTTGTTCACTATCCTTTTGTAACATATAGCAAAAATAATGCCTGAAAACCTGATCTCTGTAAAAACAATTCTTCCCTGTAGAGAAGTGAACTAATCATACTTTCTTCCCAAAATAGGGTTAAAGTTGTGCATGTTTTGAATCCCATTAGTAAATTACATTACACAAGCCAACATCTCTATTTGCAACAGTGAAATTGCTAATTAACCCCTTTAAAACTAGGTCAGCTCACATCACCTAAAAGTTCAGTACCCTGTGATCAATCTTAATATTGTTATCAAGTAATCTGTAGAAAACTGTTTGGTAGACAATACACTTTGACTCCATGCCTGGGGCATCTGCTTTGTGATTAATGATTGTGCTGTTCCCCATTCATCCCTGATAAGTTACACCTGTCCACCACTTAAGCAGACTTAATCTGAAATTCATGGAAGCATTAAAAAACATAAAGAGAGGTAGAAGAACAAAAGAGAGAACGTGTCCTCAGTATTTGAGGGAAAAGTTGCTGGGAGTTCACATTTCAAGTATATACTTTGTGTGCTTCTCACTTAATGCTTTCCAGATATACAATTCTGAATGTAGGCTTACCATTAAAGGGAAGGTCTCCCCTTATATTAGTATCCAACACATCAAAATAATAGAAACTATTGTCAGACTAACTTTGGCTGCAGTCCTCTAAGTACCTGTGTAATGTATGGATAACAGATATTTGTGTGCTGACATTTACTGAAACTATATATTTTTGTCCTATAATATTTTCTCAAAAGGTCATTGACTGAGTCATTGTTGATTTACTGCTGTATGCGAACCATCTCTTTTGGCTGCTGCCAGTGCTGCAGCTTCTCTAGACAGAGGCCAGCAGAAGGCTAAAGATCTGTATTTGCCCTTCAAATGGGATTTAGCCACAGTATGGACTTTGTTTTGGATTAAATGCAACTGTGGGTATCATTAATGATTGATATAATCATGAGACAATTCCCTCAGGTTGTTGTTTTACACCATGATATGCTGGGTAGCAAAAACCCAGTTTAAAGGCCTAAAAGAATTGAAGAGTACCTTCCACCACTGCTTGTTTTTGACTCAGCACTGGCCCACACCCCCATTTGTACTGGTGCTACCGCTTGTGGGATCAGACTGTGCCCAGAATACCGCTCTGGCTTAAAAACAAAAGCAAACTGAAGCACTGCAAGCTATGAACTGGGACAGAGACAAACTGCTAGTGGTACAAATAGTCTTAAACTGAGATTGTTGCATGATGCTTTACATCTTCAACAGATCCGTGGTAGAGAACACCTAGCATGAAGAATAAGGGCTACAGAAATGTCGGACAAAACAGACATTAAGAAACACCCACAGCTGTTTGCTTCATTTATTCCAGTGTGTATATAGCTGTGGCTAGTTAAGTCTCACCGTGCACACAAGTGTCTACACCTGCCCTGCCCCTCAAAGAAATGGGAAAAAAACCAAACTATTTCCCAAAAATATTGCCCAGAAACACAATGAGTGAGTGCATTCAAGGCAATTCTGGTGTTTTCCCAGGCAAAACTTGGAAATATGCTCAGAACCTAGCTATGGAACACAAAAGGTCTGGTGATATCACCAAGGTTTCAGTGTGTCGCAAAAGGAAATTACTTTGAGCCACAGTGTTTTGGAGCTTCCTTGCTCTTACAGAAACTCCTCTGTACCCTCCTGCATTAATTAATTTTATATTTAAAGAGATATTAAATCAATCTCTTGGGGACCGTCTCAGGCTGGAATAAAATCATCAGGAATTATATAGAAAATTAAGGTTTGCATGGCCAATGCTTAACTCCAGCAAATTAATAATTCTTTATCTGTCCTAGTTACATATTTCCTGCAGCCAAGAGATGACTAAAGTGATTTAACTGAATTTCACACCTTTGCAGATAATAAAGGAAAACAGCAAGCAAAATTGCAGCAAAGCAGCAAACATCTTTCTGCCCCTCCTAACAGGACTTGCTTCACAAAATAAACAACCTTCCCAGTACAAAAAGCAGTACAAATTCTGTGATTTGAAATGAAAGCATGTGAGGATTGTTTTGTCAGTTTTGTTGGTGTGGGGGTTTTTTGTTATGCTTCTTTTTTGCTGTAGTTGGGTGGTGGTGGGGTGTCTGTTTGTTTTGTTCTTTGTTGTTTTTAAATTCATGTCATAAAACATAAATGGTTTTTATGAAACAAGTGCCTGCTGCCTCTTTGCAGCTTTCAGTGGACCTTGCTTTGTACATGCTAGAAAGAGTGGTGTCTAAATGTGTAGGCATCTTTCTCTGCCACAGGTCTGAAACTGCACATATTTCACAGTAAAACATACAGAAACAGAGTCCTCATTCCTTCCTGTGACATTCAGTTCAGAACTGATGAAGTTCCCTTGTAGAAGGGTGGGTAAGACATTGCTCATTGTACTGGCATAAGAAAAGAGGCAGCATATCCAAGAAGGCAAAAATAGAGCCAAGAAGGCTCAGCTTCCTGTCCTGCTCCCCCTAGGACTGAGGAAAAGGGCTGGTGGAACTATATAAGGCCAGATGGATAAAGAAGCTTTCACAGAGCTTAGCAAATGCTCCATCTCTTGAGAGTGAGACTTCCTCATCTCAGCCCTCCCTACATGCCTTCCAGCCTTGTGCTGAGCCCAGGATTTGAACCATCTGTGCTAGATCTCCACAGTAATAATATCACGTCTTAGTTCACCAAAAAGTTGGAAAGAAACAATAAAAGATACAAAATGTAATGAAAGCCAAAGTGACAAACCCAATTAAACAGCTGGAGAAAATAGTGGAAATGCATAGAGATCATCATTAGCCTCTTCCACATGTCAGTAATTTGACAGGCATACCCAAGGATGACTCAGATATTTTCAAATGTTTTTAAAACCTGAGTTGTTATTCACAACCACTCTAGAGATCCTTTGTTTTGTTATGTTGGGTATACACACCCTACAGTGGTGGTTTTACTCCACACACAAAGCCAAAAGTGCCAAGTCTGATCTCACAGAGACAAAATGGTTTTAAAAACAACATGACTTACTATAAACTGCTTCTGTACTATGAGTTGTTTCAGTGGCTACAAAGAGAGAAATAAGGGTGGCAGAATTAGGTGCCATTCCAAGGACCTACGTTAATATGCATTTGACAAGTCCTTCAACAAACGGTGATGAGAGGACATGAAAGTCAGTAATATTCTATGAAGATACAAGAGGAGTCAGTTTACTTATCCTTCAATTCCACGGGGTCATTAGCATTATTGTACATACTATTAATGCTACTTGTCTCTCCCAGGCTCATTATTTTATGTAACAGCTGTAAAAGTAACAGCCTTAGCACTAGCATTGTTTCTACAGGAAGCAAGTTCACAGGAAAATGCTCAGATCAAGAAGCATTTACTGAATCTGGACCTCTGCTATTTTCTGTTTGAGAGATTCATCCAGCTGCATCTATACAGTATTTTACCATTGTAATATCAGTGCCCTCAGGAATGATGAATACTTTGAAATGCTAAGCTTCGATGAGTTTCCACCTCCAAAGTGTCTACTTTTAGGATGCGCTGAACAATGCCTTTTGAATGCATTCATCTCCCATGTAGGCCATCCATTTTAAGAAGTCCTAGTCATACAAACTATGATGAGTGGACCCACGGGTCCTGGTAGAAACTGCTTTTGTTGACTCCAGTTGTTTGGTTTTTTGTGAATTGAATTTATGTGCCTCCCCTACTATTCATGGAACCAGATCATGCCAAAAATCCCAGTGTGTTGCTCTTTGCCTCCTAAGACCTGTTTGCCGCTGGATACAGAATTTCAACAACTAAACCCTGTCCTAGAAGGATTAACAATGAAGTTGAAGAGGTTTGTATTTAAGTCTTTAAATGGATAATTGGATTCTAATCCAATTAATTGAATAAACAGATGGTATTAAGAAGACTTATCATAATACACCCTTTAATTTGTAGATACTGGGGTGGGTTGTTGTTTTGTTGTTGTTGTTTGGTTTAGGTTTGGTTGGGTTTTGTTGGTTGTTTGGGTTTTTTGGGGGGGGGTGGGTGGGTTATTGCTTTAATTTTTATTTTTAGGATTTTCCCTCAGAGAGAAGGTAGGTCAGGAGACCATACTGCACTTTTAAATTTTTCCCTGCACAGTCAATGTCTCACACTTCATTTTTTGGATAGTTTAAAGGCTCTTTATCTTCAATATCCCAGGGAAAGTTTTCCCCTCAATTTATTCATGGCAGTACTCCACTGACTCCAGTGGAAAACCAGCAAGGATCAATCTATTCTATGGCACTCTAAAAAAGTTAAAACACCAAATAACTTTGTACAATTGTTGCACAATTAAACTATAGCTGACACACAAAAAAATCCCACATGTAACCAAATTATAGAATAGAATAGACCAGGTTGGAAGAGACCTTCGAGATCATTGTGTCCAACCCATCATCCAACACCATCTAATCAACTAAACCTTGGCTCCAAGCACCCCATCAAGTCTCCTAAACACCTCCAGTGATGGCGACTCCACCACCTCCCTGGGCAACACATTTCAATGGGCAATCACTCTCTCTATGAAGAATTTCTTCCTAACAGCCAGTCTGAACCTCCCCTGGCACAGCTTGAGACTGTGTCCTCTTGTTCTGGTGCTGGTTGCCTGGGAGAAGAGACCAGCCCCCACCTGTCCACAACCTCCCTTCAGGTAGTTATAGACAGCAATAAGGTCTCCCCTGAGTCTTCTCCAGGCTAAGCAACCCCAGCTCCCTCAGCCTCTCCTTATGGGGCTTGTGCTCCAAACCCCTCACCAGCTTTGTTGCCCTTCTCTGGGCACGTTCCAGCAACTTTCCTAAACTAAAGCATCTTTCCTAAACTGAGAGGTCCAGAACTGGACACAGTATTCAGGGTGTGGCCTAAGCAGTGTGGTGTACACAGGAAAAGAATGTGAAAGAAATCATATGTGATAAGGCAAATTTTCCATTTTTTCCACATTGCCCAACACGAATTGATCACCAACATTGGTGCATGGGGATGAAAAAAATTTGATACAAAATGTGTTAAACAAAAGAGAAGCAAATACTGTAACTGCTTGTTTAAATGAAAAAAATCTCCAACTCTGTGAAATTAGAGTCCTGGTAGGTAGTCAGGATGTGATCTACTCAGCAACCATAGTGGCCCAAGCTGAAGTTTTAACATGTCTGTTTCGATCATTTGATACACATCACTACTGATCAGGGAAATTTTGAAGCATACATTCAATTTTTGCATACATTTTGGACACATTAGGCATATTTTGTGATTAGTAATGTGAAGAGGCATTTCACAGTCTTGATATGTGTTTGCTTCTTGATAGAACTGCTTGTATACATCAGAACACGATGCTGTTAAAAAAGTTTAAGGGGATCATTTTGGGCAGGATTCAGTTCAACAGCAAGTGCAGAATTGATCCTCTAAGACAGTTAAAGGGGATGGACTATGTGGAGGCTTTCCTGACTGATTTTTCTAATGTTATACAATACAATACACCAGGTTGGAAGAGACCTTCAAGATCATCGCGTCCAACCCATCAACCAATCCAACCCACCCAACAACTAAACCATGCAGCCAAGCACCCCATCAAGTCTCCTCCTGAACACCTCCAATGAAGGTGACTCCACCACCTCCATAGGTAGCCGATTCCAATGGGCAACCATTCTCTCTGTATAGAACTTCTTCCTAACATCCAGCCTAAACCTGCCCTGGCACAGCCTGAGACTGTGTCCTCTTGTTCTGGTACTGGCTGCCTGGGAGAAGAGACCAACCTCTGCCTGGCTACAACCTCCCTTCAGGTAGTTGTAGAGAGCAATAAGGTCACCCCTCAGTCTCCTCTTCTCCAGGCTAAGCAACCCCAGCTCCCTCAGCCTTTCCTCATAGGGCTTGTGTTCCAAACCCCTCACCAACTTTGTTGCCCTTCTCTGGACACGCTCCAGCAAGACAACATCCTTCCTAAACTGAAGGGCCCAGAACTGGTCACAGGACTGAAGGTGCGGCCTAACCAGTGCTGAGTACAGGGGCAGAATGACCTCCCTGCTCCTGCTGGCCACACTGTTCCTGATGCAGGCCAGGATGCCATTGGCCCTCTTGGCTGCCTGGGCACACTGCAGGCTCATGTTCAGCCTACAATCAATCAGTACCCCAGGTCCCTCTCTGCCTGGCCACTCTGGCCACCCTCTTTATGAAAAGAACAGGAATCATGTAAATGGGCCTCACAAATTAACATCCAGCCTAAATGCCTGAGAGTGCTCTGGGAGAAGAGGCCAACCTCTTTCCTGTGCTGACCAAGGATAGCTTATTTTTGCCTATGATTTCAGAAATCTTGTTTTCGTTTGGATCACTCCAAGGCAAGAGAAATACTTTTTTTCTTCTTCTCTGGTTAAACAGTTTATCCTTGCTTCACTTCCCACAGCCACAAAATGCAGGGCAAACTGTATCTTGTTCACTAAACATAAATAGGAAAGCTCTGCAACAATATTCTGCTTTTTCCCTCAGAATAAAACCAGAAAAGGGTCACTACTTCATGTTAGCTGATGCAAAGAATTATGGAAGTGATGCACCCCATTCAATTCTGTCTTTTGCCAGCTCTGTTCAGTCTATACCCTGTCTGCATTGCAATTGTGTTAAATTGTGAGCAAACATGAATAATGTAATCATAAAATACCACCAAATCAATCATTGCAAAAGTAATGTGAAGTGGAAAGAAGAAACTCTTCTACTACAGGAAGTACTGGAGGTGGTGATGTTCTGCTTTCAGACAAGGGAACCACAACCAAAAAGGCAGCGTTTTATGTATGACCCTTGCTCCTCAGGTCCAACTTGCCATGTCTACCATCAACAGTTTTCAAGCTGTCCTACCAACCATTGTGAAGATGGTGCTTGTCATCAATGAACCAAAATTCATTTTTACAGAAGACAAGAGCTTTTACCCCACCCAGTGATGTGATAAGGAAAGGGCTTTAGTCAGGGAGAAAATAATCATGAACTCTTCAAACTCAACACAGGTTTAAGTGCAAAGCTTAAGCATCTCAAAATCTGAACCACAATCTATGCTTCTCTAGAAAAAGTTGGCAAAATGCAGAACTGTTTTTCACAGAACAGTATCAGCAAGGAGACAGTATGATCCTTAAAAAGATAGTGGGGAAGTACTGAAGGAAAAGCTCACAGATCTCTCCCGTAAGAGGCTGTGATCAGGTGTGGTAGGTAAGATATTCCTCTTGTGTCTTAGCTTCAACTTCTAGACAAGATCTGGTTCTATACTTATGAAATTCAGGTAGAAGTGGGTAGATATACTTTGTTTTCCATTGCTCACACCAAATGTGCAAATGCAGAAGAGGAGAACAGAAGGCTAAATATATACATATATATATATAAATAAACCTATGAAGATTTTGCTTTCATATCAATATAAAAGCATACCTAAAACATTGGAAAAATAACAGAAACTGCATCACAGCTTCTTTGTATACATTCTGTTGTTACTCCTGTATGAGTGGTCCTGATGTATTCCTCATCCTGCTCCACAGATAATTTTCATCTATCAAAGCATTAATAGATGTCAGACTGTCAAAACAATAGTATCTACATACAGCCTCTGCCAAAGTACATGACTTCACACACACTCCCATATGTTTTGTTTAGTCTGTTATTAAATTAATCAAACATGGCAGCTACTGCTAATGGCTTGCTTTAATAAGCTGCATCCATCACCAGGCAGACAGGGTTTCTGTATGCTGCCACAGCTACATATGCTGAGCTCAGCTGCAGGCATGTTGGCGCTGCCCCCCCATGCAGCTCGCATTTATTCTGTTGCCACTAGTCAACATCTCGTATTTATCACCACCGGGAGATGCAGCAGCAGTCAGTGCTAGACTGACACACTGACTTGCCAGATTTGGTGCACAAATAATGGCAGAAATTTCACAATGCTGAATCAAAAAAAGTTCATTTTGTAGCTCTCAAAAAAAAAAAAAATTGCCCCACCACTCTCTCATGTTTTTCCAACTGTTCAAAGGCAGTTATATTTTCTCTCTAACACTGACACAGTTCTTGCAGTGCTACAGAAAAGCATGCTTGTAGGATTATTTTCATATTCTCAAGCACACAGTAGTTCTCACATTCTACACATTTCCCATTTCCATTGGAATTTGATTTTGATAGTTGAGTCATAGAACAGTGACTCCAGCTTAACCCGCCTGAGAACATCCATCACTGGTCAGGATCATAAACAACAGCATCCTCTCAAAAACTAAATAATATACTTGACTGAAATACTCATCTGTCATGTATGCATTTTCCTCTCAAATAGCTTCACCTAATAACTCATGAAAGCCTTTAGTACATGAAAGAGACGAGATTAAACATGATGCCTTTTGATATACTTGTTCCCTTCCATCTCAGGAGAACAGTATTAGCTAAAGCCATTCATTTTATCTAAATGGATCTCTATAATGCTTCATCTGCTAAACAATTTCATTAAGTTCTCCATCTCTAGTAGAAATAAGGTATCATTTCAAACAGTCTGGGATTTTAGCTGCCTTTATCACTACTGAGATGTAGCAAATCCATATTTATTCAGTCTAGCATAAATCAGATGATCTGCATGTTAAAAGACCTCTCGGCTCCTCATGAGGCTGTACTCATGAAGAACAAAATGGCCTTCTCTTACCACTGCTGTTTCTCACAGCATTTGTGAAATGCTGGGTGCCAGATGCAGACTAATAAAACAATAATTATGGTTGCATAAATGGAAAATAATTTCAAAGTAAATGGCCTATATGACAACCTTGAATCTCAAGCCCCATGGCTTTGCTCTTTTTCAGTCTTCTGAAACCAATGTCTGTAAAAAGGGGGAAGCAGCTTTCATTGCACCGTGCAAATATGGGAATGCTTCTCCTGCCAAGCTGAGAGCAGAGGTGGAAATCTCTCTGCTTGGTATGAACATCCATAATTCTGGCATTGCCTTAATTTTTGAAGGTTGATTTGTTTCAGAAACATACACAACATTACAGTATAAGGAGGTATCAAGGAGGTACTAGCTGATGGTTTTGAGGAGAGGCAGGGTTAAATATTAAAACTTCTAAGGAAAACATAGAAGACAGAAATAACTATCTGCTTTCCAACATTTTCAAATAATTACTTCTGTTGAACACACAGCATATAAAATTTTACTTGACTGAAGATACTGTGTCCTTCAGCTCATAAACCAGCAGGAAATAACATGTTCTGGGAAAAAAATTGCTGGAAAAAAAGTTGTCCATTTTCCATAAAACGGGTTCAGCACAGATACATCTTAGCCTTGTGTATCACAGCAACATTACATATAATAGAGATATTTTTAGAATCAAGGAAGACAGTTCAGACACTATAGCCCCTTGCAGCACACAATCACTCATCCAGCCCTTTTATCCATCTTATTCTCCTGGTGCATGACCCTGGGAGGCAGATCGGGGCTGAAGAGCAAGCTATGGCTTCCCACAGAGGAGGTTATTGGACAAGGAGACACATCCAGAGCAAGTACTGATCAGAGGAGGAATAAAAGGCCTATGCCCCCCACTTACAATGCCCTGTGGGGTCTAGGGCTGTTAAAATATTCTAGGGCCTGGGTTTGTTTTGGTAGGTTTTTTTTAAACTTTTGGTGTTGTTGGTTTGGGTATTTTTTCTTTTTCTGCAAACAAGACACATGATTTTGTTTCTGTTACCAGTCTGATGCACAGGAAGTTTTCATGCTGCCCACACAAGTGTTTTCATGCTGAATATTTAAATGCAGTAACAGTATTAGCATCAATTATTACAGAAAATCATGCCCTGATGAGGGCACACAACACTTTCTAGGATTTAGCAAATGAAGATTTAGTCACATGAAGCTTTATAAAGAATGTAAATATCACCCTCAGAACAAGTTGTAGTTTTATTCTTAGCAGTAGGATTTAACCTACTTCTGTATCCCTCAGAATTTCTTTGAGGAAGCGTCATGTTAGGGCCAAACGGGCCAAGCACAAACCCAGACAGACCCTCATGTGTCTAGACATGGTTCCACTCTCCCCACTCCTTCCTGCAGAAATTGGGGTAATGCAGGAAGATGCACAAAAGAGAGGCCCCAGCACGTCTGGGTAAACAAGTTTCCTTCTGGGGTAAGAGCACGCGTACTGGCCACTGCTTCTCCCAGACCAGGCCTATGTTTCTGCCTTTCATGGCCACAGCCTGGCAGAACCCCTTTTCCTTGGGTAACTATGTGCTGGCTTCAGTTGTCCTGTTGGCCCAATTGAATCTCAGACAAGATCACAGTATCACAGTATTACCAAGGTTGGAAGAGATCTCGAAGATCATCGAGTCCAACCTGTAACCACAAACCTCACGACTAGACCATGGCACCAAGTGCCACATCCAGTCCCCTCTTGAATGCCTCCAGGGACGGCGACTCCACCACCTCCCCGGGCAGCCCATTCCAATGACGAATCACTCTCTCAGTGAAAAACTTTCTCCTCACCTTGAGCCTAAACTTCCCCTGTTGCAGCTTGATATATACAGGCTGATTGCTAGTCGCCTTTGCCTTGCCTTGCTTGAACCTGCTTTGCCTTAGACCTTACCTTGCTTGAAGCTGCCTCGAGTTGCCTCCTGGAGTTGCCTGGTCCAGAGCCTGGGATAAAAGCCATGAACCTACTCACTGCAAGCTAGAGAAGCCACGAGCCTTGGAGCTGGAGTCAAGCCTTGCTTCCCCTTGCAACTAGAATTTTGCTGTGCCTCAGTTTACCAGGAAAGCCAAGAGCCTTTTGCAATAGCATGGCAAACAGCCTGCTGTCCTGCTGAAGCCTGACCAGCCCTGAGACCGCGTGGCCCTCCTGCCGGCAACCAGCTGTGCCTGGCGCACGAGAGCGCCCCCAAGGCCTCAACGGATAATACACAGCTGCAGCACTCCCTGCTTGAGTGGAATCACCTGTGAGTAATTAATTCATTGCCTCTTTGGCTTAACGGTTCTTGTCGAGTCTCCCCCCGTGGGAGGAGGCTACAAATAAATGATGCTAAACAGAGATTAGCAATGGAAGCATTTGTACAGCTGACAAGAAAGGTTGTTGGTTATAATTTTTCCTGAAACAACAGAGTAAGGCTCTACAAAAGCTAGTTAGCTGAAGATACAAAGACTGAAAGATATTTATATTAACTGGGTTCAAAGAAATGAGAACAGCACAGAAAGTTCTATTTATTTGCATGCACACTTAGGCTTTTTAACCCTTAATCTGGAGAGAAAAGCCTACTCCCAAAAAACTGTTCACCATGGCTCCTGGGCTGATTTTTAAGATGCTGGGGAACCATAGCACCCAGAGCTCCAGGCTAGAGAGGTTCCTCTAAATCGTGATGGGAATCAACCCATGACAGTATGCAACATGTGTCATATATTATCACATAATTTTCTATTTGAAACACTTCTGAAATATTATTTGATGTAATTCTCCTGTATTTATTATTGGTTTAGGACCATTGTCTCTTTCCTCATGACCATCATCTTGCATCATTAATTTAAGAATCAAATTCTGACCTCAATATGGATATAAAATTAGTCTGTGTAGAACAGAGATGATGTTTGAGAATAAAAGACACAAGCTAGTACAGCTAGTACAGTACAGCTAGTACAGTAGCTGTACAAGGTCTTTCATATCCATGCCTTTCAATCAGAAAAAAATATCTTTTCTTGCTGCTGCTATCCTGACAGACATGAACAGGACATTTACTGCTCTTAGATACCATATTCTGTGCCACAAATCTTTACGTCAAGTGTTACAGTGTAAACATACACCTTTGACACAAGGATGAACCCACTAGAATATGGTATCTCAAGCCCAGTGTATATGTTCCTGATTCCACATTAGGGAATAAGGATTACACAAAGCTCTTACAACCAGCAGTGTTTTGTCTTTCGTACAAAGCTTTCAGACCCCTTCTAGCCCCAGGCACCTTAGGAACCATGGCCTGTACAGTCAACTAGGAAAGACAGGGCCTGCCAGGGCATGATTCAGATCTTCAGCAGAGTTCTGTAACGGGTATCTAAGTTACCTTTTCTTGACTGAGTAGGCAGTGTTAGCTGGGACAAATCAGGGCCTCAGTCTTGAGATACCAGGGGAGGAACAGACTTGCACTGCACTAGTTAATGCATGTTCTGAAATCCCTGTCTGTAGCTGAAGCTGCCAGGGAAACAGAATTGATCTGCCAGTGGTCAGAGGCATCAGAGATACACTTTGCTGGAGCCTGTTGGCCATCCTGCATTCCTCTGTCTAGCTCCTTGCTGAATCACTTCTACTCTTCTTACATTTAACCTGCTCTTGCTTTTGACTGTTTTCTATTTGATTCTCTTAGTACTCTTTTTTTCACTCCCCATGGTTTCTGTATCTCATTGGATTCAGCTGAAATGTAGAAGTACCTCAGAAAGATAGGACACTGCAGATCAGGACACCTTTGTGTCATTCTGTCTTCCACGGTGTCTGGAGTATTTTCCTGTGCCAGATTTAATTATATACACAATAATGTATTGTTACATATGTTTAATGGAGCACAGTAACAGACCTCCTGTCTCAGGTATTACTCCTGTCTGCTTTACTAATGTCCCTTTTCACTCATGGTTTCTGCTGTTTTACACTACATTCTCTTCTAAATCAAGGAAGGAAATTTTGGGGTTGTGTTTCTTGTTGGTTGCCTTTCCGCCCCCCCAAGTTAGGAAATATAGCTTCTACCTGCATAATGTTACCTGCCACATTTTGACAAACATTTAAGAGAGCAGAATTTAGCTTTATCAAAATTTTGCTGTAATTCAAACTATTGTGCATGAAAGAATGCCTGAAACAGAAACCTATCACATAAGTCTTTAGTGCAGTAGGATTCCTACATTTTAAACCCTAAATATTTTCTGAAGGGGAAGAAGTTTTATCCTTCATGATCAGAGCTCAGCAGTCATTGTTGAGCCTGCACCAATGAAGTACAACCACTAAAACACTTAATTATGCCTTCTGAGCACTGCTCAAGCACTCAAGTACCAGTATTGACCTCTGAGGCTGCAGTGAAATCACATGTTTTTGGTCTGGCAGAAAGAGCTTTCCCGAGTAAATATTCATATTGCTGTGGGGAAACACATCTAATCTCTATATAATCGCTGTATAATTTTTATTATTATTATTTATAAGACAGTATAGTGAGTAAATAACAGCAACTAGATCTGCAAGCAGCATTAAGAAGCAGCTGGCTTCAGAGAGCAGTGAGTAGTAATTCAGCCTCCTTAAAATGAGAGAATGAAGACAACAGCCTCCCAGTACACTAAGCAGAACAAGATCTGTGGAGCCTGTGAAAAGCACTCTGAACATCTTCTCTAGGCGAAACACACACCTGTGGGCTTAACACCAAGCTGTTCCTTCTCCCCAGGACATATACTTTATTTTTACCAGCAAGATCAGGTGGTGTTTTACCTTAGGCACTGTACAAGCACATAGCTAGAAGGAAGTCACACTCTTCCAAAAGCTTAATATCCAGACTAAGCAGCTAGGAAAAGAACTGTAGGCAATCACTGTGCAATGCAATATATTTGCACAAGTGTACAGATGCAAAGTATGTTTGTGGAAAGTGTGTTAATAGCTTTAAATAGGCTAACTCTTAACAGAAAACAAGAATTAATGTTCCTGTAGCCTCAGTAACATTTAAAAAAAAAAAAAAGTGATTTTTCATTAAAGAAAAATTTGATCCTGAACAAATGCATCAACCTAGGTAGGTAACATGGTACCTGCAGAAGTATTTATGATACTTTAAAGCCAGGCTTATCAAGATGCCAACACTTTCAGAAACCATCTAAAAAAACCCTGAGCAGTTGCATTAGATCCAGTGAGATCCACAATGACACAGATATAGCTTTGGCAACCACGTAGGTCCCTGACAAAAACTAAATAAATAATGCCAATGCAGCTACCGATTTGTTTTGGGTTTGGGGTGGGTTTGGTTTTGTTGTTGTTGTTTGGGGGTTTGGGCTTTGTTTGGGATTTTTTTTTTTTTTCTCTGTGTTTTTTTTGTTGTTGGGTTTTGTGGGTTATTTGTTTGGGTTTTTTTCATGAGGTGACCAATGTCTAAGGACTTTGATTGCTCTGTGGACATCAGCAAAACAAAGCTCACACCCCACCTAAGGACAGTGAAAGGTAAAATGAACTTTTCCTGTTTTGCTGATAGGGGACCTGAGAAAGAAATATGAAGGTTATAACCCCCCCCCCCGAAATTTAATTCTTCTGCAGTGACCTATGAGGGTTTAGGTGTTTTTAGGCCTATTTGTTTTGGAGACTGCTCTTTCTTTCTTAGGTGTGGCAAAAAGATAGAAAACCCCCACAGCTTCAGTACATCTTCCAAGTCTACCAGATAGGATAATAAACTACCAGTCCCTATAGTCCTTCCTCTTCCTGGATCCTTATACAACAGCTACAACAGAAATACACTCAGTTCAGATATTCCACAGCTTTATTCTCTACAGATATACTGAAGGAACAGGAAATACACTTTCAAATTCCAGTTTACCTACCAGCCACAGTGAGGTTTTTTTTTTCAAATGACTTCTCACAGGACAGTAAGATTTTTTTTTACAGTTAAAAGAAATTTGAAACCAGCAACTGTTTTTCCCACATATACTAGGGATTCCAAAACCACCCACACCCAAGGAGCTGAAAGAGTAGGTGCTCTGAGAAAAAGGCAATGTCTGGATGTGGAAGACTGGCAGAAATGGGTACTCTCCTTACCAACTCAGCCATATTCAAATGTTATATGGACACTAAGCAGTTGTCTGCTGGACACAAAAATTCATTTTTCTAGCAGTAGACAAGCAGCTCATTCTCTAATTCAGTGTCTTTCCACTGCCATATTCTAGGCCACAGAAAATATAGTGTATACTATGAAGACATCAGATCATACAATGGATGTCAAAAACATTACATTAAAAATTATCTGTATTGTTATAACAATTATAACCTTACCCTAGCTATCATCTGGAAGAAAACTAACTATAAAAAGAAAACACATTTATGACCATTTGAGATCACCATTGTCTGCTTCTTCTCTTATGGAATAGGGAAATATTTGCCATTTGTAAAATGAGTTTAACTTCAAGGAAAAATATGTCAGGACCAAGGAGTTGAAGTCCTGAATTCTTGGCTCTTAATTATGCAGAAAGTGGAGAATGAGGGAGTCCCTCTGGTAAAATGGCAACAGTAGTGTTAAGTAGCAGTCATCTCATTTGGGTTGATACTTCTCTTTATGAATAAATATAGCATTAGTGGTCTTGCAATTGAAAAATTCATCAGAAGGAAAACTTCTGTATAAATAAAAAGTATTTGGACCATACCTCCAGACTTACGATAAATGAACCAGCTTCCAGAGGCTGCACAAGCAGAGGAAAACATACTGAACAATCACTGAGGAAATGGAAACTAAACTCACATTGCTTCAAACAATTTTTTGAAAGGTTTCAGCAAAGGTTATATAGGATTTCAAACACAGAAAGTAAACAGGACAAGAACTGGTATTATTGCTGGCATTTCCAGCAATTACTAATTTGAGTGCCTAAATACTGAGAAACGTCCACATAATTTCCCTATTTAAATCCATTGATGGAAGGTGTATTGACATTTTAGGTCAGTCAATTTGCTTTCAGTTCAGGAATAAGTTTTCAGCAAATTTTGCTAAGAGAGCTAAGAGAAAAAATATTTCAAGAACAGATGATTTGTGATTTCGCCTTCTGTTCAGGCAGAGGTGTGGGGTTTTTTTTTCCCACACTCCCTTGAGGAAAAGGAGGAGATAATGGTTCGAGCACACAGCAGTGACAGTGTGCCTTAGGTTCTTTTTTCTTTTTCCCTACACACACACACACACACACACTCTGACCTTGAGTAGGTCACTCTTGCATTACAGCTCAGATTCTCTTGCTTCCATTTGAGGTTTGGGAGGACTTAAGCAGGGCAGTCAAGTAAGAGAGCCCTTCAAATGAGAGCTCCAAAATCCAGAAGAAATGTGCCCATTATTTGTAAAGGTGATAGCTCACAATACATGAAGACAAAGCAAAACTAAAACTTGCTTAATGATAAGGAGGGAAAAAAAGAAGCATTACTATACTTACTTATCAAAAAAGCCAAAACCAAACAAACACAAAACAACTGAACAAAAGAAACCAACCCCCAGAAAAAGTACTCACACAGCATGAGACATATTTTATAAAGCTTGAAGATCAGGTCTGACAGTAATGCAAAGCTTATGCTCTTTCCAGCACATAGTTCTAGAAGGCCATTTATATGATGTTCTTTGATCTATGTAGATTGCCAGTCTTTTTATCAAAGCCTATTGGAACTGTGCTGATGAGATAATTGTAAAGTTAATAGATACAACATGAAGCTTGATTAAGAACAGCCCACTTGATTTCAAGAATGGAAACAATCAGTACTCAATTGTCTTGCTGGAATTCTTGCAATTTTGGAGGAAATACTTTGTATAAACAGAGTATCAGCTGGACCTAGGAACTTATCTTAGATTCAGACAATGATTTTCCCTTTCATAGATCCATGAGGGACTGGACATAGGGAGAGTATCAAAGAGACTGGACACCTGGGAAAATATCATTTACAGCCTTTTTGTTACCACCCAGACCACCGTGCATATGTGCCTTTAACAAAGCAAAGACAAGAAATCCATCTTTCTTCAAATACCATTTTAAAAGAAAGTCAGACAGGCTGTTTCTGCTGGCTGAAGGCTCCTGTCCTAACACACTGCCTGAGCTTTTTCCTTCTGCTGGATGATTAGCAGAAGGCATCTAAAAGCAAGTGTGGAATCACCCTGTGAACAGTTTAACCACTGTAGGGCTGTTTTAATTTGTAAAAAATTACAAACTACTATACATCTCTACTATATATATATAGACTAGAAGAAATCCTGCAATTACCCACTTCACAATTTACTTAAGACAAATACCTACTTCCGGTCAGAAACAGCACAATATTATTTCGCACAAAGGCCTGGGAAGCTGCTTAAGTCTGTACAAGAAAAGGTTGTTCTGCCAATGAAAATTATGTTTACAGAAGGGACTCTGGTGCACGAGGTGTATTTTGCTGCTGTATAAATTGTGGCATTTCAGTATCTGGGTTTTAGCTATTGCAGTGCTAGCTAACACTTTTAAATACCCTCTTTTATTAAGAAAAATAAATTATATTTTTTTAGTTCCTGAAACAAATAGAATTAAAATCTGATCTCAAGCTTAGATCCTGCTTAGATGTACACTAGCAGGCAAAAAGACCGAACCTCAAAAATCAGTGTGAAGCAGGAGCTTCTAAACATGCTGCATCAACAACAGCATTCAATGGTACAGTCCAGCTAGAAACTTGCATCCTGCGTTGTGATAGCTTTGAAGAGAACAGAAACAATTACAGAGGCTGAGAAAGGGTTTATTCATCTCTGCCTGCTGAATGAAAAAACTCTGTCCAGGGCTGCTGCTGACAATTCTCAGCAGTAAAGTAGGTGTTAAATCTCGAATTAGTTTGAAGTCAGGCTCATTAAATTCAGAAATGAGGTACAAAGATGTTTTCAAAAAGGATGTGTGGACTTAGTCAAATTTTAATTACTTATTAAGAAGAGGTTTTCAGGTGAGGTCTTCTTCACAACTGTGCAAAGCAATAAATGATATATTTACAACTGTTCTCATTTTCACAACAAATACCCAGAATTTAAAGGGAGTACAGAAATCAAAACAAGGCTTGCCTTGGCCAGTGTTTATGTAACAGTCTGTCTTCCAGCACGGAGATAGAAAAAGCAAAGCCATAACGTTCTGCTCTCCTTAAAGGAAATAATCCGTGTATTTACATTCAAGCAAAACTAATGAGACCTTCTGTTCAAGTCATCTTAAAACTCTCTCACACTCCAATGCCACAAAGACGTGCTTTGATCAAAATCTGGCGTTCGTACAAGCAAGTTCAACTGCTGGAAGATTCTGCAGGTTACTGGTTCATTCTCTCATTAAATCTGGCTGCATCGATCCAATGAAAGTAAATCGATAGTGACAAAGTGATTTACTGAAATTATCATTCATGCCAGTATATCTTGTGCTATTGAGTGCATTAGGTTCTGGTTTGCTTTGGATCTGGAAAGTACCCTGGGAGGCTGCTGGCACCCCACTGCAGGTGCTCTCACTGACCCGCTGCAGTTCCCAAGTATCAGGCATCACTGCCTGACAAGTCCATGGGAGCAGCAGCAACAGAGCAGATGCCCACATCACCATCAGTGAATTTCAGGAAACTACGTCCTTCCCCACTACCTCTCAATAATCCTCCCTTTTCTGTCATGAGTAATACAGAAATCCTTTACCCAGTGCCTAAAAGCTTCCCCCACACACCCCCTTTTTTTTTTTTGAACAAAAAGTAACTGTCTGCCAAAATATTGTGGCATAAGCAAAGCACCACCTTATGCCTTACCTGGTCATGCGGATGTGCTCATCCCACCCATCTCTGTGATCAAGAGACCTTAATAGACATTGAAATGTAAATAAAACACATAAATAAATACTCCAACATTTGGCTTTGGTCATAGCACAGTACTCACTAAACCATTTACACACTTGTAATCACAGTACCATGTACCTCTCAAGCTCCACCACCACATCACCACCCAACCTACAATACCAGGAGCCCCTGGCACCAGAGTGCTGTGCACAAGACAGCAGAATACATCATGCCCACCATGAAGTAGCACTAGGTGTGCTTTTGTACAGATGATAGGGAACTTTTATTTCCAGAACAACAGAAAAAGGTTTGAGCCTCAGAGAAAGGATGTCTTCGGAATGTCTTCTGTCTGAAGTTACATTAGTTTCAATAACCAATTACTGGGGAAAAAAAAGACTTCCAGTAAACCTTGCAGAGATGTGACATGACAGTAGCACAGAGAAAGAAATAATTTGTGAGAGAATGGAGAAGGAAGCATGACGCATTATTACGTTACCATACTACGCATATGATGTTATACAGCTGAGCTCACCAATTACACCTAACTCAGGAGTTTAACCCTGACCTGAGCTGAACACGTTCTATCCTTTGCTCTCCACCTCTCTTCTGAAGACACAAATGACTGGTACTCTTCTTCCAGAGCAGGAAACCTGGATATATGCACTAGTACTCAGCAACAAGACTGCAGAACATATCAGCGCATACAGCGTTGGATGCCACATTTGTGAAATATCCCCATGTATTTTGAGCAGCATTTCAATGACAGGCTAGCTCAGCCAGGCCCAAACCACTTTGGTTGATTATTTTCAGTTAGATATTCTCCCAGTACTCGAAAGATTTCAAATTCTGACAACCTATTACTGAGAAGTAGATTCTTTCTGATAAGAAGATCTAAGGCTTTGAATTGGGAATATTTCTTACGTTACTAAGGGTAAAAAGCATTGAGAATTAAAAGTTTTAATTAATTCAACCTCCAGTTCAAGGTTTCATGTTTTAAAATTTTCCACCCTGAACAAGAAATGTGACAAAATCAATTTAAAGAAAATAAGAAATAATTAACTAGCAGAACTTCAGATTTAGACATAATTCCAAATCAGTTCCAACTGGCAACACTAAGGTGGTTTGGTAAATGTAATCTACTGAGTAAACATATTTCTTATCAATTTGCCTATCTAAGAAAACCCCAAAGAATAATAATCATGGAGTGATTCATTAAGCCACATATCAATAAATAATATTTAAAAGCATTCTGATATAAAAGCTAAGTACTGGCTATACTGCCTCTTTCTACTATAAATTATGAAGAAACTGCCAGACATCAAATATTTTTTAAGGGTGAGCTCTGCTACAAAAAGGAGCTATCATTTTTAATTTCACTCTAGTTAAGTACCAACACAGCATTTTTATTATAAAGCCTTAAACTCATTATAGCAGAGAGTTGAATAAACAGAGTATTTCTGACCATTAAACACTCAGGACTCATTCACAGCAACTCGTTTCATTCATGAAACTCCTAGCATACCTCAACACATCTTCTCTAGGCTCCTTAGGTATGTAGCCCCCCACTTCACAACCACTGCACTCCAGCTATACAAAAGTGCTTTGGATATAAAAGCATTTATAGAAAGCAGCATTTATTTATTATGTTTTCCCTTGGAAGTATTACTACAGGGAAAAGAAAAGTCATGCCAGGATGTGGTTGGTTTGATACATAATGGAAGGAGATTTCATAATACAGAATTCCATTACGTCTTCATCATAAAATGCAAGGGAGGAGGGAAGCTAATAACAAAGTAGCATACACATCTCCTGATGGAGAGACAGGTAGATTCTTTCCTCAAGGGGAGTAGGATTGAGGTTTACACAAACAAGGCAGTACTAACAGCTATGAGTTACTCCAGATTTAAGAGTTGGTGGAAAACACAGCACAGTTTGCCTTCACTCTTCACTCCACAAGGCAGTGGAAGTACAATAAAGAAGGGGTAGCATGGGGACTGTGAAGCCAGGCAAGCTCCCTGACTGACACCAGAAACTCCCTGGCCAGGCTGCTTGACAATCCCCTGGCCAGCTCTGTACTGCTAACAAGTGATGACATCGTGCACAATGTGTCACAATTTCATGTAAAAACCAAATCAGTAAACCAAATGACATGATTCTTCTGGAGGGCTTGAAAAACCCTTCCAGTTTTTGCTCATTTCAGAACACCATGCTACTAGGCAAAGACTTGTTGAAAATGCAGGAATTTGGGATGAAAATTAAAGGCATTTAGGATTTTTAAAAACTCTACTTCATACAGTCTATGTTTTTGCTTTCTTAACCCTCTAGTTAAGCCACTGTGTATTTTGTCAGTCCTGTCTCTTCAACTACATATGACTGCCATCAACTCCATTTCTGACTGGGAGATGTAATTGTGTGGTGTAGTTGTTTGAACAATTCAGTGTTATATGAACATCCTTTTTCTCATCCATTATCTAGAATTTTCTACTGATTTTCAAATCACTTAAAGGAATGAAAACTCTTCAGGACATAATTTCTTTCCCCATAGCTTCTTTCCCTGGCAAAACCAGAAAGAGAAGTTCAGTCTGTTTTCACTGAACATCCTAAAAGCATTAGACTACACAATCATGCTCAGACAGCTGTACAAAGGAGTGTCTGACTCCACAGATCTTAATTTTCTTTTCTGAAGCCAAGAGCAATCATTATGTGGACACTGTATATAAGCACGTTGAAATTAAGCCTCACCTCAGCTGAAACAGAGATAATTTCCTTTTGATGCAATACAACACAATCAACATCTGTGGGAAAGAAAAGCCTCACATCAGGGCTTACAGAGCACAAACAAAAGAGCAGCCCGAGGGGCAGATAATCAGTTTACACAGAGCTTACTGTACCCATGTTATCAAGATAGAAAACAGCAGCAGAAATTAGTCTGAAGTGAATTTTCCTTTTAGTATTGCTCAGTGTATCACCTAAGAGACCACACTGCATTGAGAATCACTACCCTTAGAAGGCAGCTGACACTTCTCATCTCAGCACGGAATAGGAGGTTAACTTCAGGCATGAACCAAACAGGTATTTTCAGGTGCAGTTTTACACTTCTTCCTGTCACTAAAGGCAATCAAAGTCTTTGAACTGTTACTGCTCTTACAAAGCCCCCCAGGAGAATACAGTATCAAATAAAAAGACCTAGAGGATTAAGCACATTGGAAATAGTCTATGTACTGTAATTTGAAACTGCCAAACTGGCATTTCCTGCCATCACCTCTGTGGCAGTGGCTGCTCCTGCTGCTGTCACCACTGCGCTTGTATCCGTCCCCATCCTCTCTTGCTGTGACATGGTGTCAGCAGCAGTGGAAAACCCAGTGACTGGTGAGCAGAGCAGCAGTGGGGAAGATGTTAGGTGTGGGGGGCAGCAGCAGGTCATGGGTGCAGGCAGTCAGGTGACCCGAGGTTGGAAGGTCTCCACAACCCGTGTCAGCCAAAAACCAGAAGGCGTGGAATTACTACAGGAGGCTGACCCAGTGGTACGACTTTTACACAGAAACA
The DNA here is from genome assembly GCA_033816785.1 of Picus viridis. Taxonomy (NCBI): domain Eukaryota; kingdom Metazoa; phylum Chordata; class Aves; order Piciformes; family Picidae; genus Picus; species Picus viridis. Next base: position 11,747,836 of record CM066584.1, on the reverse strand, counting down.
CTGATTTGCAGTTCTTTGATCAAAGACAAAACATGGAATAATGTCAATCCAGAACAAAAAAATGCTCCTGTTTTCTCCAAAAAGAAAGCACTTCTTCACCTGAAATAGAGCATTTGAACACCAAATTACATTTCATGTAATAGACCCCTCTTTTCACATTCAAAACTTAATTTTGAGAGTTTAAAAAAAAAATTTGAGCACATCTCAAAGGTGAAAAATTTTGTGTATTTGTGCCATATCCGTGAATCATTTTGGTTCAATAAAAATGGCCTTCAGTTAATGACCTAAGCATCCTTCAGTTAATTAACTATTTGTCCAAAATAATTTTCCTGGGTCAAACCATGGTCCCAGGTGATACCCACTTCTGTCCTATGAAAAGCTGTGAAGTACTATCTCTCTTCTCTGTCCCAGAAGCATCACATTATGTAGCATCTTTATTATAAAATACAGAACTTGCCACTGCATTTTCTGAACTGTCTGGTATGTAGTTTGCTGTTTTTTTCAACATTACCATACAATGACATACAGAATACAGAATCAACCTGGTTGGAAAAGACCTTTGAGATTATTGAGTCAAACATATCACCCAACACCATCACTAAACCATGGCACACGAAGCATCTATTGCTGCTTTAGTCATAAAGGATATTTGTGACAGATTGAATGTTACCCAACTAGTCTGACATCAGAGGACTGAAGTCTAAAATGTTTTCTCACAGAAGTCTGTAATGAACTATATTGTGTCAAAAGGTCTGAGAATGGCCATTATCTCTGTGACCTGTGCAGTGCCTGCCTTGAAAGCACTCCCCTATAAGAAGTTTCATAGAATCATAGAAAATCATAGAATCAATAAGGTTGGAAAAGACCTCAGAGATCATCAAGTCCAACCTGTCACCCAACACCTCATGACTAACTAAACCATGGCTCCAAATGCCACGTCTAATCCCCTCTTGAACACCTCCAGCCTTTTCTTAATTCAACAGGTAGTATGGAAAGAAATTTTTATCCCACAGCAACTTCTGTCTGGAGACACTTGCTTGGAATACATCTAATTTTGGTTGGTTGGGTTTTCTAAAAAAAAAAAAAAAAATCCTTAAGACAAATCTCCCCATTAAATCAATTACTTCAGGCATAATTCTGCTGATAGTTTACAATGTGTATTCTCTCTTACTCTTTGATTATACAGAAACTGGGCATCCAGGAGGTGTCATGGGCCAGCAGGCATTATTCTGAGCAGGGACTGGCAAACCAGAGATTGCCATTTCACCATTACAGCATCCTCACTCCCCATGCTCTCTATTCTCTATTGCTATCACCAAAGTAATGAAGAATCCGAGATGAAAAGTGGTAAAAAATGCAACATCAATGCTATGAAATTTTCTGTTCCAACTGCTTGCTCCTCACTTTACATTTCAATCTTCTGCACAGCCACAACATTATAAGCGATTGCATCAGAAGTGATTAAGATGAAGGATTATTAAACTGAGGGAGTCCTGGCTGGAGTACAGAGATGAACAGATGAGTAGCACTGATCCTGTATGTAAAATAAAGAAATAAAATACACAAACTACCAGATGTGACAAGCAAATATTCCTCACTAATTTGTTGAAGCTATTGTGGTTTACATGAGGTGAGAATTTGCTCTAAGGTTTAGCCTTGTCATGTATCATCAGTAATTTCTTTGCAAATTATTAATTGTGCTTATGTGTTCTTTTCTATGTTGTTACAAAGGTTTCTTCACCACAGTACAAGCAGCACTTCAAAATACATGCAGCCTTCTCCCTGATGCCTTCAAATTCAGCCTCATACTATAACTGTTCACACATAAGACAGTCCTTGAAAAGCGAAGCCCTTCTAAAACAAAACTTAGAGCTCTACCAGTTATTCACCAAGGATCTGACATACTTGCTTCACATAACTGTTCTTCCCCTACTAAACAGTTCCATTGTTTATCACATTTACCAAGCAACTCATTTTCCAAATTCTTAGACTCCAGCTGCAGCTTTTACCTTCCAGTGTCTACTGCTTAATGCATCCATATAACAAGGCTAAGCAACTTTTTTCACAGGCTGTGCTCTAAACAGCAAACAAGAGCTTTTCAGCTCTCCCACATGGCTAGCAGTCTTCAGTTTGCTAGCAAAAAAATGACTGCACAGCTCCTTTACCACGAGCATTGAACCTAAGGCTTTGTATTTTTTTCTCCAGGTTGATGGGAGAAACTGCAAGCCAGACAGAGACAGACAGAAGGAACTGGATGTGCTCATGAAGTCTTCTTTAGTGCAACAGGAACGACACTAGCATCACTCAAGTTTATGAAGTTAATTCTCCATGATTCAGCAAACACGAAGGCTTCTACTAAGACACTTTAGACAAATATACTATAACAAACCCCAAAATCTCAAAATTAAGTCAATATTCTCCAGGGAGTGCCCATTCTTTGTTTTAAACCAGAGATGTTCAAACAATGTGATCCCTGAAAAACAAAACTGGAAGGCAAAAAGAAAGTGACTGAAGTCAAAATTTGTATCAATTACAAGGTCCTTTTTGCCAACTGAAAGTGACAGCAGTGGGTACTTCCTATATACTTAGAGCATCATGACTAGTAACATGACTTGAACACAGACAACTGGGCCATCAAGTCCAACTCACTGCTATCTCAGGCAATCATGTTCCATAAACCAGTTTGTACAGCCTCTTGTATGCTTTGTCTCTCCACTAATAACCCCTAGACAATATTTTGCTTTATATAAGTCTTAAGGCTGAGTATCAAAAAGTATCAAAATCATGACGGTGCTTCAGTGAGTATTTGTGATGCTGCCGTGCATGTGTAGCACTGTAACACCCCAACAGAGATGCTGCAAGGTAATAAACCAGAAGGATTTAGTTACATCTTGGACACCAGTGTCACCATGTTTAATTCACATAGTCAATATTCTAATTTGCTAAGTAGCTTCTTGCATACCTGACCTTCTCAGGAGACCACACTGCTAAAATGTAAGTAGATGAACTGCACACTAACAATACACAGGCTGCCTTGCCAGTTGTATACATAATTGCTATAAATAGCACAAACCAAACAATTACAGTCACTTACCAGCCTAGAATTACTCCTTGTAGATTTTTGAAAACACAGTTCCTTTCCTACATATCTTAGGCCAAACTGGTGCCAGAATCACACAACTGAAAGAAACTCCCTCTCCATTACAAATCCCTATAGGAAAGGTATGTAATAGGATGAGTAGGCATACAAAGGAGTGTCTCTGTAGTTGTACTGAACTCAATTCCAATAGAGCCAATGAAAAAACTATGAGACAGCACTTGCATTATATCTCCCTTGCTTTACAACACACTGACATTTGCTGAGCTTTATTGCTTCTGAAAGCATCCTTACAGCCATTCAATGAGATTTAAAAATCTTTCAGTGACACAACCCTTATTGCATGTTAGATATTATTGAAGTCTCTCATGCATACTTAGGCCTAGATTGAGCAAAGTTAAATGTGTCTCAAAAACATTGCTATGCTGATGGCAATATTATTCACATAACAACTCTACCAAGAGACAACCCCTTAAGGGTGAAGCCACACTGAGTCAGACACTGTTTGTGCTGATAGCAAAAATTCATACCTTGCCCTAGGAGCATACCATACTAAACAACAATGGAGAAGAAATGGAAGAGAAAAATGAAGTTCCAAAGGCTCAAAGTTCATAGCCAAGCCAGGCTGAGAAATCATATCTTTTAAATCACGGACCAGTATCCTGGTCCTTCAGCTGTCACATGAACTGAGCAAGGAAACAAAACACAAACTGTAATGCTACCTCAAATAAAATCTCAAAGACTTCTCCACTGCCCAAGGAATCTCAGAGCCACAGTCTTCTTGCTGCATCTGTAATTTTCAACCCTCACTAGTAACAGGTCCTTCAGATGGGAAAAACCTTAGCTCTAATTCATCTTCTAGTCCTTCCATGAACAGAATCATGGAGCATGCCAAATTTTCCCTGCTCCCACTTGCTGGCAGTCTTGCTCCAGATATAAAATGGAAAGCAGGGGAAACCTGCTCTTGCTTTCTTTTTTCAAAAGCTATGACCTGAGGATGCTAAACCATTCCCAATGGGGTAAAAGCCATTCATTTAATGTGACACTTCATTCATTTTTTTCTGTTTATAAGGGCAGCAAAATGCCATAATGAAAAAAAAAAAAAAAAAAAAAAAGAAAGGATACCCCCATTCTGTCCATCCCTCTAGACACAGGGAATGGGTGAAACCAATGCAAAGCAAATTGTTTATGCAACATCAGAGAAAGCTGATTCCCATAGCAAACTAGCATTAAATCTCCTTCCTCACTACCTAAACCCCAGAACCTCCTAGAAAGAAGTAATGAGAAACATTTAAAGGCATGTTGAATTATGGTCTGTTTAGTAACCTGCTGTGCAAATGACTACCACATGAGTAAATATGATGAATGCTACGCTGAACACACTTTTCCTCTTTTCAGAATGGATTGAGGTAAATGAGGCTATTTTAACTTGTTCAGAGCTAAAATAGCCCATCTCAACAGAAATATCTTCCTTATCATCACCTGGAGCATAGCTGCGCTCCTACCCACACATGTCTGCAAGGGAAATTAGGCATGTTACGGTGCTTAGAAAATTACACCATTCTACAACAATTCCATAACCTCTGCTTTGACCCACACTTTGAGGAATTGCTAGTTTCTTCACCACTGAACACACTGCTCATATCATGTGCAGCGTATACATTTCAACACTACCACCTCAGACCCAGAGTATTTGCTTTAGTTCCCATTTTAAATGTGTCTTTAATCCTCTACTTATTCATTTCTTAGCATCTGAACAGGCAAACACACCACAGTTCATCTGGACCACCACTTCAATTTACTGACTAGCTCTTCCTGCCTATTCACAGGCTTAAACCTCAATAACCACCACTGGCTTTATAGTTTCTAAAGCAATCTAATACCAAAGTGAGTCACTACATGAAAAAAAAATGGACTTTCTGCAAATAATAAACAAAGTTACTCAAAGGTACATAAATACAAACTCACACCTGGAAAAGGGAGAAAATTAATTTCTGATATGTGCATAGTTGCCCTAAGCTGCAGGACAATCCACACTGGTACAACACAGTAGATTCACCCATTATTTCTGTTGCTTCCACTGTCTGACAATTTCCTCTGCAGCCCAAGCTGCTGGTATCCATGGCAGCCATGCAACCCATCAGGGGCCTGATGAAAACACCCTCCAAGTGGGGACACAAAGTACAGCAGACAAAGGAAAATAAAAAACCTGCAACAGTTACAAGGCCTTGAAGTCAAAAGGGTTGCATTTCAGTATTTAATTAGAAAAGGCATGCTAATTAGAGATCATCAAAAGTGAAACAGGTCAGAAAATGAAGGTACGTGATAATTAATAAATGCTAAAAGCCAAAACAACCCCCAAACAGTAATTCTCTCACTAATGAGTAAATAGCAAATCATGCACATTTTTAATGCCATTTCCCCCTATATTCATCTTGCATATGGGCAAATTACATTTTTAGGAGGCAGCAGAGAGGACATTTCAGTATGGGTACCCACAGGGCAGGGGAGAAGGGAGCAACTCCAGGGGCCTTTTTCCCAGGGACTCCCTTCTTAATTCCAGCCTCTATCAGCTTCCCTGAATATAATTCAGTCAGTCATACAGAGGGAATGAACAATTTTGCAAAAACGTCACATTAAGGTTCTGCCAGTGAAGAAAATTCTTTAAACTCCAGTGCTTCAGCCAGCAGTACTGAACCTATGCAGGGGTCTGAGGCTGCTGATTGCACAGAGCAAAGCCCAGACTACCTCTACAGACAACTGGGCCCAAGTTTGAGCATTAAAAGTTTGAGGATTTGCTTGAGCTAGGAGACTGATAGCATGTGAGCTCAAAACATCTACAAATCCCGCATCTTCTCCCTGAACAGGGAATACAGCAGTACATGCTCAGACTGTAAATCTCCCTGTGGCTTTCCTGGTACAAACTGGAGCAAAGGAATCCATCCCTTATTATACCACCACCTCAATACCCACACAATTTCTGCTTAATAATAACCTTTTCCAAAGGCTTAGTCGCTAAACTCAAATACTTTTCTCCTGAATTTCCTGTTACAGTAAAATCTTGTGGAAGATGTGAAAATAATACATGACAGGAGCCAGTGGCCATTTTAAACCCTGACTAGTCAACAGATGGAGACCTATTGATTATAACCTGTGATGGATCAAGGCCTAAAACAATGGATTATAGAGCTAGTTCTGTCAGATAGACAGAAGACTGAGAGAAAAATACACTCTCAGAATGATCCTGATCATCTAAGCTACTTGTAAAATGTGAAGAAAAATACCATTGCAGTGCTTCACATGAACATTAATTCATTTTCTGCAGCAAATCTCGATAGGTCGGCAAGACCCAGGAGCAATTTGAACCCTGCAAGCTGAGGCAAACTGTAAACCCTGCCCAGATAATTTTTTTCTACAGAAAGGAGACCTGGTGCTTGTATATCCTTCAGTCTCACATCACTGAATCTACCCAAAAATGAAATACAATGCAGTCCCAAGGACCATGAGTCCTTGAGCCATGATATTCCCTCCCAGTTCCTCACAGAAAAAAGCTAATCCTTTTTTATTGGTATGTGGCAAAGTAAAAGTGGAACCATTACTTTACTGCTTTCATCAGCTTTACTAGACATTTTTGCATTCCCTTTCCTCCTACTTTATTTTTATTGGTTTTGAATTGCCTGTGATTTAAAATCACTAAAAATCTTACTTGCCTAAGTGAGTTACAGAGGGGGGAAAAAAAGCCAACAAACAAACAAAACAAGAAAACCCCTCCAAAAATCGATAAAATCCTTGCCAGAGATGAAACAATACAGAACCTTTTACTTCCACTGGTAACTCATGGAGGACAGTAGTGATTAACCATTAATTATCCATTTATCATCTTGAATGGGCTGCTTAAAGTAAATTTAAAAATCACACCCATCAGATCTGAATGTACAAGATAAAAAACCCAATTTTGTATGAGCTTTCCTGGCACTAAAATGTTCAATCCCCCTGGAATTTCAACTGATCAGAATTCTGTTGAAATCTATTTATTTGTGTTTCAAATGTTTGAACATTTGTGCATTGTGTATGGGTGTTTTCCTGCTTGCACTTGCACCACAAGAAGTTCAAGTATCCTAGGCAATTTCTATATTGTATATTTAATCCATAGAAAACTGAGGCTTGATCTCACAATTCTCTCTCTTTCAAATAGGAAAAATGATAGAAGCCCAAGTGTTACATTTTAAATCTCTTCGTGTTCCTCTTAAAAATAGAAGACAGCTAAGATCACCTTCTAAGTCTTAAGATGAGGAAAATCACTTCAGGCTGAGAGTATGTTTAGGAAGCTGCTTGTGACTCCTCCTTGAACTGTTTCCCCACTTCTTTCTGTCACATGCTTTGTGGTGCATGAGCTCTCTGCTAACCCTTCCTTAACTTCATTGCTAGGCTAGTAACAGGTACTTCCCCACAGCTTTCCTTCTTCTCCTTACAAGAAAACATCAGGTTCTTGAGATGTTTTCAATGGTCTTTCATGTCCTGAAAAATGTGAAAATTCAAAGTCTATGGCTGTAACAAACCTGAATGTGAACTGCTGTGCTGGGATTTGAGAATTCCAATTTTATTTCCTAATCTTAAGCTTCTAATTATGCTTTTTCCTGCCTGGAAATAGAGCACAGTACTTCCTACATCTATGAGAAGCTTCACCAATTAAGCTTGAGTAACTCATGTCTTTAAAGCATCTTGAGATTATTCTACAACAAGCAGTACAAAGCTGCCTCAGTAGGTAAAGTTATTTGAATTAAATTTGCCTCAGATAAACTAAAAGAAGATCAAGAATCTAGATGGAAAAATGTGTGAAATTATTAGATAAACAAGCCTGCATTTGAGTAATAAAAGGGAGCACAGTTAGAGTAATTATAGCCTTAGGTAACAGATAAAGGAATAGTATTTCACCTGAAATTTGTGTTAGAATTACTTAAATTACAATAGCCAGAATTATTCTTTAGAGAGAATTTCTAGGGAAAGCTCCCTTTTCCACAAGCACTGTTTTGCCTACGAAGCCAGCACAAATGCCCTGCTCAAATCCATAACCAATCATTTCAATCGGATACTCAAGGAAAGCCCCCACAGCCATGTGCATTATGTCCAGTGACCGCACTGCTAAGTGCTCATCACAAAATGTTCATTTTGTTCCATTAAAAACATTCAAACAGCCTGTATGATTTCAAATAGCGTGTGCTGTTTCTCTCTAATTTATCCAAAGAAATATTTCCTTTTACCTTTCATTTCATGTGAAGTTCAAAATTGTTCTGAAACTTGATGAAGACAAACACTTTGATGTTTCTTCGCGTTGGGAAAATCTTTACCCAATAAATTACAATTATGTAAATATTACCCCCCTGGGGTATAAGTGCCTCTTTGAGGCATAAGATGATTAGAGAAGAAAAATTATTAGATTTGTCCATGACCATGCTATACTTTCCTTCCTCGGGAAATTCTGTTATCAAAGAGTTTAATCCTATTGCCACTGAAGCAAGTGAATTTGGCCACTGAGTTAAATGGAAAAAGAATTCATTTCATCCATTCATTCAGCACCCTAAAAGCCCAGACGACAGTAACATCCCCGGTATGAATATTTAGTTACAGTTCTTAACACTGTTCTTCCACCATTGTGAATGCTTTGACTATTAACATTCCCTTTTTGCTGACATGAAATCTCAAGCTTTTCTGAAAATAATGCAAAATGTTACTAAAGCCAGGGAACAGCTGGACAGCAAGAACACGCACACCCATAATCACATATTGTGGTTAGTGTAGTGGGATTGCCTGGTGATGGGGCAGCACACAATTACATTGCTTTTGACATTAACACTCAGTGGATGATGGCCTGTCCTGATGCTTACAAGGCCATGACAATGATTACAGACAACTGTGGCTGTGCAAGAACAACACATACAAAGACAAGCATGCTAGGTTTTCTAACCTGGATTACATCAACGAGTCATTTCTGCCCCCCTTAAAAAAGGCAACTTGTACTCTGCTCCTGGAGGCTTTCTATTAGCTTTTGGAATCTGCTTGAGGTAGCACATAGTTTCCTCTGTTCCATCCATTGCTTGTATGATTATAAAAGACTCCAGCAGAGCTTAACCTTTCCTTAGGAGCAGACCAGCTGTTTTGTGATTTGGTGTAGCTGTTTCCTGACGGTTTTTCTCATTGTCAAAGGCCACAAGGCAGACTGAATTCCCAAGGAATGCAAAGGCAAATAGTGTCCCTTGTTAGCAAGCAACACAGTAATGGCACAGCGGATTTGATGCTTGTTTGTATGCATACAAGGTTTTCATGGGGAAAGGACGAAGCAAACACTAACTGAAGATTAAAGCTTTGTCCTTAAAGAGTGAGGTCAAAGAGAGTATAGTCCGCTGAATAATTTACACCTGCATGTCCTGAAACATGTGGGCCAGCCTCTTTTCAGTGGTGCCTGGTGATAGGATGAGAGGCAATAGATACAAACTGGAACACAGGAAGTTATACCTCAACATGAGGAAAAAATTCTATCCTGGGAGGGCGATGGAGCAAGATGACCAGATAATTTGTGGAGTCTCATTCTCTGTAGACTTTCAAAACCCACCTGGAAGTGGCCCTGTGTGGCCAATCTCTAACCTCTCTGAATGCTAATTGATCTTAATCAACATTTCTCACCCTTTTGAAGAGTAGCTGATATTGCACCAATGTCCACATCTCTTTTCCTCTTTACAGGCAGTAGTGAGGATTTTGTCTATGCTCATATACCTGCTAGGCTTCTTCAAATAAACGGATATTATGCAGCCTATTTTAGCATAATTATCACATACAGAAAACTGAAAAGACAACAGACCAATGTAGGGAAATTGAAGAGATATTACAAGATCCTGCTGCAAGCAGACTAAATTAGATTTCAGTGTAGGCAGGTAGCTAAAAACATGACAAATTATTATTGTGTGGTATATGTTTCTTAAAACTGGAAGAGAATGGACCAAAACCAGCACTGAGAGGGCTGTTGTGATGCATGTGTTGGATGGAGAGATAACTACATTAGAAACGTTCTAGATCCCTTTCAACAGTAGAAATTAATGGAACATTGTCAATTAGCCTGAAACACTTAGCATAATGTATTTGGAATTTGCACAATGGATGGTTTATATAATTTCTTAACAAAGGTCAGCACAAGAAAATTGTTTTCTTTAACTTCTGTGACTATGTTCCTTACAAAGGTAAGCCAAAGAAAATACTACATCTATATAATAACAATAGCTGGGCATTTCCTCCGGCATTTAGGCTTCCAAACTTTGTCCAGAAGTGAAGCCCTTATTGAAAAGCCAAAAGGAACAATGTAGTAGGCACAGCCAGCAGTTCCACAGCAGTCAATGAGACTGCTCACAAGCTTTAAGTTGGTTCTTGGTAGACAAATAATGGTGAATATTGCCCTTGTTAAAAACCCTATTTCTTCCTACAACACTGCACCAAAAGCTCACATGGCAGAGTTTCTCCAGGACTAAAGATTGACTTGTGCAATGAGATAAATGACTTGCAAGTTTACAAATAACTTCTTGTGACCTAAATATAAACATCTCAAATAGTAGAGGGTTATTTTTGAATTTAAGACACAAGGAACCCTAAGTCCTTGTACCACCTTTAAACTAATTTAGTATCAGTGTATTCCCCTGATGCCAATTCAGCCATCTGTCAAATTCCTTATGGAGCAAGAAGTCAAATACATTATACATTTTAAAAGCATAAAATATTCAGCAAGGGGCAAGACCTCCCTCTGGTTACTCATTAATAAGCCACAGACTGATACAGTTGCATAGTTGTAACCACATTTTTTGCCTTCATGTTTTCACTATTTACTTTAGCAAAATATGGAATTATAACAAAATTATGTTCTTCCACTTAGACCTCCTTTCAGTTTAAAACTCAGCTTTTTCTCTGATCCAGACCTTATGAAAGCCCCTAACAAAGTCTTTGTCAGATAAAATTTACAATTCAAGATAAATTCTTTGGTATTTGTCACCTGTAGAGTTCCTCCCTTCTTCATTAAATTAGTGTTCTTAAGCATAAAATGACAGCTATGCAGTTTCTCCAGTGTAGATCTCCCCCACCAAAAACATCCTGTTCCCCAGAAAATACTAGAAAACCTTTGGGGAGCCAGACATTGTACTTACGTTGCAGTCCAAGATGTTTAAGATCCTCCTCCTCCTTGTTATCACTACGCTGACTATGCTTTCCCCACAACAAAGATATTCCTGTAGTGGGTGCAAAACCTTCCCAGAAACTTCTGTCATGCCCAGCATTGCAGTGGAGACCACTGCATCAAGAGACAATGGGATAGGAGGATGGAAACAGCTCAATTAATATGTAAAGCCAAGGGACAGCAACAAGCTGAGGCTCAGACAGAGAGAGCATGTGAGATAAATTACCAAGGAAGTGAAAAGACTGGTAGAGTTTCAGGTGGAGAGAAGGTGGTCCAAGGAGAAGGGAGGTGACCTGAGGTACCTTAGGTGTACTTTGCCAAGAACTATGTAATGGTGTGGAAAGGGAGCTGGTGGAAAGAAGGTAAACACTGAGCTTGCATTTAAAACTAAACAATAGAGGGTTATTAAGTTATCTGTATATAATTAAAACAGAAACCATCTCATTTGCAAGCAGGGAAGTTCAGAATTAAAAATGACCCTGAAAGAAGTTCTTCCTTAGATAGTTAGAACCATTTTAACTCAGTAACAAGGATATGGTTGCTGAAAAACTTTTTTTCTTTCTTCCCCCTCCCCCCTTATTTCACTCTCTAGCAAACATTCCTAAAGTACTCCTTTGAAATGAGCTTGGAGATGATGAAATTACTATTTTCTTAGCTACAATTTTGAATTTCATAGTGGCATTTATTAAATATTAATTTAGAGTGCATAATTTATACCCATGGTTAGCATAGGTGAACAGTTCTGTTGCTCATGACCTCTGGCTTGAGCATTTATCATCAGTCATATTTAGTCAAATGAAGGTTTAATTTTATAACTCCTCATTACACCCAAGTTAGCCAAATACTTTGGCATCCATCTGGATTAGTACCAGTAGAGTGCCTTGCTGACCATTCCTGGAAGCATTCAAAAGCCCATGCCAGAGGGAGGCCAGCCTCCTACATGCTCAGAAACCCTTCCATTTACATCTTTGGAGACTCAATAGAGCAATAGGAAGACCTGCAGAAATTCAAGGCTGAGAGGCAAGAGAAACAGTTTCTCTAACTGCATTAACCAGAACTGATTTCACAAATGCCTCTGGTCCATTTTTGTGCTGAGGCAGGATAGGCTGAACCACCTTTGGCAGTGATTTGTATTACTCTATTTACACTACATTGAAATAGACTGTCAGTAATCATTCAAACAGTAACCAGAGCTCAAAGGAGACAGTAGCTAACAGCTGACTTGAAAGAACAGTTTTAGTCAAGGCAATTTTTTCTTGTCAATTCACAGTAAGAGATGTGTAAAAGACAACATGGGACAAGGATTTTAAGAAAGAAATTGCCAGTAGGTGAATACGTAAGAACTGGCTGATATAAAAGCACTTATTGGGCTGCAGCCATGCATCAGTGAACCCCCAGTGCTAACTGAACAAAGCAAGAAAAACATCTACAGGCTCCCAGGTTGGTCACCCTGCATCAAACCTACCTGGCTGACATTATCCTTCCACATTTCAATACACTGTTGCAACATGGAGAATATTTCTTCCTTATGTTATCAGGTGATGCAGGACACTCACATTGGATTAAGCATTGAAGCCACTATATATTTCATAGGGTCAGATACTCTGAACAAATCAAATAGGTATTAAAAACTCAACTTTAGTCTTGGATACATATAAGCATACAACTGAAAAAAAAACATTGCCAGTCATTTGCTTGTAACTGTTGTCTCCTGCTCACACAGCTCAAATACCAAAAGGAAACTTTGAAACGAACAGACGGAACTTATATAATTTCTTCATTTAGTCCCTTTCCTACAAGAACCAAGGAAAGCACCAGGGGAAAAAAAACCTCTGTCCTGTGATATAACAGACACATAAAATTCAAAAAAGGCCTGCCTAATAACAAATTCTTTAGTATTAACATTTCAAAAATTGCCATCTCCCTATTGTATGCCAGTTATAAAAGGCAACTGAGGATACTTTCAAAAATGTGGTTTAGAATTTGTGAGCAGTTACATGGACATAAGATTGATCCAGCACCTCTAAAATCAATTCAGGTGGACTGGTACAAAGTTGGGGCAGAATCACAATAGGGAGAAATTAACAATGGGCAGAAGTTAAAAAGAAGTGTCTTATTCAGCAAACATCAAGTATTACCTTAAGTCTTGCAAAAATTTTAAGAGATGAGCATAAAATTTACTCTAGCAAGTAGCAAATAGCTACTCTACAAGCAGCAAATAGCCAGAAACAAATGTCTTATGCTCAAGTTCAATTTCATAACCTGCTTGCTTCAAAATTTGATGCTCTGATCTAAAGCCCATGCAGTATCTCAGTATCTTACTCAGCAGGGAACACAATGGAAAATGAGGGTAAAATTAATCCCCAGTGTCAAATCATCCTTGCCTAAAGAGTCAGCAGTCTTTCACTTGTTTCAGTGGTAGTTTTCCCACTACTGTAATAGAACATAGTGCTCTGTATTTGTTAAAAGCTCTAAGTATAGAGGACTATAGGAAGGATTTAAAGAATACAGAACATTTCCCTGCTACTACACCTATGAACTGTAGGCAACTTTATCAGCACACTGTGCTGATTCAACTGCTCCTAAACTAACCCAAATTGGCCCTGCTGCTTTGAACTGGGCTATTTTTCACACTCACTTCAAATGTCCTTTCCCTAAACAATCATTACAACTTGAAATTGAGCAAAGGCAGGAGTAAAAGTTCAAACTCTCATTTATTTTGATTAAATATGCTAGAAAAATCTCTCATGATACTCTGAATGGGAGAGCAGTGACTGAATTAGAAGGGAGTAAATTCTCACAGCTAAATGGGGCATTTGATAGATACTAAAATGGCATTTGTATGGTAGGACTGTCAGAACAAAAAGCACACAGAGGAAACTACATTATTCTGTACATACAAAGTAACCCCTTGTGCTCTTCTCCCCATCTGCTTTATTACAGCAATGAGTAGCTGAATAGACAGAGCTGTGCTTTGTTACTTTTACCCTATTGTATTGTATATTTTATTTATTTGGTTTGTATTATCGTTCAGAGCTTGTGAATACCAGTTACAGCAATGCCACTAACACTTCCCATGTAAGTTTTAGTCCTGTCAGACATGAACAATTTATTGCAGTTGGTGGTCCAGACTTCTAAAGCATTGTTAAATGACACTGACTCTGTGCACAGGAGTGCCTTTCCCTCCATCCTCTCCATTTTGCGACATAAGGGGTTTTTCACTATCACTTTATTTTATTTTTTTCCATCAGAAATGCTACCAACCACCCTTATTGCAACTGTAGTCAGTGGCCTAAAAGACATGACTGAGAATCTTCAAGGTTCTCTCCTGCCAAAGCTGGCAGCTGAGGATGTGACACTAATCTAAAATTGCCATCCTGTACAGCAAAGTGTGCTAGAGAGAGAAATAAGGAAATTGATATAATCTACCAGATTAGAATAAAATAGTAATCTTTGATCTATTAACAAACCCAGGAATAAAACAAACTCAGAAAGCAGAAAAATCCTGTTCCTCCAACAAATCTGTCAAACATTTTGTTGTCTGCTTTAATTCAGAACATTTTTTGACTAGTTTCCAATTCACATCTGAAGTAAAAAGGCTCGTTTTCATGATGTGTGCTAACAGCAGTTCCCATTAATGTAGTCTTTTACAAGAAAAATACAACTATCTGCTGTCATTCAATATTACTTATTCATTTTATCTCTATGAATAATGAATAGAGCTTACCAAATATTGAAGGACTTTAAAATGCTTTATTATTCTTTAGAGTTTTGCAATGCACTTAAGAAAAAATAATCAGGGGGTTATTGTTGTTGTTGGATTTTTTTAACATAAAAACATGATGCTCCTTTAGGTCCATATGTCTATTTAACAATACTAATATTGGTCCTGAATTCTTTCTTCTTGCAACAGAAGCCCATGATTAATTACCAACAACTCACAAAATCAAAGTATGGTTATATGATAATATATACCTATATTATCCTGAACAGATGGTTAAGTAATGCTGCATCTGACTTGCCATAACGGTTTACATTGGCTATTCAAGTCATATCTGCATTTATTGTATTTATTTATTTACAGAATATCTAAATACTTAGTGAATTTTACACAATAGTTCTAAGGATGCTGCAGAAGAAAGAACAAAGGAACAGCTCCCATTATAGATGCCACAGAACACATATGGTTGGAACTGACTTTAAAGATTGTCTAGTCCAACCTTTGACCCATTATTGAAGGGTCAGCACTAACCCATGTCCCTAAGCACCAGGTCCACACACTACTTGAAAATCCCCAAACTGATAATCCCACCACCATCCTGGGCAGACCATTCCAAAGTCTGCTAATCCTCTCAGTGAAGAAGTATTTCCTCTTGGACATTTACCTTCTCACACTTCAGCTCTCCAACTCCACATGATTTAAATATTAGGGTTTTTTTTTACAGTTTATACCAGAAACATGGGTGCAACTATTTCCCCCTCTCAAACATTAAGAAAGCTAAGCAGCATGTGATCAAAAGGTTGAACCATTCCTGCAAGGCATAAGTAGTATATGTGAAGACTGCAAATATCTGAGACATAGCTATACTGAAATATATCTGCTTCAAGTTAATAAAACTGAAGGAACCAGATGTCTTTGAGATTATTACAGATATTCAATGCCAGTAACAATTAAACCACAACAGGGAACCTAGGAGGAAGAAGAGAACTGCAAAATTAAATTTCAAGTGCTTACAAACTAATCATACATTTAAAGTCTATTTTACCAAAATCATATTCTAGTCATTACTCTGCTGTATTATTAAAGAAATACATGTATCTGATGCAGACCGTTGCAATAAAACAAAAACAAACCCCAACAATTTAAAAATCTTAATCACAGGCCCAAAATGTCACTGCAGAAGAGACAAAAATGGAAACCTCTTAGGATTTTAGGGAGATCCAGATAACATACAAAAACTAAGGGCACTTTTATAAAGATACATTGTTTGTAAAAGAGAAGCAGACAGCAGCTTTTGGATTCAATGCCTATTCAACTATTCTAAGTTTAGAGACTGGTCTTTGATTTGTAAATCATTGCAAACAGCCAGAGCTTCAGTAATCTAATAACAGAGCACACATCTGTCCTCTAGCAAATCACACTGGCACTTCCCACTTGGCATGGGTCCTGCTCTGCATCTACAGAGTGACACATGGAGTTCAAAGCAGCATTGCCAGTGGTCCTTTACTAACATTTCCCAACTGTTCTAGATCCCCGTCTCCAGTTACCAAAGTTAACCAGGCTTGTATATTTGATTCAGTAGAAACAATCTGTCCTCAGATGTCTTTGTTTTGTCAGAGACTGGGACCTTCTTAAGAGGCAGGTTTCTTCTATTACAAGGGTCTTTCCTCAATAGAACTATGCAGCCCTACACCATTAATGGGGAAAAAAAATTACATGGAAAGTCACAACAGCCTTCTACAAACCTAGCATTTTAAGGATCACAAAGACATAAAGCACTTCCATCAGAAATCTGCAGGAGCCAACCAATATTTAAGTAATTAACAACAGCTAGGGTTTTCTCTCTAGAATAGCAATGTACAAATATGTTTAATTGGTTAATACATAATATTAACGTATTAAATTCAAAGAAATCTCATTATTTGTACAAAGATGGCTTATTTAATAACACAAAAATGTTCACCAGCAGTGAAGAGCCAATGGCTCAGTATAGAAAAATAAAAAACCACCATATCTGAAGGCAAGAACATTTACTGCAGGGTTATTCAGAATGCAAAACAAAACCAGATTCCTAAACACATTCTTTTAGACTAGCCACTATATTTTGCTCTTGCCCTCTCTCACACATACGCAATTAACCTAGGAAACATTAGTGGGTTTCTAAGTCTTGATGGTTTCCTTATCTCCCAATATATATCTTATCATTGACAGTATGTCAGGCCAGTAATGTATGTTCAAGGGAATAAAAGCTACATTTAAAAGATAAAAAGAACAAACTGACAAGGGGAAAAGCTGCAGCTACATAGGGCTTATATGAATATATGCAACTTGTAACAAAAGAGGTCATCCTTGTTGGAATGAATTGTAAACTTAATAGCATTAAGCAGAGAGCTTACAGGAAAGTATAAGCAATTAGGTTACTAGTTCGAGAAAACATGCAGGCTGAATTAGAATGTTAGACACAACAAATCAGGTGTGGGTTGGGTTTTTTTAATAGTTTTTCTTCCTTTCCTGTAAAAGAATAAATTTATGCACATAGGTTTCTACAGCTCATTTTGATTCCTAACATGGTACCACCTCCCTTTAGTTTCCTTCTCCCAGTTTTCAGGTGTTTTTGTTAAATATTATTAATTTAATTTTATTTAATTTGTTTTATATTCTCTTCATTTTCAACCTAATATCACATCTCTCTATTTACTCTTCTCCCACATGACTACATTATCTGCTTTATCATGGAATTTAGCTTTTCATCCTTAAATCTACTGATTTGCTCTCTAAACTAATTCCTTTTTGCTTTCTGTGATGCAGCCTGACCCTTTTATAAGCTATCCCATCAGTTTTCTGTCTTTCTTCTCTCTCTAAAATGATTCCTGAGAGACTGTAGACCTACAGAGTTGAAGCAGAGATCCCCTGAAGATCATCAGTGTCTGGAGGAGAGAAATAACAATTCTTGACATCTAAAAAGATCATATTTCAAGGCTCTTCAGAAATCTTTCACTACCACCAGAGTACTCTGTAGTTGTAGTTGATATTCTTTCAGGGAATCTCAAAACTTCCCAAATCCTTTGTTAACTCAAAAATCTAAGTAACTGAATGATGAAAGGTGCATTATTAGCCCCTTTCAGCACAAAAGAGAATCACAAGAGGCCAGAAGAATAAGGAAAACCTAAGAGAAACGATGCTTGCCTACCAGTCCCCAAACCCCAGACCATCAGGACATAGAAAAGCCTGACAGGCAACTGCGTGTGAAGATTTTTATAAATTAACCACAGCATGGAATTTCAGTCTACAGTCATGTGCAATGTGTTCCCAGCTATAATTAAGCCAAAGTTCAATAATAAGCCCCAGAAGTATCTTTAAATATACTGTACATTTGAGCCTGCAGTGAGTTGCGGCTGTACTGAAGGCATAAAGAGAATCTCCTGGCGACTTAAGATACACATTAAATGAGAAATTTATGAATGCCAGCAAATATTTTCAGAAAATACATTTAATATCCATCAAATGGGTTCAGTTCTAAAGAAACATTATTTTTCCAACACTGAGAACAAAATCACCCTTAATCCTTGCTCTAGCTTCAATAACTCAGCTGTTAATCCAGTGTTGTGACATATTTTCCCATACAAAAGGCTGAACTAACAAAAGAAACAAATAAAACTCATGGTAAAACAGCTGATCAGAGACCTGATGCTTTTCAGTATCCCCATCAGAGGTCTAAACGACTGCACTTGTCAGATAGCTCGCATTCCCCCTACTTCATGGCACATGGCAGTCATAGCTAAGAATCAAATCCTTTTCATTGTATCATCTGGCCCCTCACTGTAATATATACACAATAGAAAGCTTTCTCACACTATATTAGAGGTAGCAAGATAACATTTATTACAGGATTCAAAAGGCCATTTAGCTATTTTCTACTTCAAAAAGTGAAAAGCAGAAACATCTTTGGCATTGTGAACCCTTGCCAGAAAAAGAGATAACTGTTGTTACCTGTATTTTTAAGCTAAGCAACCTAAAAAATAATAAGATAATAATAAGATGTTCACCCCACCATGACCAGCGCACACAAGATCTGAAACATTTTACTCCCTCCTGCACTGAGAACAAGTATCCCCCTTGTTCATGGAAGATACCTAATGACAGATCTCTCTCCTGGAGGAGTATGCCCATATATACCATTGTGGTGGCTATTTTAAACAGTTAATAACAGAGGTAATTTAGGAAGCAGCATTTTAAAAACAGCAGTAAACCCCCCAACTTTTTTTCTAGTACAGCAAATACGAAACTGGAAAACTCAAGGGTAGGTGCAGAGTTTGTTCATTCACACCAGTTTGCCTCCATGAATGAAGAGAGGTGGCAGAGAGGAGACTTGGGACTATATGTGCCAGCATGGAACGTGAGATTTTTTTTTCCAAGTGTCAGAAGGAGAAAATAAAGTTTTCTGCTTATTGCTACCTGATGTTCTTTGTCACCCTTCACAGCCTTAGTTTATCTTGGTGGGGTTTTTTTTATTATTTTGGTTTTGTTGTTGTTGTTGTTCTTTGTTTGTTTTCTGTTTCCCATAAAGTACATATGAACTGTAACTTAACACTATAGCTTTTAGGATTTACAGGTAACAGAGTGGCAACTGGGGCCTTCAAACCCAAACAATCTCAAGTACTCTTAGCTCAGACAGCAGTATTTTCAGCCCAACTATGTCTCTTGCAGGAAAGAAAATAATGATGCACATAAGTCATGTCTCAAACATGGACTGAAATTCATGAAATTTTTAAAGCCAAAACCCAGTGTTTTTTATGTGGCATTAGTCACAGCAGTACTAGCCCTTACAACGACTTTAAAACAACACATGGAAAACAACTGATATTTTACTGACACAGAACATATAATTTGAGAGTTCTAAAATACCACTAATTTGAAATGGCTCAGCAATGCCTTATGGCAGCAAGGGTTTAGCTCCTCAAAGCTTCTCTTTTCCTCAGCCACCTCAGAGGGGTGACATTTCCTGCAGTCCATTCTCCCTTGCTGAGCACATGTGGTGCGCTACAGGAGCTGCATGGCTGCACATTGGATGATGGGTTCTGACCCAGAAAGAAAAAAGAGTCTGATAAGACAAACTATCTGTCCTGAGTGAACAGCTACAGTGAACTTCAAATATATCCACCAAAAACATTACCTGGGGTGTATTTATTATTACTTTTGTAAAGGATTTCCAAGGTAAACAAACATTCTCAATGCACACTGTCAACAGTGCTGTTGAAAAGTGTCAGGCCAGATATCCTGATCACATTTTCAGACTTCTTAAATGCGGTGTGTTGGGGTTTTATGTTTTGGTTTGGGTTTGCTTGTTTGGTTGGTTGGTTGTTTTTTTAAGCTGACAGGATTTTAAAAGTTTTGATTATTATCTTAGCTATAACATCTTTATGGAAACCTATTCTATGCAAAAACATTGTCCTTTGAAAAATTATGAGACAGCATATAAAAATCTTACTTCTTCTAACATTTATCTTTCCCAGACACTCATAAGCAGCCTTTACTTCAATTGGAATATTCATGGGGCATAAATAATTAAAAGAGCATGAAAGTCACTAGAGCATAGGTAGAAAATTTACTCTCCTTGCTACTCTCTACTTTCAGTTAACTTTCTTACAACTGTTCAATAATTTGAAGCAAAATCCATCCTTTGAGAGAAACTGCTAAGCAACATTTCCAGTTAACAATGTACTCCATCTTTTAAATACACGTACTGTCACTGGATATTAATGTAACAGTCCTAGTCTCTGATGACATCACACATCACACTGCTGACTATTAAAAGCTGGGGTAGCTGAAGAAATTCTTGCAAAATTAAGTATAATTTTTTTCCCCTAAGTAGATGCTATGTGGAGGAAATTTTTAAACTCATTTCCAGTCTCTCCCAAGTCAGTTCTCTCTCTATCAAACACAGCCCATTTTCCAAATCATCATCTGAGTAGTTCTCCACAGCCTTATAACTTTCCTTTGAGACTCTCCAGGTAGCATTTAGTAGACAAAGTCTGGAGTTTAAAAAAGGAACACACAACAATAAGAAGTGAATAATTATGTTCTAAAAGTTCTGACTCTTATTAGGCAATATTTTTCCCAAACTCCTGGGTTTTCTTAGTAACTGATCAGCAAACATATTGCTGTAGAAACCATTACTATTGTAAGTGCATAATTAATATTATATATAGCAGTCTTGAAAAAGTAGAACTCAAGGTAAATTCACTAATATTTTATGAGTTAAGTACTAATCCTTTCAGTACAGTGTAGCATGTATATGCTATTTATAGAAGCATGAATTGAAATAACACAGGTTTGTTCTTAGCTTAATGGCTATGTCTCCTTTGCTAACACCAGAATTTACAAGGAAGCCAGCAAACACTTGAGTGAATGTTTGGAAGAATTAGGGTATTAAAAACCCTTCCTTTATTCTCTCATTTTGCTTTATGAAACTTTGATATAGTACGTCAGTTTTATTTTGATTTCTTTTGGTTGCCTTTCTAAGCCACCTACCAAAATACACTGGACCTCCTCCAAAATCCCAAAACCTGTCTTCCCGAAGCACATGTTAGGAATGTAGTGAGATTAGTTTTATTGTGGATAAACATTCTGGGAGACTTTAGATGTTGACTGTACATCTACTTTATAAAACTTCCCTTGCAAGATTGCTGGTGAGCTTTTTGCTATGTTTGCCTCTTGCCTGGCAGAGCTAGCATGACAACACATGCTATTAAATAAGTTTGTCATCTTGAACATCTTTGCCTTTTAGAGCACAGAACATTAAGCTAAACTAAGCTTGCATTGAAAAAGCCATCAGTTTCATCAAGACAGGTTTACATGATGCAGTCAACATTTTACATTATCTGTCCTTTCTTCAGCTAATATGTTTTGATGTTAGACTGCTACAATAGAATCAGTCATCCACATCTATTTCTAAGCTATCCAGGCTTAGAGTCAGATGACCCTCCTGTTACTACAATTCATATTCCTTTAATCATAGCAACAAGCACCTTTATGATTAATTCATTCTAATAAGACAAACCTGCTTTCAATGCAGTTCCCTCAGCAACTTAGATAAATGGAAGAGAAGGTTATAAAAAAAAAAACTACAGTAAAAACAAACAAGGAAAAAAGAAAAACAAACAACCCCCCCAAAACCTACAACAAACAAAAAACCAGCCCCTCACCAGCCCTGAAGTAGACACAGCACTCCACACGTCTTACAGGCATTGACCAGAGGGGAGAGGTGGGAAGAGTGCCAGCTTTACTCTCATTACTACAGCCCAGGATGCAGTTGCAAAACAGAAAGAAACTATGACATTGATTTAGGATCCTACAGATGTACTTCATGAAAAACAAATTGTTGCAATACTTTCAAAAATGCATTATGGGAAATATAGCTAGAGGTTGTAATTAATATTAGCAATTAACATTAATAAAAATATATTGCAGGAAATTAATAAAGTCCAACAGACAAAAGATTGAGCAGCATTTTCCCCTTGGGTATAGTCTTTAGTAACAGATTCAGTTGATCATTCTCTGAAATTCTGCCATCAGGACAAACAGAATGTGTACAGGAAATTTAGGATGATAGTGTTTAGAAAACAAAGGAAAGAGCATTTCCAAAGCATTCATCTCTATCCAGCATTTAACAGATGCTTTTATTAGTTCTGAGAGATCCAGAATCAAGGAGCAGAACAAGAGGCTCTATGCATTATTCTATCATCTCCCCTGTTGAAATTCCTGCCTGTGTTAATGTTGGTAACAGCTTTCATGTTCTTACTAGCATCACTGATTCAAAGTGGTTTGAAATACAATTATAGTTTTCATAATAGTTATCCAGCCTACGTGGGAATTCACACATGCCTCACAGGATGTTTTATGACCTTAAGGCAGAAACAGCTTAGAGCACAGTTTAACACTGCTGACTATTTGCTGACCAGAACTTTTCACCCTGCAAACTGACATTTTAGAGACACGTGGGCCCAGTGTCTTCATCAGATCCAGTGCTAAAAGTAGGCTGCATACAAGACAAGGAAAGATGTACAAAACCTGTGGAAAATAGCATTGCTCACCTGGAAGCATGTTTTGATGGCTTTTGATAGTCTCACAGGTAGCTATCGCTGAACTCTAAAGACAGGCACTGAAGATTCCTGTGCACATCAGCCTCAGAGGCAAAGATTTAAATTTCTTGCACATGCAGCATAGGAAGAGAAAGTAGCTTCCAAAGTGTGGTGTAAAAAGAGAAAGAGCAGCAGGGCTTGTTCCTAACAAGACTCCATTACATACTTCTAATTATGTTTGCTCAGATACAATAAAGGTATTTTTATTCAGGTTGATAATGAAATTACAAAGGCAGTACACATGGCAAGAAGTGTTTCCATAGCTATTTCAGTGTTCTTTTATAAGATGAATTATTAACATTAGTATTACAGCATTTTTGAAGGCAGGGGATGCAGAATCATGAATTAACTGCTGACAGTAAGGAAATGTTATGCATATTTGCAAAGCTGGTAGCAATAAAGCAACATTACTTCATGTTTGCAATTGTTAAGAATTATGCATGATCCTATAAAGGAGGTACAATACATGCTTTAGCCTCTTTCTAACCCAGATAGTTCAAATATTGAATGACAAGTACTGTCACGAGTTATTTACAAGTGGGTCATACAGAATTTTCCTTGCCAAAATTATTCAGCAAATATTATGCAAATAAATTTGAAAAGCATCTGGCTCAGAGCTACCAAGTTTTGTACATGGGTGTCATTTTATGTAAATTATCTCATAAACACATCAGTATGTTTCGAAATAAGAAATATCAATGGACAAACTGTTCTAACTTTACCAGTTGCAGCAGATGGCAGGATGCAGAATGCCTGGAGCCTGCCAGATAGATGGTTTCATCTGGAGAGGACAGCCTTGGAAGGCACAGCATAAAGGATACTGATGACCATGATTTCCACCCACTATGACTATCCTTGTCTGTTTAGATCTTACACATCCAAATAGAATAGATCCAGGTCTCAGACTTGCTGCCAGAAAGTGGGCATTCAGTTCTAGGAACAGATATATGCCTCAGCACAGAGGTATACCTATTTTCATCTCTGAAAAAGACCAAGAGCATCTTTGGAGTGGTGGAAAAGGAAACAAGTACTGAAGATATTAAGTCTAGTCAAACCAGCCATGAGAATTAAAATTCCCCAGTTTAAAACCTCCAGTTCAATTCCTGGTAACATCATCTCTTCCATACTGTAACTCAGACTGATGCCGGATCTCACTATTAGACATGAACAAGGAAAAAGAGATCTTTTTTCACCATATCTTAGGATAAGCATTTTGAGAACTATAATGTACTGACTGTTGTCACTCAGGATTTGCTTGAGTGTACATATGGAGAGCAGGGGCTATATGACTAGGTTAACTGAGGTGGTGGTGAGGAATGGGAGAAAACACAGCTAAGTATGCAAGATAAATTTTTCATCACTTTGGAAGTTACTCATTTTATCTCACAGCAAAGACACTCTTAACGTAGGAGCTCTGGAGGACAGAGGAAAGAAGTTTGTGTTCTGGGGTAACAAACTCTTCTCAGACCTCTTGGAGGGGAAAAGCACTTCAAACTGCGATAAAGTCAACAGGCTCCATCCAGCCCCCAAAAAATTACTTCATACTGAGACAGAAAATATGTACCTAGGGCCTGAAAGTTCTGCTCTTTTTATTTTTCATGTCAATACAATTTCATGCTCACATGCACTCAAATTATGTATGGACTTAGAATATGAGCAGTCTCCAGCAGAGCACTGCTATGTTCAAAAAAGCTGGCACATTTAGAAGCTAACTGCAAGGATGCTCATCTTTCTTCTCACTGTGACTCAATATGTTGCAGTACTGACTGCAAAGGATAGAGGTGATAATATAAAGACACAGAAAGAGTTGGCCAAAAGCTCTAGCATCTGAATACTGATCTTCCAGTAAAGTTTTACAACTTACATCCCACATAGGTGCTGCCAACAGCTCCAAAGAGAATTAAGAAGGATTTTTTACAAGGATTTCCTGTGCTTAGAAGCCACCATAGTTATCATATGCTGCTTCTTAAATCCTGCTTTCTGAATGCTTGAGCATAGCCATTTCTGATTGACTCAGAAATTGCCTTAAAGGAAAAAAAAAAAAAAAAAAAAAAAAAAAAAAAAAAAAAAAAAAAAAAAAAGAGAGAGAGAGAGCAAAAGACACACAGAGAGAGTAAGAGAGCAATTTCCTTGTACTGGACAACACCACTTCAATCTGATGACTCCCAGGTCTTGCTACCAATGTATTGCATATTACATCCGAGTAACTGCAGAGGAAGGTTTCTTTTTGGTATACAGTATATCTTAAGGTAATGAAGGTGGGGTTTTATGTTTTTTATTCATCAAAAGTAAATAATTACAGGAAATTATCCAATCCATTAAGATCTTTTCTCTGACTCTTCAGCAGAAGCTCTATGTTTGATTACTTTTCATGTTTATCACGTTGGTTTATATGTATCTAAGATCACTACTGATAGCTTGTACTATATTCCAGGAACACACTGCTTAGATCTGGTCTAAGTAAAATCCAAACAACATTTCTTATGTAATGATTTCTGACTAGTCATGATAAAACATAAGAAGTCACAAGCATGCTTGCTCTAGGAGACTGGAGTTACATTGCAAATATAATAGCAATTGTCTCTGCATTTGTTGCCATGCAGCAAGGCAAAAGAAGCAGCTGGACAGTATGTTAACACACTGGATGTTTCCCAATATCCTCTTGGACACATCTGCTGTATCTCTTCCCTGCAAAAAACACTTACACAAGTAGAATCAGCACTTCCATTGCTTCTTGAGCTGCAATTCAATCTAGCACTTTTGTTATCACCCAGAAATGGATTCTAGCAACAGCCTCAATATCCCAACACAGCAAACATATCATCCTTCCTTTCCTGTTTAAACCAATGAGCAAGGTCAATCTAATGTTTCTTGGAGACTGCAAAACTTCAGCATCCTTCTTTAACCTTAGTGTGCTGCACTGAGTAGTCTGGACAAACTGTCTCTGCTTAAGTTTCTGTAGAACCAAGACAAGTCAATAACAGCTGGCAAATTACTTTCCCCTGGCACTAGAGCAGTAACGACAAACATACTACAAAAATTATGATTAGTTGCTTTCTTTGAAAAAGAATCCTGAGAGAATTCTGCTTTCCCAGTGAAGTAACAGTTGGGGTTTTTAAAACAATATATTTATATAAATAATAAAACCTTCAGAACTGGTCCCATTAGTATTTAACAGATAGTACAGCATCAAGTCATGCAGACAAAATAACAGGTGACAGCTGAAATAATCCAAATATATCTCTTTCTGTCACTATTAAAACTCCACAAATATCCCTTCGGATCAGATTAAAAATACCAATATACTCATCTGCAGTTAGCTTTTTTGAGGCAGTATTTACAAATGCTCTCAAAACCCAAGTGCTAGGCTAATCTAGTAAGACATCCAAAGCATCTTTATTAAAAAAAAAGTTTCATATTGAACATGCCACCTTGCTGATAAGCAGCTTCACATAACCTTGACTCATGCAAATAATTCACAGTATTATGCATCGTTTTAAAGTGACAGTGTTTATATAAACTCTTAAGAAAACTAAGCATTGTTATTACGACAAAACATTTGGATTTGCTTTTATTTTCCAGCTTCTTCTCCCAGAACCTTCTAGGTGGGATTAAAATAATTTAAGCAAAACTGCAGTTAGTTACTATCATAACTCTGAATAAACATATAAAATGAAATGTGTCTATCTGCAGAGATACCCCAAGAAGCAAAGATCTATCACAAGTAATAAAATGCTGACATCAAATAATTACCTTAATGAAAGCAGAAATGCAGAAACTTTATCTTCAACTGAAATTCAAACTGTCACTTCAATAAATTTCTATTATGTAACATTTTTAAATTCTATTATTTCTGTTTTCTTTTTGCTGTTAAGAACTCATACCAGCACCATAGATACAACTTGAAAGTAGGTAAATAAAATAAAATATCTTAGATGCAGACAGGTAAATTAGGGTTTTAATTGGAAATGATAGATCCTCAGACCACCTGCAGCCAGCAAAGATTTGTTGAACAACTTCAGCCCCCTCTTAAGTACACCCATTTGCTTTGATGATTACTCCCAATAGGTCTAAAAACCTGGTAGTATTCGCAATAAACAAATAAAGAATCAAATTATTATTCATGAATAAAATAATTATTCAATAATTATTGTTAGATCAATCCCAAACCATTAAAATACTTCAGCAAGAAGGTGAGACAATTCACAACTGATCTCCATGGAAGACAAATTAAACGACATGGGGTTATTCATCTAATTCAGAAAGGGCAACAAGTCAATGCTGCATACCTTGTAAATAAAAAATAAATAATAGTCCACTTCCTACAACAGTTTTCTCCAATCCCCACTGAGAAAAATCTAACTGATACAGGCAGGGAAGTGGCTTCATAGTACTTCATAGATAAATGCCTATTTTTCACAAATACTTCACCAATACTTCAGTGTTCATCAGGACACACGAACATGAAAGTAACTAAAAATGAAGTCCTAAGCTGGAAAGTCACAGAAACAACAGGTATGCAAACTATTCCAATGCTATTACAATTTCTTGCTACCTAACATCTGCCACACAACTCACTCAACTCCCTAACATCTGCTACACAACTCACTCAGCTCCACTGTTTTCAGTGATTGACTTCTGCTGAAAGCAGAACTCAATAATGCAAAGCGTGAACCCCCATAATCATCATTCAGCAGACAAAGTCACTAGATCTTTAATGATGAACTGCAGCTGGTTGGCATGGTGATAGGAGAAAGCCTCCTGACCAGAGGAAAATGGGAGACAGAACATTGCTGGAAGTACTGTCCTTTGACTCCATCGTCACCAACAGCCTCCACGAGCCCAATAAAAACTACCACACACGACAAGGCACAGAAAGGAAAAGCATGCTTTACCAGCAGGGCAATTCTTCCTAATTTTTCACTAGCTAATTTTTCAGAATACAGCAGCCTTGGAGGCTGCATTTTCCACAAGAAGCAACGTGCACTGTCATGCTATACTACATACAAAATCATTAACGGTATCAAAGAACTGACAGGCCAGCTGGACAGCCTTAGCCCACAATGAAATGGAATGTGTGAAATAGATTAGCTCTAGAGGCACACAGGACAGCATAAACATAGCCACCATTCTAGAATGGTGCAACACGCTGCTAGCAATGAAACCAGCTATTTCTGTAGAAAATGTTCAGCAATTTGTTTGAAGAAAAAAACCAAAATATATCATCCTTCACAGAGGTACATATGTCTGGTACTAGCTCTTTCAACCAGAGGACTTTCAGACTGTCTTAGCATGTGATTCCTCTAATTGGCTTCAACTGATATTGGATTTTTGTTCACCTGGATTTTTCACAAGTTGAAATTCATACCAATACACTGCTCTGTTCAACCTGAAAAGTGGCTTTGTTCTAGTTCTCTTAAAAGTCTAGCACTAAAGCAAACCTTGTGGTTTCTCTTTACAAGCAAAGGATGGCATAAAGGACATTAGGAGTTAAGAAGCTCAAGTCCTTGCTGTTACCTATATGGCATCTGGAGAGGAATCAAAGACAAACCAAAGCATGGTACAATTAATTTTTACACATTGCAGGAACAATTTTAGCACCTTAAAGTACATGTATTATAGTGTATCTATATGTACATATTATACTTGGGAACATTCCTACTACACTATCATCCTTCTAATTCCTAAAAACAAGTCATAAGGTTGATAATTGTGATAGAGATTAAACCCAAGTAGGCTCACTGTAGGTGAACATTTTTCCTTGTGTTAAACACTAAACTGTACAAGAAACATTCTAGTAAATAAGGATGCTTAGAGACAAGATAAAGTGTTTCTGACCTAGAGTTATCATTCTCAGCACCTTCCCATGTTCATTGTCCTTGCAGTGCAGCACTAGCATCTCCACGGGAATAGCAACTACCTCAATGACATATATTATAGATGAGCTTTTTACCATTAGTAGTCTGAATTTTATGGAGAGAATACATTCTACAAGGCTTTTATTTAAAATATTTGCATAGAAACAACCTTGTACTGAAGAGAAGGAAGGCAGAGAAATTCCACCAACTGTCAGGTGTACAAAGCCAAAGGTTTTTGATTAAAATGCAAGACGCTTGAGGCAAATTGCCTATCCAATTAAGAGTGCTGCTATTGTTCCTCCACTATAAGACACCCTTGCCTTAGCAGAAGGTAGAAAGTAATTATAAAATGGTTAATGCCTCAGTGTCTAGGTAGCTATCCTTTGGGAAACAAAAAAAATATTTATATAAAAATACAGGCAACAGATATAGCTTGAGTAATTTTATATTCTGGTTTCCAAGGAGACAGTTGACCTCTGTGTGCCTCTCCTAACATGTATATCAAAGTCATATCATAGCAAGTAAAGCCATAAAAAATCATAAGAAAGTAGCTCGATGCTACAGAGACAATCAGCTCCTCAAAGCTGAAGTTAGCCTGAAGCATAACAACTTGGGTAGTTTGTCTGCCAATACAGCTTCACTACTGCTGTCAGTTTACAAGCTTCTTTTTAACAGAGCATTCACTGCAACAGATACTCCCAATCTACTTTAAAAAAGGAAAAATACAGGTAAGAAAGATTCCAATATGGAAACAGAAACAGTATACTACAACTAACAAACAATCAGGGCAGTAATCTAACTTTAGCATACATCAGGCAAAACTTCCTGTGATCTGAAATCCATCCTTTCACAGCCTATCAGCAATTCTTTGATTCAACATTCATGTTGCATCAGCAATTCTCTACTCCAGTCTTCCAGAATCTCTGGAGGATTCTGCTTTCTTCCTCAGCCAGGCTTAGGAAACCTACTGGAGCCCACAGTACATATAATCACATTTTCAATGCCCTCCTAATCTACAAAACCCAGATTTGTTTTGGCAAAGTATGCAGCAAATGAGAGTCTCCGTCTTCCCCCACTTCCCTATCATCACTCACACGTTTACAACATACTAGGTGGAAACCAAACTAGCTTTATCTTGGAGAAATTGCTTTGAGTTTCTCCAGTCAAAGTTTACTGTCCATACCCAGGTGCCTGCACACATTTTGCCTTCCTGTGTCCCCTATCCTCACTTTCCTGTTGTCTCTTCCAAACATTCATTTCAGACAGAATGTTACAATAATTATGGGGATAGTGAGCTGCAGGACTCTCATAAGCTGCTGTGAGAAAGCAGCAAGCAAATATCAAACCTGGGGTAATGTTACAACCTGATGTCAGAGGAAGCGCTCATGGGATGTTCTTTAGGGATACCTAATGAGTGAGTGAGGCAAACTGACACCAAAATGGCTGAATGATTAGCAATTTATTGTTTACATGTTAGTGCAGATCACTTTGACCATAGAGTGTTTCTTAAGGCAGGCAAGTGGATTACCTAATATGTGCCAGAGAGAAAGAAAATGTGAGAGAGTGAATGAGGGAGAAGAGAGAAAACTGAGATAAGATCAGATGTGAGAAAAGTATCACTACTCCACGTTCCAGTGGTGTCCCACATGATCAATGTGTTTTTAGTGGTGAGTGCACACCCATGATTCCGCCTCTTATTCTTGAATACTAAGATGGGGGGAGCAGAGAAGCAGTCTGAGACAAACTTCTGTGATGGCAGAGAAATGGTTTGTGCAGAACAAACTTCTATGGAGCTTCTACAAGTAAAGTAGGACTAATTTCAGCCTGACCTAATCTATTTTAGCTGACAGCAATAAAAGGAAATCAGGAGATCATCAAAATATGTGAAAGCCCTAGGTACCAGTTCTACTTTGTAACTGTGTAGTAGTAGATGAACAGGTTCTTTGTGGTGTTTCCAAGATCAGTTTTAGAGCCCTGTCTACTTGTGTGGTAAGACTTTAAAAGATTCACAGCTGTGGCTGGTAAGTCCTTGCATCCCAAACACATATCTGGGCGTAGGCTAAGCAAAAAATGCATTAAATGTGTTGGGGAAAAAATTTGTTTCATGAGACAAAATAAAGGTGGAAGTGACTGTTATTTTGGACCTGACTAATAAAACATTTGAGAATATAAATGTGTGAAGGTGTTTTGAATGAGATCATGAGAAATGAGCCCATGATTCTGAAGAAAATAGGAAGTGAGAGAAGCTGAACAGCAACAAGGCAAACAAGAGAAAAATATCAGCATGTAATGGCAGAACTGCGACTTGCAGTGCAAAATGGATTAACGAAAAGACACAAACAGCAGTAAGAAACATAAATACAATACCTAGAGAAATGCAATTCCAGGATTTGCCCAATGAGGCAAATAAATGCAAAACCTCCAACCACATTCAGTACCTGTTTTACTTAATCTTCAAAGAATACCAAGTGTTCAGATATTAAGCACAACTGGTAATAAAACAGATTAAAGAAGTTTAAAAAATACTGGGGAAAAACCTCAAACAAACAGATCCCCCCAAAAAAACATTACACAAAATTGCAACATACACAGTCAAGGTATTTTACTGAAAAAAGATATCTATTCTATTCCCCTTGATCCTGCAGCTGACAAAACATACACAAGACAAAGGAACGGAAACCCCCACACTGAAGTGGCCTCGTAGTGCCTCTGGCATCAAGCAGGGCTTTGATCCACTACCAGCTTTACAACAAAATCGTCACTCGGGTCCTTTTGCTCACCATCTTCTTGGATCATGTACTTTCCACTGTTACATGCTGAATTGTACAGACAGGTGTAATCAGCCTTCTTTCCACTACAGAATTTTACAAATTTTATGCCCTTTTGTTGACATATACATACTGCAGTATCCTATTCTACCTCTTGACTAATCAGGTACACCTTACACTCCTATGTGGTTTGTAATTCTCTCCTTTCCAATTGTTTGCATAAACTACAGTCTTTCACTTGGTGTAGGACAAACAAATAGAGTCACTACTCACAGAAATTTATTTTTATAGAGAAGATTATTAAAGAAACATTTTTGTGTTTCTCTGTCTTCAAGACTCTGAGAAATGTATAGAGCTCATTGATACAGCATCTCCCGGCTCCTGTGAGCTCTCTCATTATACAGATAGAAATGGGAACAAAGCAAATCAGAAATCAAATGTTTGCTCACAGTCTTGTGCTCCTTCTTAATTCTCCTTGGAAGCACAGCCTCACCTAATTATGAGATTCTCAGCACTCCCAGCTCTGTGGTACGACCTGACAGAGGTATGTACATCATGACAGAAACAAGATGAGA
Source organism: Picus viridis (assembly GCA_033816785.1). Lineage (NCBI taxonomy): Eukaryota > Metazoa > Chordata > Aves > Piciformes > Picidae > Picus > Picus viridis. Next base: position 11,715,464 of record CM066584.1, on the reverse strand, counting down.
AACAGGGATTTTGCACCGATATCTCTGTGACAGGGGATTTTTCAGTATGCCTGTGCTGATGATACAGAAGGTTACATAAATAGGCAGAAAAACCAGGCTAGACCAGAAGAGATGTGACACACAGACAAACACATTTGGGGGTACAAGACTTGCAGCACCGTCAGCAGAAAGCCCAAGGCAAAATGGTATTTCATTGAAGTAAATGACGTAGCATGGAGTAAGGATAAGCAAGGCTATCAATCCTTTTAATCTCCTTTTAAAAAAGTTTAAAAGATTGCTGCATATAGCTTACAGAAAGGTCAGACGAGTACAAACCTCAGCCATGGAATTCTCACTAACACCTCTGCTCTTATAAAAGGTTCTTCTTGTTCCTACTGGCAAGCAACAAAGCATTTGTCTGTGTTCAAAAGTCCTCCAACTAAAAGCATAGTAACAGATTCAAGATCAAAAGATGACATATAATTTGGCTAAGAGTGAGGAATTTTCTTGACTACAACCAAAGCTTTTTAGGTCCATGCCCTTTATGATTTACCAGTATATTTGTAACTGTATGTCAATCTCAATCCAAGGGAAGTAAAGGACCTTTACCTGCAGTAGAGCATATTATGGAATTTGCTATGCTCTCTCTCACTTGTTCCAGGATAGCGCAGGATTCCTGTAGCAGAGCTTTCCAGGGATTCACAACTCCTAGGTGCAACTCCATAGCTTAACATCACTGAACATCAGTGTCTTCAGTCAGCAACCTCATGACTCTGAAGGCAGCAAGTCCTTAGCACTCAAAACACTCGTAGCACTCCAGTTACTGCCAGTCTTTTCTTGTCTGTCTTGCCATCCACTTTTCAAAAGAGTTTAAAGTTGACCATAATAATCTGTATGCAGTTAGTGTATGCCTCCTTGTTAGAGAGCATTGACTGAAATCGTCCCATAAAACTCATCTAGCCTAACAGGAGGTCACTGAAGTGTGCTAAGATCTCACTCAGTTTGAAAACTTGAGATTTGAAAACTGATTTCCCATTGCAGAAGTTGTTTTAACAAAATGTTTATAGATTAATCTACATTTTCTGCTCTCAGTCTACTCTGAGAACAATAACCTTCCCAGCTAAATTCTACAGCTAGGATATTGCACTTAATTCACAGCAAGTATTTTGAATAAATAGTAATCTTAGCTCATGCAAGATGGAATATTTTTTATAAACACACTTCACCTTCACAAGGGTTGAATATTTGAAAATTCTACAATTCAACTGGTTGAAGAAATGTACTTGAGCAGCTGCTTAGAAACATCCCCTCTTGAGAAGTATTGTTGAATACATCAGTGAGAATGTGCTTAGACTGAGTTAAATTTATATGAGAAATCATGGTAGGTATACAGGTTTTCTAACCAGCTTATCATGTGTCCAGTGAGGAAGGCTGTACCGCACACATATATACTGCTTCTCTTGGATGAAAGACAGATTTTCAAAGCAATCAGCTGCCATAGCAGGTTGACATATTTTTCAAGACAGTACAGCACACAAATTACTCCCTGTGTTACTCCTAAAGAGAGGAGCCTCTTGGGAAAAGGTAGCCCCAAGGAAAGGGAAGAGGTGGAGGGTTTGAGCCTTTTCCCTAATGCTCTGAAAATGTAGTGTAACTGCATGGGGACAGGTGACCTGCAAAAAAAAAGTTTTTCATTGGTCCTATTAGTATACGTGATGTGTTTAAAAAAAGAGATAGCTCTAAGTACAAAAATATGTTTATGTATTTTGAGTTGTTTATCTAAATACATTATTTCTGCATGCTTTTCAATTAACATTTCAGTTGCGATTTGTGCTGCTTAGTTATAAACTATTTATTTATCAAAGCAAACACAGCAGAGAAAGTAAGAGTTATATATTACAAGGCTAAAGAGTTTAAGAGAGGGTCTGAGTTCCAGAAAACACAATAAAAAAATAAATTTAGCACTCCACACACAACTGCCTCAAGGTTAGGAAGAGGACAGGAGCAGATGGACTAATTAGTACAAAGGTTATGGATCAGCATGAGAGGGGCTGTAAAGCTAGAATTAGTGTTGTATTAGTCCTCTGTTTTGGACAACAAAAAATACTTGGTTGGCTATTTAGAGAATCAAGTTGGTATCACTGGGCTAGGCTTATTGCTTGGAATAAGGGTCAGACCCAACTATGAACTGGGATCAGCAAAGCTAAGGCTAAAGACCTAAAATGATAATTAATGCTAGCCATGCTAAATGAGAAAAAAAAAAAAAAAAAAGCCATCTTTGTATGGGAGTTTGGAGTATGTTCAACCTAGACTCATTGCTTCAATTGGACAGCTTCCAGAGAACAATATTCCAAAATGTAGCTCTAACTCCAGTTGTAACCTGAGTAAGAGATACAGCTTCCTTTTTTTTTTTTTTTTTCGTATCTGATATGTTTATGTTGAAAGCACAAGTTAATGACTTATAAATTAAATTGGAAGTGCAAGTCATATGGTCAGGGACATATTCAGGGATGAGGGGGAAAAGCCTTTATCACTAGATCTTTAAAAGAGTTTCTAGCAAATAACAGCCCCACAGTCATGGCTTAGACTGGAGATAGGGGCTACTGAAGAAAGGAGAGCCTAAAGTTAGATAACTAAAAAGCAAGACCACAGATAAAAGGATTATTAAAATATATTAATAACATTAGAAGCTATTCTAGACATATGACTTGCACCTGCCTCGTTTTAGCCCTACAAAGTGCTCAAAAATCCAGCATGCATTTTGCCTTTTCCCAAATCCTGCAGACTGGACTGTACTTTCCTCTTTTTTCCATAGCACTCACTTCAGCAACACAAGCCCTTCAAGAGCCCACACTACCTTCAGTTTTATAGATTTTCCCAGGATGAGAGTTGGAGGAAGCAGGGCTAAATGAACCATCACTCCAGTTAAGGCAGATACTAATTAGCCCTGTGACTACAATTAGAGTTAGTGTTTAGGAAAGTAGAGAAGCAGGAGTGAGATGAATGCTGCAGGTTAAGAGCCTTCAGGGTGATGTGAGAACTGGCTGCAAGGTCCCACTGCATTACTGAAAGAGAGGATTTAGAGGAAGGCTAGAGCTTGAAAAAGGAGAGCATATGCAGTTGAGAGACAGGTCTGGATATGCTCATGTGGCTAAAACAAGAGCATGAAGAAACAGAAATACAACATCTCTCCTTCTAAAGCAGGTATGAGACTCATGAGTACAGCTTAGGCTGTGACTAGTCAGGAAAAGAGACTCTAGAGGTGAAGTTAGTCATGGGTCAAGAAAGATTTAAAAAGACTGAAAGAGTTACTACTCCTGCTAAAGCAGGTACAGAGCCTCTGGCAGCAATCCAGAGAAGAAGCTAGGTGGGTTTAAAGTTGCAAATGGGCAGCTGGAAAGCTGAAATTAATGATGACTCTTTAAAACCAGCCTCACAGAGATAAAATGAGGGATGGAGGGAGCAGAGGGAATTAAGCTACCACTCTTTTTAAGATAGATACCAGTTTATGCTAGAGATAAAGCTGGATTTAGTGTAGGATTAAATCTTCAGAAATAAGCGCCCGCAGAGGGTTGATATTGCTCCTCAAGTGCTAAGCAAAGTGTAGGGCCAGGTTGATTAGCATTTGTCCCACAGCACAGGCTCTGCCTCCTCAAAATTCCAATATATTGGGAAAAGTCTAAAGGCCTAGCAGACACATCTGCCATAAAAGATGCAAACTTTAGACTCAACTAATGCCATACATGAATATCACAAAAAAAAGGTCAGTGCTTCAAAAAAAACAAGTAATCATAAATAGCCTTTAACAAAGTGCTCTTGCTTTTACCACTTAACAGATTCTTAATACATCTTAAGTAGTGCAGATGGTAGAAAAGACATGGGCTTCATATTTCAGATGCTGCCTATTAACTTCTAAGCATCTCTTGAAAGGCAGACTTTGTGAGGTTGAAGTAGTTACAGACTAACTAGTTACAGACTTCTGCTAAAGCAGATAAAGGGTAAATTTTGCCTTAGAAGAGAGAAAAAACTCCATCCTCTCCCACAACAGCTCTGAAGAATTTTTAAATTTTTTTTTCATTTTGGGCAGATGGTTATAAAACATGAGAATTGCCTGTAATTGGATGATTCTGTGAACTCAAGTAGATGACTGATGAATGCTTTTGTTCAGGTAGAGACTAAAGACTAGGTTAACCTTAACTGGGCTAAAATCAGGTTAGTGGTTATGGTTACATCCCTCACAATTTAATAGTTACCTCTAAGAAAACATACTATAAAGACCCAGCTGTTCTCTGAAAATTCACTACAGACTGTTTTTGAATCCTTTCCTTTTCCTAATGACAAAACAAAACAAACCAACCACCAAACAAAAAAACACCCACAGCATTTGTAGCACCTGACAATGCAGCAGGAATTTTTCTATTCTTCTAAGTGGGAAAAACCAGGAGTTTAAGAATCTACTTAAAAGGTGCACATTAAGAAGTCTTTCAAAATCCACTAGATTTGCACACACAGAAGCAGATACACAGATGAAAATTCCCATCCTAAATCTCACTCTTTCATCTGACCCCACATGAGAATATTACAGTATCATAATTTCTTTTGTCTTGGCATTTACAGTTGTTCTGATGATCCACTCATCATCTTCTCCCCTCAAGCCTCTAAGTACTAGGTTTATAATCCTACCTACTGGAGCGTAGTTATATACATCTCCCTGGTTTTAATTTCATAGCAGTTTCTTTCATAATTCCAATGCTCTTAGACTTACAGCACTTCCTCTGCATTACTTTGTGCTGCCCTGTACATTCTCTGTTCTTACTGATTTTATTCAGAGTTTATGCTCAGCATCTTTCAGAACATAATCTTACTTTATAGACATAGGTTCTAATACTTTCTTAGGGCTTGTGTGGTTATTTGTGTGTTCCTTGGTTGAGATGAACATACTGTGCTCAAAGAGTCAATGATGTGGCATCACTGAGTCTCTCCTGCAGCAGCTGCATTCAGTAGCTCAGATGGATGTAGCTGTGATAATAACAGAAGGAGAAGCAGCTTGTCACCTTGTTAATCCCGTGATACAAAACACCTGATGATTTTGCTGAATGGACATTAATGGTACTATGACCTTCAGCATCTCCCAAAGGAGACCTCTCCAGTCTTACAGTTTAAATATACTTCCAATTATCTTAGCTGTGCCCAAAGTGAAACTGTTTTATCCCAGAGTTCAGATTGTCCTGAGTTTAGGAACCTCTCCCACTTTATCAAAATAGCTAAAGTACCGTTTTCCATAATCTCTGCTCATTAGGCTGGTTTGGACCACTCTGGGGGATATCAGAACAAATTCCAGTGTGCAGACTTGAGATGGCGAAGCACATTCTTGGAAACAAGAATTATATTGTATAACCTCACCGTTTTCTTTTAGGTAAGCCTGCCACATCAACTGGCTGGGAAAAGAAGTCTGCACACTCTTCAAAGAAAGTGAGATATAGTGGCATTGTTATGCTCACAATGTAACTATAAGTAAACCATTTTATGTCCATAGGCAAGCATAAAATGCATGAGTAAGCCTGGAAATATTACAAAACACGATCAATGCAACACAAAAACTGTATCTAAATTCAACTCCTCAAAAGCCACCCATTTCCTGAGGCCATGTAAAGATATGATAAACAAGACAAAGAATGCTTAAAAACTGTATTAAAAAAAAAGAGAAAAAACATATTGGAAACTGCTTTGTGTGCAACCACATACACACTGTTTTTTTTTTCCCCATGACATAAACAAATACTATCACACTTAAGGATTTCAGTTTAAAACAAAGAAATAAACAATAATCTGCAAATGGCACAGTATTTATTACGTTGTCTTAGATCTACAAGGTTTTTTTAAAAGCTGTAAATTCCACAAGGAAATTAAAGTTAACATGGAGAGCTGAGAGGAAGAGTAAGTGTGATGTATACCGAAGAGAAATCTCACCACTAAAGTAAAACAAGGTGCATTGGAAGAGGCTTCCCTGTTATGTTTTATTTCTCCCCTGACAAAAATAATGAAAGTGTTACTCTGTGTGCTTATGGAATTATAAAGAATTGGTCTGGATGATGGTTTAGAATATTTAATCCCTTCACATCAGCAAAGGGATTCATCGCCAAAGAAAGCAAGCAGCAGAGTGAATGCTGTAATCTTTTTCTTTAAAAACACAGTTGGCACAGAAATTGTCCATTTTACTCAGGAGGATGCAATTACATTTCAGCTTTCATGTAAAGCTGGCTTTGTGAAATTGAAAAGCCTGTGTATGAACAGAAACATAACAGCAGGAAAAAAAAAACAAAGACTATAGCTGTCCATGGATCATTTCTCCTTCTCCACATGGTTTGAGGGAAAAATAGCTGGATGCACTGGGAGAAACCAATCTGCAGTAAGCAACTTCATATCAGCCCTGCTGACCTAATGGGAACAAGAAGTCTAGTACTGAAGAGTTCAGCCTTCTGGGAAAAGCAGATAATCAGCTCCTCATGTCTTTAAGTAAAGATTTTATGAGCTTCACAAGAGAAAAAAAGCACCATAGAAAACCAAACCAAAGCAAAATGAAGCAAAACAAAACAAACACCCAAAACAAAACAAACCAAAGAGAAATAGGAAGTCATCTTGGGTCTCATGGGGGGCAGAAGAATCTTGCTAGTCAACCCAAAGCCAGCAGCTTGTAATTAAAATGGAAAGCCTTTTACCCTGTCAAAACCTTAGAAAGACTGAAACATAAATTGCCAGGAATGCTTTGACTGAACAAGTTTATGTAAAGAAATGCTACTCTTTATTTAGGAATGTTACAAGGGAAAAAAAAAAAGGAAAAAAATAAAAGAAAGGAAAAGAAGAAAAAAAGAAAAGAAAAGAAAAGAAAAGAAAAGAAAAGAAAAGAAAAGAAAAGAAAAGAAAAAAAGAAAAGAAAAGAAAAGAAAAGAAAAGAAAAGAAAAGAAAAGAAAAGAAAAGAAAAGAAAAAAAGAAAAGAAAAGAAAAGAAAAGAAAAGAAAAGAAAAGAAAAGGAAAAGAAAAGAGAAAAGAGAAAGCCAAAAATCCCAAACAAACATATTTCTGTGAGAGTGGGAAAGAAAAACATTAAAAGACAGGACTTATTGCCTCTCAGCTGGATATAGCAAAACTAGCTGTGAGGAAACTTGCATAGAAGGATGTATCAGACATGTGATTAATGGTGCTCTCTTCCTAAGATGTGTTCCAACTGTCAAAGTCTTTGGCTAAATGAAGACAGTCCCATTTTTACTACCAAACCCCCCAAACAACCAAAAAAACCAAAAGCCAACCAACCAAACAAAAAAACCCACACACACCACCACCAAAAAACCCAACCAATCAACCAAAACCACGTTTCCTGCACAGACTGGTACAGAAGTTATGATGAACCTCCTCAAAATTTAAAAAAAAATTGCAATGACATTTCTCATCACACTACAATTAACAGGAGTAAGGTCTGGATTCAGATACAAACTATAAATACAACTTTAAGGTCAAAAACTGTCAGCTTCAGAAGTTACACTCTGATTATGTAAGTTCTCAATGTGAGAAGCAGCAAACTGAGTCAGAGGACTCTTTCTACATTCATACATTATGTTCTGGGACATAAATCTTGACTTGTCAATTATTGAAGCGTTTACTCTATGCTTCTGGATACTTTGATCAAACATGTTAAAGAACTGTGACACACATAGGCATTTGGAAAAAATACATTGCTCATATTTTATCAGAATTTCTCTTTGTTTTATGAGTATCAAGTTGTTGGACAGAACAAAAAGTTCAAAGATCTGTTTGATGAATATCTTTAAAATACCTAGTTTCTATTGATATGAAATATGTCACTTTTGACAGTTCAGTGAGAACTACCAATAATAAAAAATCATATCACACATTCTTTAGTTTGCTTTCATTTGTACTATGATAAACATACACTGAAAAAGGTATATCTGTCTGAGGAAAGTGAAATAGCCTCTGGCTACCCACTAAATTCCCTCTGAACTCAATGGCAACTGAAAACTGATGACTGATTCACTGGTTAGGTTTGAACTGCATTTACAAATGCAAACTATGGTCCAGAGGACTATAAGAGATCACAGGCAAATCTCAGAACTGAAAACGTTCCTATTGCAACAAAAACCCCTCAAATATAGACACCCAGACAGATCACTTTGCTTTCACCCCATTTTATGAAAAAAGGCTGTTAAGCAGTGTAAATAATAGTCACCATGGTCTTCACAATAAATTTGGTGGGAATTGCACTGGATGTTAAATGGTCTGAGATGAGATGCTTTTGAAAGAATTACCACAAACTTCTATGTTTTGTCTAAGCTTAACATATATTCAACAGCAGCTGCAAAGGTATGCTTATTTGCTCAAGAAAAAATACATTAAATCAATATAAATTTTCACTGAACTAAACAACTTCTTAGGCATCAAGAAAAAATTATATGCATTAAAGACAAAAATGTCTTGTCCACTTGAATGTCTTCCTTACAGTTGCACAGCCTTCTATTGTATAGAAAACTGCATTTTCTTTACTATTTGTTGAGTTGATTATATTTTGTCCCACTTTCCTATGAAATACTTCTAAAGAAGCTGGAAAACCTAACAAACCGCTCCACAGTCAAGAATTTATTCTCTTTCTTTAGAAAAGATTATAAACCCTTCTATATCTTTTGACATTTGCTCAGAGGTCATGCTTACAAACTTTGTTTTCTAAGACTTTTTGTCTGTTTGCTTCTCTTTTCTGGAGGCTCTTTGGCTTGTCTAAATCTCAAATTACAGTGTCCAAAACTTGCAGTAGAAGTAGCCTCAGTAATTTCAAATCAGTACAATTATGTCCCTTGTCCTCCATGTAATATTCCTGATCTTAAAATGCAGAATCATTTTACTTCTTTTTGCAATAGCTTCACATTGTCATCTCTCTCTGTTTGTTTTTTTCCTATGACCTTGTTTTCCAACTCCTGCTCTACTAAGTTATTCCAAACAGCACAAGCCCAGGGTGGATAATGCATTCTTTACCTTCCACTTTCTGTTATGGGGGAATGGGGACATCTGCTTTTACACATAATCCATGGGGACAGACAGATACCTCAAACAAATTCAAAATAGCTCAGTCACTGACCAAGAAGCTTGCTGAAGTCAGCCCTTTCCCAGTACCACAGCAGAAACAGGCCAACAGAATACTAGGACCAGCACAATATTTTACATTTTCCCCGTTTCCTCCAGACCAAAAGGTGGACCTCAATACTCTTTAGAATCCTCTCCAAAAGACAGACAATGTTCCAAGAGGTTAAAATCAAAAGATACAGTAGACAAAATGACAGGAGCTCAATATAACAGCATCTGATTAAGATCTCGTTCAAAAGAGGCAAGGCCAGGAGTCAGTTCTTTGCAGAAAAGACTTTTGCCCACAGATTGTAGCTCACAGACCAACTTAACAACCCACTTACAGATACCTTGTGCCCTCCACCTTGCTAAAGCAACCTCATCCCTTCTCGTTGAAAAGATACTGTTTTGTTGAAAAGAACTAAAAATTCACAGTGCCTAAATAATGGACAAGGCTCTTAAAGTTAACAGTAGCTGACATAGGATGGGGAATATTTGCATGATAGTTTCACTATGTAACAACAAAAAATACGGAACCATGAATCTCAGTTTCCTGTATATTGGTTTACTGTGCATATTTCTATCTGGAGAAATTAAAAGCAAGTGAAAACCCTTCTCATACAGCAACCTAGGTGCTTGCCACTCTTTATTTCTTAGCAAACAACCAATATGTTTTCCAGACACTGATCATGTGTAAGAATTTCTTTTTAACATAAACTCTGGTATAACATGGAAGTTCAACTGCTGCCAATTTCCACTTTTCCCTAGATTTAGGTAACAATATATTTTGGGAGTATGACTCAAGAAATCATTCACATGAGCAAGTAAAGCAGGTGGCCAGGACTTACCACGTGGCATCAGCTTCATCAGAATATCCTCAGAGAAGGAAACATGATTCTTAAGTGTTTGTGGAGATGATCAGAGGGTGGAATAAAAATTGTTTTAAGGTATAGGTTGCAGTTATTACAACCAAAAAAAGCAAACTGCAGAGCCTATTGCCTCAGTATTGCAAATATATATATATATATATATATATACACACACACACACACACATAATCTTCTGATCAAGGATTTATCACTGTGTTGCCTGTTAGAGTCAAAGAAACTCATTTACATGGTTCCTCAGTCATAAGTTTAAGTTATGGCATGACAAAGAAGCAGCTTACCTGCTTTTCCCTCAAAACTGTCTTATCCATCAGCATAGCTCATTTCTTCACTCTGTGTTTCAGCTGCAAGAGAATAAAACTTTTCACCAATCCACAAGGGGACATGTGGATTTATTTTACTTGCAAGCAGATCCCATCTGATATATCATTTAATTAAAAATGGTTTCTAGACCTAACTATCTTTCAAAGAAGGCCATGACTGCATTAACACTAGTGTTATCTATAATTTACACAGCATTAAATTACCAGAAGTCAAAAAAGGGTTTTCTTTTAGCTCTTTGGGTTTTTTTTTCCTGTTTAGTTGAAAGGTCTGTAACCTTTTACGTTTCAAAGCTAAAGGACTATATCCTCCCCACTGATAGCTATTTTCTTATCATTCTCTTATAAATTCATCAAGCTATAAGCCATAAAACATTTTTATTCCTTCTTTTGCTTAAGGAACAGTAACATGTAGCTGTAAGGTGCTGAATGGAAACACATTAGCAGAGCTTTCCTGCAGTCCACATTATGACTGAGCTCTCACATATATGCTCCTATGAACTGTACCACTGAGTGAAAACATCAATGAGAGTTAATTATATAAAGGTTCTACTAGACAGGATGATACCAATTTTCACACTCATTTTTATTGCAGATGATTCTGCTTCTTGAACTAGGAAAAAATGCTTTAGAGATAATAACATTTACTTTATGCAGTGGCTTTAAGGTTTGCTAAGCCTGGTTCAGGTTTTATATACAGTCCTGAATACTAGCTAGACTAATTTTTTCTGAACAAGCTACTTTCAGTGACTATCACATCATCATTCCTTCTTGTGAAAAATGGGCTCTGTTTTCTATGCATTTAAAAATACTCAAATGATATAAAGATATTAATTTTTGTTATTGACTGTAGATATATAGAGAATTAATTACTTTCTTGTTATCATTTGTCTCCCATTAGCATGTTAATATAAATAACAAGCTTCATGAATGTATTTGGAGTGAGTAAGACACCTGTATGATATCAAGCTTTCATCTTCCTTAAGGATTTGGATGCTTCAGCACATGAGGGGAGGATACTCTGGAGAGTGCCTCAGAAAGGAATAGTGCAATAGTTGTTAATGCAGGAACGCTCATTTTAGCATATACCCTTTTTTTCCTGAACAGTAATCCAGAAAGCAATGTGAAGATTAACACTTCTCTTTAGCCAAGAATAACTCCAGCTATTAGAAGGCAAGTCAGTATTATGTCTCTAATCTAGCTACAGTTACAGTGCAGTTGAGGGAACACACCTCAGCAGTAAAAGGAAGATATCACAGGTGATGATTTGGTTATTGGACCATCCTTCACTTGCAATGTAAAACTGAAGTGTTCATTTGATTGTTTATATCTGGGTTGTAAACTTCCTTCTTTCACACCATGCCTTCTTGTATGTTTTCAAGGTTAAAACAGCAGTAATAAAAGCATCATCAACTGACAGGTAAACATAAGAGAAAGTGTCATAAATAATAACCCATAGAACAAACAAAACCAACCAGACCTTAGATGTCCAAAAAGATGGCTTCATGCACAACATGCTGACTCCATCAATTTTCATTGGACTCTCTTCAACTTTCAGGTGCAGGGTCAAATTCTGAGTCATAGCTGCATATACATATGCAGAACTTCATCTAGAAAGGAACTCAGGGTTGTATGCTAGCTATGGCTTCCTTTGGTAGCAGAAAGGTCTTTTGGCACTACTTCGTATGTTTATTTGCAAGATCAGAGAGCTGCCATTAAGGGATAGAAAGGTAGACAAACCTGCAGCATCCAAAGGGGACATAAAACCCACTGACTGCAGAGACAGGACTTTGAATCCATGTGAGCAGTCAACAACAAAAACCACAGACCACAGAGTTGGGAATTCAACAATTCCCCTCAAGCTCAATTCACTCTCAGGACTGAATTATTCAGTAAACTTTTTTTCCCCAGTAGCATTTGCAAAAGTTGTCAAGGAAGAGATTGTCAAATTAGAATGAAAGTCAATCAGAAAGGAAGATGTGTTTTCCTCCCTCTTTATCTACTTTTGAGGGAGCTTTCTTAAGATAGATTAAAATTTCACATGACAAGCTACAGAACCCAGATTCCTCTCTATTAACAAAGTTCAGGGTGTGAAGATCAAGAAAGAGGTCATGACAACGATCAATCATCTGAACCATCTTGGAATCATGTCACACTGTTTACATTCTTTTCTACTTTGAGCTTGAATCACTTTCTCTTCCCCAGGCAATAAAGCCTTGTCCAGTGGCAACATGGGGAAAAAACAACCAAACAAATCCCCCCACAAAAATCCTGCTGATGAGCTACAGTAGACTGAAAATAGTCATACTGCTTTTTCTTACAACCATTATTCAAACAACTCTTCCATTATCTGCGCCACTTCAACTCACTGGAAGGTAGCTTCAACACACTGGAAAGTAGCTTCAACTCACAAAAGGTAGCTGAGTTCCAGTTGTATCAGGACATCTATTCCAAATCCTCTAAGACAGCACATTTTCTAATGGTGCTTGATAGTATCTAAGAGATTTGATATTACTCTTCCCTCAAGACTGCTGTGAGAAAGCAGCCTACCTACCATTATTCACAAAACTCCGTAATGGCATTTTTCTCATTCTGACATAGAAATAGCTTACAGGCCTCCTGCAGAGGAAAGCCCTAGGCTAGCATTTAATGCTGGGTTTATGCATTATGTTTTAAAAGTCTGAACAGATATCAATAAATGGCATGTGATTCCACAGAGAAAGCCTTAAGACTTTATAAATACTATCATACACAACCATCCCTTCTTTTGTTCCTTCAGCACAGTATTTAATATTAATCTCAATATCTTTAAATGTCTCCATATTAGTAGATGCATGCAAGCACAGCTATAGAAGTTTTGTAAGGCATTCTCAGAATCACATAGAATTACAGAATGATAGAGGTTGGAGTGGTAATACCATCTTCCTTCCGGTTAACTCTGACCTTTTTCCATGTGGCCTCCAGCAGTCAGTGAACAGTAAAAAGCCCAGTGGGGGTACACCTATTTTCCAGCTAATGCCTCTCAAGAGTGAAGCTGCCCAGAGAAGCAGTCTCATGAAAATTCCGTAGTAGTTACCCACATTCCTATTTCTAACATGGTCACCACAGCATTTTCTACTATTGAGTAGCATAAAAGAGCATTAAGAACAACAGGTGAAGAGTATACACACCTATGAAAGGCAGCAAAGCAGAAAGTCTGGCACAGCCAATAAGAGAAAGATTTGATAGATGTATCAATCTTTGATCCTGCACTGGCATTTCCCTTCTACAGCCTGGACTTCAGGTGGCTGCCTTAAGTGCAATGGCATCTGTTAACCACAGCAATGTCCCCTTTGATCTCTGCATTTTTGTCCTGCTCTTTAGTCACAGAGTTCAGCCACTTTGACTTTGAGGGGGGGGAAAGAAGAAACAAACAAACAAACCCCCCAAAACAAACCTTGTTTGTCATGTTGCGTTTAGCCCTATGTTTCCTCGATTTCCCTGAACACACATGGCCTCTCTATTTTTAAAAGAAAAATCTATTAACATGAAGAGCTATATCTGCCTATTTGTCATTCAAACAATCATAAATACTTGATACAAATATTTGTTAAGTTCTAGTTGCAGCACATCTATAATAAAAATCCTGATGAAAGTTGCCTTAGTTTCTTACAGAAAGGCATTCATTTCATGAACGCTGTAGCTTTGAAGATGATTTCATTGCCAAGCAACCCTTGTGTTACGTCCAGAACACAGGGGAAAAGCTTTATTTCAAGAAGAAAAAGAAGAATGTGTCAACTGATGATGACAGAACCATTGTAGGTCAAACAGTTAAACTTATTTTGACTGCATGTGCAGCAGGCTTAGGGATTCTTTTTCTAATGTCTGAATACACTGTATAGTGTGAGGGCAGCTCTGAGCTAAACAGTAAAACCAGACTTATTGTCTGTACAAGTTCTAACTCTTGTGATAAGTTGAACAAGAGTGTCTGAATGCATCATGCAATGCACTTTGCAGACCTAAGTTACTTGGCACAGCATTCACTAGGGATCTCGCACATAACACAGCCCTCTGAATGAGCAAAATCTGCAGCTGATACATGAATAAACTCACCACAACGTGGAGTGCCTGCAAGAACAGAATCATAAAATCAATGCCAATAAAATGAGAGATATAATCCAGTTTTCACAACCAACCACAGCAAGAAAAGGTTGTGTTTGCTTTGAGACATAAAATCACATTTACTCCTGTTATCTCCAGAAAGAGACATGGATGTTTGCTTAGGCAGTGCACTTAGTACCTGCTCAAAGTTTTTGATAATAGATGCCTTTGTTCACTAATAGTGATGTCCAAACAATTTCATGATCCACCAGACTAAAAAGATTTCCAGCCCTCACCATCTGCATTACAAACATCTCAGCACCTTCAAATTGTTGTTATTTTAACATAAAAGAATACTTCTTAGTTATGGGAGAAAGACAAAGAATTTATCTCTTCAGCAGCAGGCTGTCCAGAGCTCACTCTGTGGCAGGCAAGGATCCCAGGCTAGTGATGGATAGGCATGTGGGCCCACAGGATAAAACCCACACTCTAGTAAATGCATTAATATCACTTTGTCTGTCCTGGACAGAGTACAACCTGTAGAACAGCAGAGCCATCTAGGTCACCAGAATATAGCCCAATAATCTGCTTAAATGAGTCACAATGCACAAATTGTATGGTAATTCAAAACTTGGTCACAAATGATCTCTAGAGAGCTTGGACCATACTTCTCTCATGTCCCTGTCACTGGTCCTTGATAACTCCTATCTTTCATCTTCTTTTTTACATATTACAAGCATTGGCCAGGACTTGATTCTCTATCATGGATTTAAGTTTGCAGACTAGTTTCTACTCCTAGAGAGCTTACATGCCTACATACCTAAAAATAATTCACTTGACCTCTTAAAGCTCTTTTTCCCCAAAAAATATTTTCTTACATCTGCTTCTACAAATTTATTTAATTTTTACCTCTCTTCTCTGAAGTAGGAAGAGCAGCAGTACCACTAAAGCCTTGTCTTGAGTTTCAGAGAAAGACTTGTGAGTGACAGGACCTCTTCAGAACTGTCTGTCCACCCCCTGGAAACTTGGAGAAACAATCCAGTCATATTGGCATTTCCATCACCAAGCTAAATATTCGAGCAGCATTTATTGAGAGTAGTAGGAAATCTCCCTATGCTCACATGTAAAAAATATACATAATTAAAATATCTAGTCTTCAAAAATATGACCGTAACACCAAAAGCTCTATACCATTTGATTACCTATTATTAATTCCCAATAACAACAAACTAATGTGAAAGAGTTACATATTTACTGATAGAATTATACCTGGCTAGTACAGTAATGTATAAGTGAGGAAAAAAATGTAATGCCTTTGAGACACAAGCAATGCTGCCAAGGCACTAGGGCACAAGAAATTATAATAGTAAACAGCTTTTGCTGTTAACATCCACTCCATTTGCAGAATGCGTCTTAGGTTATTTCAGTGGCATACTTTTTTCCTTAATGAAAAAAGCTTCTGCTGGAAGATGTTGCTCTCTACACTATTTCTAGAACTGTTAGAGCAGTCTTTAAACAGTAGGCTGAACATCCACAGCAGTCTGAACTTTCCAAACTCACCATGACCTCTGACATTTGCTTAAACTATTATAAAAAGGAGAGAGAAAGAAAAAAATTCAAGTTAAATGGAGCAGCCAGTTCTCAGCTTTTCCCCTCCTGACACCCACCAGCCTCCCTGCCCACAAATGCAGAAAGTGAAGCAGCACCTTACAAATCCCCTACTTGACAGGATAAACATGCTTAATGACAGACGGTCCTCACCCTGCACCTCCTCCAGGGAGGCTCTCCTGTCTTCCCTTCAAGCTAGGGCCGGTTCTCAGCACAGGGTTTCGCATAGGTGTTTAACTCTTTCTGAGCCATCACCCAAGCCAAAACAGGTACCTGCTGCAGAACATCATTCTGTCCTGAGCAAGAGGCAACCAGCCTCCCAGGCAACCAGCACCAGAACAAGGGGACACAGTCTCAAGCTGTGCCAGGGGAGGTTTAGACTCGAGGTGAGGAAAAAGTTCTTCACTGAGCGAGTCATTCGTCATTGGAATGGGGTGCCCAGGGAGGTGTTGGAGTCGCCGTCCCTGGAGGTGTTCAAGGGGAGATTGGACATGGCACTTGGTGCCATGGTCTAGTTGTGAGGTCTGTTGAGACAGGTTGGACTTGATGATCCTTGGGGTCTCTTCCAACCTTGGTTATACTGTGATACTGTGATACTGTGAAGAGTCAAACACTTTCTCTTGTGCTAGGTTCCCGGCAGGGAGGGCATATCTTACTTATAATTTCCAGACAATAAGCTAAGTGAATGGAATAATATCCTAATAGGGGCAGGCAGAACACACGAAAAACATACAGTATTTAACAAACTGTTAACTGTAAACGCGGGCCAGCGAAGCGCAGGTTTGGGCCTGGCCAGTGATGGAGAGGAGGAGGATGAGGAACTGTCCGTCAGGACCTGCGCTTAGGACCGTCCTTCACCAGACCCTACTGCGCCTGTGAAGTTTTCTCCCTCCCCTGTTTCCAGACTCGCCTAGGATCTTAGCGCCGGGGGTGCCCCGAGCAGAGCCCGCCGCCGAGCGGAGCTCCTCGGGTTGGACGCGGGTCGGGGTGCGGGGCGGAAAGGGGCGCGGCAACCAGCCCGGTCGGGAGGAGGCACAGCCGCCCCCCTCTCCCCGCTCGCTCCCGCCGTGGGAGAGAGCTGCGATAGCGAGGCTGGGCGGTCGTGGCGCCGGCCCTCCCCGCCTCTCATTCAACTGGTGGGACCCCCGCCTTCTCGGCCCCTAGCAGCGGCGCGCAGGCGGCGGGACGAAGCCGGCAGCGGGGCGGCTTGGCCCGGCCCGGCGGGGCGGGCGCCGCTGGCAGAAGGATGATGCGGGCGGCGGCCCCGCGGCGCGGGCGGCTGCAGGCGGGCGGCGGGCAGCGGCGCGGCGCCTGAGCGCAGGGCTCCGCTCCGCTCCCGAGGATGCTGCGGGGCGATGCCCGGCGACAGGGAGGACGAGATTTGCCAGAAAGCTCTGCAGCTGCTGGCCGAGCTGTGCTCCGTCGGGGCGGTGGAAAACGAGAACTGCCGGGATTTCATCTACTACCTGCGGGACAGAGCCCGGCCCCGCCTCACCGACTCAGGTACGGCCGCCGCCGTTCAGGCTGAGGGCTGAGCGCGGGCACCGGCGGCCTCCCCGTGCCCTGGCCACAGGAGGAGGGTGAACGTCCTCGAGCATCCCTCGGAGGCCGGGTGCCGTGGGGCGAGGCCTGCCGGCACGGCGGGAACTATCCCCGGGTGCGAACAGCCAGGAAGAGAAGGAGGAAAGGAGAACGGGGGTCCCCCAGGAGCCAGGGGTTTTGAGGACATTTGCCCCAGTCTGGCCGGGGTAGGACGCTCTCCCGGGCTCGGCTGCTTGCCGCTGCGGCCGGTGTTGCCGGATCTCCGTTACAGGCGCCCGGCATCCAGCTGTTGGGTTTGCGAGCCCCTCGTGGGGCAGCTTCCCCGCCAGAGCGGGTGCGGGCAGCGCGGGGGCCGGGCAGGGCTGGCAGCTCCGTCCCTCGGCTCGGCTCGGCTCGGCTCGGCTCGGCTCGGCTCGGCTCGGCTCGGCTCGGCTCGGCTCGGCTCAGCTCAGCTCAGCTCAGCTCAGCCTGCTCAGCCTGGGGCGGGGGGTCGGAGCTTCCCTGCCCGCCGCTGCCTCCTGAGTAGCTTGCTGCAGTGTCACGAGCCGAGGGGCAGCTGCTGTGCTCCGGGAGCCCTCCCCAGCACTCTGGTTTTAGTTGTAAGACAGGGAGGGGGTCGTAGCTCAGTTGAAATGCGACAGAATTTAACCTAACTTTCCAGTTCTGTATTTTACCAGCTAAAAAAGCTGTTTCATGGATTTCTGTAGCAGATGCGGGGGTTGTAGGTCTGACAAGACGTACACTGAGGTTTTGTGTATGTGCGTGTGTCTGGGTTATAGTCGCTTTTAGTTATCTTGGCACACCACTCTGAAAAACTTTAACTCGAGGGAAAAAAAATGTTGAAAGCTGCAAAAAGATGTTGGAAGATTGATGATGCCCAGTACATCTCTGCCTGTAAGGGAGAGGCACATTGCAGTTTCTAGTAGGAGTTTATTATATTTGTTTTTACATCCTCGAGTTGAGTTTGCTCAGTATGAGGAGACATTTAGAGAGTTAAGAGAAAAGTTGATAAACGTTTGCCGTACTGGAAAGCTTTGCTGTTAAATCAGCTGATCATCACAGTATGGTATTAATTCCTGTAGTATTCTCCAAAATCAATCAGTTAATTTTGTATAGGGCAGCCTAATGACCCTCTGTTCTTCAATATTTTTGTGTAATCCAGTGAGTCTAGAATCAAGAGTGCAGCTTACTGACAAATGCTTGGATGTGCTGCTAAAAGGCCCAGAAGAAACAAAACAAAGTATTTATTTTGGTAAAAAAGATCTACAATCACAATAAATGAGTAAGGAAATTTCTGACATTCAGCTGACTTGTATCCAACCTATTTTCAGTCATTCTGGCTTTTACTCACTTCAGAATATTCAAATGAAAGTGATTTGTGCAATGTTTAGTAAGGATTCTATAGGCAAATTCAACTGTTTTGTGCATATAAGCAGGTCTAATTGCTTTGTTCACATAAGCAGTCATTTTTGTGACAGACACCTGTGATTTTCTGTAATTTTCATTTACCAAGGGATCAATCACATATTTGTATATCAGGTAATGATTCCAAAAGTGTCTGCTTAAATCAGGGCTCACTTTGAATAGTAAATTACTTGAAATGCATATGGAGACTTTAACCTCAGCTAGTTGGATAATAGCTTTTCATATTTCCTTCAGAAGCTACCTGCTTTTTTTCCATCAGCCTTGGGCAAAAAGAGTACCTGGCATCTGTTTGGGAGCATGTTTAAACGTGGCATGTTCAGTAAAAATTTATCACCTCTACCTAAGGATAAAACAAAATCTGTATCTATTTCAGCCTGTTTTGCTTAAGCAATTATTATACAACATCCTGCCAGTATTGTTGCAAACCTGCTCAATTACATAGAGCAGCGGTCCCTGACCTCTGCCAGCTGATACGCAGCAGCAGGGAGCAGTTACACTGCAGGCAACATCTTCCTATTGGCCTGAATTTTAACATTTTAATTTTTTGCCGCTGCAGCCAGTCTCAGAGGGTCTAGCAGGCAACATGTTATGCATAAGCCCTGACTTGGAAACCACTTCTGTAGGGTAGCAGTGTCAAGAATTTATTAAATTGCCTCATCTTAACATTTCTTTGATTAAAATACATTGACTGTCCCAGTGAACTGGCTGCCCATGTAGTTTGTTCAGTTGTTCCTTGGGTACAATAGCATGGGCTGTAAGAAGACTGAATACATGGCTTCCAAAAGAAGTAACACGATTCATAGTCAAAGGATAGTATATTGACTAAATCCATCTTGATTTACATAGTGAGTTTCATTGCCTTAACAAGGGTGAAATGGCATTCAGAAGCCCTGACAGCTGATCCATCCACTTTACAGCCACTAGTGGTCTAAACACGTGAACATAGTCTGAACAGGGGTGTGTAGAAAACCTGTGTTGAAAGACAGCATCTTCTTGGCAGAATTAGGCAAAAGAAGCCATCTTTGTTATGAATTTCCCCTCCACCCTGTGTGAAGGTGATCTGATTAGGAGAACTGAGCAACTTCCACCTAGGCCAGACAAAACACCAATCTAAAATGTGTACAACTTTGTAAGAGTTAGGAAAAGTGCAGCTAGAAAACAAACATGATTAGCTTTTGTACAGGAATTAAAGCATTTCCCCATGCTTACAGAAGCTTTTCTGCCATAAAGTGGCTACTTGCCTAAGTCCAACTACATGATGGATACAGCTGATTTTACAGCATATTTGATTTGAGCCATGCATGGATGATGGCTTTGTTATGGGAGTGGAAGGGGACTATACAGGTACAGTGGGTACTGAAAAAAATCAAACCTAATTGAGGGACTGAGCAAGCTGAGGGGTTGCTGAGCCTCATATCAGGGTTTGTTTACAAGCTTAACCTCCTGGTGCCCCTCAGTCCCAGCACTGAGCAGCCAGATCCCTGGAGATCCACCCGTTTATCCCTGGCATCTGATGCAGTTGTCTGTGTGACTCCCTGCCGTCTGAGTGGTGTGTGACTCAGACTAGGGGGTAGAAGGGAAGGGGGACAGGAGGGGACTGGATGCTTGTGGTATGCACAGCATCTTTATTTTTCATGTAATTTGCCTTATTATGGGAAGCACTGCAAAGTGCTTAGAGCATAGTTTCAAGGGCTAATGAGTTCCAGGTTTAATGCATCAGTCCGCTGGATTTAAAGGGTGACATGGGCGAGTCAGATTTTAAAGGTTTTTCGGAAAAGTAAAAGTGAAAATTAGGTATTTAGTGAAAAATCTTCATTTAGTTCACGAATATTTATGTCAGAGCACCCTTTAAAAACCCAGTAAGCATCCTTACGCATTTGGATACCTCAATAAGGAAGTATCTTCTTCTGTTCCATTCCTCTGTTCCCTATTTGCAGAATGTTGGTAACAGTCTATATCACAGAAGAGTTTTATGGAGGTAAATTGTGCAGTCTGAGTATACCAAGTACATAATGCATAAGGCAGACTCCTATGGATATTAAAGTGTAAACCATGTAAAGCATTTGAAAACGATAACTGAAGATCATTTAATATCACCCCATAACACTACATAAAGTAAATGTTGTAGATGAGGAATGGAAGTTGCTTGACTAGAATGATTACGCTAATGTGTAAAAAAACCAACAAAACCCAACCCAACCCAAATCAAAACCCAAACAAACACAAAGGTAGAAAATCTTAATAGAGACCATTAAAAGAGAATTAAAGACCAAAATAAATTTAATTTTCTTGTGGACCATTTCTTGAATAGATTTTCATTGCAACAGAAACTTGGTGTGGCATGAATTGCAGCTGCCAGAAAAGGTATAAAAGTTTTTGTGCATGAGACTGTGGATCTTTTAAAAGATGGACACCATCAGGAGGCAGAGTTACATGGGTTTGATTTAGGATAGTTTAGAGTTTGGCATAGAAGAGAGGATGTTTTTCAGTGGTTGGATGAAGTGCCCTGGTTTTGGTTTATCTAGTGCCCAGCCATGAATTACACATCCATGGTAGGTCGCTGCTTTGGAGTTGCATTCAGGCATTTGAGAAATGCTCTTAAAACTTCTGCCACTGGGTCTTTTGGGAATTTTCCTGTTGTTCTGTAGTGAATCTTTTGTTTTCAAAAAGCCAGCTTCCCAGAGATGGCAGTGGTAGGCTGCCATTGCTCTTTGTAGACCTGATGGATTTCTGCACTGCCTTTGGTTGTAGTGTTTGTAGTTGTTGCTGACAACTTCAGAGCAGCTTGTGCTGCTCCCAGTAACTGCTAGATAGAACAAAGAAGTGTTTAACATGTCGTATGTTTGCTGGTGTTTGCTAAATATCAGTAAAATTAAGTTATATAAAGGAAAAGTGTGAAAGAGTTGCACACCAAGACAACCTTACATAAAACATTCTACAGATTGAGTTTTTCTTTGTTTAGTTAAAAAGTATGCAGCCCTTGAAAATGTGGAATAAAAAAATCTGAAAAGGTCAGAACAAACTGTTCTGAACTTAAGGACTGGATGAAAAAAGATGCTTCCAAAGATAAGGGATATAGAAACAGGCTAGGCCATTAAAAGTCAAGTTTGCTCTCCTTTTCTGTTGTATTGCATTGCATGCCATGAGGATAGGCCAGCAATGTCTTAAAATATTTGTAATTATGTGCTTTAAAATTAACTAATAGATGCTAAAACAGAACATATGGTGAATAATGTAGGTATAGTGATGGCCATTGGGCATAAATTCTACTACAGGTCATTAGTGTGAAATGGATATTGTACCATGACAGAAAGTCAGATTTTAGTACTTGGTGGAGGGAGGTACAGATAGTCAGCAATCAACGATCTAAAACGTATGGGCATGGAAACGTGATAGATATTGAAGGCAATGTATGAGAAGGTGCAGTTACAGTCTTGCAGTAGCAATTTAAGAATGTTGTTAATTGGTCCTTTTTTTTTTAACATATACTTTCAACTTCAGGAAACAGAAAAGCACTAAGAAACAAAAAGGCTTAACTGGCAAAAGGTGGCCTCCCAGCACACTGGTGGAATGTGAGAACAAATGCTTTCTATGGAGAGTACCATTCTACAAGACTGGTCATTCCCTAGAAAGCTAATATTTGCAATTAAATAGCATCCCAGCAAGCTTTCCTTTAATTCAGAACTGAATTTGATAACAAAACCTGCCTTCAGAAAGAAGTTTCATTTCTTAATATGGTGTTTTCAAGTTTTTGTATCTCGGGTGATTTAGTGGTTTATCCCCCCACCAACATTTCCGGGAGCTTACCAAGCTGCAGAGTTTCATCAATATGCCAAGTACATACAGATTTCTCTAGAGAAATACTGAAAGTGTTTACAATTTGTAAAGATGTGGAAAAGATTTGACTGGGTGAAATAACTCTCAGTTTGTGTTTTATTTTAGTCATTATGAGCCATTGCTTTCAATGTTTTTAACTTTATTTTCCTCTTCCAAAACAAATGGGAGATGCTACAACTCCAAACTGATAGTATTCTGTATGTTGTGCTACTGCAAAACTCTTTGCCAAACAGAGGGCACATGGGAATTGTGTTCACTGACATGATGTCAAATCAATGAAGTGTGAGGCCCAAGGTCCTTTGGGTTTCAAGAACCAAAGTGCTAGTTCAAGAGTTTAATAAAACCAAACATGCTGTACTTTTGAATAAAAGTGTGTGTTCTTTTTCTCTTTTGAAAAATCTGGTACAAATTTGCAGAAGGTGAAAATAATTACTTCCTGTTGCTTGCATCTTCAGTGCTCTGCTAGTTTAATTCCATTTAAACAAACAGACTCTCAGAGATTTTCCTCTCACACTGGTAGAGTTTAGTATTGTGAGGGGTTTTGTCTTAAACAGATAGCTAAACTTTGAAACAAACTGAAAAAAAAAAAAGAGCAAATTTTGTTAAAAGGGACTACCTTTGTGCTTAATAATATAGCTATAATTAAATTATTTTAAATAAATAATTTAATTGCAGGAAACTTTCTGCTATAATAGATTTTTGGTCTTTTTTCCTGGTAACTTAAAGATGTATAGATGTTTAAGTTATGACTTACACTACAGAACCAAAGAAAAGCAAGACTACAAAGATAAATCTTAAGACAAAACTGATCTTGAGCTTTGATCAGGTTGGAGCCTATCGTCACAGAATCACAGAATCACCAAGGTTAGAAGAGACCTCAAAGATCATCAAGGCCAACCTGTCACCACAGACCTCATGACTAAACCATGGCACCAAGTGCCACGTCCAGTCCCCTCTTGAACACCTCCAGGGATGGTGACTAGTCATATTAATCACTGTTCAAACATGAAAGGACAGATCTTGGCACTACTGAAATCACTTGACATTTTTCAGGGGTGTAAAGCTACTTCACTGGAGTAGTACTTTCCTTTAACTTGAGAAGACAAACTACTGTCATGTCCCTGGTCTTGGACATTGTGGGGGAAGTAAGTTTAACTCTATGAGAAAAACATACAAGGAAGGGGGCTTCTAGCCCTTCTTTGCCTCTGCATCCATATGCAGTATAGGTGTGGAAAGCAGTAACTTTCTGTCTTCCATTGCCATTTTAGATTTACTTCTCACTTATTTGGGAATTACACCAAATGTGTGTTCTTTACTGCGTGCACTTAGCACTGAAATTATAGTATAATAGTGTTATGCTTGTGTTAGACCGCTGCCAACTACATCCATTTGTATTTAATGGAGTATGTTTACTTGTGTGTTTACTATAGTCACTGTGCACATCCAAATAATATTTATTTACTTTCATATTTGTGAAGTAATCCTAGAAGTTAGAATAGAGTACTGATTGAATCAGAAGTCAGTTATTTCTACAGTCATCCCACAGTTTATGCCAGTGTCTCCAAAGGTGCAGTGAACATTGAAGAAAAAGGTTATTTTGAACTGTGAGTAACAAAAATATACATAACTGAATATAACCTAAAGAGTAATGACAAAAACATAAGCCTTTTAAAAATCAGGATGGCTAAACAGCACACAGTCTGTCTTACACCTGAATTCTTATCTTAAATGCAGGTTTTGCTGATGAAAAACAGTAGGCTAAATTTAGTCCCTGTACGTATGACTGTGCTTGTCAGTAAAACTTCAGCACTGCATTTGCCATAACTTACTTCAATGGGATTTGCACATTCCTCCTAGAGAGGGGGAAGAGGGAAAAGAACTTGCTAACTATAGCTTCCCAAGAAATACCCATAAGCCTTCCACAGGCAACAGTTAACATTTGGACACACAAAACTCTGCTCACTAAAGTAGAGGTGTTACTGTAATGGATTTATGGATCATTAACTCCTCAAAACCCCCATGAACTTGTGTTACAACAGCACTGTTTCTTAGTACTGGAAAAGTTCTGAATTGTTACATTTTTCTGTGATCCATGCATTTAGTGACCCAAGTACAAATGATAGGCCACATGTCGCTCCAGATAGCTTTCTGGAAATTTCCTTTCCAAACTAATTGGTGAGAGTTTAATTACACTGACAATTCAGAGACCTAGAAACGTGAAGTCCAGAATTATTGTTGTCATAACAGAGATCTAGCTAAATTCAGTCTTGAGGCCATGCATCACCATAGTGTGTAGTAAGTTGAGACTGAAAATAAACTGCAATCTATGTATCTATGTTTAAAACCACATTTGTAGGGTTTAGCTCTCTTCCACTAAAAATAACGGTCATTATTGTTTTAGTGCAAAGCTGTACTTCAGAACATTGTATTGTGCATCTCTTGCTATATTTTGTCATTAATTTAAGATCCTTTGTGGCGTTACTTAGATCAAAGAGATGAAGAGAGATTCTTTGGGTCTAAAGCTTTTTGTCGCTTTCATATTGTTAACAAAATTTTAGTTCAAGGAATAAGAATTTAGAATAATTAATTACAGATGGAAGGATTTTTCATAAAAATGCTGTCAGTTGCAGCTTACAAAATCTGTAATTCCTAAAGTTCATTTTAAAAGATAAATTGTTTTTTCATTTTCTGTAGTGCTATTAAGTAGTGCATTTATTTGGAGAATACAGAAATAATTCTGTCACTTAAAGAAAATGTTGTGTACAACAGCTGGTGGTTTGCACATTTGTTACAGTTTGGCTTCCTTTGGCAGACGTGTGCTACAGGATTTTATCTTGTATACATCCTGTGGTTATTTGGAATACAGAAATACAGTGGATGCAGTCGAAACTGGCATGTGTGTATGTCTCGGCCAATTTACAATCGACATGTGTCTACCAAAGATAAACATTGAAAGAGTCCAAGAATACATAATCTGTCAACAAAAGCTTTTAGATGCTTAGTATAAATCCACCGAACTAAAAGAAAAGTCAAGGCACTTACGATTTTGGAGTTAAAGCTTTCAACAACTATCTAAATTTATAGGAATTAGGATTTGAAATAGAGCCATTCCTTCCAGTGTATTTTCTCTCTCTTTCATTTTTTCAGTGTAGTTCACACATACCTGGCTGACTTCCTTGGAAATATATTTCCTCGGTTTATTAAGTTTCCATCAGGAAGTTTGTTCAAAGTTCTTTCAATCTATTGTTACTATCTGTGAAACTCCCCAAATACTTCCTTCCCCCATGTGATGGAACTTTTTTGTGTTCATACAAAACACTTTGTGTCTGGTTTCTCCATTGGTTCTCTAGGTTGTATGTATATATATATACACACACCTGTGTTTCAGATGGTTTTTCACATCAGCATTCCCATTGCATTGCTCAAGCAGCATCTCATTTTATTTAGTGCCCATTTCCCTAAAATTTCTTACTTCATCTGTGTTCTCTGACCTCAACGGTATGGTTTGTTCTCTCCTCACATTTAGTGTAATTTCAGAATGCAGTTGTTCTGCTGTTTAATCAATCAATGGATAATGTTTGACTCATCTTTCACACATTATCTCACTGGGCATTTGGCCACAGTTAAATGAAGTTCTCTTTAGACATCTCTTTTAAAACTTTCTACTTATTTTGTGATTTCTAAGAGGCTCATGCCTACAGACTTAATAGTTTCGTTACTTATTAAGATATTTCAAAAGGTGTAATTACAACTCATAATTCAGTAATAATTATCCTACTATATTATATAGAAAGGAGTGTACAATGCTAATTAGAAAATTATCAGTAATAGTAATAATAATAATAATATCAGTAAGCCTTACAAACTTCTGGTTTCATTTGTATCAGGAGTTTTACCTATTTAAAAGGGAAGTTTCTTAATTATATTTTTTTCCAGAGAAGTGTAATGGATAAAATTAATTCCCAGTTATTCTAGTTATTCTGCCTGGTTGTTTTTTGGGGTTTGGTTGGTTGGTTTGGTTGGTTGGTTTGGATTTTTTTTTGGTTGGTAGGGTTTTTTTTTCAAACCTACCATAAATAGGATGATCTCAAGTATTCATTAGGCTAAGGTTCTGTGCACAGCATAAAGGAAGAGAGTGTTTCCTGAGTCTGGCTACAGGGAAATAAAGCAGGTATTGAGTTGGTTTTATTCTATTCCCCATAGCAGGGCTGATGTAGGATATGTAGCGGTGGCATTACGGCAGTTTTTACCTGCTGAAAAATTAGCAAGCAAATATGAAAAGCTCTGAACAGAAAATTCTTTTATCAGTGCTATTTTTTAAGCTTTACCAATTTGCTTTGAGTAGTACGAAGCACAAATCTAATAAATCAGTAGATCAAATTTTCTTTAATTCTATGATTGTTGCCTCTCCTGCAGTAGACCATGCCATAAGGAAAGGTGCCTGTTTCTGCAGTTGCCACTAATGGCATCCATGGGAACAAAAGTCTAACTTAAACTTTGGATTTTCTTACAATTTTTTAAATTGATAAATGTTAATGGTGATTGATGAATCAAAACAATAAAAGGAGACCAGAAATTAGGCTTAGCTTGTAAACAGAAAGGTGAAGGGTTGACCTGTTTTTTCGGTTTGATTTGTTCTAAATGCAGAGCGATTTCACAAAGAAAGAGCGGTGAAGCCTCCTGGTGCAGTAGGCATGAGCACGAAGCCTGATGCTTGCACTGCTTGGGAGATGGATGTGAGGGGCAGAACAGGTGGCCAAGGCTCTGAAGAGGGAGACATCACTTCCCATTGTGTTTTTAGTGTATCAAAGAGCACCGAGCAAATTCGTGGTCACTCAGAAGTTAACTGAGTTGAAGCATGGAATTTCAGAATGCACCTAAGGAAAAAAAGTAGGATATATCTGCTTATCAGTAGATAGGAAAAGTAGTGGTTATGGCTTGTTATAGTATAGTCCGTTGTAAGAAAGTGTATCTCGGGTTTATATTACACTAACACTTGCCCTTTTTTTTTTTCCTTTTTTTTTTTTCCCTCCTGAATTCAAAAGCCTTCTGGGGAGTTTGCTATAGAAAAAGATAAAAGCAGACCTGTTCAAATGCATTACCTGCCTTGGGGTCTCATCGAATGGTCGTTGCTTGTTTGTTTGTTACAGGGTTGGTTTTTGAGGGTTCCTGGTTTGGCAAGTCTGCCAGAGAAAGCATGATCTGACACTGGCAGCAGGGCTGCGGCTAGCAAGAAGGAGAAAGCTTGGCCATTGTGGCTTCACCTAATAAGGAAAACCTGTCACCTTGTCTCTTTCCTGTGCAGCAGCATCACTGTGCTTGCCAGCTTCTGTTAACTGCAGAAGGTGTAATTTCTTTATACCTCTGCTCTCTCTAAAGTTACTGTCTTTCTCCTGCCTGCCTTATTCATTCTGCACCTGTCTCTTCTTCTGTTGTTGTTACATTATAAAGAGTGATTTCAATAGTCAAGGTGATTTCTTTCCTACTGCTGCTGTGAGCCAGTGATGATAGAATAGCTGAAAGCAGTGCCCAAAATAGCAGTGCACAGGTATAAGTTTGCCAGAGATTTCATAGTAATTACCATGTCTGTCCTTCTGTGATGTAGTGTTACAAGTGAGACCCAGCACTGCTCTTTCTTCCTTTGATGTATTTTGGTTCCTCCTTTTCTGTTTTGCTTGGGTGCTGGAAACCAGAACAGACCTTAATAGCAACAGAATCAGCAGCACCTCCAGCCACCTCGAATTTTTTTCCCTTCTAGAATTGGAGGGGAGCAATTCTCTCCTACAAGAACATCTAAAATCCAGTCGCAGGATTTAATTCTCATCTTAAAGGCCCTGTGCACCATGAGAAGGAATAGAAATTTTGTTAAAATGGAATTTCTGGGATTTGATATTTTCAGTGGTTCGTCTGTTTTTTCTGTACCCCTTGTCATGAGGAAGATTTCCAGTGGTAGTTGTTGCCATGGTACTAGGGAGGATGAGTTGTCTACTCCAATCTTAAAACTAAAAAAGTAAAAAAATCTTATGTTTGTATTGTGAAAAATGATCTCTTCTGACAAGTAGGGCTTGTTTATGCAGAGTGAATACAGCACCACTTGTCTTACTCCAAACTGGAGAGAGGCTCTTCAGGTCATTCCCTATGTGTCAAGGCAAATGTGAGCTTCAGCCGTGCTGGAAAAGCCTTAGAATTAGGTCTGTCCTTCCATTCCCTCGTTAGCTGTTCAAATGAACAACCGCTTCACGCCCTGCCGAGCAGCTGATTGGCCTTGGAGGGAGGAAGCTTCTGAAGCAGTATTAATGTTTCATTCAAAATCCTGAGAGCCGGGGAGAAGGGGAGGGGAATTAGGGGAATCAGGACTGCCTTTTATTTCACCAGGCCTTTTTCTCTTGAGCAGTATCTCAAATTGTTTCCCACACTGGATACGCTCTCAGGGTGGTCTTGCTGACTTGGTGAGCTGTTTTTGCCAAGGGTAAATTTAACATTGTATAGAGATGAGTTAATTCCTCTTCTCTTTGCTTTTCTCTCTCCATTCTCCATTCTCCATTCCTCCTCCCAGGCCTTAACAGTGTCTAGTATGACATATGCTGTACAGGAGATGGAGGAGCAAAGGAGCTGTGCAGTCCCTTCATCCTCGGATATTTTCACTGCTGCATTGAGACCTAGTACATTTACCATGTAAAAATCCCCTTTTATTTTCTCTATAAACAAAACAGAAAGCTGTAAAATTAGTGCCTTAAAATGCTATCTCAAACAGGGGAAAAAAAATATGATAAAGCAATCAGTTGAGGAGTGTAGTGCAGTGTGTGACAGCAAGAACAGCCAGCTGCATCTGGGAAATACAGAAGTCCTTGGACTCCAACATTCAAACCTGTAAAGGACGAGCAGTTCTTAATTTTCTGTAGCAGTCCCAGCAGTGTGAAATATGATTGGCAGCCATTGCAGTGCTTTTATCACAATCATAACATCATTGATGTTAAAAGAAGCATCGCCTCAAACTGGGTATTCGCATAAGAACTTGGATTCATGTAAATGGTATAAGCATGTGCCAAGGTTATTCAAACTGGAAATGTTGCTAACAAATAAAAACAGTTTTCTTATAACAGGAGTGCAAAAAATGTTAATTAAAGGAGTGTTGCAGAACTAATTCTTGATTAAGGATTGCTTTTACGATGTTTCAAACAGAAATGTTCCTGGTAAATAACAGCAAACAGATGCTAAGTCCTTAAGTATTTTAAATATTGCTTGTTCTTTTACCTGTCTTTGGAAAAAAGGAGGAGAGGCATTGAAAAAAAAAAAAAAAAAAAGGCAAGCTTTTACAGAGTATTTCCTGACTCAGCAATTGAATGAAAGGAGTGAAGCTGACAGGCTTGGTTCACGGTAATGGGAGGCTTAGCCCCAGCCAAGGAGGACTGTGAACATATGAAATAGCACAGGAGATGCCTGTCTGTAATTTTGCAAAGCAAATATTAGTCCACAATATGTTAATGCCAACTTAAACCATGTTAATACAAACTTGTTTGATTCAGGGAAGCTGGTCAGAGATGGTAGCATGGTTTAGCTGACTGGAACAGATTATTAGCTGGGGCTGTGAAAACTAAGGCTCTTCTCTTAACTGTGCCTGTCACTTGGTGTGTGATCTTGGGGAAATCTCTCTGTGCTGCTTTCCCCTGCCCTTTCAGTTGCCTTGCAGTACTGAAACACAGTTAAAATTCCAGCTAATTCCCTGTCTGTAATCAGTAGAGAAAACAGGGCATGTCTCAAGTGTGATGTCAGTAAAGCACTGAACAGAAAACTGCCTAAAAAGCAGTCAAGAGAAAACAGTGGGCCAAAGGACATGGGTGGAAAAGTAGCTTCCTGAATATGGTGTGCTCTGTTTTCACAGTGAAGAGGAAACTAGACCCTCTGCTTTGTAGAGGCCTCTTAGCACTTTACAGTTATAAATAATAAACAGAATGTATTTTCCTCCTGTGTAGGTTAGCAAACAGAAATGTGCCTCTGTTGTCAACAAGGAAGCCATAATTGAGAGGCAGAGATTTGACAGAGTACACATTCAAGTGGGTATAAATAAAAGCATAAGGAGGATTTTGAAACCTGTTTATATGCTGGGCTTAATCTGAATGTTTAGCTATGGAATTGCTTCTTGATATCTGTTCAAAGGCTTGGATTTATGTTTTCAAACCTAAATCCCTCCCCACACTGTAGTCTGCATCCAACTGCAAGAGGACTAACAAGGTAACTTTCAGTTGTCTTTTGAATATCCCAGCATTTTGCTGTTTACTGCCCCTTCTTGGCATAAGAGTTTCAAACGGTTACTTTCATGGCCTGGGTTGGATTGCAGATGCAAAAAGGGCTATATGATGGTAATCCTCTTCACATTATTGTAGTAGAAACACACAATACAACATTAGTATCTTGGAGGGAGAGGACTTTCTAATGTAGCCCCAATGTCCAGTTTGCCTCATGCACACGATTAAACAGTGCATTTTTTCTGAATTTAGTCATTTCAGTATGTCTCAACCTGCATGTTGTGCTGATATTTAGGAAACATAAAACGAACCACTTGCGCCTTACATAAAATTTCTCTAGAGATACTGATTAACACTGAGGTAACTCTATTCAGCAACCTGCTAAACTGGAAGTTTGGAACATACAGCTCCTTGAAGTGCATGGACCTTTTCCCTCCTTCCTTTCCCCCTTCTATTATTCTTCCTTTTTGTAATTAATTTTTTTTTTTTTTTTTTTTTTCTTCTCCTTACAAGTGAAATGTTTTCTGTTTTCTTAAGATTCAGATTTTAGTAATTCCAAAACCTACTCTTTTTTTCTTATATTCATCTGAGTTTCTGTGATTTGGGGGCACAACGTAATCCTCCTGACAATGAGATTTTAAAGGTGTAAACCAGAGCCACTATATCTGACTTCATAACTACTGCTTTCACTCAACATAATCTCTGAGACTGGCATTTTCAAAGAAACTGACGTGAGGGAAATTACTTGTACCCTACTGAAGCTGAGTGGGGATTTGATATATAAGACCTTCATGTATTTTTTTTATATCCAAGACTTACAGTTTGTGTTTGCATAAAATATGAAATGACTGCTTCTGTGCAAAAGATTTACCCCAGTGTAATAGTGATAGATTTTGAATGGTCTCATTTATTTCATTTTGTCTTACTAGAACAATAATAGTATGCTGTAAGGAGCATCATTACAAGAATTAAGAAATTCTTCCTTAAAAATATGAGAATATGATAAATTTTCTGCTCGATGCTACGCACTGTCAGTGAAAGTTAGAGATCTACAGTGTGAAAGTTAATTTTTGCTAACTTAGTGAGTCAAATATAGGTTGTTAAATGTCAACCCAATAGTGGGAATAGTGTGGGAAAGGTGGGAAAGGCAGTAGAATCACAGACACTTCCTGAGAGAGGATGTATACAAGCACCTGACTCTAAAGAGAAGATTTAAAATAATGCTCATGAAACATCATTTTAGGTGTATTTATCCATAATACAGTCAAACTATCAGAAGTGTTTAGTTTGTGTGTGTTTGTTTTTTAGTTGTGGTTGTTTGTTTTGTTTTGTTTCCTTTTCCTAATTTCATTATTTACTTTAGGGAGTCATGTGAGGCCAGGATAAGGAGTAGAAATTGGTGGGTGTCTTATCTACACAGGGATACTGGATGACAAAGAAAAAAATACCGAGTGTTCAAAGAAATTACCCTAACATCATTCAGCTGAAGTAGCTGAAAAATTAGCAAATCCCATCAGTGCATTCCAGTTAGCAAGGAAAGTGGGTTGTAGCAGTCTCTGGGGAGCTGAGAAGAAACCCTATTACTATTTTTAGTTGCGTTTTTTTTTCTGGTCAAGAATAAAAATTTGAGATACTAGAGGGAAAAACAGTGGCTAGAAATTTACCATCAGTTATGTACGTTTGGTTTTCCTTTAGAAGTAGCAGAATTCTTGGAGTTCCTCAAAACCCAAAGAATTCCCCAGATCTGAGAGTCATCCAGCTGAGCAATTCTTGGGGGAGGAAGGAAGACATGAAAGCTGTGGCTCACTGTTTCCACACCATTCTCTTAAGTATCCCACTCCCTGTGGTATTATGGTTTCTGGGAACAAGCTGATGCCAATGTTTTCTTCATTCAAATCTCTTTGTATTTCTGAGAGGGAAGTGAGGAGAGCAGTTGTTCTCCCCTTGGAACAGGCTTGAGGAAAAGCAACCAGGAGTGTTCAAGAAGAGCTTGCAAGATGGATGGTCCCTTCTCTATATCCCATTTGTTCTTGTATGTCCATCTGGAGAGACTAGTTTATAATATGGAGGGTATATCACTGATAATAACTGAATTAGTGCTAAAAACCCCAAACTATGCCATATACCATCATTATAATTACTCTTTGTGGTAAAGATATTTATCTTCTTTTTCTTATTTATTGCTTGAGTGAACCTAATATATTTGAAATTATGTTTTAGAAGAAGTAAGATACTGTGCAACTGGTGGTATTTCACTGCAGAATAACCCCTAAAGGGATTTATAATCCCCTGGTACTAAAATCATCTAATAGT
Source organism: Picus viridis (assembly GCA_033816785.1). Classification (NCBI taxonomy): domain Eukaryota; kingdom Metazoa; phylum Chordata; class Aves; order Piciformes; family Picidae; genus Picus; species Picus viridis. Next base: position 11,682,100 of record CM066584.1, on the reverse strand, counting down.
GAGCCAAATTTAATAATAAGCTCAGTGCTATGAACACAGCTTCTTATTCAGCCTCATTCTGTTTTAGTTAGTATTGCCTACTAATTAATTGTATTTATCAATGACATCCAGAGGCTGGCCGAAACACCCTTGAGCTGCTGGCAGCAGCAGTATCAGTATGAATATAGGTGGATACTTTGTTCTCCCACTGTAAATGTAGACTGTCTCTTAAAAGATTTGTTAGTAAGTCTTTTAGCTAAACACAACAAGACAGTATATGCTGGACATCAGTCAAAGGTGCACAGTGACACATCTTCCTAATTACTATTAATGTTTACAGGATTTGGAATGTCCTAATTGATTTTGGCACCGAAAGCACAGTCTAGTAAATTGCTTGGCACCTTTGTTTCATTCTAGGTCTCATTGACAATCTTGTATGCAATTAACAGTAATTGCTATACTCTATTTATTGTAAAGTGCACAATACATTACTATTTGGTTGTTTGGATCTCAGAATTGGGGAATTACTTGCTTACAGAAATACAGTTTAGAATAAGAGAATGTTTGTGTTGAGGGTTTTGGGGTTTTTTTACAGAGTAGGAGGATTTTAACATAGTTCATGTGTCAAACACATTGTCCGTTTGTACTTGAAATCTACACTAGCTTCAGGGTGAGTAACTTGTACATAAAGGCACAGCAGGTGCTGCATTACCAACTTCTGTGGCACAAGAGGAGTTTGATCTTCTGCACACCATTCTGCTTGTAGCAGTGTATGTCCCGCCTGTGCTGCTGTCAGCAGTGAAACTTGAACCAGTTGCCCATTCAAGGCACACATCAGGTAAGCCTAGAGGGCTAACTGCAGGAGGGCCCTGAATCCAGATTGCCAAGCCCTTGGGTCCACCAGGAGGAAAACTGCTTCACATACATGAACCAATGGTGTGCCTCCCTCAAGTGAGTATGGCCAAGTTCCGAGTACAGATGCAAGGCAAAGCTTCGGCAAAAGAACCCTTCCCTTGCCCTCCTCCAGTGCTAAGTAACTAATGTGGACATTTCCTGTGTTAATTTAGGAAGACTCTGGCTGAAGACATGAAGCAATTTGTTATGCTCTCTGTAAGACAGGGCCGCTGTTTTCACCATATGGAACTGTGCTGTCATTTTTGAAAGGAATAAGTTTTCTCCACATTTCCTGGGGTGCAAGGTGGAAGAATCACTGAAGCACACACCTGAATACAGCTGCCAGTTTAGCCTGGCAGTATTTTCTCTTGAAACAGCCCAAGCTCCAGAATTAACATAGACTGTCTAGAAACCTCAGTCAAAGAAAGAGCTTTGTAGGAAGCAGTCTAGGGCAGCAAAAACCTGAAGTCCTTTGTACAGATAAAGGAAATTTTCCTTCACTGGAATGGAGAGCAGTGTTGTCTCCTGATACCACCCAGAGTCTGTATGTTGGAGCACAGTTCTGTTTTTCAGGTTGAGACTGGCAGCACCTGCTTTTTTCATTTTGTAGTGAAACAGCCAAGTTTTCTTGGTGTCCTTCTTAAAGCAGAAGTTCCTTATATTAAGAAACTTAGCTGTTCTATTTTTTCTGGTGAAAATAATTTCAGGAGATAAGATACAGATCTGACTAAATTAATTTAATTAAAGAAAATGCAAATCCAGTGGAATGAGAGTGTAGATTGTACTTGCTGCAAGCATAAAATCTCTCCAAGAGTTTGGCTATAAGCAATAATGACAATAATTGTACATTTAAAATACTGGAAATATCTTCTATGAGAATGCAGAATGAAAACAGACACTTTGATTTGAATTTATGCAAGTGGAAAGACAAGCCTAAATATCATGGACTAATGTCCAGCACATTCAAACTATTTTAGAGCTTACTTTTAATCCAGTTAATTATTTTGCTATTCTGTATTCAATTAATTGTCAGATGAAAGTTGTTACATAATACGTGGTGTTTTGATAATAAAAGATTACAAAAGAAATACTGCAGAGTTTGTTTTAGAAGAAAGAATAGCAAGATTGAAATCTGCAGAATTCGAAGTTAGAAGAGGCTGTTAACTTTGATTGCAGTTACACATACGTGTATATATCCAAAGAGATTGGATGTATTGCATAGGGTATGGAAGACTACTACAAATCTTTGCTGCAGGAATCATTTAGGATTGTACATGAATACCATTGCCTGAATTTTCTGCTCAGATCTTCCAGCATTGTTACACTTATCAAACCCCATGTTTCACTTTTTTTATTGCAGATGTTCATTGTAATTGCTTTTTGTGTATTTCAGGGGTCCTGAGATAAATTCTTTTGTTTTGCCACCTAAGAACTGATGCTTAGCAGTCAGTCCCTTTGTACTGCAGAGTATGGTGACACAGCTTTTCAGTTGTCTGAGCCACATTCTTTCTGCAAAGGTTGTGTCAGTTGGTTCTCTGCGTGTTGGCAATATACCTAAAGTCTCACAGAAAGCAGGTGCATTTGGAGACATGGCAGCTTTTTCAGAACTCAATTATTTAATTAACTCATTTGTTTGAGAAAGATTATTTCAAAAAGCCATACCATCTGTTTAGTGGTCAAAATCTTGCTTGTGTGCTAAGCAATGCTTATTAAACTCTAAGCATCTCTTCTATTTAGTTGCATGCTGTTTCACTAGAAGCAACTGGAAAGTTGCTAGACACAAAATTAGAAGTGAGAAGATCCTGGTTCCTTTTTTAACTTTTCGACTGATTTACCAAATTTCACCTTGAGCAACTGTGCTGCATGTTCATTTCTGTTGCCTATTTGTGAAAAGACATTTAAATAACTTTGACATTTATAGGAGGAGAGAAAAAGCTACTTAGTGATAAACACTGTAGTCATTGTGATAATTCAGCAGCTTTGTTCTACAAGCTACTTGAGGATTTGGATAGAAAAACACCACAATTTCCTCAGATAGCTGTTAGGGTTTCTAAATGCATGTGTTTCATTCTTTATATTAACATTTTTCATGTCCATGATTTACTCCCAATGGTTTTAACTCTGTATGTCCAGACACTTGGAGAGGACATATGCAAAAAATTAATGCTTGCTTGCACCTCTCAGGGATAACTAATTAGTTAAATAAGGACAGAATGCTGTTGTTTATGTCTCAGACATATAACAGGAGTCACTTAACTTAAGCTTAGTGATATGGAATCTGAAAAAAAGAAATCTTGCAAGTTTCTCTTAAAACATCTTTTTCTTAAAAGTCTGCATCTGTATTTCTTTTCTCCTTCATATGACAATTGAAATTACTGGAGGAAAATACTTATTTAGACCTTCTTGTCATCACCCAAGAGGGCAGGGGGCATGCTGTTAATTGGTGAACAGTAATGATGAATCCATCATGTATCAGAGAGGTATTCTGAAGATGTTGACAAGAAAGGTGTCAGATGATTCCTTATCTTAATCACTCCTGAATAGCTACACTCCTAGGCATACACTAAGCCCGTATTTGGCTGCTAGTAAAAATCAGGGTATCATAGGTGCACACAAGATTATTTGTTTATTTATGTTACTTCTGAGGTTACTGTGTCATCAGCTGATGACTTTTTTATAGAATAGAATCATTTAGGTTGGAAAAGGCATTTAAGATCGAGTCCAACCAATGACCTAACATTGCCAACTCCAGCATTAAACGAAGTCCCTAAGCACTGCATCTACACATCTAAGTACCTCCAGGGATGGTGACTCAGTACCTGAAAGCTTACATTTGGCAGTGCTTTCTCACACAACTCTGTCAAGATGGAATGAAGTCCCTACAGTAAACTGTAACTCCACCCTTACAGATCAAGAGTTGTTTTCCCCCTCAGTATCTGTTTTACTTATCAGAATTTAGTGGGTGTGGAGCCATCTGCCTGAGTGTGCAGTGTTTGAAAAATGGAGTGTGTGAACTGCTCCTGTTCATTATTATTGAGGTAAGTAGATCAGAATCTTCAGTACACTTATAAAATGTAAAATGCTAGTTTTCTAATTGCTGAACATTTTTAGATGCAATGAAGTAAAACACACACAGTGTTTGAACCTGGTAAATAGAGTTAACCAGGACAGTCATTGCTATAAATGACTTCTGGTATGAAATGTAAGAGCTTCTGAGCCTTCCACTGACCTTAGAGACTCTGGTGCTCACAACTGGATGTTTCCATATTTGTGCAAGAAGGATTACAGTGTTTCTTAAACATCTAAAATAAAAACACATCCTGCTTTTCTTGTGTGCAAAATGCACCACGAGGCCCCTAGCAGCTTTTGAAACCTCCAGACAGCTGCAAAGCTAATGTATTCAGTTAAGTTACTATCAGCCTTAAAACCCTGAAATGCTGAAGTGTTACTGTCTTCACCTTTATGTCAAAATGAACAAAAATAAGAATTAACTTCTGACTTAGCAGGACTTTCTGAAGGGTTGTGTTTGTTAGAAAACATCTCTGGTTTTACAAGGGTAAGGGAGAAAATAAGCTGTTTTCCGTAAAAGCCGAAACATCCTGGCAGTTGCCAGAATTTCAAGCCTTTGTGAAATAGTTACGGATAATGTTCTTTGGCATTTATGTTTAATTACAATCTGATTGTTTCTATAATACGCAGCTGTGGGTATTCTTGACAGGGATTGGCTAATCTGAAAGTTAACAGCACACTAGAGTTGTATCAAGCTTTCATATTTGTCCCTTGTTGCCCACCTGTCTCCTAAAGATCTGTTTTCCTTATGAATTCAAGAAGTTCTCAGAAACTCCACACCTTTCACAACAACTGATCTGTCGAGTGTGTCCCATTGCCCATGTGGTAGGGCCACATTTCTCCAGGCCTAATTCTGCCCAGTTTTACTCCAGGAATTTCAGGACAGACTCTTGCTTTCTGCGCAGTAACAAATACTGATCAGGGCAGGTCCATTAATGTGGGAGGGGTGGTAATCTGTCACAACTACAGTGTTTGATATTTGCTTTGTGGGTCATAAATACAGTTTGTCAACTACTTTCTCCATAAAACTATTTAAAAACAAGAAGAAAAAAATCTTTAAGCTGCCAGGTTCCAATTTCACATACACAACTAAGTACAACATTAAATTGTGTAGTTAAGAAAACTTCAAAGATCTGTTTCTAGAAGTTCTCTTGACAGATTCCTTTTAATGTAAGGAATGTCTTGCATGACCGTACAGGAAGCAGGAACCCAGATATGTTCAAGTCTTATTAAAGCCTACATTATTTAGTATATGCTTTGCAGAAATAAGCAGCTTGAAGTGCTTCTTTGTATTTGGATATGCCAAAATTAGGAAGGCTTCTAAGAGCATCTCAGCTTTTAAATAATTACTTTCTAGGAAAGAAAAGCCAGGAAGACAGTACAAATGATAACTTTTTATCAAATGAGTTCCTCAGTTGTCTTCCTTAGCTGCCACATTTTTAAGCTGTTTCACTTGATTTCTCTTGATTTTCTGCTCTTAGTTTCCCTGTTCTCATATCTGTTCTAGTTTTCTCATAGTATTTTCGGCCAACAGGATTTCCAGAATTACCCATTTGTAAGTCTGTAGATGTCTTGAAGTCATTTGTTTGCTCTCTAGAGGTGAAGAGAAGCATGAATGGGAAAAAAGATACATTCTGTATCTTTTGTCCCAACTGTAAATTTGTAGTAAACTTGATCCGATTGCAGATCACTAATTCATCATCTTTCCTAGTAGTAAATATTCCTGTCAGTAAAACTTCCATCACACCATAATACACACGGATCAGACAAAAAAGCTTCATTTTATAAATTGGGAACCCTAAGTTCACGAAGAACCACACATACATAATACATTCACTTAGAAAAAAAGTCCATGGAGCATTATAGTGCATCTGGCTCCTCAGCTGAGAAAAAGAAATTATTTCAAAGCTGTCTTTCAGTTCCTTTTATGCCAACAGCTCCCTCCTAAAATTAAAATCAGGCTACTTATTCAATTTAAGAAATTTGTGGCTTGTGATAGTTTGCTTTCCAGGAAGAATACATGTTTTACAAGGCCAGGACAATCAAGTAATATAAAGAAATTCTAACTGGAGTAATTAGAAAGGGAGGGGATAATAACGCAGTCATTCAGAAAAATAAAATGAAATAAAATAAAATAAAAGGACCAGCCAAACTGCAAAACACATATAAACTTCTTGTTAGGTTCATGAAGGTCAAGGTAAGTAATAAAAATCCTCTTTATCCGTATTATTCTATGCAAGCAACTTTGCTGAAGTCCCTTGTGAGGTCTCAACACCACCAGCATCCTTTTTATGATCTGCCAGTACACAGAAACCAAATGCGTTTTGGCTCTCCCTTAAATGTGAAGCAAGGACTGTAAATACTGAACCACTGTGATGTGCCAAAGTCCCATAATATAGGCTTAGAGTAGTTGATTCTGAAAAGGAAGCTAATGAAATAATTGACCTCATTTCCATTCTGAGCAATTTGACTTTAACGAGGAGCTTGCACTTTTATTCTACATAAATTGTGCAGAAGAGTAATGCTGTCTTACTATGTCCTGCATATTTATTTCCTTTAAAAAATAATTTTAAAAAAGAGGAATCTGAAGTTCAAAAATACTACTTTTTTTTTTTTTTTTTTTAGATTATTCAAAATTAGAAAAGTTTCCACTTGGCTTAAGAAAATTAAAGGGAAAGATAGCCAACTGGTGGTTGAAGTTCAGTGCTTCCAAGAGAAAAGAAAAAGGACATTTAAAAGAAAAATCTGTTTTGTAGATTTGAGAACTATATGAGCAATGAAACTTCTATTAATCACAGTTGCTAGTTCTGTGAAAATAGTTTTTCATCACGTTACATCATGTGCATCTTGCAGATGGAAGTGTATTTATATTTGCTTGTACATGTCTTTAGATATGAATGTGAAGCTTGAATCTTGCTAAAGCTCAGATAGCCCTTTAAACACTTTAGTGTTTGTCTGTATCTCCCGTGGTCCTTTTGTTTTCTCACTGAAAGAATGTTAATGAAACATTTGGGCGAGTATTGTATTTCCCCCCCCATGTGCCCTAGAGGGGATCAAAATGAAAAGGAATTTATTAAAAATTTGCAGAAGATGTTGCTACTTCATTATTACTTTTTAATAACATACCTCATACTATTTTTTTTGAGCACTTTAGTATAACATTACTGTACAGTTTTATACAAGTGGGAACTGAAATGCTCCTCTGTCATTTAGTGTTCCCAAATGCTTCTTTATGATGTATTTCAACCTACTGGGCTTTCAAGGATTATAATGGAAGGTGAAGGATATTGGCATGTCTCAAATAAGCTGTCTGCTCCTCTTCCATAACCTGAGGACTTCCTGCTACTGGCTATATATTGCAGAAATAAAAGGCAATTTCTCTTCATTATTATTCATAGGGTCATAACATTCAAGATTAATGTGTGCTCTGATGGCTTATTCATGAAAACATTCACAAATCTTGAATGTTTCATACTTTTTAGCACACACCATTTGCCCAAAAATTCTACTAGAAAGCCTGACTGTGCTTTATTCATTCTTCACCATTCATTTCTCTATTAAAACCTTTCATTCTGCCAATGAGAAAACTTGCACAGTATTTGCCGAAAGTGACAAATCACTTTCTATGACTAGATGAGATGATAATTTCTCAGTAACCCTGTGAACTACTGTTTTCCATCTCCTAAAAAATCAGGATATACACTTGCAATTTATTAATTGGTAACTCTGTTCAATTTGAATGATCATACATGAAAAGAAAAACAAACTATCACCCTGTACCATATTATTTATTCCAAGCAAAGAATTAATCAGATTTGATTTAATATATCCAAAGAAGTAGCAGAGAAAGTGGGTGGAAATGTGCAACTCTTGACTGCAGTCATGGAAAATGCAACTTTAAAAACAAGCACAGCTATCCACTTTCTGCACTGTGGAGGCCTGATGGTCATAGGAGTTTGCGGTACAAAGGTATGCCCCTAAAATTTCTCTTCCACTGAGTATATCACCAGCTTCCCCTTTTAGCTAACAAGCTGCAAGCATGTCTCAAATGCCAAATGGCTTTTAGAAGGTTTCATCTTCATTTGCTCCAGCTACATTTCCTGCCCTGCAAAGTGAGCACTCTAACTGGTTCTGCCTAACAGGATGAAATGGAGCCATTAAGCTATCTCTATGTCATGTTACTTATAGACAATGTTACTTGACTGTCTAGCATGGTATCTTCAAAATTGGTGTCCATTCTTCCATTACATTACTATTTATGTAGTTTTCCAGATTATACTATATAGTATTTTTCACTAGATATTAGAAGACCAAATGTGTACAGTAATTTGGCATGTTTTATCAGGTATTCAAAGAGAATGTGGTAGCAACTAAAACCAACCAAGTCTGAGGCATAAGAACCTGGATAAATCTTACTAGAGCTGCGTATATGCAGTCATGACAAACCTTATTTTCTGGTGTGCTTTGTATCCATGTTCCTGGTGAAATGGAAGCTTGAGTTTTCACTAGAGGAACAACATCATTCTTTGTCAGTAGATGCTACTGCAAGATGTCAGAAAGAAAAATGCAAGCCCTTGAACATATGACTCCTCTCAACTGTGTCTTTAAGAATCACTGCTCATTCAGCCAGCTGTCTCATTAGTAAAGACATTTTTGTCACTTAGAAACTCTAGTAAAACACTGCACGTCAGCCAAGTTGTCAAAGACATTTGTGTTAATGCAGACTAAAATATATTAAGAGGAAGTAAGATGTGCAAACAAGAAGAAATTGTTAGAATAAGTTTAACTTACTGGATTACAGACATTAAGCCTTAGAGTCACAGAGACTAATCAGTTTTCTTCAGCAAGTAATACTTTGGAGTGTTGTGCTCATAAAACTTTGACTGGCATCAATAAACTCTCTAAATAGGAAGTTGCCTTTCTTGAATAGCAAGCAAAACATTCTGCTTACATATTTCTTCTTAATAAGCAAAACTAAAATCTTTCTGCTGCTACAAAATAAAAAAGAGTATTTTGCTGTGTTATGAATTTATTTTTCCCATTTGGGAATGTACATAAACAATTTGCTTTAATTATTTTCTTTTTCTTCTTGAAGATCTAATTTTTTGGTCTTACCAATAAAATATTATGTCAGTTTTGTGTCAGCTTTGAAACACATCATAGCAATTCCTGCTGGAAAAATATTTTGAGCAAACAAATCTATTGTTTTTTGCATTTTTTGTTGGGAGTGTTTCGTATGGCCATCTAGTAATTCTAATGGCATTTTGAAATTGTGTTGTAACACTTATGTACATTTAAATTAGCTGATAATTACCTTGATGAAGTTCCAGGATTCTATTTTATTGCTCTAGTTCATTTAAGAAACTTAATTTTAAGCAATACTTGAAGAAAACATTACAGACATTTAGAACCCAAATAAATCAAATTAAGAGAAAGAACACACTACTAAACTGGAATTTTACAGGGTCACAGGATGTTAGGGGTTGGAAGGGACCTCCAGAGATCGAGTCCAACCCCCCTGCCAGCACAGGACCACAGAAGCAAGCAAAGGTCGCACAGGAATGCATCCATATGGGTCTTGAAAGTCTCCATCGGAGACTCCACAATCTCTCAGGGGAGCCTGTTCCAGTGCTCTGTGACCCTCACAGTGAAAAAGTTGAGGTGGAACCGCCTATGCTATAGTTTATATCCCTTGTCCCTTGTCCTATTACAGGGTGCAACTGAGAAGAGCCTGTCCCCTCCCTCTTGACACCCAGCCCTCAACTATTTATAAACATTTATTAAATCCACTCTCAGTCTTCTTTTCCTGACTCAAAAGAAAAGACCCAGGTCTCTCAGCCTCTCCTCATAGGGCACGTGCTGCAGTCCTTTAATCATCCTCGTAGCCCCCCATTGGACTCTCTCAAGTAGATCCCTGTCCCTCTTGAACTGTGGAGCTCAAAACTAGATGCAATATTCCATGTGAGGTCTCTCCAGGGCAGAGTAGAGAGGGAGGAGAGCCTCTCTCGATCTGCTGGACACACTCCTCTTAATGTACTCCACTGTAACACTGTTTACCAATAAAACTACATGCAGGTCACTCAGAGGATGAGAACAGTGTCTTAACCAACACAAGAGATTTGTATATCCTAAGGCCTACCTATCAGATGTAAAACACGTAACCTGAAGGGGGAAAAAAAGGTCACTAAAAGCTAGCAAGAGTCTCAAGTAAAGCCCAGGTATAAATACATTTTAAAACCATGGAAAGTGTTACTACGATGTGAGACACTGACACTGATCTCACTTAGGCCTGTTTTATTGGTTCTAATTCATAAATCTCAGGGTAAGACAGATTAGAGTTGGAGTCCATGTATGACAAAATCAGTATAATGTATAATTAAGTCCCTTGATTTTCAGCTGCCTTCCTTTAAAGAATTCAACAGAAAGTTTTTAAACACAGTATTAAGTATAATTAACTGTGTTCAGGAATATTTCATAGAAGATTATATTAGATGAGAATTACTCTTGTCTCAGGAGTCTTTGCCAAGAAACACCTTTCATCCTGAACAAGTGCCAGCTATGTTAATTAAGAAAAACTTGCAAAGCACAAAAGAAGCTACACTGAAAAATTAGCAGGTTGAAACTGCTTCAGTACATTCTTCACATACTTCATCCTGACAACAAACCTCCTCTGGAAAAATTAGGCTCTTAGTCTTCTAGGATTAAAAAATAAAAGTTGCTCTTACAGTGCAATTACCGAGCTGATTTCTGGCTAACCTTAGATGTATTTGCCTGAAAGAAAAAGGATTTTCCAAAGCACAGGTAGGATGTAAGCAATAGCCACTGAAGTTTCCATTGGTTGTCAGGAATTTAGATGTCTAGCCACCTCATATTCCTCAAAATCACCCCTTAAGCAACAAAACCTTAATGAAAGGGACAACATTTTTTCCCCTCAGGAAATGACAGCTAGAAGTTACCATTGTAAATTTGGATAAAATCACATTCACAAAGATTGACTGATCTGTCCCAGTATGTCCAAAAGTTTAGTAACATGATTATTCAGAACAAGCTAATTTTATCATTTTATTTCAATATCTTTTGCAGTTTGGTGGGTTTAAAATCAGAAGGGGGAGGGGGAAGCTTATATTGGACTAAAAAGAGCTATATTGCTAAGATTTATTTCACTTCTTGATAGCCAAACTTCACCTACCAGACAAATGGTTTCTATTACAATAATGCAGGAATATTTGAATACTTATTTTAATAAAAAAGAGAAGGTTATGTAAGCAGAGAGGGAAAGATGCTTTTTTTTGAGGAAGAAGTTGTTAAAAGACCTTTCCCAGTTAGGATTTCTAAAATACTGATAAAACTCCATTAGCTTCAGTTTAAACCCAATTACAGCCATTTTGTTGGGAAAAGAGTTCATTTGGAGCTCAAGTCATGCTGCAGCCATGATTGAGAAGCTATAATTAGGAAATTTTGACTTGGATTCATGTCAGCACCTCAAGACACCTGGCTGGTATTGTGGTGGCACCAGGAAAGAGATCAATGAAGGTATGTGTGGTACAAGGGCAGGCCTTCCTTGTGCTCATGACATTCTGTATTGCAAGAGTATCAAGATCTCGGTTTAGCACAGAGTAGGTACAGAGAGTAAATTAGTTAGCCACTAATGGAACTGACCAGATGCTAAAAATGAGAACAGCTGATGATCAAAAAGACAGCAGAATGTGCACACCGAATTAATATGTTGCAATGCTGCTGAAAAATCTGTCTCTTCTGAACTTGTCATCACCTTTCCTCAGTGCTCCTAAAGCCCATGTCTGCCTGTAAACTGCTCAGCCTTGGCTATGGTTCTTGCCTTCCCTTCAGCTGGCAGTTGTAGTTCAGACTTAGGCTAGACACTGCTCTGGAAAACACATTTATTCATGTGGAAAAAAAAATAAATTGAGAAGCAGCAGGATTTTTCAGGAATACTTTCTGTGCTGCAGATCTCTGATTTCTGTAAGGACAAGCAAATAAAGCTATCCTTCTCTCATTACAAAGGAGAGGAAATCATTGGCATCACATGCATACTGCTGCCACATGGGATTGCAGGTAAACAGGCTTAGAAAAACAGACATCTGGAAATATGGATTAAAATTTATACAGAAAATAGAGTATGTAGCAGAACAAATGGCTAATGGAAAAGCAGCTGCAGGATGCAGCCAAAAATCTTCACTTGGGACTGCATTCACCTAAGCTGTTGACACTGAAAATGTCTAGTCAGGTGTGTGCAGTGAAAGAAAACTACTGCCCAGAGAAAGGGAACAGCTTGAGCACTTCCCTTCAGCCACTCTCTTTCACAGAAAGATTGTTCCTTTTGCGCCCGGGGAGGGGGAATAAAAAAAAATCAACCAAAAATGTTTGTAAGGAGTCGGAAAGAAGTAAAACCAAGATGATGAAAAAGAATCCCTTCTTACTCTGTCACTTGGCAAGTTACCTGGACTGTTTATTATCCAGCTTCCCTGAAAGTGAGCTGTGGCATAAGGGTTCTTCTGTATTACGTTGTTAAAAGTAGAGGTTTGTTATTAAAGCTTTTCGAACCTTCTCAATGAAAAGTAGTTTGTTTTTTTTTCTCATTATGTCAGTTCTCTACATGACTGTGTCCTCTGTTAAAGTCATCCTTAAGTTAAGGGACCATTGGTCTACCTTTCCAATTGTTCCTCACCTTTACACATCCTTGACATTGGGTAGTCTCCAGTTATCACCTTGTAATCTTCTGGCTGGTTCTGAAAACTCCTAGTTTCTCATTTCTTTCAATGCTGGACCATTTACTTGAATCAGTGCTTTGAAAAGTGACCTTTTTGCAGACCTCTGATGTATTTCTTCTTACTCCTCCAGGGAATCCAAGACAAATTGCTTTATTCTGAAGGTCTTCTTTCACTACTGCATCACAGTTTCTCTGCTTTTTTAATCAAAGAGAGGTTGCACTCTGCCTCCACTGCCAGACTTGTTTACCAGTGATTTTTCCAGATCTATCAAGAACCACCATTCTACTTTCTCCCAAATAGCCTTTTATGCATGGGAGGGATTTATTTAATTAACTTCAGCTCTGAAACTCTTTGCTGTATTTTCAAGCAGCTGCTTTGCTGTCCCAACTATTAATGAGCTTTGTCTTTATGACTGGGAGAAGGACAGAAAGGGCCATGCAGCTAGAATTGTTTAAAATTGGTTTCTAGCATGCAAAATAAAGGGGACAGCTTCTGTGTGCAGAGTGTCAGTCTCCCCTCTGCAGAAATTTAATCTGTCTGGCTAGTGAGACTCAGACTCACAGCAGGGGCAGAAGGTACTGACTTTTCCACTTTTTTGAAAAATACTCTTTTTCTTTGTTTTTTTCACCCCCCAACTTGACTGAGGCTGTTTCATCTTAATTGTCATTCTTAAATAATTGTCCTAGTAGGAGCAGTACATTTCAGCCTCCTGCCGTCCTTTGAAAATTTAGCCTAGCTGTTAGTTAGAGAGATGCAGCCTGACATTCTGAACCTACACACAGTGTGAAAAATTGCTTTGATCAGGTTGTGTTTATAATGTGAGGCAGTAAAATAGAATTGTTACTAATTGTGTTAAAGGCATGATTCGTTGTGTAATCCACAGAGAAACTCATTCCAAAAGCACTGAAACCATAAAAACAGCTGTTCCACTGAGTCATTTTCCCAATGTGCAACTTAAAACAAAGCAGAGAAAAAGCTTCTCCCAGTTGTACCCTATTTGTGTTGATGTGGCTGGGGAGTAGGGTAATGTTAGGAATGTGGGAAAAGCAACAGACCTCTCCACATTCCTTCTCATAACAGAAGTTTGGAAACAGAAAAAAAAAGAACCTTTGTAGATCAAACAAACAAACAAAAAACAGAAAAAGAAGGATTAAACACTTAATATGTTTCTATTATATGACTATTGCAGGGACCGGAATTTAATTGTTGTAGATCTGCAATATGAAGGTGTTCATTTCACACGTTGTATGCCTTGGAGATGCAGAACTCCAAGGAGAACAAAGATGTGACATGCATGTGTTTTTCTCATTTGCAGATATCTCAATAAGCTTGCTCTCCTTAGTTGTCACAGCCTGTGGCCTTGCTCTGTTCGGTGTCTCTCTGTTCGTATCCTGGAAGCTTTGTTGGATCCCTTGGCGAGAGCGTGGTTTGCCATTTGGGAACAAAGACAACAAACAAGAATCCCTGAACTACACAGATACAGAGACCAATGACCATGACTACAGTGAGGATTATCTAGGTCAACCTACAGCCTATCCAGAGTCCTCCATGAAGATCAGCCACACCTCTCCTGATATTCCATTAGATGCTCAGGCAGGAATGAAGGAGAACTGTGTACACAGTGTACGAATGCAGCGTCAGATCACCGAACCAACTTCTTCTGCTCGGTCAGTAACTCCAATTTCTCTCTGATACTAATTAATACAGACACAGTCAAAGGAGCACAGCTTGCTTACCCAGTACACTGATCAACTAAAAATGCATAATCTACATGCCACGTTCTTACAAACAAAAGAAACCCCACACCGCAACAATAAAATACACAGAATTTATTCTTTGAGGTGCACAAACTTACTGGGTTAAAAGGATAGGAGCACAATGCTCCTCCCTTCTTCTATAAACAGCTGTCTCATTTGCACTTCCCCCTCAGAAGCCAGACAACACAGAGCACTGTGTCCCTTAAAGCACCAGAACAGCCTACATATAACTTGTAGAGCATGTTCATTTGCAGTTAGCATTGATGCCATACACTCAGTGATATTTCTTCAAAGATTTCTAAAACAGCCAAAGAAGACAAGTAGGGCAAGGTAATGAACCATCTGCAAGAATTAAAAATAAGATTAAAAACTCTACATTTTATCTACCTCATGACGGGGAGTGAAGTGAGGTCTTTATTGGGACTGGAGAACCAGTACAGGAGGGCAAGAGTGTGTGCAGGGGCAAATGGTAAAAGGATTGTATTTCACACAATAAGAAAAAAGATCAGCATGTGAAGAACCAGTAAATTTCTGAGTCAAAGCAGATGCACTTCAGCTGGAGAAGGTACAGCAGTAGCCCAGTTCCTTTTTGCTTTCTGGCCATCTGGGAGAGCAAGTTTAGCCAAGACTCTTGCCTGAAGGCACACCTGAACATGGGTAAAAGGACATAAGCTAGGAGCAAGTTCAGTAATTGCTAGTTGTCCAAAACATCTCAGAAAGAATTTGAGAAGTCCCCAAAACATTGTTAGGTCTGTGCAGCTCCAGGTGACCTTCCTCCTTAGATTATCATAAGAATAGCATGGGTTTATATTGTTGCTATGGGGAGGTTGAAGCCACAATTATGGATACCAGAGCATACCCAGTTGAATTCCAACTAAGGACTAATAGACCAGAAGTACAATACAGGGCTGGTGCCTCTTTGTAAGCATGTCATGGCATTCATTAACAACAGAAGATTCATATCCAACACCTAACACTGAGAGCTCTCATGTGTGTCTGTGACATTGTGAGAGTTTTGAGTCAGATACAGGCTTTCTCTGCTGCAGCAAGGTAGCACTCCTGATGCTTAGTCAAATGACGGATGCTCAGTATCACTAAGCCATAGTTGTGTCACAATAGCACCAATCCCCATCTATAAAAGCACTTCCCGCAGCATCCTGAGTGCATGGACAATCTCTTCCCAGTGAATCTCTGCAGATCTTTCTTCTGGCAGCTGTTCCCTGTCTGGCTTTCTCCAGCAGGTATTGTTACACTGTCTCTCTGTCCACAGGGGCATGACTTGTCCAGGTCTCACTCCTACCACATACCATTTGCTGATACCGGCTTTGCTCTTTATTCTTCTCTTGCATTGCCCACTACTTTTGCCTGTGTCTTCTCCAAAAAGACTCTTTAACTTACTTGTACTGCGTTCTCCATTTGTTCACCTGTGCAGCTGTCTGGCATAACTGGGCAGCCAGCTGTGGCTCTATGTGGTCAGAGAGGCCAGGCACCTGCCTTAGCTACAATCCTTGCCAAGCTGTCTCTCCTGTGCCCTCCTTTTTCCTCCTTCCAGGATTCTGTACCTCCCACTGTGATGAGGAGCTTAAGGGCTGAACAATAAATACCTTTTTTGTGATATGATAATATTTTATCATATAAATGACTAATGTATAGCTATAAAATTATGTAGTAAGAGGAAGAAAAGTATATAAGAGACTGTTTCTGTTTTAAGCATGCACAAACACATATATATAAGGAATGAATGAATGATGCTAGCAGAGGAACTGTTGCTGATTACACTCAACATAAATAGCTTTGGACTAATCCTGTGCTAGTGTTTTCCATGTGCTCTTTGTTCAGCCACAGCTCATAATACCAATACACTGAATGACTGCTGCATATGAATAAGACAAAAAAGTGGAATCACACTCACATAAGATTAGTTTTTACCTAATCCAACTTTAACATCCTGCTACCTCAATGGGGTTTGCAAATCTGATTTCTTTACTATCTCATGAAGTGAAAAATTCAATCACAATAACTGAGTGACTCCAGGTAAGCTAAAAGCAACTTTCTCTCCATGGAGTAATGAAACTAAAGAAGCTTTTCAGCCACAGTAGCACAGAGCTTATTACATCAGGTATGATAGAACAGAATAAAACAATAGTTAGGGTGGTCAACAAACCATTTCAGGCCAGAACAGCTCACTGTAAATGAAGCAATTGAAGAGATCAACAAGCAATTAAAATGCAGAGATGTCAGGAAGCTGTCCTTCATCCAGCTTCACTTCAGAACCAGAAATCAGCAAGCTCAGCTGGCGTAGTAAGACAGATCCTGCTGCCAGGGCTTAACATAATGTAAGTCATTTCAGAGGCATTAATTCAAAGAATTCAGCTGAAAATGGTAACTGATAAGAACAGCTACAGTTCTTATCATATATCATATCATAATTGCCATAAAGGCAGATCATTTGGATTTTTAATGGACGTGAATTTTTATTTGTCACTTTCTTCAGACAGATTTGAAGAGTGCATAGCACTAGCCTGAGACATAGAAACAGAAAATTATGTGCTATTAGCAGTCTAATCCTGAGGGTAAGCTCTCACAACTGTTTGGTATCATGCTTTATCACTTCACGTGAGCGAAAATCTAACCTCATTGTAAAACGCATGTCAAATGAGAAGAGGATCTTTAATGTGTGTACACAGCTTCTTATCATGTTCAACATGATCTCATTCAATTCTTCCATTTTCACTTAAGGCACAATTCAATCCGAAGACAGCTCAACCTCTCCAACCCTGAGTTCAACATCCAGCAGGTTCAGAAACAGGAACAACTGACGGGGATTGGCCGCATTAAGCCAGAGCTCTATAAACAAAGATCAGTGGACACAGATGATGGCCGGAGGAGTAACGGCAAGGCATGTGGAAAGCTGAACTTCATTCTGAAATATGATTGTGATTTAGAGCAGCTGATAGTGAAGATACATAAGGCCATCAACCTGCCAGCAAAGGACTTTTCTGGAACTTCAGATCCATATGTGAAGATATATCTACTTCCTGATAGGAAAACAAAACACCAGACTAAAGTGCACAGAAAGACCCTAAATCCAGTATTTGATGAAGTTTTTTTATTTACTGTGCCATACAATGATCTGAACGCAAGGAAACTCCATTTCTCTGTGTATGACTTTGACAGATTCTCCAGGCATGATTTGATTGGCCAAGTGGTAGTGGATAATTTTTTAGATTTGGCAGATTTTCCCAGGGAATGTAACATTTGGAAGGATATTGAATATGTCACCAATGTAAGTATTTTAATTCTTATTTATGATTTTTAAATTATTACTTGAGTTCCTTAAACTGATTACAAGTGAAACCGATTAATTTATGAAGGAAAGTACTTTATTCCCTCTCTTTCCCAAGCTTTCACCTTAATCCAAGAGAACTGACAGAACATTTTCAGTCCTCATTTCTCATCCTTTGGATATATTAAAGAATGTCTATGTAGGAGATGGTGGGCTTAGTCATTGCACTGCTGATAGGGTAGAAATGATGAAGAATGTTTTTCTCTTAATCATACTTAATATACTATTTATTTAAGGAAATACTACTTATTTTGCCTGTCTTTCTGTGTTTCATAGGATTTGCCACATACATTACAACACACTGATCAGCCAGAACTACAGATTCAAGATTTCTTATGTAGGGATATTCAGTACTTCAAAAGACCATGTTCCCATAAAATGAGATAACACCACATCTATAATCCAGGCAGGGTTCAGACAAGGTTGTTCCATGAAAACAATGAAACACACTGAATTGGTTTAGCATCACCTTGCTACAAAGCAAGATGGGAAAGTTATAGTCTAGATTTCTGTTATCCCAAAGTTTCACATACCAAATTCTGTGCAGGAATCCAATTCGTGATTAGGTACAAAACCAGAGAAATTGCTTTTGGAAAAGAAAGCTTTCTTTTCAAAGCATGAGCCAACCTCCTTGTAATGCTATTAGAAATTAATTACGAACATCCAGTGGAGGACAGACCTTCGATGACAATGACAAATTGCAGGGATCCGCAGAGGTGAAGATACTAGTGCCAAGAGTCAGTAAATACTTCACTTGCGGTGACAAACTGTCCTCAAATGGAATGTACCTTTTAGATTCAAAGCAGCCAAACATCAAGATCAAAGTGTAAATTTGTTCAGGAAGGGTTTAAGTATATGCTTAGCTGAGTGTAAGAAACCATAAGAAGTAAAGGTTCTTCTGAGACAAATACTTCCCTGAATTCAGACCTTCACCATGTAACTGTGTGATCTGGTAGCATGCCCATATTACAGACCAAATTGATTAAATCCATTTATTTATTTGGAATTTGGTTTTGAACATTGACATTGCCCTCATTTGAAAGTGATTTCTCAGTGTTCTTAGTGTTATATATTTGGAACGTGTGGAATGTGATGTGTACCCGCTGCACAATCCTCTCCCACACTTCAATGAAATGGCAGCAGCAGCACAAGCAGTTTGCTCACTCAAGGTACAGGCAGGAGCATGGATACTCAGCGTCAGAGTTAGGAGGAACTTGTTTTTTCTATCAAAAATTGCAGAAGCAATGCAGCATATAGTTGGTATTTGGATTATCTGTAATCACTGAAACAAAATTCAGGACCTAAACACAAGTCATTTATTAATTTCTACCAATATTAATACCTGTGTGAAGTGTAATCCTCCTAATCCAAACAGAACACACGACCTGCCATTCCAGACTTGTCACTGGGTTTTCAGCTAACACAGACTTTTTCAAAGCAAGTGACTCATAGTATATTAGAGACACCATCCACTTTTGGCTAATGTGACTTCTAAGATAAAAGTATCAGATAAATGAAAGTGGGGAGTAAGTACTCAGCTTACTAATGAACTTCCAAAATTTCAAAGGTTAGGACTTAATCCATAAAATTACAAGAGATCCCTCCAAGTATTATTTCAGAAACCAAGTTTCAGCACATTTTCATGTCTATGTAGCACAGATACCTTGCAGGCTGACAGTAGAAGCTGAATCCTACAGGCTACTTGCTGAAGGTGCCAAAGTACTATTGTGTCTGCCCTCCAAACCAGGCCAGCAGGCAGTATTAGTGAAGCTCTGAAATAGACTTCAGCTTTTTGAGCACCACTGCGTAGTTTATGGTTGCAAAAAGACACTGTATCCATTGTAGAAAGTTTTCAAGCCTTTTATCATTGAATGTCTTCTTATTTCAAATAATAATAATTACAAAACAGATAAATGCTGGCCAGACTTACTGAAGGAAATTCACTCAGTATAGATCAACACAGAAGCACAGGAGGGATAAATCAAGAAAATGGACTAGAAAAAGGGGAGGACTACACAACTCCACATGACAAGTTTGTCATACTTCTGAAGAGTACATTCATTTTAATTCCTTGTGCAGCTTATTACACTGCATAACCAGCAATCCCAAAGGCCTTTATTTGACATTCTCCATTTTATTATGTTCTAATCCAGTTTGACACAGTAATATAAAAGAATGTATCAAATCCTTCTCTGCCCAGCAAAATGGCCTACTTCTTGAGCACTGCAGATTATGTCTGAAATGTCAGCTTTACTGCAAACAATGCCATTAAATTGACCTATTATGCCATGTGCTTTCTTCTGTTTTCTAATAACACTGAAAGATTGTTTTTATCCAAACCTAGCAGTTTGGACTATAACATCTGCTACTATCCCAAAGTTTGAAATTATTTCACAACACAGATGCATGTCAGCATAAAAAATTTCAACATGTTCAGAAGCTGCCTGCCTCCAAACACAAGGCTCCAATGTGAAAATGATTGTTCTTCTAATCTGAGGTCCTCTGAGCATAAAGTCTCTCTCCTGGAACACTAATACTTTTTCCAACCAGAAAAAATCAGCAGTGGACTGTTTAATGGAAGAAATAATTAAGTGGATCAACTTTAGATGAACATGAAATAAACTAGATAAGCTTTTTGTGTATCTATCAGACAGATTACAGTGGTTTCTGGCAGCAGCTCTGTATTTTTAGGATGGGTTTATGTAGTTGATTTGATTAGTAGCCTCTTAAACATACTCAGTTTTAAATTTTATTCATGTTCATAGGCTTCTGGCATGTTTCAAAGACAAAAGAGTTGTTAAAATTGCCATGGTTGCCATCTTGAAATTCAAATGTGATCAGGCAAAAACCACATGGTTCTGCCATAAAATAGGTATCTATGAAGGCCAGGAAGCAATCAGGTAGTCAATTTCATATAAAGAAGAAGCTTCTTTTTCAGAATATGTTAGGTACCCACTTGCATAACTTCTTGTGCATCCAGAAGGGAAAATACTTCCCACAAATTGCTTGTTAAAGATCACTAGGCAGCTGTAGGGCACAGAGGAAGATTTCTGTGAACTGGAGATCTAGATCAGGTTTGTACTATCTGTTTGCATTTTCAAAATGTTTGGCCTTTGTCTCTCATTAATATTTTTCTAGGTAAGAGTAGTGTTTAAAAGTGGTTTCTAACCTAGAGCAGGAGGATAATCAAGGTAAGAAAGAACAATGTAAATTTCCATTCTTAGCTGGGCCACCATTTTCCAAAATGACAACACATGACTTTGGTCTCACAGTGCATATACCTTTTGACACTGATGCTATCCTTTCAGTTGTCAGATACAGTTATACTTGAAGTCTAGGCATGTTATAATAAACACTGTTCTTTTTCTGAGTGTCTAAGCTTAGATACACATTTTTAAAAATAAATAAATCTTATTTAGAACATCCTTTTGGCACCTTTCTCTCATCTCACCCTGAAGTTGAACATTCCAGACCAACCTGGTTTTATGAATGCTTCTATAACATTCTATTCTCAAAGGATATTTACAACAAGACTTGCAATGATTTTGAAGAGTCTAACATCCAGTCCACAAAGTTAAACAATAATATATCAGGCTACAAAAAAAGAGTAAAAATGCAGAAGAAATATATTCCTGATAGAGAGAAGGGATTACTGAAAAAAAACACCCTGGGTCATACATACAGAATTTGAGTAGTAGCGTGTCACAGACTTAGAGAACGTACAAGGTTTGTTGAAAATCCAGAAGATAGTTAGGGATTGTTCAAAACTATAAAAAACCCACAACCTGTATTTCAAGTTGTTTACTCTGGCATCCAGAAAGAGCCAGCATATGCTCAAAATTGTAAAGCCAAAAAATTGATTGCATATGTTTTTAAGAATCTTCAAACTCTTTTGGGGTATATGTAGTGGGCAAGAACACAACAGTGTGTCAGATAATGCTGATTTGCACAGAAGCAGGGAATAAAATCGTATTTGATAAAAGAAAAAAAGAAGAAGAATTTGATTTGCATGTTGGTACCCATGCTAGTGTTTTGACAAAGAAAGATTTGAGAATTTGTATTTTTAGGCAATTAGGTTGTGTAACTGAGATGCAACTGGAATCGTAACATCACCAGAAGGAAGTTTCAAGTTCCCCATTTCGGAGATGCCAACCTCAGCAAGTGTGGAAGAGAGACAACAAATGAACAAATTATTTCAATTTGTTGTCTACGAAAAGCATAACAAAAGCCCAAAATTTTGAACCTGACCAAACCTATCTTTTCTGGAGTTCAAAACTATTTGTCCTCAAACTGAAAAAACTACCTCAAAAGTTGTATTGATCAGGACCATTGCTGCTAAGAGGCTGTGAGCAATTTAATGTACATGCACATGCATAGGTGCAGCCCATAATCCTTAAGAATCCCTTACTTGAGGAAAATTAATTTCCTTCTTTGAAAGAAGTAGGCACATGCTGTCCCTAAAGCGTGGGCAGTGGAACAGACTCAGACAAAAAGGATGTGACTTGTTCAAGACATGACACTACTTAATGGCAGAAATGAGACCAGGTTCAGAATCTGCAGATTTCTGGCACCCGCTTCAATCCACTCTATGTAGCACTGCTTATCTTCTTCGACAGTGCACAGACACTGTAGCTGGCAGGAAGTCAACTAAGTCCACCTACTCTACTTTTAAAAAATGTTTAGCTTGTCAAGATGTTTTAGCTAGTATTTCTAAAATTCCTGTTCTAGCAAATGGCTGGGTTTAGAAAAGCATTGAGCAAAGTTTCCAAAAGGCATTTAAAATATGTGCAATGGTTAAAAAAAAAAATTGAGTTAACAGTTTGAGAAGGAAGAGAAACAAACGAAATCTCTGGCTCTGTATATGAATACAAAGCCAAACCATTAGCATTAAGCGCCATAT
The DNA here is from genome assembly GCA_033816785.1 of Picus viridis. NCBI lineage: Eukaryota > Metazoa > Chordata > Aves > Piciformes > Picidae > Picus > Picus viridis. The sequence continues at coordinate 11,659,426 of CM066584.1, read as the reverse complement.
CTACTTTTTAGGACTGTAGCAGGACATGGGAAGCACTAGTTGCTTTTGTAACTGTAATATAGAACACAAATGCAGCATTAACCTGATTTGTTGAAAATAAGGAGGCTTTGGCACCAGGGAGACAAACATGGAAATACACCTTTTTAATTGATGTGCAAATGCAACTATCTAGAAGAGACAGAGTGGCAAACCCATGTGTCTTGCCCATATTAAAGCATGCCAAAAGCTGAGGGAGCAACAATTATTTCACAGCTAGACAAATAAAGGAAGTAAACACAAGAGGCAAGCTCCACCTCACTTAGATTTTAGATTTATTTTAAAAAAACAATGACAGCAACAAAAAACTAAACCAACCAAATAAAAAAAAACCCACCAAAGCCCAACAATGAAACCCAAATGATATTTTCTGACTATTGTTACTTAATAAAATGTATAGAAAAAATAAAAGCCCGTGTTCAATGAATCATTTCATAGCCAAAAAAATGCTGAAAAGTCATTGATCTTTAATCCTTCAGATTTCTAGGGATCGTCCCAGGAAAGATGTAAAGCAAATTAATTAAGCTTCAGCTTCAGCACAAGTATAGCAGTGATTGTACAGCTGAGAGCAGCTGCAGCCGGTATTTTCCTGTGGTTGCAAAGATTTTTAACAGCCACACATTCAAATGGGTTCATTTTCAAAACTGGGCTTTTCTTTTTGTCTTTTTGTGTTTTCTTTTTTAATCTAATGACTTTGCCAATTACTTTGCCAATTACTTTGTCAGGGAAGATTTATCAGAAAGTACGTAAGTTTAAGTGATTGTGAGACAGCACTCAACAAGACTAAACAAAGGACAGCTACAGGTATGTACAATTGGATAGGATAGAGATAAAATTATCTGTGTTTTCAGAAAACTTAAAGACAGGAGGTGCCTGATCCTGTTTGAAGCAACTAGGTACCTGATAATAATATTCAGTAAAACTTGTGAAGGGTCTGAAGTGAAAAAGTCAAATGCCTTAAAGAGAAATAGTGTGAGATGCATCTAGGCTGATCCCAAGTTAGTGGTACAGCACTCCAAGCCCGGCTCTAAAAATAATGGTGACTGTTCATGCAAGTGATTATCTAACAGCCTTGTAACTCCACAGGCATTATGAGAAACAAGATTAATCTTGTAATATCACTGAAGCCTCAGCTAACATTCAAATGATAATTCAGAGAATTGTGTATGTGTGTGTATGTACCATTTGAAGTTTACAGAACCCACGAGTATAGCCATCAGAGATTCCAAGTGAGCTTTCTCAGTCTGGATATTTACAAAAGCCACACATACAAACAAATGAAACAAAGTCAAAACTAAAGCAGACAACAAACCCCCAAGCCATGTAGCAGGATCAGGATAGTTTCAGTTAGAGAATGTAAAAGAAAAAAAAAATTAAATCAAAGTCAGTATTTTGAGAAGAGTGACATTTCAGAATAAGATGTTTTCATTTTTCATTTGGAATGATCTTCTAGTGCAATATATTAAAATCTTTTAAAAGTTGAAACAGGGACAGAATATCTTGGATTTTATCAAAGTAAAATCTTTCAAGTGAGGGATGTTCTGCTTCCAAATGGAAATAACTCTAAATTCCTTAGGAAGTTTTCCTAGTTTCTATACTGGTTGCTCCCCAGCTCATCAAGGCTGTATATTCTTGAGCTCTGTCACAGCTCTGCCACAGCCCTAGAATAGGAACAGTGTGAAGAACATATTCCTCCACATATTAGCCGCTAACAAAGGTTAGACCAAATCCCAAATTCCTGTTCTTCTAGATTAATAGAATAGTCTGTAACTATTCCTGTTCTACACATCCACCTTCTCCTTTTTTCCCCATCTTATCCGCCAATTCTTTTTCTGTCCAGAAACCTCACTCTAAACAAGGTTCTGGGAGATAACCTTCAGTGAAACAGCTCACAGTAGCATACACATAAAGCAAAGCCAAAATGTGATCCTGGTCACCCAAGCCTGTCTTTCAGTTATATCATCCAAAATTGTTAGTGGGAGCCACAAACACAGAAAAAAATGCTCTAGTATGTTACAGTTCATAGGAGAAAATTCTACAAGATGAGCAAAGAGCACTCATTTAGGCTAAAACAGCTGCATTAAGGTGAGCATTAAGGTGAGCTTGGCTGTAACCATTCTGCATATAACTCAAGATTAGAGTGCGCCATCACCTTTTTGCTACAGGGTTATATAACTCACAATTTAAACATGTATTTAGCCAGGCAGGGCTAGGCTAGCCAGGCACTTCAAACACACATTTAATTACTGAACAGTTTGGGGAATGCTTACTTGGTCTTTTTTTCTAGCAGAGGTCAAAGAAAGCATTTCAATAGCTTACAGATTCTTCAACATTTCTGAAAAATCCTACTCTTTAAATTTAGTTTCAATATTTGTTGCCAAACTTGAAAGTATTCTTCCCTCTGAACATACTGTGCTTATGTGAAGAGCCTCAAACCATTTTTAGTCTTTAATTCCCACAAGATATCACAGCCATCAGGCATTTTTCTCTACCAAACAGGGTATTTGAGAGTTTTACAGCTTTCCTCTGGGTGCAGGCTGTTTATTCAGTTGTCATGTTATTTTCCCATGGCCTTAAATCTAAGCATTAAGTGGACCCTTTTTTGTTCTTGTGTATTTTACATAGGGATTCAACCTTCCCCAAACTTCTACAAAGACAATGGACATTTGTGTAGAGGATACTGTAGCTACTTGGCAAGCACTTCTGCACACTATACCTGACAGGCTGGCATTCTTTCACTGCCTAGAATCCGTGCTTGCCAGAGTACAATCCTGACTTCATCTTTTCTAGTACACCTGTGACACAGGCAGAAAAAAAAAGCACCACTGTTGACAGACTTCCTATCAAAAGATTGGTGTGTCCCTTTTCAGACTATCAAAAGAGGATGTAACCTGTGTCGCACTTTTAACATTCAGGACCTTTCCAGAGTTCTGTTACAGAGCACTGAACATCACCAGTGCAGAAGCAAGGAATTACTGGATCATAACCATAGTCCTTTGGAGCACAGCTTTTGTGCTTACAGGCTAAATCACAGGGCTTGCTGGAATTAAGACACAGCTATACCCTTTGCTAAGTAATCAGATGAGGGCTTTCTTCAGGCCTCCTCACTACCTTTTGTTGGGGGAAAACATTAAAAGCTGCAGCTGCAATTTCAGCCCATTGGTAGAAAAGGACATCTTGGGAGAACAATGTGTCCTATAGATGTATCTATAGCTTTTCTAGCTTTTCTCTTGTCTAGGAGACTTTTAGAAGCTAATCATGTAATTTGAAAGAAATAAAAGATGAAAAAACTGAAGTGGTGTGATTGAGAGTAGACATTTTAAAAGACACACAATACGTTTTGATAAGATTTGGTTGTATGGTCAACAAGTATAATTCTGGCTATTACTGAGGCCCCATTTGTCTCTGGGAGGCCTCAGAGATGTATGTGGTAGCTTTTATTCAGTTCCCAGCCTTTCAGATCATGAGGGCCACTTCCAAGAGGGACAGTTCTCTGTAGAGAACCTTACTTAGAATATCACAGGAAGACACATATCTATGCTCTTCCCTTCATTCACTTTGTAAAAATAGACTACTTGGCAGACATTATCTGAGGGAAGAGGGACAGAAAGGCATCACTCTTCAATGGTAACTGAGCTATTTTTCTGAGTGTGAAGCTAAAGAAATGATGGCAAAACCAAGAACTTGACTACAAGCTTTCCCATCAAGTCCTTACTTCACCATCTTTCATAACAGCCATCTTAATTTTATATCACTATTTTATTTAATTTCTCCTCATACATAGACTTTTGGAAGGAAATATGTGTGTAACATTTCCTGGAAAAGTCCAACAGGCCACTGCAGCATCACTTTGTCCTTTTCTGGCTAGGATTAAAGGACAAACACATGAAAACCTCCAAATTCTGCACCCATCCTTGTGAATGCTGAAAGGCAGTTTGCAGTGCACATTCAAATTCCAGAATTATAGATGTGGTAACTTCTGTAGTTAGTCTCACTGAAATCACTGGAAGTATTTACAGGGATAAATGAAGCATACAGTCATTTGCAGTGTCTGAGCCTTCCTATGTCTGCCGAGAAGAGAATTATAATGAGTGTTTCACACCATGTACTTTGGTGAAGTGACAGGCTCAAGTGACAAGACTGCATTAGTGATGTCTGTGGTATCATGACATTTTACATGTTTCTGACACTTCATTGCTTGATTAAACACCTTGCTCTATTTACTCAAGAAAACAGTACTCAGAAGCTATAGCTTATTCTTAGCAAATTCTTAATCATTCACTACTATAATCAGATGAACTCAAAATTAAAGCTACATACACCATCTGGAAGAAGATTTCTGACTAGTGATGGCATCTGGCTCGTGATGGGCAGGGAAGCAGAAAAAACTGACAGCCAGAGGTTTTCACAGTTGATTATATGAACTATCGGGATAAAATTCCCTACTCAGATTCTTGGGCCAAATCTGGCATCTTAAAAATAGCAGTTTATCATAACATTAGAAGACCTAACCTTGCTTGCCAAGCAACCAATTACTAACAGGCACACTGCAAGTGGCTGAAATCCACCACTCCTCCTACTTAACATTCCCTCTTTGACTTCCTGAAGTAATACTATTTTTAAAGGAGCAGCGAGTAGGAGATTAGCAACATCTAATATTTTCTATTCACACAGAAACTGCTGCCCAAACGCTGTGAAAGTTTACAAGAGCAAAAGAAAAATTCCCCATACTGTATTTTGTGTATTGTGTTTCCAGAATTCATCAAAGTCTTTATGTGTTTTCTTTTTTAAAGCACGCTGGGATTTAATCAACCATCTGATCTACATCATGATAACTCTTCTGAACAACCCCAACATGAAATAAATATGTATGCAGCACAGGAAAACAAAAGTGTGGTAAAAAAAAAAAGATAGGAAGAAAACACTAGACTTTGGTTTTAAGCCCCCTAAAGAGTTATGATTATCAGAAAAAAAGAGAATCACTTTAAAATAGTGAAAACCTTTCAATGTCTGTGTTCCATGTGGCACAGAATCTTACAGTAAATGCTAATCTAGCAAGAGACTTCATTCTGTTGGGACCACAAGGTTTTATGCAGGCAGAAATCAGTTGTACTTGGTATGATATCCTGACTCTACTGGAAGGTCAGGAAAAGATTTCCCACTAAATCTCAGATTTCATCCATATTCTCTTGCTATAGTATAGTATCTTGTAAAAGGAACAAAAAGCCACATGAAATAATGCAAACAAGTAACTTGAGAAGTGCATCAGAAAATTCACTGGAAGAACAGAAAAAGCCAATTTCCCATTTTTTTAAATTTCTCTCTACAAAATAAATGCATGACATTGAATTTCTCAACAAAGATAGGAATCTGGTCTTCTTCCCCCTCCCTTAAAACTTGCTGGCTAAAATACAAGTGAGTTATCAAATTTGGCTCTGGAGAAAGTGGACAGAAATCTTTCCATGAGATATTACCTTGATTCTACATCCACATCTTCAGCTTTTGGCTGCAGCTGTTCTAGTAGAATGAAAACAGCACAGATTATGTTCCCTCAATGTTTCTTCAGTGAGCACCCCTGACCCATTCCTTTCAGTAGTTCAGCAGTGTTTCTCATTTGCCAGCTCCTTTCTAAATTTGTCACCTTACTCAGAAGAGTGTCAGCATTCTTGGGTCAGAGATTAACCACAATAAATTCTTCTGAAATCATACTTCCAAAAAAATTGAAGCCATGTCTTTTTAGGGTGTCAAGTTGAGTAGCCCAAATCATTGATCATTCCCAAAATAATGAGTTTTAAAATGAACTCAGCATTTAGGACAAGTCAACTCACAACTTTGCATTTCAAACCCATCAAATTATTCAAATTAAAAGCAATGAAACTGAAATTTTGAGAAGGCATATAAGTGACTGTGAGATACTCTTTAGTAAGTCACTCTCAGACTTTCCAAAAACGTTGTATTTTTTTCGTACCAGAGGCTAATATATACTTAATAGCACCTGCTATTCATGAGTATAAACATAACTTTTGTGCAGGCAAAACTCTGGGCAGCTCACTGGACTCACCTCACACAAATGCCCTGATGCCATGAGGAAGAGAGCAAAACAAGCCACAGAAAAAGAAAGTTCCTCTTGAGGTACATTTCACCTGTAGCACGTGAAACAAGTTAAAAGTCTTCTAAGAGAAGGAAGTTCTATTGACTGCCTTTTTGGACTTCATGTACCAAAGCAATTCTATGTTCAGTGCTCTCTTTATCTCACATGTTATAGTACCCTCTGTGCATTGTTTTAAGAGGGAAAACATGCTCACTAAAGTGATCCTAAAACTGCCTGCAGTACACATCTAAATAAAATAGGGAGGCATGAGCATATCTGACAAATTATTACAAAAAAAGAACTTTCATCACACTCTACACAATCATATCTTCCTGTTCTTACCCTCTAAATACATGGTTGATGCACTTAATTTCAGAGACTGCCCTTTCTAAAATGTAAATATGGCTTTTTCCTTCCCTCCAGCTTCCTCAGTTTTCATTGTTTTTTACAGCTGTGTTTTCCTTTACAGTCCCTAAGTAGGTGTAGTATTGGATTTGTAACCAGCCTAGCAGCTTCAAGATCGAAATATTTTATTTACTTGCAAGGTAGGTGAATGAAGCACAACAATAGCATAAATTCTTCTTCACCAGATGTACATAGCCTAAGCCAAAGTGTTCTAATGGTGATAGTCCAGAACTGTCTCTGAAGAGAAGAGCTGTATTTGACAGTTTGAGCACAGCAGCCATCAAGATAGTCAGAAACACTGAAATGTTTCTGGCATTGCCTAAGTGGAAAAAGTAACTCCTTGCTGCTACATCACCACATATTCTGTGGCCTTGATTTAGGAAGCAAGTCAGGGAGGTTTGCCCTACAAGCTGGATACCAACAAGCACACTGGCATGTTACACAGTCAGCAATGCTGCATAGCAGTCTGTCACCAAACTGTCAGTAGCATCTCTGGGAGGAAGCAGAAGAGCCGACCTTCTCCCCTGTGTTTCACAAACAACCCAAAAAAAAACCCCAAACACCAAAACTCCAGCTTCTCTCCTGATGGAAATGTGAGTTTTGTTTGTGGCATGGTTTGAGAAGTAAAGGATGGAAGCAGTCTTCTGTGTCATGCTTCTGGAATGATGTCTTCTTATCACTAATTTTGTTGTCATTCTCAACATAGAGTTTGACATTAGCTTTCTATTTCTCTTTATATTTCAATATATTATTTGGCCATTCTCTTTTTCATATCAACTTCTAAAACAAAACCATAGAGCAGAATTTTAATTAGATTAAAAGCAGATTCAGGTTTACAAAAATGGCCTTTCTTTATTACCCATTTTGCTCACAAGCTATGCTAAGCCTGAGTAGCAAGGAAGTCAGTACAGAATAGCTAATATAAGTATAAATTAATACATCCAAAAAACACTCTAAGTGCTCATGCAGACTGAAAAGAATATTTTTTTTTTTTTTTTTTTCAGATGTTGTGACTCTCCATCTTTTTTCAGCACTACCCAGATAGTTATTCTCCTTTTCAGAATAATGTGATCAGAATGCATGATATAAAAGACATCTGCTTTACAAAACACAAAGTGCCTACCTTGAGAATGACATTCAGTGCTAAGGACAGGTGAGGAACTATCAGTAGGGCTTTAATCTCTCATTTCAGCAGCATGTCTGTAATAGCTTTTTTAATACAGAATTGTCAGTCTGTAAGACTTTAGTATTAATTAAGACTATGCCAGCAGGGCACAGTGACTGACTTCTCCAAAGGCTGGGATGCCAGGAGCAATGGGGAATCCTGCTGCTGCTGGACAGGACCTTGCCAGCCAAGTCCCATCCCATCTCCCCATCAGACAAACAGGATAGGGTGGCATCAGCCAGCTCCTGGGGATGGGCCAAGCCTGGCCAGGACCTGACCCCACGGATGGGCTCAGCTCCACAGGGCCTGTGGCCAGGCAGGTCAGATCTGTGGGGAGCTGAGCAGTATCCAATGGTATCACTGGTGCAGGAAGCAACAGCCCCAGTCTGTGCTGAAATGGGAACCTAGTCTGTGGGCAGGGTGAAGGGAAGTCCTGGGGGATAGTCAGGGCCAGTAAGACTTGTTAATACCCTTGTGCTCTGACATGCTGATTACTTTCAGTCCCTGTGCAGGAACAGATAATTCATTGGGTTTAGAACAAAGAGTATCTTCTGATATTTTAGTGAAGCTGTAAGTTCACAGGCAGCTATTGTAACTCAAGGTAGAGTGAAAGGTCAATCCATTAATTTGCATATAGATTTAGTCTAAATTGACATTTTTATTTTCTCACAGTAGGAAAAAAATATTAATAAGCCAGACTTTTTGGATTAAAATATTTTGATCAGTTAACATATTTTTAAAACAAGCTTACTCCCTTGCAATTTTTCTTGGATATATTTGAGATTTATATTAATAGTGTAATATTGACATAATTAAACATTACTTTCTACATATGTCAAAATGGAAGTAAGAGATAACTGGCACATAATTTATGGTAGAAATAATTTTATGTATTAGAATGAAATTGCTGCTTCATTTTCTTCAAGCTCACATTTGCCTAGAGATAGTGAACACTTAACATGTAATTTATCCTTCCCTTCTTACATCAAGCTAGCATTTAGCCTTGAAACCATGAGGGTTCATTTTCTCCTCTTTTTCCATCTGCATGATGCTCATCAAGAGAATTCTTTTAAGTCAGCAAGGCTGACCCACCCAGATTAGCTTCTGTGGTCAGATACTGTGCCCTACAATGCCATTAACGTCTAGTTTTCTTTAGTTGTTTGTTTGTGGTCTGATCCAAATCTGTTACAGCCTGATGAAAAATTGCTAACTTTGACATGACAGATACTGATGGACATTCATCAAAACTTTAGTCCTCACTTTGGGAAACTACTACCCATTTTCCCCAATTTCACTGTTAGATTATTTTTTTGTGAAACTGCCCTCTGCCTGCCTGACCTACTCAACCTTCCATTTTTGCCATCTTCACGAGCATCAAAACTCTTATGTTTCCCAGCTGAAGCTCTCCCTTACATTTCCTTTTGAGGAAACAGTTGCCCTGCAAACATCTATAGAACAATTTCTATTTCATTGCTGTTCCCAAGCACGTCAACTTTTCTAAAGCACCGTTGTCTCCTTTGCAGAGGGAAAGGTTTCAGTCAGCTCTGTGCTGAATACAGTACAATACAATACAATACACCAGGTTGAAAGAGACCTTCAAGATCATCGCATCCAACCCATCAAACAATCCAACCCACCTAAACAACTAAACCATGGCACCAAGCACCCCATTAAGTCTCCTCCTGAACACCTCCAATGAAGGTGACTCCACCACCTCCACGGGCAGCCGATTCAAATGGGCAATCACTCTCTCTGTATAGAACTTCTTCCTAACATCCTGCCTAAATCTCTCCTGGCGCAGCCTGAGACTGTGTCCTCTTGTTCTGGTACTGGCTGCCTGGGAGAAGAGACCAACTTCTGCCTGTCTACAACCTCCCTTAGCATTGTGAAATCAAACCCACCCTCAAAAGACTTCTCTTTCAAAAGACTTTTGAAGCACAATACCAAAGGCAGTAACCTGTAAACACTGGCAAGGTGTGCTACACTGAAGAGAGATACACTGGATGAAAAGGAGGAGCAAATCTGTCCACCTCGCTTATAAACTCATGTCTTACAGGTTATGACACTTTCATTTACAAATATTAGATCAGGAAAGTGATGTTATTTTTTCTAACTCTCAAAGTGTTCCCTGCCCTACATACACGCCCTGGTGCCTCCCAGTAACAATCAGATTGTTTTATAAAAGGCAGTTTATGATGATGCTTGGAAAAGAAGTCAGGACAGCCCTTTTTGTATTATTAAATCTATAGTGAACTTTGTAGCTTTTAGAAAGCAGCAGCTCATGGAACTGCAAAAAGCAGTAACAATTCAAAACAAGATAGTTTCAGAGGTACAGTTTAACTAGCAAAAAAACCCTGAAAAGTCTCATTAACTTCTTTCTCTGACCAACAATGCCATCTATGAAGCCTTCAGAAACAACTCTGCACTTAGTTTCCCCTCTTATTAACTGATGAGGAAGTTAAAAATTACTTATATTAACTTTATAACAAAGTTTAATTTTCAGAGTGCCTCATTTCTGCTTTTCCTGTGAAACCAGTTTCTGACATTGCCACACACACACACAAACAGGACAAGCACTCTACCTTTTCCAATCATGTCTCTACTAATTTTCATTAGCTCAATTCAGACTGCCTCTCCGGTTTGTTATTTTTGTTTGGAACAAATGAAGATGATATCTCTATCTCAACAGCCACAGGATAATTCATTAGATTCACTCTTAGGCCCAGAGTCAGCAGAGCACTTTAGTTGTTGGGAATTGAAAATCTATGTAAAGGATTTAAAGCCAGTAAAATCTATAGGACTTAAGCATTTAAGTTTAAAAACAAGTAGTATGAAATTTATCTTCACTGAATGGAAGCTTTTATAAAGTAAGGATCTTATTACAGAGTAAGTTATCAGTAAAGTTTTGAAGGACTCAGTAAGAACAAATATATTCTGTAAATGCACTTAGATAACTAAGGATACTGTGCAGCTAACCAATTGGAAAGGCCGTTTCACTTAATCACTGCCATCCTATTTATAGGATATAAATTATGACATTGGGGATGTTGGGCTCTAGAGATAAGTGCATTGGCTGCCTACAGGAAAGGGCCTCAGTCCTTGTCTTGCTAAAGACATTGTGGCAAGAGAAAGTTATCTATATGTTCTTCTCAAAGACAGTATCTGGAATTGTTCTGAAATACACAATTCTAGCTACCCATCTGCTAAGGTACTTCACTGACTGGCACAGCACAAAGTTGTGTCTGGAGAATCCTCTTATGTGGACTGCAGTGATCTGCCTTAAAGAAATCAGTCATGACACAAGGGTGAGAGAAACAGGAGAGTGAAAAAACCCACACCGTATCGAAAGACCTTCAGGTTCTGAAGTGGAGACAGAGGATATTGTATTTGCTGGACACGTTATTTTTGGTGCTGGGCAAAACTATGAGTTAAGTTCAAACAAGAACATAAACTCCCTATGATAATCATAACAGCTTTCCACAATCCAGCCCTCAGGAGGGATTCCCACTTCTCTAAGTTTCTACAAAGTACAGCACAAAATTTTATTCAGAACTGATCTATCAGATAAGACATCTGTCTGACTATAAAGTGTCCTGTAGTACCTCAGGGGGAAAAGTAACAGAAACTCTGTTGTGGTATCATCTTTGCTATACTAACGTAAATCCTAATGGATAAAAATCAAGCTACATACTTAATTCAACAGCTAAGCTGAAGTTGAGCTTAGCTATCAAAGGATTTTTTTTTTTTTTTTTTTAAATGAGACTGTGCAATACCTGCTGGCTGGCTGGTTTAAGTATTTCTTTTCTTCCCTGTGAGGGTTTTTTGGTTAGATTCTTTACCTGATTACACTCCAGAGTGAATGACAGGCAAGCATTTCAGCTTTCTTAGATTCCTTCACTTTAGTGAAACCAAACATCAGGTTTGGTTTTTTAGCGTAAGTGCAATCAGTCTAATTTTCACACAATTAGCCCTAAAATCTTTTTTACTTATTTACTTTTATTTTTTAAGAAAATCACGAGTAAATTAAAGAAAGTGAAAAGCAAATGGAATCACACTGAGAAAATAATGCAGTTTGCAAATGAACTTAAAACATGAAATATAGCCTGACATTGATGTATTAAGAATAATTGTAACAGATAAGCCGTTTCCATTTTCCACGAACTTTACTTACTCATATCTCTATAGATAAAGTCTGATTGAGGCATTAATAAATATCTACTTTACTAGAGTTGATTTCTTTGATGTGACATGTCAGGAAATTAGAATTTTCCAGTTATATCTTCTCTATTCCTCTTAAAATGCATAATGAGGAAGCGGCTGGTACTTTTCTAGTCAGCTGCAAATTCAGTTGGAATCAAACATTTCTAAAGAGGTTTTCTCAAAACACATTTCTCACAGAACTAAAATTTTTTGTATGATGAAATAATAAAAAATGTAGAGCTAATGTGAGGAATTAATCATGTTATATACTTTAGATTCACTATCATTCCCAAACAGATTAGAGTCTCAGATTTGTTTAGTATAGTATTTGTGTCCTGGACATGTACTTGAACTGAATCAATATCTTATTGCTTACTCAAACCTGAATCCAAACTTCTCAGCACAGATGAACAATGTAATAAATGTATGCCCCAGAAAGCATGTAACACGTCTCAAAAGTATTTTTAGTTTATTTAGGCATAACACATATACCTAGTGTACTTAAATTATTGTTATCTTAGCGGTCAACTTCTAAAATAAACCTCTGCAAAATTCAAAACCTCGCATTATCAAATATTAGAATAATTTACAGTAAAATATGCCTTTATATTTATTACAGAAATACAATTCAGTTGTTTCTGGGAAAGATTATGAAATAACTAGAGAGATTTTTATTTTATATTAAATAAAACTAATACTCTTCAGGTGGGGGGCAGGGAGGGGAAGAGAGGGAATTTAATTAAATACTGATAAACAATCCTGTCTGTACTTCAGAAGCTCAAATGATATCATCTCATTTCATGAAACATCTACTGTTTTTATGCTTACAGGTGACCTTTGCAGAGACATGTGTAACTACTAGAGGAGGTACTATGCAAAGTTACTATGGACAGAGCTCTACTGTTCTGACACAGGAATAAGAATGTATAAAATCACCAGTGCCTTGAAAACCTTTTTCAGTTAGCAACTTTAAAAGAAGTAAGGAAAGGCATCACTGCCTACAAGTGCTCCCATTAAGTTAGGTTGATGAGATGCAGAGCAATGCATCTGAGCACTTCACAATCCATAATTAGCATTATTTTTGCAACATACTAGAAAAGTAAAAAAAGTAGTGTCTGTCTTTTTATAGAAGAGGAACAGAGGAACCTGGTATAATTGAGACATATGCTTTAATTAGAGTGGCACAGGCACTGTGTGATAGCAGGCCTATCACAGCTTGTCTGTTCCCAAAATACAAAACACAAGTTTCAGAAAAAATGGGCACAGAACTTATGACTGCCTAATTCAGGGACCACAGATCTTCTCCTAGACCAGAGGCAAAAGCAGCAGTTGTAACCTATTATTTGTGTTCTTTTCTTCCATCCCTTGCTGCCTGTTTTGCATGATTTTATGTGCCAGTTCTCTGCACCCAAAGATATTTGTAAGAAACAAATGTCATCTCCATTTGTCAGAAACCCCCTAACTACCAGGTATCTTGCAGGGTTTCACTGGGAAGGTTTGATCCAGCCTGAGCTTAAGGCAGCCTTCAAGGAATCAAAGGTGAATCAACTTAAGGGCCCATTGTCGCAGCTCTCTTTAAGATGACACATCTCCCTGTTTAACATGCTGAGTTATAGTGACCTAAACACCAGCATGGAGCTGCAGACACAGTGCTAGGGAGTGATTCATCCTGCAGGATAATTAAATTAATAATTTGTATTAACGTTACTATTAGAATTCACCATTTTAAAAGATATATTCATTTTGTGTTACTTTTACTAGAGGGAAATCAGAAACGTTTTCTGGGAAAAGGAAGAACTATAAACCTTTAGGTAGAAGCCACTCAAAATTATTCAAATACTATTATTTCTGTGATATCCCAAGTATTTCCACCAGAAATGGAACAAGGAGGAAGTCCAGAATTAGGGCTGTCATGGTTGCGCTGTCACACATGCAGTATGGTATTGCTACCACACTTAGACATAAATTTGGAATGTACAAAATGCATGACTTGATAACCTACAATATTATGAAATCTTTTCTTAAGTAGGAATTTCAGAATGTCTCTGGCAGTGTAATGTTTATATCACCACATTTTGTCAAGCATACATAGTAGCACATAAGTATTCATTTCAAAAGGAAGCATAATCCTTGCAGAAGATCCTACCCTCTGTGCTTGTTAATTCTGTTCCTTAAAGCTGTTTCTTTAACACCTTTAATGACAAACCATGGCTTAGACCATGTGGGTCAGTGATTTTAAACTAGTGAAGATGTGCAATAATCCTCTCTGTGCTGTGTTCCATAGGCTTTGGTTCTGTTAAGAAAGAGAATTTATAGTAAGGGTCTGGGTTTGATGGATATAATGGTCATGCCTGTGACACCACTGATCTCTAGTCCAAGGATGTTTCTTGTTCCACTGCAGTTACCCAGACAGATGAACACAAACATGCAAACTCTGTGGTACAGTCATGGTTTGTGGTACTCTTTGAAAACTATTCCCTTATTAAGTTGGACCTTGAACTCCCAATGGTAAAATTTACAATGTTTGGAAGAAATTAAAATGTTGCTTTTTGATTAAAGAAAATAGGAGTAAGCAGGCTGAATAGCCAGGGCACTGGGAAAAGCTCGCTTTGTTAGAAGATCCATCTTTACAAAACCAAAAAAAGCCCCTCACTTACAAATAACCAGCATTACAGTTACTTGTAAAAGGTGCTGTAATTGATGATTACCTACAAATCAAACTAAAAGCAGGAAAAGACAGAGCTTCTTTTAAAGACTGAGAGAAGGATTTGCATGCCAAAAAGTATGTCTCTTTCCTGCTGCTGCCTGCAAGCTCTCCTTTCATACATTCTCAGACTGCTGTGGTTGGATGACTTACTAGCATTTGCTTATGAATAACCTGAGTCACACAGTTATCTGTGATCCATTGCCACAACACCTACAGCTTCTAGAACTGGAAATGATTGAAAAATCACATTCTCTGTTTCCAATTTAACAGTGCTTTTTCCTGGATAATGCCCAGTGCAATTTTGGGAAAAGCATTAACATAGCATTTGCTAAAGTATACAGATTCACAGATTACATAAGGTTGGAAGGGACCCTCAAAGGTCATCTTGTCCAACCCCCCTGCAGTCATCAGGGACATTGTATAGGTGGGGATTAGTTTTCAAACATGAGGCAAAGAGGTAAGTACATTATGGCATAAATCCTAACATTGCATTCAATACATGATCTTTTCCTTCCTAACAAATTCATTTATGCAGGGAGATAACAAGTTTTCTTGGAATTTGTATCTAAAACAATGGTATAGTAATTCTTACTTACTTATGAACTTGCTCAGAACTGATGAAAGATTTTTAAATGTTCATTCAACATGTTCAAGTCGGGTAGTAAAACATTTACAGTACTCACATGATCAATTGTCTAGTCACCATGTAGAGTACTGGAATTGAATACAGAATGACTTGGCTGTGGTTGACGATATTAAACAACAGCAAGAGACACAGTTAAAGCAACAGGTACCTGACAGCCTTCTTTTTGGTCAGGGAAAACCTGAAGTAATTCAACAATGCTATCTTCTCCTAGAAGTTTTAAACCAGTTCATGAAATATAACCTTAGAAACAAAATCTGCCAGAGTGACAAATCCCCCAAATTGCCAAAAGGTGGTTTCACTCAATAATTTCTTGTAATGGCTATGAAATTCTGCTGTCCTCAATGCTGCAGCAAAAGAGAGAATTCCACAGCTAAGTACCTCAACACCTCAGAGCTGGGGAAGTACACTGATGAAGTTGTTCTTCCTCACAATGGGAAGGATAAGGGAAATCTTTACTTCCTGTTCTGCAGGTTTTAGGTATCAAGCTCCAGACGACCACTGGAAAAAAATCAGAGATCACTTATTCCTCCTGTAGTGTTAAGTGCTGGTGTTAGCCAAGAGAAATTGCTCCTGGATGTGCTGACATCACTTTAGCCTATAGGACCTCACCTTCTCAAACAACACTTTAATCCTCTGTCAGAGTGAGTCACTAACAGCTTGTTGCAGCAGGTCTGCTTCCAAGTATGAGCCACCAAAAGACACTTAATAGGGTGAGTCATATCAGCTCTATTGACATTGTCACAGTCCCTATTAGCTTTTCAGCTATCCTAAAACACCAGTCTTTAGAATGAAAAAGACGATAGGTGATGAAGTCAAATCAGGGTTAAAAGCTAGTTAATATGGGCAAAGGGCCCATAATAGCAGCTGGTTTTCTTCAACAGCATCTCTCTCCCATAACAGTACAAGGAAAGGACCTATTTCTCAATGAATGTACATGATTATTCTTTTCCTTGCATGAGCTGAGAACTAAAGCAAAGATGTGTCTCTTGAGCAAGGTGTTGGATCAAGTGACTTCTAGAAATCCCCTCCAAGACAACATACATACAATCCTTTATTCACTATGTTTCTTTCTGAATCCTTTATTCACTATGTTTCTTTCTGCCTTTTTTTTTTCTTTTGTATTTGTTGTTCTTTGGTGGTGGTGGGTTTGGTTTTTTTTTTTAATAAAAAAGCAGATTATTTGTAACTATAAACAGTTTGCTCATTTTCTACTACTTTTCTGAAACCTTTTCTGATGCCACTGACACAGGAAAGGGTTGTAAATCATTCTATCAAATGAAACAGGTGGACAGGCTTACTTACGGGAGCTTATCTGCACAAGGCACAGGAAGTAACATCCTAACTCTACTTCTGGTGGAGGCTGCCCCACTACCATAGTAACTTCACACCTCTCCCTCTCACACCTGAGTTTATGCAAGCTGGAGAGCTGGATACAACATTACCTTGTGCAACCAGTGAGGTTTTTTGTGAACCTCTCTATGGGTTTCTTTCTGTGCATCAGGAGGAAAGGCAGAGAGATCTATTGGAACTTGTGATACGTGCAAACCACTACCAAACTTAAAAGAGAAAGAAGGTGTTCCATGAAGTACCTCATCACTTACATGTGTTTAATCTCTGAGTGCTAAAAACTACAACCATGTTTACATAGAGAACTTTGGTGTCTAGTAACAAATGGAGCAACTTCAATGTTTTCTGCAGATAGACACCTAGTTTTCAATGATTCAGAATGAGGATTCAGCTTTTGCTTGCGTTACTATAGATCCCCAAAGGTATCTCTTTAGGTCCTGGTATGGGTAAGGAAAGTTGTTGTTACTGCTTCACATTATCTCTCTTTCCTTGGAACAGGATAATGTGGATCTTGGTGACCTGATGTTTTCACTCTGCTACCTTCCAACAGCTGGTAGACTAACAATTACAATAATAAAGGCAAGAAATTTAAAGGCAATGGATATCACAGGAGCATCAGGTAGGGATTAATTTAATGCTCAATGTGTATTTCTGTCCCATTTCCCTCCTGAGACACATAATTCAACACTTTAAATCCCAAAATTATTTTTGAGAAGAGATTTCTTATACTGCAGGCTCTTGAGTTACTTGAATTTCTCAGAAATAAATAGTATATTTTGGTTTGCCCAGTTGCAATCAACAGTTTAAAATAATTTGTTCTTAAAAAGACTGTGAGATTATTATCTCTAAAGCTGCTGTGATTCAGAATGGCACGAGTTGGTCAAAATGTGTTCAATGCACTAGGAATTTTTTTGTACAGCAGACTGTTAGAGCTATGGCACAGAGGCAGGCTGACCCTCTCTGACAGTCTCCAAAAGCCACTGAGCCAATTCTGCTGTTGCTGGTATATGGACAAAACAGTGGGCAACCCAGGCTCCTTTCAGCAGCAACCCTTTCGAAATTTGATGATGAAAATTATAAACTAATTTAAATAAGACTTCAGAGATGGCTTTAATTACTAGCAGGGAGTTGCAGACCTCACAGAAAGGAGCTACACAGAAATAGCTTTTTTACTACATTCAGGATTTAAAAAATAATTATCTCTTGAGAAGTAGAACCACTAACTGCTACACTTCAAATTATATATAACCATACATCAGTAAATCCCACTGTGCAAAATATTGTCATCTTCTGTCTGCCCTACAAATCTATACAAGTAATTAGACTGTTATAAATAGGCTATTCACAGGCTGTTGTATAAAACAGTCAGGTATAACATGCTTCAGTGGACATTTTAATGCCCTTTGAGAAGTCAGTACATGACAAGGAGCTTCTTGAACCTAAACTGTTCATTATAAGCAGTCAGTCAGGTAAAGCTCTAATACCTCCCAGGCATTCCATAGTAATAGAGAAGCTCAAACTCCAGTCAGGTCCAGCTGACTAGTTCTGCAAGCAGGTATGGGCATACAAGAAAGTTGCTCCCCTCACTTTCCATTTATCTTTGCTTAAATACAACAAAAGAAAACCAACACTGTTCTTATGATTCACACAGATCCCTATGTGAAGGTTTCTTTAATGTGTGAAGGAAGGCGACTAAAGAAAAGAAAGACTTCCACCAAGAGGAATACCCTTAATCCTGTTTACAATGAAGCCATAGTCTTTGACGTCCCTCCAGAAAACATTGACCAAATTAACTTGTCGATAGCTGTTATGGATTATGACCGGTGAGATACCTGTAGCTGTAAAATAACATCATCTATTGGCTTATCAAATCTTGCACAGTAGATTTGCATCCGGAAACAAAGTTAATCATATTTTTTCCCAGTAAATGGGAAATTAATGTTGTGTTGAGTTTGGTAAAAGACTAAAATTTCTTGTGTTGTCAGGCAGAATTTTCTTTCTACATTTTAAAATATAGATTTGCACCCATAAGTGATTTGCATCCATAAGCGGTATATATGTTTACCAGAACTGAACCATAACCAGACAGTCCACAAACTGACGTTCTGTTTGTGCACAGTTATGCTCACCCCTTAGACTCCTGCCTCCATTTCTAAAATTGTGGCTTAGAGTTTACTTGTATCTGCAACCTAATTACAGAACACAGGCAAAGAGTATTTTACAATCTTCATGCAAAAATAAGAAACAGAGTGCACAGAGACAGTGTGTGCTGTAATGGGGGAAATGTTAAATTATTCTGATTAGTGGGAAATGCATAGAGTATTTTAGAGCCCATTGTATTTCCCAGGCAAGAATTAATTTTACAAATCTGTGATTAATGTTTCTAATGAATTATTAAATAGTATGGTTCTAAAGGTAAAATGTTAAGAAAAAATTATTATGGAATATTTTCACAGTGTAGGTCACAATGAGGTCATTGGAGTATGTCAAGTAGGCAACGATGCAGAAAGTCTAGGTCGTGACCACTGGAATGAAATGCTGTCATACCCTCGGAAACCTATTGCTCACTGGCATCCTCTTGCAGAGGTAAGACTTTTACTTCTTGCTTCCTCATTATTATAAGAATATTCTTCCATATGGTATTAAAAGTTGGACTAAATTTTATGAACAAAACCAAGATCCATATGCATGCACAAAATCCTAGAAAAGGGCTCAGAAAGTCAAATATGACACGTATGTTTCATTTGCTCCTGTTAATTTTAGGCAGACAGAAAGTAATTAATGTTTTTAATATATACCTGAAAACACCAAATGTTATACACTGGATTAAGGGTTTGGTTTTGTTTTTTGAATAAGATCTTGGGCAACTTTCACTTATGAAGAAATTCACCTTGTTTACAGAATAACCAAGACCTATTTTTTATATATAATAATCTCATCTAACTTCTCTTGTAACAATATATCATCTGTGCCACTAGCACATCTCGAGGGATGCCTAACTGCACTAAAAAAAAACACAAAAAAACCAACACCCAAACAACAAAAAAGCTTAAGTGACTCTGGAGATCTGAAGCGCTGATAAAAAGTGACACAATCAGAAAAGCTTTTCAAGGTTCCTATGTTTTTTTGTTTTGTTTTGTTTTGTTTTGTTTTTTGTCTTTAGGGCCCTATTCAGCAGAAATGTTATGCAGGTCTTCTGCGCTTGGATGGCTGCCGAAGAGGCTTCCTCACCCTTTTAACCTATTCAGCAGAAATTTGGCATTCCTGTTGAACTCTTTCTTAGCCATATCCTCAGGGGCTATTCCACAGAGTCCAGTGGGGTAAAGATGTCCTTTTAATCCCTCTGTTTAATCCTCTCCCCAACACAGAGAGTACTAATCCTGATCCATGAGACACAAAAACTCATCAAAGATCTAATGAAATTTCTTTGTAAGAGTTACCACTACTTACTTTTACTGTTGCTATCACTGGCTAGTCAGGCAGCAATCCCAGTCTAAAGGAACTGCTATGAGTGTATTTTATGCATCAGTACGCAGCCATGTTATTAGAAAGCAACTGAGGACTTCACCTGCTTGGTTGTAAGCACTAACCCTGGGCATTTCCATAAATAATTGTTGGACAATAGAAAGATGCTACAAATTGGCAAAAATACCATAGCCTTGCCCTGTGACCATAAGCAGTTATATGTGCTGGTGCATGGGGAATACAGTAGCACAGTTTCAGCAGAGAGATGTTTGAGTGCTCACAAGCTCTGTGGCAAGGGGCATGCACTGTGCACTGCTCTGAAAATCAGAGCATGGCTGCTGCCAACTTGCAAGTATGCTGCGAAAGAACATCCAGCAAAGTGAGTGAGCTCTGCCTATACATTTGTGCCCCCAGTGACAAGCCGGTTATTCGCTGAAATGCCACACATGAAATGCTTACCTGGGCATTTGAGAGCTGGGTTTAGAAAATACATCACCAAGCTCTCAGCTGTAGCCAAGCACTGATAGGAGTGGCTTGACAAACATGCTGTGTAATGGTTACTATTTCCCAGAATACAAGAAGTGTCTCTTAGCAGAAGCTGTCTACATTTGTATATCCAACCTGTCTTCCCTCTTTGATAAATTTTATTGCAGCCAGATCCCACAATTAGGTTTTGACAGCTCTTCCCTTTTTACAGGCATCCTGTTCTTTTCATACATGCCTGGCTAACTTCTTTAGATTTCATTACTGTGTTGTTTTTCTCATGTCACTGAGCTAAACGGAGACATATTTTTTTTCCTTCCCAGGAATCAAGTGGGGGAGGGTGTCCAGCGCATCCAGGCTGTGCAGAGAAATATATACACAGCATATCATTTTGGCTCCTGAATCAGGATTAGACGCAGCGAGAGCTTCTGGGACCTCTGTGGCCACAGCCATAGGACCTTCCTTGAATATTTGCTGAATAGGACCCTCAGTCTTCTACTGTGTGAAGAGCTATTGGTTTCAAGTAGTTTCATGTTATCCACTAGTAGCATTAATTCTCCAGCTGATATTATTGCTACTGATAGATTATCTGTATGATTGTAAGCATTACCCAAATTCAAGTCAGAACTTATGTTTGCTAAAAGTAACCCAGGTTTTACAAGCAACAGGATAGCAATGAAGCTAAAAAATACGGGAGGCAGCAACAAATATTTTTCTTGTATTTGCAAAAAAGGTGCAGTATTGTGATCAAGCAGCCTCAAGAATGATTGTCATTAAATATTTAATTTTTAATGACAAGTTGTATCCTCAGTCTCGGTGCCAGCTTTCACCTCAGATTTGAATTTGAAAAAATGAAAAATCATTCTGGGTGAAACCAAGATACATATGGTATTTGTAATGAAAGTATGTTCTTTTAGAAAGAAGATAACCATCTGTATAACATGGAGCCTGTGAGTCCTCAACCTTTGTAGATAATTTTCCAGTCAGTGTTTCTTAGTTGTGTCCAGGACCCTGTAAGAAGTTGGAAGCATATTACAGGCAGCTCTGCTCTATCATACACACAAGCACACAGGTGTGTGCATGTGCACACACACACAATGTCATTTTAAAATGCTGCTCCAAATACATGCTGCCTGTGAAGACTTTATTAATTGTAGTAGAAGTAAAATGGCTGCTTTACATGATGGTACATTGTAAATGCTGACAAATTCCAGCCATTAAAACCATTAATTAAAAAAATAAAGCATTTAACTCTTTCACATGATAAAATCTGTATTCCAAAACAAGAGTCACTGGGATACATTTTTGCCACTTACTTAGCCATGCATGGAGTTCTCTCTTCCTTTAAAATTACAGAATTACAGAATCAACCAGGTTAGAAGAGACCTCCAATATCACCAAGTCCAACTGATCACCCAATCCTAACTAATCAGCTAGACCATGGTACTAAGTGCCTCATCCAATCTTTTCTTAAACACCTCCAGGGACGTTTACCCTACCACCTCCCTGGGCAGCCCATTCCAACAGGCAATCACTCTTTCTGTGAAGAACTTCTTTCTAAGATCAAGCCTAAACTTCCCCCTGCACAGCTTGAGGCTGTGTCCTCTTTTTTCTCTTTTTTTGTTGCTGGTTGCCAGGGAGGAGAGACCAACCCCCACCTGGCTACAACCACGCTTCAAGTAGTTGTAGACGGCAATAAGGTCTCCCCTGAGCCTCCTCTTTTGCAGGCTTAACAGCCCCAGCTCCCTCAGCCTCTCCTCACAGGGCTTGTGCTCCAGACCCCTCACAAGCTTTGTTGCCCTTCTCTGTACACATTCCAGCATAATTATGCTGTACAACACTTACCATAATTCCAAAATAGAAAAGGAAATCCCTTAGAAAAGCATCTCAGCAAGATTTTAATCCCACTTCACTCATTAAAAATGTGCTATTAATCTATTACTTTTAGTTCTCCATAACAAGCCACCATTTCAGATGTTGTTTCATAAAAAGCAGTGAGAGTCAATGGGAAAGCCTTCCAAGCTACTAACACTGAGGCAAAGTATATGGGCAGTTGTGTGATATTCCCATGCCAAAATACTCACAGCACTGCCCTTCTGCAGCTGAGTGCTCAAATATTTCTTTATCTGTTTCAACTGGAATCACAAGACATTAAAAGCATTTCTGTTCTCTTGCGTTTCATTTTTCCCTGTAAATAATCCTGACAGTGGACAAACACACATTCATCTCAATTTAGGGAAGCAGGGATTACCAGAACAGAAAGCAAAGATGTAGTATAAAAAGTCCAGTGCTCAAACTGTTCCTGCCAGTCAATGCACACTTCAGCTTTCTATGCCACTGGATCCATAAACCACCAAAGCAGTACATATGAGAAACTTGCTATATAGAAGTCAGTAAGTACCAGTAGTGAAACTGATGGTACAAGCCAAAGTGAGACAACAGCCAAAGAATGAAAAACAGGAGGTTGTTTTAATCCCCTCTTCTTGGTTTGAGGGGAGAGTTGTTTGGGCTGTTTTGTTTTTATTCTTTGTTTTTAGGTTTGGTTTCATTTGTCTGTACACCAAACTTGATATGCAACTAGATTAACAAGAGCACCCAAAATCAGGGATATGAGAGACATTTTTGTATGTCTATCACTTGGTAACATTTGAGCACTGAGGGGATCTATTTGCCATTTAGAAAAGGAAAAAAAGGGGCAAGCTGCAAACTTTCTTTTAATTGAAGAGTAACAAACATCAAATGAGAAGGGAGAAAGAGAACTGGAAGTTCAAAGGAATAATCTGGTTTACCCAGTTGAAAATCTTTCTGAAATTACTGTTAATGCATTTTGTTCAAATACAAAGAAGTGAAAAAATGTAGATGAGGTGACTCAGTCTGAAGTGTCATAAATTAAATGCTTTCTTCCCTTTAGAACAGTGCATTGGCAAATGATTACATCTCAGTATCAAGTGAGAAAACAATGGCCTTCCTATCTAGAAGGAAATAATCATGTAGAGATAGTAATCCATGAAACTGGAGAATTTAATAGAAGCTGTCTGTGCTGGGGAAAATGGCATCAGGATACACTTTTTAGCAGCACCACCTTGAATCTTGCTGTAGTCAGTGCCAGACCTTGCTTATAACTATAATTCTGAAGTGACAGCCTTACAATACATGAACCAAGCTGTGTAATGTGTGAATTCTCTTGTAAGGCCACTGCACATTCAAGGCTGAGTAGTTTCAAGAGCTGTGTTTACAGTTAACTTCTAATGTGGTGGGTTGGGCAAGGAACCACAGCTTGAAGTTTTCCAGGGTCCCACAGTTCTCTGAGAGGACCTCCATCTTCTTGAAGGTCCATAAAGTGAACTAATCCAGATGGCAGTGATGGACACTGTTCCAGAAAGATATCATCAGGACAAAGCTCAACTGGTGATAGACCACACACAACATAGAGGGGAAGAATGACATGAGGACTTGTAAGCATCTGGGCTGTGTTTGTTTGTTTGTTTTGTCTGGGTATTTTAGTTCTCCCTTCATATGCTCAAATACAGACAACGTAAAACTGGAATATTTCACTTGGATGCATGCTGGCCAGCTGCCATTTTTAATACCCACTGCAAAGATGAGTGAAGAGAAGTATATTGTTTTGATATACTTTTGGTTTTATTAACACATGAACATTGTACTATACTTTATTATTTTTTGTTCAATAAATAGTCCTGGTATCTCTATGTTCCATGTCTAACTTTGGAGAGTAGAGCCATACCTGTATCAAGGCTCTCTCGATTAGGTGGGCATTTTGTTTGTTTAGTAGAAATAATGCATGATTCTTTTTGCAGTGACCGTTGAGGGACAAAAAATTTTCTTAGTTTTATAATATGTATTACAATCTTCTAAACACAAGTAAAAATGTACTGTGATTTATTTATATAAATCTAGCCTGAAGAAGTAAGTTTTGACCTTAATAAAAACTCTGTAAGAAATTGTGCAATTTATTACTATTATGTATTTAATATATTAAAGTTAAATTCATTACACAGAAAGCCAACAAATACTTTGGATATGTTTTAACTCAGTTTTTTCCCATAAATGTTGTGTTTTGATAAAATAAATAAGAGCAGAAAGACAAAGCTGTTACCATGACAGTTACTTTATAGCTCTCAAGCATACTTTGAAAGTTTGGATACTGAAATTTCTTCTTTCATCCTAAGGGCACAGTCATCATTACGGAAATATTTTAGAGATGGCAAAGATTAATTTCACATACACTGAATATTAACAATATCAAGAAGCTACAGAAGTGCTTCAACCACATGACAGTGTGTTAAATTACCCAAATTTAGTATAGCACGCTATCAAAATTTACAATCCTCCTGTCAACACCAGACATGTAGCTCAGGGAAATTTGCAGAGGTTCCTTGGCAGAGCCCAGAAACAAATGGAAAAGAAAGCACAGATGTATTTGCTATGACCACACAAACTGCTCCTATGAAGGCGACACTCTTATCCTGTTTGCTTTTCTTTTTCACACCAAATGAAATTACATATGCATCAGCAAGGGTTTTACATGTGCATGGCATCTAATTAAGAGTTTCTGTCACTTTAGGGATAAACTCAAGCCCTTCTCATTTGGACGATCTAGCCTACTTGCACATATCTCAATAAAAGGCTGTTAACATACATGTCACAAAACAATAATCTCATGCAACTAAGAAAGAATTTGATATAGTTCTGTTCACTCCTTGGGTCTATTTGATATCATGGACATGTGGAAATGCAATGAGAACAGACACGTATTTATGAAGTTGATATCCTTAATAATGGTAACACCTTTAGGCCTTATGTAGACTCCTGTTTTTCTGCACTTCAATTAGGTTCCTGTAAATGGTGCTCTGAATAGGTGCTGTGCTAGGATAACAAGAGTGATGGGAGACACTTAACAGAAGACACATACATAGGCATTCTATCCCTGGCAAAGAGTGTAGTGCTAATTACCTCTGTTCCAGAAGCCACTATAAACTAAATTACAATAGATGAGGTATATGAACTTCAACATTGTTTTAAAAGTCTTTCTAAAATACTGTTGTTTCTTTTTCTTTGCTAAAAAGCAAGCAAAAACCTCTGTCAAAATAGACCTATGCATCTCTTCTTCCAAGACTGTTCTGGCAGAATCATCCTTTAAGTCTTTATACATAGCCTACAGACTTGAAATAAAACTCCACTAATACTGGAACAGCTGAAAATGATTGCAACAGTCTGTTACCAAACTGAAAGTGAGAAGCCAAAGATTGATAATCCTCAGTAAAAAAATCTAATCAGTAGCAAATAAGATATCCCACATAACATTAAACATGAGAATCCTAGTGACCCTACTAAGCCAATATCCAGTGAGATGCAAATTAAGGGAGATAACCTTGTTAATAAAAAGCATTACTAGAAGCTGACTATGACTTTATTCAGGAAGAATGCTTAGTGAAGACATGCAGCAAAGTCTAAGAAGTACCTAAAGTGAGAGTGATGTCCCTGAAGAGCCAAGATGTGGGCTGTTACGGAAATCAGTGTCTTAAGCAGGAGAACCTCTGTACCTACATATGATCAGGTTGGCACACAATCAGTTAGTGACTCCCAAGATAACCTTTGTATGGAAGGAAATCACATAGTTTTTTGCACTGCAAACTAAGGCCATTCCTGTCTGACAGTATTGTCGCTGGAATCTGCCACATTGGGCTCTAACAGAGGTTTCTGATAACATACAAATTGTTTTACAGCTTGTGGTGTAAATTCTAAGCCAAATTTAATTAATGCCTCTCTGCCTTGAAACAGAAATCAGTAGATTGATCAGGGTTGGATTCTTCCCCCGCATGGACTGTGCAAATTGGAAGTTCCAGATTTCAGAACTGAGAACCAAAATTGTCCCTTAGTAGTGACAAGTCCAAAGTCTATTTCAAGCTATGGTTTCTATCACCCTGATCAGTATTCTAATATTGCCATTTAAACAGCATCAAATAATTCACTAGCTATAGTTATGCATTTATCATTTCCAAATTAATTAACCACACTTCAATCTGGTCCACCACACCATCCAAAAGGTTGTGGCCATGAACCACTTAACTTGCAAATAACATTCCTTGAATTTATGATCTAATACAAGCACAAGTAGGAAATTCTGTAAAGGTTCCATAATGTAAAATGTGCCTGAACAGAAAGTCTGGTTCAAAAAGTCTAACTAAAGAAGCTTTAATATTAAAGAATCATTTAAAAATGTGAGAAATGTCAATATGCCAGCCCATACAGTGTGGGGAGCAGGAGTAGAGTATGACATTATCTTTTTCCTAAGTTGCGTTATGTCTCTTATCCAGACTCTCCTAACACACTATTGCAGAAATGGCTTGCACAGCATGTTAGGAAGTCTCAGTTTTTATCAGTGTGGTGGAGTAGGAAGGTTCCCCCACACACACAAAAGAATTCCACAGCTAACTCAGCCGGAGAAGCAGATGAAAGCTTTATTTTACAAGCAGATATGGAATGCAATGAATATGTACAAAAACATACAATATTTACAATATATACAGAAATATACAGCAATGTATGTAATACAGGAAACCTTTCCCCAACCCCCTGCAGCCAGGGGGGTTCAGCCTGTCCCTCCCTTCTCCCTCCCTACCTCCCCTTTTTCCCAAAAGGGTTAGAGAGAAAGAGAAAGGAAGGTAATTAAAAGGGGAAAACTTTGTTAAAGCTCAAAGCGAATGCAAAAGTTAGTTTTCTCTTATCTGGTTAGCAAGAATCGTTCCTGTGTAGCAAGCTGTTGCTTCAGAGAGAAAAAGCAGGCCAGCTCACAGTACAGGGGGAAGAAGAAGACTGACTGCCCCTCCCAACTGAAAGACTAAGCCAGAACCTACAGCCGGGTTCCACCAATGAAATTGGATTAGCATATCTCTTGTTTTCATTTATATACCAAAATATTCAGCCAGAGTGTTCAGAAAGTGTCCCTTTCTTAAAGGCACAGCCTAAACCGGTCACAATCAGGAAACATTTCACTTTGCTCTTCCAAGCCCTGAACACTGTCATACAGTGATTTTTAAGCAACACAGTCTGCAAATCAAACCTGAGCATTTCTGAACCAGAGGATTCAACACAAAACTAAATAATGCCACAAAAATCAGTCTTATAGAGCATGACAGAGGTTTTTATTATAGATAATAGCATAGAGATTATAATAATAAAATATATAATACTCTTACAGAAATGTATGCATTATAGCACCTTAAGTGACTTTAATTCACGTTTCTGCTCTTAAGTGCAATGATGATGTGTTTATGTTTATTTTGAAACTCAAAGTAAGTACCATGGGTGTTCTGCAGATTGTGCCTAAAATAGCATCTGGTTGGTAATTACTGTCTGAGACCTAAATTTGAAAAAAAATAAATAAATTACCACATTTATTGAATTATTTAAGAAAAATGTACTTCTGTGGAGATCAGGGCTGCAAGCAGAGTCTTTTATCTCTTCTCTCCATAAAAGGACATGCAATTGCCAAATGGCTGATTGAGGGGTAAAATCAGGTATTTTTTATCCCCTGTAGATAGGTGGGATAAAAGCCAATTCAACCTATGTGCACTGCTGAGCTTTGTAGGGTACCACCCATACCTCATCTGCATCTGTCATCACAAATTCAATCTAGTGGCATAGCTTCTTTTTTTTTTTCCCCAGGCTTCCCAATTTCTACCTTCTCTAATATCAATCTTTTTTACCTGCAACTGGTCACACACATCTGACACTCATAAAACTTCTGAGTCCTCTTCTTCATTATGATACACTCACTAAAGAAACAGGAGAGCAGAGTGGCAGCAAAAATTCACATAATCTTTGCACTGCTCAGAGCTGTGTTGGCAAACTCAACGGACTGCTATGTATGTATCTTAAGAGCCTAAAAAATATGTTCAATCTTTTCTTAATATCCTTGCACCTACTGACACAATTTCTATGCCAAATGTGGTAGCTGAAAGCCAGTGTAATGCCAGGGATGCTCTGCAGAGAGTTAGCATAAGAACTCAGTGTTCCTTTTTGGGGAACTTGTGAAAAGAACCACCAGAGTAGAGTAGGTGGAGGAAGCATTTATTCCTCTCTAATGGGTCTTTAAAGCCATCTCACCACTCTCAGTGCTGTAAATCTGCTGGGAAAGATGTAAGCAACCATTTTATACTCTTTTTTTTTTTCCCCTCCCCTTATGCTGCAATGTCTTAAATACAGATTATCTCTGACACAGACTTCTTTTGCTCCAGTATAAAGAATTCTTTGCCTTTCTACTGATTGCAAAAGGAAGGTATCCTGAAAGAGAACTATTATCCAGCTTCCCTTAGTGTCATACTTCTAAGTCCTATTTTACTGCAATTAGGCTGTGGCAAGAAACATGTAAAAAAACTTTCAACCAATTTCGACCATGCAGACATTTTATTAATTCACTTTAGAAAAACCTAGCTACTTTGTTTACTTGAAAAACAGAGTTTGGGAAGTCAGCTGGCCAACTTGTGTGGATATTCAGCTACCTAACCCATATTATAGAGCTAAGGAAGAATAAAGGATAACACTGTTGAAATCACCACATTTCTGTTGTCAGCTGGCAAATGTGTTTTATTGTCACAAAGCTACTTCAACAGAAACTATTGACAAAAAATTTACTTCTAAAAAGATTTACTTCTAAAAGCATCAGTTAACTAACACTCACTTACAATGTATAGCCTGGCCCATGCTAAAGAGAACTGACAATTTCATTTATAGCTATGTCCTCGTTTAGTAAAAGATTAAAAAGCTTCAGGACTATTTCAGACTTGACATGACCATTGTTACTCAGTGCTTATGTTCTGGTAATTCTGAGAAGCTTATCATGCTAGGCATTACAGAAATGCTTGACCTTTTCAGAGCACTAGCTGAAGGAGCAATGCACCAAACATCTGGAAAGAGTGATGTTTGGATAATGCAAATAGACATTGGTTACTTACATGCACATGGATAAACACCTAGACTATAATTTTAACTTTTATGGTATGGTCAAGTACCACTTGACTCTGGATCATTTTTCAGGGGCCAAGAATATGTGGGTATTGGCCTGCACCATCAGTGGCCATTTAATACTCATGAACCACAGATCCAGGATGCTTAGTCCTTTTAATCTGAGTGCCTCACCAGAAGCTGCTAACATGGCCAGGGTTGTGGTTGGTTTGAGTTTTTAAAAGCCTGTCCATCACTTGTACTGCACGGGTGTGCTTTATTTTCTTCTTTTATTTTTTTTTTCTCTCTAGATCTACAAATAGAAAGTTTCAGCTTGATACAATTCCATTTACTTCATGATTTCCTGTACATTTGGACAAAGATCACTGAATAGGAAGCCACTGTGGAGAATCCAAAGCTGGGCACTCAGAACATCATATTTCCTCTGAACTAATTTTTTTTCCAAATTCTGATGAATCCTTCAAGGATTGGCTATTAATAACAACAGTAATAATAGCAGTAACATTTCAGTGTGTGGCATCACTGAAGGGAACTAGCATTCTGGCAGAATGCACTAGGCACAACAACAGCAGGGACACAAAGTAATGCAGCATTTCAAGTAAGTAACAGAAATATAGAGAACTAGGGGCTTTGCCATATTTCCTGTGGTTCATATTTAAGTATTAATCACAACCTTTATTTGTAAGGGAATCCTATATGCAAACTCTTTTAAATGTTATCTTTTTAAATTACATTGATATCAATTTTCAACTTGGTGCCATGAGCAATGGACATCATTACTTACTAACTGCGTAGGGGATTCTCAGCAAAGCAACCCACTGAAGGCGACCTTCTGCCATGTATCCTCATGTCATTCACCACAGCTCTGAAAAAAACCTTGTACTATATATATGAAAGACAAAGATTTGGGTTTTGTTGAACTGGATGAGTAAATTTCAGCATTATTTTAGCCAAATGAAGGCAATCTGACATGAGTGTTGTCTTTGGTACCTCACATTTTCTTTTGCTTCACCTAGTCTGGGCATTCTTCCTCTGTGTCATGATTTCTATTGTGAAAATAAAAGCTAACTTCATTTTCCTTAAGCCAATAAAATGAAAAACACAGGACATATACCAGAAAATACTAAGAAAAATATTGTGTAGGTCAAATTCTCCTGTCCAATATAATCTTACTTCATTTATCCTTTTACAAATAATTTCCTCCTTCCTCTGCCTCCCTGAGGCTCCTTTGGTTACATATACTTAGAAAACCTTCCCTGGGTATGTGCATTTCCCATCAGAAGAGTATTCCTCCTACAGACACACAGAATGTATTCAAAATCCGTCCCACTAATCATGTGTTCTCTAGCAAAATGTATTTCAAAGGATCAGCAATTTTTCTCTCGTCTTTTCATCAAGGAGTGACATTGCCTTTGTTCCTGCCTACTGCATCAGAAAAGCTTCCCCAGAATAACACCTTTATAGGATGAATTTAGCATGGCTCATTCATACAAATTCATATGAATGTGTTTGAAGCTGTAAGCCTTAAAAATAACCATGGAAATTGTGGTCAATGACAGATATTTCCAAGAGTAACAGCTGCAAGTCTGTTTCTAGTATTTCCTATCACTGAATTTGGAAATTAGATGTAAGTATCTAAGTTCAGTTCCAAACCTATTCATAAAAGTTCTTAGGTATTTATACTGAGGTCAGACCCAGTGCTGCCTAAGAGGCATCAGCTGCTTGCTACTACTTCAACTGGAATCCCAAGAGATGACTTTGCTTCTGTCAGGACAATTAGAAATCATCAAAATACTTGTAAATTCATAAAATAAACTATTTTATTAGATAAATTTTAATATTATTCCCTAAATTAGCTGTTAAGATTTGAACAAAGTCCATCAGTGTACAGTCAGTTAAAAATGACTTCAGGAATTAATGTGAAAATAGTCATGCTAAGTTACAGTTAAAATCACAGAATCACAGAATTATAGAGGCTGGAATAGACCTCCGAGATCATCAAGTCCAGCCTATGCCCTAACACCACCACATCAACTAGACCACGTCACTAAGTGCCACATCCAATCTTTCCTTAAACACCTCCAGGGGTGGTGACTCCACCACTTCCCTGGTCAATCCATTCCAGTGTCTGATTACCCTTTCTGTGAGGAAGTGCTTCCTAACATCCAACCTAAACCTCCCCTGGCACAAATTTCAGGCCATGCCCTCTTGTCTTATCACAAGCTGCCTGGGAGAAGAGCCCGACCCCCACCTTACTTCAGCCTCCCTTCAGGTAGTTGCAGAGTGTGATAGTGTTGCCCCTGAGTCTCCTCTTCTCTGGGCCAATCAGCCCCAGCTCCCTCAGCCCCTCCTTGTAAGGCTTTCCCTGGCTTGTAATTTTTCTGAACAACAATTTCTTCTGCTTCAAATTTTTTAACACATCATTGCATAACTGTGTTCCTCTTTTCAGCATTATTCAGTTATTCGGCATCAAATGACAAATACAACATATGACAGTTATGAAGGATGTTATAATGAATGATCACTTTCAGCATTTCATTAAAACAGCCTCTTTGGATTGAGGATGATGCAACACTTCACAATAGCATGCTAACTGAAGGTGAGTCAAGCCAGCCAGGCACAAAGTAGATTTTGTAATAACAGCAGATATTAACTCACTATAGCCAGATGTTATGAAGAAAATCTGAACTTCTGATCTGAATCAATGGCCCTACTCTTTTATAATTTCTTTGTAATCTGTGAAATGAAGTGGCTCAATAAGTGAAAGAACAAAAAAATCATTATTAAATGAAAACACTTTGCACATAACCTGCCAAGCTACTGCATAGACACCACTGAAGGACCAATAATTAATTCTCCTTACTAATTGTGTCCTCTTTTTAGAAAACCCTTTATTTCCTTGACATTTCTGCATCAGAAGCTCCCAGGTGAGGAAGCAGAGAAATTGGTCTATCAGAATTCCTTTTAAAGGAAATCAGTTTTGTGCTTCCATTTTCAGTGTCCAGCTGGAAATATATGTAGGGGCAGAAATAAATCTAATTTCCAGTAAGGGCGTAGCATGAGTCCCTTTGCAACATGAGAATGTAGACACTCAGGGTTGCTCATCACATCTGAGAATCTTGTCCCATCTAAGCACAACAAAATGAAAGGCATGATTTTAAAGAGCACCTGTTGCTCAAGACATTTTATATCCATTTCTCTATATAATACATAAACAGTTATTCAAGAGATCACAAATAAAAAAAGCTTTAAGCCTTGCTTATTTTTATAGGGCTTTGATATTAAGGGATTCTATTTTGTTTCAGTGTCCTATCTCCTCACATGAAACTCAGAATGGTCTCCCTGCTTATCTTTTCTCTTCTACATTACATTACAGTCTTTTTAACTTCAAACACCATTGTCAGAATAGCAATCAATGTTCTCCTGAAACTCCACGGATTCAGCAGATACTCTTAAACCACATTACTCAAAGGCTCCTGCTCACAATTTCAAATAGATGTCTGCATTTGAAGAAAGCAAGTGTCATCTAAATCATGGCTGTGGTTCTTCATCATATGGAGTAAATTTTTTACTTCAAATAATGAATCAGAAATCAAAGCAGCAAGAGAATTGGAAAAAAAGAAGAAAAAAGACAACAGCAAGAGAAACTGAAAGAAGAGGAGAATGTGATGGAAAAATTGAGACAAGACTAGAATTAAAAGCAATGATGTAGAAAAAATTCTGACAGCTTTAATGGGTTGTCAAAGATCTCCAGAGGCTCCAGAGTCATATAAATATACATAGACATTAAAATAGAGCAAAGTATCTCAACTGTTATTTTTGGATCCCAAAATCAAACCACTCTGCCTAATAAATTAAAAATGGTGCTAATAAAATGCTGCTTTCGTTTCACATCTGCAGCCTTATTGATTCCAAAGATGAACCTGCATCAAGATCTCTCCAGTCTCTTACTCTCAGAAAATTTTCTTACCTTCTATGGTCTCTGATGGTAAGAAACAATAATGTTACACTTTCCATGTTGGTTTTTTTTTTTAATCCAATCAAGTTAATTAATTAATCAATTTATCTGTACTACATACAGCAAACATACCTGTCTGCAAGTACATGTGTGTCATCTGCCCATGCTGGTGAGCAGGAGGAACAGGTTTTCTTAATATTATCCAGTATAATCAATAAATATACAACCCCAAAGGAGAACATTACAGAAATGAAAAGTGCAAATCATTCACTGAAGACTCTGCTGTGGTCCTTAAACAGGATCACAGGGGTTGGAAGGGACCCAAAGAGATCATCAAGTCCAACCCCCTGCCAGAGCAGGACCATACAATCTAGCTCAGGTCACAGAGGAATGCATCCAGACAGGCCTTGAAAGTCTCCAGAGAAGGAGACTCCACAACTTCTCTGGGGAGCCTACTCCAGTAGTCTGTGACCCTTACAGTAAAGAAGTTCCCCCTTGTGTTGAGGTGGAACCTCCTGTGCTGCAGCTTACATCCATTGCTCCTTGTCCTATCACAGGGAGCAAGTAAGAAGAACCTGTCCCCTCCCTCCTGACACCCAGCCCTCAGATATTTATAAACATTTATTAAATCCCCTCTAAGTCTTCTCTTCTCCAGACTAAAAAGCCCCAGGTCCCTCAGCCTCTCCTCACCAGGCAGTGCTCCAGTCCCCTAATCATCCTCATAGCCCTCCACTGGACCCTCTCCAGCAGATCCCTATCCCTCTTAAACTGGGGAGCACAAAACTGAACACAATACTCAAGATGAGGTCTCACCAGGGCAGAGTAGAGAAGAAGGAAAACCTCCCTCGATCTGCTGGACACACTCTTCTTAATACACCCCAGGATCTCATTAGCCTTGGCCACCAGGGCACATTGCTGTCCCACGGATAACTTGTTATCCACCAGGTCTCCCAGGTCCCTCTCCACAGGGCTGCTCTCCAGCAGATCACCTCCCAACCTGTACTGGTGCAGTTTATTATTCCTCCCCAGATGCAGTACTCTGCACTTGTCCTTGTTGAACCTCATTTGGTTCCTCTTTGCCCAGCTCTCTAGTCTGTCCAAGTCTCTTTGAATGGTCTCAAAGCCTTCAGCTGTATCAGCCAAACCTTGACCTACATCAGGATGGTATCGCACCATCAAAGGAAATGTGGGATTGACAGTGTCTTCTAATACTTCAGGACCTGCCTCACCAACCTGATCTCCTTCTATGATCAGGTGACCTGCCTGGTGGATGTGGGGCAGGCTGTGGATGTAGTCTACCTGGACTTCAGCAAGGCCTTTGACGCTGTCCCCCATAGCAAACTCCTGGCCAAGCTGTCAGCCTGTGGCTTGGACAGCAGCACTTTGCACTGGATTAGGAACTGGCTGGAGGGCTGAGCCCAGAGAGTGATGGTGAATGGTGCCACACCCAGCTGGCAGCCAGTCACTAGTGGTGTCCCCCAGGGATCAGTGCTGGGCCCGGTCCTGTTCAATATCTTTATTGATGATCTGGACGAGGGGATTGAGTCCATCAGCAGTAAATTTGCAGATGACACCAAGTTGGGAGCGGGTGTTGATCTGTTAGAGAGTAGGAGGGCTCTGCAGAGGGACCTTGACAGGCTGGACAGATAGGCAGAGTCCAATGGCATGAGATTTAACACATCTAAGTGCCAGGTTTTACACACTGGCCACAACAATCCCATGCAGCGCTACAGTCTGGGCACAGAGAGGCTGGGGACAGTGGCTGGAGAGCAGCCAGGCAGAAAGGGACCTGGGGGTACTGGTTGACAGTAGGCTGAACATGAGCCAGCAGTGTGCCCAGGCAGCCAAGAAGGCCAATGGCATGCTGGCCTGTATCAGGAACAGTGTGGCCAGCAGGAGCAGGGAAGTCATCCTGCCCCTATACTCAGCACTGGCTAGGCCACACCCTGAGTACTGTGCCCAGTTCTGGGGCCCTCAATTCAAGAAAGGTGTTTAGTTGCTTGAACATGTCCAGAGAAAGGCAACAAAGCTGGTGAGGAGTCTGGAACACAAGCCCTGTGAAGAGAGGCTGAAGGAGCTGGAGAAGAGGAGGCTCAGGGGAGACCTTACTGCTCTCTACAGCTACCTGAAGGGAGGTTGTAGCCAGGTGAGGGTTGGTTTCTTCTCCCAGGCAACCAGCACCAGAACAAGAGGACACATTCTCAATCTGCACCAGGGGAAGTTTAGGCTTGAGGTGAGGAGAAAGTTCTTCACAGAAAGAGTAATTTGCCATTGGTGGTGGAGTCAGCATCCCTGGAATTGTTCAGAGTAAGACTGGATGAGGCACTTAGTGCCATGGTTTAGTTAATAAGATGGTGTTGGGTGATAGGTTGGACTTGATCTCAAAGGTCTTTTCCAACCTGGTTAATTCTGTGATTCATTACACCCTCGGGCAGATCAAAAGGAGGAGAATATATATTTCTCTGATTTTATTTGCTTCTACTATACAGAACAACCAAAATCATCCAGATTTAAATGAGCAGATGATGTTTGTAATTAATAAAAAAAACAATAGAAGTTATTTTCCACTACCTTACCAGAGAAATTTAGCTTTAAAAGCAGTATCAGATAAAGTTAAAATGGAAATTCATATATGTACTAAAGTACTGAAGCCATGCTAAAAATATTTCCACATTAGTCCTGTATCTATGTGTATTTGTACTCACATATACTCTGTATCATACTCAATATTGGGGAAAAAATATATTAGAGAAGCTCTTTTTCCCCAGCAATTGTCAACTGTGAAAAGTGCTAAAAATACAGCCATATAAAGCAATCTGTTTCTGTGAGTTCTGTGTTTCCTTTCCACCCCCTTGCCTACAATTTTTTTTAATTAAGATCTTTTTACTGCAAATAGATTTTTGTTATTATGATAATTTATTCCTAATGCTCCTTCCCTGTCTTTAGTTGCAGACCCTGTGTTACATGGCATTTTATTGCTGCACCTGTGAATTGTATGGGTTAGCAACAATATAACTGAAGATCCAGTAGGAGGTTTTTTCCCAAGCTAACATCCAGATGTTACCACATCACTACATTTCTTTCATAAACTTTCTATTATGGCTAACATTTACAAAACTCTTTAAAGTTAATGGCAACCATACATACTATCTCATCATTTTTATACATCAACAAAAGACAGGAAAACTAATAAAATTATTAAGAAGTTGTACCCTTTCGTTTTCTGCCTTTCACAATTCTCCCACAACTACTGCCTCAAAGTTGAGTGCTGTACTGAAAAACAGATCAATATAGCACTAGCCAATAAAATGAGAGATTTTGCATGTGAGATCTTATATTCTGGTGTTTATACAAGTAAAACTTTCTGATTTTTGCATGTATTCAAGCTCTGTAAAAAAATTAAAGAACATCAACCTATGTTAGACATTACTGATGCCATGGGGTTTGCTTTGGTTTGGTTTTAACTTGACTTTGAGAATTTTAACAGTTAAGGACACCTTGACCTACAGGCAATTCATATGAAGATATTCAGACCACGAATACACAAAATGAGTGCTAATTAACTGTTTGTTTCAATTCAACACAAGTTTTTACTCAGGAAAAAAAAGTTATATTCTTATTTAGGATAATTTTAATATATTTAATATCTCTAACCTAAATTTCATAGTTTTATACTTAGATTACTGGTCAATGATCATTGCTCTTTATGCCCTGCACATTCATGTTTTAACTGGTATTTAAATTCTTAACTCAAAACATCCTACCTGATACAAATCCTACTTCAAGTTTCCACTGGCTTCAACTTTTATTCATCTCAAACTAAGCCTAGAGGGCTCAATGCAGTGTAAGAATCATGCTCAAAATACTTACTGAAGCCAACATGTGTGTTTCTGAGGCTAGATTTTCACCAAGGGAATTAAAATCACTATTAGGAGATGATTATGCATTTTTGAATGTTTTTAATTTTAATTTCTGGTTTATATAGTTTCATTTTTTTCCCTTCCTTTTGGAAATATTCTGTATAATGTAAGTAGAAAACCCCAGCATTTCTATAAATATAGAATCCATTAGGATCACTAAAAATATCTAAAATGGATTTTACTGTTAATTCTGAAGGTAGATTATCTATTGTTATAGACAGCACTGAGAATGCATCAGAAAGCAGACAGATTTTTTTCTACCAGGTTTTCTGTCTGCAGAGATGAGTCTTTAGGAGTTAATATTATGATTTTTACAATTACCCATCTGACAAATAGTGTGCAGTGCCCCTCTTCTCTTTGGGCTTTTTAGGAGGCCCATAAGCTCCTCAAGCAGATCATACTTTAATTTTTTGATGAAGCAAAAACCTAAACCTTTAGCTCTGAATGCTGCTGATTTGAAAGAAGACTTTAGAGATGGAGATGTCAAAGATCAGAAATGTTATTGGTAACAGATAAGGCATAGGAACAGACCAAACAGATCATCTGAGAGTGTCAAACAGAGACTATTTTTTAGTATATATTTATAATATTCCTAGAATATTAGGCTTCATATCTTTGTTGATATTAAAAGCAAACACAAGTAAATGCTACCAAGGTTATTCATAATACGTTGTAGAAAGAGCAAAGCCACTAAGAATGGTACACATTCACTCTATAGTATGTTCTTGTTTATTACTATTAGAAAACATGAATCAAAAAATACTATAAAAAACATGCTTTAAGCCAACACTTTGCCCTTCTGTCAACTCTTTAACAAGTAGTCTGTGTTCAGTTTCATGGAAATGTACAGATTTACCACTGTGCTATATGTGCAAATAAAACCCACAAGCAAGTTGTTTAGCAGCTTCTATGGAAGTGTAAGCAAGTGATACTCAGGTAAAGACAATACATGCCTAGTTCTGCTTTTCACTATACTTCTCTAGGGCTAGCACAGACAATGGAATTTATTAGTGCAAGCTAGAATATAGACTGGCAGTTCATTATAATCAAACTGATACTGATACATTACTCATTACTATTACACTTTTGGGGGAAGGGTGTTGTTTGTATATTTTCCATAAAAACAAACTACAAATTCCTTATAGATGTGATAATTACTGGATGATTACTCTGGGCCAACAAATTATACTCTCTAAGTTGCTTGGGAACAGCTTCCTCTACATTAAGTATCTGAAGTGTGTTATTTTTGGTCAAGGTCACAGAGTAGTTTTGCTGTTCCCTGATTTATTAAAGATTAATTCGAACAATAGGAAATGTTCTGAAAAATATTCCTCACTGCTGCATCTAAACAATACCACATCAATACCAGTAGGATTAGTCATCAACATCCTGGTCTCATATTTCTGAAGTACAGGGTGAAGGCAGAATGGGACACTGAGAGGGCAGACTCCAACCTGATAAAGCATTTAAATAAGTGTTTGCATTGAAGCCTGTCATTAAGTGGAGTTTTACTCACACAAAATTTAAACTCAAAACACTGAAGGGAACAAAAATAAAAATCTCTACTAAAGCAAGCATTTTAAAACAAAAAAAAAAAAAAAAAAAAAAAAAACAGAAGAAAAGATACTTTTTTGAGAAGTTCCATAAAAATTTAGAACTAGGTTATTGATTAATGAATTCAGCTGGGTCCTGCTATGAGCTCTAGAACCATTACATGACAAGGAGTCACTCTCAGTTAACCCTCTTCCAGAAGACCACACACAGAAGATATAATCCTCTCCAATCACTTTAAGCTCACAACTGGAATTATGTAGGCACAAGATTTAACTGCTGGAGAGCTGCTACTTTCCAACCATGTCTTTGTCAAATATGAAGAAATATGAATTAGGTAACCCTAGCAAACCTACCATGCTGATAAAAAACAGGAGGAAACCAGAGCCCAAGTTGCTGAGCACCTCTCTATACTGACTGCAACTACAAAAGCTGCGCAAGTGACTGAAATGGCCACAGAGTCTTGGTATCATTAGCTTAAATAAATATTTATCAGTAACAACTGACAAGGGAAAAAATATCTCCCCAAAACAAGTTGGTTGGCATTCACTAAGAGTGAAAAGCTTTGAGCTATGATTCATCTCTTCTGAAAAGCGCAGGTGTTGCAGTGTTTTGCAAAAACACAAATCATTAATACCACCTGTAGATGCAGGAACTGAGTTATGG
This sequence comes from Picus viridis, assembly GCA_033816785.1. Classification (NCBI taxonomy): domain Eukaryota; kingdom Metazoa; phylum Chordata; class Aves; order Piciformes; family Picidae; genus Picus; species Picus viridis. Next base: position 11,619,798 of record CM066584.1, on the reverse strand, counting down.
AGGCAAAATGAGTTGTCTGCAATCATTTAGCAATTTCATTTGGAAGGCAAAGATACTCTAGGTGTTCATCCTCTGAATATGCCAACCTGAATATCAGAGAGAGCTGTTGCAGGTTCCTGTTCACTCACAGAAACTTGGATTTGATTTCAAATTTAGGTAGAATAGTTCTAATTCTGTGCTAGTTTATAGTCAGTGAAATAACCATCTACCAGTCATATGATATGGATTTAAAAAATCATAAAGAATCTGATTGATCATACTCAGATTTGATATTAATGTCAATCACTACCACAGCTGTGACACTCCTACTAAATTAACATGAAAATTGCACACAAATGAAGTTAGAATCTGTTGAATTGCCACTACAATAATGTAAGAAAATATGACACCTTTTTTTTTTGTTTGTTTTATCAAATAAATATTATGCAGTGGAAAATTAAAATGTAAGGATCACTTGGTTATAAAAATCTTGTTAAGATCACAAATCATGACTGTAATATCTGCACTAAGGGAAATATTGCAAAAGGCAAAGCTGCTGACTCAAACTTTTTCAGTAGTAGGTTTTCCTTATACCAAATAATATGTGTAATGTGAAGAATAAACATTTTTCTAAATAAAAAAAGTAAAGAACAGTTGCCATGGAAACATCATGAGTTGCCTCGGGGCTTGAAAAACACTATTAGCCTACAGGATGGCTTTCAAACACTAATTTGAACCTTTTGGAGTTTCAGCAGTGTAGTGATCTGCTGAAATAATTGTTTGCTCTTCTCTATTTTTTCAGTCTATATATTACTGTGTGTTCAAAGTAATGATTACAGAGGAATCATTCTGATATTTGAAATTGAATTTCTAGAAGGGAAATCTTCAGCTTTGACTTTTTAACACTAGACTGAAAAATACAACTAGCTAGCACAGAAATCTTCTTTTTACTCTTCAAACCTTTCTCATTTTGGAACCCTGCAAATTAGTTTTTTCTTTTAGATAGACTGCTGGTTATTAAGAAAAAAAAACATAACACCACCAAACTGAAAATTTGCTGCTTGCTAATTTTCAGTTTGTGAATCACAGTCCTTGTTCAACAAGATGCAACAACGAGCAATGGATGAACACAAGTTCCTTAAAAGTGTCTGTAAACTGATGTGCTAAAAACTTTATTCTTTGGAATTGTTTGCAATTTTCACATTTATACAATGTAGTAATTTTTTATATATATATATATATATATATATATATATATATATATATATATGACTAAATGATCTCAAGAGGTCCTTTCCAGCCTCAGTGGCTGTTATCCTAAGATATGCAATGTAAAGAGTATAGCTGGGATTTTTGACACCATGTCACATGCACCCAAATTCAGTGAGTACTCAAACACACAAACATTTAAGAGGAAGCAAACTATAAAAAGTAAGTTTAGAACAGTACTCACTAACAAGCCATATTGGAGCCTAATCTTGAAAGCTAGGGATGTGCTTTTCTCAGGTCTCACACCTGCAAAACTGTGAACACATCTGCTCACCTATTGAAATCCTCTGCAGCTTTTAACATTCAAACATAATTCTCCCATCCATTACCTTGTCAAATTCTTGCCCCTTAATCTGGCCACTGTAAGGTGCATAAAAGGACTAAAATCCTCAAATTTCAGAATCTGTCTGGAGAGGACTATTTCAGCAAAAGAGATAATAAAATTTCTGAAGGTGAATAAGAGGACTGTCACCTTGCAAGGCCTTCTTGCACACATGAAGGTGCAGTAGAATAACAGTAGGATGAAGATGCTATAGAGGTAACAGTAGTAGTTCTAGGATTGCTGAAGAGAGTTACTTTGTATCACAAACTGAGCCTATATCCTGAGCTTATCAGGACATTGTACTTGGAAACAATGGATCAAGCTGTCAGTCATCTCATTTGAAACTGAGTGAGTCAAGGAGAGACAATTTCTAGTTTCTGATTCTTTGGAAAAAATGACTGGTTTTGGCTGTGCGCTGGCAACAACAAGCCCTATCTGGTCACACTCCCTCACAGCTCTGCCAGGGCTCGTATAATTCATAATTTACTGCTTTAGGAGAAAAGAATTTTGTAAGCACAGGAGCTTTGATCTGCAGAGTAAGGACTAGTAGGAGCAGATTTGTAGAGCAAATGCTGCTGCTGAGGACCTGACACCTACACTTTTTGACAGTCATCTCAGTTCTGTTCTTCACAACACGTTTTATACATACATGCATGGTTTAGATTCCCTCTGCACCTATATAATATCAGCATGTAAAAAGCAACATATCCCATTCTTAACATAATGTACTATAAAGTATAGAAATGTGTTCAGATATATTCCTACCTATTTTCAGTTGTCACGAACAGTGGAGATCATTAGGTGATTCCAACAGCAACTTCGAATAAAAAGAAAAACAAAAAACCACAGTGATTAATTTTAAAAATCTCTTCAATTAAGCTGCCTGCAAAAAATGCTAGGTACAAGAGAAATGTACAATTGACAAAGCATTAACAGGAATTATTAAGAGGAATTGTGAAAGCAGCACTGTACTGAATATAACTGAAAGATATGGATGGTATATATTAACAAAATATAAAACAGCAGTAAAATATAAACAACAGTAATGCTCCTGTGTAGGAAGACCAGTAGACTTAAACATCCTATACTTTTATTTTATTAAGCACTATGTTCATGTAGAATATACCTTATAAATAACCTGCTTTAAGATAGATTTTCTCATTTTTACAGAAAGCCATTAGAAAAACACACATTTAAAGTGTTTGAATAATGGTATTCATTTAAATATGATAACTATCTTAGACTACCTCTGTGTTTTCATTGTAAGGAAGAAAGCAAGCACAGAACAAACACCAAGATCTTAGGTGAATCGCCCATGACATTAAAATCACAGATGTTTGCATCCACATTGAGATCATAGCAAGGACATACTCTCCTACAAATGTCCTCGTCAATGAAAAGGCATCAAAAGGGACCATCACAAATAGGTTTGAATTAAGACATTTAATGCTTTTTCTAAACTTTCAGTGAAGAAAACAGTATTGTATCTTGGATATCATCACAAGTCAGCTCTCATTAGAAAAGAGTAATGAACAATGTTTGGAGAAGAGTCTATTTCCAGCAGATACTCTGTTTCTGATTTAACAGTAATCTCTTCACGATTATACAGATTGGAGCTGAATTCTGTAGCCTTAGGGATATCTATGCCTCTTTCCTTCATTAAGGGGTGCATGAAAGTAATTCTAATAACTTTTTAACGTGCATCTCTGTGCTGAGGTGCAGCTCTAATGATGCATTATTATTAGCAAGGTCTTTTGGAAAGAATGTATCCCTTCCAACAGAAACCTCAAGAGATTAATCACTCAGGCTAAAAGCTCTTACGTGCTTTTAACACTTCAGATGAAATGAGCTATTCCTAGATCTAAAATCTTTGTATTTCTAACAATTTACACCTTCCTTTAATTGTCTGAACCTATTTCTCAAAGGAAAATCATTAGTTTCAATACATCTTTGCATATCATCTAATATAAATAAAAGAAACGCATATTTCTTGGTAGGTTTTCACTGTATGGCAACTCCATCTCACTTCCCCCCCCCCTTTTCATTAAAACAAGTTGGTAGGTCATATTGGAGACTATGCAAGGAACAGGTCTCCAGAAATAACTCTGATGAGGAGAAATACAGTACTGTTACTCTGCGGTAATACAGATGCACAATTTATTCCTTGTCACAAAATTTCACTGCAGGATCTCAGCCTAAAATAAAAGAACTAAAAATGGTGTGAACAAAGTACCAAACAATGCAGAAGGATTTTTATGAGTCTAGAAAAGATCTGAAAAAAGTATAACAGATACGCCCTATTCAGTTCAGTAATGCTTACTGAAGAAAGCTACAGTGTAAAAGAACTACCACAAATTTCCTCTAAGCTGACTGTTCAGGAACCACCATATGTAATTCACTTCAGTTATTTCTGAAACTGAAATAGAAGTTCTGACCATAGAATCACAGAATGTTAGGGGTTGGAAGGGACCTGGAAAAATCATCTCGTCCAACCCCCTGCCAGAGCAGGATCACCTAGTCTAGACCACACAGGAACGCATCCAGGGAGGTTTTAAGTATCTCCAGAGAAGGAGGCTCCACAAAAACCCTGGGCAGCCTGTTTCAGTGTTCCATCATCTACACATACTACAGGGATCATTAAGAATGTGCAGAGATGAATGAAAGTCTTCCAACACCATGCTTCTTCCAGCACAGTAACAGCTAAGCATGGACAAAGAACTGTGAATTATGTAAATGCTGTGCCTATCAAACAATAACATCTGTAAAAACGTGCCAGAGCTACTTGGACAGAAACAAGCTGGTAGCCTACCATAAGTATCTGTCTCACAGCAATAAAGTCATCAGCCTCAGTTTCTTTTGAAAACTGTGGTTCAATATTCTTTCCAAAATGCTGTACTGTTAGCAGGAAATGCTAATGGAGCAAATGAAAGTTAAAGCCTCAAGACCACTTAAATACACAAAATTATCGATATATGAGCTACAAAACATTGCAAGCAAAAATTGGGGGGAAAACCAGCATAGATGGGGGGGGGGGGGGAAGTGGTGCATTTATTGAAACAAGCACGTAAGATGAGTCATTGTGAATCAGGGAGTCCAATAGTATCTCCAGCTCTTTCACATTCACCAGGCTGTACATTTGCTTATCAGAGACCTTTAACCATATTTCAAACAACAAGTCATCTAATGACACTGTTAAACTATGCTTTGCCTCTTTTTCTTTTGAAAGTAGGCAAGAGGAAAATGGATAGCAAACAACACTACCTGTGTCCTAAGTACTACAGGCAAACTGAGAGTAACTAGAGAAAAACAAAACAAACAACTCCCAAATAAAAAAAGACAAAACCCAAACCCCCCAAAACCAATGAGGTGATGTAAATCTAATAATTCTCCCAGGCATCGCCTTCTGTTCTGATTTGTTCAGTTCAAAGTAATGTTTATCAAATACATTAATCTCTCCTGAAAATGGATTTATTCAGTTAAAAATTGAGGTAATCCATTTTTTCTTAAATCAAAGACAATTTTTAAAATCTAAAACACGTAACAGCTTTTTGTATCCCAAAGAACACGAGCAAAATATTTCAAGTAATGAAATAGCCTAAAGGAACCAGTCAAGGGATGCATGAGAAATGTGTAACTTCCCTCAAAAATGCTGCAATGTCTACAGCTCTTTCACACAGCAAAAATATTCCCCACAGTGATGTTTTTTTGTCCCCATCAGGAGGTATCAATTGCATTTTCAGTGCCTCATGTAATGCATCTTCCATAATTTTCCTTAAGAAGTGGCTTCACAGTCTAACAGCTGAAGATCCAGAAAACACATTCAAATTCAGAATGTTCTTTACTTGGTGCTTGTTCATACAACCCAGTAATTATCCATTTTCTGAAGTTTAATCGTCAATGAACTTATTTGGCCTGAGTCCTGTAAGGGCTGAAAGAAACCTTAGAAAGATGACAGGATATGACAGGCAACATAACTGTTTTCACAGGGAAATAATATATGAATTATTAATCTGACCCAGAAAAGGTCATAATCAAAGACTAGCAGGGGCCCCTTGAGCACTGTTAGTGCATAATTCTGCCCTCCAAATCCTGAAAGCTTAGGAACAGAGAGATAAAACAAAGTGTATTTCACTGATGGGAATTTTAAAAGACTAGTGTTACTCACATGTATGATGTATTTTCAATTATGCCTCTATTATAATCTCTTTTAAAACACAGAGGGAGATACTTTATAATCACTTAAAAATACTATTGAACAATTCCAAGATTTGAAAAGCAGGGAATTGAAAGAAGGTGTGTCCAAATAATTTAATATTTATTTCTTAATTACAGAACCATTTCTTGGGGGGAAGTAGTTACAACAAAGACATCAAAAGATCTTAGCTTTATCCAGTGCTGATTACCATTAGCACACTGGACAACCTCAGATGCGGAAACTGCCATGTCATGGCTTCAAGTGAGTGAAAAACTGAAGAAAACAGGTAACTAAAGAATTTGGCTCAAGCATATTAAGCAGTAGTAGTATAGTTGCCTTTAAATTTATCTGCTATAAAAATACAATGTTGCTACAATTTACTACTATATTGTTATTGTTCCTGAATTATTTTTTTTTTGGTTAACTGAAAGTGCTTTATCTACTTTGTTCACAATATCACCATGATTACACTTGACATATCAGTATACAGCAGGATTGATGATGCCTTGTAGTTCATTTGCTCAAAGCACGCGCAAGTTGTTAGATGCCTCCTCATCCAAACACGAATATCTGGTACCACACAAAACATTTTGAAAATGGTAGCCAAAGAAAAATGTTTACACTACAGTTTATCTGAGAAAGTCACATAAGGCCAATCTCTTATCCCAGCAGGCCTGATCTGCAAAATTGTCTAAAGGCTGATTTATCCTGCCCCTATGGGATACAGACACAGCGTAACACAGACTCTTTAGGCTAACTCAGTCTGAAATGTGGTATTATTTATGCAACAAATATAGGATTAATTATTTACAGAACATATTTAGTCAGGTACACATTCCCTTATCTTTAAAATGTTTCCCATTTAATTAATTTCTCATTATTTTCCACCACACACTTCCTCATAACCAGATTTCCAGTCTCTGTTTTGGAGACACGGTTTATGTCTCCTAACTGCCAGCTTTCCCCATCAATCTAATTGATTCTAGGAGCAGCTCTTTTGATAGCAATCTGTTACTATCCTATGGCATCTAAGAAAACCAGCTTTCCTGAATTGTACCATAATTTAATTACTTCATTTTCTGCATTGTACAGCCAAACAGGCAGAGCCAAAATCACTTTTTGCTTTCCTCCAGTTACCAACAACCCAAGTCTTATCAGTTTTTAAGTGTTTGCTACAGCACACCTGCTACTGCATTCATTTCCCCAGAAGATCCCATATGGCCGTAACAGTTTGCCAGCAATGCCAGAAACCTCACTGGTCACGTTTTGCAAAGGCTCCTGCCTAGCTACCATGAAGTTTACAGTGACTGACATTAAAATTTCTTATGTGATAATACAAATCCAAATCCAATGACACATGGAGGGTCACAAAGCCTGCAGTTAGAGATGCAGGTGAATGTTGGGTAGGTCTGCTGGAAAAGCAGCTTTAGGGCAAAGAGCCCATGGAAAGAAGGTTGTCTGTCAGTTTTTGCTCTTGATCTCTAAGTTCTTTAGTTTTCTTCTTATCTCAGCAGAACAGAGTTAACAACACATTTGCAAAGGGAAAGACAGAGAATTAACACTTCTGAAAATGCTGAGATCATCATCCAAAACTACAGAATATTATTCTGTGATATCTCAGCTTTCAACAAAATTCTTTACTGAGAACATCTTTATACATTAACTACTCATCATCACTGAGATGTCATATAAAGAACGGGGAAAACAGTTGTGAAGACTAGAGTAAATTAATATTAACTACATGTTTCTAATAGATCTTCAGAGAACAAAATTCAGCCAGCATAAAGAAGTAAATAATCACTCCATTATCAACATTTTCTTGAAAAAAGTAACTGATTATATAATTTTCTATTACTTTCTACTGATTAATTTTTAAATGGTAAATATTTTCTCACATCCCTGCCACAAATACAGCTCTTTTATTGTGCCCAGAGGCAGGTAGTTTCAAAGCATGTACACGAGCTAAGAATAACTCACAGAATTTTTTACAGAAATCTTTAATTTTGGCCCTTTGTTGCTTCCAGTAATGCAACATACAGCCTCTAATAATTCCAATTTTTCTGTTTATTGCAAATTTGAGCTTTCATGTGTTCTCCCCACTTCTTTTATGGTATATTCTTTGGCATGAACTTGGGTTGAAGCAAAAATCTTGAGTATGAACCTCTGTGGAGCTTTTTGTTGCTTTTGTCTGGGAAGAGAGGTAGGGAGGGAGGGAGGCAGAGAACTCTGGAATTTGACAGAAAACAGGGAAGTACATAAAAGCTCTGACAGAGATTCTTAATGAATCAACACTCTGACTGGGGAAGAAATAAAGATACTCTGTTCTTTGATAGAGAAGCTGCTAAACTATGCCCTCCTGGAGTCATTCCAGACTGTTAATGGTAGAGGTAACGCATGATGCTTCCATACAACTTCACAACATGTTACTTTCCAGAATGAAAATGATCATACTATTTGTCAGAAAAAATCATGAATGTAGCAGACTCAACTTTCTCAGCAACAACCCAGTTAATCTGGAACTTGCTACCGGGCTAAAAAACAATGCACTTACGGATCTCACGATGTTAGCAGTGAACCTTCCAAAAACGAAATGTACAGATAGAACAGGTGAGAAAGCAAAATTAAAAGAAAAACCTCCTTAAAAAAACCACAGAAATCAGGGATTTCAAGTCCTTAGGGAGCTTCAAAAATATGCCCTCTGGGCTCACATGTTCGTTTGGGTGTGTTTTTTTCAAACACAAAATTAGTTGACTATAACATAGCCATAAAATGAATCCTGTCTTTAGTAACATAAGTTTAGAATATAAATTTTCAATTGCCATAATATGAATTCTAAAAGCTGATGTAGAATGGAATTATAGATTAATTTCCTGGGATTTATTAAAACAAAGGAAGACTATGGGTTAATGTTGTGTAGTTCTCTTTAAAGCTCACAGGAAAAAACTTATTCTCTAAAGAGACTGTGGACTTTACAGGAGAGAGGAATTACAATTAGGGAAGGAAACTTGCAGAAGTACACCAAGTTACTGCATTTAAAAATAAATATATCAAATGCCATTTCAGCTACACTGTTCAGACTCATGATCCTAACTTGCACTGAGATGTTAGAAGTACATAAGAACACAGATTCCCAGAGGTGTTAAATACTCTATGTATTTTTAGATAATTTACTGAAAACTGTAAAAAGAGATTATGCACTCTTATCTTTCAGTCTACCTGGACCTCTTCTAATAAAATGGCACTAAAGGATTTACTGGTTCTGTCCTGAAAAAGCAATTAAATCCTTCTAGCTGGAATATCCTATTGAATGTCAGGAAAGATAACACAAATTTCATCACTGCAAAGTAGATGCTATTGCATTCACTCCATTCAAAATCCATGTCATGACCTGATCTAAGAAGGAGGAGTTTGTGGGAAGTTCTCCTAGCAATACCTGAGGGGTGCTGTGAGGCAAACTGACACAAAAATGGCTGGAATTACTGCAGGTTTATTGATTACTCGTTCCTGCAGATCACTCCAATTATAAAATTACTCTTCATGCAGACAGGATGACTGCCTAATGCATGCTAGATAAAGAGAGAGAAAAAAGAAAAAGAAAGGGAGGGAGAGAGAAAGGAGGGGAGAGACAAATGAAGTAAGACCAGAGGCAAGTGGAGAAAAGTATCACCACTCCAAGTTCTGGTGGTGTCGCTTGCAGTCAATGTCTTCTTGGTGGTGGGTACAGTCCTGACAGCTCATAGTGATGCTTTTATCTGTAAGCTCCTCTTCATGCCCTTCTGGAGGGCAGTTGGTAGGGGTGTTTCCATAGAGGGTGGATCACATGTTGCTTCTGTGATGACACAGGTGCAGTTTACATAATCCAAAAGCGGAATCTCTGTATTTTTCATCTAAAAATATTTTGAGTTGCTCTGACATCACAGTACCATAGAAAAGAACAGTCATCATTATTTATGCACATAATACTCTTTTATAAGACTAGCCAATTACTTAGAATTTCTTTCCCTCCCTAGTTCTAGATATAAGTGGGTTTGATTATTTCATAAAGAGCACAGCAAAAAAACAGGTTTGAGAAAGGACTTTGAAAGCAGGTTTTGGTCAGCATGGTTGGTTATTTTATGAGGACTATCACAGACATAAAACAGTTATAAATGTCTCTAGCAAGGCTGAAACTACTACTCACTAGCAGCGTACACTGCTATTTCAAGCAGAGACAAATGAGAAAGCAATTTCTGGTTTAGAATATTTAATGTTTTCCAGTGATTAAAAACAAAATGAAACAAAACATCATTTGGAATCCTCTGCATACAGTTCCAGCTTTAGCCACAGTAGTGTGAAGTATAAGTGCCTAACAACATTTCCCCAAAGTATTTGACAAAAACCAAAACAAAACAAAACCACCAAACACCAGAAAAAAGATATTTCCTACCCTGCAAGCAAACTTCTCCAAAGCTGTCAACATCTTCTAATGACATGAAATAGAACTGTAAGCATTTTGGGGACAGCATATAACTGAAGATATTACAGACAAATTGGATAAATCATATCAAATCAATCATGTGTCATTCCATGAAGACAAACACATCCATTGTGGAACTGTTAACCTATGATGCTCCAAAGCTGAGTTAAAATCTCACTTTCCTGCCTCAAAATAAAACTGAGTTTTACAAAAACCAAGATAAAATTATTGTGCTACTCTATTAGAAAATTAAAATTGACGGTCACCTACAAGGGCTTCTAGCTAGAACTGATATTATAGAAAGACATTTTACAAGTCCATTTACCTTAATTTCAAGGAAACTTTACAACATGCATGGTTTACATGTATTCAATGTTTACTTCTGCAGCATACACTCCTCAAGATTGCTTCAGCAAGTCATAGTCTGAATAATCTGTTTCTCTTCTGTCTCCACAAAAAGCACAAGACATGTCCTGATTTGCTTTCTCATCTAAATACTTGGGATTTTTCAGCTGGGTTCAATAGTGTCAACCTATGACTCCCTTGCCTTGCCTTAAAAACATGAGCATGACAGTGGATACTTAGAAACTATTTTTTATGATGACTGAGGTATACAATGCTATCAAATGGCAATCAAACCAAAGTTCATTATTTAGTCATGAGTATATGAAAGACTGAAGTACTGGTAAGACACAATGAATGAAACGTACTAAAAACTTTGGAACTTATGAATTTTCCCTTTGTGACAAATGCCCTTTGTGAACTTGGTGATGATTCCAGTTTATATGAAGTTTCTTCATTTCCCCTGTTAAAGTCGCTTTTATTCAACACTACAGAAGAAACTATTTTCTGCTTGGCTTTCAGTCAGCCTGAGGGATTTTTGAAGATCATAACTACTGAGATTATTAATCGGACAATACTATTTGCAGACTTGAAGACTGAACTGTTCCACTGCTGTAGCACAATTAGTGGAAATCTGAAGCAGTATGACAGATTTTTCTTGCACTTGCTAAGTAACTCTTCTGTGAAGCTTGCTTCTTAGACTAAGAGCACTCTGAAACTCTTGACTGATGGTCAAGAGTCAGACCAGGGTGAATTCGAGGTTATGACAATGATCATGAAAGAAAGAAAAACTACCTACAAATAAAAATCACAAATAAGGTGTGGAAAAAAATCAAGAGTACAAAGGTGAAGCCTCAGTGTGTATGCAGTGCTATCAGTCCTGACCTGGAGAAACCAGAACAGCACTGGTCATCTGTAGCTTACCCCAAAAAAATGGAATCACTAATTGGAAGTTTATTTGAAGTAATAACCTGAAAGAGAATAGTCAATATGGAATTCAAAGGGAAAACTTTCATACACAAAGATAATTATAAGGTTATGGAACTGATTATGGCAGCTTATCCAAACTGTTTGATACTCAAAAGGTATTTGATGACACATCTCCTGCTGAAAACCATAGAAAAATAAATATGGGTCACACTGAAGGAAACATCCTATGGTGAGCACTAATTGCATTCATCTTTTATTTACATCTGGAAACCTCATAAAACATTTCCTACTCTAGTGCCATCCAAATATTTTTCCAGACTGAGCTATATTTAGAACTGCTCTAATCCCTGAAGGTGGAAGTTCTGCCACACTCTAGGATCTGGCTCACTAAACATCCTAAAATTCTAAGAGCAAAGGGATTTGCTGTTCTTTCTTATAAATACATAAACGAGTGGAGTTTCCCCTCATCATAATACAGAAAAATTTCACACATGCATCTACCTACCTAGCTATCTGTCATTTAAATCAACAGGAAAATATGGCACGTTTGGTACTATCAGAATTTGTACTTCCTGCCTGTATATCTGCGCTTCTCTTGAGCAATTCTTTCATACATATATTATTGCCTCATGTCTCAAAATAGAGCCCTCCTGTTAGGTCCTGAGCACATTAATCCCATCTGGTTACTGTGGGAGCTTAGGGTACTCAACCCTTTGTAAGAAAATGACAATTAATTTTAACCAAAGAAATAAAGAAAAAAAGAAAGACCTTTTTTTCTAAAAGTAGGTCTTGGCAATGATAGTAAATGAATCCCCACAAGCCTGTTCATCAGCCCTCAGGCCAGCTGGCATGGAACGGCTTATGTCCACACTATTAAAATCTCTTCCCCGTCAAAACAGGCTGCATTCACACTGTGTACTGGGAAGGCTCCCTGACCACTGCTGGCTCCTGAATCATGCCTAGCTACACTTTGCAAAAGTGGCAGTGAGCTCAGGCCAAAATTGAGCAGGAGACATTTTTAAAAGTGTGACAATGCAGACAATGAAGCTCCAATTCATGCCAATGTTCCTTGGCACTATTTAATTTACTAGAACAAACATGCTCTGAATGTTCTTGAATTGAAAAATTAGTTCTTTATAGAAAAACAACCTGTATCTTGCACACCAAGACCAGGTATTCTGGACATACTTAAGCATGGTAGAATCTGAATATATTTTCTAATACGAAATACCTGTTGCACATGAACCAATAGCTCTATCAGTTTTGGGCCCAAGTTGTCCAATAATTTCGTTTTTAACATCCTACTTCATTGTGAAGACTCACAGAATCACACAGAATCACCAAGGTTGGAAGAGACCTCAAATAATGGTGAATGGCAACACATCAGTTCTCTTACTTCACTTTCTCACATGCTAAGTTCTAAATGTTTTATTACAGTGCTTTGTAATAAAATGAGGAAACAGCAGTGGGCTAAGAGCATCGAAATTCTGTTAGTTTGAGCTGTCATATCTTTTCAACAGGATCAAACACAGCACATGAAGCCAAGTATGATGGCTGTGCTAGTGATTTTGAGGTCTGTTAGCCTAAGAAGGATGTTCTGAAGTTGAGCTGAACCTGGTTTTAAACTGTAGGAACATTTTCTTGTTCACTGAAGGGCAGAAAACATTATAAGTAGCATTTATCCTTCCATGAAACCTGAGAATGCTGCTGGTGCCTGCCATAAAAAACAATCCTTTGTCTTCATATTGTATACCTACAAACCTGAGTATGCACTTTTAGGTATTTGAGCATTAACACCGATGCACGGAGCTCTATGAGATATCGTCACAAACAATGAAATGCTCATTTACTTCAACCTTTTCAAAAGTACCTATGAGTATCTATGCCACACAATACTTACATCTGCTTCTTTTATAGCCACTTGCAGCAGCAGATAAAACACCTCATTAAAGGGCTGAAGCAAGACCATTCAACAAAATTCAGCTCAGACACTTCGATTTTGCACTCCTGTGGATTGGTATGCTGTATAATGATGAATAAGTGATGAAGTTCTTCATGTTACACAGATGCTTGAGAAGTCCTGTAGCTCCATTAAACATCTAAGACTTTTGAAACAAAATAGTTGAGAACCATACAATCTTAATAATTTCTTTCTCCAACACAGTGCTATGAACTGTTAAAGTCTTCTTATCCGCACTTCATAGAATCCAAAAATAACTATAGTCAATACACAATGAAAGATGACTCCTTCTAGAAAATGACTGAGTGGCTAAGCTAGGCTTTTCCTGTGAAGCCTCTCTATTTCCAAAAAAGGCAGGTCACCAGAGACTGCACAGCTGAAGTTAAATTTCTCTAGCCAAAATGAATCTGAATACACCTCAAGTCTGGTTTTGCCTCCAAAATGGGTAAACAATACTTCTATATTTCACAGCAGTTCAACACGGATGGACACCTTAAAGATTATACCTAGGCAAAGTTTAAAGGTGGTGTGGAACATTTCCTTCATGGCAAACTACAGAATGCCCACAAGAAAGGGTCATCAACCTACTGACCCTATATGCTGTTGTATTAAAAATAATGAGTATAAACCACTGAAATAGCACTTCCTAACTGTATATTCTTTCTATACTCTCCCCAAATGATCAATTAAATCAGCACCCTAGCATTTTTGTTCTATATCAGCAGAGAGCAAGAAGAGCTTGCTTGGGTCACTCAATTGCAGCTCATTACAAAGGTCTTTTTGACTATAAAAGTCCTGATTTCATCAATACTTTCTAATACCCAGCCCATCATATTGCCAGTGGACATGAGTGCAAAATGGGAATTGAATAGTTCAGACTTCCTCTGCAATATTCACAGCTCCTTTCTCTTAAGTATATAAGAAAGTATTTCAGAGCTTCTTGAACAAAATCTTCCATCTTGGTTTGATCAATTAGTGTAGTCAGAACCCTCTTACAAGACTAGTAGTATAACTTAACTGCCTGGGGTTTTTTTCCCCCTTGAAAATTTGATTAATGTTCTTCAAATAAAACATCTGGTCATACACAGAAGCAATCGCTTCACCAATGGAGTATACAGATCATAAAGGCACTAGGATTAGTGCAGATAATGTGCATGTAGCACATTGTGTTACTGCTGTGTTTGTTGCTCTAGCACACAATATCCATTTTGGGTGATTTTCAGCAAAATATCCTTCTGTGCTTGATGCACAGGAACTCAATCCTGTTTATTGTTTATATATCAATTAGTGAAACTCCCTGTCCAGTGCACTAGACAGAATATTCATGCACCAAATTTTGTACAGACTGCCATTTCAGAGCCTGTACTAACTAGTCCCTCAACCAACCACAAGAAACAAAATGTCGTATTCTTCAAGCTTGACTGCTCTTAGCCTTCTCTCAAGGATTTTCTGTCTTTCCTATCCTGATTTATTTTCCTTCATCTATCCATGCCAGATCTGTTATTTTGGTATACAGAAAAAATATTCAGTTGTCAGAATAAGTCAGTAAATGAGATCTTGGCATTTCTGCAATTGATGATTTGAATGACCCTGTACGCCCACACAGAGGTCTTCCACTCAGCCATCTGTTAGTGTATGCACATGCCTGCTCATGCAGGTACACCTGTGAGTTGGCTCATTTCATAGTTTGTTTCAAAGAGCCATTTCTATTTGGTGTATGTCCAAGGTAAGTAGTAGTTTACCCATCTCAGCAGAAATATCACACAGAGAATTCCTCTGTAATATTCCATAGATCTGATAGAACAACACTGAGACTGCACATTCTAAGCATCCAAAAAGGTCAGTGTAGCTTACAAAATGGGAGTTTTGCTCAAGACAGCTTCCAGAACCCTTCCATTCTCCCAGCAGCAGTTTCTATCACCAAACTACTGGTTTAATTCCTGTAATTTTGAAACACTTCAAGAAGTCCATTTAATTGTTCAAGGAAATTTACTACTAGAAATCTATGACTATAAAATTATAATCTTTTGTGTTATTATTTGAACTCGGGCATCTTCGACAAAGTTAGGATTTCAGCTTTTTATTCAGGAATTCAGCTTTTACATTCTAGCTTTTAAAATGGGATTTGAGAGTCATGTTTTGGGCACTAACTTTCAAGATAAAAACCAAGGTGATTTTGTCCTTAGGTATATTAATATCACAGTCACCAAAATTTGTTCCTAATACCTCTGTATGCTTGGGGGTAAAAGAAAAGGATTTTCAAACTAAGAGAAAGATAAGTAACTAATCTAAAACTTCTTCCTCTAAGTGTTATTGCATATTGTTCACAAGGTTCATACAATATTTTGAGATCCCCAGCTATAAGCAGACAGACACATGGTGCATTTATGTGCAGTCTATTGTGATTATTAAATATCGTGCAATTCTGAGAGAATAACATGTTCTGATACCACTGTTAACCTCATCATTATGCATTCACATTCTAAAGGAATAGGTTATATTTGCATATATCATAGTAAAAATAATAGAAACCAAAGATCAGTACTCCACTGAACAGCATCAGTATACTTCAATCTTTCCCAGGCAAGAGACTGAAAAGAAGCATCATTCACTTAATGGATGGTATGTATGCCCCCCTGCTACAATCTTTAATGATCTATAGTACTGCATTTCTAAAATACTTTTTCAGACAGATTTGTGGGCACTGTTCTGGGTTCAGTAAGGTACCTTCATCTTCTGAGACTGCAAATCTGAGAAAGTAGTCAACAATGGATAAAGTCGTATTTTGGAATCAAGACAAAATGAAGAGTAAAAGGTACTGCCTAAGGTAATGGCTTTTAAGCTATTTAGAGTGTTTTCAACTGGCAATATCCATTTTTTATCCTCCTGACTTGAAGAAGCCAAATGACAAAATATCCATTTGTGGTAGTCAGTGACCAATCACGTCTGAAGCACTCAGGACAGAAAATTCTGGTGTTTATTTTTGTCCTAATTAGTTTGAAGGGCATCTGAGAGCTAAAAAGTCAACAAGGCCTACCCCATGATGGATATTCTACTCTGATTACTCTCTGGTATTCTCTGAGTAATGAAAGAGATTTGTGTAGATTGGAGATTTGTGGTAAAATTTTTAAAAGCAAGAGAAAAAAAGCAGCTACTCTTTCTGGCTCAACAGCAGAAGAACATTCATTTAGTAATCTAAATTCATATGTGGAACCACTTTGATACAGCAGGCTGGTCCGTCTGGCGGCCAAATGAGCCCACAGGACAGCTCAGCTTGGCTCATCAACTCTGTCTCAAAGGAGGCAAGGTAGCAGATGCGGCTGACAGAAGACTATGTAGTGGCAGTCCACGAACAAGGGCCGGGACTCAGAAGGTCAGGGTGCAGCCCATGCCTAGAGACCAGGTCCAGTTCCAGGATTAGAAAAGCTAGGCCATGCTGGCACATGGTATAAAAATTGTGACAATAATCAGTTGCATAACAAAGCTAAAATAAAGCCATAAAAAAGAAAAGCAACTAGGCATTCAACCCTGAGAAAGCAAATGCAATCTTTTCGCTATTGTTCAGTAGTTTCAGGGCTGTGTCTACTGTCTAATTCCTACACCATTTATCTTTCTTCCCTAATAACACATTAAAAAAATATTTAAACACAGTGCAAAAAATTATTTCATTTCTATAAATCTGAAAAACATGCCTGCCAAAGCCCATCTCTGTTTAGCTTCTATATCACTAATTCCATACTGTGCTGTTAACTACATTTAAATGAATGTGATATAAAAACCTTGGACAAGATTTTATATCCCTCATTTCAGCCAGTAATGAATTAACATAAATATTGCTGTATACGAAAACAAACAAATTCCGTTCTGTCTTGCTCTTCAGGGACACCATGCCTAATACCTAGGTGGACTTGTATGTTATTTGACCATAAAGGCTACTAGTAAACCAAGAAATTGTATGTAATATAAAAATGGAGTTACTGAATGCCTTTGAATTTCCTGCTGGTAATTCTTTTTGTCGAAATGTCACACAATACACCCTTCACTGAACTGCAACAAAAGGTAGCTTTTAACTGAAACTGTTGAGACTGTGTTTAGCAAAGAGTGAGCAGTAAATTATTCTGCTTATTTATTATTCAGATTAGGCATTCAAGAAACATTTCCTATTCTATTAATTAATAATTTGAAAACCGCTCAATGCAGAAAGCTGTGAAGAGACAGCTTTTTAGAATTTGATTGTTTCATGTGCAGAATGAAAAATAAAATTGTCAAATACCACGTTGATATGCTAAGAAGGAAAGTAGCCTTCCTACTCATTTTTTGCTGTGCAGCTCCCCCGGATATCCTTGCTCTGTCCTGGATGCCAACTTTTTACTAGAGCCAGACTAAAAATAACTTAAATAGTAACACATAGCTGATCACCTAATGTATCAAATTCTGTCTAACCTTATTTTATATTTCTCCACAATCTGCCTGGCAAATTACAGGTTTGCTGTAGGTACAATAGCCTAAGGATAAAAACCAGGCAAAATTTATCGGGAAACATAATACCTTTTATTAGATGAAGTGATGCAGCTGAAAGAAACAAGCGAGCTTTCAAACAGACAAAGCTTATTTCCAAGTTATTTACTGTGCATGTACATATAAATGTATACAGGCCAAGCAGATGGAATTAAAAAAACCACAGGACACAGATCTATGTCCAAATTTAGTCTTTTTTGTTATAATTTTACTGTAAAATCCACGTTTTGATATCTCTGAGATGGCAGTGTTATATCACGTGTATTATAATTAGTTCTGGGAGAACTGAGATTCTTTAGCCCCCATAGGCAGAAAGGGAATTGAAAGCCACAATCTGTCCAGCTCCCTCTGTTTGCCAGGTATAATTAAATGAACCTTCACAATTTATATTCCTCCACAATATTTTGCATATAATTAAGGTTCTTTTTAAAATTAATTTACCAAAACATGTTTGCCTGCTATTTACAGTAAGACAGGGCTTCCATTTGTTTAATTTAGCACCCAAGAGCTCATGCTGAAGATGGGTGTTTGAGATCACAACAAACTATTTGTCTGAAAATTGTGAACCGGCAGACATTCCTGACACGAAAGCAGATGCACCAGAAGTACACTCTGCTCACTATTTTCTGACAGTATAAAGAGTACGTTCACTTATAAATAAAAGATTTAACCATGCTTGCAATTGCAAAATTTATGACTGCTCTTGCAAGTGTGTGTGTGGTCCAGTGGAATTCAACTCCCCGAACAAATCTTTTACAAACACACAATAAACTTCCTTCAGGCGAGAGAGCAATTATTTTATTTATGAATAGATAGTTAATATTACAAGCAGCTACAAAAGGGAAGAAAAAAAGGAAATCAGAACATACGAAGCATCAGGACATTCTAAGATAGGTAAGCATAAATTTCAAATAAAAGGGTTTTTAAAATTCAATTGAAAAATCATCCTAGTGTTGGATACTATTCAGGAAAAGACAATTTTCTGCTTTCGGATTCAAAAAGATACTTTTACAATGCCATTACATTGTTATAACGATATAGTTTGTAGTCATCAACACTCGACACCATTTCTAGCTGCACCACTCCCATGTACATGTTATGTGAATACAAAATTAAGCGAATGATGGAAACCTCAGAAAGTTTGCACATGTTTCTTAAATTACCACAGACTGGAGAACAGTACAGGAGGGGAGCACTACAGACCTCCCTAACTAAACTGCACCACCTAAAAATGGCAAACTCAAAATAAAAAGCAAAACAAAAAAAAAGCAGCAGACCCAAGGATAATTACCACTTGTTTCAATGCTATACAATACAATACAATAAAATAAACCAGGTTGGAAGAGACCTTCAAGATCATCGCGTCCAACCCATCAAACAACTAGATCATGCCACCAAGCACCCCATCAAGTCTCCTCCTGAACACCTCCAATGACGGTGACCCCACCACCTCCCCAGGCAGCCCATTCCAATGGGGAATCACTCTCTCTGTATAGAACTTCCTCCTAATGTCCAGTCTAAACCTGCCCTGGTGCAGCTTGAGACTGTGTCCTCTTGTTCTGGTGCTGGCTGCCTGGGAGAAGAGACCAACCTCTGCCTGGCTACAACCTCCTTTCAGGTAGCTGTAGAGAGCAATAAGGTCACCCCTCAGTCTCCTCTTCTCCAGGCTAAGCAACCCCAGCTCCCTCAGCCTCTCTTCATAGGGCTTGTGTTCCAAACCCCTCACCAACCTTGTTGCCCTTCTCTGGACACGTTCCAGCAAGTCAACATCCTTCCTAAACTGAGGGGCCCAGAACTGGACACAGGACTCAAGGTGTGGCCTCACCAGTGCAGTGTACAGGGGCAGAATGACCTCCCTGCTCCTGCTGGCCACACTGTTCCTGATGCAGGCCAGGATGCCATTGGCCCTCTTGGCTGCCTGGGCACACTGCAGGCTCATGTTCAGCCTACAATCAACCAGCACCCCCAGGTCCCTCTCTGCCTGGCCGCTCTCCAGCCACTCTGACCCCAGCCTGTAGCACTGCCTGGGGTTGCTGTGGCCAATGTGCAGAACCCGGCACTTGGATGTGTTAAATCTCATGCCATTGGACTCTGCCCATCTGTCCAGCCTGTCGAATGCTGTAAGAAGGAATAAAGTTGTCAGGAGTAAATGTCAACCCAATGGGACACTAACCCTGAAAAAGTAGTGGTAGGACAGAATTTGTATAAATAAAAACAAATTTAGCCACCATCTCTATAGACTTCTGGGCAATACTTTACCATCTTAGGAATGTTTCCTAATTTCAGACAGTTCCTCACTGAAAAATGCAAAACAATTCCATGCAGGGATTGTTCACCCTAAGGTCTGCACACTGTTCTATACTAACACTTTGTGATTTTTTCCACATGCATGTGAAGTGTTCAAACCTGAGATCAATGACTATATACATTGATGACTATAAACATTTATGATAAAAAATTATTTTTCTGAATAACTAATTATCACTTAATTCTTGTAATCTGCTATATTATGCTTGAAAAATAAATTGAATTCCATTCTTATTTCCTGCTTGAATGTAACCTCAACTATGAGGTTGAAGAACTTTTCCCCCACCTCCAATTCTCCTCTAAGAAAACCCCATCTGATACTGTCAGAAGAATTATGAGGACAGCCAACCATCATGCATATATCACAACCTGAACAAAGGGTAGTTTACTGCTATTCTCCAGTAACAAGGATACTGCTGTAGAGAAAAGAAGTATATCATACTAATCAGGCAGTTATGGAAACTATGTTTCTCATTGAGCATAAACTGGCAATTGCTACCTGAAGGAATCACCCTAGGTGTTTTGAAGTAAATTAAAATTCTTCTCTAACAACTAGTTTGTGCAAAAGTCCCGCTGGGCAAGCTGATCTTTCCATGTGCATTTTCCATTTTGCCTGCATTCAGTTAGATTGCAGGCGATTTGAAATTTCTCATGGGATAGCACAGCTTGTGAAGCTTTTGAGCAGTAAGAATAAAGGCAAATGTTCTATCACTAGCAATGTGAAATCTTTGCACACCTTTTAATGTTTATTAGCCCAGTTGTAGACAAAAACACCAGGTAATTAGGTGGGTAAAAAACTCTCAAGTGTACAATCACATTCCCAATAACTACTTTGGAAACAAGTCCCATAACAGCACTCAGCGATCTGAGGCATCTTTCATCCAAAGCCTATTTCACCTATCATGTTTATGACTGAAATGCAGTAACTGTGAAAAACATAACAATGGCTTAATAATGCCAAGCAACCAGGTAAAGTTTACAGAGAGAAAGGACAATGAGTTTCAACTCATTTCAATCAATGGCAATTCAAGAAGAAAAAAAATTGACTGAATTCATTTTAACCAGAAAATTCAGCTGGAGCCACTCTCCATGTTACAAAGCATATAGCTGGATCTGCAATTACAACTAACTGGTCAACTAGTTTTATCCAAGAACTCTCTCTTTCAATGTCATATCATCCCCTAATCAGTGTTTCACCAGCTCAAGGTAATTTACATATGTGCATAGCCCCATTTAAAAAAAAAAAAAAAAAAAAAAAAAAAAAAAAAAAAAAAGGGGGTGGGGGGGTGGGGGGAGTAGGGGTAGGGGCGTGACTGGGTGATTATCCACATTCTTATTTAGTCTTGATGAGTCCAGGTCTGTACCCTAACTTATAGCCCATCTTGGCAGCTGTGCTCATTGCACTGATGCCTTTGCAACACTTTGCTCAGGAGAGAGCCAGCATGACAGACTCAATAGAAGTTCAGGTTCCTGTGCAGTGGAAAGGTTTTAAGAGGAAAGGAGTTTTAGTTTCTGTCCCTCCATTCTATCATAAACTGTTTCCACTTCCATTTCAAAGCTTAATTTGTGGATTATTTCAGTCTCTTTAAGTGAACACTGGAGCAGAACAAAAGAGAAATAATGTAATCCATTATCAGTAGTAACTGAGAGGCCACTGTATTAGTCTATTACCTTCCTCCTGAGACAAGTGCCTGCCTGTCCTAAATTGAAACGGCTCCTGAAGGTCAGGACCATTGCTGGGCCAAAGATTAGATCTCACAATTGGGTCACACATGCAGCATAAACAGTTAACAACAACTTGATATCCCTTGGCTGCGTATGCAAGAATTTACTGTAATCCTGTTTAACTGCTGACAATCACTGGATCATATTTGTATTTTTCTACACTTGGCAGAATGATCTGCATGCATTTCAATATACACAGGGCACAGGTTCGGCCATCTGTCCATAGATGTCAAACAGACATTTTCCAGTGACAGCATCTGGTTTCTCAACAAAAAGCAGTGTGTTTGCAGCTTTGGGCCTGCTACATAGTAGGGCTACAGATGCATCTTCTAGAGTCAGCTGAAGATGAGGATTCCTGCTCCCTGTGTAAAACATAGCAGGAAATACATGGTCCTGCACAGAATCAGGAAAAGGCAGTCTGAGTTCCTAATCTGTAACTAACAGATTATGGCACATTCTCATCTGCATAAAAACTTTGGCCCTTAGAAACTAAGAACCATACATATTAAAAATGGTAGTACACATGGATATCATTCAAGACTGTCTATACTTCCTACCTAACACATGTCAAACATGGACAAAAGTTCTAGTGTTTCCTTAAGAGCAAGATCCAACAAATGAAAACATGAAGCCCAGAATCAAAGATTGAAGTCTCATTCTGCAAAATCTCTGCAGAAATATGGCATAGGACTTTGCATACATTCTATGCCATTTCATTTGGTGTGACACTAGTAAATGAAAAATGTACTTAAGAATCTGGAGGACCGGGAACCAGCTTGCAACGAAGACCACAAAAAACAGTCATAGAAAAGAAGCTGGCTGCCAAGTCTAATTTGTCACATAATTATACCACATGAGGCAGCAACATCCTTTTAAATTACCTTTCAGGCAGACATACATAGATAATTTTGGCAAACAATCTAAGAGAATATATGTAACGCCCATTCATGTACTAAAACTCACACAACCCATAGGAAAATACACAAAATCTTTGCTTAATGCTGCCATGGCAGCACAGCATGTGAGAATGCCTGCAGTGATTGCTTACCCCATACTATTCTTAAAATTAACCCAGCCATGTTCATGGGCCCAGTACAGAAACAAATCCGTACAGATTGTACAATCTTGACAGAACTAGAAGCGCACAGAGCAGACAGTGAGTTTGTGGTAGAGCATTTCCATGCCATACTCATATATGTGCAGGAAAGGGAGTATCTTGCTATTATACCAGCAGGCCTAAAAGATGTAGTAGTATGCTAGCTCCCAAGTGTCAGAAACAAATATGTCCCACTGGAGGACTACATTGATTCAAGTGCAGAAAAGATCTCTCATGTACAGATGCTGCTTGTGCTCTGTTGCAGAAAACCACAGCAGGAATTTTATGTTTGAACATATGGACAAGTTAGTCATGCCCTATCTATTCAGAGAAACAAACAGAGACAGGCTGGATAGCTTGCAGGGCAGAACAGCTTTTTTATTTTCCTGCAGTCCAGTAAAGGCCATAACAGTGGCACTGAATTTCTATTTTAATCAGTTAACAGAAATAATTTCTTATTGTCTGGCCAACTGAAGACTAGAGAGAGAAAAAATTTTACCACATGTGACATGGTACAGAACAGATTCAGTCCTTTTCAGCTTTCCTCTGAAAGCCAAGCGCTCTGCTTCTCTTCCTAAGAAAAGTCTCTATACATTGCATATCTTTACAGCAAGACTTAATTGCCTTCAGCAGAAACTCACATTTCATACCATACAAATTTAGTGTTCACTGAGCCCTGACAGGTCAAAAGGAACACTCAATACAAGATTGCAGAGTGTTATATGCTGTGCACAGATATGTGACCTTTTTCCTGGAAGAAGATTATGAATTTTGGAGATACAACAAAGCCTGAAGATGCAGTGTATTGAGTGTAACAGGCTGACTTCTAGAGAAGAATTTAAAAAATGTTATTCATTATTCAGGACAGCTTAACAAGTTTATGTCCTTTTCCATCAGCATAGTGCAAGTGCTTTATTATTCATCATGAACTGGCACCAGACCACCTCTTCCAATACATTGCCTTTCAAATATGATAGCTCTAACCTGGAGAAAGAATAAAGGCCACAAAATCCATTTCTTGCATATGGGTCAGACTCAGGGTTTGCCCTCTGTTACTTAGGGTTAGGGTTCAGGGTTAGAGTTGGGGGTTACTGTAAGGGTTAACGGTTAGGGTTGGGTTTGGGATTTGGGTTAGAGCTAGAGTTAGGCTTTATCTCTTACCATTTTGGAAGACACAGACTCCTAACAGCCCTGAGCTTGTCAGTGCAGCTAGCACCCAGCTTACTAATAGGTCGTGTGATTTTCTGTCATTTTGGACCACCTGAACTGTACTTTCTTCTGTGTTTTATCTCACTCAGAGAGTTTGGAAATCGTGTGTTTCGGGACCTTTGCCTTTCAATCTAAGGACTTGAGAGCCGCCTAGTGGAAGCCTCTGTCTGAATATCAAAATTCAGTGAAATGTCTTCCAGTGGATTCCACGTTTGTCTTTTTTACAGAAATGGGAATTGGAATTCAGTGCTATAGTCCATCTATGACAAAAACCTTTTCTAAACTCACAGATTCCAGCATTAGGCAACCTCATCATGTAGTGGCCAGTACTACTAATAAGGAACTTAATTCTCCAGACCCATGTGTAAACAAAATTAGAATACACAAAAGACAATGATACACTGCTTATTATTAATATAAAACATCATTATGGGTCATCAGCATCAAAGCCTACCAAATTGGGCAACCTTAAACTAAACTGCAATTCCAAAGAAAATCCCATTTCAGATAATTATCTCTTTTCGTCTTGTTTTGCATATAATACATCTGATTAATGATCATGAAATGCAAAACCCACAAGGCACTCATGTATCACTGACGCATCAGTCTAAGCAGCAGTTATTCTAATCCATGTGTGTATAAAGTCAGTAATGCAGAAAGCTATGTTAGACTACGTTTCTGATGTTTTCCTCTGTCTTTTATTGCTTTACATGTAGAGGTTAACTAAAGACAAAACCCATAATCAACCCTGCTTTAAGCCAGTCAACTTTAGGAGTAAAATCTGACCTATATGTGTATTATTTAGATCTATGTGATGGGTCTATGGGCTTCCCACCTATTTCAGGGTTTTAATAACACAATGCACAGCATTAGGATAGCATATGCTGCTCACTAAAAGCCAAGACAGGTTATGATCTGCCTGCTCTGACATGTTGTGTCATGAATTGTGTCAAGTCACATGCTTACACAAGCAGTCAGAAGGAAAAGGAAAGCTGTGTGAGGAAAATAGATGTAGGGGGAAAAAAAGTAGACAGAAAATAGTGAAGAGGTGGAGAATTCTGAGAATGAGAAACAGAGACATCCATTTTGGCTTCAGATACAAAGGGAAATGCTAACATCCTAACACATGGTTTCCCAGCATATACATGTATATTTCCACATAAGGCATTCAGTCATGGATATTATGAAAAAGAATAAATAAAAACTGCCTCAAATGCAACAGACTCATTCAAGTTAATTATAATTAATTTTTAATCCATCCAAAGTAAAATTATTATTCTGAAAGAAGAGACCTATCCAGGACTCCATTAGATTGACACAATGTCCTCCATTAAGGACATTGATTTTAGCTGGAAAAGTACTAGCAAGAAAATAGAGGAAGGAAAATATTTTTAATTTTTTTAAATTATTATACCTATGGTTTTCAGTTCTACTGTAATTAGGCTGAACTCTGGAACTGAAAACAAGTCCTTTAGATTGTTTTACAGTAACAGCTGTGGCTGTTGAGCTAGCTACAAACATTATACAACAGATCTTCCTGTGAAAGAATAACAAGTGCTCCACTGACTTTGAATCCACGCTGACTTACACCAAGTACACACTGCACATTGTTGGTCACACGGGAAAGCAGATGGGAGGAGAAAGGAAGGAATATAAATTATTTTCATGTGTATTTAATAAAATTTGGCCTACAGGCTTTAAGTGACTCAGTACTGAACATCTGGGATAGATCATAGGATCACAAACTGGAAAGAAGTCATCTGGCTTCTAGAAATAAACACATTCAGTTCCTCTTCCACAACTTTGTTGCTGATAAGCTGCAACAGCCATCTTAGGGCTGTTTAATACTTGCAGACACAGGATTTTTCACTTTTTAGTAATTTTTAGCCTTACTTTTTCACACTGAGGCATCAGACAACTGCTAGATTTAATTTAATCATGGACCAGCAATAATATTTGGGACTGCCCTCCACACACAGACAGACATTAAATTCACTATTATTTTGATGCAAAATTTTATGAAACAATGATAGCCTTGCAATTCCAATTTTTGTTAGTTCCATTCCTCACAAGCACCATGGGAGCAGCACAATACCTGATGCAAGATGCAGCACTGATGAACTACTTAGATCGGCGTTTCCTGTCTTTGGAGGTATGTGCTAACTGTATCCTTCTGTAAACCCCTAACTGCAAAGAGGTTTGAATGTTCTGCCATGTGAGTGAACACAAAACAGTTTGTATGATAAACAATATCAGGAAGATACACTTCCAGCTTTTTCAAATAACTGGGTAAAATTGTAGCTAAATGTTTAATTATAACAACTCCTAATTACCACATCATTATTTATTGCAAGATATCATTTCATAGTGTTATATTTTTATACTGTTAGCACTTGCATTATTTTTACAGCATTGGTGAATGTAACTAAATATGCAAATGTCTATAGTACTATCACAGTCCATCCTAGGGAACAGTAAAAACATGTTACTACCAATAGAAATACTGTCAAGTAGTAACAGGGAGATAGAACTTTATCAGGTATGTTTCCTAAGTACAGATGAACCTACCGGGAAGAGCAGCTTAAGACACATTAATATAAACCAGGATTGTATCTGCACTCTAATCTGAAACTGAAATTACAGCTGGGAGAGTGAAACAAATAATTGTTGTTATCTAAATGTACCAGTACCAGCTTCTTTTTCTGCAGTAAAAAACTACCAGGACTGCAAAACACCTTTCCAGTATTGGCATGCTGTCAGCCGACACAGTTTATATTAAATCACTAATGTGTCCTTGGCTTCTGCCTTGCATTGACAGACTTCAGAGAAGTTTTAACTTGCCTGATCTTGCTCCCCTTCTCGCACAAAGCTCTCATTGATCTTAACTTCACAACACAGAAAGAATTAAGGATTAGCCTAGTATTCAGTTCCCATTGTGTAGACTGAGGTTTACATTTTCTTAGCCACTACAGGAATAACTTCACATGGTTATTTCCACACATTTGGCACCCATTAAAAATCATACACTTCCACCTGTGGAATTTGGTGCAAGGGGCACCAAAGTAAAGGAAAAAGGGTGAGGCAGATATGGAATAATAAACTTGAAAACATTTAATATAAAGTTTTTGTAGGAAGTGTTTTATCAGCTATGTGGGGACTTTATGGTCACATAAATGGGGGGGATGGTGTCACACACAGAAACCACAGGTCACTAAACAAACAAACCACCACACGGCGTTGCCATGGCACACGTGCATACCGCATTAAGTATTCAGTAAACTCAGACATTGCCTAGTCAAACACCACCTTAAAACAAAATAACTGAAATCTGTTCAAAAAGCACCAAATCAGAACACCTAATCTAGCAGTTAGATCTACTATAATTGTGTATTTGTGCTTAAATATTGGGTTACTGTCCTCACTTTCCCAAAGGAGCAGTTGGGCTTCTATGTTCAGGCCATCTATTATCTTTAAAAGCTGCTGCATTGCAACCAAGAAAACACTTTTCTTGCCTCTAAAAATGTTGATGGTTTGAATATAGGTATAAAGAAATGTCTAATGTTTTTGGGGTACTCTTAAATACCGACATAATTTTGACCCCCACCCCCAAACCCAAATCTTCTCAAATATAGAGATGTCAGTATTTCCATTTCCCATCTTAAATAGATGAAAAATAGCCACAGAAGATACTGTCTTGGTCAGAAGAAATACATTTATGTGAAATGTTCATACCTGCAGATTTTCTACAGAAAACTTTTTAGGACTGCTTCACCAGTGGTCCTACAGGACTTTTTTGCCCAGAACTGTGAATGCTAGTGCCAGTCTAACACAGCCTCTTCACATAGATAAACAGCAACAGACCATTGGTTTGAAACAGATGGGGGCAGGGGGATCAGAAAGGAGAGAATAGCACTGTTTTTAAAGTAATCATGAATGAGGTCATAATCTATATGGAATATAACATATATCTATGTCTTTTCATCCTTTGTTCTACCTCAAGAAAAGGCTGGAAAAATGCAACCAAGACATACTAGATTATGTGGAAGAATTCCGAGACTTTTCAAAGATGGCACTGTCACGCCTGGCGGGACTCAATACTCACAAGGCTGAGGTTAAAAGTGAAGTAGAGAATTTGCTAGCAAGAATTGAACAAGCACAAAGGGACATAGACTATTTTGGATCTGTCAGAGATTCCAATACATGCATAGGAGTACATGAAGACCTGGTGAAACAGCAGCTGTCTGAAGCAGCAGAAGAAAGAAAGAAACTTAAATCCATGCTTAATGCAAGTAAGAATGGTTTACTTCTCAGAACTTCAACGTGAACAAGATAGTTCTCTAGCCACTGTGTGCATGCCAGTACAGGGATAACAAATTTTCACAGGTTATGTGAGTACCACAGATAATTGGAAATATTAGACTTTAAAAAGAAACAAATACAAAACTAAACTATAAAAAGGTAAGGGAGAGGAAGAGAAGAAAGTGCAATTCAAAGATTTGTTTAGCAAATACTCTTCTGCATATCAAAAAGGTAAAAAGCCTCTGAAGGTGTGCTCCTGCAAAGTCCCAGAAAAAATGCCAGTACATTTCTGAGTATTGCAGCTGCTTTTTGGAGCAGACAGGGGTCAACCCCCAACTTAAAAGTGAATCCATACATTAATAAAAATACTTGAGTTGATAAAAACACTGCTACGATTTGCATCTGGTTTACTGCCCTCTGTTATTATTTGTCTCCCTCTCCTTTTCATGTACTTTATCAAGAGAGCACAGTGGCTTTGCTGCAAGTAAAGCTCTGTTCTGATTTGAAAATTAAGCGTTAAGGCAGTAATAAGAATAGAGACACAATCTATACTCCTTTAAAACAAACTATGTTTTATCATTTTAAGCATCTGTACCTTAAGAAAGTTGAGTTATATTGTAAATTAGATAATGTAGATACATTTTAAGTAGTCTGTTTTGTTTTCATTCAAAAGTATTAAGAAATTTAAAATAAACAATGAGAACTGCAAAGTGCCTTTTCTTATAAAGTGAAAGATATTTAGCATCATTAATTACAAAATTCCACTAACTCCAACAGAATTAGATGGATTTAATTTTACAGATAAGCTTACACTTTGTTTCTTAAACTTTTCCAGCAAGAGTATTAAGGCAGATGGTAATAGAAGAAACCACAATGCTTCTAAGCTCTAACTCTACACCACAAATGAGTGCTCTGAATATCAAGATTTCTTTTTTGTCATATATAGATTTTTTTTTTAACATTAGACATTTTTTGAGAGGCAGAAAAAAATTAAACTCATTGTGGCAAGGACACTTTGAAAATGGTATCTTTCTGAGCATTTCAGAGAAGAAAAAATTGCTTTCCATTTTCCCTTGTTGGAAATTACTGCTTTTAATTTTATTGCAGCGGTTCATAGCAACTCTAATTTTATCAATACTAGCCAGATGCTTGTCTCATTGAAGTCAATGGCAAAGTTATTCCCTGTGTAAATTTTACAGAACTGAGGAAAAAGTAGCAAGATCCTCAACTTTAGCAAATAGCAGCTCTGCTTCTTTGCTATCACATATTTCTCAGAAGTGAGGATTATTTTTAGAGTGACTCAGCAAGCTAGCAACAAATGTTTTTAAAATCCTAGCTTCATTATTAGTTTTGGTTTAGGTTCACACAGACTTGAAAATAATAAGTACATTCACTGTTTTTATATGCAGTAGTCAATTCCTCATCCTGCTTTGGGTGGGAAATGGGAAATTATCCTCTGCACATTTTGGGGCACAACAAGAAACAGTGGGCTTTTAAGGTATAATGGTGGAGAATGTGGAACAATTTTGGTAAACTTTTTGTCCACTGTGGATGTCTCTGTTTCTCACTCTTCCTCCATGCTATTATGAAAGCCAGTAAGTTGTAAATCTTTTCTTAAGAAGAGAAACTCTATTGACAGATTTCAGATAGCAATCTGGTTACTTCTGCGGAGCAAAATGTTGCTAAGGCTGGCTAGGTTTTTTACTTATTATTATTCAACATCTGTATGCTTTTAGACTCTATATAATCAATAAATTTTAGTTTTGGGAAAACTATTGTGGATTTCTCAGGGAAGGTGCAGCCAGAGTGAGGACTTCCAAGAAAAAGAAAAAAAAAAAAAATCAGTGTTGTAACAGCAATATCCCAATGCTTTGGTTAGAGGGTATCGGTGCACACAAATGACATAAAGGTTGCTTTCTATGGGCAACTGGAATCTTGCCACTGACTTCAATAGGTTCGTATCAGGCCAAACAGAGAGGATGGTTTTGCTTTCTTCATTTAATCCACTGCCAGAATTTCCTGCCTTAGGGCTTTGTTTGCTCTGTTTACTAAAATGGCTGCACTTCACTAAAGGCAATTCTTTAAACTTCAAATAGTGTCTCTAGTAATTTATGAGTGTCTTTAGTAAGCAATCTTGCTAATATGTTTTGCAATAGAGGTTTTTCTGGAAAACATGGTACTTGATAAATATCTCGGTATTTGAATCTTCACAAGCTTGGTGCTTTTTGGTCTTAAACATCTGTTCAAAGTGGATACAAAATGTAACAAAGCCAAAACTATGACTCCCTCTCTTGTGATGCTGATTTTATCCCTACAGTGAGGTAAACATCAGCCATGCTTCTAGCATGAGAATTGTTATCACACACACATCATACCAATTTATTTAAAGACCACCTTAATATATGGGCATTATTTTATGATCTATCTATTTGTTCTAGCTTCATTGTGCTGCAGATTTTGGGAAAGGGAATGGGACAATAACCCACTGATTTGGCTTTCTCTTATTACTTATTTTTAGTTGTCCTTTTTTCTTTCTTTATTATTCTCTTTTTGTTTGGTTGGTTGGGTTTTGTGTTGTTATTATTTTGTTTGTTTGCTTGTTTTGTGTTTTCCCT
The DNA here is from genome assembly GCA_033816785.1 of Picus viridis. NCBI lineage: Eukaryota > Metazoa > Chordata > Aves > Piciformes > Picidae > Picus > Picus viridis. Next base: position 11,588,576 of record CM066584.1, on the reverse strand, counting down.
TTCATTCATAATATAAAGGCTAGGTGAGCACAAGACAGTTCCTGAAACAAAAATACTATATACACAGCATAACAGGAAAATTTATTCTAATTTGCATGCCTTCAATAAGAAATAAATTTGATTATTTTACTGTATTCATATAAAGCAGAAGTCACTTTTGGGAAGATAAAACTGCAGCCTTGTAAAAGAACTGACAAGAATAATCAGAATCACTTAGTGTCCTCTCAGGTACACAAACAGAATCCCATTTGGATAACACTGATCTAACAATGCAGAAAACAACACACTGTGTAGCTGAAGATATGCAGTCTCCTTATCACATAAAATTAGCTTCAGCACTACCACAGCCATATTGCTGCCACCTTTACTCATATATAGAGTCTGTGTTATAGATGGATTAAAGGGAAATTAATTTAAAGAAAACAAACTAATATTTTTTTGTTGTTTGGGTGTTTGCTTGCAGGTTGTGACCAAATGCTTGCAGGTATTAAGTCCCTAAAAATAGTTAAGAAGACTGAAGATAAGCATGGCTCTTGGATGAAAGATCCTGGCAAAAAGCATGCAAAGATTTATTTATTAAATGGTTCTGTAAATAACATTATTTTGGAGTTTGCAAATATCATGACATTTATGGAAAGTAATCATACACTAAAAGCTCACAGAGTCCCCTTGCCATTTCCCTGGGAAGGAACTGGCCACATCATATATCAGGGTTTCTTGTTCTATCACAGATATGGCTCCTTAAATGAGATAATTAAATTCAATATCCAGAGAAGAAATATAACTGACCAAATGCTACTGCCAGGGGCTGGAAGGATTCCTGTCTATCAGCTTTCTCCGTCTACAAAAATAGATCTTGCCATTGATGAGCAAGGGCTTTGGGCAATTCATGCAGAACCAGAGACTGAAGGGAACATTGTAATTACTAAAATCAATCACAAAACCATGGCAGTAGAGCACACTTGGGACACATCATGCAATAGCAAGGGTGCTGAAGCAGCTTTCATGATATGCAACACACTCTATGTTGTCTACAACTTTCCTGGTGGAGGCACCTCTCGCATACGATGTGTTTACGACATTTTGGAGACTGTAAATACTCATGAAATTCCAGTATTACATTTTCCAAAACTTCAAGGTAGTCATTGCACTATACATTACAATCCTAAAGAAAAGCAGCTCTTTGCTTGGCGTGATGGATCCCAGATCATTTACAAGCTTCACACAAGACAAAAAGTTTAGAAATTTTAGCAACTTTTCAAATATGCTTAAAAGCTAGCAGTCTCATGTCACCACGGGCATTAAAGTGTATTAAAATCACATTATTCCTACCTGTTACATAAATTCAGGCTTACACACCCCAGTGATCTTAAATATCCAGTTAAGAATACGCAAAGACTCCATTAATATGAATGACATGACGACTACATATCCACAAATAAACAACACCCACAAATGCTAGTCTTAAAGACTAAGGTTAATTAAAAACAATAATAATACACCCCTGACAGGTTCTCTTCTTATCAAAATTATATATCCTACTTCAGTGCCACAGAAATCAAACCAGAAGTCCTTCCTGCCCAATATTCACTGACTGACAACCTTCACTACCCTGAAGTTCATTTTAGGAAGCCTTCTGGTAAGCACTATAAAATCACATGTTTCAAAAGAAATTATTTGTAAAATTTTACTCAGGAGGTTTATTATATTATAAAGCATAAGAGTAAATATGCTTACAAACATGGTTTATTATTAACACATAGCTGTACATTGCATCAAGGCTATTCCTAATCATTGAACTTCTAGGCTATATCTATGAAATGCCCACATTTTTGCTATCGTTATAGCTGTAGAGTCCACTTTTAATCCTGTTACTACATTAGTTGCATTTAAATATTCACTTTTATCAGCTTCAATTTGCCACCTTTCAGGGTTTCTTCAGCATATCAATGCTTGTGTCAGAAGCAATGTACCTAGATGATCTATTCTTTATTTGTGGTGGGTTGGAGTTTCCCCCAGCATTAACTTTTAGCCAGACTAACTCAGTTAAAAGCAAATGAATCTGTATTTACAAGCAAAAACTATACTCTACAAAGGAATGCAATGAATATCTACAAAACACACAGTATTTACAATATTATACAGATATTTACAATTACCAAACAACATGAAAAACCCCACTGGTCAAAAGACCAGGAAAGATGTCTCCCCGCAACCCCAAGCTCCCCTGTCCCAAAAGAGAGAGAGGAGCAGAGAGAGAGAGAGAAAAGCAGTGGGTTAGACTTATCCGAGGCCAGCCAGAAGCACGTTATCTCTCCCACAAGCAAAGCAAAACAGCCAAGATCAGAAGAGAAGAGAAAAGGAATGGGAAAAGTCAGGAATTGTTATGGTACAGCTCCTCTTATCCCGGACATTTATCCAATGAATTTGTTTAGAATAATCTTTCTTTTCCTTTTTACACCCAACAGTGATTTATTTATGTTTTTCTACTTTTCTGCTTGAAATCTGCAAATAAATGTTAAAGGCCACAGCCTAAAACAACCACAGTATTGTACCCGATTCGAAAATGGTTTACATATAATTCTGTTTCCTTTCTTATCAGTCCTTTTCTAGCATCTAGCTGTAAGGAATTTTCTCAATACTTCAAATCACTTCCATTGCTCATAGAAGACTCTTTCTCATCCTATCCTCTGACTCCAGCAAAATACCTGTACAGAAAAGGTCACCCTGATGAGCACAACTGCACAAGAGAGGGCACGCCCCTCGTCAGTCCTCATTTTATAAGTAACAGATAAACTCTGGGTAAATATAAACACATTTTGTTTCAAAAATCGTATTTAAAAAAACAACAAACAAACCTTAGGCTTTTGTTTGTGAAATACAGATACTGGGAATTCTAATGACAGCTGTGTTTCTGCTTAATAACAACAGTATCACCAAAATAAAACAAACTACCAAAAACCGGTGCTTGGAAAGGAATCCAAAGCTGTTTGGCAGAAAGACAGTTTTGTTCTTTACACTAAAAGAGCTGTTGTTCTGTTTAAAAATAGTTTCAACAGACAGCCAAACATTGGGGAATGATTTTGAAGAGGAGTTCCAGAAGACAACCAAGAGTGTATGGACTAGAGTGCTGCTCTGCTTCTGGCAAAAGAAACTCTGTTTTTGGAAGCAGCCTTAACAACTAGAGCATTACTACAGCATGTGTTACAGAAGCCACAGCAAGCACAGTTAAAGACATCCTCAGGCTGAAAGCAAGGTGGGCTGGCACTGACTTCTTGTATGACCATGAGTCAAAGACAGAGTCAACTATTTGGCCTCTAATTCGTCATCCGTAAAATTACAAACACAAAAATATAAAATGGTATTGGCCACCATTGAGATCCTTTACTGCAAAAGAATGTGTCATTCACTTAACAAATAAAGGCTTTTGATGCAAATATGGATTGAGTCTGCTCTTAGGAAAGTTAATTCTTGGTCTATGCTATGTGCCACACCATTACACAACAGAGAAAGCCTACATTATTATTTCATATAGAGATTTCAATGTGCAATCCTCAGAAGTTCAGGCAAGGATCTCTCTGAACGTGGAGGCCCTGGAAATCCACACTTCATAATGAAATCAAGGTACTGCCTAATTTCAGTAAAAGGAGAAATTTTGTGTGAATGCACTTCACTAGATTTATTAAATATCACTAGATATCATACTATACAATTATTTTTTAAAATACTGAAACCAAGCAGACACAATAAAAATTTTCGCAAAAATCACAACTGAGGTTCATTTACAAGGAGGAGGAAAATGTCAAGCTTTCTGTTTCCAAAATGTGTATGAACAATCAAACAAGTCAAAGAGCTGGAATTTCCAACTACTAATCCTGATACTGATTTGTTGGTAAACCACTTATGTGCAATCATAAGATAACAATAGAGGGGGCGTTGCTGGATTAGCCTGTCTCATCTACTCTTTAAAATCTCTGATGAGTAATCCTCTTCACAATATTTTTGAGACCAGCACTGACCTTACACTTCATAAGTTTTTTTCTTATCCCTTGCAAAGCCTGTAATTATCTGTTACCATTAACAAATATCCAGGGAGAATCAAGCGCTTTTGTAGGGTTTTAAATATTTAAAAAATAATTTACACAATGCCTATGTCCAACTGAATTTTCTTTTAAAGTTTCAGTCTTATACTGTTTGCACTATCACTGTCCATTTACTTCAACTAAGAATTTGAAGATAAAGTGTGACTGTCATTTCCTGTGTACTTACTCAATTTAAAATCAATATTGTGCCATGTGGATGGATGGCTGTCCCTGTAAGAGCTACAAAACTTTACTTTGGCTTTATGCTCTCACTGTATTTTTCCAAAAGCAATTTTAATATGTTTGGAAGATGCATGCTGATGTAATGCCAGCTTTCCAGTGCAACACATGCATTGTCAACAACTTTGACAGAAAAAAGTTTTCTTTAGCATAGGTGCAAAACTCAGTTTAAAGCCTTAGATTTTCTCCATATGGATCTACAAAACTGAGGGAACAGTCTGAGATCAGATATTTCAGTCCCAGAGGCAATCAGCTCTGAAGTGTGTGCAGAACTCATATCACTGTGGAGAATGTTATCTCCTATAAGAATCTCAAAAGAAAATATCTATTTCAGCAATCTTCTTAGCAGAAACAATTTTGCTGAATGCTATGAATTGCTCATTTTCTCCACCATATTGGAAGCTAGGGACTCATTCCAGAAAAAAAAAAAAAAAAAAAAAAAAAAAAAAGGGGGTATTTTGTGTTCAATTCTTTGGTGACAAAATACAAACACAAACTTGCAGGATTAACAACAGCAGTAAAGTTAAAATGCATTGCTCTAAGTTTACAGAACTTGCATGCAGACATACTGAAACAGCCTCCAGGCTACCCTGCAACCTTTTCTTCTCATGGCATTAGTACCATAAGAACACATTCTCATCCACGATGCACATTTGATACAACTACCTTCTTAGTTGGTCTTGTCAACAATTAATTTCTTACTAAATTTCAGATAAATATCATTAAACCCTCAACTTACTAATACCACAACTTATATGGTATGTAATTTGAATAAATATTTTTCTTATCAAATGTGTACTGAAAACAATGTTTTGCTTTACTAACCATGTATTTCTATTTTTATGCTTTGAAGTGCAAGCACACATATACAAACAGGGAAAAAGGACACACAACTGTACAAATATAAAACACTTCTTACATGCTATCATAGTTTTCCAGGTGAAATCAAAACCATTAAACCACGTATCTTAAACTTATTTCATAACCTGAACAAAGAATACTCTTTTTATTGAAAAAACAAGAAATCTATTATTTTTAAATTAAAGCATTTGAGTTCTGTCCACACACAACCATCCAGCTGCTCCTGCAACGCATCCTCCACTACTCCTGCTACTCTTCCTCCACAGGTTTATCACACATAGCACAGCACTGAAATCCAGGTGGTACAATTACATTGCAATTGATTTTTTTCTAGCTCTGACTTTAGTGACTCCCTGTAGCAGAGCTGTAAGTCAAGGTAGCTGCTGCTTGCCAAATCTTTCCAGCTAAAGCAAACTTTTTGGTGAAATATTTGTATTAACATTTACTGTCATTATGTTTGTCTGATATTATTCACAAGGTTAAATTAAATTCAACACCGTAAGTATTCGTTAAAAAAACAAAAATTCACATTTCATTTCACCCCTGTTTGTTTCTATGCTAAAAGAATTTGTTTGACTGTTTAGTGAGTAACTAGAACACCAAGTGACTGACTATCCAAGAGAAACAATGAGGAATGTTCATAAACAAGACACAAATTCTTTTAAAAAGGAATGCACTACATTCACAGAAATAGGATTCTGATATCTGGCAATGTACAAGTGTCCTGGTTTGAGGCCAGGCAGATCCTCTCTTGCCCCCTGAGAGGGGCAAAAGAATGACACACAAATGGATTGCAAAAGTGATGGAAAGTTTAAATGGAAAAGCAATTAGTGTTTTACAGAAGCGGCAAGCATAGAGACAAAAGAATCCCCAAAGTGTACAGAATCCCCTATAGCACACCCAGAGGCCTCCCAAACACATCCTTTCTCTCCACCTGAGAGTATACCCAAAAGCCCCCAGGGCTCTTTCTTCCCCCTCCACTGCTAGGCTAGTCTCAGCTGGCCAGGTCTGAGACTGCCCCTCCCTCTTCTCCTCCTGGCATTAGGCCTAGCCAGGCCTAAAAGGCCTTGAGATAACACCCCCACCGGTACCCGATAGGGAGCATTGCCCACAGGAGCAGAGGGGGAAGAAAGAGGAAGTGAAAGACTTTACAGCTGGATTTATAGGGTGCAGGATATTATGGGTATGAAATACACTATTTCCTGTGTCCACCTATTGGGCTGTAAGGTGTAACTTGTGTGGCAGCAACAGGAGGCACTCAGCCTAAACTGCTGCAACAAGCAAATCAAAGAAGTTACAGTCACATCCTTATTCATTCCATTATTTCAGGGAAACAAATATTTCTTCTATGTCCAATTGCACTGGTTATTAGCCTTAATAAAACCCCAGCTACTAGGAATGAAAATTTGCTGCAAGCCTGTAGTGTGGACGTTAAACAAAATGGTCTTAGGTGCTAAAATGAAGTTTCAGCAAACCACACAGTTTATCTCTGAAGGCTAAAAGAGGAACAAAGGGAACAGGCAACAGGGAAATGGCCACAAGTCAGACTGCAGAAGGAGCCTTAAGGAGTTCTTTGACAGAAAACCTATATTTTGCAGAAACAGATGACATGACCCTAGGGAACATGTGTATCTACCAGTGGCTGTTACCTATGTCAATCATGATCAATTACTCCTGTTTTCCAAGCTGTGCACACTATGGTACACAGAGTTTATCAGCTACTGGATCCAAGATAATGAGTAGAGATAGGGAGTTGCTTCCTTCCACTGTCGGCTTGGGTTTGGGGGTTGGGTTACCGGGTGGGTTTTTGCCATAGATCTTAGTGGATGCTTGCAGACTGACTCTTAAGATAATTTCAGGATGTTTATCAGCAAAGACTCTGTTATACTTTCTTTATATGTTCCAAATCTTCTTTAATCTCCGCAGAAGGTACCATTCATATTTTCTAGTCACATATTAGCTAAGGTCAGAAAACAGCAAAAGAAAGCTAATCAGTAAACAAATCAAGAACTCAGGCATGTGACTGAGTTCCTGCATATCAGCTGAGTCACAATAACCAACCTTGCCTGCTAGGTTAGGTGCAAGTGGCTTAAGCTAATCTTCACTGCTTGAGAGTTGCAGCAAGTCACACACTGCAGCTCATTTCTGCAGCTAAGCAAAAATGGAGTGTTTTGTTGTATCAGAAAAACTGAATCATAATACCACTGGCTTGAGCTGCTGGTGGTCTGCCTCTAAAATAAAGGTGAATGCATCACTTACTGTATCATATGTATGACTATGAAAAAAGAATGTGTGATAGAAATCACAACAACTGATGACAGAAGCAATGAAGAGCATTATTTGGGAAAAAGAGCAGACAGAAACCCTTGCCTCCTGGCTCAAAACTTCAGGTAAGATGAATGTGGAGGTCTGCTATTATAATCTCTCCTGTGCTTGAAGGTGCAGGATTTTGTGGTGGGTTTTTCTGATTGTGTGTTTGGGCTTGTTCTTTTTTAAATATAAAAAGGTCTTACAGAAAATACAGCTTTCTTGGATCAAGCCTAAATGCTGGCTAGAAGCTTTCACGAAAACTTAAAAATAATATCTATAATATACTATCCATAATAATTGATGTCTTTTGAGTCAAGAAACAGCCTAATAATGTCTTATGTAATATATGATACTTTCTAGTGTTTTTTCTGCCAGTTCTTATCGCAACAAATTTAGACAAATGCCAAATCTCCCAATGTTACAAGTTCAGTCTGACTGAAAAAAGTCCCACAATTCAAAATGTGTTCAGTAAAAAGATGGGATAACAGCTTACATGATAATGTATTTGCAATACGTAAGTATGCAGTAACTTACAGTACAAGCTCTGTTTTCCAGGCTGCAATACACAGACCTTTGCCTGATGGTTAGAGCAAATGCAGGTGTTTTAAACAGCCCTCTACTAGCTTTTCATTAACTATGATAAGCTTCCCAATCAAAAAATTTATAAGATACCTCAATACATGGAGCTCAATACCTCTATATATGGAGCTAGCATTTACCTGGGAGAAAACCTCTCCAAATCACCGGTGCCTGAGTTAAGAGCTGAACACTAGATGGAGCTACAGCCTTGTAGCACCACTGGCGACATTCAGATTGCTATAGATGCCTGAGGTATGATTTCAATTAGCTACACGCAAGCAGTCAGATCAATGCCTTGTTTAAAAGACTTTCAAAATCCTGATCAGAAGTAACGGTATGCTCCTGAAATTTTTTTGTAAGAAATGCATGTGTCCATTAAAACTTCTGGAATATAAACAGAACACTAGGGGAAAAAAACCCAGCTCAACAAGTATAGTACTCTGAGAGGAAATCGAAGCAAGTTTTTTTAAAGTTTATTTCATCTAAGTAAGAGATATCGGAAAGAAAACTCTTGTACTCTGTGTACTGTTATAGAACAGTTCATGCTCTAAACTGTCAGAGAGAAAAAAACAAAATAATAAATTCAGGTTTAGTATCAAGTAGCTATAGTTGTCCTGCAAGATTCCAGGAAATTTTCAAGTGTAATTTTATGCAGAGACAAAATGTCTTCATTGAAACGTTCATCTTGAATATTTCATATTAACTTCACTAAGTAATGACAAGAGGAAAAAAAAAAAAACACATAAACAAAACCAACAACAAAAGCCCAACCAACCAAACCCCCAGTATCTTACCCATTAAATAAAGAGCATACCACATATGTTAAAAAAGGTTTCAAAGGATAAGAGAAGTTTGTGCACCTTACCAGAGGAAATTGGTAACATGACTGGGCACAAATCTCAGTTAAAGACAGGAGAGAACACTCTCTAACAATACAGAAGGGATCAGCTGTATGGAACTGATGGGAAAGGATTCTCCAATACATTGTTTCCTGTCTACAGCTGATTCAACCAAATCTACATGAAAGGAAATCTCTGAGAATTTAAAAAAGACTTATATACGCACCTCATTTTTTTCCCCTCACAAAGAGATTGCACAGTACTTGCAGCTTTCACAGTCTTGCATCACAATGTTTATTCATTGCTTTAATGCTAGTGTTTCATAGCCTGTACAGCCTATGAATAGGAATACTGTGATTTGGGGAAAACAGCAGAATCACACTGTGACTAAACTTTGCTGTAGTCTTAGAGTAAAGCTTTTTGATCAGGAAGGATGTGAGGTCTCAAGTGTCTCTTTTGAGAATTCTTGCGTAAATAGTTAAAAAATCAGAATGGTTGGGACTGAACTTAGTCACGGTGAATTTACTGTCCTTTATAAACAGTAAAAATAAAGTTTTGTAAAAACTTTTCAGCAAATAAAACAGCAGTTCAGAATATACTGCACACTGACGCATCAAAACACGGCCATTTCTCCTGCCTTATAGCCACAAGCATCTCTAGGGAGCACAGCCATTTAGAGCCTGCATCATGGTTGGCCTTGGTCCTTACTTTTCAGTGACTATGAATCATATTGCTGCTTTTCTGTACAATCCAGTAACACCAAGCAGTTTACTATGACATAACAACCAACATGCATAAGCCTAAGCACCATTCAGGCATGCTTGCAGGATCAGGAACAGGGACTGAACTCTAATACAAGGCCTCTCAGCATTGCCAGCATGACCCATAATGTGACTGCGACATGAGGAAGAGAAACTCGTACAGTTAGGCTCCCTAATTTCTAGCAAAATGAAAACAGGCCCTGGTTGTTATATCCAGTTGAGAAAAACAGTTATAGAGGGACATCTGAGATCTCACAGGTAACTTTCTACTGATTTTCAAGATGGATAAAATTAAGATGGTCAATAATGTCCAGCAGTGTTCTGGGGTTCCTAACTTGGGGTTTTTTGGTAGGTCTTTTCTGAGAAGAATGGTTCTGCTCTCCCTGAATAAGCTTCATTGTTATATGAGAAGCAAAGGCTTAACACAATGCCAGCTTTGTGACAGTAATGTGTCTGCACTACTGCAGCACAGAAATAAACCACTCTTACTGAAGGAAGGATTTCTGGAATGGTAATTAGCCAAGAGGCCAGAACAGCTGAGGGAGAAGCTCTGAAACATACCATACTGAGAGAGATACAGAATTAATTCACTTCAGTCAAAATGATATTAAACAGGACAGACAGGATCAACAAGGTAAAGGTAGCCTGAAACCAGGACTCCCTCTGCACTGTAGTACAATAACATTGTAGTAGTACCAGTGCTCCATATATCAAACAATAGAGAAGCAGAACAGTAAAATGATTACGTGTGAATACCACAGTGCAGCAGGAGGACAGTGGTTTATAGTCGACGCTTAGCCTGTGCTGCTCAACCTCCTCCTGGTTCTGCCTGTGCTTCCCAAGGGAGTGGCAATAATTGCACAGCCTCTCTGTTCCAGGCCCCCTCCCTTCACAGCTGTAGGGCAAGGCCATGCTCGCCTTCCCATGCACTGGCTGACACTGCTTTTCCTAGCAAAACACTGAAATACAACATGTACCGGCTGTGTCTTGACTATTCCAGGTCAGGAATAAACAAGAAAGGAGGTAACAACCCTTCCCAACCATAAGGAGTAAATTGGGTCTCAGATGCTGCTTCCACCATATGGAAAACCACCCCGACACCTGTTCCAGACCACCAGGGAGGCTAGCCCAGGAAAAGGAGGGGAAACAAGCCAGTGTTGAAAAAAGCTTTTTACTTTGCTCAGACTGGTCTAAATTGAGCCTTTCCCAAAGGATTTAAGGATAGTGGAGTAAATGAGCAGTGCCATAGTAGTAATTTATGATATCACAAAAGATGAAAACGCTATCACCTATTGTAATCTTGACCACTCCTCCATGTGACCTATTTGACTACCTCAAAGCTGAGAGGAAGGGCAAGAAAAATTCAAAGGCAAGCCAAATTAATACACATCACGTGGATTCTTGCCAGTTTTAATTATCTTTAACGTGTTCAGAGATGTTCACTTCTCATTTTCTCCCTCTCCCACCTTGGGCATGTTTGCTCTGTGAGGTCCAATTCTTTATCTGGAATACCTAGTATGTGACTCATAGACCTGGTCTCAAACCATTCCCTTCACACTGAATTCACAGAAAGGCTGTAATTCCCAGTTTCCATCACATCAGTGAGGTAGCTGGAAAGGTTGTGGAGCTAGGATCTAGAAAGCTGTAGCAAGGGGCAAGCTAAACCTCACCAGTTTCTGCGGGGCACGTTGTAGCTGCTGAAACCGAGGTGCTGAGAGGCAGAGAAGGCTGTAAGGTACCAGACAGAAACCTACCCGAACTCTTGAAAACAGGTTTTGCCTCCGTCCTGTCAGAGCCCAGGCCACACTTCGTAGCCAGGCTGAGGCTGCCGCGCGACCCTTTCGCACCTGCCCGCGCAGGGTGGTGCAGTGCCACCGCGCGAACCCTTTCGCACCTGCCCGCGCAGGGTGGTGCAGTGCCACCGCGCGAAACCCTTTCGCACCTGCCCGCGCAGGGTGGTGCAGTGCCACCGCGCGAACCCTTTCGCACCTGCCCGCGCAGTTTCACCGCGCGCCCTTGCCCCCGCCGCGCAGCTGGCTGTCACGTGGCGGCGGTGGCTGCCGGTCCTGTCTCCACAACCAATGGCGCGGGGCCCGGGCGATGCGTGAGGGAGTCGGGGCGCGCGGCGCACCTGGAGGCTGTGGCGCAGGTGGGACGCCGTGGTACTGGCGCGGGCAGTGTAAGAGGGCGGGCGGCAGACAGGCCTGGCCTGGCCTCGCCTCAGCGCAGGAAGGCGCGGGGGCTTGCGCCGCTGTCCCGGCGTCTCGGGTGTGCCCGTGGCGCGGTGGGGTGGTGGAGGAGTGCCGGGCCGCGTGCTGTCGCGGTCCAGTGGAGGGCACCGTCGGGCAAGAGGCAGGTCAGAGGCACTCCGGCCGCTGACGGCTTCTGGGGCGTTTCGGCCGTTTGTCGTCAGGGAATCCTTCACGAATCCCGCTGCGGACGAGCCTGCGAAGCCTGTTGATTCTGCTTTCTCAATGCTGAGCTCTTGCTGCGGGAGTTACGGGCTCCATGCTGCTGAGAAGACCGGCTTTTAAATAGACGCGGCTCCTGTAAGTTAAATATTTATTCTCACAGGGAGCAAAGCTTTGAAACTTGAGTTCAACTAGCAGTTCAGTAAATAGACAGATCTGTTGACACAGAACAGTCGATTCAGAAACTGCTGTCAGTGATGACATCCAGTTGCAGCCCAGCTCTCTGAGGGGGTAGTGAGGTGCTCTGCCTCCAGCCTGTAACAACATTAATTCAGAAAAGAGCCGGGGGGAGGGGAGGAAGAGGATAGTTAAAAAGATGTTCAGAAAAGGAGAGCTGGAAGATGAAACTGACAGTTACGGTCTGTTTTACCAGCGCCAAGATAAGGGAGTAAGAGTATGAGGAGATGCCAAGTGATCTCCAGTTTCGTCATTAAGCATGCATGTTGTTATGCTATTATATCATAAAAATACCTCTCCCTTAATATTGACAGGGGGGCTAAGGAGTCACGTCTCATGGTACGTGACCATTTGTTCATGTTGCATGGGACAAAGTGAGGAGTGCAGTATTCATTTGGTAGGTCGGTAACTGTGGCTCTGTGTATAGGCGAAGCACAGTATCTGGTTTTGAAGATGTGCAACACAATGTATTTCCATAGGCATAAAGGTCATCTGCACTTGCAGATTTTTAATTGCAGGGTTTTGGTAGGAGGGCAAACAGTGAGGGGCACTTCTCTAAAATAAACTCCAAACTCAAAAACCCATAAACAACAATATGTGAACAGGTGCATGATGGGCTCCAATCTGTAAGGAAGTGTGGAAAGAGTGGATGGGAGAACAAACAAGTCTGAATTTCAGCTTTCCAGGCTTATTGATTTACTTTGCTTGTGTTCCTGAATTTTACTTGGATCTGCTGTAGGAACTTAAACCCAGTAATTCTTCACGCTTTTTGTGTCTTTCTAATGGATAAATTAGTGAAGTAGAACTTGGCAGAGGAAGAGAGTGAAAGGACAAGTTGGGACAAACCTAAGTAGATATGAGTCTTTTTTAAGTGATGTGGACTTACCCTGCATTTGCTGATTGCTCCAGCTGGAAGCAATTGTAAGGGATTCTTGAACCTTCTTCACTTAGTGTAAGAGCAGAAGAACATCTCAAAAGACTCTTAGATTTGTCTTCAGGACAAGTATATCTTGATTCCAGAATGAGGAAAAAAAATTTAATTGTAGTATAATTCGTAATACATAAAAATATTTCAAGTCACCAGTAACAAGACTTAAACTGAGAGGCAGCTCAACACTGATCTTGTCACTGACTTCTGATGTTTAAATCTGTTGTAGATACACATAATAAGTGTGTAACTGTTTTGAAATAATATTAGCATCAGTTCTGAAAATGTAAATGCTTTATTTACATAAGTAGGTAATAATCAAGTGTCCTAGCAAAACATGTAGTAGTTTATCTATTGTACGTCTGGGGTTCTGCCCCATGGAAAGTGCCAAATTAAAGGGAGGGGGCAGGAACTGATTAATCTGTATGGTTTAAGCATGGTGGAAATTGGGTGGGACCATTGTTCCCTGATTCCATGTTCCCTTGCTGCCTTCATGTGCTGTTACGAGAGGCTGAGGAATTGGAGGAATGGTGGCAGAGGGCACAGCTGCTACCATCTTGGTGTCGCTGTGGCAAACCCATCCCTATGAGGACTATGCTAGAAGCAGGGAAGGCAGGTGGGAAGGAAGTAGAGTTGGGCTAAGCATTGTCCTCCAAGCACTCCAACTATATCTGATCTCACTTCATCTTTCTTAATGTGGTACTCGCAGTGTGAAAAAGTGATTGGGGTGTGTTTGTGGAAATAGAGTGTATCAGTGCATGCATAGGCTAGAAAAGTACTTTCTGGATTCCAGAATCAATTCTTTCTGTTTTCTCTGTCATGTTTCTGTTACATAAAGTCTTGGTTTTACTCTGTACTGACTGTGCATGCTCTAAGGTGGCATAACATGACTTAATATGGTAGAGTGTGCTTGAATGTAGGATGGAAAGAGAATAGATAGAAAAATGTAAAGGAGACCTTAAGAATCACCTTCTCTGAATGCTTTGATGGGGTCATCGTAAAAGCAGAGGGAGAAATAGGCTGTGAGTGTGAAACATGAAAAAATGTAATGAGACTGACCCACCTTTTTTCTCCCCTATGTGCAGTCCTGCTTCTAGCCCTCTTGTTACCTAACTTGTTTCCTGTTTGCTTCTTTACAGTCTCGCTTCAAAACAAAGTCCAACAAAAACCTATGAAGCACTTATGCCTAGATGCTACTTTCACTCTTACTAGACTATTCAGAGACAGATCAAACACTTGGTTCACTTTACCGTCAGCTAGGGATTTGTTTGAGCCTCTCAGCTCAAACAAATCAGGGCCTTGACCTGGTAAGATTAGCAAAGGAATCTGCTCTGAAATGCAGAGCTTCAGTGGGGCCTTGCTAGTTAGCAAAAATTCCACCTTTCCCTCTATCCCACCAAAAAAGAGATTAACAGGAATAGGATGAAAACATCTTCTTGCTTTAGGTGTCTGCCGTATGATTTGGAGGATTTAGAGTTTATCCAACCAGAGAAATGCTGCATAGTGAAATGCATTTTGTGCTAATGATCATTCAGTGTAGATGCAAATATGTTGTTGTTCAAGTACTATACCAAACAAGGCTTTTATGAATTTTCCAGAAATAACTAACAGTGTAGAACTAGTAATGCAACAGAAGATAACATTGTTCAGGGCAGTAGATAACAACCTTCAGAAGTCATTTTTCTCTTTTTGAAGCCAAACCATTTTAATATATCTCTGGATATATTCTTGTCACCTCATCCTCGGAGTTAGGTGAATTTGACTTTTTAAGATATAATCTTGAAATTCTCATAAGCTACTGAATAAAGTTTAACTAGCCATGGCTAAATGCTCTTGAAGGGATGCTTGATTACCAGAGTTCAGTACATATATATGATTATTTTTTTTTTCCCCCAATATCATGATCACTCAAAATCTGGAAGCTGTGAACTGGTTTAAGTTCTCTGAATTTTTCCATTTGTCCTTGTATTTTCTGTGCTATGAACTCACCTGCTACTTTGAAAAGCTACAGAATCAGACACTCCCACCTTTGAGCAATCTGTTCTTTAACTTTGTCTAAGCACCAGCTCTGAGGTGATAACATCACTTTCATAAGCTGTAACAGCTTCAATTTCTCCTGCCACCCCTTTACAGTATTTTATAGTTCTCTTAATACATGCACATTAAGCAACAAAATAAAGGTCCAATTTTTGTAGCTAGCTATATGTGTCTGCCTATAAGTTTCAGCATAAGGGTTTAATTTCAAGTCTCTTTTGTATCTTGTAACATTACAGTTGCCTCTCTTGTTCCCTGGATTTTCATGTGCTTATTTGCTCTAAAATCATTTCCCAATAGCATTTTGCACTTACTTGGCAATTTGTTGATGCAGAGAACGAAGAAGTTAAATTGCAAAGATAATTTATTTCTGAAAGAAATGTAGAAAGTAAATCCTTATGACACTGTTGTCAGTCTAGGTCAGTTTGTTGACTTTGTACAGTGCATCTGCCAAGTTACAATGTAGGGGTGTAAAGGACTGTCAATGTGACCTGGATTTTAAACCTCTAATTTGATAACTTGTAAAGCAAGATTGTTATGGACATTACCAGGATTTCTGGAAGACCTGTAACCCAAAGCTGCTGAGAGGAATGAACTGTATATTTTCATACTGATCAAAGAGGAAGATTTGATATTTTCACATGCATGAAGCAGGACATTATTTCTCTGCCAGATGATCAACAAAGTAATGGGAGGCCATTAGTGTTTTTCTGAACTCTGTGCATGTGATATAGATAATGTGGATACTTTATATCCACATAAAAATGTGCTCATGTGTTTAGTTGTATTTTCCAGGTAAAATCTGAAGTAGCTGAAGATAAAAGCTGAGAATTAAATACAGGGGGAAACAGCACTTAGTGGTCTAGAGAGGGGAAAAGATAAGAAACCTGATGATGACAAGATAGTATGTGGCAGGTAACATGCCTGGAATGGTAAATGATGGGTCTGGCTTCCAAAACATTGCAATGACACAGCATGAACAGCTGATTGTATGAGAAGTCTTTTGCATATCAACCAAGGACATGATGATGGTTTCCTGAACCAGATGTGAATTTTGAGAAAACAGAGCAAGAGGCTTGATTCTTCTTCAGCAAAATCTTTAATTGAGCTGGAGGTGTGAAATAGGACTGAGTGCTCAAAGACAAGCTGGTTGGAAGAAATAAGCAGACTCAAAGCCTGATTCTGTTTTGAGTGTTGCTTATCAAATGCTCACTGCAAGTCTCATTTTCATTAAAGCAATGATATGGCTATATGAATATTCATAGAGAATGATTCACTTCTGGTCTATGTCTTCGTATTGTCAAAGATCAACAGATTGTACAGCAGATAAAGTAATTGCTAAAGATAAATGTAAATTGCTGAATTGTAATCCAGATTTCAAGCACTGACAGTATAGGAAGTGCTGTATTGCTTTATACTCTTCTGAAAACAAGTCTGGTTTGTCTGCACGTTCAGAGGTGACTTAGTTGGGGGATGCCTTCTTGTTTCTGTTTGTGCTGCTCATACAAAGAAGTAATTTTGTTTCCAATTTGCACTATTTTAAGATCAAAGTTTGTTTCTGAAGCCTTAGTTTGACAAGGGAAAATATTTGCCAAGTGCCTCTTGGATGTAGCAAGTTATATTTTGTTCCACAATAATACAGCGCAGATGGTAGCATCTGCTTTAATAATGTGTAATCAGAACATCTTATTCTAATGACATTGCAGTAAGATTTATGAATGTGTTTCTGTGATGATGAGAAATTAATGCATGTAATTCAATCATCTCCTAAACAGAAGTATTTTGATGTTTCACTCAAGACAGACAAAAAAAAAAAAAAAAAGTTTCTCTAGCAAAGACCTTGGGAAGGTAAATGCAATATTTTAAATAGGAAACCAGTGCAAAGTATGCTGGGAATCAAAGTTTGTTGCATTTGATCTGGATGGTATTTGCTGTGTGCAGTACCAGGCAGAGGATGTACTAAGATCTTCTTCCATAAAACTTCTCCATCTTTTACTTAAAATGTTCTATCATTGTGTAGTTCATAATGAAATTTTTGTTGTCATTATTGTCCTGTATGTTCAGTGCTTTGGTGGTGTTCCAGGCCATGTTAACCTATATATTAATAAAAACAAGCTCTTAAGAATTGAAGTAGATGATTCAAAGAGGTGCCTTCCAACCTCAACTGTTCTAAGACTCAGTTATTCTGTGGTAACACTCTTGTATGCTTCTTGAGACTCTTCTCACTAGGTTTACGTACGGATCTTAACAATGCAGTTAGCATAAGCTCTTATCTGAATTTAGTATTAATTCCATTCCTTTTTATGTTTTTTCCCCCCAAGTTCCTATGCCCAGCTTAAGGTATGAATTTGTGCTTTGGTTTATTTATGAAATTACATAAGTATAGGTCTTCTTCCAGCGGCCTTACCATCACTCCTTAAACAATTACATTGGCAGATTTATAGCCGCCCAGAAGAAATGGCCAAATTAGTCACTGGATTGAGATGTGCTCAGGACATACATCAACAACTTCAGAAGTCTTTTGTAAGCCTATTAAATGGGTTTTCAGTGTGATGATTTGGATCCTAGGTAAACATGTTCTTCTGTGAGCAAATACAGCTTCTTCATATAATAGGTCCTTGAAGAAGATCTATATATCAAGTCACATATTGATTATGGGCTGCTTTGTGTTCCCTCTAAAGTCTTAATCTGTCTCTGGTCATCTTGGTATTTGTTTTCCTTATAGGATTCAGTAGAAAGACAACTATAAAGGATGTCGCCTTTTTCTTACCACCTTTTAATAATGTTTCGTCAGCTGGCAGGTATTGCAAGTTTCTCTCACCCATCTGAATCTTAAAAATATTAAATGTTGCTTTTGGATATCAAATCACTGTTGTGTCTGTCATGCAGCATTGTCTCTCTGTAAAATGCTTTTTCACATAATTAGAAAATTATGTTAATCCATTAAGTAAGAAAAGTAAATATGATGGGAGAATATATTACTATCTGATTTAGAAAACAGCTGTGACACAACATTTTGATAAATCCTCTTACTTGTCCAGTTCTGCAAGAAGTATGATGTTCTATATTCTGAATAACAGGAGTAAAATCAATGAAATATGTCATTTTAGATCAGGGTTTAACTTGCCGTGGAGAATTTTTGCCTTTTGGTTACACCTGTTCTTTAGGCAGAAAAAGAGAGAATTTTAGGACAGCTTTTTCCAAAGATATTTTTATTAATCTTCAGGAAGCAATCAATATAAGAGTGTTTTGTTTATAAGCAACTGTTAAAATTCCTGTTTTCATTAATGTGGTGAGTAGTATGGGATACAATGCTTTCCACAGTGATCCAATTGTTCTTCTTAGTTTTAATCCAAGCAGATTCACTTTTGTTGAATTTGCTGTTTCTAGCAGAAGTATTTTTTTCTCTTCCTTTCTTTCTTGCAGACACTCGTAAAAACTGCTACTGAAGCTTAAATCTGTACAGAAGTACTCAATACTGTCAGTTCCTCTTAGTGTGAATTCAGCATGTTTGTGTTCACAGATGCAGTGTGGGCCATATTAAACCAGCCTAGTGATGTTCCAGTTATTTATAAATTGCTGCATAAAATATTTCAGAGGGAAGAATGCTAATATGAAACTAAACTTTACAAAGTCAAAAAATCTGTCTTTTTAATAGCAGTTTTAAGCCTTATGTCTTAAACTGAGTTGAGCTAAGCAAAAGTCTTCATATCACACTAATAAAGTTGAGGTAAATTCAGGACACTTTATAACCTGAGTAATTCAAGAGTTGTTAATTCTGTAATGAGAAATAATCATAAGAAATATATTTCTTATTTGTGTCTGTGTAGTCGAACCCAGACCTCAACTTTTTACCTTAGAAATGTTGTGGATAAAAATTGTCTTTTGATTTCAAGTAATCCCTTTTCTGGTTTGTATCTCTGTGTCCTCTGGTGCCAGTTCCTCTACAAAGCCTCACCTACTGTCTCTCAATTTTAAGGAATTCTTAGTATCCTCCACTCTTCTAATCCTCCGAAGTGAATTATTTCTGTCAAGATTCATTGCTTTTACTCTGCATAGAAACACTCACCTATTCATAGTATTTCTTATTGTGGCATTTTTCTGAAAATCAGAAATATGGTGCAACTTGAATGTTCCAAGTAACTTTTGTCATCTCATCTCAACAACAGTACAATAAAAGAAGAAAAAGTATGTGGAGAAGCAAGCAAGTGTGCAGAAAAGTACGGATTTGGGTAGCTCTGGGGAGAGTCTTGCAGGATCATGACTGTGTAAGCAAGGATGTTTTAGGGGAAAAAGAATAGATCTCAAAAGAGACTGTAAGATAGTGGCACAAAAAAGTGAGCAGTGATAGACCACTGTTGAAGTGTTCACTGAAACATCATACAAAATGGAATTGAAATCAGATAAATGTATGGAGGGTAGATCCTTCAACATCTGTGAAGGTGATGGCTCCCATCCAGTCTGTTTCATAAAGTCTCGTGCTAGCTGATTATTTGGGAAGATAGAGCAGGAGGCTGATCTCTATGGACCTGTGTCACACTGAACATTATTAGAGACAGAGCACTGGACCAGACGGACTTTTAGTTGGGATGAGCAGGACTGTTCTTACAGTGTCATAAGTGTTCCAAAAATACATAGCTGCTTTCAGCCTCGAGTCAGATAGATGTGATGGATGCTTGTTTTGATTACACTACAGGCAATAAGAAATAGAAGCTGAGGTATGAGGACCAAAGACTGTATGAGTTCTGAAAACTAAGCCAATTAACTCTGGAGTGTTTGCTCTTTGTTGGCAAAGAAGTTGATTTTTAGAGATGCTCTGTAAAAGTCAAGGAACTGAAGAAATTTGGCCTGCTTACATTTCTTTGAAATATCAGCTCTTTTGGCCCAGTGTTAGCACTTGCCTACTTCAATAACATAGCTGTATTTACAGACTAATATTCCAAATGATATCTGCATAAGTTAATGCAAAATCTCTGTTTCCACAGTGCCCATCTGCACATCTGTAGCCCTCATGGGATGTATACGCATATACTGGATAGATTAACAAAGTAAGTTGTTAGTAGTGCTTCCTCTGCTGAGTTGGTTTGCTAGCAGCTTACTGGGCAAGAAGAATTATTTTCAACTACCTACCCAAAGCTCAAACACTAGGATTTTCTGTAATTAACTGGCCCTGGTCAAGTAGGTTGTTGTGGCCAGGTTGAGAAGCCTTGGTTTCAGAGATTTCAAGTAGCCTGAGAACTATTTATGAACTGTAAGAAATGTTAATTCTTATATTTGGGTTCTAAAGAATGTTTATTTTCTACCAGTATAGTTTGCCTAATTTTTTAGGATTTTTATAGAAGACAGCTTTGAATACTGAGAAGGGCAACAAAGCTGGTGAGGGGTTTGGAACACAAGCCCTATGAGGAAAGGCTGAGGGAGCTGGGGTTGCTTAGCCTGGAGAAGAGGAGACTGAGGGGTGACCTTATTGCTCTCTACAACTACCTGAAGGGAGGTTGTAGCCAGGCAGAGGTTGGCCTCTTCTCCCAGGCAGCCAGCACCAGAACAAGAGGACACAGTCTCAGGCTGCGCCAGGGCAGGTTTAGGCTGGATGTTAGGAAGAAGTTCTACACGGAGAGAGTGATTGGCTGTTGGAATCGGCTACCCGTGGAGGTGGTGGAGTCACCTTCACTGGAGGTGTTCAGGAGAAGACTTGATGGGGTGCTTGGCTGTATGGTCTAGTTGTTGGGTGGGTTGGATTGTTTGATGGGTTGGACGCGATGATCTTGAAGGTCTCTTCCAACCTGGTGTATTGTATTGTATTGTATTGTACTCATGTTAAATATGTATACCTTCAATTTCTGTCAAGATTTTGCCCTCTGTTTTATTCTAACACAGAGTTCATTCATGCATGACTATTGTGTTTGTTTTTTGTAACCATTTATCACCTTTTACTTTACTAAAGCATGAATCTACTTTAACAGGAGCATTCATTAGATTATTATCTTAAGTTTTTCAACTCCTGTGTGTTTTGTTACTTGGTTTGGTTTTTAAGAGGGGGAGAATGCCTTCCCCCTCCCCCCTTTAATTTTAACCAAATAGAAATGGAAACTAGTTGGATGACAAAGGAGCTAAAATAGTTTGTGTATTTTTTCACTTAATTCAATAGTAAATAATGAATGTATTTTTATTTTTAAGATTCACAAAGTTGGGATCCACATTTCTGTTTGTACTATGGTAACAGAAAACAATGATAACAATTTAATTTTAAATTATTATTAAATTTTATTTATTATTAAATTTCTTAAGATTTTATGGTTAACATTTAAAAAAACATTGAAGGAATGAAGGGATTTCTGCTGTTGATGGAACTGCTATGAGAGCAGCTGAAGTGATCTCCCTTTACACATACCATTCTGCCAGCATCACGTTTTACATGTAAGGATGAGACTTTGTACAAACATGAGTCAGGAAATTCAGTTATGGTACCAATAGCAACTCTAACCTAATATCCATGAGTACTGTGGAGGAGTGACTATGAGGTGATTTGTGTCTTAAAGCATCATAAAGTATCAGTCAGATAATTTAGCATATTTTTAAGGGTGCTTTCTTTTTTAACTTTGCCCTGAAATTGAAATTCAGACTCATGCTAGCAAACTTAATGAGTTTATTTTTGAAAACAGATGTTTGGCTTTGACTTTGCTACTTCATAATGCAGTAAATTTAACTACATTCTGTTCCTTTCATATTTTAAATCATATTATTTAGTATGCTCTGTTTAAAAGCAGCCTAGTACTTAACTGCTTCTCACTCTTTTATCCGTGGCATACAAACCCAGTGATTTATCAGTGCCAGGGTGACAGCCCTCTGCCTGCATAAGCTATTTTAAATTATTTTGTTAATGAGCTTAGTTAACTCATTTCCATCATGGAGATAGTGTACTAGTACTGTGCTTCACCTAAGAACTCCCAGCAGTATGTTGTCTACAGACTTTATCTGTTCTTCTGCTGTCTACCTGAAATAGTTCAGTACCAGGTCTTCATTCTCCTTTGGCTAATGTATATTACTCTCTGGAGCTTCCTCCTCCCCCTCAGTGTAGACCCTTTATACTTTCTGTCAGAAAATGTTATTCTTATTTTAATTCTCATTCTAGTTATTATTGAAAAAATGCTATAGTTTTATTTAATATGTAAAAGTTATTCAGTGAAAGAAGGGCTCTATTTGCCCCTCTGCCTATTCTCATGAAGCATATGAAGGGGAAATAGAGTAAGTTGTATATGTACTAACAAATACATTAAATTCAAGCTATAATCAGATTAATTTCAAGCTGGGTAGTCCTGGAGGATGCTGTATAAGTAGTGTTTCTTAGGTGGTTATTTCAGTGATCATCAGAAATTCTTTTGTTCCCAGCAGCTGTGGATTGTTATTTAGAACTGAGGATTCACCTAATTAGAGAGTCATGTTAGGTTCCTAAAGACCAAATCTGCACTTGTAAGGTGGGAAATGACTGGTGGAAATGGTGCACATTAGTTTGCTCCAGTTCAGGAGTCATCTGCAACTGAGAAAAGTGTGGAGAACTTCTGAAGCTTACCCAAGCCACTTGGTATTTCATTACACCATTAAGTATAAAGCAGTGTGATGTAGTAATTTGACTCTTTAATCAGTTTGCAAATATGTATTTATTCTTCTCAGAAGAAAATATGATAGTAGTTATTTAGAAGGCACAGCTAATAATTCTAAGAAGGAATTTGTAGGACACTCAAACTGTGTGTATTAAGGCAAGATCTGAATTCTTGTCAAAAATCACATCTTTCTGTATAACATCGTTCTTGGAAAAACATCTGACTTTGAGTTGCCTAAATGTTCATGTTCTTATCTCTGGACAGCTGCTGCTTTAAGGCAGCCATGAAAGATTCAAATTTAATTAAGGCTTTTCATAATTCTGAAGACCATCTTGCTCATAATGAATATGTCTGTTAAATGTTATGTTCTTCTTGGACACAGTAAGCTATACTTTTACAAACAGAGAGTAGATTAAGAAATTTGCAAGGGATATTGGCTCTAAGCACAACAATTCTACCAGAGATTTTTCATCTTATTTGAAATGCAAATCTCAGATTGGGTATCTCAGAGGGTAAAGCTAGCAAAATATATTTAGGGCATTCAAACCAGTTTGCTCCATCTGCACTTCCTGGAAGATCTTGTTACTTAGGTAATTATAACAAACAGGATTGCAATATTATTTTTTTTTCCCTTGTGGGCTGGGCTCTAAATTAGTATGAGTATATGCCTTAGAAGGGCTGATAATAATTTAGACTTGTATCTGCTTAACAGTAAAACTTTGGCTGTTAATAGTGAGTAACTTTTGCAGATCAGGAAAAAAATTCTTTTCTTCTTAGGGACCAGAAAAGGTGAGTAAAATTAATTCTTGCATTTTCTTGGTGTATAAGTTAATCTAATAAATCCTGAAAGTTAGAATTTGCTAATGCAAAAGCTTGCAATATCAAGTTAGAGTTTTTGTTCCATCCTTACCAGAGCTTTAAAAAAAAATTACTTTTCAAAGTAATTGCATATTCTTATGTAGTGGGTAAGTCATGGTGTTCTGAATCTGTTGATGCTGACCAGGAATGAAAATGGTGATAGGAATTGCAATTAAAATGCCAGCAAAGAGATGGATCCTATTTGAGGATGTCTTGTTATCTAATTTTTTAAAAATTATTTATGTAAATTCCCAGTTGCAGCTGTTTCTGTAGAACTAGACCAGAAATGGTAACTGAAAGCATATGAGATCAAACAAGCTGTTTTCATAGTGCTCAGAACAGTCAAATTGTAAGAAGGGAGTGTCTGGGAAAGTAAGACTTGCCTGAAGCGCAAGCAACAGGTCTGTCTAGAAAAAGATGTCAAGCAAGTAATATCACATTATCTCTCCAGAGCAAAGAACATTGCTTTTACAAAGAAATTATTGTTTGATCAGCAGGTTTTACTCTAGCTTAATGCAGTTAAATTGTAAATACAGTGTGGGTATAGTTGAAAAAATAGGCAGTGTGGGAGCTGGGAGATACAGTGCTTAGTTCTGGTGGTATTTTCCAGTATAACTTTATGGTTTGTGCCAAGGAGTTGATTAAAGGTTTTCTGTAAGTATAAATTTAAATATGTGATATAACATATCAGCATTTTCTGTTTGGGTGTTGGTTTTTTTTTTTTTTCCCCCCACTGCAGATGGTCAAATACTGATGGTAGTCCTGCATCTTGTTAATAACAACTGTGTATAGCTCCAGTATGTGAAGTAGCTACCAGCACAAATAAGAGCATACAGTGCAATCTAGCAATAGAAACTCCGTGCTATTTTAAGTATTAAGTATTTTTCACATTTTTAATCCTTTCTAACTTTGTGCCAGTTACTGTCCTGATTTACCAACACAGCTGGTGGCCATGGATTTCTGGAGAAGGGTTAAGACACTGTGGCCAGTGTCTTAACTGTCACAAAAATATTTTCATCTATGTGAATTGCCCTTAGAGGTGACTGTAATATTTATTTAAATTAAAAATAATTGCATTCTTTGCATTAGTAATGGCATAAATACAGATGAGGGACATTCCAGTGGCATTGGAATAATCAACAACATGCAATGGCCAATACCCATGCCTAGAACCTGCAGCATGTGAAGGATATCTCTAGCTGCTGACAGACCACTGTCTTTTGTGTTGCTTAGAAAGCTGCCAAAATTGAACAGTTTTGAACCACAGATTTGAAAACTTGCTGAATATCAAAAGACCTCTCAAAAAAGAATCAAGACTCTATGAGCCTTTAAAGGCTTTGTTAGTATTTTGAGTTGTTGGAGTGCTACAAAAGTTATGCATATGTATGATCCCTGTTCATTGCTGTGTGGGCACTGGTTTCATGCTTCAGTGATGAAGTGATGTGCAAAAGGGTCTTATTTCTGAGTGAATTTTCTTGCAGGCAGTGAAATGGGCAACATAAATTCTTTTCCCCTTTGAAATGTCATCTGTTGACAATAGTGACTGCTACTTGACTAAGAGTACAGCAACACCAACTCACAAGCAGTGACTAATTTTGGAACATGTTGTTTGCAGTCCTTAATGTCAGAGGGTAACATGAATGTCTTTAACCCTGTTTTAAAGAGGCAGCAGTAGCTTCACATTTAGGTTATTAGAATGGAAAGAACTATATTTTTAATGTCACAAAAGAAATAGCAGAAAGGCTGAATGGGGGTATAGAAAGAAGGAGTAAAAATTATTTCATTGTCATTACTCTTAAGGCAACAATCAAAAAGAGCTCCTGCAAAGTTCTGCTTGTAGGTTAAGCATGATTTTTTACCATGTGTTCATTCTTTCATTGAAGTCTACTTAATCTTTTTCCCCACGCTGCACAAAGTTTGAAATCCACTGGGAAAACCATTGTAAAGGATGAGGGATGGGGAACCTCAAGCTTCCAGTATTTGAGATTGCTGATTTTATTTCCATCTGTATTTCCTTGTTTTGAAAACTGAGAATAATCGTTGATTAATGGAAACCTCGGAAATCCCAGGTCCTCTGCCTAGAATAGGAACAATCTAGTTAAATTTCCTATTGTTAGGCTGTATTTTTGCTAGTGTGGATTTTTCTTTGTGTGGCTTTAATTATGATGCAACAATGACACATTTTTCTGTCAGAGTTGGTTTAGTGCAAAACACATGGTTTCCTTTGTGTTTTTTTTTTTTTTTTCAGCAGAGAGATTAAAGGTCTGAAGAAATCACAGATGATGGCTTCTGACGCTAGTCATATGTTGGAAGCAGCTTTGGAGCAGATGGATGACATCATTGCAGGTACATTAATGCTTTATTTTAGAGCAAACTAAGTTAGTTTTCCCTCCTGCAATTTTGATGTTTCTTTGTTTGGGATTTTCTCTAAACTTTTTCATGATTATTCTCAATTTGCCAAGATCTTTGAAAGAGATTTCTATGATTCAACAGTTATGTCAAGAAAATCTTAAGTAAAGTAAAGGAAGAAAACCCTCAATTCCATCTCAGGCATGTGAATATTGAAGTAAAAGGGATTTACTTTGCTCTAATGCTGTGTGGTAACTTCAGAGCATCCTAATTCATGTGGTAATTTTCATATTGTAAGTGCTTATTATTTCAGTGTGCCTTTGAAAAAAGTTTTCATCCAGAACATCCAGTTTACTGGTTAGTATGCATCTGTAATTTACACACAAACATAGACATAAACGTGTGTGTGGATAAAATATGCATTATTTTCTTTCTTTGACATCTATATTTATAATAGTAGGCCCTGCAGGTAATTAGTAGCTAAGCTGAGTTAGAATGCATATGTTTTTGTTGACATTTATATCCAGGAATGAAGCTATGAATTTATTTTTTCACAGCTATCCACTAGAAAAGCATATGATACGAGGCAGAATTTGCTGTCTTTTAGTGTTCTTGTGGTAAAGCAATTAAAAAGTTTCTCAACATTGCAACATCCAAGAAGAGAAGTTGATTTCTGTGGTTAGGACTCAGTAGCCTTGGGGTTTGTGCTCACACACTGTTTGATATGAGATCCTAAAAGAATTATTTGGGTAGGGCTATAAACTCACTTGTCATGTTTGCTGAACCTTTATAATTTTAAATAGTGACACCCATGCTGTGCTGATATCTTTCTTTTTTTTTTTTTTTTTCCCCCTCTTCTTTCTTCTCTTGTAGTAAACATTCATATCCAGAGAGTAATACAGTGTCAATAGAGCTTCAAATTCCAGCATCTGGCTGTGATTAATCAGGAATTCATTATGCAGGATTTCTAGTCAAAATAATTTCTAGATTATTTATCTTTTTTCATCCACATATAGGTCTCCATTCTAAATGTGCAAGCTTTAACAGACTGCTAAGATAGGTAGAAGTGTAAATATGAGTATTTGATAGACATAACTCTACAAATCCTAGAATCTAGACTTCAGAGATGATCAAGTTCAACCTATTACCTAACACCTCATGACTAACTAAACCATGGCTTCACATGCCATGTCCAATCCTTTTTGAACCCCTCCAGCTGGCAGTGGCACCATTCACCACCACTCTCTGGGTTTGGCCCTCCCACCAATTCCTAACCCAGAACGCAGTTCTCCTGTCCAAGCCACAGATTGACAGCTTGGCCAGGATTTTGGTATGGGGGACAGTGTCAAAGGCCTTGCTGAAATTCAGGTACACTACATCCACAGCCTTCCCCACAGCCACCAGGTGGTCACCTGATCATAGAGGGAGATCAGGTTGGTGAGGCAGGACCTGCCCTTCCTAAATCCATGTTGACTGGGCCTGATCCCTTGGCCATGCTGCAGGTGGGCTGTGATTGCCCTCAATTGCCCCATAATCTTGCCTGGCACTGAGGTTAGGCTGACAGGCCTGGAGTTTGCAGGTTCCTTCATCTGGCCCTTCTTGTGGATGGGCATCACATTGGCCAGTTTCCAGTCATCTGGGACTTCTCCGGTGAGCCAGGACTGGTGGTAAATAATGGAGACTGGCTTGGTGAGCTGATCTGTTCTATTGAACCAATAGAAGTTAATCAGGATTTTGGTGTTTCACCTCTTAAAAAACACAATGAAGCATTTGGCTTCCCTCACATATGTAAAGAGAGAACAAGAAAAGTAAGTCTTCAACCATAAATTTTAAGTTAGGGAGCTAAACTAATTTCTTCACCATGTAGTTCGTCTTAGTTTAGGATTCTGGATAGCTCTATAAAACAGAGGTAATGTAGAAACCCATATCCCTTTTATTATGCAGTGGAACCTATGCTCATAAATCACCTGCATACATCTGGAAATGAAACATCTCTCTTCTGTGATGATTTATACATAGCTCAGCAGAGACTGGTTATATTGTGGGTGCACAGATGATTCCAACCTTGAGAAAAATCAAGAGAATGAAAAAAGGGCATATTCTATATACACAAATTTTCAGACTAGATATTTTCTTCCAGGATTTGTCAGAGCTTTGTGGTCTGTTTTTTATTTGAAGGAAAGGGTTAGAAAACTTGTCGTGATTTTGAGGGGTTTCAGGTTCATCATTCCGTAGAATTGAATCTTTTCAATCTTTTCTGTTAATAGGTCATGCTCCCAATATATCTCAAATTGTCCAGTATCTCCTCTTCTGAGCAGTAAAAGACGATGTATTCAACAAACAGGTTTATCACCTTCTTATCTGAGCAGTGCTATGGGTTTTTTTAGAAAAAATTAGTTGAAGGCATAATTTCATATTTGCTCCAAAACATTTTACAGACTTACACACTGTATGGTTTTTCACTGAGAGGAGAACAGTGCTGCTCAGTAGTGTTTCCATTAATAGAAGCTCTGAAAGATGGTTGTTGTGAGGCTAGTTCTGGGTAAGATGAGATGTTTAGTGTCAGATATTTTTTCCCCACGGTATGGAAAGATACCCTTGTATTATGTGGCATAACCAATTCAATGGCAATATACATCTGCTTAAGAAAAATCAATCACTTGTTCTAGTTTCATGCCAGAAAAATAATTGAGGTGAGAAGCCAGGTTTGATTTTATTATTTTTTTTAAAATTTCTAATATTATTTTAATTTTCCTTGTCCCTTTTCCAGATTGTTTGTGCCCATAATATTTTAGAGTTTAATCTTGATAAATAAAGAATAGAATTAAAATGTTTCAGACTTCCATATTGCATTGCTTCTGCCCCTCTCAGTTGCCATGATGGTGGAAACAGTGTTACAGAGAGAAAAAGCAAACTGTGGTAGAAATATTCTGTGTGAATCAGCAGATTGCATGTCCCGTTTACAGCTTTTTTGTGGTGGTGTTGGTGCCCAAGCTCTAAAACAAAAATATTCAGACATGCGTGGAGTTTTTTTCCACAGACCATGAGCAAATGGTCTGTGGAAACCTCTTCAAGAGAGCTGACTTGGACTACACAGTATTTACATTTTCAGTTTGACATCCAGTGATAGTGGAAACCAGGCTTAGAGACACATCTAATGGGAAAAGATTCAAGATACTCCACAGACAATGAGTCTGTCAAGTCTCATCTATACTAATTGAATACTTCCCATATGATTTCATAATTATAGCTACCTATACCAAATTGTTGCTTTTTTCCTTTACCTTTTCAGTTAGAACCGAAAGGAAAAGCTAACTTGAGTGGGAAGGTTGTTTTACCTTATTTATTTACTAATTATTTTCCGTAGGTAAGATCTCTTATGCTTGAGTGAAGTCTGTTCCGGTTGTTCTCCTCTAGCCAATGTTCTGTGTGTTCTAGAACAGCTTCTCGAATATTTTGGTATGATTGAAGGACCAAATATACCTGCTGGAGCCTATACTTAGATACTGTTATTATCCCAATTTGTCTCAAGTTGAGGAACATAGTAATTATTCAAGTTTAATTCTCTGTAATTTAATACAGTAAGCTTCTGTATGCAATTTGGGCATAGAGTGGAAAACAGGAATGCACTCCTCTCCTGTAGGGTGAGAAAACTAATAAGACGGGAAACACCTTCAGAAGAACTGCAGGACTCTTGTGGAAGAAACCAAGACCGAAAGTCTTATAACTGCAGGTTTTATATACTATGTGATGTAAATAGTGGACAAATCATCTGTATAAATGTAGCTGCTCTCAGAGTAGACTGGAAACAGCAAAAACTGGTCAGCCTGTATGCTATTTCAATTCACTGTACCCAGATTCTATGGAAATCTCTAGGCAACACTAGATTCAAAGATTAAGACTAAACTTCATAACTGATGGAAACTTACGTAGCTGATGGAAAAAGATGTTTCCTCTAGAATGAGGCCTGAGTGGGTTCTAGCAAAACTATGCTCTTCTCTTGAACTCTCTCAGTTTATTGAGGAGACTGTTAGCTGTATTTATTAATAAAATACTAGATTGTGGTCTTGTCCTTTAAGGTAAGAACTGGGCATGCAAATACATGTTACAAATATTTACAGATTTGTGGTCCTACTTTTAGCCTTCTAATTCTAGAAGTCATGCACGTCCCTTACTCCAAATGTTGACATGGCTCATGCATGATTCTGATTAATCCAAATAAAAAGGTCTCACTGTAGACTCTGCATCTCAGTGCAATACAAAATATTGTGTTTGGAGTACATGAAAATAGAATTGGGAAGCAAGATTAAGAAATTGAATTTCACTGGGCTTGATCAAATTTGACAGGTAAGTCTGTGTTCCCAAGTCCTCTATGCTTCAGTACATCCGTACTGATAACCCACCCTCATAGCTATTTAAATTAGGCATGCTAAATGATTAGCCTTATTTGACTAAAATAGCAAAAAGGGCTAATGTGATTGTCAAGCAACATGACTTGCCCATTAGCTTGAATGACTTGCACTCCAAACAGAGGCTTTCTCTGAAGAAAGCACCCTTATGTCAAATCTGTCCGTGCATTCTTTGAGGAGCATGGCTTCAGCATTGCTTGTCTGTGAAGTATAACTAAGTCATTGCTTTCCCTTTTATTTAGCCTATATTCATTTATTATAGAGTACAGATTGATTTTTTTTTTTTTGCAATATATATCCTAATGAATTAAAACAATTTTTATTTTTCTTTTTATATCAAACTGCCTATGTCAGTAATTTGGAAATCTACTTCGTTTGTGAACAATAACTCTAATTGTAAGAGGTAAAATTTCTGTCACAATGTTATAGTCTGCTGCAGCTTCAGAGTCTCATTAAATTCACAAAGTCATCAGAGTAATTAGTGACTTTCCTTTTAACAAGAGCTTCTGCACTTAGTGCGTACTGAAACTTAATGAGAAAGTGAAATGTGTTTATCACATGGGTGTGTACTGATATTTCAGTATCAATACTGGAAGATTTAAAAATATAAATTATTTAAGTTTGTCCAAGAAGTTGGCCATGTTTAAATTCTTTTATGTTGAGGTGGCAAAATGCTTGTGTTGTGTTGTTTTGTCTGTGTGCTACAAACCTGACCACTACCCATACCTTTGCTGAAAAAGGACCCTTTATAGGAACTTGAGATGAACAAGAATTTATTTCCTTATGGGATTTATTTGCCAGTATTTGAAGGACCTGTTTGTATGTGGGGTTTGGGGTTTTGTGGGTTGTGTGGTTTTTGTTTTGATTTGTGGTGTTGGCTTTTTTGTTATTGTTGTTGGTTTTGGTTGTGTGTTTTGGGGTGGTTTTTTTTTTTGGAGGGGGTGGGGTTTGGTGTGGGTGTTTTGGTGTTTGGTTTTTTTTTTTTTTTTGTTTGAGTGTTCTGCTCCATCTTAGTGAATTTCAGGGTTTCTGGAATAAGGTTTTCTCTGAGTTCCTATGTAAAGAATAAGAAATAAAAATATTTCCTAATGACCTCATCCTTTACCCATGGTCATATGAAGTCGTATAC
This sequence comes from Picus viridis, assembly GCA_033816785.1. NCBI lineage: Eukaryota > Metazoa > Chordata > Aves > Piciformes > Picidae > Picus > Picus viridis. The sequence goes on along the minus strand of CM066584.1, from coordinate 11,556,948 downwards.
CTCATCACAGGATTTACTCAGAATGGTAAGAACTAGACCCATGGCATTTTAAGTGAGGAAGGTGGGCAACTTTTTTCTGCTTCGTAAGGGATTGAAATTGTGCAGACCATAGAGAAAGCACTTAATCCTGTTTTTTGTAGTGTGTATTGTGGGGGTGGGTTATATTTTATTCGAAATATACACTGGGTGACATGCAGCTGAAGGGCAGTACAAGCCTCTTGCGATTGTGCAGAATGATTAAAGAACAACTTGTTCTTCTTTTCAATTTATGAACAACTTCATATTTTTACCAATTACTTCCTATTCAAGTTTCACAATATTTTCAAATTCAAAATTCAGTTTCTATTGTGAAATTGTATGGCCTTTTATAGAATGAATATGAAGGTCTTTGTAGATTTTCACTTTCAGATCTCTGAGATGAACTATCATTGAAATAATGACGAGAGAAACAGGATTACATAAATAATGAGAAACTTCACTTGTTATAGATCAGAATAACTGAACAGGAACAGCTGGAATGGTTTTCTTGTATTTTCTAAAATTGTGATTGTGTTAATAGGCTGTGCTTCAGTTATGATTAGTGTATTTTTATTTTTCAATCACTAATTAGGGCTTTTTTTTCTGAACAAAGGCAATAATATATCTATGGTGCTTGTTTATTTTGTTACTTCTATGCATTAATTAAGGTGAGCACTTGCAAAGTTGTACCACACAAGATACTAGAGTGGCTTGGCGACCTCATTGCTCTCTACAACTACCTGAAGGGTGGTCATAGCCAGGAAGGGGTTGGCCTCTTCTCTCTAGCAACCAGCACCAGAACAAGGGGACACAGTCTCAAGCTGCGCCAGGGGAAGTTTAGGCTCGAGGTGAGGAGAAAGTTCTTCACCGAGTCATTCGCCATTGGAATGGCCTGCCCGGGGAGGTGGTGGAGTCACCATCCCTGAAGGTGTTCAAGAGGGGATTGGACGTGGCACTTGGTGGCATGGTCTAATCATGGGGTCTGTGGTGACAGGTTGGACTCAATGATCTTCGAGGTCTCTTCCAACCTTAGTGATACTGTGATACTGTGGCTTTTTTGAATCATTAACTAGAGCATATTTGTGCATAGACCTTAGAGCAACAGAGATATGAATAAGGAAATTAAATAATGAAGTACACAAAGTCAAGTCTTTGAAAGAGGAATACATAAATTCCTGTCATAACAATTTCAGAAAATTATGTATCAAGAATATTGGGGGGTGGAGATTAAAATTGTAACCTTTTCACAGACTGTTAGGGGTTGAAAGAGTCCTTGAAAAATCATCTAGTCCAACCCCTTGCCAGAGCAGGATCACCTACATGTGGTCCACCCTTAACCATCCTAGATATTAAAGGAGAGAATATAAAAACTTAACACAAATATCTAAGGTTTGTAATTTGTAGTTCAACACTTACTTTATTGTACAGCATTTCTCATAGCTTGTAAGGTGCTGACATTCAGCTTCTGGTGCTTGATGTCAGACAAGCTAATTAGTTAATTACTTAGATGTTAGCAACAACAAATCTGTAACAATTCTGAATCTTTTAGAAACTTAAAAATACAGAAATTACTTGTCTATTTATTTAATCCATGCTTTTCCACATCAGCTATCTATTGTCTTTCTGTTTGGTTTGTTATCAACAGCTAAGAAATGGCCATGCAAGCCATGCTCACAATTGACAGCCATTTGATACCATATTTTGTAGGGACTTTACACAAGCTGTAGCCTTAAAGCTAAGGCCTTGCATAACTGTTCAAGTGCAGTTTTGATCTATGTTTTAAAAGCATGTGAAAATCATGGCAACCTGCATGTTGATAGTGTATGTGTCTTGCTCATTCTTTACACAGGGTTGCCAGAGCAACCTGCAGTTTGGAATTTCCTCTGACTGCTTAACCTTACAAGAGGTCATTATAGCTATTTGGGCTGCTGTCCCAAAGAATGCTTCCCATACTTGCAGTATCCTAAGCACATTTCGCACAGATAGTGAGGTTCTGAGCACACGATAGAGAGTGAAGACTCTCAGAATCTTGCTTGTAGTACTGATGCACTCCCTCTGTGTACAGCAGAGTACTACAGAATCTGATAGAGCTGAAAGCATTGGGAACTTGTTTCCTGTAAGATCACTTTGTGATCTTATCCAAAACTAGTTGTTTGGGGTTTTTTGGTTGTGTTTTTTTGTTGGTGGGTTTTGGTTTTGTTTTTTTTTAGGAGACAAACTTGCCCCACAAAAGTCCAAGTCAGTGATTTCCTTGTCAAGTTGCTCTTTCATGTGTTCCTGCCTTTCCAGCAAGATAACAAAATTAGACTTTTTTTCTTGAAAATGAGCTAAAACTAATTAAAAACTAAGAAATCTTTGTAGTTGAAACATGCTAATTTAAATTCTTTATCTGTGACTTTATCGGTAAGTTTCATCAATGTGAACCAAAAAATGCAGTAACGACCTAGACACCCTCATCAGCTTACCAAACATGCAATACTGCATTGTGCTTATGCAAAACCTATATTACAGGTATTTGAATTAAGTTTTGAAAAAGGATGTAAAAGAAATAGAACTGTAAATATCTGCAGATACAGTATGTAGCAAAGAAAGGCAGTTCAATCATGATGGCCATAACCTCATAGGATTGAAAATCTGTGACACAAAGGTTCTTTTGTGGTTTGCATGATGTCATCTGTTTGTCAATACATGAGTTACTCAGCTACTTAACAGGCTAGTGCACTAATTTTTAAGACCTAAATTTGACCAAGTACTATCACACATAGGATTTCCTTACAATAAAAATTGGTATTTTCTACACACTTTAAGATAATGAAACTGATCTGAGTATTTTTTTTCAATCAAAATAATGTAATTTTTACCAAACAAGATGCCTTTATTTCCTCACAAACTGAATGCTCTTATTTTCCTTATACTTTCAGATTCAAGTTTTTCATATAATAATATTCATATTACTAGTAGCTTACTAGTTCTTGCTACAAACAGTTATGGATTTTGTACTAAAAAGATGTATTCATTATCTCACAACACTATTTTAATGAGACTGCCCTAAACATGCCTTTTTTTTTTTTTTTTTTTTTTTTTTTTTTTTTGGGTGTGAATTGAGACATGTATTGTTCTTCCTTGTCCCTAATAAAATGTGTTGGTGCTGTTTTTCCTGTGCAATGGAGACTCAGTCTCAGATCTCCATCACAGCTGTATATTCCATCATCCTTTTTACACCAGCTGTAAGGCTGCTTAACTTGTGTCTCTGGATGGGACAGAGCTTTTAGTTGTAGTTGTGTATATATACAGTACCTAATGTGCTGCACATCACAGCTTAGAGTCTGTAAGCATGTTAAAGGAAAAAGGTTGAGTAATTACATTAATAATTTGCATGAGAAATTATAGACAGTTCTGGAAAAGTGTCTGGAGGATTCCATATGTGGTTGTAAATAAAGCTCAGCTGAAAATCATCTGGGCTGCATGAAACTTGCATCTCAATGTGGTCATTAATGTTTCTAGGCTTGGAATTTTTTTTTCCTAGGGCTTCCTGCTATTCCAGCTTAACAATTACTGTTCCCTGTAGTTTAAAGATTTAAAAGCAGAGATTTGAGGAGAAGCTAATATGAGCTGTAATTCAAAACACACCATTTGTGATGTATTTTGTATTACAGTATTAGAGGAAAGGATTGTGTGAGCTACCTCTTCATTCCTTTGGCAGAAGGCTTAGGAATGAGGAGGGTGAATTATGTTCCATCCAGACTTTACTACTAGTTTACATAAATTCGCGTTTTCAAGGCTATCTTCATGAGAAAAAGAAACATGCTTCAAAGAAAATTACACAGGATAGCCTTGAAGGAGAGAGGAAGAACTTGGACAACCTATATGTGCATTGAGGAAAATCTCAGGTAAAAAAGTTCTCTTAGAGTGTAATGATTGACTGAACGGCCAGAGAAAATGCATGTTTATCATTTTATTCTAAAACACCATTGGTCAGATATGAAAAGCATTACCCTTGGCTATTTCAGCTTTATAGAAAGGAATCCTTACCCCAGTGCTGAAGTTGTTTTTGGCTTTTGTTGTGAGGCTTTGGTGAGTTTTTTGATGTTTCCTGTACTGAAGTAGTCAGCAGTGTTAGGAAAATCTTTTTAACTACTGATGCTTAGATTTTTGCTTAACCAGGATTTTTTAAAAAAAATTATTAATTTCAAGCTAGTTTTAAAACAAGAATGAGTTAATAAGGATGAATGCTGAAGATCAGAATTTAAGATGTAAGGAAAAGTGAGAGATCAGATGCCGTATCTACTGCTAAGAGTGACGAAAGTTGGGTGATGTATGAGTGGATTTTCAAACCGGCAAGGCTTTCTTTTTCTTTCTTTACTTAATAACTTATTTTTGCAAGCCACTAGTAGTGCTATTTACTGAATAGGTTACGTATTTGCCCCAAAGGAACTTTTCTTTGAAGCCCTTCAGCTAATTACAAAGAACTCTGAACCCAAAAAAGTGCTTGCATGGTCAGTGTTGAAAACAACTTTTGATTTGCATTTTTCCATTTTTGTTTTTATTACCTTTGTTATTCTTTCTGCCATACATCTACTGTGCAGCAGTGTTTAACCTCCTTCATCCCCTGTCTCTGTGTGGAAGCCAGAACTGAGCTGCTTCAAATATCTGGGTTGCAATATGTTTTTTTCTTCCTTTCTTTCTTTTTTCTTTTCTATTCCTCTAAGGTGCACTTTCATGACAATTAATTGTGTTACAGTAGAACATTAGGAAGCCATGGGTTTGAGTATTGTGTAAACATAGTGGCAAAAGATGCCCCTGTGTCCTGTTTACCTGTGGAAAAAATGAGGCATAAGCAGACAGGGCCTTGCTCAAGGCTATACAAAATGTGTCATCTTCCAAGAGGTTTTTTTCTGTGTATCAATAAAAATCTTATGCTTGAACCACATTCCTGCCCATTTAAGCTACTTATAATAAAGCTATGGGCAAATAAATTGCTGTAAAGTGTGCTGGCAACACGTAGTGATCTGTTTACACCATGGCATCTCTGTTGTTTGGAGATGTTTTTTTGCATCAGTCTGCAAAGAAATCCAAATTCTTTACGTGTGCTGGTGCTAAAACTTCATGTGCTTTGCAGCACTAATACAATTAGGTACTCCTATGCAATTCTGTTTTTCAGGGTGTGTTCTTGTCCTGGTAAGCAATATGTATCCTACTTAAACTACATGGAAAACAAATAAGAGAAGCAAGGGTGTGAATCATTTGAATTTAAGCAGTAAAACAGGAAGCTTTCTGAATTAAAATGCTGAGTTGAACTCTGCATTTCTTTATTCAGTGTCTTACTTGTTCATTCAGAGAAGTTCCTCATTTTCCATTTCAGCCAGGAGCATCAGTTTTAACAATTTCACAAAGGAGGAGTGCATGCATACATTTGATGGGGAGCTGTAAAAGGCCATGTTCCCTTAGTAATGCACTGAGATCTGTAGTTATCTCCTGTTCCAGACAAGGAGAGTTACTCATGGGAGAGTTTTGTAATTTTTGTTGAGTACTTTGTCCCTTGTCTGGCGAAGCACTTTTAGGTCCTTGCTTAATCTTTGAGATCCCAGCAATTTGAAACTAGTGGAATTTTGATTTTTGAAAGCTAGAATCTCCAGCACATCTCAGAATTATGCCCTGTGCTCTTGGCATGGTTAAGGGTACAGATACACTTTGGATTTTTGTCTTTCTAATGGGTTAAGACAAGAGTACATTCTTGTGTCACCAATACTGGCTTGCTTTTTTTTAAGTCTAAATGCAAATCTTTAATGCTCATCAAGATTAAAATATGTCTGTATTTATTATTTTTTCCTAGTATTTTGATAGAGGTAAATCAAGTAAAATTATGCAAAACTGTCATTGAATTTTCCTGTGGTATTTTGAATTATTTTCTGTAGAAGGTATATGTTACAAGTAATGTTGCAGCCATGATAACCTAAGGATGGAGACAAGATACTGTATATAGTGAGGAAATGAGAGTAGTGAGGGAAGGTGTCACCCATATTGTCCTCTGAGTTACAGTGGTATGGCTGTGTATATGGCTATATAAACTCAGTACTCTTAACTGAATTATTGCTTGTGGGCTAGATGATTTGTGTGGTTTTGTTTGAACTGTGTGATTTTATTCTGTCATTTGTTTCCTCTTGTCTGTATGTAAGGTATTCATATAAATAACATTAATGCTATAACAGAATGCTCCATTAAGTTTTTCCCATTCATTATCACTTTTAAATTTTTAGTTCATTGAAGGGATAGCTACTAAAGCTGATAATGAAGTAACTTTGGATGCTGTCTCCTTTTCTGGTATAAAAAGTATATTTTGCTATGCAAAAAGAAAATTGTAGCGTAAAGTTTTCAAAAAGAAAGAGTGAGAAAACGAGTTTAAAAGTCCTATTGTCACAATAACCGAGGAAGCCACACCTTAAAAACAGACATCAATGCTGCTTAAGCAAACAGTGCCAGAGTTTGTGTCTCTCTCTCTTTTGGAAAGTAAGTAGTGAGGCACTTGTAGCTTGGGTGACAAGATTTAAGAAGTCATATGATCCAGAAAGCTCTTACACAATTTGGAAATCTGCTATTTTTAGTTGCTAGAGTTTAATATTAATCTGTATTAGGAAGTAAATAAACGGAAACAGCCAAGCTGGCATAAGTAGCTGAGAGTATACAAATACACAAGAAAATACCATTTAGTGGTTGGAATACTCAGATACAGGAAAATGGTTAGTTGATACTCACCTCTAAAGGAAATAATTCAGGAAGACAAGATAGAAATACGAGGTGAAGTTGTCTTGTGTAGCAGTCTTTGTAACACCGGATATTGAGGAAACTTTATCTTGGTCATAGTCTTAGCCAGAAATGAAGATGAGATCTCACACTTGAGGTATTATAATTGACAGCGGAAGTCAGCAGGATCAAACAGGGACTATTCTGATTATGAAAAGAGGTTAAGGCTATGTGAATTACTCCAGTACTGCAAATAAGAGTGTTGCAAAACACTGCACTGCAAAACTTCAGAATTCAAACTGCACAATGTTGCGCAAAGATAATTGATGTGATAGAATTCTTTGTGTCATTAAAGCAGTGGTTGATGAAAACATGATTAATATGATTCAGAATTTTCCCAGAAGCTTTGAATAAAGTTAAGCGTTCACAAATTGAGAGAGAGAATATTGTCTTGGATCAAAAGCTGGTGAAGATGGGAGACAATACTAGGATTAAATGATTAGTCAGTATTTTGATACAAAGCTAATCTAGGTGCAGAAGACATTTCAGTTTACCAGTACCTAAAGTACCATCATAGTTGTGCGCTGTATTTAGGTATTCGTTGTGTATCAGGCTATACAGAAAGCAAACCATTGGGTGCAAACATAGGTTGCAATGTCTGAATCATGACACATTAGCCATAGCAGGCAAATTAGCATTGGTTAATACAGAGTAGTGTGCATCAAGAAGAAAATTTGAATTATGCATATATCTAATTTCAAATAGATACATCTACTTAGGAAGAAAAAAAGCCTTCTTAAATAATTTTCAAAAGCACAGTGAATATTTATGTTCCCTTCAAAACTAAGATGCAAATTGTTAAACACAGAAGTAAAATCAAGAACAGTGTGGAGATTATCATAATCTCCAAAGGTAGATTAATAATGCAGGCCTCTAAGGAAATGTTCTCTGCTATGTGGATCCCACATGCATCTGTAAAGTATGTTTCAAGGGAGGATTGAGAGGAGTACAAGTGATCTAAAGCCTAAAAAAATATCTCCTGTGAAATCAAATGAAGGTGGGGTAATATCATTGCTCATGCCAAAGGGAGCAGGAATGAAGGCATAACATGCACAAGCTGTTATGTACATGAGGCAATGGATTATAAATAAAAAGTCTAAAAAAATAGAGCCAGTGGAGGGAAGCATTAAATGAGATCAAGGTTTGAAATTTAGGATTGAGAACAGATAGCTCATTTGAGTGTGCATCTCATTGAAACAGGGTATTAAGACAAAAATAGAGATATTAGAGCCTGCATTATTTCTAATTCTTCCCCCAAGTGTGCTATGTTTTTTGTCAAAGAAACATGCATCAACCTTTCTTTGCTTAATACTGCTGTGTGGGGATTTCTAACTAGGAAGCTGAGAAGTTAGTGACATCTCATGGTAACCCTTGAAAATTACAAGTGATTTGTGGTAAGGTTTTTGCATTTTTAATTTAACTGCTACTACAAATGTTTTCTAGATCAAAATTCTTTTTTAACATGCTTGTACGTAGATTTCACATTTAATTCTCCGGTGTTCACTATTTCTCTAAAGACTAACTCAAGTATTTCAAAGCCCAAAGTACTGATACCTGACAGTTAACATCTGAAGCCTAAATGTAGTCTGTAGTACTTAAGAATTTGTCACTCACAAAACAATCGTATACTATGATTTTCTCTCCTGGTTTTACTTGGTTTAGGTACAAAGTCAGCTGCAGAGTATGCTAATGGTGGTTATGATATTGTGTCACCTGCTCCTTCAGTATACTTGGGCACATTTCAAATTTTACATCTCCTGGAAGATCTAAGGATGGCATTGGAAATGATAGAAGATCCTCAAGAGAAAGAAGCATTGCGAAGTCAAATTCCGGGGGCCACAGCAGTGTGCATACGGGAATGGTTTGAAGAGAATGTGGTGAGTAGTTAGACATACCTATTACCTTTTTGTTTGCAATGGCATTGGTTCAAGTATTTGGATATTTCAATTATTTTTATAATGGCCACAATCTGCATATTCAGAGAATTTCAGGGGGTGATGAGCAATCATGGAAAGCTTTGGATACTGCCATTTTATGTGCTGATTTCTAAAGTAATGCACAAATAGGAGTATAAGAAGTTGATAAAAGACCTTGTTTTGCCCTTGGTGAGAGAAAAGTTACCTTTTCTGTGTTTTTATTTGGTTGATTTGTTGTGTTTGTTGGGGTTTTTTTTTTTTTTTTTTTTTTTTTTTTTTCTGGAGACAAGCAAGTTTATATCTAGTTACAAAACTTTTTTGTTTAAACCATCAATCTGGAATATGATGGCCTTGTCCATCGAATGGACAAATTCAAGTTGGATTGTTCTCCTATCCTATCATATTGAGCTAGATGGGGAATAAAAATATGACTATATTGGAAAAGATTGAGGCTTACCAGCTGAGGAGCAGGTCTTCAGACAAACCTTAAGAGACCCATTGGATGTAAAGGAAGAGAAACAGCAGGTCCTGCTAGAACATTCTTCACTGCAAGTGAATGGTGGTTTCCTAATGAATAAAAGCTCACTTTCTGTACTTCATAAAAGTTTCCTAGATGAATGAATTTTCTTCTGGCTTTGTCAGTGCATGTTACTTTTATGTAGTTTTGTATGTGGCTTCTGGTTCACTGTTTTTCACCTGCTGTAGCTGTTCTGTGCTTACTAAATCCCAATGTAGAAAAGGTAGCTGCTTTTGTTTGAACTTTTGAACTTGTCAACTCTTGGTTTGTTGGTGTTCTCCACAGAGTACAGATCTATGGCTGGAAAGTCTAGTTTGGGACCTTAAGAGGAAAAGAATGAGGATTTATTACCAGTTTTGGAAGCTAAAAGTAGAGGCAAAGAAAGATGGCTCAAGACTAATTCCTGCTTAGTAGTATCAAAGAATAGCATTTAACAGCTAGGACTTTGGTTTAAACAAAAGAATGGAAAAGAAATCCCAGTTACTTTCTTGCATGCTCCTTCTGTATTAGCAATCATCAAACCCAAATGCAGCCCTGAAAACTGTCTCACAGAGTATGGCTGTCCCTGCTAGTTCAGTTTGTGCTACACAGCAGTGTTTGGGATGGCAGGTTAGAGGACAGAAAGTGACTGAACCTTCTTTGTATTGTTTGCTTGTATTGAGAGATCATCTAGAAACCACAACTCAGCTGCACTAGAACAGGAAAAATAGCTTCTGTGGAAGTTGCCCCTTGGCCTTCTAATTCAAGGACCTTTGCAGATTTGGTAATTGTCATTCAGTGTGCTGAACTACACACAGTGCTTAAATAAATAAGACTGTGGACTTTAGCCTTCTGGTCAGCTTTGAGACATTGGCTTTTTACTGATGAGTCACAGAGTTTCTGTGATGATTATGGATATAACAGCTGGTCTCATTAGAGTCTTACCTTCTTTCAATTCCATAATGCCAAACTGTGGAATTTCAGACATGGCTTGTTGGTTTTAAACAATTCTAACTTGTGTTCTTTGTCTGCTATAGGTGTGAATACTAAAGGTGTGGGAAAATTTAGATATACTTAGAGTGTGCAAACTTCAGACGACATAATTCATCCTTGATTACTTTGCCTGATTCCCCTTCTGATAGCATTTGTTTTGTTCCTTGTTTTATGGCACCATTGGTAATGATTTAGTGATTTGATGGAGCTGGATTTTGAGCTTTTCCTCTACAGTCTTCTAAGGAAGAGGCATACCATTCATGGAACTCAAGTGTGCTTTTAGAAAAGGCTCCTTTCACATTTTTATGGTGTGAGATCTGTGAACGTAACAGGATATCAGGTTCTTGAGTTCATAGTAGTACTGGACACAGTAACTGCTGCCACTGCTTTGAGATAGGTTTGACAAACTTAGCACTGAATTCAGAAAGGTTGTTACTATGTATTATAGAATGAAGATTGTAATTGCATAAGTATTTTGGCAAAGCTAAAATAGAATAAATCATCATTAATTATAGACTTTTGACTACTTGGGAAATGTATAAAAATTTTTTGCCTCAACATGTATGTTGGGAGTATTATACAAGCTTTATGATTGTAAATTCTTTGGCCTTAGCACAGACCAAAACCACTTGGGGACTATCATGGAATTCATATAAAACAATTTTGTGTGCAGTTTCAATGCTTCATGTTAAATATTTTAGTATAGGTGGTGTCCATATGACATATCACAAAACAGGTAGTAATTTCAGCATTAAAAATTAACTGCCACAGTAGCATCTGACTGCTTGACTTGGTGAGCTATGAGAGAATGTATTTAGTTACAGTTTCATAACTCTGAACTTTTACATTGTTGTTTTATTTTTTTTTCCTATTTTTATTCTATACATCTTATTGGAACTCTTTTCTGAGTTGATGGGAATGCTAGTGATCTTACAGTGTTCCTGAAATGATTTTAAGTATGAATGAAAACCTCATTTGACAGATAGCAAAACATAATCTTCCTTCCAGTGGAACATTTGTATTCAAAGTAAGCCACTGAGTTTTTATAAAGGCAAACCAAAATATTTTCACAGAAGTAGGGTAAATATCTTAGAATCTTGATTGTCATTTGGTCATAATTAAACTTTATAAGAGATTGTTTCTACTGTGTGTTTAAAATCAAGGAAATTTTTTTTGTCTACTCTCTTTACAGGGACTTAAAACAGAAAGTCCCAGTTTAGAATTCTAAATTGGTGGAGTTTGTGAAGTTTCTGAAATTACTTCAAAGTTTTATTTTAAGCATGTGTTAAAGTGCTCTGCTGAAACGTTATCACTGGTCCCTCTATTTCACTGTTGTCTGAGATTCATTTTGTAGTTATCTGGCCAGAAGAGAGGCAGAAAATTGCTGCTTTAGAGGACACTTCAGTGTACTTGGAAACATGCTTTTATAAAAGTATCAACAAATTTTTTTGGCAACATCTGAAAGGGAAGAGCAATGTCAATTAAAGCCAGTATATGTATCTGCTGGTAGATTTGACTGTGGAATTCAACTGTTGAGAGTCATGATGGAGCTATATGTAGCTGAATCTTCCCATTGCCAAGGGGTATTAGCACGTGTTAAATTGAAAACAGACCAGCAGAGCCTGCTTGGGACAGTGCAGAAAAGCCATCATTCCATAAGCATTTGTGTTTATTTTTGACAAATTGAAACATTAGATATATTTTCTGAGCAGTAGTCAGAGTCAAAAGTTGTATGACCCAGTCCTGTGCTGTGCTTCAGCTCCTTTGGAATGAGTTGATGATGTAAGGTAGCCCTGAACTGGAAGATCTGGCCCTCTCAGGAGTTCCTCAAGCATGTTAGAGCAATTGACAGCACGCCAGAAACAGCAGAGAAGTGTCCTTCATACAGGCAGCTTTTTATAAATACTAGAGTGTCTTGGAGCTAGTGGAAATGGGATTGTACACAGCTTGCATGGAATTTTTCTAAATCAGGCCTAATGTATTTTACTGTTTTTTGGAGTCAACTATATCTCTGACTGTGCCTGTCTACTGTAGTAGCTGCCAGCAGAGGCATGAAAGTCTGTTCTGCACAAAGGACTGATAGAAGCTTTAAGAAGTTTTGGAACAAGCAGGGCTGATTTAAATCTCTCTCCTAAAAACGACATGGTGAGATTAACTGTTAGCATTTTATTTCATCATTGTAATGGTCCATAATGCTTAATAGAGCCAGCTTTAAACAACAGATTAGATATAATTGTGTTGTGGCCTTAGGTTTAGCATTCTCATGGAAGAAAGGTGATATTTCTGTTATAATAGCAGAGCCTGTGTCTTTATATGTTAAGCATTCTGAGATTTCAAGCTAGTCTACTGACACATTGTGAAGTTTAGGCCTTGGGGACAATCCTTACCAACATGGGCTATCCACACCTTGATGACATCGGAGGAAGTAGAGGATTACTCATTCAATAGGAAGCCATGACTGTGTACAGAGATTGCATGTTAGCTTTCAGAAGTATTAATTTGATTTATTTGGTTCCATTTATCTCTCTTTGAGCTGTTGGCTTCATCATCTTCCTTTGCACTAAGTGTCTGAATATCCCATCAGTTCATCTTTCCTCTTATGTCTGATGTTACGCATAGCGTCCTTTTTTTCATTTCACATTATGTTTTGTCACTAGAATGTCCATCTGCATTGCTTTTTACTAATTTAAATATGATACACTATATTAATGTAACAAACATTAATGTAGAAATTTAAGTGCAATGAAACATCTGCTTTTTAAAGTTTAGCTAGAGGGAACACTGGAAAATATTTTCCATAAAGTAACTAGCAAAGAGGTTGGTAAGAGAGAATTATTTTATTAAGCAATGGTGCTAGCAGATAATATGCCACTACAAGAATGCTATTGACAGCATGCACTTGTGCTGCTCTGAAAGATCACAAAAATGTGGCTTAGCACAAATTTAACTGAATAAAAAGTTAAATTGTTATGTGACAGTAATAAATATCATTTCATAGGGCCTCAACTAGGTGGGAGAAGGAGAAACAGTGGTGGAAAAGCAAACAACTTCGTGCTTCCTCAGCTCCAGTGTTGTCAGGACAAGAAATACCCCAGATAGAGTCCCTCCTTCCACAGTTTGATGAGGATTTGTGGATATTTTCTGGTCTCATCATACATCTGGAATGGAAAGGCATGAGAAGTTTAACTGATGGTTTAAAGTATTCTTTTACTTTCTGTTTCAAAGCGGTTTATATAGCTGTTTACTACTTAAAACCTTGTTTGAAGTGTTTGACATTGACTAATAAAGTAATGGGTTACTTAGCTGATTGGGTTTTATGGGTTATGTATCAGCAGACGTTCATGTGGCTAGCACCTCTGCTGTTTTGCAAATGGTGTTTTGGATTCTTTCAGCAGGGGCAGTAGTCAACAGTTTCTATGAAAGTACAGAACTGGCGAAGAAATCCTAATGGATTTTCATTCAGCTTGTTGCTTGTAAACTTCGGTAATTTAAAAATTTGTAGTGCCCTACTTTGCATTTATATCTGTTTTCACTTATTTTTTGAGACAATACTGGAGAGAGGAAAAAAATTTTTTAAATGGCTGGGACAAGGGAGTAATATCTAAATCATTCTCCCTGGGATAACACTTGGAGGAGGTGGTGCTGCAGTGAGAATGGGGGATTTTTGCTTGGTTGGGTTTTAATTTTCTATTGCACTAGAATTTAGTGCTTAGTGAAGAGCTACACACAAGCATGACTTTCCTAAAAAGAAGAAGAAGAAAAAAAATACAGTGGTAACCCGAGGAAGCAATCCTCAAATTGCAACATATTTCCCTTATTTTCACACTGGCCAGAGAAGCTAACCTACTGTTTCAGTGAAATGGAAAAGTATTCTAAGCAAATCTGGGGCAACTGATTTGATCTGGTTGGAGGCTGAAACTTTTTTCAGGCCAAAGCTCAAGCAGGATGTAAAGTTCAGTGTGCAGGTGACAGGTTAAAATAGGGAGCATGTGACTGTCTGGAATGTATGTTGTCAACATTCATGACTGATAAGATGCAGAAAATTCAGACACGTTTACCTTTTAATCAGGAAGAATGACTAACAGAACCAGGAGGCCTTTACCTGAAATCCAGGACAAATGACAAGGCAGAAATAAGGTACATTTGTCATTTTAAGTGCTTTTAAGAGAACTGGATACTCATGTAACTGCAAAGGCTGCACTGACACACTAGTAAGTAAGGTAATAATTTTCCTGCAGGTTTATTTTGTATTTAATGGAAACCAAAATCAGTAAGAAACTGTGTGGTGGAATGTTATGCGATGTATGTTTTCCCTTTCCCTATATAAGCCTGAATTGAGTTAGAGCTTGTGTGTAGAAACAGATGAGGCTCCATAGTGGTGGTGCTATGGGATATGCAATACTTTGAGATAAAGTCTGATAGATTTGCTATTCTCCATAATTAGATAACTAGTTTTCTGGGGAAAAGAATGACTTGAGCTGTACAGACCTTGTGTTTAATGTCAAGAGAACCCCTATTCAGTCTTCAGTATGTCAGCCATGACATAGGCCATCATGCACAGAGGAGTGCATCTTAATTTTCTTGGGTTTGTTGTGGTATTTTTTGGGGGGTGGTGGTGTGTGTTTTATTTGGTGTTATGTTGTTTGTTTTTTTTAATGGACCACTGGAAAAAAACTAAGGCTTTTGCCAGATGGTGTGGGCTAGTCAGGAAATAACTGCTTTTATCAACTTCTAAGATAGTATACAAACTTCTGCAACCAGTATAGTATAAGTGCATTCTGTGTACAGAGCAGCCCCAGTCCTGTTCAGATCTATCTTATAGCATGGTTTACTTTTGGAAGATGACAGTTCTTTTCTCTTGTCATATTTACTGGTCATTTTAATTATTCTGGCACCTTTTGAAGTCTTATAGCACTAAATTTCTAAAAGCATTTAATGTATATCTTGTTGCACAACTTCATGCATTTATTACCTGTTGTTACTTAAAGAAAGCTGGAAGTCTAGCTTTACATCCTTCCCCTTTAAAACTGTATTATGGAAGATTCTAACAAGAGGACTGTCAGGTCAAATGGATCAAGAATGGTTGAAATAATGAAAGCTAACAACCCTTGCAGAAGCTCATTCACATACTGGTGACTTCCACAGTTTGGAATGTGATCCTTATAAGAATTGCATTTCAGGACATACAGATTAAGACCTTTGAGTTCTTTGTGTATATCATTAGTATGAGGGGTAACTTGGACCCTGGCTCACCCAAACTGCTGGTTATCTTCACTTTAAATGTAGAAGTGAGTTTGGCTGTAGAAACTGAAGAAAGTGGGAAGATAAGTGAATTTGAAATCATCACAAAAATTCCATGGAGACAGCTGCCATTTAGTCTTAATAAGCATTGTCCAAGCAGTTGTCTTTGTATGTGTAACAGTTGCCCAGTTTAAGGCCCACTTTTAACTAGTGGGTGATACAATATTGGACACTGGAGTCTATTGGGAAAATTAGAACTTAATCATAACTACTCTGTGGAGGCACTAGAGGACACCGCAGTAACAGGCAACACTTGTAAACTTCCCTTCTTGCCAGAGCATTGCTTTGCATATGCATTTGTGTTGGTGTTGCAAGTCTGAAAAGTTGCCATGCTATGAGACTTCAGCTTCAGCAGGAACAGACAAAAATCTTAGAGGGGTATCATCATCATCTTCTGTTAAGACAGAAAATTGCTTCTTTAGCAATAGCGGTATTTATGGAATAATTAACTTATCCACAGGATCGTCCTTGGATTCGTCCTTTCTTTTATAATGTCTTTTGAGGGGACAGGCAAGTAATTGAAAGAGCAGAACTTATTTTTAGGTTTAGTCTGAGCCTGAAATAAACTGAGGAGGCTGAGTAGTGTTACGATAAACAGGGAGTGAAACGGAGACAGGAAATAGGGGTCTTTGGTAATGAATTCCAGTCACTCTTGAAACAGAAACCCAGAGAAAGCATTACTTGAAAATAGTTTCTTAGTGTCAGCCTAAAAATTTTTAGCTTGTTATTCAACACTAAAAGGGAACAGTTTCTGCAGATTTATACTATTCTTGAAAGATCCTTTTGAAAGATCGTTTAGCAAGTTTTATTTTTGGCTTTTTTAGAGTTGAATTGTTCTGGTGTTAACTGATCTGCTGTTTAAAAAAAACCAGATGTTTGGGGGAGTCTGAAGTTTATACAGTTGTGTGTAATATATACATCTGTGAGAAACATTTGGGATAAGATTGTGGGGCAGAAGATTTATCTTAAAATACGAACATGCATTCAAGATTTTAGAAGTTCAGGACTGAAAGGGAAAGAAGTCACAACTATATCCTGTAGAACTAAGCTGTGCGCTTGCTTCCAAAAATCTTTTAACCCTGGGAATGTGACTGCTGAGATGGGCCCAAAGCATGGATGGTGAGATTGATATTTACAAGCACTTCACGTGGCTAAAGAGGGTAAGTGATTTGCTGGGGTTTCTTCTTTCTTTGTAAACGCACTTTAACAAAGCTTAGTCAGAATTCTCTGCGTTGTGAAAAGAAATATTGAGTGCCATGGGTTTAAAATACTTTAAGTTTCTTCCTGAGAAATGAATTAATAACTTTTCACATAGGAGGAGGCAGCTTGGGGAAGGGGAGAGAATCAGCTGTCTTTGTCTTTAAACTCTATGATCAAACTTCAAACAAAGATTCTAGCAAGTGCTTGAAAGTAAATCCTTCTTCAAAATGAAAAATTATTTGCCCTCGTTCTTTTCTTCATTCTTCGTTGGCTAACTGTATGAGACCTTTCAGGATGCCTTTGTTTTGGATAGAAATAGCAGTATGTTTTTCCTGTGTACATACTCTGATAAAGATGTGTTTTAAAAAGACAGTGTTATTAAAATCTTGATTTTTGTGATGAACTGTCTGAACGTGAATTAACTGCATGAGATTGTTTTCTCTCTTCCTGCAAAAGAAAAAAAGTAAGTTTGTGCAGCTGTCTCGTCACCCTGGGAAAAATTACTTCGTATTTGTCAGCTTTCAGATTCTTAAAGGTCCAAGTATTTATTTTTCAGTGTTTGAAAAATCCATGTATGGGGTGTGAACCAGATCCTTCACAGTAAAATGGGCAGGGTGGTGTAGGGGTGTGTGTGTGTTAATTAAAATACTAATTTGTGTGTCATGTAAGTAGGTCATCCTCTTGTTACACTTCTAAAATCTATTTGAACCTGTGTGTACTTTTCTTGCAAAGTCTGTGCATGCCATTTATGTTAGTGCTTCTCTATGGCATTGGATTAAAAATATACATGTGTACATATGCACATGCATTTTTTTTACTATCTGTATAAACATAAAATGTAGGTAGATATGTGAAGTGTGATTAGGAACTTTAGAGTAATTTCTTGAATGAAAAATATTCATGATCTAATGCCAGTATTTAATAAAGGCTTGAGAATCTTGAAATTAGTTTACAAAATATTTACATCAGATTCTGGAAACTTTTAACATTTCTGGAGTGTGGGAGTGAGTGGGATAGTGAAGGAGCAGAGATAACAGGAAGTAGCAGTTGGTAACATTATACTATTAGTTTAACCTGTGCTCTGTGCATTTAAAGCTGAATAACTCTTTAGTGGTTTTTGCAATCGCATATTAATTTATTTAAATGAAGTTAGGAATATGTTATGTCTGGCACCCTTGCTTCCTGGTTTAAATTTCATTTCTGAAAAGATAGGCTTGCTAGCAAAAGGCTGTAGTGTGAGGTTATCAAGTTGCATGGCATTCAGGATACACTGAGGACAGTAACATGGTGAGAAAGGGCTCACAAAATAGCTACAGTGGAGAAAGTCTCTGAAACACCCAAATGCTCACAGATTTGGAGGGGTTAACACAGGACGTCCTTAGGGTGGTTTTCAAGTATGGTGTTCAGAGGGGTTACTGTGTTTAAATGTAGTACAGGTTTTTACAGAAATTACTAATGCTTTTACTGTTGCTACATGTAATTCCTTTTTACTGTTGCTACATGTAATTCCTTTTCACTGCTCTGACGTGTAATTCCTTACAAGCTCTTTAAGAGGCTGAGCATGTGTGGGGGAAGGGAATTGAAAATGATCTTGCATTGTTCCCAGGAGAACTTAAGCAGTCTGCTCCCAAATTCCTTTGACAAGTGATTTTTAAAAAGAAGTTGAAACAATCTAAGTTGCTTATTTAATTCTCATGCTCAAGAACCCTAATGTCACATGTCCAGCGCTGATTATGTTAGCATATAAAGATTTCATGCCCTGCAATCATAAACTGTTGCTCTTTGGCTGATAATGAAAGCATGAGTACCCTTCAGAGTAACAAATGGCACTTCACGGAAAGTTACTGCCACAGACTTCCACAAACCCTTGGTGGAGTATGCCAGAGCTGGCTCAGATTTCACCATTAGCAGGAATCACTTCAGAGCACAGGATCAGTTTTGATGTTGCAGTGGTTGGCTAAGCTGGACTTGCATTAGTATCTGTGGTTTGGACAGTTTAGGACAGCAAACAAACACAAAAATCACAAGGTACAGGCAGGGACAATGACAAATGCAACTGCTATCCTCAGATGTTTAGAAGAGAGGATTTGAGTTTATGCAGTGGTCTTATAACATGCATCATACAACAGCAGCAATCACAAAGCAATATTTAGATCAAATTGACATGGTCATTCTTGGCACAGCATTTTAACAGGTCATTTTAATGTGAAGAAAGTCCAGAAACAAGTGTATGTGTTTGTGAGCTTGGACAGCGTTAGAGCAACAAAGTGGGCAGCAAAATGTAAGAGTGGATGTACAGAGCCAAAAACCAACCCAGCTGCATATGAGGCACAGCTAATGTGTTTTCCTTTGTTTACTGTTGTCTTTCTTACTCCGTTTCATTTTCCCCCCTGACTCTTCCCAGTAATAAAAGTTACTAGTCTGCAGTAGTATTTCTCACAAGAGAAGGAATTTTCTCTGGCAATATCAGACAAAATTCTGCAACTGATACAGCTATACTGTGCTATACCTTACTACTGTACTTGAATGGCACTTTCAGAACTGGGTTAGCTTATTCTGGCTGAGGAGCTGAATATCTGACATAGACACGTAGTGCCACTCTGCTTTCATGCAGTGTTATGGGGGTTTGCAACAATGCAAATATTCTAGGATACCTCATCAGTAAGCCACGAAGCCTGGCTAAGAAGGATAAAAGGAAAAGAAGGACTAAAATCACTGCAATGTGTTGGGACCTGGCCCATCAAGCTCTTCTCATTACTGTTCAGAGTGCTCAGGGGCAAGAGAAGGTCTCTGGGGCTACAGGCAGGGCAAGTGCACCAGAGAATCAGCCTGTGCCACTATCAGCTGTCTCTGTCAGCAGTTTCTAGAAGACTTGTGAAAGGTTCTCAAAAAGTGCACTCTGAACATTACAGCAAAGGCAGCAGCATAGTTCTCAAAGTAGTTCATGGGCACTTTGTGGGAAAGTGTCTTGCTGATAAGTGATGTTTGGTTCTTTGACGGTGCCTAAGCATAAATCTTTCACTCTTAAAAGTTTCTGTTGCAAGCTGTGGAACTCAAGACACTCCCACTGTCTGAAGCTGGAAGTGTCTCATCTTTAGCAAACTTTCTTTGGTTCTTCCAAAGGATCTAGGTTAGAGGGATGACATGCAATTTCAACTGTTGTCTTGTTGCTTTATTATTATCTTTCCATCTGGAAACTTTTCTTAAATGGAACACACCACTCCAAATAAAAATGCCATACTACCCATTATAGTACATAGGCATGAAGGTATAGCCACAAGTTATTAACAAGTGTCACAAACATAACTGCTAATATTTACTATAAACAGTATTATGGACTCTCTAAGGGATGTTGTAAATTAACTGAGTTTTTTGAACTGCAGTAGATGGAATGTAGCAAAATGGAAGGTCTCTTGTCTTATTTTGAGAGAGAAATGCTTTCATTTCTCTCTCAGGTGTTTGACTTTTGTGGCTTGTCTTAGACCAACATTTTGGTGTACGTGCAGCACAGTATAATGGCTGATCTGAGAAAGGTATAGATTATTCTTAGACTTTCCTTTCTTCCAGATGCTGTTCATAACCTTTACTAGCACGAGGTTGTACAGTCAAACCCATGGTATGGCCATCAAACTCATGATGCTGAGGGTGAATCTTGTGACTTATGTAAGGATATCTTCCTTTAAGTAATGGAGGAGGAAATAGGAATTACTATTAGGAAAGATTTTCCAGATAAAATATAAATATTTGTTGAAAATTCTGTTGTTTTAAGGACTACAAAAATACAGATAGTCTTGTCTTTACTTAGTTTCAGACTATATGCTGTTAGCTTTCACAAGAGACTGCCACTTTCACTGAAGCAGCAAGGAGCAACAGCCAATAGAAAATCCTGTGGTTGATTTATTAATTGCCTTCAGATGAAAGTCAAGCATTGCAGATCCAGAAATTGCATTCCAGCCTTCTCCTCCTCAAGTACCCTGAGTGAATGTGTGTGTTTTCAGATAGGTGTGTATCTGAGATAGCACTAACATGCCAAGAGATTATATTTGTATTGCATCCATAGTCAGATGCTAAAATAAAATTATTTACTCTGTAGGCTACTCATCACTGCACAATAGCAACTACTGTGATTCATAACATCAGTTCTGCTGACCCAAAAGAGTGATAAAAGAGACGAAAATTCCATACTCTTCTAAATACTATCAACTCTGAAATAGGCAGGAAAAAGCCTGTATTGTGTTTTCTTGTATTGAAATATAATACTACAATTTGTGTTCCTGGTAGTTTGTGGGGAAAGTGACTGGTTGAGCTGTGCTGCCTATACTTATTCTCAGCCTCAAAATTTCAATAAAAGACAACAGATGAAGCATGTCCCTAGTCTTCCCCATTAATGTTGTATTATAGTTGCCACAGACATCTTATTTAATTATCAATGGAACTGAAGGTGATTCATGTGACAATAAAAAGAAGTTTATAATATAATTTGTTTTCTGAAAGAGGTGAGTGACTTGTTAAAAAGCCTTGCAAGTCACTACTCTGACTGCCAGGTTTCTTTTCCCAGCTCCTCACTCCTCCACCAATATGAGGTCCATGGTATTAGAGACAAATTCCTGTTTAACAGCTTGCTGATCAACTTCAGAAGCTGACATTTTTTATTTTAAAATTAGTTGTGTTGCATGTTCCTTGAGCTGAAACTGAAACAGCACATATGAGGAGAACATAAACTGGCCTATATTCAGTTTTATTATCTTGTATGTGCACTTCTTTTAAGGGGCTTTCTTTTACAGCCAATGAAGGTTGAGCTAGAAGTTCTGCTACTGAAACTTCTGACCAGAATGCTGTGCAGTGGTTTTTGTTCTGTTCTGGCAATAATCTGCATTCTGAATTGTTTCCTTGTAAAATAGCATGCAAGAAAATGTGACATTCCATGCTTACAGGTCTCTGAGAAGGCTGTTGATAGTTAAGGTAGCTACCTGGGTCAATGAAACATTTCTTCCCTTTCTTGACAGACCCTTTTATAGTTCTGCTAATTATCCCCATTTTCAGTTAAAGCTTTTGAATCCTATAACTATGATTTTTGTAGAGTTTTTAATTTTATTTTTTTTTTTAATATATGCTGGAGGAATATTTAATCCTTTTTCTTGGAAAAAAGATTCTAATACCTGGATCGTGTAAAGCGATACTTAGACTTTCCAGCAGCTACTAGAAGTATATCCAGATTAAAATAAAGAGCATATTCTAGAGAGAGATTTGGAAACTAAAGATGAAGAAGCTGCTGCAATATCTAATGGAATGGAAAAATACAAAAATCTTGCCCTTCCCCCCCCCACCCCCCTCCTTTATTTATATTTTTTCCTTCCCCTAGAATGAGGAAAAATAATAGATTTGGAATTGTTTCAGGAAATTATGTTAATATGTCATGCAATCTGATGGGCATTAAACTCTATTGAAAATGTCTATGGAGGCTATAGTACCAGTACTTCAGAAAACTGCTTTGCCACTCCTTTAGGCAAAGCATTTGTGGTATACAGTTGACTTTTCTTTTGCAGTGATACTACCATCAAGATACTTTCAGCTACTTTGTGTATCTTTCTTTCTGGTTTGCTATCATGTGTTATTACACACTTTTTCACATTTTATGCAATTTTTCCTTTCTGTTGTTATAACTAACATATTTAGCTTATAATTTGTGGAGATCAGGTAATGAATTTTTGATCTTGAAGGCTATTCTTCTGAAATAACATCTTTGTGAAAAATCTTGGTGATTCAGCCTTTTGTCTGTGTGGTTGCACAAGTCCAGTGTTGTGTGCTCTTAAATCCAGTTGTCTTTAGTCATGTCTTCAGTGCTACAGGTACTATAATCAGTTGCCACTGATACACGTGATATCTAGCTATACTTGCCCAGTTTCCTTTTAGTACTGACTTTCCAACTACAGAATGCACTCCAACCATCCACAGATGTCCTTGGTTCATATTACATCATTTTATCTTGTCTTGATGCATGCCACAAAGATTTCTCCAGTCCGAAACAACTGCCTTGTGTCAATCAGCCACTTTTATTTAGCAGATCATTTTCTGTCTACTGTACTTATCTGAGCTCTCTCAGTCTGACTTAATGGTTGATAGGGTTTTTTCTGTTCGCATGGGTGTGATTCACTAGGTTTTACATAAGTATTAAGTATTCGATATTTCAGTCTCAGTGCAGCAGACATGATTGGAACCTACACATTTGGTAAATGTGAGTGTAATAAAATTATGTGATTTGATGTTGAACTAATTGTTAATTAGTGATTGTATAAAATGTTGAGCTCTGTTTCATGTTTGTGATCAATTTGATTTGTAAAGATGTATTGGCATTAATTTAACTCACTGTGCATGTCAGGCTTGGAGGGGGAGTGATTACACAAATGGTAACACTTATATTTCTTAAATCTATCCTAGGAATATAGCAAATGACAGTGGGAGAAAGGGTGCCGAATCTGCTTAACTAGGTGATCTTCATCAATAGGTTTTGTTATTAAGAGAATCTTTTCCTGCCTGGCAGTGTGCTGCTGTTCCCTGAATACTTGATGTTCGAGGTGCAGTAAAGTCTCCCCTACCATTGTGTGTGAGCCAGAGACATACTGGAGAAGGCCTGTGGGCTCTCCATTGAGAAAACTCATTTAATGGTATGTAATTGAGTTTCAACTCTAATGGAATCATAGCCACCAAGGCTAAAGATTGAGTTCTGAAGTACAGTGAAAGATTTTGTTCTCTAAGTGGAGTAACACCCCAAGCAGAAGGGCTGGCAGTATGACTGTGGGTGCATAGCTGAGGCCAAAGGATTATCCAGACAGACATACAGTTGTTTACTTGTATTCTTTGTTTTCAATATAGTACTTTAGGACCATACAGACCAATCACCAACTTTTAATATAAAGGGCCTAAATTAAACTGAAAATCCATGTTTTATAAACAGCATGAGGC
Source organism: Picus viridis (assembly GCA_033816785.1). NCBI lineage: Eukaryota > Metazoa > Chordata > Aves > Piciformes > Picidae > Picus > Picus viridis. The sequence continues at coordinate 11,533,260 of CM066584.1, read as the reverse complement.
TTGGGGGAAGAGATTATTTCTTAATAAGCAGAAGGCTTAATAAAATTACATTGATATGTCAGGAAAGATGGACAGAGATGCTAGGACACTGACATTCTGAAAAACTAGAACTAGTCAGGAGCAGGAGGAAGACTGGTCACCATTCCTTTAAAGGCATTGCATGCTTACAGCTCCCTACAAGTGCTACTGTAAAACTTAAGTTTTCTGAAATTGTGTGTAAGTTATGCACTCACATGCATTTTTAGAGCTGTTTCTGTGAGGTCTTGAATCTTAATTGTACCCACTATAAACTGGTCAAAAGCTAGTAAGAAAAATCTATTCCGATTAAAGCTAATCTAGTCCTCTTTGGACAATGAATGTTGGTTAGAGACTGTGGAGTGAGGTTCTGTACATTCTGTTCTTCAGTGTTCTTGTCAACCTCTAAAATGGGGGGAAAAAGACTGAGCTTAGTGAATTTACATGTGATTCTAGGTAGGGAGCTTGCAGCCATGGTAAAGGACACTATTAAAACATAGGAGCCTGATGCATAGGAAAACAGAATGAATAATAGCATGCAATTGAGTATAGACTACTGCAGGGTTATACATTTAAGCAGAAACAATAACTAAACACAGGATGAAGAACAGAGCACCAGCTGAAAAAGAGCATTATAAAGGGATCTGGAAGTTATGGGTCCTGGGCTGAAAATATATCAGTGTTGCTGTATGGCTTATATGAAAAGAAATGTGGCCCAAGGGTCTGTTAAAAGGTTTTTTGCCACTCTAGCCTTTTTCAGCTGGAGTCCTTTGTCTCCTCTGAGGCACTTAATTTCAAAAGACGTCAAGGAACAATTTGTGAAGAGGAGCCAAAAGAAAGCAACAAAAGGGATCTTGAAAATTAACCTGTGAGGAAAAGACAGAAAAACTTCTGTTTGTTTAATCCAAAAAGTCACTTTTTAATTAGAGATCTACAGATAGTCTTCAAATATGTAAATATTTTCTGAAGCAAAGGGAAGGACCTTTTTATTAGCCATGGTGGTGTGATAGGAACCAGTAGTTTGAAGCTGAAGAGATGATGTTTCAGGTTAGACATTAAGAAAAATGTGCATATGATGGGTAGCTAAGAAGTAGATTGTCTGGGGAGGCTTGCATAATCCATTTCTGGAGGTCTTTAGGAGGCAAGACAAGAATATGGCAAATAATTATAAGTTCTAAGGTGGACTAGTGAACCAGACAATCTCTTCAGATGCCTTTCATTCCTGCTTGTTCGTGTCTTTGTAATTGGATTCCATTCCAAATTATCAGAGACGAGTGCTCGGTTTGTCTCAGCTCATAAAGGTGCCATACTCGTATCTAGTTCAGTACTTTATGGCTTGAAAAGTGTCTTTTGGATAAATATTTTTATTTCTGGATTGTGTTGATTGGCACCATGTTTGTTTTCAACATCTCTCTTACATTTAGGCCTGTAGACCTCACTGGAAATGAAGAGGCCATGAATATATTTAATATTTTTTAAAATCCTGTTCACAAATGTTCAGTTGAAAAAGACAGTTTGGGAAGAGAATTATAATTATAATTGCTGCCATTGTACAAGTAACTATAAATGTGCAATCAGCTGCAGATTAGCGTAGCTGAATGGAACTCAGTGAAGTTGGGAAGTTGTATTAGCTAAAAAGCCAGCCAGAGGGTTTTATTCCCTGGCAGAAATGCATTGCCTGCAACTGAGCTGGGAAATGAACCACTAAGGGCTCATGTTACTTTTGATGCTTTAAGCAAGCAGCTCCATTCCCATAATTGCACAATGTTTTAGTATGCAGGATGAAGCCATGGGACTCTTCTAAACGTTTTAGAATAAATCTGTAGTTGTGTTTTTGTGTTTACTTTTGGTGGTGGTTGTTTTTTTGTGTTTTTGGCTTTTTTTTTTTTTCCAGTTGTGGCATTTCTCTCTGGAGTATTAAAATTCATAGGAAATAAGACATAGTGGTTAGGAACAGGCTGTGTTTTAGAAGGTCTTGCTCCTTGGAGCCATTTAGAAATTTGTAAGTGATTACATAGCTGGAATTTGAAATTTTAAGTAATTATTAAATTGCTAACAAAAAAAAAAAAAGCATACTTCTCTATCAGTAATTTTCAGGAATAATATAATATATATGGAAATTTTTGCCATTTAAACCTAAGCACCAAGATTCCTTGACTTTTGCAAAAGACTGTTGAGCCTAGGTATTCCCAACTGAATTATTTTTACCTTGATAAGATGGTATTTCCCAATGGGGGGGGGAAGATCAACTCTATTCCTGTAACATTCCTGATTACTGGCAATGAGAAAATGTTCAAAATCCATTAAAAAAAAAAAAAAAAAAAAAAAAAAAAGGTACATTAAAAAAGAATCTAGTGTATATGAAATAACCAGTTTTGGTCTATAGAAACAGTTTGCATGTGTTTTGGCATTATAATGACTGCTCAATGTGTTATTTTTATATGTATATATATAAACTCTTGCTTGAAATTTTAATATTAAGTATAAAAATTCTCATAGCACTTTCCCCCCCCCCAGTCACAGGTGAATCATCACACATCTAATAATGAAACTTATCAAGAAAGATTGGCACGATTAGAAGGTGATAAAGAGTCACTCATTCTGCAGGTATGTCTTAAAGAGAACTTTCTCTATGTAGTTAATGGTAAATAAAAGCTAAATTCACAGGTTTTGCTGTTAAATGTTACCAGGTCACTAAATGTGACCAAAAATCAATCTGATTGATGTCACGGTGGGGTAGCTTGGTAAAAAATTGGGAAGAGAAGAATGTCAAAGAAAAAAAGAACTATTTTAAAATAATGGTTTTGGAGTCCTAAGAGAATGCTGTAGTTGTGGTTCCCATACTAGGTTTGCTAGGTTGCAGCAGGTGAGTTTTTCTAGGTTCTGTGTGCCGCCAGAACTGGAAGACTAGCAGGTAGATAGAACTGATAATTTTCCTGCTTTTATACTGTACTGTAGTTGCTTTATATCATCAATGAGCTTAAGGGGGAAGGAAAGAGATAAAAAGAAAATTCAGTAGTAAAACACAGGCCTGAGCTCTTCTAGAGTTTCCATTTCTCTGTTTGCCAAGGCTTTTTCAAACAGATCCTTGGACCCATGCAAGTTTTTCTTCTGCAGAAAACGCATGTTGTACAACTTAAACTACAAAACCAATAATTTTTTCTGGATCTTTTCAGTGCTAAACTTGCCTTTTCATATCCTTTCTCTTTATGCTTACAAAAGCATATTATAAGCACGTATATTTATATCAAACAAACCCAAACCATACCGGGTATGTGTTCTACCTACTTTCAGTTACATGTTTTATCTTGAGTGTTCTGTTCACACTTGTGTTTACTGAGCAGAATTCTCACTGCTGTTGTTAAACAAACAGTGAATGGTTTGAGAGACATAAGCTCAGGATTGGTAGGATTTTTTTCATTTTATTACCAAATTCAGGAGAGGGGGAAAAAAAAAAATAATAAAAACCGGAATGAAAAATGAACTTCTGGTTGGAGTTTCAAGTGTTTCAAGTTTTTTTTTTTTTTTTTTTTTTGGAGGGGGAATCAAGTCAAAGAAGACAACATCACAACTGTATTAATTGGGACACAATTTATTAGTCAAGTAACTATAACATCTTGATTCTTTTAATGATAGCAAACAACATTTCACACAGTAAATTCACTATTCACACAGTTTACTCACACGCATGAGCAACTCATAAGTGGGGTAACAATCCAAAGGCAAGCCAGCTGTTTCCTCAGAAGCATAGGGTTGTACTCATGCACCTGTGGCTTTGTTCCTGAAGGTCTCCTTTATTTCATCAGACATACAGTCCTGAAATCTTTGTCTGCTTAGAGTAGCCACTGCCATCTCAGATGTGGTTCATGCTGTGCAGCCTATTGTTGGTCATGTGTACTGGAGGGCTTGTACAGATTTGGCAGAACCGTGGTGTTGAAAGCATATCCACTTCTGTGAACTTAACAGAACTGCTTATCTCATGTGCTTGTAAGTTCATATCCAGGCTGCCACTCAATGCTTACTTCTCCTGTCTTCATCCTGCTGATTTTTAGTAACTATTTCTTCATCCACACAAATAGGTACTTCTAGAATGCAACCCGCCAAACTTGGAATGACATGGTTTGGAGACCTACCTACAGTTTTTCTTTGTTTTTCTTTTTTTCCCCCTTTTTTTTCCATAGTAAAAACAGAAGTTGTCTTTCTCTTGCTTTCTACTCCCACCAGGTCTCCATCTATTAAAGAGGCTTAGGCAATATTTATGCATCTTCCTATCCCACTGTCTAGTGTTGCAATAGAACTGCAAAAACCTCAGGCAAATAAGACAGATGAAAAGTTCAGTCTGGTGGAATAACATCAACAACAACAAAATAAAGGTGGTGAGATGGAGCTGAGGTTAGAACCTGGCTTACACTGGTTCTACGTATTCCATCTAGGCAGATGAATGTGAAGAACACAGGCAAGTCCCATGCTGAGGTTACACTTGCCTGAGGGAGTCTGCTGGTACAAACCTGACTCCTGGGTGTGACCATTGGTAGGAAGGATGAGAAAGTGATGGGAAACAGAACACCTCTATAGTTCACGTTGAATTGTGACTGTGGCCTGTAGCTGTAATTTGCAGGAAATGTGAGGCTCAGAGTACTCCAATTTTGAGTCAGACTTTCTGCAGAAGCAGCAATACAAGGCACCTTGTAGTGGGCGCAGATATTGCTAGCTGCCTCTGTCTACCAAGGCTGAGTCAAACTGCGCTTTGAAACCTGATCCTTCTGTTCAGTCTGTGGTGGAGGCTGAAACTGCTGCAGCATTTGGAATACCTTGTTATAGCTAGGTGCCCATGTATAGGAGTTTATGTAATTCTTCAGGTGGTTGGTTGGCCTTTTTTCACAGTAATTATTTTTTTTTTTTTCTTTTTTTAAGCATTATGCCATTTGATTTTTAGGTAATTGTTCAATATACCTCAGTTTTATAGATATTTATAGAAAATATAATGTCTCATTCTTGCAGCTGTCACACTCTTCAGGCAAGATGAACTTGCCAGCATAGCATATGCTGGGGTTATGCAGCCTGCTGAATCTCTGAAGAGTCTGGCAGATGTGATCATGAGCAGAGGGGAAAATATTAGCTCAAAGTGGCTAATGTGCCTCTCAGCCTAGATACCGGAACATCTAACACATACTTCCAAAGCTGCTAAGGTTTTACTAAATTCCTTTGCAAGTCACATTTAACATATAGTCCAACCCTTTATGTAGAATTTTTTTTTTCCCTTCTTGCACCAGACTGGAGGAGAGGATTTGGTTTTTCTTCTTGCTTTCTGACCTCACAGGGGCTCTTTTTGTGTGCTATCACTTATTTAGTGATGCAAAACAACGTAGGCGAGCTACACACTTCCTTGCAGTGATTACTCCCCATACCCTAGCTTGAGTGTGCAGCCCTGCCATCTGCCCCCACCCATTCCTTCGTATCATCTCTCTTCCTGCATTCATCTGTGCTCTACCCTACAGCCAGCTACTTTAAAAATGGGGGGGGGGAGGGGGGAAGAATAAAAATAAGTCCCTTTTTTTCTCTCTGTTCCTTTCCCAGGCATGCTTGTCTTTGTTTGCAGATAAAACAGATCACTCGGTCACCCTCTCTGCAACTTCCCTGAGGTGGATTCAGTTGTGTGCTTGTTGGGTGGTGGGTTTTGGTTTTGTGTGGGGTTTTTCATGAGCCTAAATAAGTTTTTGTTAACACCTTTGATTCAAACAAGTTTAAACAGTTTAAAATTTTTGTTTGATATAACACTTTTCTAGTATAATCAAGTGAAAATGAATGTGCGGATCGATGTGCTGCTTAAGATAGGGATTAAGTGTGGGTTTTTTTCAACATCTTTCTAATGTTGTCCTGAGCTTTGCAAGTTTTGAGTTCTTATTACACACTCAGTGGTCTGTACCACAATTCCAACAACGCTTTTCCAGTATTGCTTGTTGTTTCTTTTTCTGGGATTCATTGTCTGTATCTCACTTCTTTCTGCTTTCATGTTTTGGCTTGCAAAGCCTGGGAATTTTTCTTGGAATAGAACTCTGCCGCTGCTAGAACTTGCCTTTACTCATTGCATTCTTTATAACTTCAGAACACTTTATTGATAGGTAAGCTCTTTTTTTGTTCATGTAAGAAGTGAAGTAATTGGTTGGGTTTCAAATGAACATTTTCATGGTTTATCCATTCTAGGAAATGGCAAGCCATGATTCAAACCCACATAAAATATTTTCAGAATCCTAGGTACTTGTTTAGTGCTTTCTCATTTATTTTTTTTTCAGGCTTTTGCATGAACTGACTCAGGTGACTATAAGTAGTCTTCCATCTCTTCTATAAATGCTGTTTCTTTATATATATATACACACATATATATTATATATATATATATATAGTAAAATAACATAGTTGAGGGGAGGGAAGGGGTGCCAGAGGGCGGAGTTGAAGGAAAGTACAGGTAAGACTGAAAAAAATGTCTATCTTGACAGAGCAGGTCGCTGCAGTGCACAAGCATATTGCATCACTGAGAACTTAAAAAGAGAACTTGCTATTAAAATGTGCATTTGGATGTTAATTGTGTAAGGTAATTGAAACTTATTTACAGTCAGTTCAGTTGCATTGTGCTTCTGCTCTCAAATTACAGGTGAGCGTTCTTACAGACCAAGTGGAAGCTCAAGGAGAGAAAATCCGGGACTTAGAAATCTGTCTTGAGGGGCATCAGTTGAAACTGAATGCTACAGAAGAAATGCTTCAACAGGTAAAAATCTGGATTGGAAAGCTTCTTGCATAACTTTCTCCAACAGAGAGGTAAACATACATGGTCAGCTTGCTTGCATGCGTGAGTGCCTCGGGCTACAAGATAAAACAGGAGAAAAAGGGCTTCTTTTATTGTTCTCTTGCTGCTTTGCACTTTTTTTTTCAATAGATGTTTCTTTGTTTTCCTGGTGCAGAAATGCTTTACTGGCTGGTTGCATAATACTGAATGTGGCGGCATGTAAAATGAAACTGTTGTGTCTTATTTGTCCTGTACTGACAAACTAAATTTGGACATGGTTGAGTAACTGGTTGGACAGGTTAAATGGATCTAATACATGTAGAAATTATAGAATTAAGAAGTTTTATTTAAATGGCTCCTGGTTTTGTATGACTTTGAAGCTCAGCAGGTAGTAGGTTGAAAATTACTGAATCAAGCTTGATTCTATAATAATTTTTGCCTAATTTAAGAGCTTTCCTGTGATTTTTGAAAGAAAATAAATATATAAGGACATATTTTTCTTTATTTCCATCAATGGTTTCGGGCTACATGATTTAACTTTTGGGTTTTTATGTTACATGTTAAGGGAGCAGAACAAATGATAGATTAAATACCTCACATTTCATGTGTTACTGCAGAGCTGGCAGATCTGTTGATGCAAAAGAACTTTCCTGGTGCAACTTTCTGTTATTATGGATAGAAGTAATGTATGAATAATACAGTACATAGATGTCAAAAATCAATTTTTAAAATAAATAACCTTCAAAATAACACCAGAAATTTGCAGGGTAGATATTGTTCTTGATGATCTTAGTTCCTCTCACCATCCAAAATGCTGTGCTTTACATGTATATTTTAGTCTTTGTGTGTCTTTCTATGAACTATTCATAGCTTTAAGTTGTTGTTGTTGTTGTGCAAATCTATATAGACATATTTCACCATGATCAGTATCCATGCATATATGTATGTAAACAGTAGCACTTTCTATAAGATAAACTTTTACCAACTTCTCTAAAAACAAAACTTGGTCTTACAAAATTTTTGCTGCCTAAAATATTCCCAGCTGAGAAGTTTTATTCTCATACTTAGAGGATGTTTTTAAATACACAGATTGTGGGTGCATTTTATTTTTTCTGTGAAATCTGAAATTAAATTCAAAGATCAATAACTAGTTATGGTATGAAAATCTGTTTTCAAACTTCAGGAAGGCATTCACAATACACTGTAGAAGCTTCATGTTTCAAAACTATAGATAGTTGTTCTATAACTTCTGCTAAAACTGCTTATTGTTTCTCTGACTTAAAATACGGGGAAACCTAAGCAAGATCTTCCAAAATCTCAACAGTCAGACAAATGATACATTTGTGATGGCTTTACTTGTCTCTAATTTATTTTGAAGGTTCTTTCCTCAGTTCATCTTGTTGAAAAGATTACCTTCTATAGGCAATGAATTGAGATTTGGAGAAAAGGCAATGAGCTGATAATGTGATGATTGGAATGTTCATGTAAGGTACATGGCCAATAGGCCTTCTTGCAGTTAATTTGTCAAAAGTAGAGTGAATATCTAGCGTCAGGTGGACTGATGGATCAGTCAAGTTTTGGGGAGAGTTGGGTTCAGGTACTTTCAGCCAGCAGTTGCCAGTGTTCTGTGTAAGTGTTCACGATGATGCGAAGAGATGAAAGATACTAGTGCTGTCATTGATTTTTTTTTTTTTTTTTTAAATTGTTTGCTTGGTTTTTTCCTTATAGATCAAACTAATAGATCTTTTAAGACAGTTTTGGTTTTCTTTTTTTACAGTAAACTGGTTTATTTCTAATAATAAGTAAAGAAAAAAACATCTAACTCATTGTACTTATATAAATATTTCTTGCTTTTCAGAAAGACTATTATATTCCTGTGTTTCTGCTTGCTTATTTCCAATATATTGAACTGCACTGATTTATACCTTTGTGAACTTAAGTCAACTGCCTCTTTAAAATAGAAAATGGAATGGTAAAGGTAATTGCCCTAGCTTGAAAACACATTTCACATATATTAGTAGAACTAAGCTAACTGCAGTATGGATAAGCATATTTTTTACTTCTCTGGGAAACTTGAGCCCAGCATAAATCTAGTCTTTTTAATTTTGGTAATTGTAAAAAAAGTAACTCTTAATTAATTCTGTGCCTAAAATGCCACAATGAGCCCAAAAATTATACCTTTGAAAATAATTTAATGACAATATCTGGTAGTTTCACAACAGAAAGGATATGCAGTGCTGACCTGCAAAATAGCTTTTGCTGAAGCTATGCTAGCAGAGACTTGTACACTTTGGGTGGGGTTATTGGCTAAAATCCTTCTCGCTTATGATTTATGCGCAGTTGTTTTGAACCCTGCAACAAAATGATGATTGGAACACTTCTGAAATACCAGCTAAAATAACCTCTTGGTCCATTATGTAAAATGGTTCCTCAGCATTTGGAGAGGATATCTTGAGTGCGGAATAGTAGCAACAGAAACTGCTGCTGCTTTGCAGAAAATTATGGTTCTTCAGTCCAAGGTGAAGGGTGCAATATCCCTTGGTCAGATATGAACTTTCAAGAAATGAGTTCAACCAGTTCAAAGGTTAATGCTTCAAAAAGAAGGCCCCATTCTCCTTTCATTCTTTTTCCTATTTCTCACCATGTGCTTTTGCAACCTTTTTTATACTGTTTCTTATGCACATCAGACGACTTTTCCTCAATCACTGAGAGAAATCTGATTTGGGGTTTAAAAAGAAAGGGTGTTTTTCTGCTGGTTTAGTGAGTTGAAACAACTCACCAAAAGGTCAAGGCATGGCATAAGGGCAATGTTGAGATGTGCGTTTGACCCAGTTGTTTATGAAGCTATAGCCAAAGAAAATATGGCTCAACAGCATTTGAGAAACAAGAGAATCCTGTGTCACAGATGCAGAGATGTCCTGGTGTACGCAGTTACAGATAATTCATGTATGTTTTCATGAGATGTGATGCTTATGGTGTCAAGCTCAACATTTTGTCTTTGTAAGGATGCTTGTTGCACTACAGACTCTAATCAAGTTAAAGCATTTTTCACCTTGAAGGTGTTTGCATTTTTTTTTTTTCTTTAAAACAAAGCAGGTCTCTCAAAAACTCAGGGCAAAGTTAAGTGTGATTCTGGCTTGGGCCAAGAAACATACACCCATGGTCATCCTCCACAGATTGATCTCAATGAATTGCTTTCAGTGGTACCTCTGTCTTGATATTGAAAGGGAATGGGGCTGGGGGGAAGAAACCAGCGAACCCACCTCCCAGAAATAACCAAACAAAACTTAAACACACAAACCTCCAGAATTTTCCTATGAAACAATTTGTGCTGTATCAGTCCATTTCCAGCATATCATCTGTTTTGAAATGTAAAATTACAACTGGTTTTAGAGAACAATGGTGTGTATGTGTCTTGTTCTAAGTTAGTTTATGGCATTTCTAAGTTATTTTCTTTAGTCAATTTTAAGAAAGAATATTATTTTTTTAAGAGAAGAGCAGGTCTTGAACATCCATTATGTTAGCCCTGGGGGAACTTCTATCAAGGAAAATGTAGGGTTTGTTCTATAAAATAGCTAAATTGTCGCATAACAAAAAGTATCAGCCATGCATAATGCAAACACATTGGTGCTATGGAATCTACAATGTCTGGACAATTATGTTAACTCAGTTTGATTTTTCTTTATTTTTTTTTCTTAACATAAAGGTTTCATTTCCTCAGTTTTAAAGTGCATTTGTTATGGTAATTATCATGAGTAAGAATAGTTAGTTACTGTTTTGTTATTTCAGTGCTGCATTTGATTTATTTACCAGGTACTAGTTCCCGAAAACCAAGAGACTGAAGAATGCAGGGAGGAGCTGTATGAGAGCAGGAACTAGAATCCACTATTCGCTACAGGATAGTGGGTACCTGTTCTAGTTTTGCAGTTGTTTTATAGCCAGGGGAGCCAGAATCCTATCTTCCTTGCAGAGTAGAAATCTGGCATGTATCTGTTTGCTTCTCAGGAATTTTGCTGGCCAGCAAGGATCATTCCTTCAACTTTCAATTGCCCGAGCTATCTGATCTTAGATTAATTTCAGCAATTGTTTATAGCAGGCAGCAACTTCTTGCCAGCAGCTAGCTTAGTGTTTCAGATTTTGAAGTGTGCCCTGTGCTGCTCTGATTGTGAGGCATAAGGTTTTCAGAGTGTGCTCTCAAATTCTGCAGCTAATTTATACAGGTGAGAATTACACTGCTTTGATATTTTACAGTTAAGATAGGCACAAATGTGCTCATCAGGCATTTGCAAAGGCTGTTCAAATTGGCAGTTGGATGGTAAGATCTATCCTTTCCATTGCATAACTATATAATAGGCAAATGATGAATTGGAGGGCTATAATTCACTCTCTGCTACTGACTTGCACCATTTCATGGTGATTACACATGTACATTGCTCTCAGCTGTGTTGTCGGTTAAGCAAATATCTTGTTTCTACCACAGCTGACACACAGCACTTGAAAAGTGCAGTCCTCATTAGTGGTGCTTCTTGCTGAATTTTGCTTCCCAGGTAGGTAGCATGGTCGGTCTGTCGCTCTCAACTGTTTTGATATTAATGTTTTAATAAGGGTGAAAAGTATGAGTTGTTTTGAATTATGTATTTTGTACAGTGCACAAGTGCAAAATGGGATCTTCGGGTCTGGGTGGCTTTTTTCCTTCCATTGGACTAAAATCATACTTTTGGTTTCTCAATCCGTGTTTGGCATGATTGTTTTGTGGAGTGCTAAATATCCTGGAATTTTCTGTGCTTGCAGCTGGCAGCCTAGGAAGGTGTAGTGTCCTATTTCTAAGCTGTTTTCTGTCCTATTAAATATTATAAGCTGCTTTGTAAGAATTATGTATTTCCAAGACAACAAAGTGCAGAAGTGAGATATACACTGTGGACTGTAGTTTCATTTGGAATATTGAAAAATGTAGTTAAATATGTATGGTGTGAATTTTCACAATGCACTCATGTTTGGAAAGACTTTGCTGTCTGTTGATCTGTCTGGCACACATATATTGTAGCTTCTACATGACTCATCTTTGTAATTATTCTACTCTGAAATAGCTTTTTGTCCTTTATTTTTGAGTTAAAAACAAACAAAGCAACAGCAAAAAAGCAAACTCTGAGAAATTAAGTTTTACTTATGGTATATTTTAAAATGGGGGGATGGTATCTTAACTATAAAGAATTTCTGTTTCTGTCCTGTATTTCAGCTCTTTAAGATCCTCCTGAAGCTGCTAGACCCAAATTACCATTTTGCCTGTCTTTTATTATCTTTTTTTTTTTCCCTTTGAAACCAATAACATAAATTTGTATTTTCTTTTCTTACAATTGCATATTTATTCTGGCTGAATTCAAGTCGCATCATACCACTGAAATACACTATAATTTCTCTGTAACAAAATGGGTCACATTCTTAATGAGCTGTTCACTGTGAGCATCTGCTTGAGGATGGAAATAATTGCTTCCAGATGTTGCCATTTCAAGAGGGGACATTTACTTTAAACGGCACTTTCCTTCAAAGCAGAAGTTAGAGACTAGATGCAAGAGGAATTGTCAGATGTTTTAAATCAGTGTTGCTCCACTGAAAACAAACTAAGGATAGTTAGTTATTTTGTCTATTTTAAGGCAAGAATTTTCGGCCAGTTTACACTGGCTGAAAATCTCATTCTCCAGCTTCAGAGCAAACTAAAATTTTGAGCTGATTAAAAAACCCGTCCGCTGCCTTAATGCTTGCTTATACCAGGTAGCGCAGAGCTACTGAACACAGAATGAGAGGAGCTGAGTTATTACTCTCCACTGCATAACTAAGTGGAATCTGGGAGCCTCTACAGAAAGTAAGGAGTAATGCCAGATGGTGCACTCAAAGGATAGATCCTTTGTTGCACAGTGTCTCCTTGCCTTATTAAGAAACCTTTCTGTTGTGTCATGGAATACTGCTTCAGTTGGGGGGGGGGTGTGGAATTAAATTTTGCTTCAGTTCAACAGTCAATAGCCTGTCCATGGGCTCAAAGTCACCTCATCCTGATAGCCTTTTTGATGTTCAGTGGCCATGTTTTATATCAAAGTTTTCCTGTATAGCTATGTCTTAATCGGCAGAAGTCAGCCATGTTGACAGCTGTACAGAGCCTGTTCCAGACTGGATTGGAATGTGCCTCTGGAACTTGTGCAAATTAATGTTTTCTTGGAAGATAGAGGACTTATTTGTAATTATAATTGTACTTTGTAACCACCTTTGTAGAAAGCAGCTGCTACTGAGATTTCATTAGGTGACTACCTCTTAAGAGTTTCTCAGTAAGAATGCCACTGCACTATCCTTCCCTGATTAGTGCTTGATTTAGTTTGTTCAGAGAAAAACAGCAAAATAAAACACATGAAATAACCCGTGAGGCTACATATCTGTTTATTTTCCCATCCATACACAAATATCATTGCCAATGTCAGCAGGAATGGGCATCACACTGGGAGTAGTGGGTGGTTTAGATAATGATGTTGCAATGCAGATGCAAGTTTAGTACTATTTTTAATTTGGGCAGCATTCCCCACTGGACTGAAACAAATCACATGTAGAGCAGATTTGGGTTCCAAGTAAACTTTAACTGTATAATTTTTAAAATAACCTTTGTGGCTTCCTTGGCTCCAAACCATGGCATACAACATGCTCTATGGCTTGTGGAAGAGGAAGAGATGAGAAAAGCATGATAGACTGGGCAGTTTCTGCTCGCTCATCAGTGTAGATCCACAATAACTACAGCAACTGCAGTTAAGTCACTTCCATCTAAATTAAAGCAGAATCTGCTGTGATTCCTCAGTGTGTTTCTTATGTGAGTTATGAATTATGATAATTTTTGTAACCATTCAGAAGCCAGAGTTCCTTCACAAAAAATAATTAGGCATGTGAAAGTTTGGGTTTGAATTTTCAGTAAGACTTAAACTCCTGAATGTTTTGGTGGTGGGTTTTGTTTGTTTTCTTTTTGACAAGGAGGCCAACTAAAGCATTTTATAGCTATAATATACTGTTAAATTTGGGGTTTTGCTTTGACTTTCTTGAAAAGTGAAAGACACAATGAAGGTGTGAATATTGAATATTTTACACAGTGGTACCATTCTGTCCAAACTATGCCTTTCTCTGCAATCTGGAAAAACAAACTCTAAGTGCACAAACCAAAGTCACAAACAATTGTTTCTCCTTTACACTGTTACATAGTTTAGACATTGCCTTTTCAATTCCAGTTAGAGCATATTACTATTCATTTGCTGGTCTTACCTCCACAGTGTGTAGCCTTCAAAAGTTAGCGAGTGCAACGTGGTGTAAGCTTTCAAGTAGTGTTGCTTGTCTTTAGCATTGTGTTTTGGCTGGGGTGCTCCTTTATTGAATAATGCACAATAAGGAATTCTGAAATGTTTCATTATAATACTAAAACATATCTTTGTCTGATGAGTAGCCAGCTGTTTTGTGACGTGTTATGTGGTATTATGTAGTTTTGTGTGTGTCTTTTCTATGAGTCCATTTAGCATTCTGTCAATGTTCAAATAAGCAACTTGAAGAAATAATCTACTTTGCTTTCAGGAGTTACTAAGTCGAACATCACTAGAAACTCAGAAATTAGATCTAATGGCTGAAGTTTCAGACCTGAAGATTAAACTGGTTGGTATGGAGAAGGAACACAGTGAATATGAAGAGAAACAGAACAAAGCTGAGGTGAGTTTCTTTCATTAGCTTGTACAGATTCTTTTTCTCTCATGTCTGTCTATGGTATGCTGTCATGTACCTGAGCTTTTAAGCCAAAATCAGCACAGTCCATATTGTCGATCCCATTAGTTCAGTGAGAAATATGATTATGCATTTTTGGGATGTGGTTTCTTTTCCCCTCTCACATTATACTTCAGAGGTTGCTGGTTGGCTTTAATCAAGGCACAAATCCATTCCAGAGGCATATATTACAATTGGTGTTTGCTTTAACTTTTTCCTTTCCACAGGACCTGGATTGGCATGGCCATGTGAAGCCTAACAGAGCTCTTTTATTTCCTTGTGCATGTGGCAGGGAAGACCATCAGCTCAGTAGTACCAGGGGTGCTACAAACTTATAATCGGCCTTGGTGATTTGAATTCACTCAGGGCACTTGGGAGGGAAAGACAAAGGGCAGTCCATTTTCTTCAAATGAGCCTTTCCCCTTGTTACATTAAAAAAAGGGGCAAATTTGACATGCATTCGAGGCAATTCCAATCCTTACTCTCCTGCTGTGGATAGTTCTGGACAGCAGCTTTGCACCATTTTGATTAAGAATGTGGATCAGGGAATCACATGAACAATATCCATTTTGTGGTAGTGAGCAGCAGGTGGAAACCTGGAAGGAAAGTGGTTATGTAGGTTGACATATGCTGCTGTATTCAGGGCTGCTGTAAGGGGACCAACTAGAAGAGCAGTATTACCTATCAAGGGAGGATTACTAGGTTCATGACTGACATACTGGTGACTGAAAAAAGACTTTATGTTGCTCTACACTGACTTAAGAGTATTTGAAATGCAGTCAATGTGAGAAAACAGTTTGCCCGTCATAATATTGGTAGTGGAAACGTTGATAACTATGTATAAGTGATTTACATGCAGTGACATAATACATTTGGGGGTGTTTGTGTTTTGACTGACTTATCCTCTGAAGTTTTCCTTAGAGATTAAAAGATAGCTTAAAGAGCGCAATTTCTGGCAGAGGTTGCAAGACAGAGAGGCACCAGCTGCTGTCTTTACCATCTGTGGCCTTCTCATGCTCTTTCACCCATAATTGTCAGTATTTTGTGTACAGAAGGCTTAGGCAGTATGAGATACTACCTGGAAATCTAAACAGGTCTGTGCGGAGCCTGTTGCTACAGATGGCAGCCTGCTCCCAGCAACTGCCTTCCCAAGAGGCCTTCAGCACTTCCCATTATATGTGAACAGCAGAACCAGGCTGCCTAAATTACGGCAGGATATGCAGAG
The DNA here is from genome assembly GCA_033816785.1 of Picus viridis. NCBI lineage: Eukaryota > Metazoa > Chordata > Aves > Piciformes > Picidae > Picus > Picus viridis. Next base: position 11,517,460 of record CM066584.1, on the reverse strand, counting down.
CCACCCTGACTCCTGGAAAATAACAAAGCTTTGGGGTGCGTTTGCACTGCGAGGTTTTAAATACCCAGTAGGTCTGGGCCTGTACTGAGGGTGAGGCTGTCACCTGTGAAATTCTGCCACTGCAATAAGGTGTGTGGCCTCCTGGGATGGAAAAGTTGAGCTTTATTGGCCTGGAAGCCTTTGTTGTGTTGCTAATTATAGGAAATGTTCCCGCTGAGATGGAAAAGGATTCTAATCTGATGGAAAAGTTGAGAATCGTTGTGTTAAGTATGCCCTGAATTATTAACTACCTCAAGGTGTGATTAGATTTCTGTCCTCTTGAAAGTTGCAAGCCTGTGTATACAAAGCCAGTGAAGTGGGCATTGTAAGCAAAGCTGCAGGAAATAAACAGCATTTTTAGTTTGCTGAGAGCAATCTTTTAGATTATTTCAGAATGTCTTGAATTAATCCGTTAACAAGATAAACAGAAGTTGCTTTCAATCAGATTGGGTGCTTGCTTGAATGCTAACACTTTAATCATAGCTCCTTTTATTGTAAATGTCACAATTTTTTAAATGCAAGCACAATTTCAAACAACAGGATCAAATTTAGTAATATTTTCTTGATACTATCAGACTGCAACTGCTGCCTCAATTTGGTAATAGTCTGGAAGTCTTACTGAGCTTCTTGCCTCCATTGCCTGACAACGTTTTTCCAGTGAATAAACCACTGCTGTGGATGCAAGCAGTCTGTCCTTAGTCTGCTCTCATTGAGGCACACATAGTTGTGTTGAGAGAACCTAGCTGCATCAGTGAGACAGTTCTCCAAACTGACAGTGACCTAATTAAATTAATCTTACTGATAGATTTGCTGCTATCAGAAATAATAGTCCTTAATTTTCACCTCAGTGCATGTGCTACAGAGGCATCCAGTAGTTAAACCATTTTAAGCAGCTTTTACTTCATGGCTGACTCTGCCATTTCTAAATATAGTATTGGGGTTTTAAAAGTTTAAAATTAAATGTGACATTGCAGAATAATTCAGCTAAAATATGTTTGCGCTGCACTCTTAATTTTGTGTCAGCATATTTCACAGCAGCTGTTTCCAGTCATAGCATTTATCTACAGAATTATTTCTCTGGTTGGGTTGAGGGAAACAAAGCAAATTGAGATATCCTTCTAAATGTGAGCAAGTTTTAATGTGTCGGATTCATTTCACTATCTCCTGCAGCTGTGGTTTAGTTCTGATTTTAGTTAGCAGGAAAGAGTTTATCAGGCATCTCTAACTTCCTCTCAAAGGTATTAATTTCACACTGAATGCCACTTGTCTCTGCACGTGCTAAATTTAAAGTGCTATTTATTTTTATATATAACACAGGCCAGGAGCATAGCTGCTTGTAAATGGACTGTCTCGCACTTGGCTGTGTAATTTTAATTCCTGTTTTGTGGAATAATAGTCTACTTTTGCCACAGTGATGCTGTGGAAGTTTCTGAAATCCCACCTGAGAGAGCTTGTGTCAGTTTTCTTTTACCTGAGAATCCTTAGAAATTTTGGAAAACTATTTTGTTAATGTACCAAGGTATGAGCAAACAACATGATCAAGTGATTAATGGCAGCCTAGATACCTGTTCTACTTGTACACGGACGAAAGAAACCTATCACCATCAGGACACTGCAGAAGTAGTTGTCCACTTCAGTTTGCTTAATACCCCTTCTTCTGACCCACTTTTTTTTAGCATAAGATTTACGTTTTTTACTCTTTCATAGTGAGTATCCAAAGACTGCTGTAAGCTGTGGGAAGTGTTTGTAGCTCTAGCTACAAATCTAGTGCATAGTTTCTTGCCATTTCAAAGAAACTTGAATCAGTGAGACACTGACTCCCACTGAGGAGTTTGTGTTGTTTCACCTGAATCAAATTCAAGATACAGTGTGTTAGTCTTAGTAAGTGTTCATGTTGTGAAATAATCTCAAAATTGAGGAGCCTTTTCTACTTCAACAGTAGAAAAAACTGTAAAGGCATATATTACAACTCTCCTCTGTTTCTCCTCTATAGACCTCTTACCTTTCACTGAGAGAAGGATTTGTACCATTCCTGTACTGTCAAGTTTGCCTTGAGGGACGTCTGTGAAGTGAAAGAGAGAAAAATTACAAGGCAGCAGCATTGTTTCTGAACAGTTGGCACAACTGGGGCCAAATCTTTATAGAATCAGAATCATTAGTCTGGAATATAGATTCAGTTCTACTTAAACTGTCGCTTTGTGCAATATTCCAGATGTATACCCATTCACCTGTACTTTGTCAAAAGATGAAGACTTCAGCTGTATTTTTCCAGTTTGCCTTTGTTTATGTCTTTGTGCTGCAACTATAGAAATACTTTCTCTGTGTCATTTTCTTTCACCTCTTTTGTGTGTGTGTGTGTCTTTTTTCACTTTCTTCCCGTATATTCAGTCAGTAGTGAACCTGATCAGTGAGCTACAGGAGCAGATGTGTAGACTGCAGTTGGAAATTAATAGTAGAATCCAAGAAAGAAAGTCTCAAGATAGGAAACCAAACTTGACACCTAGCGGTCTTCAATCTAGTCAAGGATCAGTGGTAGAGACTCCAAATCAGAAGAGTTGTTCTCAGTGTGATGTATGAAAAGTGCACCTTAGCAGAAGCCTGTGTATTGCCTGCTCTGTTCTCTTGCAGAAACTAAATTCCACTAACCAGAGCTGTGTTGTGAATTATTGACATTAATCTTCATGGCTTTCATTAGCAAAGAGTGAGGTGGTCATAAAAATCAGCAAAAGTAACCCCACCCAAGCCACTGCACTTCAATTATTTGGACAAATTTAGTCACCACTGGTGTCTGTCTACTAAAGCACAGACACTTGCAAGACCAAATCACATCTTTCAGACTTTCAAAAATTATTTTCCTTTCACTTGTGGTCTATAGCACTGATTTGGTGTGGGGTTTCTTGGGGGATGTGGGTGGTTTGGGGTTTGGTTTGGTTTGTTGTTTTTTTTCCCCTTTAGTTGAGATTTTTGCCTGTTTGATGTGCATCTTGCTACCATGATTTGGTTGGTTGTTGATTTTCCTCACCATGATGTCACTGTGCGTGATAGTGCACGCTAACCGGTCCTCTGGTTATTAATCCCTGAATATGTTAAAAGCTTAACAGAGGTATAAATGCAGTTTCAGATAAGACAAGCTGAAACATATCCTTTATTTTTCAAACAATAACGTTAAAGTGAATAAAAGAGCCATAATAAAAATAATCTGCTTATATCTCTAAAATAGCAAATCCATCAGTTTTGGTTTTGTTTTTTCTCTGGCCTCAGCAGTGATCAGTAAAGTATTTTTGAATTTACATTGCAGGTCCTAGTTGTATTTGACCAAAACTGTGTCACATATCAACAATACTTTGCATAACCTACGTAGATTTACTGAAGCTGGAAAGATGCAGGTAGCCCTGAAAGGGCCATTTTAATGTTTGTTATTAAATCAGTTTGCTTTAGTTGCTGCATTCCTTTGGTTACAATTTGTATCCCCAGAACTCATTTTACTACTAATCTGCTTACATTGCCAGGGAGTTTGGTCTCCTTAAAGCTCCATCAAAGATTTAATAGTACTGTCCTTCACAATGAACAAGAATATATGGTTCTATCAAGGAAAGGCAGAAGGGACATTTGATGAATAGACAGAGAATGTTAAGAGCCCTAGTTGAATGCAGCTCCAGGCAGCCTCAACTCGGCTTGCATGGTGGCAAACATCAGTGCTGAAAGTGCGTAGTTTTAGTCATATTTGATTGGATGTGTATGGTATTAAATGCCTTACTAGATATTTAGTCCTAGTGTTCCTGGTAAGTAGCTTAATCATTTGTTTGAGAAGACGACTGTCATTTTTAACAACACTTGTAATCTTACAGCACTGCATGTTTGCTCTTACATTCTGAGGTGGCTGAAAAACAAACACCACCACCACCCCCAACTTCTGCCCCCCAGCCCCCAAAACAACAACACAAATACTAAAGTGTTTTATACAAGACTGCATTTGTGGATTTTTGGCTCGTTTTTCTTGCCTCTTATTTCAGAGTACTTTTTGTCATCTTTGATGAAGTCAGTTTTTAATGTGGTGGTTCAGTGCTTATTACCATGTGGTTCGTGCATGATCTTTTAATCCAATACTTACCCCCCAAAAAAATAAAAATCTAACACAGAAATCTTTTAGCTGATGTTCTTTCTTTGCAGGGTTTGCTGCAGGAACTTAGACACCTCAAAATTAAAGTGGAAGAATTGGAAAATGAAAGAAATCAGTACGAGTGGAAATTAAAAGCAACTAAAGTAAGCATAGTACTTGGCATTTACTAGTGACAGACTTATTTCAGCTGGAGGGGGATGCCTCTATTTCCCATCATTACTTACTTTTCTTACAATTGGTATCTCTCAAGATCTGGTATAAAGTCAAGGTTTCTTCAACCATTTTGGGAATAAGTATTCTGGTTTAAAGTTTTTGTGGCCTCCTTTGCTCCCTTCTTGCAGTTTCCAGTCTTCTACCTTTTTGTAATTCTTTCTTAATTACCAAAACAAACAAAGGACATAATTTTTACCTACAACAGACCTTGTCTGAGTGTTCTGAAGAAAGGTTTCTTTGAAGGTTTTCAGTCTTTTATTTGTATGATTCTGGGATCTACTTTCCAGACCAAAGAGAAGAGACTTGCAAATTTGATTGGGTGTTCACTTACTATGGAATTTATTTTCATAGACTTATAGAATCGGTAAGGTTAGAAAAGACCTCAGAGATCATTAAGTCCAACCTATTACCTAACACCTCATGACTAACTAAACCATGGCTTCAAGTGCCACGTCCAGTCTTTTTTTTTTGCACACCTCCCTGGTGTTCACTGGTGACTCCACCACCTCCCTGGGCAGCACATTCCAATGGCAAATTACTCTTTCTGTGAAGAACTTTCTCTTCACCTGGCAGTGGCACCATTCACCACCACTCTCTGGGCTCAGCTCTCCAGGCAGTTCGTAATGCAGCGCAGAGTGCTGCTGTCCATGCCACAGGCTGATAGCTTGGCCAGGAGTTTCTGTGGGGGATGGTGTCAAAGGCCTTGCTGAAGTCCAGGTAGACTACATCCACAGCCTTCCCCACATCCACCAGGTGGGTCACATGATCATAGAAGGAGATCAGGTTGGTGAGGCAGGACCTGCCCTTCCTGAATCCATGCTGGCTATGCCGGATCCCTTGGCTGTCGTGCAGGTGTGCTGTGATTGCCCCCAAGATGATCTGCTCCATAATCTTGCCTGGCACTGAGGTCAGGCTGACAGGCCTGGAGTTTTCAGGTTCCTCCATCTGGCCCTTCTTGTGGATTTTAGTAGATATTGAGCCCAAAATACATTATTAGATCATCTGATATGATTTAATGTATATCGAAGTGTATGACTGCCTTACCCTTCTTTTGACCTTAAATCCTGGTAAGCTGTTGGACTTGATGATCTTTGAAGTCTCTTCCAACCTTGGTGATTCTGTGATAATGTGGAGAAATAGACATTTGAAACAATCATTTTCCTCAGTAATTAATTTTTCTCATTTAACATCTGCATTGTTGAAGAATTGTACTTTAGTTATAGTTTGAATTTTTAGCTTTTTGCCCCTAAATTAAAAAGCATTTTACTAATTTCCCTCTTGAGGTACACTTTTGTGCTGTAATCCCTTTCCCTTTCATTTGTGTAGTGCTGTAATGCCTGTTCATACTAATGTCTGACTTTTTCAGTTGTGGTTGGATCTTGGAAAAGCATTTCAATTATTAAACTGCGTTTTCTTTTTAATATTTGATAGCTTCATCTTGAAATGGCAGACAGCTATTATTTACGTTATCATTTCTTTCCTTTGAGAATTCTTGGATGAATATTAAAATGCTGCTGTCGTGTCCCTTTTTTTCCCCCCCCTATTAAAATAATAGCTCTTATGTCCATGAAAATATGTTCTCCGGTGATGGATTGAACAGTCTTTGGGAAAATATTTTCACAAGCAGTATGTGGCCAGCTGCCAAGACAGATAAAGATGATGGAAAATGTAGGAACAGAATGAAAATAGGAAAAAAATTGTAAAACCCATTGAGTGAGGAAAGATTCAGGACTAAGAAGGAAGAAGAGTACAGGGAGAAGAAGCAGAAGAATAATTGTAGAAGTCACAGAAATGAGATGTTAAAAGAAAAGAAGGCATTTAAAAGAGCTCTGAGATCAAACAGACCAGGGGAGGCAAATCCAAATCTGGTATTAAGAAGTCTGCAGCTTTTGTCTTCCTGTTGCTCCAGCTTCTTAGATGAGCAATTGGAGTATTTCCATTGCTGGATATAAAAAGCATATTAGTCACTGGGAAGTGTAGAATACTTTCAGATATGTGACAAGTCAGATTCTTTTGTAGCATATGGAGTTGCAGCCAGGCAGTGATCTTTTACTGCCATCCAGCTGCTTGCTTCCTGGTGAAAATAAATTTGTGCATCAGAGTAAATTAGTCCATGTTTTCACCTGCTTGGATAATCTTGGTTTGTGTGGGGTGTTATTTTGTTCATCTGTTTCTATTATTTCTTTAACTGCAAGGAGCTTTGGTATGCTTTTGCGGGGGAAATGTGGAGTGTTGATACATAGAAGCTTTAAGGCTCCTGACAAAAATCTTAGTGAAACTGGTGACTTAAAGTATGCTATTGACAGGTTTTGTCATAAGTAGGACACAGAGATGAGAGCCACTGTATTACAAACCTGACAAGCACAGCATTTTCATCCCTCGGTGTTGTTGAGGTCTTTAATGTGTAATACTCTAGCCTAGTCTAGTGGCACCACAGATTGCAGTATGTGTAAATTAATCACTGCTATATTGTTTCACATACATAGTTGTTTTCCAAGCCATTCTTTGCTTCTAGTCTATTTGCTGTAGTATCTGATATTAGGGAGAACAATTTTGTTACCCTGCTGAGAAGAGGGCTCAGCATTAATAGATTCTGTTATATTAGTAAGTAGTAACTAGTGTTGAAAAAGTGTCTTTTAAGAAAATGCTTTGGTCTTCATGCAAAACTCAGGATTTGCTTTGTAATAGTAATTATTATATGACCAGCACTGTAGCACTGAGAGCTTTCCAGGGTTTTTTGCCTATGTGAATTCTTAAAAACTTTACTTCTCTGAGATCTAACTGCATTGGGAAAAGTGAATTTCTGTAAAAGTAGTAGGCTAGTAGCCCTGTGAAATATGTATGGTGGTTATAATGTTTATGATATGTCCTAATTTGGGAACAGGACACCAATCAAAATAATGTGTTATGCTTAGTTTGTTGGAAAGAATCACAGAGAATCAGTGGTGATGTTATTCTGCATTTCTTGTACTCTCTTTCAGGCTGAAATAGCCCAGCTTCAAGAGCAGCTGGCTCTGAAAGATGCAGAAATAGAACGCTTACAAAGTCAGCTATCTAGGACCTCATCACATAGTGAAGTGGCAGAAAGAGGTAAGAGGAGGGGAAATAAAATTTAAAATTCAAGACCCTATTTTAACTTCACTTAGCTCCTTATTTCAAAGCAATACAGAGAGATACAAGAACAGACTTACAGGATTTGTTTGCAAAGGAAAAATGGTGCAAACTTTCTTTGACTTTTGATAGTGAAAGTGTTCTTTAATATGGGAAATTCTGTCCCAGTCCAGAAGCAGCACAAATTGCAAAAATGTCCTAAAAGCACTAAAACTTTTTACTCAAGTTTTATTTATAATTTGAAAGAGTCACTGTAGTTCAGTGAGAAGGTATTTTTCATTTATACAGTCAGAATTTATTTGATAAATCTTTACAGTTTCCATTTTTCAAGGGAGAAAAAAACCCCAAACCACAACAAAACTATCCAAACATTCTAAAACATAGTGATTCCCATCTTTGCTTTCTTCAGGACTATGTCTCATTTAGACTCCTCCTCCCGTGAAATGTTGGCCTGAATGGTCTTTCAAAGTCCCTTTCAACCTGGGCTGTCTATGATTCCATGATATAGCAGTTTTCTACTTTAAATCTGCACTGTTGATACAGGTCAATAGCATTTTGCTCAGCTTTTGGTCTCAATCGGTCCTGTCATAGCTTTGTGAAATACTGACTCCTTGGGGCTTCTGTGAACTGCTGGGCTGTGAGCCGTACGGCATTAGTGACTTTTTTCACTTGTCCATGCAGGAGTATTTGCCTGTGGTTTACTGCAGTGCATCAGCTTACCTGCACTAACTTCTTTGGTGGGTGTTAACTGCTTCCAAAGAGGGCCCTTCTTGAGATGTGACATGTCAGGTTCTGTGCTACCTCCATTCCAGGGCTTACCAAGAATCTTTTTACAGGAATTAATGCACATGGGCCTTTTGTGGAAGACTCTGTTTTGACTGTTGTTTATTGCAAAGAAGTGACTTAACATATACTTGGTACTGATTTTGCTAAGCTTCAGAGCTTGTGCATGGAGAGAACTGCATGTTCTAACTAGAAAATGAGTTTGTCTAACAGCAGTGTTTTGTAAAGGAACACTTCTACTAATAGAATTTTCTATTCTTGTGAGGTTCCCAAATAATTTGTGGTACTTCAAAGGAAAGGTAGTGGTATGACAATAAATCAATAGATCAGGAACTTTCAACTTCTAGTAGTGTCTCATCCTGTTCATACTGAAGATGGGTGAAACTGGTCTTGATTCCAGTGGGAGAAGAGTCGAACCCTTTACAGCTTCTTTAGGCTACATCTATGGAAGCCACGTAGACAATATTTGGATGGAAACAGCATGCAGCAGTAATAATTCTTCTTGGGGGAAAAAAGATTTATCAGATTTGTAGGTGGTTTTCTCAAAGAAAGCTAAAAAAATAATGTCAATGTACTTGTAGTGTGCTAGAATACATATTCTAATTAAATTGCAAAATTTATCTAATATGTGCTTTTTCTGCATACTTTATTTGACTCTCACCATTTACCATCGTAGAGGAAGTGTATAGGAGAAGGCTAAAAGAAAAACGTAAGCTTTGTAATTAACTTTCGGCTTTATCTCGCTGTTCCTTTCACACAAATTATAACTCAGATGCATTCTGCAGCGATAATTCAATGTTTGTTTAGATTTGGCTGTCTTAATTGTAGTATACATGAGACACTGCTTTAATTGCTTGCAGCGAGCAGACAGCTACTTGCACTGTATAGGAAGATCTCACTTCAGGGGTAAAAAAGTCAGAGGTTCACAAATCAAATAGCTGGACTTCAAAGTGATTTTGTCAAGGTTAAGAGAGGTAAAATTTTACCTCCTTATATTTGTACGTATGTAAACTCCATATAATATCTGAAAGATGGCTTTGATTGAAGGTTTCCTCCTTTGGAGGGGAAGAATCTGGCCTTTTTCTTTAAATCAATGCAGTAAATTAAACCAAATAGCTATTTGAGCTTGTTTCCATACTCAATGTTGTTATGAATATTTTCAGTAAAGTTTGCTTTAATGTGATTAAAATACCTCGACACCAGATCTTTTTGAAGTCTATTATTTATGAAAGGAAATTAATAGGGCTGGGATTTTTGATGGCACCTAAAGAAAAAAAATCTTCCCATTGCTTGCCAACTGCTTGCTGGCTTTAGTTTTTGATTTGGCTGCGTCTGTGCATGTCTTGTGTTACTAAGTGTCTTCTCCTGCAAGAAAAATGTTTGCAAGGTTCATTTGCATGTTTTAAAATTTGATCATTGCAAGGTGTGTATTTCTCAGGATCACTACAAGAGAAACTAATTGCAGTTTTTGTGTGTAGTTTAGATGTGACCTTGTGTGTTCAATAGTTAGTGGTAGAACACATCCTTTTTGGTTTTTTTTAGGACTGCTCTTTAGCAGTACTGATCTTCTCTCACTGTCATGCCTGCCACATCTGTTTTTCATAGTCTTTCTGTGAAACATGCGGGTCTGTTTAAATGTTGCAGTACGAATTCCTTAAGTGGCAGCTACAACATATAAAGAACTGTTTCAGTTCGTCTCCATCATCTACGCTTGATTTAGTGTAGGTTGGAATAGGTTGCTAGGAATAGGACACCACAAAGAAATTAAAGATTGGGTTCAGTAAAGTTAGGATGATGTGATTAACAACTTCTTGAATTTTCAGAGTGTGTTTGAATAGATTTGATGGCAACAACTGAACAGCTTCTATCTTGCAATGCCGAATTGCGTGTGAGGCAATTCTGTATTAGCTCTTGATGTAATTTTAATTTAGTTGTTCATACTGAAATGTTTTAAGAGAAAAAAAAAAAAAAAAAACCACACCAAAATTTCCTTAAATTATTTTTTGTTGGTCTTCATTTTCAAGTTTCATGAATGTCCTTGAACTACTTCTCATAAACTAGCAAATATTTTCCTTAGATGCAATATAGCTAATTTTCAGTCACACTTCAACCATACATAACAGCAAACACACTCTAATCTTTTGCAAAATAAGCTTCAATGTTTCTTTGTTACTTCATTACTTGACTTTTAGAGTGTCAAATACTATTATATAGCCTTTCAGAAGGAAAACCAGCATGTTTGTGTTGCACAGTGCTTGTAATAGTTGAGCTTTTGAAAAGCCCCGAGTGAAACGTAGTTTCATAAACCGACATGCTCTTGGTTACTCATAAGACAATAGCGATGCTATCACAAAACATACATTGTCTACACTAAACAGCAAGAGTTGTTTCCTTATAACATTTGAAAAAATGTTTTTAGATCAAGAAGTTCAGCGGCTGAAGATAGGAATGGAATCGCTGCTGGCCGCAAATGAGGAAAAGGTAAGACATTTCTGTGAGAGACTTAAATGATGGCTTTGAGTCTCTGAAATGCTCTGAATACATTGCTTTCTAAGTGTAGTATTTACTATTATAGTGTTATGGGAAAGTGTTAGGTAATGGATTAAAAAGTGGAGTCTGTAATGCATCAGACATTGGTGAGAGCTCATTTCTTTGGGTTTGTACAGGTTTGATTACCCAAGTTCAAAAAGGTGTGTTTAAAACTGAGGTTTAGATGTTGGAATGCACAACAAATCCCATGAGAGAGGATTAAGGATCACAACAAGATTGTTAAACTATGCAAAACATAAACATGGTCTATTTTATGATTACAGGTATGATGTGAGCAAAAAAGCAAACTCTAGAATCTTGTCTTGGCTCTTACAACTGAAAGTTGACTTCCAAGTTTTGTTCCTGTAAATAACTAATTTACTAGTAAATTCAAGCTGCTTTGTTTTCCTTGTAGTCATAATTTCATACTGTCCAGTAAAGATTATGTACAATATAAAAAAAAAAGCCAAGAAACATTCCTTACATGGCATGCAAGAGACTTGATTCTGCTTTCTAGAAAAGTGGGCCACAATCACAGAAATGAATGTGTAAAGCAATGTTTCTGCAGTTATAAAGTAGTGGTTTAAATGCAGTTTTATTTAATGCTCTTCACAGGACCGTCGAATAGAGGAGTTAACACTCTTACTAAGCCAGTACCGGAGAGTCAAAGAGATAATGACTGCAGCTCATGGTAAAGTGTCTTGTGAATAGTTTTTTTTATATCAGGTCTTTTAAAAACTGCATGCACTAAACCCGTTACTTGTTTTTGTTTTAAGCATGTGTATAATGATACCTGTTTTAGTATGCATATATTTGTATTATGTTGGACTGTACACTTTCGGATGCAGAGAAACACATCACGTGTTGACAAGGCTTGTGTGCTACTACCTGCACTTTTGTGGAGATTTCCTTTGGTCTGTGTGCTGTAGGCAATACAAAGAAAATGCCACTAAGAAAAATCCTCATAGCTGACTGGGCAAGTTCTGGTTGGAGTGAACAACTGCAAACCCATGGTTGCTTTGGGGCATATATTGTTATATATATATCACTTCAAAATCTGGGGGAAAATCTATGTCTCATTTCTTAATTACACTGCAGGAAGTGCAGTGAGGTTTAGGACAATCTCATTTTGACTTGCCACCTTGGTTTTCAGTACTAAATTTAGTTGGGGAAACCCAGCTTTCTAAAAGGACAGCTTTGTTTAACATACGTCATCACATTAACAAACACGGTATTTTCAGGTTTAACACACAGGAATGGGGAACAAGAGTCAGGTAAATCTCTGAGTAGTCATTTTAAAAAAAATAAAATCATCTCTCTTCGAAGTGTTACTAAAGGAAATTCAAAGGTGTGATTGTAGGTTTTGGAGATGCATTTACACTAACTCCCAAGATAGCTACACCACCGTTACCCAGAGAGTAGGTGCTCTCAACACCACCCGACAGTACCACTCTCCTTGGCAAATCATGGTTGCAAAGATTTGAGTACACCATTCCCATGTGCATGAACAAGCAGCAAGCTTGCTTTGAGTTGGTACTGCAGGGAAGCATTTCTTATTTCTGCTTAAGGCAATCTAGAACTCTGGTTGACAGAAGATGACTGACTCCTCAACAGAAGTAGCACATAAATAGATACTTGTGATTTAAAACATTGTTAAAGTAGGACAACTGCTTGAAACAGCCTCTGACAGTTGAGTAAAATGTAAAGGAACTACACTCAACTCAACTACAGGTTGCTCTTTTGTGCTATCTGAAGGACTATGTACCAGCAACTGTAGCATGAGATTCCTTTCCTATCCTGAGAGCTAGTGCTCAGTACCAGGTTTGTTTGTAGTCTTTACAGCTGAAAAGCATGGTAACCAAGCTCACATCTAATGAGTTTTCAAGTGATCTCTCTGCTAATAAAGCCAAGGCTTAGCCATAAGATTTGTTATTTTTTTCATGTGTCTAGAGCTGCTGCACCTCTGTCACATAAATTGGGAGTTACTAATGTGCTTAAAGGTCAGTCTGAATTTCTCCTTTATGGCATTACAGCCCTCCCACATCCTTTTTGCAGCCTTGTGCTTAGGAGATCTCCAGAAAAATATTTTTAGCCAAAATACTCCAGAAGTTTGACCAGCACTGAATATTCAGACCCTTATTTAGCATTGATTGGCAATTTAGGAATAAAAATCCTACTAAATAATGAATTTTGGAATGTTTCAGTATTTGCTTAGATCTGGGATATTCAGAAAAACCTGGAACATGTTTACCATGTTCAACCTCAAATTGAGCATGGGGCACTGCATTATGATACAGATGATATCAAATAAGTGTGCTACCTGTAAAGCATTATGCTATGATTAAGAGGATGGTACTTGAGCTCACCTCGTACCATCAAACTATGATTTAGAGTGGTTCAGAAGCTGCATCATAATCAGCTCAGCTACTCACAGCTGAGCACAGCATATAACTAGAAGTGATATTCCTTGCTCTCATATAAATAAGCTTGCTTGTAATCAGAGCCCAAAGGAGTGAGGAGCAGAGAGGCTGGTAAACTACATATGTCAAATCAAGACTGAAGGGGACTATAGAAACCAAAGTATTTAGAGTGTCTGGGAAGGTCCTAAATGCCTTTTTATTGGCCTGTTTCTCTCCCATTCTACTTCTAATCTTCATCGCTCACAGGCTCTTCTATCTCTGGTGGCAGTGAAGAGGAACTTGAGACAACAGTGAGGAAGTGGAATCTTTTGAATAATCCTCAAGGAGAATTATTTAAAACAGAGGTACTTAGTAAAGATATTTTTTAGAAGCAAGCTCTGCCATATATATGATTTATTGTATTTGTATTTTTGTAGTAGCTAAGGTAATGCAGATGAGGGTTTGACCCAGGCTGAATTTTTTACTACTCAGTATGAATATGATAGATTAAGAATTAAACATTGGAGTTACAGACTTGAAACATATATTTTACATAGGCCTCTTCAGGAGAATTGTCACCAGCTGTGCTCCCTCCAGTGCCACACAAAGCTATGGAAATCAGGCAAGACCTTTGTTTCTTTGGTTGTTTGTTTTTTTGTGGATTGTCCTAAATCTGTTTAACTGTTGTGATTGAATCATAGAATGGTCCAGGGTGGAAGGGACCTCCAGAGGTCATCCACTTCCACCTCCCTGCAGTCATCAGGGACATCCTCAACTAGACTAGGTTGCCCAGGGCCTTGTTGAGCCCTACCTTGAATATCTCCAGGGAAGGGGCCTTAACTACCTCCCTGGGCACCTTGTTCCAGTGTTCCACTAGCCTCATAGTGAAGAACTTCTTCTGAAATCTACCCTTCTCTAAGTTTGAAGCCATTGCCCCTTGTCAGGTCACTGAAGGCCTTCGTAAACAGGTCTTCTCTCCATGCTTCCTGTAGGCCCCTTTCAGGTACTGGAAGGCTGCTATTAGCCTCTTCTCCAAGCTGAACAACCCTGGCTCCCTCAGAGTGTCCTTGTAGCAGAGGTGCTCCAGCCCCTTGATCATTTTTGTGGCCCTTCTCTGGACTCTCTCCATCAGGTCCATGTCCTTACTATGTTGTGGGCTCCAGACCTGTACACAGTACTCTAGGTGAGGTCTCACCAGAGCAAAGTTGCAGAATCACCTCTCTGGATCTGCTGGCAATGTATCTTTTGGTGCAGCCCAGGATGTGATTGGCCTTCTGGGCTGCAAGCTCACACTTCCTGCTCATGTCCAGCTTCTCACCCATCAGCACCCCCAAATCTTTTTTTTTCCACAGGGCTGCTTTCTAACACCTCATGCCCCAGTTGGTGTTGATAGCGAGGATTGTTCCAGGCCAGCTGCAGAACCATGCACTTGCTCTTCCTCACCTGGGCCCACCTCTCCAGCTTGTCTAGGTCCCTCTGGATGCCATCCTGTCCCTCTGGTATATCAAAACACCGCACAGCTTGGTTCATCTGCAAACTTGCTGATGGTGCATTCAATCCCACTGTCTATCTCACTGATAAAAATATTAAACACTACAGGTCCCAGTACAGATCCCTGAGGGGCACTACTTGTCAGTGCTCTCCATCTGGACTTCAGGCCATTGAGTACCACCCTCTGGATGCGACCATCCAGCCAATTCCTTACCCACTGAACAGTCCACCCATCAAATCCGTATCTCTCCAACTTTGCAAGCAGGATGGCGTGGGGGACTGTGTCAAAGGCCTTGCAGAAGTCCAGACAGATCACATCCATAGGTCATCCCTTGTCTTGTTTTTTCTTGGCTTTGCAAGAGCTTTTGGGTAGTTGTGAAAGCAGTGTTTCACCATGGGAGTTTGCAATACTTAGTTGTTAAGTTTTTAACTACAGGAATAAATTAGCACTTCTAAGTACTTAAACCAGTCTATTTTGTTCTTATTTAAAGTGGAAGCATTCCAGCATCTTCAACTGATGTAACCTCTCCACAAGCAGATTCTTCAGACACTGTAAATAGGTGAGTGTGAGTGATTGCAACTGAAATGCTTAACATACAGTGAGGAATTGCTCTTTAAAAAATCTTTTTAAATGTAATCCTGCCTTTTATCATTTTTAACATCCTTTAATGTTGCTCCCTGTTCAGAGAATTACTTGCTTAAGAGCTTCTAAAAAGCCATCTGTAGACATTAAGTTCAAAACTTCACATTCAGCCTCATTTACCTTTCATTGTCAATCAAAGGAAGTCCTTTTTGCTGTTTCTTCATCTCTTCCAGTTCCCAATACTATGTAACAAACCATGACACATAAGGAGCTGTCATCATACAGTTGTGGAATACACGAGCATACTAATGTGGTATTAACTGTTGCTTTCTTGCCTGTCATTATTTTAAGGGTCCCACAGAAAAAGAAGTCAAACAGTTTAGAAGACTTGCAAAGCGAATCCCTGGAAAAGGTTGGTTTATTTGTAATCATAATTTCTGGTGTTTAATATCATGACTGAAAGGTCAGGTATAAATATTCATATGTAGTAACCCTAACCACCACTAACATTGGGGTGGGAAGGAAGCCCTAATGGTCAAATAGTGTGTTTTTTTTCACCCCATTACCAAACTTAGAATAAAAAAGCTAGTTGACACCCATGGGTACACATCCCCAAATTCAGCCTTTCACGTGAAAGAAAAATATGTAAGAAAAATACAGCAAATAATGTTGAGGAGTCATTTTGTCAAACTGCAGTTTTGTTTTGTTTTTAATAGGTAAATGGTTTAAAAATAAATTTAACTCCCAAATTGCTGAAGATACTAAGGCTGAAAATATTTAACTACTTTCAAGATTTAGACTTGAGTATTTCCACATAGGGTTCCTTACGAGTGCTTGCATGTAAATAGTATGAGTGTTGTCCCCCAACTTTGACTTCTGCTATAAATGGCATTCCTGAGGATGGTAGTGATGAAGACTGAGTTAAAGCAGCAGGAGCACTGTTATTATCTCAAAAATTTAATTTCACTCTAGAATAATGACTTTCCAATTTACAGTCTCATTATGTTATGGTCCAGAGGCTTGTTTTGTCATTATGTACACTGAAATTTTTCTGCACTTGTGAGTGTGAGGCTGTTAATGACACTTTCTATTCTTGAATTAGACTTGATACTAGATTACCCACACCCAGGGCTGCCATTTGAAACAGGTACTAGTAATATGATTATTCCTGTTCTTCAGATTAAGAAAATATTTGTGTACATCTCTGAAGATGACAGTGACCAAATAGAATGTTTGAGATTTGTGTGACACTCATTTGATTGTGACAAATCAGTTCAGAAATAATGTTTAATTCCACATAGGACTTATGAAGGTCTGTTTTCTTTTAATAACTTTAAGCTATTTTCCTGTCTTAAATTCACAAACTTAATTTGTCTCTGTGATGTAATCTGCTAAGGCTGTACCTACACATCTGCTCTATCTGTTAAATCAGAGTCCACATAAGAACAAGGAACTACCAAGCATATGAGAGAGTTTTAGCAAGCCAGCCCCATGCCCACCAAGGCATTTAAATTGTATGCCCTGTTTAGGCATGAGGCTTCTTAGTGAAGTAACTGAGACCTCCCTATGCATATTAGTGAGTGGCTAAATGTGAATTAGTTATAACCAAAACTAAGGCAAACAAAACTTGTTTTTCTGACTCAGCATTTTTCTGACTTCATTTCTTGTGTTAAGCCCAAGAGAACCTGTGCTAGGGGCATGGTTTATTGAAGCTATTCTACTTTGCACAAAACTGAAATTCCAGTTATGCCCAGCAATAGTAACAATAAAACACACTGGTTGTCTTTGACTCAGCTGTGCTGGTATTTTGAATTGCTTTGTTTCTGTCCAAGTTCCTCATGGGTGCAGCTGGATACACAGTATTGTGCACATTCTTTTTTATGCCAGTCATTCTTGTATTAACTGTTAAACAACTGCCTAAGATGATCCTGCTCTGGCAGGGGGGTTGGACTTGATGATCTTCCCTTCCAACCCCTACCATTCTGTGATTCTGTGTTCCCAGCTTAAGGGCTACAAGGACCACCCAGAAGCCTGAAAATAGAAGCATTCCTTTGATCATAAGAGAACATAAACAGGGCCTGAATTTTGTAGTGATTTGGACAAACACGTTTAGTACTAAATGTGTGATTTAAATGAAATGAAGGTATGACAGACCTTGTAATACACTGTCAATGCATTAGGTAGCATCACTGTAGCAATAAGACTAGACTTGATGTTCTGTGTATGTGTGTTAATACTAACATTTGTCTGTTGCTTTTTTCCATAAACTCTGAAATTACCCTCCCTCCAACTCCGTAGTGTGTAGACGGGAAACCAGTACAGCCTGTTGTAGAACAAGAGGTATATTAACTGTGAACTCTCTTAACATTTCTCTGGTGTGACCTGCTGTGATGGTATTTTCATTTTATATTAATTTCCTCTTAAAATGTTGGCATAGTTTCAGTGCTGACAGCCTGTGTGAACAGGGGTAAGGGTTTGAAAGGGAAATATTTCCTCTTCTAAATTTTCTTTCTTTCTTTAAAAGCTTTTATGTGATGCTAGAAGCTGCCATCAGTCCGTTTCAGAAAACACAGTGCTAATGTAATAAGCACTTTCTCTACTCATGCAGTTTTTGGTACAAGTCAGGATATACTCCTGCAGTTGCTAAAACAGCAGCAGAGTTTGAGCCGAGTCAGTGTCACAAAGATCCCTCTAAATTGTGAAGTAAGATAAACCAGTTGTTATCTAATTAAAGATTGGCCGTATCATCCTGTCACAATGTTGTGAAATCATTTCATTAGAATGGGGTCACTACACAGGACCCTACTATGTGGTTTTGTATACTAAATATGCTTTGTATGTTTTCAGTACAATTTTTTTCCTACATGACTTCCTGTCTCAGTGAAACATTTACCAATGTGAGCTTATTCCAAAAACACACTGCATGTGCACCACTCCCACTACTGCCAATTGCACTTGCAGGTCCACTGTCTCCCTGGAAAGCCTCTATATTCCAACAGTTTTGGGATACACATTTGGTCCAGAGTGATGGCTGCTGCTTCTTTTCTTTTGTATTCAGTACTGAAGAAGTTTTAAGGTGCTATCTCCAAAAGCCTGTGAAATACGTACTGTAGCTGGAGAAGTACCGTGTTAGGCTCAAAAATGTTAGAGCTGTGTGGAAGTTCTAATCTACCCTTGTGAAGGAGCTGGTCACTGAAAACTGAAGGCAAGGAAAATTGAGATGGATTGATTCTCATTTTAGCAAAGCTTATGTGGCAGCTGCCTTTCAGTATGATATACTGAAACTTTGAGGAGCACCTCCTGTGAGCTCTGTTGCTGGACAGTCCTTCCAGTACACGTAAGCTCACTGATACAAGCAACACTGTGCAGATGTGCCAGAGCTGCAGCAAACATAAGCTAGACTCTTTTTTTTTTTTTTTTTTTTTTTTTTTCCTTCTTCTTTTTTTTTTAAATCCTGTTTTGGACAAAAATTGTGGTCAGCAACCATTTAGCCCTACAATACAGAGGATGGGTGTCATTCTGACCATGAGCTTCAATTCCATTCAACTTTTCCAATACTGGATTGCAAATGCTATGCATTACTCGATTTTGTATTCATTCATTTCTCCCTCTTTAAAAAAGCAGAGCAAGCCACTTGTGAAAGGTAGCAGGTATCAAACCTTGCCAGGAAAGCTACCTCGACCCTTACAGAATGGAGAACAGGGAACTTATAATTCATCAGACAGGTGCTGCTCAAAGGACAGCGAGGACAACATCCTGAGCCTAAGTATGTATCCGCAACTCACTGAGAGGGTTGTGTAGGAGGGAATAAAAGGCAAACTGTTTGAGGGGTTGGGACATAATATAGTATATAATCTGCAATGCCAGAGCAATGGGTTATGACCTGATTCAATGAGGGAAAGTTCTATAGTTTTTTAACGATGTACCAAAAATATCCCCCGTGAGCTCACTGAAGGGTAAAACCTGGGTTTAAGCTTTTCTGTTGCGCTTGATACAATTTACTGACTTCATTGATGACATAAGTAATGAAGAGACACTGTATTGGAAATTGTGGGGAGAACATCATGAAAGTCAAGAAATCTGTAATTAAAAAGTGGAACTTTTAGAGGTGCAAACATATTGACAATAATCAGAGCAGTTGGTTGCTGTAGCTTGTGGCACCCACAGGTGAAAAGTTAACTTGCATGTCAGTGGATTTTGAAAATACAGGTGCACTGTAATTCCACAACCATAGCCATGTGTGGAAGCCTGTATTAATCTCTTCTCAATGAGATCTCAATGAGATGGATTTATTGACAAAAATGTTACAGCAAGGCACAGAAACAGGTATTTGCCAAGGATCAAGGAGCTTGGGAGCTTAGCCATCAGAGTATCCCATGTGATTTTGCATGTTTCTACACTTTAAGAGGTATGGGGAAGGTTTTTGTTTGATGGTGTTTGTCATGTTTGGGGTTTTATTTGTTTTAAGACCCCCTGGTCCTAAAAACTGCTAGAGTATTATAGCTTCAAGATTTCAATAGGCAGGGGGTTATTCAGGACTTCTTAAGAGTTTTTCTGTGATTGCAACAATGCAGGCAGTGCATGAGCCCTGCTGTTATGTCTTTAACTGCAGGATTATCCTCCAAGGATGCAGTAAGAAAATGTTCTTCTGATAGAACAAGCAATGACTCCCTAAATACAGAATTAACAGATTTTTTTTAATGCAAGTTCATTTCTTGCATGTGCACTAAATTCATTACACCTCTAATTCTGTATTTCAAAGGGATCTGATGTAATCTCAGATATGCTTCATTTCAGATAGTCTGCAGGCTTTGTGGAGTTTTGTAGTGTGTGCTTAATATGTTAACACACCCCCACCCCCATCAACAGATCAATGATCACCTCACCACTATCTGTTGAAGATAAACTCTGCAGAATTCATGGGGCCTGTGCCCACCAATTCATACTCACTTTCATGTCAAACATAACTGCTTCTTTACTTTTTGTTTCTGCTTTTAATGCTTGCCTTACGTCTTTGCTCTTCTGTAACTTTATTTTGCTGGTATTTTATATCTTCTTTGCTCCTTCATCTGGCTTTCTGCTTCTTGGGATGACTGAAGATCGCATCAGGAGTGTCAGTGCACCAGTGCTAGGTACTGTATCCAAACAAGATGCAACTTCTTAACATAGATTTTGCTGCATACTTTTCTTTTTTTCCTCCCTTTCCCTATGAAATACTAACAGCAACTGGGCCATCCAGAGTGAATGCCTTAAGTGCAGCACTGAAATGAGGTAACAACTTTTGCTGTGCCACCTTTGGATGGGATTTCTTTTGATACTTATTTCTGATTCCATTCCGTTTTCACTGAACTCTCAACAGAAGAAAGGGCCACTGACTTTGATGGAGGAATTACAGTATTAAGAATAGGAAAAAAGTCTGAGGAATCTGCTTTTGTCTGAAGACCTTGAATTCAAGTATTTAAGTACAAATTTAAAAAGCAACAATGCTCTTTTACCCAGTGTGTTATTACATGTGACGTGGACAGCTGCTATTCCCCCCCCCTCCCTAAGCATATGGGGCTTTTTAATACAAGAACATTTTTTAATGTTTTGCATCTAAACAGTCTTCTCCCAGGTAACAACTTGGTTTCTAAGGTTTCTAATTAGTGTAAAATGTGACTGTCTTAACCCAGGAGAAACAGAGAACGTGGATGGTACAGTAGTCTCTGATGACCTTTCACCTCTTTCTTCGGGAACGGATTCAGGTCCACAGTCTCCATTGTCTCCAGAAAACAGAAAGAGTCCAAAAGGGATCAAGAAAATCTGGGGAAAGTAAGGTCTTTGTTGGTTTTATGTTGATTGTCAAAGCATTTTGGCTGAGAATGAACCTGGTTCTTGGCAAAAGCCACAATTACCTCCAGCAGGAATTGAGTGAAAGTCAAGAAAGAGAGAAAGCAGCTCTGGGACTGCTTGGGTGTGTCTTTATCTACACATGGGTACAGGAGAACGGATGGTAGAGTTCACTGTTATGCTGTTGAAAGAAATAAGACACTCTGCTCTCATCTTAATGCCAGTAATTTAGAATGCAAACAATTTCATTAGCTATGAAAAATGAAATGATAATAACTTGTTCTTTACAACAGGCCATCAGGTAAAATAAAAAGATAGAAAGTAGAAGAAAAGAAAATGAAAGACTTGAGTTTTACTGTGTTCACATTATCTGCTTTGAGACAGCAATTCTGGCCGCCAGTGTGGACTACTAAATGGATTGAGGGCTTTATGGCTGCTCTGCAGCGCTTTTCTTTTCCTCAGGTCTGGAGGGCATTTGCTGGAACTTGAGCTACCACTTGAATTAGATGTTTGTGGTTTACAGGAAATGTAATACCCTTTCTAGGTCTCATATATGAAAAAAATCCTCTCTGTCACAAGCTAATACTACTGTCATGGCATTCTTGTCTTGAAAGAATAAGAAGAACTCAGTCAGGTAACTTCCCTGCAGACGATCTGGGCTTGGCAGAGTTTCGAAGAGGTGGTCTCCGAGCAACAGCTGGACCTCGGTTATCCAGATCAAAAGAAACCAAAGGCCAGAAAAGGTAAGGTTCCTTCTTTACCTTGCACAGCACATTGTGTTCAATGTGCTCAGCAGCCAAACCTGCCTTAGATGAAGCACATTTTCCCCAATCTACTTCATGTGGAATTCCACAACAACTGGAAAGAATTTGTCTTGTAGAAAACATGTCTGAGTAGCTCCCCTGGCTGCACTCCTTCAGCTGCAGGTTGCAGCACTAGTTGTTTGTTGGCAGTGGCAAAAATTTCACCTTGTGTAAAGCACAAGGAAACTTAGTATCATCTCCTATGAGAATATCTGCAAAGTGATGAGGATTCAGCAATTCCTTTTCCTGTCTTCAAATGGGAAATTCTTGTTCAACCCCCACACCCCTGAAGTGAGAGTGGGCAGCCAGGTCAACAGACACCAGCACCACAGCATGTACTGCAAGACTGGCTCTCAGCTTTTGCTGTTGCACAGAGCAAAGCACGCCAATGCATAGGCTGTAGTTCTGCCTCTGGCACATGATGAGCTTGTTGATGATAACCACAGTTCTGTAAGATTATTTTTTTAAACCTTTTCTGTACTTTTCAGTGACTACAATGCTCCGTTTGCTCAGTGGAGCACTGAAAGAGTTTGCAATTGGCTTGAGGACTTTGGCCTCGGCCAGTACGTCATATTTGCACGGCAGTGGGTGACTTCAGGCCACACGCTGTTAACTGCGACCCCTCAGGACATGGAGAAGGTAATCACCTAGAATTGTTTCTCTCAAGCCCCTGTATGCATGGATTCTGTACAATGAGAGCTGAGAGTTCTGCTTGTCTGAAATGTGTGGTATCATTTTTTTAAAGACACCTAAAGAGAAGCAAAGAGCCAGAGACAAGGCAGATTACTTGTTAATTGTTATTGTTGCAGGAGATGGGAATAAAGCATCCACTGCACAGGAAGAAATTAGTTTTGGCCATTAAATCAATAAATGCAAAACAGGATGAGAAGTCTGCACACCTTGATCATATCTGGGTGACACGTAAGTGTTTGAACTGTCATGGAATTGTTTGGAAAGGAATTTCCCCCAGTGCCGTTCATAGACTGTCTGATACATTTCTTCAAGTAGGTACCAAGCATCTTGTTAAGAGTACTAAGTTTCAAGCCAACAGAATGAGAATTTCTGTGGTGTTTTTGACCTCCAAATATACAGTTGTACAGTGGGATCTTCCACAAGGAACTCTGGGATTGCAGGGAAGTCAGTGCTGGGGGGCTCAATCTAGCAAGAGCTGCTATGATGCAAAAGGTTTGCACTCATTCACTATGTAAAATTATCAAAGGGGTATGGTGGAATTGGTTTTAGGCTGCCCTTTCAAAAGGTGAATGCTTCATTTTGGCTCAGCTGGAGATGGGTACACTATTGCTCTTTTATCTCCAGGATGGCTTGATGACATTGGTTTGCCTCAGTACAAAGACCAGTTCCATGAAGCCAGAGTTGATGGGAGAATGTTGCAGTACTTAACTGTGGTAAGTTAAAAACCTTTTCCCTCAGTTTAACCCAATTTAACTTCAGACTGAGCAAAGAATTTTACAATTTTCCTTTGAAGGTGAATGTTTAAAAGAATTTTTTGCAAGACAGAAATAATGCCAGTAGCAACTCTCCACACCAAGGTAGCAGTAGTTTAGTAAACTAAAGATGAGCAGCAATTCCTGTGCTTTGTACATCTCTAGTCACATTAGCAGCAAACCTTGCACTACACAAAGCCACTGTTTTCTTAGTTTCCCTGCCCAGGGATAATGAAGTATTTGGGTTTAACTAAAAAAGTCTAATTTAGTTGTTATCAAGGGTGCAGCCTGGTCTATGCTTCTTGAGGAGCCCTTGCTACAAGAGCATGGTGTCTGTGATCCCATGGTTAGATGGGTGTTGCTAGCTGCAGTGATCCTACTCACAACAGGATCTTAGCCACAAACGGTCTTAAGTGTTCTGAACTACCAGTGAGCCTGGATTTAATGAATGGGCTACATGTAACCATCTGTCTTCTTGGGGAAAGTACCTGTTTTGGAAGTATTCTGTACTCTTCTCTACAGAATGACCTGCTCTTTCTGAAAGTCACCAGCCAGCTGCATCATCTGAGTATTAAATGTGCCATTCATGTGCTGCATGTCAACGGTTTTAACCCCCACTGCCTACGCAGGAGACCAGCTGAGGAGGTAAAAGAATGTTTAAATTGACTAAATGAGCACTAATTACCTGATTGCAGCCAAAGGGGATAATGAGTTAGCAGTGCACAATGATCCAACAGAATCACTGCTACAAGGGAATGGCTCTAAAGCAGGCTTCCAGCTTTCTAGCTCTGGAGTGTAACATGAACTCGGCAGTAATAAACATCTATTCAGTTTTAAGCACTTTGAGCCACTTCTTAGTTAAATATCATGCACTTCCCTTTAGAAACTATTTGCTTAAAGAAATTAATTCAACTTCTGAGAAAATAATTTTGAATGCTTTTTCTTTGCCTAATTTTTAACTCTCAAAGACTGTTCAGATTTTTCCTTTCTCTGGCCAGCATAGCTTAATTTCTTAGTATTAAAGGTTGACAATAACACTGTTGCCAAAATGTTCTGTTTTTCACACCCTGCAGTCTCTACTCCTCTACTACTTTATGCAGTATATGGAGTTTCATCTGTCCTAGACTATCTATACCTACCATCTTGTCAGAGGATGGCTGAAAAAGGCCTTCAACAGAAACAATGTTTTACAATCAGGGAACAATTACTGCTCTGAGGTGGAATGCTGGTTTTATGGCAACTGAGAGCACATTGTGAACAATCCAGGCCACAGGCTCATCATCTTTTCTGGTTATTTCAACAGAATAATGTGTCGCCTTCTGAAGTAGTTCAGTGGTCCAACCACAGAGTGATGGAATGGCTCAGATCAGTTGATCTGGCAGAATACGCACCAAACCTTCGAGGAAGTGGAGTGCACGGTGGCCTGATTGTAAGAACTGCACATTTTACTATGTATCTACTAAACACTGTCAGATTGTAGTACAACACATGTATCTTAATTTCACAAAGGAAAACTAAACAAATAACTGCTAAGACTTTTTCAATAATAAAGCTGAGCTATGCATGAGTGGTTAGCAGCATAACATAAAACCCCCAACCTGAACTGTTCTGTGAGAATTTTTTGATAAGGCATCACTGAGTGCTGCTTTTGAGTGGTTTTAACAGAATTCTTAGCCACAGTAACTTGTGGCATTTCTTGCCAGTGACCAGGAATGTTGTTTTTTGAGTGCAAAACATCAGAACTATTTGCAGCCTAGTAAAGCTGGTGTTCTGAAATACCATGCTTCTAGTCCATAGAATTTCTGAAAAATATAAATAGCACAGGTTTTTCCCAGATTAAGTTTATACTGAGTACAGCAGAAAATTCTGAAAACAAATGTGTTCAATCAAAAAAACCAGGATTGATGATAGATACAAATATGTATTTTCCTGACCATGCTCTGCATCTCTTACTGCCTACTTCCATGTATTTCCTGTTCAAAGTCTAGCAAGCATTATATCATAACTGAGTTACAGAATAGCACTCTCTCTGCAATAGTAAACCATTGGTGTGCCAGTCAAATGTTTACCCCTACAGCAAACAAATACTCTGCCGTTTTTCAACAGGCTCTTGAACCTCGCTTCAATGGTGACACGCTAGCAATGCTGCTGAATATTCCACCTCAGAAGACCCTGCTGCGACGCCACCTAACAACCAATTTTAACGTATTGATAGGACCAGAGGCACAGCAAGAAAGAAGAGAAATAACAGAGTCAGCAGCGTACACACCTCTGACCACCACTGCCAAAGTCCGGGTATGTACTGCTGTCAAGAAGCAGGCATTCCAGCATTTCACACTGCCTTGCCCCTGTCTTATAAAGAAAACCAAAAACTTGCAGGGAGAGGCTGGTTCTAGAACTGTTACATTCTCCTTCCAGATACCAAAGCATTTAGTTTTGTATCTGTTTACATCACTTCTAAAATAAACATGCAATCCCCTCTGTCTTTTCTCAGAAGAAACATTATCTAAACATATTTAACATCAGCTGTAACTCCCAATTTGAAAACAATGACACTAATTTAGTTCAGAATCTAGATACTTGAAGGACTAGAGTACAGCAGTAAATGCAACAGGAGAGGATTTGAAATGTATAGAGGACAATCTTATGCTTATTATTCAAAACTTCTTGTCATCTTCTTTCAGCCAAAGAAACTTGGATTTTCACATTTTGGAAACTTAAGGAAAAAGAAATTTGATGAATCCACAGACTACATTTGTCCTATGGATACAAACCCAACTGCTGCAAATGGTACTCAGAAAAACTATGGTGGCTACAAAGGACTTAGTCCATTCACTGACCGGGAACTGGATCAGGTGGGACAGACTGACTGATGCCATTCTCCTCTCACCCTCTCCATGCATTCCAAAGCTTGCAAATAACCAAACATGAGCATGTACAAAGTGTTTGCTACATCTGCATGAAGTCATTGAGAACGTATTGGGTGTGGACACTGGAAAGAGTTTTCTGCTAAGAATGCCAGCTTCATTTGTTTTAATCAACATCATCATGACTCCACCTCCAAGCCCTTTCTCAGGACCGTAACACCTTTACACTATGAAGACTGAGGTATTTGGGCAGTTAAGGTGGTGGCTGCAGTAAACACAAGACTTTTGTACTTCTAGCTTTCATAGCCTCATTATGGCTGCACTACCTTTTCATTATCTCCGTGGGTGGTTTTTAATGTAATTATTTGGACTAACGTGTACAAAGCTATTGACCTATACAATCTGGTTGTACTTTAATATATATTTTAACAGACATTAATCAAACAGTCCAACTGAATTTTTCTTCCATTATGTACAGGGGGATTAGTTATGTTTAGACAGTATATGTGAAACCAGTGCATCGGTAATGACCAAGATTAATAAACCAGTACTCAAATAATTCACTTTCATTATGCAGTTGTGCACTTGTAAATGAAACTGCCCAGACGTCAGACAAATGACAAAGATTAAAACCCATCATATTTTAGTTAAGTTCGTTGTTGTGTAAAGGGATATGAACCTTGAAAAATGGAGCTCCTGGAGGCTTGTGTGAATTTTGGCAGCACACGAGACAAGGCAGTTGGGGTGAACTGTCCTTTCTCCAGTGACCTTAAGAGAGAGAGAAAACACGTTAAGCCTGACAGTTTTTTCAGTTTTGTGACCATTCTCTAACTGGAAGTAATTTTTTCATTTGCATGGTTTCCTGCATTTAACATCTCATTATCTAACACCTGTCTCTTTCAATGTACACCTCAATAAAACACAGCACTTCTCCTAAGCAGGGACACTACCCATTCCTGACTGTGTTACAAAATGGATGTCCACTTGCACAGTTAGGAGTTGCAAGTGAATGGATTAACTTTGGGCTCCCAGCTTGCAGGTGTTCAGGCATTGCAAAACCACTGGATTTTGGTCTTTAAGTTATGTGTGACTTCAGAGCATGTAGGTGTGTGGTGAAATCTCAGTGCCCTAGAACTGATCACCTTTTCTGTAAGGAGAGGTTAGGCATCACAGAGGACTCTTCTTGCCTGTGAAAGAAGGCTACCAGAAGTTTAAGTACTACAGCATCTGGAAAATGTTACCCTACACTGACAATCAGTTAAGCTGCTCTTGTGTGAATTACAGTGGAATCAATCTCTCCTGATCAGGATTCTCTCTTCCTCTGGCTGAGTGCATTTTCACGTACCTCACGGCATGGAGACATTTTTGTTAATGTACAGAAATGAGAGCTTTTCAACTTACTAAACTTCATTTGTCCAGGCACTGCTACCTCCCAAAGATGCATATAGAGTGAATAATACTGTGTGTACTGTCCTGATTTGAACTAGTTCCTGACTGCTTTTACAGATGGAACATTCAGAAGGAACAGTGATGCAAATAGGGGCTCTTTCTGAAGGCATAAGCCATCTTACGGTATGTACTCATTTCTCCCTCCTCTTAAAGTCACAAATGTATTCTGCTAGAATTCACTCAAAGCTGGTCAGTGGTGATAGTAGTTAAGGGTAAGCAGGTCCCTATTCTTGTTAAGGCTTTCTATTCTAAGGCTATAAATACACTTCATAGCCTGGCTCTACATTCACAGTTTAAACACCCCTGCTTTTAAATTGCACTAGAAATGATGTTTCATTTAGACCTAATTGTACTGCTACCTTTGATGCAATGACAGGTATTCATCCCCTTAAATGACAACTCTTCTTCAAAGATTTTGCAAGTAACTACCATCAACCACTTCAGTCACAGCACAAACTCCATGGAAAACAAAAATCACTACTAATTCCTGACTCCACAGCAGCTAATTAAGTGAGCTGAAAGGTATAATGAAGACTTGTATAACGTGGTTGAGTCACATGCCACAATCTCAGTGGGAATTTCCTCCAGCAAATAATAGTTTACTTAAAAGGAGTTCTTGACTGCAGCTTAAATTTTATGTGCCTCTCACTCCCTCTGTTGTGAATCTGATCTCATTGCAACTGAATGTCTTTAACTGCAGGCCTCTACATGAACCTGCTTACTCCTTCACACCTTGTTTTTTTTCCAGACGATGTTGAGCCAAGATGAAATGCTGAATGACAGCAGGTTTTTAACACCTACCTTTGAAGACTGTAGATGATGCTTCACCGTGACCAAGAATACTAATAATACCTCATGCCTGGCCAGAGAGGTGGCCAGGAAAAGCCTGAAAGTACCAAAAAGCTTTACCCTTTTCGGCTAGTGAGATGTAGCACATAACACTTAACCTTGTCCATGTAGCAATGTGTTACAGGCAACTCTCCTCCACACTACTCTCCATATTACTAAGTGTGAAGTAGGTATTGAGGGAGGTCCGGTACCTGTATCCAGAGTCAAGAAAGCCAAGACTGGCAACATGTTTTACCCTTTCACTCAGTTGTCTTGTACATGGTATGTTTATGTACTGTTGTCTCAAAGATCTTTTGTAAATGTTTATTTTTATAATTAACTTGTAATGGAGGAATCACCAATACTGTTGTGCCACAGGGACTAATCTGAGCCACCAAAAAATTCAGATGGGTGTTCTGAGTGCAGCAGCACTGGCTCACTGAATGCTACTGTTGTCTTGCCAGAGATTGTCCTCCACAGAAGGATTTTAATCTCTCATCTCTTTTGTTCGCACTTGTCTTTCCCTCTTTCTCTAAGCAAGTGTGGTGTGAATGGGAAAAACGGAACATAACACTATCCACCAAGCCCTTGCTTTTATCAGGAGGATGACAAGATGGCACATTCACAAGTCTTCACCTAACTGAAGCTGGTGCTTCATTTGAAGTGAGTGGGGTTTTACTGTGAGATTTTTACGTAAGCACTAAGATGTTCACTGTCAAGGAGAAATTACTTTTAAGAATAGTGTTTGCTGCGCTCCATACAGGGGTAAGTAACAATTTCCAGTGTGATCCATTCCTTAGTTTTAAATGGCAGTTCTTTAACTAGAAGTCTTGAATAGGCTCTTCCTGCAATTGACAATTTGTCTGAGACTAATGCTGCCACATATGCAAGCATCAACCTGCTCAGAAGCCTTCTCAACAGTCAAAATGGTTC
This sequence comes from Picus viridis, assembly GCA_033816785.1. Classification (NCBI taxonomy): domain Eukaryota; kingdom Metazoa; phylum Chordata; class Aves; order Piciformes; family Picidae; genus Picus; species Picus viridis. The sequence goes on along the minus strand of CM066584.1, from coordinate 11,488,038 downwards.
AGAGCCTTTTCTAGGCCCCATACCTGGTTTGTTTGCAACATGGTACTTACGCTCAGGAAGATAGGGATAATATTTCTTTTGCTAGTTGATTAATTAAACAAGGCTGCAAAAAGCCCTGAGGACTGGAGATTACAGTAGAAACACTTCAACACTTGCATGAGAACTAGTGATGTAGTAAACAATACTGCTGTTCACTTTCAGTTCTCTTTTTGTTCCAGCTACAGATAGATTTTCATACAATACTTAGCAATAGGAGACAAACATTACTGCTTTGTGATGTGTAAAATGTGACTAAAGAGTATTAGGCAAGTACCATAATGAAACAAATATTTGTTTAAAATACCTAGATTTCTTTACATACTAATATAGCCTAAAGCCAGCTCATTCCCAGTCCCAAATGAAGGGGAATCTCCAGTAACTGTCCCCAGTATACTGCAAGGGTTCTTTGCAAGCTGTCAGTGGCACTTTTCGAAGATGAGCTATTCTAGTCCTCACTCCCTGAGCCTCTCCTGGTAGACCCTGTACTGTATGGTCAGATTTTAAAAGCTAAATACAAGGTTTTGTTTTCCAAAATGGTAAAACCAAGGCAAATTTTTTCAGTCATTTAACAATTAAATGATAATGGAAAAATCTGAAGGAATGAGAAGTCAGTACAGACATCAACAAACCAAAAATGCTTAATAAAAAAAGTGTTAAATCTGTAATCTGGCAATGCAGTTGACCGTGGTGACCAGATCATGGGCATCTGAAATTCTCTGCAAGGTTAATTAGCCAGCAGAGTTATTGCAGCTCTACAGATTACACAAGCTGCCCCAGCAGAGGCAGCCTTACCATCACTGGGATAATCTAACCACATTTTCAGATTCTGCTTGATGATCCTTAAGGTCCCTTCCAACCCAAACCATTCTATGACTCTATGCATTTATTACTGTTTGGTGTAGTACCAGCTGGGCTGTGAATAATCAATCTACAAAACTACTGGGGCTTTTAAACATGTGTATATATATTAAGACTATTTGACTACTATAAATAAATTCCAAATGTTTCTCCATTTCTTGTTGACTGAAATGATTCAAACAAAAACATACATCTCTGATCAGGGACAGAATCAGTCTGAATCTCTGTCTTTCAATTATTACTACAAATGTAACTGATTAAGTACAAAACTCCTGGTCAGTTTTTAATTAACAGATTCCTTTGCTTTAGATGACTAAAAATATATGAAATAAATATTTTAATTAGCATCTAAAGAAACAAGTTTTCTGGATCAGGGATTTGTCAAACCCTAAAAGGAATGTGTAAGCCAACTCCGGGCAATATGCAGTACTTCAGGCACTGAAACTAAGAAATGCTATGTGGTAAAACCACTGAGATGAGGCATTAGCTGAGTGTAAGATCTATTCAGCATGGCTTCAAAGAGGAAGAAGCCATGTTTCCTTGTAAGCAAAGCAAATCTCTGAAATTGCCAAAAAAGCTACCACTGTACTTAGAGAATGATGTGCAAGCAATGTGCCATTGCTGGATTATGTCTCTATATCCACCCAGAGCTTCCAGGTATAGTTGGCAGTTCACATGAAGTCATGTTAGCCTCCTCAATACACCTCACATCAATGAGAATTTGTTACAGTAGTAAGCAATTTGCATGTCACCCAAATTCTATTCACTTGTAACTTACTAGTTCCTGGAAATGCTATAAAGTAGCCTTTTTTGTTCTTTCTAAACACACACCAAAACTGACTGCTCTCTGTACTCTGCTTCCCCAGCACTCACTAAAGGAATTACCCTCTCATGAATTCCATCCCCCTGTTAACAAAGAAGTGGCTTTATCTCTGTTTTATCTGTCTAACTACACTTAAATTTCTTTTCTCGACATTACCATTGCATACTAACTTCAGAGTTTAGATGAAGGTTGTCACACACCGTAAGATCGCTCTACTTCTTAGCACAGAAACTACATGCAAGTAGTTAAAACACACAAACACACCACACAGTTACACACCAGTTGTAGGAAAGGATGCAAGTACTTACTTACAAAAAGGTGACAACAGTGTTAGTAAGAGAAGGTACAGCTCTTGGGATAGCCAAGTTTGTCCAGGTTGGGTTGACAAGCAAACTGAATCATAGGTGGTGGCCCACACATGAGAATGAGCGTCTCACTGCTGGGGGAAGGGAGGTGGGCTTTAATCATGTCTGCAGTGATGAAGCCAGAACTGTACTTCCAATCTGAAACAAAGAAATTACACTGTTCATCTCAATGTCTGTGCAGTCTGAAGCCTTTTTAAGCAGTGTGTTGTAACCACAAAGTAGCTTGAGTCAGCCAAGTTATGCCACTATCACTGCAAGCCAGTGAATCTCTCATTGAGCTCAAACCCAGTGGTGCTTTTTAACAGAGAGAACATGAATAACGAGGAGCTGTTTGGCAAGACACAAAAGTCTGAATTACATTTAAAAGAAATTAGACAATAGGTGAGGGAACAGGAGTGAAACTCTGACTCTTGGACAGCAGACAAGCAAAGGCATTTCCAGCATGCACCAGGAGCCTACCTTGTGGAGGTCTGTCCAGTGTATACCACAGTGTGAACTGCTCAGGATGGCTCTTAGCAAGATCTTCTAGCTCAGCTCTCAGCAATATATCCTTTTCTGTCTGCAAAAGAAGGCTGCTGTTCAGCTCCAAACCATCTCAAGATACCCTCTAGAGTATGAGTGCATCTGGCACTCAAGAAGACAAATGTAATGACTCTTTCAAACCAAGAATGGTTCTTTTTTTCCACTCACATGACAGCTGTGATCATTAAAGGCTTCTATAAATTCAGATGAACAGCAAACACTTACAGCCACGTGAACCCTGCCTTAAAGATAGCAATTTGAACACATTTTTTAATCCAGGCTAAAATGGCAGTTAGCTGAATTTGTTGCTGATCCTGGCAAATAGAGCCCTGTACCAACATGGTAAAGGTTAACTGTAGAAACAAATTAACAGAGCAAAAGCCTGTTTCCTTGAAATCAGTGGAGGAATAAAATGAGCAGGGTCAGCACTATTTATTCCCCAAAACAGAAAATTAGGGAGTACAAGTGAAACTTTTGAGGAGCCATCTTCAAAACAAGTAACAGATGATCACAGGAACTATGACTGTCTTGGGAATAATTTGTGTTGTTCCTCCTTCCCAAATTGTTCTGATCAAAGACAATCTATTAAGAACTTACATTATAACCATTTCCTGCTCCTCCCTGCAATGATCATTTTAAGAAGTCAGACAGTATTTTTCTCTCAGTATTTTTTCATAAATGGCTGCATGAGAATACAAACCAAAGTTATGGGAAGAGGATGAAACAGAGAAGTGATTTTTACAGGGACAAATGTCCCATCAGTTTATAAAGCTCAAAGGCCAGCAGAAGCAGCAAGCTGTTAAAGGACAGAGGAGTTCATATACTCACTTGATTAGCAAAAAGAAGGTAACATTTTGTGGAGTCCTTAGGATCACTTGTGATACGACGAATCAGCTGCAACATAGGAGTTATTCCTGTTAAAAACACATATTGGTTAAAAAAAATAATGGGTATTTCTTTCCAGCTGCAGTTTCAGTATTAAATCTGCCTTAAATCTTCAGTGGAGTTTAGTTTGCACAGGGCTACGTACCTCCCTATTTCTAACCCACACCAAATGCAGAGCTTGGAGGTTTCTGGTATTACAAACCATTTCAAAACAAAACCCAAACCATACTACTTGTATCTGGGGCTTTGCTCTTTAGCATTCTCTGCCACATACAGTGACACCTCACCCTCAAGACATTCTCCCAAAATATGATGTGACTTTGCTGAGCTCCTACAGTAAATCAAGACTATAACTCTGAAGTTGCCAGCTCCTAGGACTAAGCTCAAGCCACTGGAAAGCCTTATTGTTGCCAAACATTCATGGAAAGAAATGCAGGAGTTAAGTGCTCTGCTACTGAAGTGTTTGATACTCCACACACATATAAAGCACCTTTGTTCTCTTAGACATTCCGTATGATGAGAACAGCTTTACCTGTTCCTCCAGCTATCATCCCAAGATGCTTTGCAAACTTCTTCTCTGCTTCAGACTTCTTATGAGGCTTGATAAGAAAGGTACCTAGAAGAAATATTCAAAGCCTATAGGTACATTAAGTCCAAAACAAACACAGATACACATTCCATGGGAGTAAATTACTATAGCCTGTACTAATCAGGACAGCTCTTCTGGACATACTAAATGGACCTGGGACAGCACTGAGCACAAAGAGCAGAAACCTCTTTGTAAGCTCCAGTCCTAGCTCTGAACAACTGATTTACTCCTCCTGGGCTATCCAACATCATTTATCATCAACTCCAGAATTGGTACACCTCTGCCTAGAATGCAACCTGGCCACTGTGAATGTGAGTGGCAGATAAAGGTAACCACTACCCCTACTACATAGAAACAGGCTTCTTAAGCCATCATCATCCTCACTTGCACCATGGATCTAGCTATTTGTATGTATCTGTGTTGAAGTTGTAATTAAAGCAGCATCAAGTAAGAGCCCCTGCAACGATTAGAATCAGGAAACCTTAGGCCTGCATATTTTTATCAAGTACATAATTATTGTAATTGATCTCTGGTTAATGAGAACCCTGATACACTCACAGTCAGCTAGATGACTACCTTCCAGTGTCCTGTGTTGGGAAGACCTTGCTGATTTCTGCCACTGCTTCACAACTGTTGCAAAAGTTAGCTTGTCACTGAATTCATCTTCAGGAACCACAGCAAGTGAAAAGCTCCTGAGAAGTATCTTACAGGAAAAGCACTTAATATCTGCAACTACTAACAAGCCTTCCAAGATAATCCTCTTTATAGCAGCCAAAGGAGAGCAGAACAGACCATTTGTGAAACATGCATCGTTTGTTTCCTCTGAGATACAATGGATTCATCAGTATGGTACTCATCCTAAAAGGTCACGATCCACAGAAGCACTGAGCTCTTACCCCATGAAGCAGAGTTAAGTGCACAGCCCCCTCAGTCAGGATCAAGGCAAAATCTTTTAGTTACATTTGAAAGACGATTACTTCACTGAACTTACTTCCCCCAGTCACCTCAGCCCTGGTTTGATCATGAAATGGAGCTGGCTCTCCGTCCATGGGTTATTCAGTAACTATGCTGAGATTCTCTGAGGGTGGTTTAGGCCACAACCCATAATTATGCTCAAGAAGCTTGTGGAACACCCCTCTCCATATGGATAGATGAGGTACTATTTCCAGTGCAGCCTTCTCAGCAATATGATGCAATAGTGATTTTTTCAGGTTTAATTCTGTGGTCCCAGGAGTGAGACAACCACCAGTTACTCCTCACATGAAGTAAAAACTAAGTACTCTTTCCCATCCTATCAACTCTGATAGAAAATCCTCCATTCCTGGCCTTGACCAAGAAGTCTTTCTTCAACTTACTGAGAAATATTCTCTACATAGCTTTCAACTTTTATTAAACACCTCTGAAAACCACCAATACAAGGTCCTCCATTTTGCTCTCCTGCTTACCTGCCCCCTTATACACAAGGAGTCCATTTGGCCCTCTGAAGTCAATCAGGTCTCCAATCTTCATGTCATCTAGGTACTGAGACATCTTTCCACCTTCTGGAAACTTGGGATGCACATTTTTGTGGTAGACCTGTAAAAAGCAATCATTTATATGATATCAACCAATCAGTTTCCTACAGACAGCAGTACAAGCTGTATAACACAGTATTGCAGGTCTGAAATATAGCCTCTAGGAGAGAAATCCAGGCAATTCTTTGCTCTCAGATATCTGTTGTGCCTTGCATCAGGAAGCAGCCACAGTAAGTAAAATGCTGTCAGGCACATGTTCCTATACTCTCTCAAACAGCCAGGTGAACAGGACTAGGTGGCAGGCAGGTTACATACTGGTGGCTTCATTTAACTCCCTCTGAAAAGAGCACTGTATCTTTGCTTTTTAAGACTTCCCCAGAGACTTCAACCACATGGTAGTTTTTTTCACCTTTCAAAACATACAATAAATATTAGGGAGTTCATAACAATTCACCACGCTTGTAACAAGGAGGACAGAGCACACCAAAAAAGCTCAGGTTTTTGCCCAAGAACAGAATTCATCATAGAAAAGAATTTTAACACTCCAGAAGTTCTGGGTTCAAAATCATTCTGCTTAAAGGATTTCCCTTGTTTCTGTATCCCATTTTCTTAATCAATAAACCCATTAGAGTAATTGCTGATGCTTACAGATTTAAAACTGCAATGTCTGTAGGGTTACCAAAGATAGCAGCTCTTACTGACTTGTTTTCTACTTAAACAATTATTAGCAGCAAGTACCAGTAGCAACATAAGCAGCTTGAGGGAGTGATTGCTATTTGTGTGTTACCAGTTACTAGGGAAGTTGCTGCAGTAGTGCCAAGGTTTAACCCTAATGGCCTTCCCAATCTACCCTGCCCGTGCTGTCGCTCAGGGACACAACAGATACGCAGCTTACGATATACTATTCAGTGAGTTGTTTGTCATGCAGTCATCCCATTCAAAAGAAGATCAATCAAAATAAACTCTGTTTCACTGAAATGAAGGTCCTTCCTTTCTTCCAGTCAGCAATTTATCTGTGTTAAGGGAAACTAAAATTTACCTTTATAATTAAATCAACATAACCTTTTGCCTCGTCGCTGGAAACTGGGGTATAGGCCCGAATCACTAAACCACCTCCAATTTTTGCAGAAAGATAAACATGTTGGCCTAGGGAGAAAGAATTACCACCTGATTACTTATTTTTTTTCCATCTCCAGTTTCAAACTTTCCTCAGGTCTGGAGGAAAAGACAAGAGCAAATCAGCTGTTTTAACCTGTTAAACACAAGCAATGGTGGAGAAAATCTTAACCATATAATTGCTGTATAAAACATTTAGTCTCTTTTTCAGCAAGGGTGTTTGGGGTACAGCATAACTCAGAAGAGCTGGAACATTACAAGATGCTAGGAAAGTAGGAAATTTATAGTAAAATAGTGATATAAAAAGTTTGTTCTTCATTCTCAAGTGCTTTCTACTTGGGTTCTACTGTTCTCATATTCATTAATGAGTGGAAAAAGTAAGGATACAGCAGTTCACACAGGTACAGAAAGAAGCATTAGAGTTTAGGAACAGCAGCCTCTTAGGAGCAAACTTCCCAGAGATTCTGCACCAAGACATGCAGAACAAAGCTTTAGGCCATATTCCTTCTCTCGTGTCTCCTGCTGCCATAACACTGCAAGCTTTCAGGCTGGACACTGCTGTCCACAGAGGGGTCTTTGCCCAGCCTAATGCTCCAAGGAGGAGACTCTAAAGGCACCCTTTTCTTTATGCCAATTAAAAGAAGTGAAATTCCTTGGCAAGAGTAGTCTCCTCAGCCACAGTTGTATGGAAAAACAAAAAGCAGGAACAGTGCTAGCAGAAAACACTTTTAGTTTTAGTAAAATGATCCTGGTAAGAAGCAGACAGCAGGAATCTCTTCCTAAATTGTTAAGAATAAAGCCTGGATGCACAGAAGTATAGCAGGGCACATTTCAATTCTTTTATCATTTGTCTAGCTAATGTGGACCATTCAACAGCACACTCTCATACAAGCAGAAGAGAATCTGCAGAAAGACTGCTGCCCTTGGCAGACAGCATGCAACAGCAACGTGCTCACAGCGTGAAACGGCAAAGGCCTTGACACTTGCCATACAGCACAGGAAACTACAAAACAGAACAAACAAGGCTACATCTGCCACATCTGCCCATCATAAAGGGATAGTTTGCCCTGCACAGATTACCACTGATTCAAGGTCCAATGTTCAATGCCATCAGGTTTTGCAGGGTACAGGAAAGAAGAATTTGTCAATGCTGCACTGAACAAGCTCCATGCTATAGAAAGTGAGATAAAGTTCTACACATGTGTGTAAAGCAAAGTGCTCTGAATATTTCATATGCAGTAGTTGTATCTACCCCTTTGTTTTGCACAGAACAGTTACAAGCTTGCCAGGCAGAAGAGTTCTTTCTCGTTTGCAAGTATGACTGCATTTGCCAAAAGCACAACAGCTGACAAGAAACTGAGGGCTTCCAACATGGAAGTAGAATGCACACAAGTTAAGTTTTGACAGACAGTTCTTGCTTATATCCTGACTGGTGATGAGTTCCAGCAGACTCAGTTCAGTTTCACTGTTCCTGTTCTTAATTACATCACAAAATTTAACACAAGCAGAACAAAGTATACAGAAAAGATAAGAAATACAATCTTCTGTGAAAGCTGACATTTCTGACACAGCAGCATTCAGACACAGCTTGTAATCCCTTGTTTTGTTTGGGAATTTGAGGTTCAGCAATTATTGGCCAAGAACCATGAGTACAGTTACAAATCCTGAAACCTGGAATATGCGTAATGAAGTGTTTTCAGTGCTCACCTACAGGTAATCCTAATATATGATCTGGTGAAGGCAGCCCAAATCGGAATCTCTTAGTATCATGACTGATCTCCTAAAAGAGCAAACAAACAACAACAGTAAAAATGAAAACTAAGTCAGCATCACCACTGCTTTGAATTTCAAAGTCTCCTCAACACAACACACTTCAGTAAGCCTGTTCCTAGCCAAATGCTAGGAAGGGAAACAGAAATGACTTTGAAAAGTAAAATGTAACTGATTAGAAGTTTTAGAAGCAGTCTGTTGTTCTTTAGTTCTGAAAGGCGTTATTTTTGCCCATCTAGGCAAAGCTTTACACATAGATCATCTGGAAAACCTCCCTTGCCCAAGGCAAATGCGCATATTTCATAATTTGTGACCAAGTTCAGGCAAGACATGGCATGCAGAAACACATTCTACCTGATGCACACTGGACAGGAATCAACGAAGAAACAGAGTCCTAAACTAGGACTTAAACCTACAAAGTAACGACTATGCTCTGGAAACAACTGCAACACCACAGCCTTGGCATAAACGTTCCTAAGAATCCTGCTCTACCTTAGGGAAACTTTGCAGCATGATTGCGGGAATCGCAGCCGAGCCCTGAGAGCTCTGCACGCTTCTCCAGCCCCAAAGCTTGAGGCAGCCCAAGACTAACCCCCTCTCAGACCCCCACCGGCCAACGAACCCAACCGCCCCACGAACCCAACCGCCCCGGCTGACTCGGCACGACCACCACAGAGCTGGAATGAGGGAAGGGGTTCAGGGGGTTGGTCACCTCTTTGTCCACCAGCCGCAGAGCGTATTTGGTTTCGGGGTCCTGCAAGGTGACACGGCCGTTCTCCCTCCGGCCTGTGCCTCTGAACAGCAGCAGCAAAAGGGCGGTTGCAGCTACCACGACGATGGCGACGGTCACAGGCGCACCCTGCAAGGAGAAGGGAGGCAGGCAGGGGAACATCCCGCACACTTGCACCCGGTTCTAGGGGCCGCCTCCCCCCCCTCCCAACCCCTCACCACAAGCGCCTCCATGGCAGCGACCGCCCGCAGGTCCCCCTCTGTAGCCCCTTCACCGCCCCAGCAAGGCAGCGGCGCGACACGGCGGGAGGCGGGCGCTGGCGGGGGGCAAGTCGGATGGCTGGAGCCGGCCTATGGCTGCACGCCTGCTCGAAGTCCTGCTCCTCCCACAGCCCAGCCTGAAACAGAGCATCCCGCCTGGCGAGTCGGCGCCGCAAAGCTGAGGGGGACTGAGGAATGCCCGGGGCTGTAGCAACGTTTACCCGTCCCGCGCAGGTGTCGGGGTCAGAAGGGCTGCGGGAGCGGTGTGGGCAGCGGATCCTACTCCCCAGGATGGCAGAACGCCACTCTCACCGGAGGCAGGGCAAGCAGCCAGCCCCACTGTGCACAAAACAGTGCGACAGCATCCACCACTAAATCCATTTAACGCAGGGCTTTACCTTTTGACTGCGAGGTTCAGGAAAGCCTCATATCACTGTAAAGAATGAATATGGGCTTCTTACCAATATGGTAAAATCTAAACATAAAATTCTATTACACGAATTCCATTGATTTATTTTTTTTAAAATCAGATTTCGTTTGCATCCCAAAACAGTTCACATCCTGGCTAAAACATACCAGTGTCTTAAAAAGATTGTAAAGATACAAGAAACAAAAATCAAAACTAAAGTACTTGTCTAGTAGGTCTTCATACTTACAGAAATACACAAGGTAAACATCACACAGTCAACCAAAAGTAAACAACAATTAAATACAACTAATTTAAGATAGACATTTTGAAAGTCATCTCATTTCTGTTAAGCAGAAGAGAAAAGCAACAAAGTGATTGGACAGATCTGCTCTCAGCATAGGTTAACTGATACAACTGATTAACTTCACCCATACCTGAATATTACCAAATATCCATAATGGAAAAGAAATCAGAAGATATTTTCCCTTTGTTGCTCTGTGAAGAGAGCTTACCCATAGAATGGACTATTAATAATGTAATACAGCTGTGCCTTACACTTAATCTGAATTTGTCCATAGGCTTCCTGCTATGAAGTATTTTCAGTTTCGTACAAAGTTTGTTCCAGATTATTTTGTGGGGGTTATTTGCCTAAAACTTTACAATTAAGAGAAGAAAAGAAACTGCTGAAAAACATTTGCCATACTCATTTGGGAATAAAGTAGAGAGATTATTCTGTAGCTGGGGAACAAAATGCAAAAAAAACCTGTATTTAGTTTTTGGCATTAAGTGCTTGACTGGAAACATTTCTGAAGATGTTTACCATTCTTTCCTTTATTCTATTGTCTGGATTACTGAGTCAAAGAAGTCTGCTTGTGTTTCCCACTCTGTCATCGTACTGATCTAGTTTTTAAACACCAAGACTGTGCAAGAACAGCCTGCAAAGCTAACTCAAGCCTGTCATCACAATTTCTTGTGTGTGAAGCCACTTGGGCATTAAACAAACTATTATTTAAAAATTAGATGTGCTCAGTTTGCAGTGTGGGTTACACAGTTCATCTTCAATTAAATGTACAGATTCATTAGGATAGCTGTCAGTTCTTATATGATGCCAAAGGCCGTTGGCCTGTAGAACCTTTTCAAGCACCTCTGTTTAAGTAAGACTAGTAAGACAGGAACTGTATTAAAAATACCCCTTTCCCAGCAATTGGATTGATTCTCAACACCACTGACTAGACAATGTCATTCTGCTCTTCAGTGACACCCTATTACTGCCACTGTCTGGGTGCTCTCAGGGGCAGAGGTAACACACTCATAGACCTTAATGGAAGAATGACTGACTGCTCCTTCCATTGTATTACAAAGACACTTATTTAATCTCATTTCTGCAGTATTTTTACGTTTTTACTACTTTCAAGGAAATGATTGGCATATCGTGGCTTATTTTCCCCTCTCTTTCCTTGTAAAACAGATTAGAGAGTGCCAGAAGCCTGCAAGTAACTTGTGTACCAAGCATGCATGTGCAAAGCTGAAGTCTCAGTTTAGGAAAACCAGCAGTAAATTCACCAGGGTAAGCATCAGCTACTTTGGAATCCGTTTACCAATCATGAACTAACACACTCTCACCAAATTTTGTTTCAATAACAACATGGTCCATCAAACTGTTCTTGTGACAGTCACACCATGAAAATGGGGAGATCTGTAAAGAGGAGAAAAATAAAACAGGGTAAACCTTGCAAAGATTGTCAAAGGCAGGCTGCAAACTTGAAGTGCACTCTGTTGTTAGCATGTGTTAAGCTTGTGCCTCCTGCTTCCTCCCTCCCCCTCCCAGAGAAACAGAGCAGCAAAGCAGCAGTAAGGAAAACACACTCATCACCACAAGAAATGCAACAGAAAGGGGAATAATAATAGGTCTGGAAGAAGTTAAGATTTTTCAGAAATGACTACTGATTTAGATGTGTCTGTTTCTGGGCATTCAGCTGGGGTACTTTAAACAGGGAAGATTCCAGGAAGTGCTGGACACTCAAACATAAAAATGGCACCCTAGAAAAGATCCCCAAATAAAGTACTTATCAAGAGGATTAATTTAAATGTTGCTTGATTTCCACACCCCCCCTACATACCACTACTGTTAACACTCTGCTTGATCCAGTCAACAAAAGCACCAACATTTGTGTATACTCCTGGGTAGCTCTTCTTTCCACATCCCAAGCCCCAGCTAGTGATTCCATGAAGGGTGTAAAATCCTAAGTTATCTTCTGAAGGACAAACTAAAGGGCCACCAGAATCACCCTGTACAAGGACAAAGGAATCTTGTTATGAGCCAACATCACTCCCTAGGTTTTCAAATTACCAGATCAGCTCCAAGAGCTCCCAGCTGCTCATGTGTTTGGGGAGTTCTTGTATAACACAAGACACAAGGAAGTATTTCCTTTTGCACTAGGAGTAATTACTAACTTACTACTAAGGAGAATTTTACTGTACGTCACCTACATCCTGTTTGCAAGAAAACAGATCTTGGTGAGGTTTTAACACTCCCATTTCCAGAACCCATCTGGCTATACCCCAAGAGCCAGAAGGTGATGTGTGCAACTTACTGTGCATGAGTCCTTGCCATCTTCTAGAGGGAATCCAGCACAGATCATCCTCTGGGTCACTTTACTGGGAAGATTTATGTAGTAGCTCTGACAGGTGTCAAGCACCAGGATAGGGACTTCCAGTTGATGCAGTTTTTCCCCTTTTCTCTGCCTGGAAGTAAACACCATCTCAGAAACCAGTATTGTGATTCCAGAAAGAAGCTTCCTTCTTCCCCTTTTCAAATGGTATCAACCTAAATGATGTGTTTTCTTTCCTCCCACCCATTTCCCTAAATGTCTGTCTGATCTTACACAAGAAAGCTTTTTAACATATCATCTCTCCACAAATAAATGTACAGACAGAATGAATGTTACGACACAAGAACACAGTAATTAAAACACAGCCACAGCATGCATAATCTTCCAAATAGCTAAGCCTGCATACCTTCTTCACGTGCACCCCATCCTGTGACAACACACACGCCTGAGGGCTGAACTGCCTCCTCCTTGGCAGGGAGGCACACCGGGCGCACATAGTGGTTGAATTCTAAGGGCTCGGCCAGTTGCAGTAAGGCGATGTCGGAGTCCATAGTGGTCTTGTTAAAACTTGGATGTATAATGTACTGCTTTACTGACCTGCTCTAGGAAACCAAGGACATTGACACTTTCTGAATGACTTGGAAATCTGAGTCTTTCAATAACTTTGGTTTTATACATTTTCATGCCATATACAAGATGCTTTAACAGTAGGACACATTTAAAAGCAGCTGCTGAAGCCACAAGCTTTCTTATACTAATATGTCAAGATTATGCTTCTTGGATGTGCATCAGGGAACTTGCAGGAAACTCCCATCCAGCAAGTCTTGGAAACACATCATGCTGTCTGAGCAAAGGAGAAAGTTGTGCCCCAGTTATTTCTGTTTTGGTGATAGTTACCAGGGAGTTCAGAGACAATATACTCCACACTCTCACACACTCCAGGGTACTGAGCTTTGGAGTTCATGACTGTTGATAGTTTCTCTGACAGTCTCACAAAAGCTGTTGTGTAACTGCAGATTTAGGTCAGCATGCAGGCTGTGAGATTGCTCCAGCATAAATAATCTCAGAGACACATTTATATTAAAAGATATTTTGCAAGATTGATTTATATTTTACTATTAAGCAGAATTTATAGTACCTGTCTATATTCTTGCTCTGTAAGATCATGAAGTCCTGTTACCACCATCCAGAAGTCTCTGTATGGTTCTCTTGAACAGAAAAAAAGAAGATAAGGACATTCTCAGGCTAGTATAAGAGCATGTGAATCTTAGCACCTTCCCACTTGGAACAGATATTTGGGCCCTGCATATCCCTGGGCCTGCAAGTCCTGAGGCCCATACACCCACAAAACCATGAAAATCTTCCCACTGACTTCTAGGAGCATGAAATATCCTCATGATGAGTCAGTGGGATCTCCAAACACCTAATGAACTAAGTGAACTTTTTTAATGACTGGGGTGCCTGCTGTAGAACACAAGACCATCATGATCCACATCATCAAGGGACAGTGCTGGTCTCTACCTTTTAATTTATTTATGAAAAAATGGGTGACCTCTAAAACATTACCACCTATCAAATGATATTTAAAAAACCCCAAACAGAAATATTTAATGTCACCTTTTGTTTTCCTGACCAAACCCTCTCACTGCCTGTAAACCTGTCATAACTCCCTGATGAAATTAGTTGTGTAGAAACTTTAATCCACATACACAAATTCTGATGCGATGGTAACATGCAACACAGAATTCCTCTCTAATTCCTCTTAGAGCAGTATCTTCAATACAGTACAATGCTCTTGACAAAGTTTTGGCATAGTATTTAGAAACTTTGAAGCCAAAGTTCAAAAAGAGCACTTGCATTGCAGATCCACAGTTTTATGGGAATGGGCAAGAGAATCGAAAGAACTGGGGACTGTAGATATCTAAGCAGTTTTTAGCATGTGGGGATTTTGAAAGCTCTTCCTCCTTTTCAAGTAATTGCAACTTTATTTGAACACAGGCCCAAATACCTAATTATCAGCAATCCTGGGAGGATTTAAAATAAAATAAAATAATGTCCCAATATATGTGAATTTTAACTTAAAGTACTTGTGATTGGTTTGAATTTCAAAACAGGTAGTATTTGGCTTAAGAGATAAATACAGATTGCAGTTTAGAAAGTATTTTTTGAAGTCCTGAAGTCACACAGACTATCCTTTTGTCTTCTCTTAATAAAGACAGAAAATTTTCCATGTAATCTGATTTAACAGATTGATGCTAGGGTCTTAATAGTTGTTACTAAGGGAACGACATCAACCCTTTGCACAAAAGCCTTCTGCGTGTCCTCCAAAACCTGCCTGGATTCTACCGTGCTCTGTGAATGATCCAAATACAAAGAAGGTACCTAAGAGTAAGTGATGGATGACAAGGGACTTAGGATGATCCCTTCTGAAAACTGATCTGAATGAAAACCAAGCCTGCAGATGCAGGCTACTTCCTTAGAAGCCATTCTGCCAGTGTAAGCTGGTGATAGGTGGTAACTGAAACTGTGCCAGTCACCCTAGGCAGAGTCCCATGCTGCAGAAAGGCACTGGGCAATTACAGATATATCCAAAGCAGGGTTCAACCCCATGTACTTACTTAGAATTAAAGCAGTGAGCAGCTGTGACAACCCATTCTTTGGCAAGAACTGCTCCTCCACAGATATGCTGATCTGAAAGTTGTACACTGACCTGCCAAGGCCATGAGTATGGTACAGCTTCTTCACCTCCAATTATTCTACTGAAGATAAACCGGGGCTGATTTGAAGGCATTCCACAACTGTCATCTGAAACAGAAAGCACTCATGGTTCAAGATGACTTTAGAGGTTACGATTTGAAGAGACTAAGAGCAGTCCATTTAACAGCTACCCCACAGCTTCCCAAGCTTCCTCCCCTCCCCATTTTTTGGCTAATTCTTTCAACTTCCCTCATTACAAAGAATCCAAATGTTTAGTGAGAGCATGAGGAGATGATCTTAGCAAAATCAAAGCTTCACCAACATGAAAGCACCTGCTTACTTTCATACTGATTGAAGATTTGAGGCTGAAATTTTGGACTCATCTCACTCTCCATAAAGTTCTGGAGTGAAAATGGAGCGGTCTAGTGTGATGGTTATTTTCAGGTGCCCTGTACTCTTCATGGTTATTTTCACCAAATCAAGAAGGAATAAACTGACGTAGAAATAATGTCACTGTGTTGCTGTGAATGACTTAAGATGGAGACAACAAAAATCAGGTTCTGCTATTCTAAAGCCGAAGCTCTAAAGTGTTATGAATCATCTTTTTGTTTCCTCAAAACATCTTAATAAAAAATTCTGGAACAACTGCATCCATTAAGTATTTGGAGAAAACACAATTTATAGTCCAAAGCCCCCATTCCCATGAAGAAAGCATAACTCGGGCTGGCTTACTTGTTGTAACCTGTATTTTGTCTTCAGTCATATCCACACCTTTAAATTCCTCTTCACTAGTTGAATCTAAAGTATCTAAATCTAGCAAATGAAAATAGAAAATAGGTTAGCAGCCCATCTTCAGTGATATTTCTATTACTAAAAATCACTTTTATTATAAATCTTGTAGAAAGAATACATTTCCACAGTAAAGATTTGTGCTATTACATGATCACAGGGTAGTAAAGTGCCATTTCAAATGCAAAATGCTCTAATACAAAAATCAACCCCTGAGGTTTTGGGTTGATTAATTTTTTTGTCTTCCCCCAGTCAATAGGCCCTTTCTTTAGTGTCACAACAGGTTGTTTTTTTGCTGAAACTATGTGTTAGATGAGAATCTCCTAGAGCAAAAGAATTCTGAATAGCCAGATTCACTGAAGAGCCCTTTATGCTGTCACAAAGGGGCCATTTCTCAAGTTACTTTTATTACCTGTTACATGAACAAAAGAGACTGTAGCTCTGAATCCTCCAAAGGTCTCTGTTTCATCAGAATGAAAGGCAACCAGCATCATAGCAGAGGAGCTTAGAATGGGTGCTGGTAGGGTAAATCCACAAGACCTAGCTACAAATGAGAAAGTAAAGGTTCCACTGTAGATTAACATGTATTTTGTTATCCTTATCTCTTTCAGCAGTGGGTACCCAATATTCTGTGTTCCAGCTCTCACAGAGGAGCATAAAAAACTATGCACAAGAGAGGAGCAGAGATAAGCAGAATGAGGCCTGTTCTATTATTCTGACAGTCTTTGTTGCATTATTTCACAAGAGTCTAATGCAACACTCACAGCTCTCATAGGTCGCCATTACATACAGAATACATTGGGAACCTGATTTCCCCTTCTTATTGCACCTGCTAATGCTAATTTGAGTGCTCATATAAGTACCAGCATCAAGCCAGCGCTGAAATCAGTTGATTGGGACAGGTCTTCCTCTCTTTCAGTGTAAATCAGGGGAATTTCGAGCAAGGTGGCAAGGATTACATGAAGGCTCATTTGGAGTGCACAACTGGCCTCTGAAAAGGAGACCTCCTGGGTGCTTTCTGTGTCTGATCAGTACTATAAAAACAAATTAGTGTGTTATGTCCTTTTCTTCATTTACATGAATTCAGAACTACATTTCACATAGAATTGAAATTGTTCTGCACAGTGTGGGTTTGCCTCTAAATGGAATGGAAGTAGGAATACCTGCAAGTATTTCCAAGGTACTGAAACTAGCACCTATAACCACCTGAGACTCAAGAAGTAAACTTGATCTGTAAAGCTAAGACTGTAAACCAATGCTGGTGAATGTCATAAAATAAATAAGCCATCCCCAAAACATTTTAAAAAAAGTCAGACCGATTTCCTCCTCTTTCCCCACATCTTCATACACGGTCACGGCATCGTAAGAGCAATCTTCACTGTCTTCTACTTCAAAAGACTGGTATGTAAGCTTGAAATCAAAAAAATGAAAAAGTGAACCTTGTTAAATTCTCAAAGAAAGAAAAGTCAAAGATCTATAGCAGGGTCTTTAGTATTCTCAGTAATTCATCTGAGGTCTGGGTTTTGTGACATTCAGATCTCTCACAGGTGATGTGTATTGCATTTGCTAGAAGAACCTGTCATGATAAAATTTAAACCAGGAAAGACCATTTCACTATGTCCTAAAAGAGAAATCAAAACCTGTCTGGATTTTGATATGGAAAGCGATTAACTACATCTAGCAACATTATTCAAGCTTAGGTTGCTTGGTCTTGATTGTCCTTAACTGACTGATTTCTTGTTAATGGTGACCATTCCCATTCTGTAGAAACAAGAAGGGCTCATATACCACCTTGATTACGTGGTCTTCTCGTGCATAAATAATCCACTGACAGTTTGCCATGTTGCTGTAGTGCTCTGGATAGTGCATACTTTGTAAAACTCCCTCTTCAAAAATGACAGCTAAGGATGCACAGCCAGAATCTGGAATCAAGGAAAACAAAAATGGAGGCACTGTGATTTCCTGATAAACCATTCAAACCCTCTCCCCAGAATAAATAATTAAATCCAAAAAACCACTTGTGGTACTGTCACACAGCTTAGGGAGAACAGGACAAAAGCAGCATGTCAAATCTTTGTCTGAAATATAATGTAAAGAAAATGTTTAATTTGTTGTCAGGCAGAAGAGCAATTCTATCCATGACCGTAGCATTCCCCTTTGGCTACAGGCACAGATACCTGTGTGGGGTGGCAGAACAGCAGGACATAGGCATGTCAGAAGAGCATTTGCCAGCTTTCTTGGGAGAGGAAAGCAGAAACATAATACACAGAGGACATGTCTTCCTGATGGGCTATGCAGAGGCAAGACCCCTCAGAGGGGATTCCTTCCCATGCTCTGCCCTTACACCCTGCAAAGGAAAAAAGCTATCTAGAAAAGCCACAGAAAAACAGGTAGCAGGTGTCTGTCTGTAACACAATTATCCAGACTCAGCAGATAGCCCTTGGGCCTGCTCCTAGTGATAGTGAACTGTCTACACAGCAAAACTGAAGGAGTACTCTATGATGTACACCTTAGCACTAGCTGCTTCCCTCAGGGCTCTTCCATTAAAACATCCTTTAAACTAGCAGAAATTCTGCTCATTTGACTCATCTTATTAATAGATTTTTAAAACATTCTGGAAGCAGGGAAGGAAATGAGATCATCTTTAAAGCAGAAGGAGAAGCAATATAGATAAAGGAGGGCTTCTCTCAACAGCACCTATCCTACCTCTTTTGGGCATCTTAGTTTCTTCACAATGTCACATGGCAGCCTAACCTCATTTACCTTATTTATAAGGTCACCCATGTAGAAATATCATAGGAGCTTCCTCTGATTTACTTATGCCTGAAAATATTTTTCAGGTCACCACCCAAGAGCATAGATACTAAACTTATACTTACCAGGAAGAACCCCTGGTGAAAGAGCTTTGTAGATCATGGAAAAACCAGTTCCATGATCCTTGCTGTCAGAAACAAATTTCAGCCTCATATTATTGAAGCCAATCAAAATAGGCAATGGAAGATCTCCTCCACAGAATTTCCCTGAAACACAATTATTAGAGAACAATCAGTTTAAAGTCTTTAGTCACTTGAGAAAACTTGCATATACCATATTTAGTTGTCAGCTGTAAAAACTTAAGGATGAAAAGGAAATTGCCAATTCATTCTTCCGCATTCCCTATTAATTCATTAGCCCAAATTAATACAACAGAATAAACCAGGTTGGAAGAGACCTTCAAGATCATCGCGTCCAACCCAACAACCAATCCAACCCACCTAAACAACTAAACCATGGTACCAAGCACCCCATCAAGTCTCCTCCTGAACACCTCCAATGACGGTGACTCCATTGATGCATACTATTAAAAACTGAAAAGCCTTGACACCAGAGTCATTTGCTGACCCTGTTCCCTGCCAGACATTTTCCATTCTTTTCTTCCTCCAGTACTGTTTGTCTTTTATTTTAGATCATATGGCACAAAGTATTCATCATTAAAACATAACTCAGTCTTACATTTTACTGATTCTGTTGCAATGAACCCCAGTGTCCTCACTGGACATACTTGCTGTGATAATTTCCCAGAATAAGGAGACAACAACTCACCAATAAGTCGGTTGTCTTTTGAATAGACTGATAAGGAATCATAGTCACAAAACGTTTCTGGCTCTATATCAAAGCGGGAAAAATTAAGCCATATGTAATTCCCTTCTGGTACAAACAGTGTCCACACACACAACCTGGAACAAGAAATTAGTTTCCATTGACAAAACTGCAACAAAGCCCCAAACTACACTGGTACAGGGAATAGTTTCTGCTTTGTCTACTTACTGGTGGTTTTGATAGAACTCTTGGGGACTTCCAGGAAAATCTAATTCTCCTTCACTGCCAGGGAGTCTGCCATCCTGAATGCTACACAATGCTGCATTGTGGAGTTAAACCAAAATAAAAGGAGTCAGGTTTGACATATATGCAATCATCTGTTCTACAAAAAAAAAACAACCAAAAACACCAACCAACCCCAAACAAACACACACCCCAAAACCAAACCCACCAAACAGAAGAAACCACTCACACAGCTAGAGAATATTGTAAGACTCAAGATTGGTCATCTGTACCTGGTTGCTGTTGACAGACTGGTGCCTGGCTTCCTCTTTGATTTGGAATTATGGTAAGTCAATTTGTGATAAAAACTAAGCAGGCAATATACTACCATATTTTACTGTAAAAATAGCACACACTTTTTTTTTAACCTTGAAGAAATCGACAAATTAGGATTTCAGTACAAATATTTTTCAAGGAAGAAGAACGCACACCTCAGGACAAAAGAAAAGCGTTCATTGCAGCCCGCTTGTAAGAATGTCCTTAGCTATGTTGTTACAGCAGACTTCTGCAACAGTACAATATGATATTGAAGGCATTAGAAGAAGCAGAAGCTAAACACTCTTGTCCAACAAGAACATCAACATGGCAGAATCAAAGACTTCTATTTTAAAATATGCTACACTCAGGGTTGGGTTTTGTGGGGCTTTTTTGCATTTTATTCATAGAAATAGACACCAGACAAGTAGACAGATTCATCAGACTGGGCAAAGGTACTACTAATCTACCTCATACTTTCTATTTAGCATTTATATTTGTATATAAAATCAACTTCACTAATTAGATTTCATGCATTGCCTGAGGAATGTTCTGCATTTCTCTCATTAGTTTTGTTTGCACTTCAATAAACATATGTAGCTGTCAGAAGGAAAAGTCCTTTTTGAATCCACCAGGACATAAGTACAAGCCTACGTAAGTAAAAATAGTAAGTACATATTTAATGTGTACATTTACACATGCTTTGATGAGTCAAGTTTCTTCATGTTCCTTCCTTCCTAGATTACACATCAGATTATTTGGTGGGTCTTTTTATGCTCTAACAAAGACAGGAGATATTGAAAAAAATACTGTACTCACCTGTGGAGCTTTTCATTTTCAGATCTAATAAAGGAAGAAGGCATAAAAAGAAGAATAAATTACTGGAGTTTCACATTCACAACTTAGGCTTTATTCTCATCTGTGTGTAATTTTATACAACTGGCACTGAAGCATATTCAAGTGCTTTTGGGGGACATAGTGCCTACAAAAAATTAGTCTTAGAATTAAAACAATATTGCAAGTTCAGGTAAAGCTGACTTTAGAATAATCAGCTGTGGAGAAGCCACTTCTAGAATGAATCATATGTTGACAGGCCACTGCTCATTCTGAGCAGCACAGTACCCTCTTGCTACTTTCAACTGAGTAAACACAACACATTTCAGGTAACCGTAGTAGAATGCAACCACTGTCATCACATCAGGGACACAGAGACATTAAGCCTGACAGCAGACATACCAGTGGGACACTATAAAAGAGTGAGCAAGCAAAACCTAGCACAATGCAGTTGAGAATTGTGATTTCACTTGACCTACCAAACTGCTTTTTCTGTTCACTGGAGCCAACACACCAATGAATAACAGAGAAAATTATTTTTTCCTGATAACAAAATGGGCCAAGTAGTAAATTCTTTCATTTGTTTTTGGCAACTGCTTACCAGTACCTTATACTTCAAGGTGAAATGCTATAGGGCTTTTCCAGGAAAAAAAAAAAAAAAAAAAGAGAAAAATAGATGCTATATCTTGAAAAAGATAAAATTAAGTGAAATAGTATGAGGCGGAAGAGTTGTCACAAGTGAGGGACAAATTACTGTGGAGACAATACCAGCACTCATGTTCTCTTGAATCCAGGGAAGCACCACACTGAGGTCTGTGAATATTCCTGGAGATCCTCTGTTGTAATGTTTCTTCTTCTCATTACTTATCCAGCCACGAGCACAACCCATCCCCCAGGAGATTACACCAGCAAGAGTCCAGGCACCATGCTTACGTCTGCACAAGAGAGGGCCCCCGAGTCTCCCTGTAACAAACAAGGAAAAGCTCACAACCCACATCTTACAAAAGCACACGCATACCACCAAGTAAGCCCCCAGGAGTTTATTATTGAGTTCTCTTTTGTGCCGTGCTAACAAAGTTGCAATGCAGGGCATAGTAGTTTTAAGAAAACTATGAAGAAAGACACTTACTGTGTTTAGTCAGGATTGTCAAGAAGGGGAGAGAATGATTAATTCTATTCTATTCTATTCCCTCATGGGTACATATCTGTCATGTTTTAACACGTGATAAGGAGCTAGGAGCTTTTGTATTAGTCTCATGACAAGGAACAATCATTTAACCTTACTCTCACTTCCTTTCCTTCCTCTAATCCAAGGCTATACTTTCTGTTTCCTTCCCTACCCAGCATCTCAGCAACACTAGTAAATTTATCAAGAGTTCTGGAGTTAGAAAGTCCACAGCATCATTGCAAAACTGCTCTCAGGAACCTGTCATATATCTCACACAATAATTACAGTAGAATCATGTAACGAAGTGTATTGCCCCATAAAGAACCTTTGAAAGGATTCACAGATCAAAATACACACACTCCAAATACTGCTATTTACAGTGTATTTATTCACTTAAGCACACAGAGCCTTTTAGCCTCTGGGGAACACTTGTAAATACCCAAGGCTCTCTGCTCAGCTCACCTGGCAGGCATCTTTTCCTCCATCTGGAAATCCAGCACACATGATAGTGTCACCTTGGATGGGGTTCCTTAAAGTTGATAGTGCTCTTGAACATTCCTTACTGTTTAGGATTGGTAGATTGACTTCATATAAGACTTGAGGGAGTACTCCATCTGAAATACAAAATAATTAATAGTTAATTTAAGGTCATTGCTAATACACAAGAGTTGTAAACTTGCTCTATGCCATTTTATGGTTACAAAACATTCAGTTTTGTGTACGTAAGCAGATTTACTTGAATAAATTTCAAAGAGCTCCAAAACTCCAAATAGAGAGCTGTGTATTGTAGTGATCCACTGGCAGGCAATTCACAGGTAGGCAGAGAGGCTAACAAAGATCCCATTTTGAGCTACAATTCTTATGACCAGTTGCTGATTTCTTGCAGCTAGTCTATGACTGTGCAATCAAGCTCTTAGCTTCACAAATAAGACACCGAGAAACTTGAATCTCAAAGAACAATTTGAATCGCTTACTCTCATTTAAACGACCCCAACCACAAGCAGTGCAGACATATCCTGCTTCAAACTTTTCACCTGGATCAGGAAGACATGCTGGCAAAACTGATGGACCTGCCACACATGAACATAAATTTCATTGACAAGTATTTGAAGAAACAGGAGAAAAAAAGATTCCTCAGTTAAAACTAAAAAATGTTGTTATTTTTGTGGCATCTGAGAAATTAATCTGGCATTGGGCAATTTATCTGTGCCTCCATTGTGTAGTGTTTTGGAAAAGAAAAAGCCAGGAATACCACAAGCTTCAGCCCAGCTCTTGCCATTCAGCTTAATCTTAGCTGTATCATGATCCAAACCTGCACTAGAAATGGGAAGCAAAGGCATTACATTCCCCACTGGAAAAGATTGCAGATAACTCTGGCCTTACTGAAAATGAAGGCTCCATCCAGCTTCAGAAGGGCAATGTCATAATTCATCGGCCTTCTGGGGTCAAAGTTTGGGTGCTTAATAACATATTTAACAGGGAGTGTCTGCTCGCCACTCTCCCTGATCCTCAAATCATGCTCTCCTGCAGTGACATTCAAGTACTCCAATAGGTTCCTGCAGAACAGAAAAACAAAAGCTCAGCTACAGAATCTTCAGAAAGAAAAAATTCTAGTAGTTTTTAAAAAGAGAAGTTATTTTAATTGATATCTAATACCTTTCATCTCCAGATTTTAGAACACTTAATATGTACAGTCAGCAAGAACTGAGTACACCCTGAAGTAGAAATTGGGAGATGAAAAATAATTTTAGCTGCACTCTTGACTGGTTTCCTGGTCCATTAAGGAACCAGGTCCTCTTACTGTGGTTAAAAATGTTCAGTCACATTGCTTTTTGAAGGAAGAAAGATCTGAACTTAGGAAACCACATTAAAAATAAGACTATTTGGCAAGCATTCTTGGTTTATACCTTAAAACTACGGTGAATCCTTGCTTTAGGGCTCCAAATACCAGAGCAGATGTGCAGCAAAGGAACATGAAAGCAATCATTATAAAGTTTTTATTCTACTTCAAATTTATTCACCAGATTTGAAAAATTACTTTTCTGTCAGGAGGCTTTATGCTGATTTAGGCATTGCCTGTCCTCCTGAAGTTCATACAAACTTTAGCTAACTTGACCAAGATGTGATCACCTATAATGACCAATATAGATCAAATTTACAGTTCCAGATGATCCTTTAATACAAAGATTCAGAATTAACTATAAAGGAATTAAAACCTCAGTGAAGCCACCACAGAATCAGAACTAAAACTTTCCATACAAAATTTACAGACCACTTTTTTTTACTCCATTTAGTACTGAGGCTGAAAATCTTCATCATGCAAGAGGTCCAGAACTATATTCAGTCACCATATGCTCTGCCAGTTGTTACCACTAAAAAATAATTTCCATCACCTGGCAATTACAGCTAGGCATAGATTTTTACCTACACTTCCAAAATCAGCCTCAAACAATCCCCGTGTATTTATTTCATTCTGAATTATTTGTGAGATGTTCAAAGTGTTTTTCTTCCTTTCTGTTATGCCAAATATTTGTTACAAGAAAAAGGGTAACACCTATAAGCAATCACCATAAACAGATGCTACAGCACACACTTTCATGATCAATGTTATTCTGCACCTGCAGGCTGCTGCTGCAAGATCACATCCATACCTGTCTAAGATGCAGTGAGCTGCTGTGACCACCCACTGAGCAGAAACAATGGTGCCTCCACAGAAATGCTTTTGCCTTCGTTTCAAGGAGACCTGCACCACATAAAGAAGGTGAGCTGAGTGAAGAAAATCTTGACATCTGCTCTGATTGCATTTGAGGAAGAAAAGAGTACATGCAGGTACTCCCTGAAGACTCACATAGTAAAGTACATGCTGCATTTCAAGCAGACTTCCATGGCATTTGTACAGTCTTTGAGTCTAAGAGATTCTAAATCACTATTCTCCCCTCAGCTGTGACTTGCTACCTGGGTAAGTGCAACACACTTGCAATAAATGCCAAGTCACTGAGGTACTCAGCACACTGTAAAATAGGTTCTTATTCAGCTGAGAGATTTTGCTTTGCGGGTCACTAGGAGCACACTGCGATAGTTGAGGGCTGGGGCTAGTGTCCTTCAGTGCCCTGTTTTTGCATAGTTTCACCTATGCCTCTTTCCTGTAGACTGATGTAAAACTGCTCTTTCAGAAATTACAATAAACAAAACAAGAAGGTTTTCCAGGGAGCAGGACAAGCCCCACGTCCTGCCCACCTGCTTCACTGCTTTTCATAAAAAGAGAGAGGAGCTTGCCAATACACTGAGTGGGAGTGAGCACAAAGAATACCTGTTTTCTTCTGTCCTTTCTGCAAAATGGCAAGACTTTGTTCTAAGGATAAAAACCACTTTTGCTTGTGCACACCTGCCATGGATGCGAGCCTCGTTTCACC
Source organism: Picus viridis (assembly GCA_033816785.1). NCBI lineage: Eukaryota > Metazoa > Chordata > Aves > Piciformes > Picidae > Picus > Picus viridis. Next base: position 11,462,529 of record CM066584.1, on the reverse strand, counting down.
TGGTTTCCCCCAACAATCCGAGTGAATAGGTTAAGGTAACTCCATGGTTTTGGCTCTTGAAATTTCTGCCCACACTTAGGATCTGAGGAGTAAAATGGGGAAAAGAAGGAAGGATTTAGTCTGGATTTTCTACTTTTTTTAGTAACAGAACTGGAAGTGGAAGACAGGACTCTCTATTTTGTTTGGAGCCCATAAGTATTGTGCTGAACCACAACCTTCATTAACTTGATGCAAATCTGAGACCATTTAAATATGATTTGTAATGAAATAAATAAGTTATTTATTCTGAATCATCAAGGAATCAGACAAAAGTTTAAAGAACTACTCATTAAAAGATAACTCTCAGTTACAGACCTGGACTGGAACAGAAGCAGAAAATCAAAAACTAGACCAATTATTTTAATGCTACTGTGTCTTTAGGTGTACGAGTTCTGCAGGTCAAAAACTTAAGAGGGTGAAACTAGTGCAGCTTCCTTACTTCAGCACTATCTCCCATGTTTGTCACTGCCTAAGAACCAACACCATTAGTACCTGGAAAACTGTTAAAACCAGATGTGAAATTTTCATCCTACCTTTCTGAAGAACAGATGGCACAGCATGAAATTCTGTGACACAAGCTATCCCCATCAGGAGTAACTGCAGCTGACTGAGGGCAACGTGCATCTTGGGGTGTTAAGTGACTGACTGAAAACAAGGAGAGTTTTTACAGGGACAAAGAAACCAAATACTACACTACAGAAGAATAGCAACTAAATAAAGTAGAAGTTACTCATTAATCCAGCCATGAAACACTTAGCTGCACCAATAACGTAAAAGAATCACGCTCTGTTAGGCGTCACTACTAAAGCCTTTGTTGCAAAGTGCTAGCTACAATTCTCCCTAAAACTAGAATTTTTTTCAGGCAAAGGACAAAATTAAATTACTGTTGCATGCTTTGCTAGCAACACTTATCCAGGCTGATATGTATATCAAAGCACAATACACATGTACACAATATTAATTGCTCTTTGTCCCTACAATTTCTGCATCTTTTTAAGAGGGCAAGACTTCAGTTTCAGCCAATTTTGCAGACCTGAGAGACACCTCAGAAGTCATATGAAATGGATAAGCATCAAGTTTTCTCCAGACTATTACTCCACTTACTCTTGAAGGCACTAGATACCACTGCTTGTGGATGGGAGTCATTCTGTGATTTGCAGGCTAATGCAGAGGACACTAATTCACGCTCTTCTGCTGACTCTCAAGCCTGCACCACAGAATTACAAGGCTGCTGCTGTAAAAAACTCAGAGTCCAGAACACAACAGCAATGTGAGATGAGGAAACAGCTCCCAAGATAAGCACCCTTTCCACATAATTTTTTCCCCTGCACTGCAACACTCCCTGGAGGTGCTCAAGAGGGGATTGGACGTGGCACTTGGTGCCATAGTTTAGTAGTCATGAGGTCTTGGGTGACAGGTTGGACTTGATGATCCTTGAAGTCTTTTCCAACCTTACTGATGCTATGATTCTAAGTAAGACATTGGAGTCATCAAGAGATGCAATAGATATACAACAGATGATAGAAACTCTAAGTCTCTTTTGTGCCAGAAAGGGCAAGGGATATTTATCCCAGGGAACTAGGAAATATTTACACAAGACAGGGAAAAATATTGTTTGTTTCTGGGTATTTTTCTTGGCTTGAGTGGTTGAGATCCTCAATTTCCTCTGTTTATAAAAAAAGAACTCACTATTTCCACCTTCCACAGCAGTCAATTTTCACATGGGAAATGCATCAAACTTTGAAGAGAGAACCATGGGGCAAACAACACATTCAAATTAACAAAAATTTCAGTCTTGAACTTATCAAAACAGCATTTTGTCAAGATGCCAACAGATAAATGGAAGGGGTACATTCTTTTAAAATAATGTACAACAATAATTAAGCAGTGAGGGTTTTTTTTTGTGGTTACCATCACAATGGACAAGACTTGTCTTTTTTCAGTTCTGCTCAGGCTCCCAAAGAAAACATGTTCTATTTTTTGGATAAGATTTCACAACACAGCCCAACAATTATTTATCAATTTATTCAATTATAGGTTTTTGTTGTTCTTTACCTCTGCCATTCAGAGGATAATGAAAACCATCTTTTACTCTGAACATGCAGTTTCATAACAAAAAAAACCTGAATACAAACCCTGTGCTGTAAGCTTTGAGTCGCAGTTTTAATTCCTGTTAAAAATATACAGAACTTCTTGAGACTGCAGTTTCCCTTCTTGTTCTGTGGAGATCTACAATTCTGCAAATTCCAAAACCTGCATCACCAGTATCACTCCAGCCCAAATCAAAATCTTAGAAGGCTGTTTGCCTTCAGTAATTGATTTGCATTTTGCAGGGACAAAATAAAACCCTAAACCCCCAAATCAGTTCCATGTACAGTAGGGCTCTCTGATCACCCACCACAATGACATCCTTGGGAACGATGACACCCATCAGGATGACAGAACAAGAAGAATAAATAATCTCTGCAGTTTTAAGTGATGTTGTTGTAAATCACATGCCACATTATTGATGAGAAATAGAAACATCAGCCCAATGGTACGTGGAGAGACATTCAGCCCATTTCAGGTTTATGACAGAGGCAACACTTACTGTGCAGCAGCCAAAGTGGTCAGAAAGAAAAATCATAGCAGGGCACGTTCCATACAACCTGGTCCTTGTCTGGATGGCAGAACAGAATTGCAGGCTTTCTTGTCCTACTGTTCTTTGTTCTCCTCTTTTGCTACCTATTTATCTTTCCAATTGAGCTGTTGTTATCCTGTGTGCAGGCAGAGGCACTGATGACTTCACCTAAGTCCCCCACTGGAGAGCTCCTAGTTCTCAAACTTGCAGCTTTGGCAGGCAACTCTGCCAGCACCATTCCTCAAAGGCAGGCAAAGGTCAAACCTTATGACTTGATCTCCATCCATGCATTTGCTCTGAATCAAGGCTGGCTTTGTATCCTTTTCATGTTCTGCACCTCTGTAGCGAGAAAAACAAAACCATTAAATTGAAACTATCCAAAATGGCCTGATCCATGTTCTAGCAAGCAGAGCCAGTCCCTTACTCCCACACTAGTCCACACTAGACAATCTGGCCTGTCCCTTCTTTTCCTGTGCTCTTTCAGAACAGAATGTTTTCAAATAAATATATACTTGATGTAGAAATGTATATAGTTTCTCCTTACTATCAGGCTATTAAAAACAAATAAGCATACACAGAAACAAGTACATTTAAGACCATGAGAAAGCAAAGAATATAGAAAATATTCTTAGAATATTTCTATAGAAAGATTCTTATCTATGATTTTTCAGTCACTTTAGACATTTTTTGGGAAGCAAAACGTTTGGCTGAAAATTAAGCAAATAAATACTCATAAAAAGGTCAGAGACCTTTAACACAGTACCATTTCAAGCCTGTTTAGCTTCCATCTGCTAATAAAAACAGCATTGACAATTGATTGCTACTATTCCAAAGACAATCTAACTGTTGAAAACAAAGACAAACACTTCACAAGCAATCAAAACATTTGGTGTATGTTTCCACAGTGCTTATAGGCTCTTGACAGCTTTAAACCAACCCAAGTTTAAGCCAGTTGTGCACCATTTCCCATGAAAGAGCCTGCTGCTACCATCGCCCTTGTGCTAGCTTCCATTCTGGCCAGGCTGTGTAGAGAGCTGAACACTCTTTATGTAGCTGGATTGGTTTCTTGATCACTCAAAAAGTGAATTCTAGTGTTAGTGTAAAGGAGGAGGAATGAATGCATGCACTGGACAGATCAGTTGATTCCTTTAATCAGATCAGTTAACACTTTAAAACATCCAAAGCAATCACGGAATTTCAGCCACACTGACTTTTAGACACAGTCTTGTCCTAAAAACAGACCCAGAGTTTTCAGCGCTGGTCCAAGCTTTGTTATAACCTCCCATCTGGTTCTGGTTAATAAACATGCCTCAGCTAAGTGTTTCACAATATCTACCACACCCTGGGGATTATGAAATCCCTTTTCTTGGGCTGTGAAGATACCTGAAAGGGCAAGATATCTTTACAAGCTTTGAGAAGCATGGTAGAAGTCAAGAGATACAGTCACCTAGTAACTCCATAGTTCAAATAGGGAAGTTGCCGCCACCCTGCTATTAGTCAGCCTAATATATCATGGTCCCTTGAATGCAGACTACTTTGAGACTTTGTGCTTTTAACATTTCCTCCCCCTCTACAACCCTCTGCATAACTGAAAGGGCCAGTGTTCTTGCCTCAGAGACATTTAGTTATGCTTTATTGCCTCTAATTAACAATGTAAGGACTTGGAGAGAACAATAAAAGAAGAAAGGTTAGCTTTTGGTAATGTTACTTCAACTTGCTGCATCCTCCTAAATTCCTTCAGCTGACCTGTCAGGACACAGAACAAAGCTTACAACAGCAAGAATGTTCAAAGGAACCCACAGAACATCCCCAAGACACTGTTTCCCAGAACATTTGCTCATTAATTGAATCATCTGGATACATATCAAGATCTATACAAGTCCCCTGTGCAAAAAGATAAAAGGAGTGCAACTTTAGAGGAAAACACACTCAGCTTCTTCATGATGCAAAGCATAACAGTTGTTATACTAACCAAAATTAACCAGCAACTAGGAGAAACATCACTTGTTGGCCTTTTCCCATTCTTCACAACAGCTCTGCTTTTCCTGCTTTCAGAGCTCATCAACACATGAGAATTGTAGATATGGGGTCAGTTACTTGCATCCGCAATGGGTGCTGCTACAACATATATTTTAGTCTTCTCACAGACAAAGACTTTACCTCTCAAAGGAAAAAAAGACCAAAAAGCAAGCAAGATCAACAAATGTAAAAATACTGCAGGCTATGAAAATCACAATGTGTTGAGATATAGGCTAAAGCTTCCCCTGGATAGAGTCCAGCCTTACATCTACAGCATAATTAATTCATTGGGGAAGAACAATGGAAGGAAGAGAAAGGGAACAAGATTGTGCTCAGCTCAAGTATTTGGCCAGAATTCCTTATAAAGAGTTTTTGAGGTAAGTTCAGCACTAACACTTTTCAGCTAAGGAAAATCAGGCATATGAATTAAACAAATCAGCAACAATCAGAAGTATGCTGGCTGTTCAGCTCCCAGACATCCAAGATGATCTCAAGACTATTCTGCTACTAACAAAATCCATACTCTTTACCACAATGGCAGCTCCTCAATGTAAACAAATCAGAAAATAGAGGAAGACCAAAGCATTCATTTCAGGTAACTCTACTACTGCCTCCTAACACTCCAGCAGTTACTGGTTTTGTTCTGCAGGTATCTGGGCTCTACATTTAGCATCCCCTCGCATCTAGAAGAATAAAGCCTGAAGTGCTATGAACCTGAGCTCACAAGCATAGTACCATAGAGAGGGGATTATAAACATGCTAATTAACCAGGACACTTCTGTATCACATAAGGTAGAAGTGTATTATGTTAGCATGGTTATGATGCCAGTACAGTGTCAGCACCTCATATCAAGGACAGGACGTAAGAGAACAGCACTCCACATGCCTGCTGATTTCAGCACTGGAAGTATCATGGCACAGCCTACTTCATGGAGGGTACCACTGCCTTACAAAGAAGCAAAACTCAGACCAAATGGTGGATAATCAGGGATGACTGACTTACCAAACTAGCTTAAAAGTCCAGGAGAAGGAAGTCCAGAAGTAATCCATATGTTTGCTCTTGATCAGCCAACAGAGACCAGCTTCCACTGTTAGAGAAAACTGGCACAAACCCCATAAGCAAAGTCTCCTTGCTCTTTGCCAGACTTCTCTCCACAGATAAATAACTTACTTTCAGGACCCAGGAGAAAATGTAACCAGCACAGGAAGAATCAGAGAACTGGTTCACAGCCCTCAGCTACTGCTTTAAACTGAAGTAAGAGAGCCAAGCCAGGAAAGAGAACAGCCACAAAGTAGCATGCTCATAAAAGCACTTATATTGTGCCAGAGATGTAGAAAGGTGGATTTACAAATCTTCAGGGGTAATTTCCAGGCTGAAATCTGGGTAGTGGGTATGTGAAAGACAGAGAGACACAAACCCCACCTTTAAACACTGAAACAGAGATACACAAGAAAAGAAGGAAGAAGACTGCAACAAAGGTTCAGATTCAGCTGCATTCATATTTACTCTTCTAGATGTCCCATGTCAATATACATAGAGCAATCTTCACTGAAACTTCTGAAGTAGGAAGTGGTGTTTCCAGTTTTCAGCTCTGCCATAAGATGGCAGAGCAACACCACTTCTGTCATGTAGTTGATCTGTATATGGCAGTTTGATATGGCCTGATAGAGCAAATATGCAGCCAAGCAAGTAGCTGTAGAAACAAAAAAAATTCAATTGTTTCTTCTCTGCACTCAAGACAAACCTTGTCCAAATCCACTGAGATACACCAGAATGTTTAGTTCATAATTCTCCTGAAAGACTTTGCAGAAATACATTTTAAACTGGATTCATCACTGCAGAGAAAGTTTGAGAAAAACCAAGAATCCTGCAATGTTATGAGTACGTGACACAGTCAGCACAGATCTTACTGCACGATTTTTGTATAGCTTTTCCATTTCTGTATCTCCTCAGCACTGAGTGTACAAAGGACAGTACTTTGCAAACCCTTTCTGCCCCCTAGCAAACCTCAATAGGACTCATGCTAGTAAAGCTATATGCACTGATAAATAGTCATACAAATTTAAGCTTTAGCTAGCTTAGAGTTCTCAAGTTGAATTAACATGCCTATTTTCTCAATTTCATAACTAGCCTTCTGCCTCCCAGCAGCAGAGATTTAGCAAGCAGCTTGTATCAGTGCAACCACCCACAGTATCTTCTGCCCAAGGGATTTGCTGCTTAAGTGCTACCATCCAGCACAGAAATTGCTAATTCTCGCCTTCAGGGAATGATGCAACAAACCTTGTGCTACAGTAAATACCTCAGGGTAGGATGAAAGTCAGGAAATAGAAAACTTTTCAATTGAAATGGAGGGGATTCCTCATTTCTGCAATGGTAGATATAGATCTAAACAAAGAGGAAGAAATAAGAAGTTTGCCTTAGAAAATATTGCATGCTTTCAATGTGCAAATACAGCTCAAATCTTACCAAAAATACTTGTGGTGGTGAGAAGAGGCAAAAAGAGCCAAAGCAAAAAATCCAAACAACAGAGCTATAAAACCCCTTCATTGTTGTATGCAATTAATGCAACCATGCACACTGTGAGGAAATATGGATGTATTCCATCACACATCTGCTTTGGAAAGTAGGAATTTCAACAGTCTCCACAAGATTTGGCAGTTGACAGTCTGAAAGTTTAGGTTACTATTGTCACATCTGCAATGACAGGCCAGAGCAAACTCCAAATGAATTTAAAGGGAGTTTCAGGATTGATATGAAACTTCAGTAGGCAGAAAAAGGAACTGTACCATTGGTCAAATTTCTTGAAGCAATTCAGTCAAAAATTGGAAGCTTTAACAAACATTACAGAACAAACAGAGACCACATCATGCTCAAAGTGGCTTTTGCCTTTCATCAGCAGATGCATGCTATTTCACACAATCAGCAATAGTAGAAGCTGCTGAATTCTTTCCACTCAAAACAACTGCAATACAGTCCACCTAAGCTTAGCAGGCACAAGGTCAGCCCTCTTTCTTCCACAGGCAATAGTACATAGCACTAGGAAATTAGTCAGTATGTTTATTTGTGGCTCAAAGACATGTGAATTCAACCATTACAGTATTAAATTAAAATGAACTTTATTTTAAGTTGTTATAGCCAGGACATAGAACTAAACCACCTAGCAGTTCTTTACATACTTAAGACTTCATTGCTGTGGGGGTTGGCCACAGTTGTGAGCAGCACTGTGCTGAACATGCAAGAATATTAGCCAGTCCTGAAAAAAAAAAAACAAAACAAAACCATAACAAAAACCAAACCCAAGCTAGACAGCAAATATTAACTCCCTACAGAAAAAAACAGCTGATACACACTGAATAGCAGTATTTCTTTCACAACTTCACACACAATGCAGCCATTTTTATGTAGGAAAGTGACGTGTCAAGCCCTCAGAACACTGCAGCTCACACATACTGCAGAATACTGTCCTTTTGTGCCTCTCTGTACAAGCTTATATTGAATTAGTACACATTGCTTGCTGCACTGTTCCTTGCCCTAATGTAATATGTATGTGGTTGCATTATTAATTAATGATTTAGGAACTCTTCACCTTCCCTAGCACAGAGATAACCAGTGGTAAATTATAGTTTTGGTATCTTTTAATGCCAAAATAGTCCAACATACAAAGCTTTCATACAGATGGATGAAAGGAAATGGGATAGAATAGATAAATCTGCAACCCAAGTACAGCAAACTTCAGTTGAGCATATCTTAGCCTCCAGAGGCTGAAGTCATGTGTGCTGAAAACACGACATATAACAGGGCTGTGGAGTAACATCACAAGCCAGCTAATGGAAGCACTGCCGTTGATATTTAAAAAGACCTTACAAACAAGCAACTCCTTCGGTTTAGCAGCTTCCGCATGCTTTTCTCCACCAAGACCAGCAGAGTAATTTTCTCTCTGAACTGTATTTCTACCTGGAAGGCTAGAGGTCCTCCATATGCCTAGTAAAGTCTTTAGAATCCTGAACTATTCCCAAGTAGCAAAAGAGAAAACCAAGAAGTTTCTGCAGCTTTCACCGTGCAGGATGGATGTCAGATTTGGGACTATGAAAAGTTAATACTTCAAGTAGTCTCTAATATTGTCATAGGCAAGGAAGAATCATGCAAAAAACTAGTGGTTACTTAATAGGTGTGTTCAGTGTGAGTCATTTTTCAAACACCAAAAAAATTAAAGAGTTTAGCATAGGCTGTGTGACATTGCAGTGTTAAAGACCAGGAGCTGAGCACAGGAAGCTTCTGGTTACAGCCTAATTTCACAGCCTTTATCAGTTGTAAGCTGTGTTTAGCCAAGGTCTTGATGTGCCCAAATCAACTGTCCAGATTCCATTCATGTGGAAAAATCTCAATAACAGAATTCAGGTACACATTGGATTAAAAATTCCCCAAACCCCCTATGTTACACTTCATTCATTCCTCACTGTGAAATACCTGGTTTGCTGCACAAAATTCTACTACTAAGTGACACAATTAAATAAAGCCAGAATTCCACCTCTCAGTTAACACTTCATGAGTGCCCACTGCAAAGGTCAGAATAGCAGAATGACAAAATTAACTTCAAACCAAAGAGAGATTTAAAAAAAAAAAAAGTCAAAATAAATTCAGATCCTCTGAACAATTATATGTACACAGCCAGTAACAAAACAAAACCTAACTGTTGAACAAATTATGGTGTTAAACATAATTATCACATTGAACAAATAAAAAAGTTATGTTTTCACAAGGAAGAACACAGTCTTGACTGGTTTAGGTTGATCAAAAAGACTTGGTCCCTTTTTGGACTGGTCTTAAAAAAGAAGGGACAGTCCAACAAATATTGATTCCATGTTCCTCGTCATAGGTGTCAGTGGCTACGCAGGCAATTTTCAACGCCAAAAGAATCCGTCCCACCTTAGGGAGTTCTCATTTGGAGTTTTCAGTAAGCCCTCTAAAATTAAAAAACAGCCCACACCCCCAGCTCATGTAGTGGGGATGGAGCTTATACTAGTTTATCCCCAATGTGACATGTTAGCAACGATTTTCTTTTTTCCCTAAATCCTTATCTCATCCATTCCACGTCTTCATTAACAGCTCCTAATTAGGAGTTGGAACAGAGAGACCATCTATCAACTCTCTGGGTAACTTGTCATGGCAGTTTGTAAACCTCCCTCTGAATTCTGCTCTAACTGCAGCCTCTCTTTAAGTCTCCCATTGAGATTCTTGCACAGCCACAACCGATTAACTCTTGGGCAATCCCCACCCCAGTCAGAGAGGAATCACTGCCAGTATAGCTGCGGAGAAACCTTCACTGGAGACTAAGCTTCTTTCTTGTGTCGCGGGTGTGGCCCTGGATTTGCATGGCAGACAAGAGTCAGGGACACCTCGTCCTCTAACAGTTCCGGGGAGAGCTGCTGTGGAATCAGCTGCCGTTCATTCACCAGCTGAAGGCAAGCTGCCCTCTCCACACCCTTGACCAATTAGTCCAAACATGAAATGTGGAGGGGCACTGGACCCCCTTTCTATTTATCACTGCTTACCTGACAGTCTGTGTGTAACAACAGTCCATTGTATGATCCCCGTTGCAAACCCCCCTCTCCTGGCCTGCACTCTGTTCAAATGAATTGTCAGTCCACAGCTCCCGGAAGAAGCGGCACCTGCAACATCGTTAGCAATGTCTGTCAGCACTTAATAATACACTGGCCATGTATACAATTTTGTAGGAGCCAGGTTCTAGAGCTTTTAGCACAGAGTTACAGAAAAACTATAGCGGGGGGAGGGGGAAGGAGGGATTTGTTTGTTTTCAAATCAAATGCATGCAGCTGCAAGTTTCTAGGCTGTTTTCACTACTGCAGGAGGAAAGTGCCTTTCATGGAATGCAATTGAACTTGCCTCTCTTCTTGAGCTTTTCAATTTATTCCTACCTGCTCAAGCATGTAGAGAGCATTGTTAAGAGCAATACCATTTCTCTGCATGTTCACTTCCTAGTTACCAAGAGTATGCAGGCAAACACTATGCAGTTAGAAGTTTTTCCAGTGTCTTTAGGAAATCCTTTCTATTAAAACCCCTATTGTTCTAGAACAGAGCTTAACACCACATACAGAAGCCTCTTTATGTGCAGTAGCTAACAATTTAAAAATAGAAGTAAGGCTCCAAACTGTATTTAATATACATGTAATGACCGAATGGAAATGATAAACCTTTCAGTCCTCTTGTGCACATTGCACTGTAAGCATTTAAGCTTCTGCTACAAAAGCCTGACACTGAAAAGCCATGCACACATGCATACACATACACACGTGCTTGTAGGGTGTACACAAAATACGCAAGTCATGTAATTTAGGGAGCCTAATTTTTATCTGAAAATACTGATGTTTGGGGTAGAATTTCAGTCTTTCATTTTTAATCACCAAAGAAAAGCACAACACAACAGTAGAAATATTTTTAAGAGTAGTGATTCATCATCCACTTTCCCTTTTAACTCTCATTTCCCACTTCTCTTTCAGACAGGTACAAACGCTAATAAAAGATACACAAGTTTTATTTAATCTACCTGTACAAAATTTGATTTTTTTCCTACCATTTTGACATTTCTCCTATGTACATGTACTTCTTGTTTTCCAGAGGCAGCAGGCCAGGCGGCTTTAAACAAGTTTCAAGAAGTAATTTCCTGCAATAAAAATTAAATGCTGCTTCTCACCTTCCACATCTGCATCAAGACAGTGGTGACAATTCATGCTCTACCACTTCAGTTCTGGGGCACCCTAGTAAATCATAAGCTTGTCAAACCTGTTAGCCCTTCAGCATCTCTCGGTGGCAAATACTTCAAAAGCCTCCTGTTAAAAGCTCCACCTGTGGATACAAGCTTAAGAATATTTAATTCTACAGCACAGCATCAGTCATCAGCCCCAAAGAATTTCAAATAGTGCTGTACCCAGACTAGCTTTGGGTCTTCTTCTCAAACAGTGCTCTTTCATACAGCCAAGCATGAAGACCATGGCATCAACACACCAAAAGGACTTCAGGAGGAACTGGACTAGTGCAGTTCTGACATAAGCCAAACTCCCAACAGACAGCACAAGTTAGCACCAGCATTCTTTATCTAGCCTTCTCGTAAAGCAGTTATACTTTGATAATGGTAATGGTTAAGTGTTTCCTCCTTTAGCTCCAAAAGTGCCAGAGATAAAAGAGTGACTCAGAAGCCATGAATGAAAACAGAAGAGGAAACACTAGCAATATATATTGCTCTTTATACATAGGTATATTAATGGAGATTGGAGACATGCATATATTAAACATGAGATTTTTTTCAAATTACACAATTCTTGCAAATTACTGTGTATGTCATTAATACAGTTGAATAATACCTTAAGGAAACATGAGGATTCAAATCTGCTAGGGACATACATGTTCTAAATAGAATTCTGTCCAATAATGTTTCCAGAGAACACAAAAGCAGCAGTTGCCTGAAGGCTGGACAATAGAAGCCATTTGTACTGTGTAAGTAGTTTGACAAGTCCCACTAAATCCAGCAATTAATAGACTGCATAGTATTACAGATGGCTGGATGGAAAAGTTAAAACCCTCAAAGTTTTTCCACTTTGCACATTTTTACATAGTTTTTCTTTTATTAATTAATAAATCTTACAGGTCTGGAGTCCTGGCTACATGCACATGAAATAACTTTGATGTCTTCCTGGTGAATCATGTCTAGGAATTTGCAATGGCCCCCTCAGTTTACACAGGCTAAGGATACTGAGTATTGAGAAGCCAAGGCATTACACAAAGGAAGTTATTTGTTATGTATTTAGTAGGGCAGTGAAGAAGTCCTACAAAACCCAGAAGCTCTGAAACATATTTGAACACCTGCTAACACATCATATATGCTTTGATAGAAAAACCCTGCTGCCTGTGATCAAAAGAACACATGCAAAGGCCTGCAGTTGAGGATAACTGCTTTAATTAAAGGCAGTGAAGTGGGGAAAGCAAGCAGTGCCTCTGGAAACAAGTGTTCACAACTCAGCACAAAGAGGCACGTGGATGATGCAGAAAGGATGTACAAGTAGAGCAGCAAGTTCACGGTGGGTCAGTTCAAACAAGCTAATATTCAAAGGAACCTTTCAGCCTTCTCTGTTCTCCTTACAAAAACTGGTCATCTCTGCTTTTCTCTTACCTGAAGTCAGTGTCCCTCTCCATCTGTGACCCATTTCCCAAGGAATCTTGTGAAACTGCTGCTGAGGAAGAGAACAAGCAAAAGCTTCCAGAAGAGTAATTGAGAAAATGCAGCAGCAATCAACCACGAAAATCCCACAAAAAGAACTGCCCAACTGGGCAGGAAGCTTAACACCAGGTGCTCACAGTTCCAAGTAGTGGCTAGCCATTGTTTTAGCATCACCTGAGGCCTCTGTAAGCTTGTCCTCCTCCTACCCTGAAGTCCCGAGCAGTTACTGTGCAACACATGATTTCTTTCTGCAGCACCACATGCTAATAACCACCTGTCCCAAACTCTCCCAGCTGAGCTTCTAAGAATATGATCTTAAAATAGGAGCCAACCAATGTTTCATTGGTAGGGAGAATTAAGAGAAGGATGACCTGTAAGCTGATTTCATGCTTTAAAGATTATAGTCATTCATCAAGATGGTAGCCATCACTTTCACTTCTCATGTTTTAATAGCTGTCTATGCAAATAAAGCATTCTGATATGTTGACAACAGGACCTCAGGATTTAGAAAGGCTATGCTTTAAGTATGCTTCCCACTTACCAGGGGCTTTCTCAAGCTTTTTTTTTTTTTTTTTTTTTTTTTTTTTTTTAAGTGCCTGAAGAGATGGCCCTTCCAGGAAAGCTATCTTAACCATGTCACCACATAGCCAACTTAGCCTAGATGATGTGTGCCAGAAAGGTTAATTACTAAGCCTGCATGCCAAGCATCTGTAAAGCTATCATGAGTGAAGGGAGCATCTGTTCTGAGATTCCTCATCCAGTTTCTATGTCATCTGTAGTGATCACTGCTGCCACTCAGGGTAAGAGCTCCTGACATCTCAACAGAAAACAAACAAGGAGCTCAAAACCCCAGTCTCCAGCAGAGTGACTTAAGTGACAAGTCTGTACTGAATCCCAAAACAAAAGAAAGAAACAAGTGCCAAGCAAAACTGGCTGGATTTTTTTTCCCCTTGCTTTCTGGTCTTAGCATTTTTTACTTAGGAAAGTTCAAGTTCTACTTAGAAGCACCTATAGGCTCTGAAACGCAGAAACAAGCACAGAAGCAGATCATTCATCCACAAGGTGCCTTACTAAGATAAGTGCAGCACATTCCTATTAAAAATGGATAGACTTGGTTTTAAATTAGTCACAAAGAGTGGAAGTTGCCTTGCATGTTTTTCTTTCCAAATCAAATATTTAAGAGGAAAACCATAGGTGTCACTGACAAGGAAAGATTAGTTGTGGCTTAAAACTACATAGGTGGGTTGAAAATTAGTGAGACGTTCTGCTCACTAAGTAACCTTCTAATTGAGTAATTTTGACTGATGCACATTACAGCAGTCGATCTCCTATCATAGAAGAATTAAAAGCCTTTCAATTGTTTCAGCCTTTTCCCACAGTTTAGCTTTTTCCACAGGTCTTTCTCCACTCCACAATGTAACTGCTTTCGTGAAGTCCTTGCTTTTTAAACATTTGCCTAGCAATTCTGAATCGTGCTGAGAAAACAGTACAAAAAAGGACATCAAGCCTCCTAACTTCAGATCCTTGAATTTTATCCAAATTAAGTGCCTAAAACACTAAGTGTTACCATTTGTGTCCCTAGACATATAGTTCTGGATAATTTCATCACGAATGGAAGAAAGGAAGAGCTGTTGAGTTTCAGAAGGGTAAGAAAGTATACAACTACATGATGCTGTCTTGAATCTGGATTGAGGCTGACATGATACAAAGTTAATCTATTTCATCTTAAGTGGTTTTTGGATTAAAACAGGAGTATGACAGCTACTTTCTGACACTCCTGGTAGAAGGCTGGATTGCTGTTCCTGTAACAGGGACAGGGCATGCACAGAGGTTGCAGCAGAAAAAAAAAAACCAACTATATGAGACAAGGGCAATTTAGATTTAATGTTCATTCTGCATCTCTGAAAATTTTAACCAAGCACTGGTTTTAAATTTTTAATTCCAAAGAACAGTGTGGCAAGTTCAGACTTAAGGGTTTTTTTCATATGCTCAAAGGAGAAAAAGAGGCCTTGCTTGTGCTACATGGCAGGATAACAATTTTTCAGAAATGCTTGGTAATTCTGAAGCCACACTGTTAAAATGGCTAAAATTGTTAGAATAAGGGGTTCTGGTAAAAATCACTATACTTGCAGTTAATGGATATACATGAATCAAAGAGTAAAAAAGTCCCATTCACCCTACCTGAAGCCCCTGGCTCTAAGCATTCCACTTTTATTCAGTGCATTACCGTGTTGGTAATTTTGCTTTCACCAATTAGTCACAATTTCCCCTGTGTCTCACAATAAGAATAAAAGCTGCTCACAGCTGTCACTGTTCCATATTCTAGAAGAGACAGTTGAACAATTACTAATTACCAGAAAGTTGTATTTATTGCAGAGCCAGGAAAAGCCACAGTGAATGTCCGCTCAGCACTAAGGGAAAGTACTGAAGTAACATTAAGGAGGAAAGTGTTTATAAATATCTTGAAAGTGGACACAGGGTTAAATTTAGTTCCAAGATAGCAGAGAAGCAGCTCAGTTTGGTTAATTAACCTTTAACTCGCAGTCACAAATGAGGACAGAGTTGCCTGAAGAAGCTCTGAAGAATACACAGGAAAGAGCACAAAACCCTGCAATTTATAGTGATTAATGACACTTGTCAACCTTACCTTCTAAATTTATGATGATACAGCATGTTACAAAAAAAAAAAAAAAAAAGGGGAGACAGCTCCACTAGAAATATTTTTACAGCTTCTAGAGATATACTCACACACAGAGTGAATGTCATCAGGCTAGGCAAAACAAAATGCACATACTTCAGCACAAAATGATTGACAATCCGCAAGAACACACTTTAAAGCAGTTCACTTACATTTGTCCAGTGTAGCCATTCTTTGGTGACTTTTTCATCATTTCTGTTTTAAGGTCTGCTCAGCAGTTGTAAAAATAATATTAAATGTTCTACTTCCCAGCTTTGTGCAGGGTACTCCTCTGATTCAAGTTTATTCCATAAAACCTGTTGAACCTTTTTGCTCTTTGCTTCCAATTTTGAATCATCTAGGGAGACCCACAAAAAATCCATTTGGTAGTTTAAGTCTTAGTCAAAGGCAAAGGTTATGCTTTAAAGCTGGCAGATCCCGAATCACACCTTGCAAGATCTCAAGAACTGTGCTCTAATAAGAGAGGGAATCCATGGAATTTGAGGATTCCAAGGAATTAAAGTTTAAAAAAAAAAAAAGAACCTGCCCCTCCCCAAAACTCCCAAGCCCCATCCTCAAAACCAACAAACCCTAACACCTCCCCCCAAAAAAAAGCCAACCAAACAAAAAACCAACCCAAGTCATTATAGTGACACACGATCTTAATGCTGCCTTTCCCTCCATCATCCCAAAAGGCAGATGCTACACATAGCTGCAGTCACTTGCAAGTCCTTGAAATGTTAATCCAAATACTGCAAAACCACAGCACTCAGATTTTTCAGACAGTCTGAGTAAATTTGAAACTAATGCTACTAAAGAAGAGGCAATAACAGCAAGAAGAAAACAAGTGGATGTACAAGAAAGTCAGCATGATCAAGTATACCTCACCACATGTTTTTGCTATCACCCCATGAAGGTTCAGACTGCAGAGGTCTCCTTTGTTGCTTTGTTTAGTGATTGTGAAGATTCATTTTGGTTTTCAAATTGCAGTTAATAACTTAAGCTAGTGTTCAAAGTTTCCCACAAAGAACATGTTCACGTATCTCAAGGTAACATTTACAAGATCCAGTTATTTTCCACAAATTACACCAAAAACCCCATGCAAAAATACAATAAACACTGTAAGAACACTTTCAAGGGATTTGTTTATTTTTTGGTTTACAAACAAAGGCACCCAATATTTCTTAGTAAGTTTGTCTTATAAAAGCTCACGGATTTAGCATTTGTTTCCAAACATCAGTTCCTATAGCAGAGAAACATTACAGGAAAAAGTATATAATTTTTTTTTTTTTTTTAACCTGGTCCCAAATTTAAATACCAGTAACTGTTAAGCGATGATGTTTCAGACTGCTTTTCCTAATTAACCAACTGGAATGCCTCCTGTAATTAGTCAGCACAGTAAGTCTAGCTTTCTTTATCAAAATATAGTTGCAGTATGTTTTTGACCAACATGTGCAAACACTTGTCTGAAGAACTGTAAGAAAACAAGGTTGATACCAAAAAGCCCAGCTGTTTGAAAGAATTTCACTGACCACAAGAAGTGACAGAACAAGTGTAACAAATGTAACACCGAATTCATTGTCAATTAAATAGGATGACTGATGAATTTGTGTAAGATAGCAATAGTGCACAGAACCAGTCTCCAAAGGGAGGGGGGAAACAGGGTTTCTAAATTGGCAAATGTTTAAAGAGTAGAGGTTGAATATCCTTAGTTTATTTAATGGAATCCTTTTCTTCATTATTTATTCTAAAGAATAGATTTTTAAGCAGTATTTTAGATCAGAAATAATCCATTTGTTGGCATCATTACCAGTGTTAACAAATCAACATTAAAAGTAACATGTATAATAGTTATAAACGACCAAAATTCCTAACTGAATTGCTTCACAGAATCATTTGCAGAATATGATGTTACTTATCTTTCCCAAACTTCAGCCACATACCGACATGGAACAAGGGGCATCACTGGATGGTAGGCACCTCTGAGAAAGTCTACAATGCAGGAATGCTTAAGCATACTTTCAGGTCTGGTAAGATACCTACAGAGGCAACTAAAAATGTAATACACCTAAAGTATTTGTTAAAAGTGTAACATCTTCAATCCCAGAAGCCATAATTTATTTTCAGCCACAGTCAGAGGTCTCTCACACAAGGTGTGGTCCTAGACCACTTAGGCTTTTCATTACTAGCTTTATATATACACAGGTCATTTTAAAAAGAAATCTACTTACTACAGAATATTTAGCTTCAACAAGGAAGCCATTCTCTTTTCAAAATGAGATACACCAGCATGAAAGGTGTTCTCTTTAAAGTAAGAGTTTTCATAAGAATAGCAAAATAAGTTCTTTACATACTTAATTCAAATGGAAATAAAAAAACAACAACAACAAAAAAAAAAAAAACCCAAAAAAACCAAACAAACCCAAACACCCAACCCACCAAAAACTAGCCAACAAAATAATAAAAACACCACACCAAACTATTGAGGGCAAGTATAATGTTTCTCTTATGTAATTAAGTAATTCTTTGCCTTTCCAAGCACACACTCTTCAGTATAAACTGATTTTAATAAACAAATACTGGGCAAGGGTGCCAGTCAGTGCATCAATTAGAGGACCAGTGTTCTCAGAGTTCTGTGCAACCAAAGTTTAAAGGGATCTTCATGTATTGCCTTCAACAAGGATTCAATCTCATTCTTACAACTTGCTACTTTTACAAATGTTTTCTCTATTGAAACAGGAGCAACATGCAGAAAAAATACCTTCAGCTTTAAACCTAGTAACTTAAAGTATGAAACAGACAGAGGAATTGTGAACATACTTCCATTCTGAAGGAAGGTGTGTCTTGTTCTGCTTGCCCAGTGACATGAGAGATTTCCCTGGGGCAGAGATAGCATGTGCTTGCACACCAGAATTGTCCATGCATCAAATTTCATAGATCAGAGATTAAAAGAAAAAAAAAATTATCACAAAATATTTGCTAACATTGCTTAGAATTTAAAAACCCATGTATCTCCTAATGAAAGCCTACAGTTTGTCCAACTAGGACTAACAGTAATCTAAATAGCAACTAAGCATAATAAGTTTCTTCCAAATGCATTTACCTTTTGAAGTCAGAAGTGTAACAACCAAATCCTAGCTCTGCATTCCCAATAAAAAGAATTAAAAAACAGAGGGTGGTCAATGATTTTATTTTTGCCCTCCCTCAGAGTTAGTGACATTTCCTTTTATCTACTCAATTAACAAGACCAACTCTGCTTTCAGAGAAGCAAATTGTTTGTGCTGATATGAACACAGCCAGTTTCAAGCACAGAACTGAATCATTAAAATGCATTCTGAAGACCACATTGGACAACAGGCCTTTCAGTAATTAAGGAAGGTTGGGTTAGTTGTTTGTTTATTTTTCCACTTATAAGTCAAAGTAGGCACCACTGTTGCATCTCTACTTCAAGAAAGGAAGAAGTGGCAAAAAGTAAAGACAAATTACAGAAGCCCTCAAAAAATTTTCAGGAGATCCACCATTGTTCATACACTTTTGCAACTTGTAAAACCCTTTGTAATTTAGAATTTCAAATCGATATGTCTACAGCAACTACTAAGTCAATTTCTCTTGCTCAATGTGGAGTAAAACTTAGAAGGAACAACAACAACAAAAAAAAATCATGTTAAGGCAGATTTCAATCAAACACGTTCCAAACTGCACAGTTATGCTGGTCAGTGGTCTAAAATGTTTTCCCAGGTCAAAGAGTTAAAGTGATTTAAATGCTTGTCTAATGCCAGTTCAACCTTGCAATTGGCCATTTTATTTTCTCTGTTTCCAGGAAGATACACAACTAACATTACACATACCATACCATAGAATTTGCACTCCAATTGAAGACGAAATTATGCTTTTACAAAATGTGAGATGACTACATGTTACAGGCTTTGTGCAGTTAGACCACCATATGCATAGATGTCCTAATGCTAAATTCTCTTCTTCAATATCTCATAGTACTGGAGGCTCTGAAGTAGGAGAGGAACTTGTAACACAGACTAACCACAAAGTACCAGATATTTCTTGCCATTTGTGATCTTGCAATGAAGACACGCCAGATCAGGATCACAAGAATTGTATTGAAGCCATAGCGTATATTCCTTAACCTAGGGGGAAAAGTAATTGTTAGAAGCCAACATATCAGGACTTGCAGGAAAAAAGAACAACCTAAAAATTAACTTCTATTGTAGTTTTCCATTGGTTTATCTATTCATCTCAAGATAGACCATGAGTGGTATGAAGCAGAATTTAAGTGAAAGACCAAACAGAGAGGGTTTTTCCATAGTTCACTGGAACACTTCAAAACTAAGGAACAGAGTCAACCCTGAAGCTGTACTTCTGGTTTATAGTTGCTTAATAAAAACCTCTTCAAGGCAAGGTCACACACACAGAGTAACTTACCTGTTGAAGGCTGCCATCTACTCCAAAAATAAGGAAATATTTAACACTATAAACTCCTCTCCCCATATTTAAAACCATACATATGTAGAAATAACTGAAATTTCTGATAAAAAAAAAGCCAAATCAGCCAAAAAAAAAGCAACAACACTGCCCAGCAATCCATCATAGCATTTTCCAGCTATGGAATCCAGCATTTACTGCATTTTTAAAAATACTCCCTGAGCAGGAATGCGTTTAAGATTAGGAGAAACTAAGGGTCCTTTTAGGGCAACTGTGACTTTTGGAGATCGTATCACATGTGAAGATGGAAACTGTTACTCAGTAGTTTTCTCAAGAAAACTGCTGCTATATCCTGTTAACACTGAAGCAGTGGACCCCAAGTTCAGATTCAGTTAAGAGCTAGATGGTAATAGAAGAGACAAATTTAATACATCAGAGTAAACATGCTAGAATCAAAGCTCCTTTGCAGTATATTCTTCCAAAGGAATCCACTTAACTGAGAGCTAGGGGCAACTAGATGGTGTCCAAATACAAGACTACTTCTCACAATCCTTTGTACAAAGAACAGCAACTGTATGATAACTCCAGTGCCTTTTGTTTACCAGCAAACATTAAAAAACCCCAAAACAATCAGAAGTGGACTCCTCTTGAGCTATTTTTGATTAATGGCAGCTCTCTCTGCCATTAATCAAAAAACACCTTTCAAAAGTGTATCTGAAATTTTAACATACCATGCCAATCCACTTTACAACTGCAAATCCTTGTCTTTAGAAGACTAGCACAAGTGATGAGCTACACCACTTCTCTATGCTATCAGGATAACAGATATGAAATAATACTGCAGAACAAGATTAATCGGTTATTTCACTTTTTAAAGAGACGGAAAGTCTAAAACTGTAAGAATCAAGCAAAAGAAAGACAATTATGCCAGTGAAATTCTGGCATAATTAACAATGCATTCAAAATGGAGGACTTAAACCACAGGACTAAGAGAGATCTTAGAGCACCAACATCAAAGATTCCTGCTCTGAGTTGAAGAGTCCATGCCTCTTTACTCACCCACATCAGAAGTAACATTCCCAGAAGAATCAACTATTGTTTTATTAAACCTTCTCAACTGAACAAGCCATTCTGACCTTGTGTCACTCTGTGCCTTTTTAACTTTCCAAAAGATAGTTGGGCAAAATCAGAAACCTGCACTACAGTATACACTAGTGATCAGTTACAACCACAATCCCAGACAAACACTGTAGCTATTAATACTGAAAGCACCTCAGGAGCAATGAACAGAACAAGGAAAAGGACATAAATTGCAAATACACATCAGACTACCGGACCGGAGGAGGACCTAAACAGGTGCTATGAAGAACAACTAGGTCATAACATGGAATAGCAGAACCTGAAAAGGGTAAGAAAATACAGAAGAAAAGTGTACGTACTTATTCAAGTGTTTCCGAGCCGCAGGAAGACCAGACATTTCTTCATTTAGCACATAGATCTTCGTTCCCATACAGTAATTTTCCATGTATTCTGCCCAGTGCAGTTGTCGAACGTCAAAGTTAAAGTGCTGTATAAAATAAGCTTTCAGTCAGTTACCTAAAAATTCACCTGCTATATACAGTAATTTAAAAGGAAAAGAATAATTCCCTTTATAAGGGATAATTTAGATTTCATTTCTGACTCAGCCACCAGCTTCTTAAAACATCAAATTTCAACTATTTCATGCCTTATTTTTCCACCTCAGTGGTAATGCTCTTCCCTCCACTACCAAGTACACTGCTTTCCCATTTCAAATCTGTAAGGAGTTCCACTCAAAAAAAATGTTTGCTATTACGTTTCCTTTTAAGCAACAAAAGGATTCCAATATGCTGTAAACACTGCTGTGTGCCAAGCTCACTGTTTGATATATGCAGAGGGTTTTTTCAGATTTGCTTATAGTTGTACATTTTAAAGAGAACCTTGTCAGTTTCTTCCTCAGGAAAGCAAATTACTACACTAAATTCACAACTCAAATTTTTCACTGATGTATTGAGGTAGCACCAGAACAAGAGGACACAGTCTCAAGCTACGCCAGGGGAGGTTTAGACTGGATGTTAGGAAGAAGTTCTATACAGAGAGAGTGATTGCCCATTGGAATGGGCTGCCTGGGGAGGTGGTGGAGTCACCTCATTGGAGGTGTTCAGGAGGAGACTTGATAGGGTGCTTGGCGCCATGGTTTAGTTGTTTAGGAGGGTTGGATTGGTTGATAGGTTGGACACGATAATCTTGAACATCTCTTCCAACCTGGTTTATTGTATTGTATTATTGTATTTTCTTTAAAAGTTCTTGTATATACACTGTCTCCAAGTCCATACTTCCAAATAGACTTCTCAGTAGCATGGCAGGTGTGCATGATGAAAAGAAATCCATTACAGTTCTGAAAACAATTCCTCACAGTGAGCTTTTTAATTTAGCACTGCTTCCAAATGGAAGGTCAACATGTTTTAGTCATGATACAAAATACATGCATGCTAAACAGGCTTCTAGTACTGGTAAGTTATCAGCTAGCCATATCCAGGGTTTGAGTTTGCATGGCAAGATTAAAATTGCTTCTTCATAATGTAGGTAAAATCATAACAACAGCTTGGCCACTTCATTGATATACGCATAATAGCAGAATACATAATCAGGACACTGAAAAGACAGTCATCTTTTATACCAGATCTCCTTTAAGGGGGTTCTGCGTTTCCTCATTTCTGATCACATGCCTGATCTAGCTTATAACACAGCCCGGACACAAATGAAAGGATGTGACATGAATCTCCAGCACAAAGCTAGTACTAGGGTTAGCTCCTCATTACAGTACACAGCATTACCAGCTCATCCTTCAATAAAGTCTTAAATAAACGAGCTTGTATTTCACTTTCCATCTCCCTGCCCAGATCACACAGCTACTTGCCTTTTTATCTTCAGGGTTTAGTTGGTTCATTAGCATAGTCATATTTTCAGTATTCCAGATCCAAGAATTGCTTGTAAAGTATTCTAGTAACATCATGGCCTTATGAAGACGTGTTATTGTTTTCATCATCCTACAGTCCAAGGCATAGAATGCACAGGTTACAGTGGTAAAGGTTAGTTCAAATAAGAACATGACATTTCTTACCCTCCAATCCCACACCTTTAAGTTAACATATCCCATCTTGCTCTGTACCCAAAGCATGTTATATGAGACCAATAGCATATTTCTGCATATTATTGAGTTGCACTTTGGCTATCCAGTCTTCATACATATTCAGAAATTATAGGACAACCCTTTTTTCCAAATCCTACTTCCAAGAGCAACAGTAAATTTCTTCCCTTATATAAAGTAGAGATGGTAAAGTGCTGTCTTTTATCTGTAACTCTAAGTTTAGGACACAGACAGAACACTTCTCAACATACTAGAATATCTAGCTGTACTGAACAATGTGACTCAAGTCAAATTGCACAGTGCAGAACACATGCATGTGACAGCTTTAAGCAAGGCAGCAAATTTCCCTGATAGTTGTGCATGACCAGATCTCTGTAACAAAACAAAACTGGCTTATTATGGCCATTAACAGATCAAAGCTCAAAATGACCAGAAATATGCCTTTAGCTTACTGCTTCTCCAGCAAAGGGCAGGAAAACCTTTAAGAGCATAGCAGATCCTGCTAGTTAAGTGAACATTTCTGTGCTACTTCAAAATATGCTTTCCATAATCCCTTATTATACAAAGGAAGCAACTCTACAAAACCATCACTTGGAGTACAGAGAAATTATAAGGATCAATTTGGACAAGTTCCTCTTTGATCAGTTACCTGAAGTGGACTCAATGTGAGTCATCCAGTCACTCAGACAAAGCTGCCACATTTATGTCAAGAAAATTATTTCAAGTGTTACAGTGCTATAGTCAATCAATAAATACTAACTCGTACTACATAGCCTATTGCTATCAAACTTGTGCTTTGGGTGCTCAAAGAATTTCCACCTCACAGAACTGCTTCCAATTTGATCCTTATAGCAGGACACATTGATTATTACAATCACAGGGGGATAAAGGGGTAGGGATAGTCAATGAAAGCAGAACAACCCAGCACTAGCAGGAAATGGCTTTCCGAAGACAAGTTTTGTTCGGTAATGTTCATAAAAGCAATAAAACCCACTGATTTTTTTCTCTGAAATCTGCCTTGATGTATTCATACTTGAAGAAGTGCATATTGCCCCAGAAACTCTTCTAAAGAAAGTATTCTGCATCACATTAGTGTCCCGTACTGTCACTAACAGCTAGCATCTCTGTATCTAAGGAAATAACAGAATTGCCTTTTTCTTCTCATGAAATGGAACAACACAAATTGCAGAGACCACTGAAAAAGCAGAGCATCTCCAAAGCATGAAAAAGCAGAAATATTTTTCCTTAAACATCTTACAATCTACAGAGTAATTTAGAATTGCATCCAAGTTGTAGGCTACCAGCTGATTTTTTTTAGCAGATCTTTCAAACACCTGTTCAAAGTTTCACCAGCTGGGCAAGAAGACAACAGCAGGGGCTGAGTTGAACCTCTGATTCAAAACTAATTAGAAATACAGAGTATGCATCTTGTGCTAACAATACTAAAGTGAGTTTTTTTTAAAAAAAGGCATATTAAAAGAGAAAATCACAAAAGAACTCAACACTTGGAAAGCAAAGGTCTCACTGATCAGATAAACCGGAAAGATCTCACAGCAAAATAGCCTGCATAAAAACAGTGCCAAGCAGGATATGGTGGCTAAGTGCTTTTGCAGAGGTGGGTCCACTGATAGTCTAATAATTATTTAACTTAGTTGACTTGCCCCTTTTTCCCTCCCCAGTTTGGGTTCTTATGCTGAGCTGGAAGTGCAGTTGAGTTTTATTTAAGACTGCTACTGCTTTAAACTTGTGCTTCTGCAGAATACTAAATGGCGCAAATGAGTATCTGACTAGACAAGTGTAGATTTTGAGTTTGTTACCGGCCATTGACACTGGGGTTTGCATTTTTCTGCAAACGAAAGAAACTAAATTTAAACTAATGTTAAGACTAATCTCTGCTGGGAGTCTTGATGCCTTTGCCTAAACATAAGGCTTTAAAGCAAAGCTAAGCTGATTTAAAAACTTTAAAATGTCCTACCTCAGCTGCAGACTCTTCTCTCCTCCCAGCTCAAACTAGATTTAGTGATTGGCCAGCCACAGAACCAGCTGATATTATTTGTCAATGGAGAATTACTTTTTCTTTGTAGGGTTTCTTCATGTATCAGCTAAAAGAATCAGATACCTCCACTTTCAACTGCTACGTCAATTACAAAGCTGGCCAAAAAGGACCAACTTCTTGGCCACAGCTTGTCAGTCTGCACAAAATCAACATGAAACTACACTTCTGAGAAGAAAGTAGTATAATGATAGTTTCTTATTCAGAAGTGTCAGCAATAAGTGTCATTTAGTGGACATTTGCATATCTCTGGCAGACGACGCTTTATTTGAATGGCACCATATTTCTCCTACAAATGGGAATACCCACATGACTGAAAGGAGAGCAAGAATACACATAACAGAACTACTTCTGAACCTGAAGTTTTGAAATACACACTTAAAGGGTTGTTCAAGTGATAGCCATTAGATACAAGTCATAAATATCAAAGCCATAAATAACCAGTCAGTAGAACATGAAGCATTGTATCACACCTTCTTAAACTGAAGACAGAGAAGTCAGACCTGCTGATCATCACAAAGAACTGAACTTTAGCAGCAGTAAGTCAGTGTGACAGTATGCAGGAGTTCCAACCTAGATACTAGGTAGAATTTTGCCTCTACTATACACCTCTGACTGACATTGATATGAATTGCAACAGATGAAGAGTATCACAGGAGTTAGATGTTTGAAGCAACAGTTAATTCATTATCCATAAGTTAGGCAGGCATGTTTCTATACCACACAACTGAAAATGACCTGGCTTAAGTCTGTGACTGCATTTTGAAGGAGTCTTATACACAATCTTATCTCCAAGCTAAAAATCAGTTCTGATGTTAAATACAGCCTGATCTTCAGTGGAGCTACAGGCTGTACATCTGCCAGTCTCTGCATAAGCATTGGAGATAGTTACCTTTTTTCTTAAACAAGCAAAAAGATTCCTCTAAAATACATAAAACAAGCTTTCAGAATTGTGGGTTGTTTTTTTTTTTTCCAGGTTTTCATTTGGCTGTAAATTTTGAAGTGCAAGACATACTACCAGAATTCTTATATTTCCAGCAGCTCTGTGGTCCCTTGACATGCACAACTTAAATGTGCTTTCACAAGGAAAACATGTATTTTAATCTTTATTCTGTTACTGCCTTACAAATCAGAAACATGTAAGGTGCTTCATGTTAAGTTTTAAGAAGCCTTGAATTTAAATGAGAGATATGAAATTATGTCCTATACACCTCCCTACATATATCAACCATACCTTCCCCCTTTAACTTTCCAAGAAGCAGTTACAAAAAGTTACTTACTGGCAAAATCCCTGAATTAGAACTCCAAATATTTCATGCCACATTCTGTCCTTCCAGAGCAAGCTGAAAGACCTCTCAGATGTGTATTTTTAAAGGCTCTAAGATTTCAAATATACTGACTTGTTTTTACATAGAAAATGGTTGTGCTAAGCCCTATGCATAGTTGCAAGAGAGGACTGTGCCTTAAAGTTAGGCAATTAGTAAATTTTGTTAAACAACTATGTATACAAGGCAAGCTACTGACATCATCTTTCAATTTGGATGCTAAGGATTATACCACCATTTATCTAATTGTGTGATGCTAAGTTTTTACTATGAAATATTAAATCTTCATTATGCCAATCCTTCTTGTATGTGTTTTCTAATCTGGAAGAAGTGTTATTTCTTCCTTCCTTTAACTGTCAATACTATCACAAAATTGTTAAATTCAAGAATTTTCATCTGAATGCAAAACCAGCAAAATCGATTCCATCGTGCTAAAAAGCATTGCTTCCACAAGTGCAGTGCAAAAGAATGATTTTGTACTGCAGAAAGATTTCAACAGGCAAACCACCCAAAACCCCAAAATAACCAACCTGAACAGGAACATTTTTCATCGCAAACACAACCATTTAGTTCTGGAAGATCAGAGGCCTGATCTATTTCTTCCACTTGTTAAAAAAAAAAAATCTCATTCAGTAGCAGTACAATAACTTGAGAGTATGACAAAAATGCAGCCCAACTAACATAGTAATTTCATTGCTTGCGAGTTTTTTCTACATTGCACGCAAAAACCTCAGAAGTGTATTCAGAATCAGCACAAAAAGGGCAGACTATTGACCACATGAAACCAAACTAGCACTGCATTTGAATGTTTGCGTGTCAATATTACTACATTTTTACTATGCTGCTCAAGTTCTTCTACTAAATTATGGTGAAAAAGGTCCCAGTTTAGGTTAAGCTAGCTTTTCTTCCCTCAGAACAGCATTATATTAAGAACCTTCAATGCTTCCAAGGCTTGCATGCTACCTGGCAATTAAAACTTTTCTGTCCAGTTGACAGAATGACCACAACCACCTCACCTAGTCTCCTGCATATCAGTCAAAGCAGCTTTCAAAGTACTTCAAGCCATAAAGTGGTGGAAGAGTAAAGATCTGTCTCAAATGTCTTCTAGCATTAAACAGAAAGTCCATTAGGATTTAACACTTCATGTCTTGCTCGCATCAGTACATTTGTTTCCAGTGCTCCTATTGCATGCTCCCTTTTTTTTTTTTTAATACTTAAAAAGGCAACACATACTAAAAGCTGGGCATCAGACTTGAAAGCTTTTCTTTCAAAAGTAACCTTAGTGACTGAACAGCAGCTTGTTTCAGTTGAATCCCCCATCATTCCTCCAATTTGGAAATTCTGTGTACAACAGAAAACTTACCCACCCACTGTTATATTAAACTAATTAGGAATACTCATAATACTTCACAGGCCAGAAATAGATAATGTTACCAATTATAGTGGCTCAAGTTCTAAATTCTATCTTTGGCCATCAAGAACTCCAAGAAAAGCAAAAACATGATTCAGCATCCCCAGTGTTATAATTCAGAACTGCTAAGAGTATTTTAATTAAAATTATGCTTCACAGCTTTGTTTTACTGCCACTGGTCAAACACTGAAAAGACTAGATGCCTTTCAAAGACTGAAAAGACTCTGGCAGCACTACTTCCTAAACATTTGGAAGACAGCAGGTTGGCATTCATAGTAGAACTAGTTTTAGTGAGTGATGAAGTATTCACATCTGTCAGGGAATTTCTATAAATTTTTATTAACTTAAAATTGCAAAACAGCCTAAAATATAGGAACTTGTACATCTAATACCTTCTTCTGATCTGAAGTGCTTACATCCTTCCACAATGTGGAAAACCTGCTATCAAGCACAGCCTCCTGCCACTACAGTTGCTGTATTACAGTACTGAGTAGGCTTCAAACAGAAGCATGCAAGGCAGTTAAATTATCTCCTGCAAATCACCTACATAGCTTTCTCCTACTGATTTAGTGCCAAGATTGCTACAGAACTCTCCCCTCCTTGTACAACAGGTCTAGACTACAGGACAATGTATGAATACTCACTTGCTTTATTACACTGTCACCACAGTAGAGTTTTTATAGAGTCTGAAGATAAATAGTTTTGAAAACATAAAATACGCAGTGAGTTAAGATCATATGGCTTGACAAATCTGAAACAAACTGAAGCGACAACTTGGTAATACTGGTAATACTGTACTACATTTCTTCCACATAATTTACCTTAGCCTATTTAGCAGAGCAATGCCACTTTAACCGCTTAAGATGTTAACCAGATGCAAGCGTGAATATTATACACCAAATGGAACGCTGAGATGATACAAACCAACTGATTAAATCAAGTTGTATCATCTACAGGAATAACACTCAATTATCAATTCCATCTGCCATTCCATTTTCAGTTTATAACAGCAACAACAATCTTAATGTAAGCCACTTCCTAGGAGTTTAATGACTGACTGACTAGGAATCCAACGCAAGAGACATCTTAGACAGCATTGTTGAGCCAGTCATTAATCTCTTCAAAGAGCAGCCATTGGATTGTTACTGCTTACAGTTAGTAAATTTTGATAGTGCCCATGCCATGTCTTCTTCACAAGTCTCCACCACCTTACCAGCAAGATATTTTTAGCCCTGTCCTTCTTACCATGGTTTACGACCTGTCAATCTGAGCAAAAGATCACAGAAAAATGCAGGTATTGTATGGCAGACTGCCTCCCAATATAGATTCAAGAGAGGGTTGTTTTGCACACTAATGTTAGGGCGCCTTAGTGCACCTTCTAAGGGATTTATCTTGAAGTTCAAATTAATATGGTATCCTGTAGGAAAAAATAAGCATCAACACATTTTAAATACTTATTATTCAGGAACAAACATTACTTGCTAGACCTTGCAATTCTGTTTCCCTTGACTGCTCAAACCCCCAAACTATCCACCAAAAACATCCTTATTTTCGCTGTAAAATTCAAAGTCACTATGAATTCAAGGTCCTGTTCGCAGGGAAAAAGAGTCTGAGTTTTAGTCAAAGCATTCAGATAAACCAAAACAAATCACCAACCAATAGACATCGTGTGTAAGAAGAGCTTTGTTTAAGAGGAACAGACAAGACAGAGCTAGTCACCATTACCTTGGGCTTCTTCCCGTAATCCTGAGGTAGATATCATACAGGAATGCTGGGGCCTTATGGCTTACAGCAATCCAGTAATGATATAAAAGGTGATTGGAAGTTAGATTTACATTGGGCCGTCTGAAGGCCTGTTCGAGAGGATTCCTCTTGAAAGTAGAAATTACATGGTATTCTGAGAAAGAAAAGTTGTGTAACAGCTTTGGTAATAACCACGTAAAATTAAATGGGTTTCCAAGTACATTACAGTGTGCAATATTCATGTCAGCATGTTATATAAATAACCACCCTAACTCTTCTACAATCCACAGAAACTACAATAAAGTTGTAAGCTTTAAACCTAAAATACTGTTGAACTGATCTGGTTCTTATTATAATCAAGGGGTCTTCTATGCCTGTGTCTTCAATATCACGTTTTATTGTAGCTTCTCTCATTCCGTTCCTCTTTTCTACCTCAGGCTGGCTTCAAAAATTCACAGCAAATTCTGTTTACATACATCATGTATTTAAACAGTCATCTATATTTCATGAAGAAGGCTATTCTGATCTAGTGTGAAGAGCAATTTAGAAAATAGGCTGGGGACTCTGCATGCATCTGAAGTGCATTTCAAAGGACATTTTTGAATACCTTAACTTTTTCTTAATGCTTAAATATGGATAGTAGAATGGGACTCCATGTGAAACTCATGCTGACACCTGAAAACTCTGCACATGACAGACATGCAGCTTTTAAGTGATGCTGAAATTCACCTCTCCTTTTAGTAATTTCTTATAACTTTATGCTGTTCTGGATAGGCAGTGTTTAAACACCTTGAATCAAATTGGAAAGTCAAATAAATGAAGTCAGCAATTTTTCAAGTTTGGCTGAATCAATAAGGTTTAGATATTGATACATATAAAATGGGCAAAAGCAAGTAAGAAGCACAAAGAAAGTAGTAAAGAGTGATAAAATTAATTCAAGTATTGAAGTTCACTGAGAGAAAACAATAATTATCCTATCTTAAGAACTCTTTTTTCTGAAAAGCTGAAAACTAATAAACAGCTTTAACCATGCCAACCAGCTATAATGAAAATATTACAGAGCATTTGGCATGTGGGTTATGTACTAGTCAGGATATCTAAGAGTTGAAAAATAGGTGGCTATACTTTCTTAAAGATTACTTTTCCCTGTACATAAACAGTTGAAGATTATCTGAAGATTAAAAAAGCCACCTCAACCAACAATTAACTTGAGCTAAACACAAAGAGCTATGCAAGTGCAAAACTTACCATACCTCTCAACTATGCAGATGTACAAAAATTTTAATTGTGGGACACTTATCTGTATGTATTTCATAAGGTTGGCATTAAACTCAACATCTCTACTGCCACTCTGAGCAATGCTTTTCTCTGTACACTACTCGCACTCTGAGGATTATTATATTATGGCAGCATCAACAGAAAAAAACCCCGTAACCTCTAAGTTATAACAGGATGAGAACAAAATGAAACTGATATTGCTGCAAGGGGAAAGAATGAACACCAAAAGATAAAGGACAATACACTGCAAAATTGAGAGATATGGCTACCATACTTGTTTCAACAATAAAAATGCAGTATGCCCTATTGGTGATAGCCTTTTCTTTTATTATTTGACCTTGGTTTTTTCTATTAAAGCTTGTGGAAAAAAATACGGCATACCAACTTCACTCCAGTGGAAAGGATTGGTGCCACCTGTTGTACAGTTGTATACCATGACATTTCTTGGTCTGAGGGGAAGAGACAAAAGAGCAAGTTTGGAGACAAAATTTTAAAAACAGAGGCAAGAGACAGACCCTAAATTATCTTTTCCCTCAACAGCATCATTTACATATAACAAGAATTGTTGGCCTCCTATTTGAATTTTTTGCTTTCTATATCATCTCACAGTATTTTTCTCCTCCTTTAACTGTTATATTTATTTTCTTTCAGAAAAAGCATCACCTACATTATTGTAGAGAGCACTGATTATAGTGCACGGGGAGGAATATTTAGGCATAGCTTGTACAACAGTATCAGTAGATCATGTTTTCCTCTTTAGCATAAGGCATAAAAAGCATAAGCTTTTGAGGTACTAACGCTGTTAGAACCTTATATTCCTTTGTTCTGGGGGAATAGCAGGGCAGTGATTAAAAGTTGAGAGGACTGCTTTACTAAAATACACAATATTATTTCAAAATACTTAGTACTCCTTAGTGTCACCTGTTATACCTATTAACTCCAGAATACCAGGCTGCAGCCAGTGTCGCATTAACAACAACGTCTACTGGAATAAGATCTGCTACTGCACTGTTAGAAGCTCTCATTGTTCGAAGAATTCCTTTTCCTGCCTTAAAGAATAAACCAAAACAGACAGAAAATCCACCATTAAAACACTTGGCACCTTGCCTTCCAAAAACAGAGAAAAAATTAAGTTCATTCATTACTTACAGCAATAAAAAGACCACTAGGTCCATTGAAGTTATCAATCCATCCCTACAATGAACAGAGCAGGAAAGGATTTGGTTAGAGTATACCAAAGTCAGCAGTTTCAAGTGAAAAGCTGAGGAATTTCTACAAGTGTAAAGGGTGGAGGGAAAAGAGAATAAAGACAAGAAAGAGATTTTCATGTCTAACTGAAGTTCTTACATGGCAAAATCTGATGATGTCAATGAGTTGCTACAACTCAGACAAGATCTACCTGTAGATTTGTTGGTCCTTCAAAGCAACATGCCAGCTTGTTTATTTCTTAGCGAATAAACTGCAGGACACTGTCTGCATGAATGCTCACATTATACTAAATGTATTCAAGTTTACAGGTATTTTTAGACAAGTGTCTAACAACTCACCCAAGACAGAGAATTAGTTTTGCTATTGCTGGCTTTTTCATTTTTCAAACAGAAGGCACCCTTGTATTTAGATACTACATACTTACTGGTTTGACATACTCTGTACATACATACACTGCACATACGTGTAATATACAGTCAATTATATGGATTTTAATGGCTTGAGACACATTGTCTTGAACTGAAGACGCTCTTCCAATACCAGCCTCCCATATAGGGGAAAGCATGTTGCATATGTGATATCGATACAGCTTAGAACACACAACTTATGCAACCCTCTGCAAAGCTTACAGAGTTTGACTAGAAGTCGAGCCAAAACACCTTCATGTCCTGCACTCTTCAGTTCTCTCAGCTACCCTCTGCAGCTACTGACATACCAAAGTCTCTTGAAGAGGGAAACCAAATGAAGTTATGCAGAATCATGAAGAAAGCTGTCAAGTTCTTTAATGAGTGAAATACCATCTAACGTTGTGATAGAAGTGTATTGTTCCATGATTAGAAGTAATTTACCCCTAAATTTCATACATGAAAATAATATATTTGAGAGCTTTTGTATCAAAGTTATCATCCAGAAGTAACCAAGCCACAATTTCAGAGTCTAAAAGACTTTCTATTATGACAGTAAATAGATAGAAAGGCTAATCAGTACATACTACAGTCCTACAGGCAAGACAGTCAGGGGAAGACACAGTGACTTACAGGAAAAGGCTCCTTCCAGCTAGCACCAACAATAGATGGCCTTATAATGGCTATGTTTAATTTTGCACTTTCTTGTTGTACTATATATTCAGCTAAGGCTTTTGTATATATGTAAGTATTAGGTCTGTCACCCAGCAGCTTAGGAGTAATGTCATTCACAAGGCTATCATCCATCCACCTAAAGAAACAAAATAAGAGGCAAATGTACATTACTGCATTCTGCTTCACTGGGGAAGGGGCAGGGGGAGAGCAGCAGGAAAAAGCAAAAATTATCACCACATTAAAAAATGTTTTGGAAAGTGAAATTAAAACCCCTTTCTTTGAAACACCAAAGTAGTTAAAAACCATCAACAAAAGAGACCACTCAAACCACCAATGCATTAGCATTCCCCTACAAGCTGCATAAGTACAAAGGAACAGCAAATTCTGTGAAGAAATTTAGGCAATAATTAAAACCTCAGTTCTGCAACTATCTCAGTATCTAATACTAAAGTAGTACACTTCAAGTCTCAGCTTGATTTTTTCAGAATTCAACAGTAACTACCACTGAAGTTACCATATCTCATACTTCTTTCTACTTAGAACAGTTGGAAGTCGTAAAACACTTCCATAAGCATTTGCATATCAAATAATAAATGTCTATAGTGTGCTTACAGAATGCCAGGTTGGAAGGGATCCCAAGAATCATCTGGTCCAACATTTCTAGATAACAGTATAATTGAAATGAGATGGCTGAGCACCCTGCCAAGCAATGTCTTAAGAACTGTCCAGTGTAGGGGAAACCACTACTTTTACTGGGAGATTATTCCCATGTCTAACTGTTCTCATGGTGTCTCTTAGTAGCTGCTTTATGTACTGCACATGGCAGTAAGGTCTCCCCTAAGCCTTCCTTTCTTCAAGGCTGAACAGACCTAGTTCTCTCAGTCTTTCTTCATATGGCAGGCCTTCTAGTTCTGATCATACTTACAGCCATTCTCTGTACAGTGTCCAGTCTGTGTGCATCTGTTTTGTATTGCAGGGACCAAAACTGAACACAATGTTTGAAGTGTTTAGTTTAAAAACCATGCAGCTCCCACCAGTAATGCCCAATTCAAGACCAAGATATAGAAAACAGATTTTTCATGTTTGCACTCCCTGAATAACTAAAGGAACTACCCCTAGAGTTCTGTTTCTGAGTAGTTAAATAAACCCTCAGCATACAGGAGGCATCACAAGAAGATATGAGCATCTCTCTCCTTCAGTACCACTCCACACTTAGCTCAGCTAAGAAGTCGCCATAAAACCTTAACCCATCTCCTTCACAGAAAAGGCAAGTGTCAGCCAAACTGTCAGACTTACAAAACAGTATAAGCTAGTTTATTCATCTTTGAGTTTCATAACCTTTTATTTAGTGTTTCATTACTAGGAAACAAGTGGTTACAGATTACTGAAGTAGCTTCATAAAGCTTAAACACATACTCAAGAGAATCCATCAGTTTCCTGGGATCAACAGGAGGTGGATAAACTACTTCCCCAATCTGCTTCCGATTGCAGTATGCGAAGGCAGTTGATACATGCATAAACACTTCTAAGTTCTTCATTCGCTGTGCCAGGAAGAGGAGTTGTTGTGTGGCAGTCACATTTAACTGAACAGCATCTCTGTTGGTTAAACAGAAATTTGATTAGCAGAAGGCAAGATAAAAAACAGGCTAAGAGTAGTAACTAGTCGATTCACTCCTAAATGCCTCAATAACGAGCACAAAGTATTCCTAAATATGCCACCCCCACAAAAAAAAAAAAAACCAGCATGGACGGTGTCTTAACTTTTTGCTTTGAAAATACTACAGCCTACATCTAGACCATCTCTCAATATTCAGAAATTTTTCCTAAGTTTTACCCTGTTCTTGCTGGCATCCTTATACTACATTACTAGAATGGGAAAGCCAGCATATCATTGATCTCAAGATCCCAATCCTACATTTTTCCATAAAATGTGAATGAAATAATGCAATGCAACAGTTGGCTGCCACAGGAGATGCATCTCTGAATTTCCTAGCTCAAGTTGAATTAGGTCAACTCCTCAGTAGTCCTCTAAGCCTTTCTTCCAATTTGGAGACTGGCATCTTGGTGTAGGATAACACAAGGCTCAATAACACAGCAGGACAGCAGAACAAGAGTCCCTAAAGACACTGTAGGAAAGGAGGTACCCTTCTACAATGAGAAATGAACGAATGAAATTGACCAAGGACACTAGTACCACAGTACATGAAGTAGCCAGACAGGCTGAGTATTTGCAGGATTGAGTGGACACCAGATTTATCCCCTCCCTGTCAGAGGAATTATCAAACCAGAGTACACAGAACTTGCAACTCACCTTAGTGTTTCATTGAATCTGACTGTGGCAGCACAATGAAATATAATATTAACGCAGTCTATAAGCTCTTCCTTGATTGGTTCAGCAAGGTCGAGTTCAGGCCGTGTAAGGTCACTCAAAACTACTATTATTTTTTCTTTGAAGTCTGGCTGCTCTTCCCTCAACCTGTCAAAGAGCTATCAACAAAACAGAACTAAAAATCTGAGCTAAGAGCCAGTGAAGGTAAGTGATACACATAAATTTAAGTGAGGAAGATTCACATATTTTCCGCCTACAGAGAGATGTCTTCATTTTTCAAGATCATCAGCAAGTTAAAGTGGACACACATGAAGTTTTTTTAAGTAACAGCAGTAATGTTAAAGGAAGAACATGGGACATCTCCAGTGAAAGAGGTCCATAACAACTTTTAACGCAGGTGTTTTACTTCCCAGTTCTGCATTACAGCTAAACATCCCCTTCCTGAATGAAACACAGGTTAATTTTCTGCTACTGGCTTTGCTAGAGATTAACAGCTTAAAAACCAGCGACAGAAGCACTGCCAGGTCTTAGATTTTGTGTTTCTGTTAAGGGACAAAAAACCCAACAAAATTAAAAGGAAAAAAAAAACCCCACAGCCAAAAAAAAAACCAAAAAACCAAACCACACAACACCCAACCAACAACAGAAGAAAAGTAACCAAAAAACCCAAAACAAAACAAACAAAAAACCAAACCCACAGAAACCCCACATTTATCAACAATATTTTGCTTTATATGAACCAAAATTGTTCTCAAAATTAAATGGGAGCATTACACAGAAGGATAAAAATGTACTTCACCAGCATATGACACATACCTTACAGCTGGTAATTTCCTCTATTCTTTTTCGGGCATCTGCCCTGCTTTGTTTCTTACCAATACATACACTGCTTTCACTTTAGGACAAGACCTGAGCAGTTTTTCCAGAAGCACTTTTCCCAAGAAGCCTGTAACTCCTGTCAGGAGGACATTCTTTCCTTCGTAGTATTCGGGGATGGAAACCATTGTGACCTTAAAAATTAGAAAGAGAAAATACATTCAAGAACTTGTAGGAATTCAGATTTGCAGAAGATAAACAAATGGTACAGATGCAAACATTCTGTCAAGTATGAGACTGAAATACTTAAACTTTTTTTTAAACCTATAACCAGTACTTAAATATGTCTTTTTTTATCTGCTTGCAAATGAGTCACACAAGGTCAGTTTAGTCATCCTAGATCTTCTTATAAACTGCTCCTGTTAACAGGGTCTTCAGGAATCAGACAGCCTAGGATAACAGGTCAACTTCAGCCTACTTTTATCCCTATGTGCAAGATCCTTTACGAAGTCACTGTTCCATGTAAATTAAAGGTCATATCATTAAAATATAATCACAAGTAGATACTTCAAACATGTTGACAGAATACAGGGAGCCAGGCATCTGCCAAATGCTGGCCCTGGTATTTGCCTGTGTCAGCAAGGTCCCCATCGCCCTTAGGCTGAGCCTTCATAAAAATTATGCTAGGCCCCAGAGAAGGTTTGAGACCTCCTTATCTTGATAACAAAACCCTCCACACAGTTCCACAGATTATACAAATTTCTAACCTTGTAATCAATTTTGTTGGCCTTTCCCTTCCAAATAAATGAATTTACAAACTGAAGATTTGAGCTAACCACAAATAAAACAATTAAAATGAAGGGCAAAAGATTATTGCCGAAATCTAGCACAAAGCCTGGAAGCGTTGTAGGTTTTGCTTTAAGTTAGGAAAACTGTAAGAATAATTTCTTTTCCCTCTCTTAATTAACCACTTTGAAAATATGTCTGATCATAAATAGTGGAAAGACATCCTAAGGACAAATATACTGCTAATTCTTTAGACCTTGCTCTTTGGAGCACAAGCTGTGCCTCAGGCTAAACCAAAGTCTTTCTGTTAAGTTCAGCATACTAACATCTGTACTGCAACCTTTAAGCAGCTTTTTACTGTACAAAACTGTCACATATGAATACCCTTCCACCATGTTTTACCAGTTCTACTAATTAGACTCTAGAAAGACTAGTAACCTGAAGTAGCAAGTTTAGTTATAGTCTCTACGGCAGTTGCACACACAAACCATTATGATCAAGACAATGACTAAAGAAACAGATTCCATAAAACCATGATACTAAAAAAAGAGTCTCCTTAAACACAGATGGAATGTTCCTTAAGCAAGTAAAGAATTACAGCACTGAATACCTAAATGGGATGAGAGTCTTTCTTCACCCACCACTCAAGAATAAAGGAATGGAACTTCTAAACAGGCTTAGTTCTTCTGAAAGAGCAGGCTACCACAAGCAGGAATTATCAGGAAATACACTTGACACTGTATGTTAATAGTGAACAACTACAAGCTTAATTTGCACTTTTTACCTGTAAAGTTTTGGAACACTTGTCTACTTCTAAGGCTCCTCCCAAAGCATTAGTGCACGTTTGTATCACAACGAAGCCTCTATACAAGCTCTAAATATTACTTGCCAGAAATTAGTTCTGACCTGCCCAAACCCATTGCAGGAGTCTGGGTACAAAGTCTTATGTTTTTTGGTCCAACAGTCCAAATCTTGACTACCTTTTTCAACAAGGTTAGCTCCTGCATTTACTAGTGAACTCATCATGTGACACAATGGCAAGTCTAGAGTAGAACAAGCAGTACTACTTCCATTGGCCACAGTATATCACCAAAATTATTCAAAGGCTGATGACAGAGGTGGATGAAGGGGAAAAAATTATTTACATCAAACACTTTTGCCACATACTCAGAAGACCTCAATGAAAATGTCCAAGCATGCCTCGTGCAATAAAGCATGGAAAGCAAGATACAGCACGCTCAGCAGGCACTTTTTTCCCCATTCAATGTAACATATAGGCCTGTTGTCCTCAGAGGCTAGTGAAGCCACAATTAATGCCCTCTCCTATTCAATTATGTCTTCTGTTCTCCTGGTCTTTGCATACACCATTCAACTCCATTTCCTCTTAAAAATCTGCATTCTTGCTCCCACATATAGGATAAGACTTCTGTTACCTCAAAGAAGGAAGAGAAAAAAATCATGTAATTGTTACTGTACCCATTTTGTCATCAAGATTGAGTTTTGTTACAGTTCCTACATAATCTCGTTACTGATTTACCTGTCTAGCCATAAGTTATATTTCTCCCCCCTTAAGACTCTACAAGAGTACTTTAGTACCATTCGCTTACTTGCTCTTCCTCAAAGGAAGGCTTAATACTACTTGTCACATGATGCCATATCCTCAATCTGCAAGCCTGTTCACACTGACAGAGGCAGTCTTTGGCTACATAAACACAGGAACCTTGTTAAAACAGCCAATGCGCGGGCTACAGCCCAGAATCTGTTTCTAAAAGAAAAAAACAATGAAAAAAAGTTAGGTTGCCAATGGAAATCTGTGTTGCTTTGGTCCAGCTTTTCAGCTAACTGAAAAAAATCTGACAATATTTAGGGTCATACAATGTAAAGACAACCAGAAGCTACAACAGATAAGAAAGCTTCCTGTTGCAGTTATTTCTGGCCATACTCCTTTGGGTAGAAGATTGACATTAGATCAAAAATAATTATACTCCTGAAACCTACAGAATACCAGAACTACAAAACATCCAGATTCAAAGCTATGATTAAGTATGATGAAATGGGTTCAGTTAAAAAAAAAAACCCAAACCAACACACAAGTCAACCACCACAAACATGCATACATACTCACATTCACACCCAAGAGGCAGCAATACCTGTATGCTTGCAACCTAATTTATTTTCTTGTGGTGGTGATGGTCTTTTCTCAAGGACCAGCTGAAACACTTCCCTAGAACAACTCTCAATACTTTTTCCCTTCAGCTCTCCAACAACTAGACTTTGGTAGACTTCATTCATAGCAATTTCCCACACTAGTTTGTCTTCTACTTCCATCCTCCCAGAAGAGTAAAGCTAGAAAACAGAACTGGTAACCTTTTCAAAAGTATGTTGCTGCCAAAGTTACAGTGCTAAACACTGGGATTGTGAAGAAACTGTCCAGAAGCATCAAGTTTTCATTAAAGCTAAAAACCAAATCAAGCATGTAGGTGTGAACAAAGTCTGAAATCAGCAGCCTAAACTTTATCCTAATAGAAAGAAAGGTTAATCTCAACAACAAAGGGAAAGAATGTTGCCATTCCCCACCTACCTTTCCCTGCCTTCTCTGAGAATGCATCTCCACATGCCAGGTAACACAGCATTGCTGGCAACGCATTTCCAGACCAGACAATGTAGTTCTCAGAGGAAGTTAAGTTTAACCTCTAACACATAAACTGGAACAGGTCCAGGAAAATATATCTACCTTACAAGACATCTCAGAAACTAACTTAGCATTTTAACATTCATTTTTAATTGTCAGCCATCACCTTATCCAGTTTTAGAGTTCCATGAGTTATCCAATGACTTGCTAATAGCCACCTTTTCAAGCATGCAGACATTACTCCTGTCAAATACGAAAATGCCTAATGCACACTTCGGAATATCTATCCCTGTATTGTAGCTACTTAGAGTTAGTAACTATTAAGTCCAGAAATCTGATGTTGAAAGGATTAATATGAGTTCTGCAAAAGATTCCTGCTCTAGAAAAGAGATGATCAAAAGTAAAAGCTGACTTGTAGGGATAGCCTTTGGTAGAAGAAGTTTCTGTTAAAGGGCTACAGAGAAACTGATGTTAGGACACTTCTGAATTCACAGGTTCAGCGCTAAACCAAAGGTGAGGGTGATGCTTTAAAGATACTGCCTATTTGAAGGGTGTTGGCCTTTGATAAATCAAGGCCTCCTAAGCACTTCAGTAAAAGCACCCCACACTCCAGGATCCCAGCCAACATTCCCCATCTTGTGAAAAATTCTAAGTGTCCAAAGCTGAGCAAGTGCTATTATGGAGCAAACAACAGCATCTCTGTTTGCCTTCAGAGTTACTGCAGCAATATTTAACTCATTGGTTCAAACAGAGGTCTTGAACTCTCAAAACAAGGACAATTCTGTTTTCAACAGGAAAAGAGAGCAGTTCTCCGATTTGTCCAAACACAGATCAAGATGCCTAGAGATCTGCTTTCCAAGTGCCACAAAAGCCTGCTGCAGTTCCACTGAACGTTTAACTGTTAAACTCAGCAACCAGAAAGAGCATACATTTATGTCCTTGTTAGAGATTAAAGGGTCTCTTTCATGATTTATCACTGACGAACATTAGCTCTCTTAAGTTATATTATTGATCGCAGTAAATAGAAAACATTTATTTCTCAACCTCTCAAGCACCTGCAGCAAGCCACAGAGTTCTGCAAAAACTCATCCCCCCTTCCCTCTGACAGCCCCAAACTAGTAGTACAAGCAATACAACAGAAAAAGATCTGAAGGTGAAGAAATGTTTCATTTATGTACATTCAGGAGACAAAGTCCATCTAGACATTAAATCTGAATGCACCAGATATTTATAAACATCAAACACTCGCATCCATGCCCGGCAAAAACCATTACAGAAACCGCTCACATAGTGATTCAGTTGTCATGTTGCAAGGATACTACAGCAAGCCCAAAAAAACCAAACACCTCAAAAAATATAAAAACTGTAGAAATTTGGGCAACAAAAGTAGTAATATTTAACTCATCTAAACAAGGCTGCTGCCAGAAAAGACAAGCCTGGGTTATATCATGTCTTCTGACATTTGGTGTCTTGTTTCCCCAGAAGTGTATCAATGAATGCTATCAGCAGAATGTCCACATTTTCAACCACCACAAGGGTCAATGATCTTGCCCCATTTGGACAATAATTATCCAGCATATCACCAAAGGATGAGAGTTTGTCTTCACAGTCCAAGGTTATATCCATTGAGAAACCTTATCTGTGAAAGATCACAGAATCATAGAAACATTCAGGTTAGAAAAGACCCTCAGGATCATCTAGCCCAACTGATAACCCTACTCTACAAGGTTAACCCCTAAACCATATCCCCAAGCACCACATCCAAATGACCTTTAAACACATCCAGGGTTGATGACTCAATCACCTCCCTGGGCAGACCATTCCAATGCCTGACCATTCTTTCAGTGAATTTTTTTTTTCCTTATGTCCAGTCTAATCCTACCCAATTGCAGCTTGAGGCCATTCTTCTTGTTCTATCTCTTATTACCTGTGAGAAGAGACCAACATCAGCCCCTTCACAAAGTCCTTTCCAGTAGTCGTAGAGAGCGATGAGGTCTCACCTCAGCCTCCTCTTTTGTCAAATCAAACAGCCTCAGCTCCTTCAGTCACTCTTCATAAGATTTATTGTCCAGTCCTTCACCAGCTTCGTTGCCCTCCTCTGCACTACCTCAATGTCTCTCTCAAACTGAGGTGCCCAAAACTGAACACAACACTCAAGGTGCAGCCTAACCAGAGCTGAGTACAAGGGTACAATCACCTCCCTACTCCTGCCAGATGCAGCATTTCTAATACAAGCCAGGATGCCATTGGCTTTCTTGGCCACCTGGGTGCACTGCTTGCTCATATTCTGCTGCTTTTTGATTAGAACCCCCAGGTCCCTTTTTGCTAGACAGCTTCCAAGTCACACTTCCCCAAGACTGTAGCATTGCTTTAGTGATACTTTTAAGTCAGGTCTGTGCCTGAAAACATGGAATCTTTGACCTCAAAGTCTTTAATCTCAGTGAGGGGAACCATGTGTGGGCCACTGTTCGGTTGATCTCAGCAGAACTTTGAGCTATCTGATGCATGTGGTTACACAAGTACTTCTGTATGTGTTCACATACCACCTTTCAGCCACAATTTTGATTTTACTATAAATTTCCATTCACTCACACTTCTGTTCAGTGGGATTCTGTACCAGCTGACTTTGCAATTACTTTTGAGTTCACAAAGTACTAGAATGACCCTTTGCTTTGCTGTAATTAGACTTTCAGAAGTACATCCCTTCTTTGAAATTTGATTCAAACATAAAGTTACTATCTCTGTGCTTTCCCTGAATTGCTTACTGTTAGTCTTCACATGTATGCTGAAAGGGGGAAACAAATCATCTCTTCTGGTATAGACATATTTTGGCAAGCTGTATGGAAGGCACAGATAAGTTGAGAAGTTATTACTGTAAAGCACTATACTCCGTGTTCATGTGAAAACACATTTTACACATATCAAGAGTGCTTTCAAACAAGTTTTCTTAGAACAAGAGGCAGGCAGATTCTAGATCTGATGAACAGGATCATTGTTACAAATGCTTATCAAAGTTAATTAGAAATCTCTCTTCTGTTTTTGGTTACAAAAGGATTATGAGATAAAGCTTCATTGTTTATGAAGGTAGTTGACTAAATCATAACACTAACTCTGAAAGGAAAACAAAACCTGTCTGAAGACCCTGCTTGCAACATATGTTTAACACTCAGAGCAGACTACTACATAAACTGTTAAAAGTTTATTCTTATTGCATTAATAAGACAAAAGCATCAATTTGAACTTCATACAAGTATGCTGATGTCCAGCACAGCAGCAGCAGGATTATTGCTCCATGTGTTCCTGTGATACTGTCATTTTGCTGGGAGGGGAAAGCAAAAAACCAGGTAGGGGAAAGCGTAGGATAAGAGAAAAACAATACTGAAATGGCTCCTCATTTGTCTAGTTTCACTGTTAGAAAGCAAACCTAGGTAATTACAGCCTAGATTAATCTCTCATATTGATCACACAGGACAAAGATAATTCACAAACTGTAACTGCGATTACATTCTGTTTACTACATCAGAAGGACAAAATAAACCATCTGAGCAGGTCTTTTACTAGAATCATCTTGGCATGTATGATTAAATTTAACACAGCATTTACAACCAGAATACTTCATCAAGAATAAGTGAAGCTATTCTTATTCCAGCCCCATCCCTGGAAGTTTTTATGGCCAGGCTGGATGGGGCTCTGAGCAACCTGATCTAGTGTGAAGTGTCCCTGCCCATGGCAGGGGTGTTGGAGCTAGGTGATCCTTGAGGTCCCTTCCAAACCCTGACAATTCTATGATTTTATTCCTCCCTTG
Source organism: Picus viridis (assembly GCA_033816785.1). Classification (NCBI taxonomy): domain Eukaryota; kingdom Metazoa; phylum Chordata; class Aves; order Piciformes; family Picidae; genus Picus; species Picus viridis. Next base: position 11,418,868 of record CM066584.1, on the reverse strand, counting down.
TTTAAAATTATATACATTATTACTGAGTTAGAGTGCAAAAATTTACCTTTTTTTTTTTTTCCCTCTAGTACAGGTAGAGCAAAATCCCTGCCAAGAACTTAAAAGCCTATTTTCACAACTTTATCTTGAAAACCAGCTTAAACACATACATAGTTAAAGCAATTTCTACTAACAGATTGCAAACCTATCCTACAAAAAGGACCCAAAAAAAAAAATTTACACCAATTAAACAATACATGAATCCTTTATCTTCCTTCTATCAGCAATAGTGTAGTGAGCAGGACTGGGGAACTGATTGTGCCCCTGCACCTTGGATACTGTTTCAGTTTTGGGCCCCTCAATACAAGACAGACATTGAAGTGCTAAAGCATGTCCAGAGAGGGGCAATCAGGCTGGTGAAGGACCTAAAGCACAAGTCTTAGAAGGAGTAAAGGCCTTGAGTTGTGCCAGGGGCAGTTTAGGTTGGATACTGGGAAAAGTTTATTCACCAAAAAGGTTAAGAACTGAAAGCCCAGGGAAGTAGTTAGGTTACCATCCCTGGAGGTATTTTAGGAGACAGGTAGATGTAGTGCTTAGTGTTGATGGTTTAGTGGTAGACTTGGCAGTGCTGGGTTAAAGGTTGGTCTTTTCCATGCTAAACTATTCTATAATTCACTACACTCCAGTAGCTGATACTGACCACGTTGATGCCGAGGGCTTCAATCTTAAGTCCTGCTATTGAACAAGAAGCCCTATAAATTTGCAAACATCAAGCTGAACAATACCACAAAGGTTGGCATGACGCAGCCCAGATACAGGTACCAATCAGGCAGAAGTTCAACTAAGCACAGTGTTTCTAATCACATCCAAAGGAAGACAGTAAGAGAGTACATCAATGGAGTCACACATTCTATGAGAAAAGCTGGCAAAAGCTTAATAAAGGCAAAGTTGATCAGTTTTATAAAAAGGGCGTCACTATAAGCCCAGGGTTGGAAACAAAAGAAAAAAGCAAATAGGAATACCTATAACCAGGGAAACAGTATTTGTTAGGATTGTTTGCAGATTTCAAACTTGGAAAGTGTTGAGGCTAAGCAAGCATAGCCAGAGTATTCTATTACTGCAAGACTCAGAATTAACAGCTGGGAGAAACACCACAGATGTACGTGAAGGTACTAACCATGCCTAGCCTCCACCTACAGACACAGTACCAAACTAACGAAGTACAAGTTCTGGTGGTATAGGCTCCTTTTCAGATAGGCTTTAAGCTACTCAGCAGCTCTGCTTCCTGAAGACAAATAACAGGCATACCGTAGTGATCAGAGACCCTCCTGAAACACTCTTTTGTGACAGAAGCACTAACCATAAACAGAAAACGTACACACAACAGCTGGAGAAGCTAACCAAATCTGAACTCACTGCAAATGATACAGCAGTGTCTTCGAGGACATCTGGCGTGTTTTCTAGCACTCGCTTAAGCTTTCCAAATTGCTGTATTACCACTTCAGTTTGTTACACACCCCTTGCAAGCACTGACAGCACAGTGCTGGTGAGAAACTGAGTTCTTACAAAAGCCTGCACTCAGGAAGTGAAAGATGACAAAAGACACTTTGGTTTATAAGCAGTCAGGAGGGGATTCAGTTTGGCCTCTCAGGAGCTAAGCGGTTCTGTGGATGGACTCATTCTCCATTTGAAGAAGAAAATACTAGCACAGGTATTTCAAGACATCTATTACTCCAGCATTCAAATATAGCATTCTTAAGCAGAAACATGGCATTCTGTCAGTTGTACTATAAAACTGCTCACATCTTGTTAATAGATTTCCTATTCTCCAAGCCTGAGGAACACCGAATACCTGACGAAGAGAAACCCTTTATTAGTCTAAAAGTTACAGTCTTGCTTCTACACTTTTATAAGCACAAACTGGCTTGGAATGATTCAGATGTCACAAAAATGGGGGATAGGAGGGGTGGCAAGACTTGTAACTATAGGGAAGAAAAATATTTATCATGTCCAGAACATGCCTCCACATGACAGCCACGTCATGGAAATCAACTGCCCTCACGGTGCTTTTATTGTTAAAACCGTCTCAGGCAAAGTTTTGTTAGATCTACAATCCTGTATAAGGTAAGTAAATAAAGAACAATTACTTGCTGTCAAAAGTTATAGATCCAGATATGCATATTATTTCACAATTCTGTAACAGCTAGGAAAAGAAAAAAAAAGCACTCACAAAAAAACTTCACAAACAAAAACCCACAAACCTATAGAACCCTGCAAATTCCATCTTTCACATCTAGGTTTCAGACAGAGAAATAGCTATTTTTAACCCATCTATATCAAAGAGGAAAGCACAAAAACAGAGTTGAAAACCCGAGGCGTAAAAACCCTGGAAATATATACACAACCTCCACATTTCTCAAATAATAGTATTTCAGTTGTGCAGACATGATACACAAACTGAGGAAGCTGGCGGTCCATAAATTCAAGTCAGATGGCTGTCACAGATAGAAAGACTCTTACATGCTCCACTTCTGGCTTAACTGTTATTGAAACCGTTATTAAAATATAAAAAACGTTCCATTTCTAAAGCTGTGAAGTAGGTTAAACAAAATTAAAGTTTTCTATTTCCATGGGATTCAAGCTGGTTTCGATTACATGTTTGCTACCAATCACTATATCTGTCCAATTAACCACATTTTAAACTTCACTCAAGAAAAGTCCTTTGGCAGATCCACACAGCTGCTGTTCCACAAAGACTCCAAGCCTCTCTACCCAAAGGCTCAGGCTGCTGCACACGTCAAGAGCTTTACAGCTCTCAATCTACTATTTCTTGATGCACGGACCCATCTGCTTGGGTGTCCTGTTTGAAGAAATGGACCATTTGGGTCCATCTTCTTCTAAGCAGGAGAGGAACTTTTGACCTTTTCCTGTAAGCTATTCTTTGCACTAGATGCAACTACACAGGGTCTGAGAAAGGGGAACTACAGTGGCTATAGGGCCGGAGCTGGAGGAAGCCGACGCGCCGCTGCTCACAAAAGGCCCATCCAGCGACTGCAGAGCAAAGCAGACAGCGAATCGGGCGGGAGAGCGAGGGACAACACCGGGAGATGGGTGGTACCCTCCGGCTGCGGGCCCGGGGGCAGGTGGAGAGAGCAGCCGCGGACTCCGGGGCTGTCGGCCTCCCCACGCAAAAGCGCAGGCTTAAGTGGCGAGACCGCTGTTCTCAGAAGCGTATAGGGATCTCCCGTTTCTTAAACATCAATTCCGGCAACCGAGCTTCTCCGCCTGCAGCGTGGGCCTGCCCGCCACCACGACGCACCTCAGAGCTCCCCAGCGCCTGCCTGCTCGCCTGCCGGCCGGCCTCCCTTCCCCCGCGGCCCCCCGGCAGCCTCCCGGAAACGCGCGACGGCAGCGGGCTCCCTCCGCGCCCCCTCACGGGCCGCAGGAGAGGATGAACAGGTCTCCCCGACTTCCCGTCGCAGTCTCCGGCAGCCGCTACCTGCTCCGGACGGCGCCTCTCGTTGAGTTTCGCAGCCCGACTCCCCACACAATCCACCACTGCTCAGAGGGGCTCGGACAGCGGCCCTAAAAGAGCAGCTCTCGTTGGCTGTTGCGCACACGGCACGCGCGCGCCCATTGGCTCCTCGCTCCGCCGCTCGGAGGGACGAAGGCGCCGAGGGTTGGTGGCTTCCAGGAGCCCCACCTAGTTCCGCGGCCCGGCGCGTGGGGCCGCGGGGCGTGTGTGAGGCAGCGGGGCGTGTGTGAGGCAGCGGGGCGTGTGTGAGGCAGCGGGGCGTGTGTGGGGCAGCGGGGGTCGGGGATGCCGCCTCCGCCGCCGGCCGTCGTCGCCTGCCTATGGCCTTGGCCCCGACCCCGCAGGCGCGGCTTGGCCGCTTAGGCGACAAACTGTGCCTTGCGGCGCGTGGAAACTCACCCCGCGCTGTTCTCCAGATTCGGTCACGCCATCCCCGCCCCACCCACCACCACGCAGCTGGCACCATCGCAGCGCGGTGGCTCTTCGCTGTCCCCCCACAGACTCCCACTGGGGCAGCCCACACGGCCTGCTCGCGGCTCTGCAACGCATCACGCCACACGTGAGCGAAACATGGGCCTGTGACACTGTCAAAGACACGTGTATGTCTGCTTTGTACATCTGATACCTGAAATTAGTGTCCAATTGCTCATTGGTGGCCACGGTGACTTCACTTGGTTTGTATTAAATCTCTAAAAGCATGACTAGTGAGGTTACTAAGTCAATATGGCTGAAATCGGCCAAAAGATCCAAAACCAGCCAAGGCGGTAGAAAGCAGCCACAGCCTCCATAAAGGCAGCCCCAGCAGCTTGGGGGTCAGAGGCACCATGCCAGAGTGGGCCCTTCACTGAGTTGGCACTGCCACAGCAGCAGCACTGGAGACATTCTTGGCAGCTTGCACCTCCATGCTGGACACCTGAGGGCCCGGTGCAGTGTTACATGCTCAGTGTCAATATTATCAGTGAATTACTGATACACATTGTTTCTGTGCTACAAAAATCATTGTGCTCCACTTTCCTCACATTTGTTACCAACACTGATAGGCTACAAAGCAATATGCTATTATGCCATGCCTTGTTACCATACATGGTTTGTTTCACAACTGAATATTGCACAGATGGACATGCATCATCTTTAAAAACCCCATAAATTCAAGTGTTCTGAAGTTAGGAAACATCCTATATCAGCTTGTGCAACCTATATTAGTTCAGATTACAATGCATATAAGGTATTCTATGGGAATTGTTGTAAACAGTCCTTGCTTGTGCAACCACATGATACCTTTCCAGATTGGCTTCTGCCTTATCCAGGCTATGAGAAGCACAGGAGCTTATCCAGGCTATGAGAAGCACAATCCAGAGCAATTCGATAATGATTTTATTCTTTCACGGTTTAACCCCATCTGACAACTAAGTCCCACACAGCCTCTCGCTCACTCTGTCCTGGTGGGATGGGGAAGTGAACTGGGAAGAGTAAGAAAATTCATGGGTAGAGATGAAGACAATTTAATAGGTAAAGAAAAAGCTGTGCATACAGGTAAAGCAAAACAAGAAATTCATTCACTGCTTCCTATCAGCACGGAGATGCTCAAACATCCCCACAAAAGCCAGGCCCTGTCACTCACTGATGGTGACTTGGGAAGACAAAAGCTATCACTCTGAATGTCCTCCTTTTCACAGTATCACAGTATCACCAAGGTTGGAAGAGACCTCAAAGATCATCGAGTCCAACCTGTCACCACAGACCTCATGTCTAGACCATGGCAGCAAGTGCCACATCCAATCCCCTCATGAACACCTCCAGGGACGGCGACTCCACCACCTCCCTGGGCAGCCCATTCCAATGATGAACGACTCTCTCAGTGAAGAACTTTCTCCTCACCTCGAGCCTAAACTTCCCCTGGTGCAGCTTGAGACTGTGTCCTCTTGTTCTGGTGCTGGTTGCTAGAGAGAAGAGACCAACCCTTTTCCTGGCTACAACCACCTTTCAGGTAGTTGTAGAGAGCAATGAGGTCTCCCCTGAGCCTCCTCTTCTCCAGGCTAAACAATCCCAGCTCCCTCAGCCTCTCCTCATAGGGCTTGTGCTCAAGGCCTCTCACCAGCCTTGTTGCCCTTCTCTGGACACGTTCAAGTGTCTCGATGTCCTTCCTAAACTGAGGGACCCAGAACTGGACACAGGACTCAAGGTGTGGCCTAACCAATGCAGAGTACAGGGGCACAATGACTTCCCTGCTCCTGCTGGCCACACTATTCCTAATGCAGGCCAGGATGCCATTGGCCTTCTTGGCCACCTGGGCACACTGCTGGCTCATGTTTAGGTGGCTGTCAATCAGCACCCCCATGTCCCTCTCTGTTTGGCAGCTCTCTAGCCACTCTGACCCCAGCCTGTAGCTCTGCATGGGGTTGCTGTGGCCAAAGTGCAGCACCCGGCACTTGGACTTGTTGAATGCCATTATACTGGACTCTGCCCATCTGTCCAGTCGGTCGAGGTCCCTCTGCAGAGCCCTTCTACCCTCTAACTGATCAACATCTGCTCTCAACTTGGTGTCATCTGCAAATTTGCTGATGACTGTCTCAATCCCCTCATCCAGATCATCAATGAAGATATTAAAGAAGATGGGGCCCAGCACTGATCCCTGGGGGACGCCACTGGTGACTGGCCTCCAACTGGATGTGGCACCTGATCACTTTTCCTCCTTCTGCCAGTTTTATATACTGAGCATGACATATGGTATGGAATATCCCTTTGGTCAGTTGAGGTCAGCTGTCCCAGCTGTGTCCCCTCCCATCTTGTGCACTCCCCAGTCTGCTCACTGGTGGGATGGTGCGAGGAGCAGAAAAGACCTTAACTCTGTAAGCACTGCTCAACTATGACCAAAACACCCCTGAATTACCAACACAGTTTTCAGCACAAATCCAAAATATAGCCCTGTACTAGCTGCTGTGAAGAAAATTAATTCTTAGAAGTGTGCTCTCATAATTTATCTAATCCATCCTAGTTAAACCTAGTAGATAAATACTCCTTCACTATAAAACTGCTTCAGGACCTCAGGAGCTTCAGAAATTATGGGGATATTGTGAGATATAATGAACTGATTTTTTCCAGATTGCTCTTTCAAAGTCACAATTAAGTTATCCATCCTAAATTATTTATCAGCAAGAAAACATCCCAGTGACATCGTATTGTGATGCATTTCCATTTTAATGAATTAACATACAGTTGCTTCTCAAAGAACCTACCAAGCTGATTATTTAAGGTAGCATTGTGAATTTTTCATCTCAGAAAAAAAGAGAACATATCAGTGCAAACATGCCCTATTCTGGGAATGCTAAACTAATTATAAAAAATCTCAACACTATATGTAATATATTATTATATCATTAGCTAATGTTACGAAAAATGTATTTGGAACTATATTGCCTAATGCAAATAAGCAGTGGGACACAAGGTTAGAGAAATCAATAGGTAAATAGCTACAGGTGACTGCAAGACCAAATCTTGGACTGTTGTCCGTGAGAGCGTGAAACAAAAGCTACATACTCACAATCAGTAAGGACATCCAGTTCATGTCTTTAAACTGGTCCATGTTTCTAAGCAATACTCGCAAGTTATTTAATTTACAGGAATCTTCAGAGATTACTTCATTGCATCTCTCCAATTTTAATCAAGGCAAAAGGTTGTAAGAACTTTGTGCCTTTTACTGACCCATTCACAGAAATCTTAAATGTTGCATCTGCTGCCTGGACTGGGTTCCCCAGTCTCCCTGCTTTGAAAACTGAAAAAGGTGTGGCTGGCAGAAGTGAGAGAGGACAAGTGCCTGACCAAACCCATGAAGTACCACTACAGCCATGTCCTAGGAACACAGTGCTCATGCAGAAACTTTGTTTCTCTGTTCATAGCTTCATCACTATAATCTTAGAAACAGAATTGAGTTTATGTAAACAATAGTCATGTATCTTTATTTCAGTCAGCTGTGGACAAACTGCAAAGGGTGGGTTTACTTGCATAAACTAAAGCACATATTTACCAGAAGCTAGCTACTTGGGCCATATGGAGGTTCACTTCTATTTCTGGCTAAATGCAATCAATTTAATGAAAATATTAGTCAACAAGAGTTTTATTTCTGTGCTGCCAGAAGCATGCACAGAGGCAGTTTCTGTTCAGCAAACTCACATTCCTACTGTTTCAGTTGTGCTCATGCTGATCAGAATTAACAGACATACCTAAAGCAGGTGTTTATAAATGGTGTATTTATAATGTTCTGAGCATGAATAGCTCTTATCCTCGAGCTACAGTGCATTCCAGTCACAGTAATACAGTCTTCAACTGGCAAACTTCCTTCTGTACATGGTCTAGTATGAAGGATACAGTTCTACAGAGGCTCAAAACCAGGGCTTTTTATGAGCAGTAACTAACACAGTTAAAACTATTTGTTTTCAAATTTGAGGTAGTATGGTTCAAAGATATGGGTCTGATGAAAACTGGTTAAACAAGTTTAAGAAAAGTCCAGGAACTTTTTTGCAGTGATGTATTAAAGCTAGTTAGAATATTTAAAGATATGTTTGGATTCAAAACAAAGCAAACACCTCATGAGAGGAAACTTGCAATTTTACTCTCCAAGGAACTAATACATTTTTTGGTGGAGTTATGCTTTCATCTTTTACTAATGAATTAACTGATTTAGCATATTTATTTAGAATTCTGAATGATTTTTAAATTTAATCTTGAGTACATTTAACACATCTTAGGTATCTGTGCAAACTGGATAGGCAACAAATATCTTGCTTGCAATTTAATGTGTTCTGCTTCCTTCTTCATGTTTTCCATGCTAATGTGCTAATTCTTTTGGGGTTTGGTAACGACTGTCATGACTACAATGTTTATTCAATAAAGGTTACTAAGTCCTAAATCACAGAATGTGAGGGACCTCTGAAGATTGTCTAGTCTACCCTCCTTGCTCAAAGCAGTGCCATCTAGAGCAGGTTCATCAGGGCTGTGCCCAACTGGGTTTTGAGTATTCAGGGACAGTAAACAGCTGAAAATTGTTGTTCAGTTAGGAACAAATTAGCTGAAACAAATGGTGACAGGTAGGCTTGTTCTGAACATTAAAGGAAGTGCAATGGGCTTGTGGTTCTGGTGCCCAGCTATCAGATATTCAGTCACAGAAGTCCCTTCGTAAAATGGTTGTGTTCCATTCTTAATACAGCGGTACTTTGGTTCTTCAAACCTTTTCATTGTCCTTTAATTGCATTTCCCAATATACCTTTCTCTGCCACTACTTGTTTTTTATTCTGTAATCCATTCCCACAGTGATACATGTGTAATGAGTAATCTTACCCCATTTCAGCTTTCATTTTATTGGGCTAGAATAACCACGTTCTGTAAACTTTCTCTTGTGCAGAGAATTTCCTTCCTAATCATTCCGGGAGCCCACCTTCACATCTTTTTCAGATTCAGTTCATAATTTAGTTTCACTAAAATCTCACACAGCACAAATATTTTCATACCTCTGCTGAAAATAGCTCTCTTGATGGCAGCTTAGGCTCAAATTTGTTTTTCTCATAACTACCTCATGTCATCAGTTCACAAAAAGTGTGAGTTTTGATGAATATACTTTGGTTTTCTCTTCTGTCATGTCAAACTGTTGAGGTTCTAGGACATAGTGTTGTTATTTGTTCCCAAGCACAAAAATATCTGCTTCAATATAAATGGCATTTCTTCTCATGCCTCTTTGTCTAGGCTATCAGCTCCTTTGGTATAAATTCTAATTGGAAATCACTAATTACTCGTGCTGATTATATTTCTTCACTTTATCAGTGAATTTCAAGAGCCTGTATCCATGTGTCAACATTACTTGTAGCCATGCTTTTGGTGTCAGCTCATTTCATCATTTCAGTTTTCCTCTTTATTAGTTTTCCATATCAAGCATACCCTTAGATTTGATACCTTTGAATTTATGGTCACATTTCTCCTGTCTATTTCTGTTTCAGTCGCTCTTTTCTTGCATAAGCTTTGTAATTTGTCCTCAAGGACTGATAACAAACAATATATAGCTCACAAAACCAAGAACAGTCATTTCTCTATCTGTGTAATTATATAAACTACACAAGTTCTTGGTTTATTGCTCATGAAGATTACTTCCTTAATTTCTGCTCTTTTTCTACTGTTCAGCTTAGTAGTATCCTCTCATATAAGCAGAATATCCTGCCTCAATGGCATTCTCCCCAAAGCAATTTCTTTTTAGCTTAGTGTTTCTTATTTTGTAGGTTCAAAATAATTAATGTATTTCCTATGTCTAGTCTGTTCAAAATAAGCCACTTCATGCTTCCAGATCTGAAATAAATCAGTACCTCTTCCTCAGTCACGCAATCACTATTTCAAAAGTTTGCACTTCATTGGTGTTTATTTGCCCTTTTATTCATAATGTTGCACTGTATTCATCAACATCTGTTATGACAAAAGCAGATCAGAAGACTGAGGCAATTAGTGCTGAGGCACTCTTTTATCAAAGGGATATGCAGAGGTGAGAAAAGCAAGCCTATCAAACACAGGGTACTGTTCTGTTCCCACAGCACCCAGGTTCTCAAGAACAGGTTTCAGTATTGGAAGAATTGGAACAGAGCTATTTCTGCCTTGATTATCTGACAAGAGTGATAGGTGAAGTCAAATTCTGAGGTTGATGTTCCACCTAGTAGTTACCTTAATGTCATTGCCAGCACAGTGACCTAAGAGATTGTGTTTCCTGTGAAGTCTCCTGTCAATGACTGTGGTGGGGCAAAGCAGAATGGTGATAAGCATCTGTAAAGGAGGAGAAAAAATTGGGATGCACTGAATGATGAGTGGGTCAAAACACTCCTGCTTGTTTAGCTGACCCCAGGGATGGTTACTGGGTAAGGCTATTGAATGCAGACAGAGTTTATTATGACTGCTGGCCATTAGTTTGCTCATACAGTGCTAGTGTCTGTGCACTCTGTGCTGATGGGGTAGCACAGAGAACTATGGTCTTGTGATCAGGTCAGCAGTGTATCTTATTTCTCCACAGCTCTGACCTAATTGCTGTTATTCCACCAGGGGCTCCATGCTTTCCAGCACAGAGACATGTTCAAAAATATTAGTTAATTTTTTTTTATTCATGTGTGTCACTACAAGGAACTGCTGATGCTGATTGTGGTGGGGAGAGAGTTAAAAACATCTCTTGCAGAGTTTCAACAGGATTAGGAACTGGATACTCAGAGCAATGATGGAAGGTGCACACTCTCACATTTTCCTGTGTAGTTATCTTGGGTCTGAGGTGCAGAAGCCCAATTGAGTTGCCTGCTTGGTAGGGTGTTCCCACCCGAGGCTGACTTCAAGCTCTCTGTCATTGCTGCATCTGTTGCATGGCCCCAAAGTGTAATTATCACTCTTGATCTTCAAGGACACTGCCTTTGTTCATTCAAATTTACTGAGCCAACAGTCCTCTCAGACTCAGAAGTTGTGAGGCTAGCAACCTTCTGATACTGCCATGGGGTAATCCTACTTACCCAGAGAACATGTGGCTTCCTCATGACACAGATTCACAAGGAGTGTGATTTTCTTAGGTCTCCTGGTTGCACCTCTCTGAAATTTCTCTGAACTTGGAAATATAGCTGTTGACATGGGAGAAGCAAGTAGTGATAAAAGAAAAAATGGCATCAGCAAGGAGGGTCTGGTAACAGAAAGTAGGACAGAGAAAAGGATTTCAAACATGATGTGTGGATGGATGAGGAAGAACTCAAGAATCCCTTGAATAGGATGAGGAAAAATACATGTCTAATCTCACAACTGCACTGTCAGCACTCACATGATGTAGTTATGCTACCGAGCAAAGTTTTGCTGTTCTTCGTTAAAGTGTTCAAGCTGGCATAACATAAATAGTCCATAAGAACAGTTTCAGACTCATAGCAAATTACAGCTTTAACAGAGGAATAAGATCCCTGTTGTGTTGTAACACAAGTATGGAGAAATGCAAATCCTACCTTAGGAAACGACATCAAGATGAAGCAAATGTTATGCTGAAGTGATCTCTATTGCTATTGTGAAATGGTTACTCTGCCAGCATCTCTGGCTAGAGCGTGGGGACTATCCCTAAATGATACATCAGCAGATATAGCAGCACAGAGAAGAAAGACTCATTCTGATAAGTACTCATCTTCTGGCTCTTAGGCAAGGTCCCAGTACCTATTTTTTACTTTATTTCTATCTGCCTAAAATCTTATGTGAGTCATTGAGTATCATGACCTGGAACATCAGAAAAATAGCAGTAGCAGTAGCAGTAGGAGAGAGGTCACATTCAGAAAGCATGGAACTTTCTGTAATGGATTGTTTGTATAGAGACACAAGTCAGCGATAGCAAAAAAGGCATAGTGAGAGCCCATGAACACCAAGTAGAGTATCCATGGCCTATTCTTTTGTCTGAATTTTACTTTATGTGATCAGTTGTACAGACCAGGGACCATATAAGTTTTAAGGCGCTCCTGTGATTCTAACATAGTATTTGACACTGATTTAAAGCCATCATCACAATGTCATGTGCAATTTCCTGATAATATATTTATGACATGCAAGAAATATTAGAAGACAAAAGTTAAATATCAAAATTACCAACACTCTGCCTTTGTTTCTTACACTGTTTCTTTAAGTGTCTGCTACTGGCTGTACTTTGGGTAACATGGAGACATGGAGAAAAGATAATATTGTCTCAGTTTGGCAGTCATTATCTTCACTAAAATTTACAGCCACTGAGCAATGTAACCTAAGTTTATGATCACTGCAAGATGCCACAGATGCTGAGATATCTCTGTTAAGATTAATTTCTCATCAAGAAATAAACTATATTAATTCTAACACTGAAAAATGCTTTGTTTAGATAAATTACAGTCAGTTGAACTACATACTACAGAGCTGTTTAAACTTCACCTTAATATTACCCATACTAGACCATAAGATTATATTCTTAGCAACACAGTGAACTTAAACTCTACCAAATGCCCAGTTGTAATACTTGCTGCCATTAAGTTATTTATTTTTAAGACATCTGAATTTATAGTCTATGCTTTAAGCTTTTATTGCAGCTGTAATATTGCTACTACATTGCTACACTCTCCAACAGGCCTTAACTCTTAAAGCAGAGTTAATCAGGTCTTCAGATTCCCAGGGATACAGCCTTTTTTTTTCTTTTTCCCAGAAGATTCTACAGATATTTTGACTGGGAAGAATTTAAAGATGTTGGACATTTGCTAGGAGTTTCTGGTTGTCCCACCATTCAGTCCTAACCAAACAGCAGGGTGTTCTGAGATCACAAACACTCCAACAAGCATACAGCAGTTATGGCACTTCCCAGAAGATTAAGATCTAATGTGCATGCACTGTAGCAGTGGTTGGCAAATGCTAAACAAATCCAGCAAACTCCATTTGTGTTGAGTTAGAGGAAATGCCTTGTTTGCCCATGAAGAATACGTAGAGGTGGTCTACTGCATCCTGAATGACAGGCTGACTGCTTAAGTGCTAAATAGATGGATATATACATCTATATAGGCAGAGACAAAAGAGACTCAGCCTAAGAAGGTTAGTCTAAATGCAACAGTCCTTACTCTGACATAGAACTCAAAAGTAATTCTGAGCTGTGATCTCATTTTGGAGAAAGCAAAGGATCCAGTAATCTTGTGATTAAGGTACTCACGTTGTTGGCAGACTTGATTTCAGTCCTCACTCTGCTTGATCAGTAACTTTACTTTAGTGTTCTTTCTCCCCGGTCCATAATAGTGACCTTGACAGCAGACTGCCATACACCCTGGGTGTCAACCTTCAGGAATTTCTTCCTTGCACAGAGCATTCTCCAGAGCAGAGTGTGGATTAGAAAATGCATCCCTCCTCCTAACTAGGTTACTTCTAAGGGTAAAAAACTCTCTCCTAACGAGAGAAGCAGCTTTCTTTTATTTGGAGCATAAATTACATTTATCCCTGTTCTTGGCAGGACCAGCAAGCGAGTTTAGACTTGAAAGCATTGCTTAGGGATCCAGGGTTCCAATGAGGAGCTGAAGCAGTCAGATGCCTAAAAGTCAAACACCTTTGCAAACATCATTCAGATTGATCTAGTGTACTCCAAAGCTCAAGAGTAGGAATCAAATTGAGTATTTTCATTCTGTGAAACATTTTAATAGCTTGTTTAATTTGACAGTGGGTCAGCATCTCTGGTCTTTGGCCGTACTCTGGATCTGACGTTCAGGGCACCGCTGGAATTTAATTTTTTTTTCCCTCCTGCTTAATGCAGGCCATGTTTTTTCACAGTACATAATACTTTATTATTATGTACTGTGAATTTGCTCTGTCAAATCTTGGTTTCCCTGATATTAAGTGAATTGTATTTAGCGTAATTATTTCTGTTAGCTAAATGCATTCACATTCTTAGGTATTTCATGGGAATTAAAACTGTAGCAGTTGGTTCCACGAATTTTTCCTGAAGTATAGCAATCCAATAGTAGGTAGAAGCTAACCTTTTCTTTCATTTCCTCTATTTCCCATTCTTATTTATTCAGCCCCTTATCTCCTCCTCACCTTGTTGGACTGGATGCTGCAATCTCCTGGAATTTTGTAGAATCACAGAAAAATTTTAGTTGGAAGGGACCTCACCTGATCCAATCCCTCACCCAAAGCAGAGCCAACTCCAACATTTGACCAACTTCAAAGATAAATCTGGCTGCTCTAGGTGTAACCACCTGCTATTTCTCTTACTCTAATTTACACTGATCTCATCTCTACTCTTTCTGTAAATGCTTATGCATGATAAAGGAGCTGTAGTTGTTTTGCAGTTAACACAGACACACTATAAGCATAGTGCCTGGGTGTTTCATTTTGCTCTTTGCTGTAGTGTGTAGGTGGTGAGTTCTGCTGTGCATCTGTGAACAAAGGATCACATACAACCACACCACTGTAGGGCTCTAGAATTTCCAAACCCTAAATTACAATTCAGGTAAGGGCACCCAGCAGTAATTTAGGTCAAAATACACCACAGAGATCTTGAAATGAATACTCAATCTAAATATCACAAAACAATAAAAGTTCAGAACAAAGGTTCCCTTGAAAAGGAAATTGAACTATATCAAGACAGAGCAATGCAGCTGTGGCATTCAGTGGTGACAGCAGGCAAGAATTAAGGGAGTGGCAGGTAAAGACATTTTAGGGTTTGTGATCTCTGGTTAAATTTCATGAAGTAGCATGAAATGCTTCTGTTTGTCAGTTACATCACTGGCAGGGGGAGGATAAGGATGCAGGCTGTTCTTAAAGCACATCAACAGCAATGACCTGGTGGCATCTTTACCAGAATCAGTGAGTTGAAGATTAGTAGCCAGACAAGTCAATATGTAATTTTTCCCTTTATAAATGTCATTAAATGGAGCTGTGCCTTCAGCTGAAGGAGGAAACAACCTTGTACTCTTCTTGCACTCTTAGAAGCCCTTTCCCATTCCAATGGCCTACCAATGATCTAGGATTGTCTGCTCAGGGCCTGATGTACCCACAGGAGGCAGCATGCAAAGACCTCTACACAAACTCCCAGTAGGCTAACAGTGATACATGTCCCAGGAGCAAGAACTATGCTATGCTGCATTATAAAGCACACAGCCAGCCCTATCTCTCATCACCCAGCTAATTAGTTTGAGTGTAGAGCCTTGAGGATGCAGTGATACTGATTCCAGTTCTGGGGTTAGCACAGCCAGCTGGGCTATTTGATATCACAGTAGTCTGGAACAGACACACATATGGTTACCTTGTAAGAGACACTGGCCTAGTTGTTCCCCTTCACTTTTTGTTTTTACTCAAAAGAGTACCTTTTATCTGAAAGCCTGAAGACACTTTTTGCCATTTTTAATTGTAAGTGCTGCAGCAGAAATAATCAAGGGTTGTACTCCCAAAAACCTATGATCTGAACAAAGCCACATATTCTTTTCAATATGACAGAATCTAGAAAAAAATAGGTGACAGAATTAGCTGTTTAGTCATACTAGAACTATGAAATGGTATTAGGCTTTCTCCACTGATCAAACTTGTGGCCTTCTGCATGTAGAGAAGGTTTGACTGACTCTCAGTCTTTCTGTCCATATGTAGGTTGAGGGTCGGGGACTGCCTTTAGGCTCACAAACACAAATGTGAGCTCTAGCTCTATCCTGATTCCACATTAGAGTGTGTCTTGACTACATTATCACTTCTGTCCTTTTCTCTCATGCCTTTGTTTACATGGGAATAAAATTAGGGGCTGTGCATTACAAAGAAGCCGTACCAGTAATTAATTTCTCTATCTGTGCAGTCAGATGACAGAGACTCTGGGGTCCACCACACTGTACATCTTCAATATAGACTTCTGAACCAAGACTCCAAGATTTTTCTCTCACAATTCTTTTCAAGTTTCTATTCCAACAGAGAAGCTCCTTTCTAGATTTTTTTTTACTAATTTCCAGTCCCAGGATAGTTATGAAAGCCCATTTCCAGTCTTTATGCATCCAAAAGTTGTCCAAAGATGTAGACAGTAAAGCTGCTTTTATTCTTCTTCCCTTGTTTATACATATGGGACCATCTTCTTACTTCTAGCCCTACTCCAGAGCAAAAGACTTTGAGCTTCTGATACAAGGCTTCAACTTTCGTTTGTTTGGGTTTGGTTTTGCTCATTGGGTTGTTTTTTTTTGCATTTTGGCTTTCACATATCATGTGCAACATATGGGTTCAGCAATCTTTGCTTTCATGTACCTCTTTAATCTTCTTTCGGTGCAACTCTCGTTTACTCTTTGTCACAGCCATCACAGTATTTCTTCACAAGCGTTCGTTTCCCTCCAGTCAAAGGTGTTACTGCTTGTCAGTTTTATGTTACTTGTTGGCAGGCTAATCTTGCTTATAATTTATGTCTGGGGTCATATCCTAATTCTTCATCAAATGCATTTGGTTTTGAGGTTTTGCAAGGATTTATCCTATAGCAGGGCATTCATTTTACAAGGACTGCCTTGCTTGTCCTAGCTGTAATAAAGCTTTTTTGTTAATTCCTGGTGCATCAGTGGCTAGCTTTTTATACTGCAGTTGTTTGTGCAGCCAAAGCTACCATATATGATTTGTTCAGCCTCATCCTTTAGAAGAGGATCACCCTCACTTTGTAAGGTTTACCAGATTACCCAAATTACCAACCCCTACTCCTTCATTTACTGCAGTTTTTGAAGGAATCTTGCCATACACATTGCCATCCCCTGTCCTTTCCTGAGCTGCTATTTTAAGTTTCTCTGGGATGTTATATTATTTAGAAGTTGTGTCTTTCTGCCTGAAATTCATAGTTTCTTACAAACTTTTTTTATTAAGAGCTGCAGGGTGATTATCCCAGACATACTCCTCTAGTGCTTCAGACATTTACTGTACCCTGGAGCTTTCTCCAGAATACTTTATTGTTTATAAGGCCACTTCATTTGCAGCTCCTGAGCCCTTTTTGATTGTGGTCTCCTTGTGACAGTCAATACAGTGCTTCTGGGTTTCATGGTCTGCTTTTTGTGGAAGATTTGTGCTCAGATGCAATTTAAAGTTATATAATCCCAGCTAATGCTGAAGAGTTCATCTTTCAAGTAATAAAATATTCATTTGTTCCCACTGACATTTTAAAACACATTAAAGAAGCATTTGTACTGATTTGTCCATTTGTTAAAGCCTGTGTTTAGAAAACTCTTGCCTGGATCATACTTAATTTGATGGCTTCTTTTAAAATGACGCATTTTGAAAACATCACACAGTGATGGCTCACCTGTGTGAAATGAGCATGACAACAGAAAATACTGTGCTTTGAAAATGACTGTGATAAAATTTGACTTGAAAATATATGAGTTCTGTTGAAATATTTCAAATGGCTGAGAAGAAAAGGCTCCAGGGAGACCTAATAGTGGCTTTTCAGTAACTGAAGGGAGCTATAAGGAGGCTGGAGACTGCTTTCAAAGGACTGTAGAGATAGGACAAGGGGCAATAGTTTGAAATTAGAGAAGAGTAGATTTAGATTGGATGGGACACTGGAACAAGTTGCCCAGGGAGGTAGTTGAGGCCCCATCCTTGGAAATATTCAAGGTTAGGCTCCATGGGGCCTCCTCTAGGCTGAATAATCCCAGCTTCTTCAGCCATTCCTCATAGGACTTGTGTTCAAAACCCCTCACCAGTATTGATGCCCTTCCCTGGACCATCTCTAGAATGAAAGGAACAAGACGGACCCTGCTCAGTTATCATAACAGGCAAGAGAGGACAGAAAAAAAGTTTAGGTTGGATATTAAGTTACTACAAAAAGTAGGAAAATATACTTATTCCCTAAGAGTAAATCTAAATTTCAGGCTTATCAGCATGACAGTGTTGGCTTCCAAAATCTGCCTTTGTTCCATTTTTAACCAGTATATTCCTGTATGTCACAGCGTCATGTGGCAGAAGAAATAGAAGGTGAATAGTGGGACTGAGAGAGCATCTTACTGATGAATGCCACCTCAGCTGGAGCTCTCTCTGGGAAAGAACATGCAAGAATGAGATGAGTTGCTGTTAAAAATAAAAAAGAACACAAAAGAAAGCACAGCATTTATAAATGATGTAAAAATTTGCCTTCTGCTCCAAGACAATGGACGTAGTCAGAAGTCTCCGAGATTAATTAATCACCTTCTGCCAAAATACTTGCCCCAATGTGAAGGAGAACACTGAGTGGAAATATGCAAGTACAGATTGAGACAAACCACACAGCCAACACTGAAATTCACTTTCTTAGAAAAATGTATTGAGCTTCATTGCTAAAATGCCAGAGTTCTGACCCAAGCCCTGTACTAGTCTGAGACACTCAGAGATCGCACTTGTGCAGCCAGTAGTGGTGGTAATTGTGAGGGAGCAATTCCAGCACCAGAGCAGTTGTGGACACAAAGGGAGTGAAATATGGACATGTTGCACAGCTGTACAAGTTGATATTGCTGTGACATTATGTAGCTCTCCTCCTTCCCTAGGAAAAATATGGCTTCTCAACTGGAAGACCTTCCTTCACCATGTGCTTACAGTATGCCTATTCTCTGCTGTGAAGCCGAACCTAGTCCTACTTCCCTCTAGAAAAACATCAAGGAAGGGCACTTCAGCAACATGGAAATCAATAGCTGTGGTCTCTATTTAGACAAGCAAGTGTTAAATCACCTACTCAGACACTCCGAGCACAATTTGCAAGAGTATGAGCGAAACAATCCCTTTGCCTGTGTTTTCAGTTTGTAATGCTGTGCTACTACTTTTTTGGATCTGATGTTATTAGCCCATGAAAGTATGATTTAAATAATGCTCATTACGTGATTTAAAGTTTTATAGAATTTGCACCTTTATACTACAAAAGAGCATTACATGGTTTCAGTGCTGATTTTCCTTGAATTAAGGTTACTTCTTTATACAATCTGGGAGATATCAGTTATCTTAAATTCACGTATGGTGCACTCATATACATTCTAGCAAGTTTTTTGCCTTCCTCTTTTGAGTGAGTTTATGCTGATTTTGAGAGAATTATGAAAGTTGTAATGAAAAAGTGAATGGAATTCCTTCATCTCAACGTGAGAGCACCATCTAGAGGCAAATAACACCCTGTACCAGACTAATCATGGCCAAGACCACAACGAACAGACAAACTGCTTTTGAATTTAATTCGAAAGTGCTTTGAGAAAATAATCTCAAACTTCTGTGTATTAAGGGATATTTTTCTCTCCTACACTGTTTATTTTTGTGAAATGGAATATACTGGTGTGAAATCTCCAGTGACTTTTGCAGAGAGAAAGATGTGAGAAATCAACACTCCAAAAAAAAGTACAATCATTTAGTTACACCCATCGTTCGCAAATGATGCAATCTTTCTTCCAGTTCCCTGGAAGCAGGATTACAGTTGTTTTACATGCTGGAGCATATTATATCTGTGTGCCCCAGACTGAGACAGGTTAACACAAGGATTTCTTCAAGCAACAATCCATACTAGAGCACTCCACCTGAGTGCTTTTAGACATCCTTTCACATTTTGATGACTTGTGAGGTTGTGATTTATATATTTGATATCCGATAAAGGATTATTGGAGTTGCTAGGCCTTACATGGCTTGGTAGCTCTTTTCCATATGCAAACCAGGTTTAGTCCTACTGAAATTGTTGAGTCCTTTGGTTTAAACGGCAATGATTTAGAAATAAAGCAAGCCCCCTGCATCCAGGACTTCGTATTTAGGAAGACTGGACATGTCTGTGGCTCCTGAGAGGATTTTGAATTTTTACTGCAAGACATCTCAGGTCATCTGCACCTTGTGAAAAGAAACAGAAGATGACACAGTGTGTATAAGTGAGTGGAAAATTGCATCTATGTACTTTTGGTTTGTGTGATAGACAATTTGACTGCCCATCTTAACTTTCAGATGCATCCACAAAATTCTGGAGTAATTCTGAAGTACGCACAGCTGTCATGGAAAGACCAATTAGACAGAAACAACTAACTCTATGAATGCATCGGAATATGAATAATAACTGTTTTCAATGCATCAGAAGGATGACCAGATCCCTAAGCTACTATGGGCCATGTAGTATCACAAAGTATGACTACAGATCTCAGATACAAAAATCACATTAGAATTCAGTTCTACATACCAGACCTACTAGGTCTAGGATATTTTCACAAACTACTTGTACTTGTCTTTCTGTATTTCCTTTACCCTTTACCCTACCAAAGCCGGTGCCCATATTCTTGTTGATAGATTGCCCCTCAGTGAAGACGAAAAAAACTCTTTCCTTCTCTCACGAGAGGGCAGTGTTGCTCATGGCAAGCTCAGACGCAGAGCCATGCCTGCACTCACAACGCTTTTTTAGCTGTCACTCAGTAGGTAACTATTGGTTCTGTAACTTTTGTGTGTGTAATAGAGAAACATTTAAAATAAAATACTGAGGAAAAGGTTTTCTCTTTATAGGTGTTTTCCAACCTATAACATCTACTCCTTCAATAGCATTACTAATTAAGCCCTGATATACCATCAAAGTGACCTTGTCCAACTTTCTAATATATGCAAGAATTGAACAATACCCATGCAGAGACGATGAGCAATTTCCCCCCAAGCTTCTTACCATTTTATTCTCATTTCCCCAGCAAGTAAACCCCTCCCCTTGCTGGCTGTACATGGGGCACCTGAATCTTCTACTGTGGATATCATCTGCTGTAAAGTTCCCAAGTCAAACATCAGTTAAACTCTGCTGCAGAACTTATGAGTTGCCAAACTTATCCCTGTGCCAGGAGTTGGAGGGTGTCCCAGCAACCCACAGCCTCCCTAAAACTTCACCAGCTCTGCAGGGCACACTTTACAGATCTTTTTGGAAATTAAATGTTTTAAAATACATAATGTTTTTGATACATAATGTTTTTTTAATACATAATTCAACTGATGATATTCATAAACTGACATCATATCAGAATTTAATGCACAAACTCTGAGAACAGCCTTCCCGATGTGCATCCCTACCATTACAAAAGCAGACGAACTATGTTTGCTGTGTGCCTCTCAGAGCAAAAAAAAAAAAAAGGGAAACAGGGAATTTGATCTTTGGGCCAAAATGTCCTTTTAGGATCACTGGCACAAGTGAAGGGAGTTTCCCCAATCAGAATGTTAGGGTTGTAAGAGCAGTGCTCTCTGAGGAAACTTATGTGAGGTTCTGTGTATGCACAACTGTACCACTAAAAGAAAGGAAACATCCTGGCAGTCTGGATTCAAGGGCCACTTAAGAAAATTTGGCCCATCTAATTTATACTGATGGAAGCCAATGCCACTGATGTTGTCAGAACTCTTTAGGTTATGAAAATATCATAATATTACACTCTCTGTGCATACACTGAGTGAACAGCAAAAACATTCTGAAGTGCTGCTTCTCCTTGCTGCATGTATGATTTACACAGTATAAGAATTTCAAATGATACCTCCTCCCACATAGTATTTTGTACCTTTGATTTGTTTTTCCAGTTCTAAGAAAGATAGCTGAAGCAATCAATCAGTTGTATAGATGTAATGATAATATGAGCCAAGGAAAATGCATTTGGAGCACAAGCCCTATGAGGAGTGGCTGAGGGAGCTGAGGTTGCTTAGCCTGGAGAAGAGGAGGCTCAGGGGAGATCTTGTGGCTCTCTGCAACTACCTGAAGGGAGGCTGTAGCCAGGTGGGGGTTGGTCTCTTCTCCCAGGCAACCAGCACCAGAACAAGAGGACACAGTCTCAAGCTGCACCAGGGGAGGTTTAGGCTGGATATTAGGAAGAAGTTCTTCATAGAAAGAGTGATTGGCCATTGGAATGGGCTGCCCAGGGAGGTGGTGAAGTCACCATCACTGGAGGTGTTTAGGAAGAGTCTTTGATGAGGTGCTTGGTGCTATGATTTAGTTGATTAGATAGTGTTGGATGATAGGTTGGACTCTATGATCTCAAAGCTCTCTTTCAACCTGGTTATTCTATTCTATTCTATTCTATTCTATTCTATTCTATTCTATTCTATTCTATTCTATTCTATTCTATGCAAATAATTACCTTTGTGATACATCCACCTCAGCAGATCCACCCTTGATTACAAATATTCATGACTAATGCTACAGTTTTAATTATAATGGAACACTTATTTTGAGATGCTGCAAATGCATCAAATTTTCAAAAGCTTTTGTATTTGAATGTTTTGCCAGTGCTTGCTAAAATCCCTTGAGAGGCAATAATTTTCTCTGAAACTTGCCAAAGCCAACTTGGAGCCAAGATACCACACTACAAAAAAAGCCTAAATGAGGTAAAATACATTGATGAAGAAAAAAATCTTTCATGTCACATAAATACTTTTGTAGTATGTGGGTTCTTTTTTTTTTTTCCTTTTTTTTTTTTCCTGATGAAAATATAAAATGAGGGGACAAAATTCTTGGGGGAAACTCATGCTTCAGTGCTGATATCTTCTGACATGTGGTATTCTTAGAAATATCCAAATGACTAAATCAGGTCATACTCAAGATCCATTTTGTCTTTCTTATCTACTACTTTTTTAGCATACTCAAACAATTCTGAGAGATAAGTGAGAAAAGATCTTTGTTTAGTTAGGTCAATCTTGCAAATTTTTTGTTATTCCATTTTAATTATTAAGGCAAGCAATGTAGCTAAATAAAACTTATTGTTGTATAACAGCCCAATCACCCCGAGATGCTTTTTGACTGATAAAACTGCTTCCCTGTCCTCCAGAAGAGAGGCTATTTATTTTGAATGTTTTGCTTAGTGTAAACAAAAGTAAATACTGAAGATCCTTTAACTACCTTACACAACTTGTTTCTTTCTCTAGTTTACTATATCACTTTCCTTGTAAATTAATGATACTTGAAATGCTCAGTTCATAGAATCATAGAATTGTTAGGGTTGGAAGGGACCTCAAGGATCATCTAGTTCCAACCCCCTTGCTATGGGCAGGGACACCTCCCACTAAATCACATTGCCCAGAGCCACATCCAACCTGGCCTTGAAAACCTCCAGGGATGGGGCCTCCACCTGGGCAATATGTTCCAGTGTCTAACCATCCTCATGGTGAAGAAGTTCTTTCTAACATCCAATCTGAATCTACCCATTTCTATATTTTTTTCCATTCCCCAATGTCCTATCACTACCTGACAACCTAAAAAGTCCCTCACCAGATTTCTTGTAGGGCCCCTTCAAATACTAGAAGGCTGCAATTAGGTCTCTTCAGAGCTTTCTCTTCTCCAGACTGAATAGCCCCAGCTCCCTCAGTCTGTCCTCATAGGAGATGTGCTCCAACCCTCTAATCATCCTCATGGCCCTTCTCTGGATATGTTCCAGCACCTCCAGATCCTTCATCATAGTATCAGTCAGGGTTGGAAGGGACCACAAGGATCATCTAGTTCAAACCCCCCTGCCATGGGCAGGGACACCCTACACTGGATCAGGCTGACCAGAGCCTCATCCAGCCTGGTCTTAAACACCTCCAGGGACGGGGCCTCAACCACCTCCCTGGACAACTCATTCCAGGCCTTCACCACTCTCATGGTGAAGAACTTCCTCCTTACCTCCAGCCTGAATCTCCCCACCTCCATCTTCATTCCATTCCCCCTAGTCCTATCACTACCTGATATCCTGAGAAGTCCCTCCTCAGCCTTCTTGTAGGCCCCCTTCAGATACTGGAAGGCCACAATTAGGTCACCTCAGAGCCTTCTCTTCTCCAGACTGAACAGCCCCAACTCCTTCAGTCTGTCCTCATAGGAGAGGTGCTCCAGCTCACTGATCGTCCTGTAATAGGGGCTCCAGAACTGGACACAGTACTCCAGGTGGGGTCTCACCAGAGTGGAGTAGAGGGGGAAAATCTCCTTCCTCAACCTGCTGGCTATGTTTCTCTTGATGCAGCCCAGGATATGATTTGCTTTCTGGGCTGCAAGTGCACACTGGTGGATCATGTTGAGCTTCTCATCCACCAGCACTCCCAGGTCCTTTTCTTCAGGGCTGCTCTCAAGCCAGTCCCTGCCCAGCCTATATCAGTGCCTGGGATTGCCCCGACCCAGATGCAGGACCTTGCACTTGGTCTTGTTGAACCTCATGAGGTTGTCATGGGCCCACCTCTCCAGCCTGTCAAGGTCCCTCTGGCTGGACAACTTTCCCTCCAGCATGTCTGCTGCACCACACAGCTTAGTGTCATCAGCAAACTTGCTGAGGGTGCACTCAATGCCACTGTCCATGTCACCAACAAAGATGTTGAATAAGACCACCTCTCCAGCCTGTCAAGGTCCCTGAAAAGGGACCTCAGGGTACAGGTGGACAGTGAGCTAAATGTGATTTCAGCAGTATGCCCTGGCAGCAATGCAGGCCAACAGCATACTGGGCTCTATTAACAGCAGCACCATCAGCAGACTAACAAAAGTGATGATCCCATTACTCAGCTCACAGTAGACTGCACCTGGAATACTGTGTTGAGATTTGGGGGGCCCAGTATGGAAAAGATGATCAAGCTGAGCAAATCCAGCAGAGGCTCACCATGATGGTCAATCACTTGAAGCAGTTACCCTATGAAGAGGATCACA
This sequence comes from Picus viridis, assembly GCA_033816785.1. Taxonomy (NCBI): domain Eukaryota; kingdom Metazoa; phylum Chordata; class Aves; order Piciformes; family Picidae; genus Picus; species Picus viridis. The sequence continues at coordinate 11,394,263 of CM066584.1, read as the reverse complement.
GGATGTTAGGAGTTGGAAGGGGCCTCCAGAGATCATCGACACCCCCTGCCAGAGCAGGACTACAAAGAGAAGTTGAGAAAAACTTATTTGCCTGGAAAAGGTTTAGGAAGGCCTAATGACAGCCCATCTGTACCTAAGAGAAGGTCACCAAGAAGACAAATCCAGACTTTTCACCAAAGTGCATTGTGAAAGAATTAGAGATAATTGGCTCACATTGAAATATGTGAGATTCTGACTAGGGGAAAAAAGTTCCCCTTAAAGGTAATTAAACACTGAAACAGGTTGCCCAGACAACTTCTGGGATCTTTGTCTTTGCAGATTTTCAAGACCCAACTGGACAGAGCGTGAGTAACCTGGTCTGCAGTCATCGTTGACCCTTCCTTGAGCAGGCAGCTGGACTACAGGACCTCTGGGCTTGATTCTGTGAAACAGGAGATAGTTGAAATCTTCCTCTTTATAAATGTTACTTGGACAATAATCTCTTCTGAACACCAAGAAATTTGAAAAGCCTTTGTATTGTGTCATGGTCTGTGATCAAAAAAATTTTTTTGCCTTTTTTTTTTAAATGCAAAACACTGATGTGGTATCACCACCTGATTAGTCTAATGCTATTCACAATGCAGCCACAGAAGCTGAGTGCCTTGTTAACACCTGTGTTTCACCATCACAGATGGACTAGGATGTAAGTACGTGCTTGTAACAAAGCATTTATCATACTTGTGCAGTGAGATAATGCAGAGAAGTGTTTTATGACTTGGAGGTGAGATTGGCATCAGCAATAACAGCTGTCAGTGTGAGGCTCCCCAGAAATCCCAAAAATGACAATCATTCCATTCAGTGTTCATATTTTTACATAGGGCTTTTACTTCATGCTTCAAAAGAACAGAGCTATAAATTAAGCAGAACAATACGTATTAATATTTCTTCTGAAATATGGTACGTAGCATGTCATATGACTGATTATAAATTAAGAATAAAAACCCAGGAGAGAAACACAACAGAGAAGTGAAGGCTGATGGAAAGAAACGAAGTATGTCTGGAGAGCACAAAGCATAAAACATAGACTGAAAATCTAGCAACACCCAAGAAGATTAAAAACAGTAGTCTGCAGATTTTGTATAATTCCTTTGTGAAGATCAATACAGGAAACAAAAGATGAGATTGCAACCTTAGTAGAGTGGGAAATATGTGCCTCTTGCAGGTGTTAGATCACTTATGGCAAAGAGCTTGTAAACATTACATAATAGAGCAGTAATAGACTCGCAGCCTTGTGGTCTGCACTGCCTCCTGGAATGCAGGGCTTCACATACCGAACAAATTCAGCTTTTGCCCTCTCAAACCATGTTAACAACGTGCGGACCACTTCTACAGGGAAGTATCTCCACTTAAACACAGTGATGCTTGGGCCTTTTAGTGATATTTCCTCTCATTCTAGGTAGACTTCAGATTTGAGATTTGTGGAAATAGTCCTCATTTCTGTTTGCTCATTTGCAAAATGCATAAAGTAACTCTTCCCTTAAAGATTGTACAAGAACTACCATGAACAAGAGACCTGTTCAGGCATTAGTGGTAACACAGCTGTAGAGCACTCTTTCCTGGAAGGATACTATTCCTCTAAGTATATCCTTAATGAGATGAGATCGTATTTGAGCATGTGTGTCTTCAGATCTGATCATTCCAATGCAACTTCCTCTCTTTATATTATTAAGCAGCTAGGCCAATGTAGCAGTGACATATGTGATTATTCAGCTTGAGAAGGCAGTAACTGAACATCAAATTGCATGCACAAAGAACTCCTCCAGTCATCTGTTTGCAAATGCTTCCAATGCACAGCTTCTCTGCCCTTAGAGTTTTGGAGAGTTAGCAAGAATGGCATTTCTACGTAGAATACAGTGGGTTCAGATTTGTATGCAGTTGCTCCTTTACAGACAGATTTCAGAACTTCAGAATGAGATCTTCCCTTCAGTATACAGTGCTTCTTAAATGCTATTGTTTTCCAGAGGAAGCAACACTTCTCCAGCTTCTGCTGTAACTTAAGTTCAAGGACAGTCTTGCAAATGTGTGTGATTCAATTTGGATATTTGCTTCCCCTCATATAACTCAGCCATGTGCATCCAGCCTTGTGTGTCAAAAATAGCCCATTTTAACCCTACCTGATTTAACTTTAGAATTAGTGTTTTACTCTGATGTTTCAGATTTGATCTTCTTTATACATGTGCTTTAATAAATTTCTGCAGCCAAAGTCCAGGTCCTCTTATGCTGAAAATTAGCATTGCTCCTTTGACCCAGTATGATTATGTCAACTGAAAAACTGCTCCAGTGAGTATTGAATGTAAGCTAAAGGGATGCACTAATTTTACAGTGGTGTGCAAAGAACCCAATTTGCAGAGCAAATGAGTGTGTTTAGAGAACAGAGTTATGTAATTCATCTATTTTGGGGCTTAGCCATCCCTTAAGTTCTGAAAAAGGTAACTGGGTTGGGTTATTTATAGAGTCTGTTCCTATAGTTACAGCACAGATGCTAGCACGGAACAAAAACAAACTCTTAGCTCAAGCCATCTCCTCTGTTCACCTTGGTGAATATAATCTAATGACAGTTTATAGATCTCTCAGATATAAAGAGATTCAGGGGTCTATTGCCTCAGCATCTGTTTGCATATTAATATGCCCTATTTCATATTAGCTTCAGACCATGCCTTTGTTTTTCAGGTCATCTGTACTACAGAGATATGCAGAGACTCCTTTCTCAGTGTATAAGAGAGGAGAAGGGGCACTAATTTGAGGAAAGATAATGCAGTAATTGCCTAAGTTATTTTGATTTTTAATTTCACAAGGCTACTATAGGCATGCTGGCTCAGAATCCTTCTTTTACATGATTCCCTGTTTTCTAAGATGCATTTCTGGGATAATTGTAAAACTATGAAGCCCATTGTTACTGCTACAGAATGATAACTGTGCATAGGAATTAATGAAAAAATACAATGCATACTCAAAGAGTTCACAGTCTTGAGGTTTTGCAGAACTGACCAACTTACAGGAAGGGAAGGAACAGTTTATAGAACAACAGTGAGAGTTTGGACTGCTTCTTACAGATTCTGCTTTTTTATATAAAAATATGTGCCTATATATAGTTATTGTTGTCTTAATTACTGAAAACCAGACAATTATTTTGATAGTGGGCGGTAAGAAAACGGCAAATAGACAAGAGGAAGAAAGTTTCCTGGCAAACAGAGAAGAGCCTGCTCCTAACACAGGAGTTACCACTGAAGAAAACAATTTAGAAACATGGTGTATATATATAGGGGTGACCATTTTAATAAGGACTAGGAAGCACAGAAGATTAAATCACTTGCTTAGGCAGAATTGGTTCATTTTCACCTTCACTAGTCTGTCCTATGAGATAGGGAGATCACAGTGTAAAACAAAGGGTAGCAGAAAATGAGAGGAGATCTATATTATCATTCTCACAGAGTGCAAGCTAAACAAATGTTTATTTGTTCATATTGTAGCCCAAATTGCATAGATAAAAATGTGCAGTGCACCAAAGTGTGGGTCTAGACCTTTTACAAAAAGACTAGAAAATTAAGATGCAGACTCTGAATTTCATATGGAAGAAGACGCACATCTTGGGAATAGATTTTACCAGAAGCCAAGTAGAGATAAATAGTTTAGTTGGAAAAAAATTAAACTGGAGCCTGAATTGTGAGAGAGGATAAGTATGTATCACAGCAAGGAAGATCTAGAAGACACATACTGACTAGAACAATCTATCTAATTAACTGAAACTACCACTACAGTCAGTAATGGTCTCTTCTACTGAAGAAAAGGCCAAGGTAAAGATCTGCAGAGCCAAACTCCATCTTTTTCTTCTTTCCAGTCTCACTGGCTCAACATAGAGACTGAAACACAGAATAACTCTTGAGCAGTGAGACCTAACCATCATACCATAAAGTGCATTTCCTCATTAACTACACTGTCAAATCTAATCAGGGGAAAAAAAAAGTAAAAAGTAAGGCAGGAAGTGACTGATGCTCAAAATTCATGTAAGGTGCTAGACTTCTTGATGAACTAGATCATAAGAATTACTCTAAGAATTTCATGTTAGTATTGATAGTAAGGTCTAAGAAGAAAAATTAATTTTGAGAAAATCACTGGTCAGCTTAGAATGCTTTAAAATATGTATGCAATGCAAATAAAATGTATGTATTTAAAATGTCTTTTGAGTTAGGAAAAGGAAAATTATTAATTCAATAATTTTATTCTGGCAGTTATTAATAATCTGGTTAATAATTTAGTGAAAAGGATGGATTAAATAAAGCAAATATGGGAAAAGTATTCTCCCTTTAAAAAACAGTGTAAATATATGAATAATTGGATTAACAGAGTATCATGTAGAAACTTCAGGTCAAAATATTTAACTAGTGAGTTAATCTTTGATAAGTCTGGCACCTAGAAGTTTTCATTTAAAGGACTTTATTTCTGGGACAAGGTCTTTGATATATAACTTAAAACATTTTGTCTGCTATAATTAGTATCTCAAGTAATTAAAAGATTCATATAAAATACAACACTTTTTTTTTTTCACTTATTAACAGCATTATTAGGGAATCTGTATCTTCCTGCATGTTTGCATTGCACCTAGCATAATATTTTCTTTCAAAACCCCAATAAAACAAGGTTTTGGTGGTTTTTTTCTTGTCAATGTCTGTTTCCAAGTTTTTCAGCTGACTACGGACTAAGATTTTTTCAGGACATTCACTGGATTGAAGGAAAGGTCTGAGATGTCGTCATTAATTTATAAACTGTACTCGTAATTCCCATGAGATTTCATCAAGCTCCAGATTGCTTACTTGGATGCTATCTGCTCATCTGCAGTGACTGCAAAAAATATGGGAAGATGAACTTGAAATGTCATTCCAGTTGAAAGGACAGAAAAATATGTGGTTACCTGCATAAAATATGCAGACCTTCATTGTTCCATCCTTTATCATCCTGAGTCTTCATGGTTATTTTATGCACAGCTAGCACATCCATTCTTACGGTTTTGTAAGGTCAAACCTGACACTTGTAGATACCTGCTGCTCCCTACGTCCTACTTTCAGGATCAAGTGGGTGCTAATTACTTAAACCTTCTCTAGTAGATGTCATAATTGCTTTTAAAAGGATGATTTTATAGACTGTGCACATGTATGTGCCTGTCTGTATGCTGAAGAGAGGGTTCTTGAATCCTGAAGGCTTGAGTGAGGTGGTTCAGACTGGAAAAGGAGGCGGGGTGGATTTTAGACTCACTGCTGTTTCAGTGTTAGATGCATTTGCCTCTGGTATTATTTGTGCTCTCAGAACCGGTCTCCTTGTGTGGCTTGTCAGAGATGCCATATGGGTTTCAAGGATGACCAAATAGAACACGACCTCTTATTAAAGCTCTAACTACACTGCACAAGGAAACTCAAGCCTGCACAAAGTATTTAGAGCCAGTAATAGGCCAAGGAGCACTCTGGCCTATTTATGACTATATATATGTGTGCATGCGCATATATATAACTCAGTTTCATAAAAATGTTTTCTTTGGAAAAGACCTCTAAGATCATTGAGTCGAGCCATCAACCTAAAACCACCATGGCCATTAAACCACATCCTGAAGTGGTATTGATCCCCAAAATGTAGTAATTTAGCAGCAGGTTTGAGCACTGTACCAGCTTCCTACCTACTGAAAAAGGTCATACAGTACTGGTATTGTTCATTACAGCAGTGAATTCAGCAAAGCATTGACAGTGTGGCATTTGGGTGTCATGAAGGCTAATATCTTGCAAATTACTGTAAAAATTTACTAGAACTTTTAAATCTGAAGTATAACCTATGAATTCACACACAACTCCATAAATTCTCATAGATGTAGTTCAGAATTCACCAGCTGTATCTCAAAAATGTGCTAATATGCACGTGTTGAAACTAACCATGGCTTTTGTTACTGTTCATGCTGCACCACAGCATTTTTGTTACTGACCACTGAAATATGTCTCTGTAGAGGCTAAGAGGTACCTCATTTTCATGACTTTCCTTAACAGCCATTTTAGCATTCCTCCAGGCTGCTCTGGGCTGTTTCATCAAGCTTCAGATTCTTCCCATGAGAGAGAGATGAGGTAAGCAGGGCTCTCCATTTAGGACTCAAAACAGTCATGTAATGCTATGTGAAATTCTATGCAGCCATACTACAGGGTGGCATGCAGAGAACAAACACTCATACATTCATGATCATAGCATCGAAGACTGGCATGCCCATGATAGGGCAATAGAGAAACTCCATGATAAATTGGATAGCTCTGTTAGATAACATGGCTAAGTTACATTGAGAGCAAATGGGGGTGTGCACTCAGGCATTGCATATGTTTCACCTAATCAGTGAAAACTCTAGAAATAATCTGGATCACAATTATCATTACAATGTCCAGTTTATCTCCTAAGCTAAGCAAGTATACTGAAAGTTAAGTGTCTGGGACTAGAATCTACCAACTTCTGTTTTCTCCCTAATATTTTTTCAGTGATGTTTGCATTTAATTTGTCTTTGCCTAAATGTCTATAATCTAGAAAGAAACATCATCAGTATATACTTTCCTCAGAAAGAAATCAGTGACATTCAGGAACAAGGAATCAATGAGATTCTCAGATGAAAGATTTTATGTAACTAAAAATATACTGGCAAGCAATTAGTTCCAAATTTATATTTGCCAGCAGCTACTAAAAACACATTGCATGGAGCTACTGGACACAAACTAAAATTGTAATAACCCATCTTTTGATTTTCACATAAATCTCTGCTGGTTTGCATCTAATTGGAAACTAGCATGTGGTCAAAACTTCATCTAGCTTCAAGAACTCAAAAAATTCCTGAAGATACCCAATATTGCTTACATATATTACCAAACATGCTGCTGTGGTATTTGAAAAGCCACAAATCTTGTCAATCAAATGAAGTTCTAAAGAGTTTACTGACTGTTACTTTGAGTCTTCATTGTGTCAAGGCAGAAACATTCCTTGGACACATTTAGAAAGGTTGCCTCACCAATCATCCAGTGTGTCACTAATTACTTTGTTCCTTTGCTCAATGATCTACTAATATTCTCTTAGCCATAGTTGTAGTTAGAAAACATTTTATCTGGAACTATCAACTGGTCAAGTAAAGTGGAAATGGCTACTTTTGTAAATAGCACAGAAACAATCTGACTGCAGTATTTAAGAGGAGGAAGAATTCTGTAGGAATATTAATAGACCAGACTGCATAATTGATCTATGAAAATATGAGAGTGTAACTCTACAAAGCTTTGCATCCTCTAACCATATTCCAGTAATGTATCTCAGGATGTGCTTACATTGAAGATACAGTATAATATTTTTCTCTGACAAAATGAATAGAACATACGAAGTAGATTACAGAGAATTAACTACGGCCATTGCTCACCTTCCTGGCTGTAGAAACGATTTACTTGCTTTCAACTTGTTTTCAACACCGGAGTCTGATTACATTCAATGGCACAAATACAACGTAAGTGGCACACCACCTGCAAACAAAGCAACATAGATTTTTTTTCATGCACAGTTAATTCAAGTATCTGTACAATCTGTAAGGGAAGGTCACAGAAGGTTAGTTCCCTGAGTGATCAAGAAAAGGTCTTGTCAGAAGAAAAGGCTGTGATAAGCTCTTCCCTTCTACACTGTGATTCTAGCATCTTCAGGTCTTCAGCCTACTTCCTCATCTTCAGAAGTGCCACATCCTTGTTTCATGCCTATAATGTCTCATGGCATAGAGAAGCCATTACTGTAACTAACTCTGGAGTACAGTGCTATACTGTCTCCTTTCCATTGTAACGTTCTAAGGTTTTTAACCTGAGACAGTTTGCTGATGTGCATGAAGAAATAATCACAAATTTGAACTACAACCTTCTAAGCATCATGGCATTTCAGCCTATATCTCATAAAAAGTTACTCAGTCTCACTTCTTCCTCTTCCAAACCAAAAGAACTTTCAGTATTATTAATACATGAAACAGCTTGCAATCAATTTCTGAATTGGTTGCCTTTGTGTGGTAGAATTCAGAATATGGGAACCTAGCATCCATTGTGTTTTCCCTTCTTTCATTCTGAGAGAAGCAAAAATGTGTCTCCTGCAGGTCAGTACTCATTTCTAGGCACTAGAAATGTACCCTCATTAGTTGAAGGTGATTTCCTAAGAAACCCTTTCAACCATATTTTGACATTTTGTTTCCATACACAGTCTTACACCTACAAAGGATCATGAAATGTCTTTATGTCAAAGAGATAATATTTTAATTTTCCTTTCTGCAAAGAGTTTCTGCTTTTTTTTCACTGTAGTGCCTATAAATTTAAGTAGTCTTAGGTCTCCTACTGAACAGCATTTCAGCAGGTGTTAGCCCTGCTTTCCTGGGTTTGGATTTTCCATTAAGGAATGCCCAAAAGAGATCAGAACTTTTAAAAGGGATGTTTAAGAAAGAGAAAAATTTAAATCTGAACAGGAATCTTCATCTTTCGGAAACATTAAAAGAGCTTAATACCACTCTCATCTCCTCATTACATTATTTAAGAAACACAGTGGATAAGCTATGTCCAAACAAAAACATGTACACAGTTACAGCGTTTTGTAAAAGAATTACATTAATTTGGTCCATTATCTGTCATTCCCACATATGATAAGCCAAGTTTAGGAAATAAAGATTGCATCGGGCAAGTTGTTAGCGGCTACATTTTCAAATGACATAATTTCTGGGTATCAGAGATAATAATCCAAATCAAATAAGTTTGTTTTGTTTTTTTGTTTGGTTGTTGTTGTTGTGTTTTAGTACATATCCAGATAAAGCTATAACAGCTTTGAGCTGTAATTTAAAGTTTCTTTAATTACCATCACAGGCTCAATTTGTTTACAAATAGTAGGGTATATATTTTATTTTTAAATTATTTTTGTGTCTTCACTCATCTGAGGCAAACAGTGCAATTCCAATGCCCTCTGTATTTCTTCACCTGTTAATATTTTTAAATCCTCAAGTTTAGCCATCTTTCAGTTTAGATACAATCTATTTAGTACCTTTGAATAAAAGTGACAATTAATAAGAAATTCTGTTTCAGAATTGCTTCAAATGTTAAGCTATGTAGCAAATAAGCAAAAAATACATCTTGTTTAAGGGTATCTGCACTATCACACTGTAAGTTATGTGAACTGAACTGAATATTTTCATTATATCATACTCTAGTGTTTTTTTTCTGTCTCATTTTCATGCAAAGCTCCAGCCTGGGATCTCTTCTAGATTTCCCTGTGTGTTGCATGAGATGCAACTACAAGAATAAAATCAGCAGCTCAAGTCTGCTATCACTTATTCTGCAATTGCTACTAGTGGCTTATTGCCAGCTTTTGCTATCAGTGGCTGCTAGTTTATATGAAAGCAAGAGTTTTTAATTTTTTTTTTGTGTATAGACACTAGATATTCTAATGCTTGTCCTTTAGTTAAGATTTTGCTGTCATGCTAAAGGTTCCATATCAATGCCAGGCCTCTATAAATACTACCTTGAGGCTTTGTGTCAAAGAGTTATGGTAAAATCTAAAAACTGGAGCCTTTCCTTACCAACTCTATAGAGATTTTCCAAATCCATCTGTGGCATGTCATGTCTATTGTACAGTTTTAGTCACTAAAGCCTTCAGGTTAGCATCCCTAGTGGCCACATCAGATAAAAATGTCCTAACAAAACGTATCATCCCTATAAACCTCTGTATGCTTTCTTTTTGTAGGTGCAAGGATATTGACAACCGCCAGAAGAATTCTGAAAGTATTACAGATATATTACATATGTATTAAAAATACATAAATATATTATAAAATATCTTTTTTACCTCCTGGTGAAATACAACAGGTATAAAGAGTCAAAAAGGCATTCATGGTAAAAGTAATGATAGCTTCCAAATGGTGTGTTAAAATGTGCAGATGTAGACTTTTTTTTTTCTGGAGAAATACGTTGAAACTCAGAAGAAGCATCTAATGTAGGAAAAATATCTTGCAGCCAAAAATAATCTTTCTTCTTACATATGGGAATGTATTGCTGATTTACACACTTCACTTTTTAGAATGTAGGCAAAGGGTTCTATATGTCTTTTCCAACATTTATAAAGTACTAATTTATATTGCAGCCTCTTTAAATGTCTCCATTTTATCTAGTGCATTTGAGACATTCGGGAATATTTATAAGTCCAGGCATAACAGAACAGTGATGGACTAATGTTGTATTTTAACATCTTTTCAGTATCATAGTCTCCTCATAGATAACATAATTCTATATCATCTTGAGGCTTCTGCTCCTTTCCAGTATATTCTTTCACAAAGAAATCGATCATCTGACCTGAATTCACTATTCTTATTCCCCAAAAGTGTTATAGATGTTAGTTTTTCAATATTTTGTTTTTATCTTGCATCTGTAGATGACTAACCTCACTGCCTAATTTAAGTTTTACCTGCCTGCATTTAACAACATAAAGTTTTCCTTGCAAATCCTTCCAACAGCTTTAGAGATGAAGTTATCTTGGGCACAAATCTATGAGTAAAAAGAAATATGATTTTAAAAGATAAACTTCTTCACAGCTGCTCGGGATACTTTATTTTTTGCTGAGACTTTTTCTTTTCCCTGCAAATGCCAAATAAACACAAGCATTTGAGGGTGGGTACGTGAGGGTCAGGAGGGTGTGTGTTGAGAGTGACATCAACTGAGACAATAAAAGGGCTTCCAAGTTACTTAGAAGCCCTATTTTAAAGTTACATTTAAGGGGTTCACTAAACCAATTCAGTAGTCTTTAAATATACTTGACATCAAGAGACAGTCATCTGCCGACATACCCAAAGCAGAAATCTGTTGAAGATACCAACTGGTAAGTATACTCTATTTTATTTCTCTAGGAGACTCACTAAGAAAACTTTATCATTGATTGTTTATTCATTTTTACATAAGCTTAAATAAAGTGAATATTAGAAAGATCAGCCTATTTTATTATCTGAACCAAAGCTGTGAAATTAAAAAATGTGAGAGAGTGAGTTAGAAATATCCTGAAGTGAATCCAACTCCTGAATTTATATTACTGGGTTATGTGTACCGCTAGGACCACATTCACACTATCATGAAAGATTCCAGTTAATAAATCCTTTTCTGACCTAGAGTAAAGCTGGAGAAATTACTGCAGAAATGGCAGTGTGAAGTTTTCTCTTTCTTAAGTTTCAGCTACTCTGTATCAAATTTCTTAAGCTATAACAAAAAGCTGCCTTTTCTGGCTGCCAATACTGAAAATCCAAGCTGGAAACAGTTTGAACTGTTTCATTTTTGCCTATTGTAGCATCATCAGTAATAAATATTTTTCAATATGCCAACTGGCAGTTTTGTTGATGATACACAAAGCAGTGCGGAATTCATACTGGCAATGCAGGTTTAGCACTGAATAACCAAGGGGCTCAGTAGTGATTCTCTGATGTAATTAAACAGGGAATGAGAGAACTCAGTAAAGTTATGCCTCTATGGAAAATTGTCAAGAGATATGTCAGACCTTGTAGTCAAAAGAATATGCAAAAGAAACAGACAAAACAAAACTTTTCACTTGCAGTGCTATGTACAAGTATTTCAACATAGCCGGAGCATATGAAGTATAAGTGCTTTTTTAATGATAATAGCAACAACCACAACAATAATAACCGTAGTAGAAGAATATCATGCTTTTCACCCAGGTATCCAAGAGATGGCTACTGAAGGCTGACCAAAGTTCTTAGGCTTGCCTACAAAGAGTAAGCTGCTTGCTCACAAAATTAGCAACATTTAGGAATAAATTCCTCATTTGCATCATTTGTTCTAATCCATTTCACAACAAAAATATTTACAAAAATAATTTTTCTGATGTCTTTCTTCAACTTTTTCTACTAAAGTAAATTTCTTTGGAATGAACATAAATACCTTGAAATAGAGATTTATGCGTGTATTCATTTCTATCTTTGTAGACAAAATGACTTCTATAAAAAATCTGGCCAGGATTGCAATCATTTTATACACCATATGCTTTTTCACAAACTCTGATGGAAGACCAATGATGTAAGTACATTATTATACACTTTCAAAGATTGGAGGATGACTTTAGCTGTTATTGAGAACCTGGTTTATTTGTCCATATATAAGTTTATGCATATGCCACTCTTTCTGTCCCTGCTTTTGAACTCTTTGTCCAAGTTGTCCAAATTCAGCCCTCTAGATATAGCTGTGGAGATCTCAGATACTCTGAGTTCTTACACAGTTTTCAAAAATAGGCAGCTAAGCAGAAGGAGAAAAATCAGACAACTGTTCTCCTGTGAATATCAATCATTAAACTGCATTTCTTATTAGACACTTTTGGGGGTCTAGACAGGCGAACATCCTTTCTACTGTGTGACAATCTATCTGGAACTGAAACACAAATCCACAGGTAATCATACTTCCTTAACTCTAGCACTCACGAAAACCTATGTCTGAATATAAGCCATAGTTTTATTAATCAGTTACCTATTACCTTATGAGCCCTAAGCTAATCTACAACAGCTGAAATAAATTATAAATGTGTAGGCAAAAAATATTGTCACAAAACTGGACTGCTTCCCATTTTTAATGCCTTCTCAGCAATACATTTATTACTGATAACAAATCACCATCCACCCTCCTCATCTCCAGATGGTATTTCTATTAGAAAGGTGGGTTCTGTGCCTCTGTGCTGTGATACCTCTTAGAAATTCCCAAGCCTAGGGTTTTGAGTGAAGATCTAGAATTCAAGAAGGGCTACTGTGAGACTCTTAATTTACTTTTCTTTTATGCAGGAAAAGATCAGTGAGTGAAATGCAATTAATGCATAATCTTGGAGAGCATAGACACACCGTGGAGAGACAGGACTGGCTTCAGATGAAACTGCAGGATGTGCACAGTGCCCTTGAGGATGCTCGGACCCAGAGGCCTCGAAACAAGGATGATATTGTCCTGGGTGAGATAAGAAATCGGAGGCTGCTCCCCGAGCACTTGCAAAAGAAATCCTTCAATCTGGACAAAGCTTACATGGATGTAGTCTTTAAAACTAAGCCATAATGAAAAAAGCCGGAGCATTATGTCTGTCCAAGTAAGCATGTATCTGCATATCATTGATCAAGTAGGGCATTTTATTATTATTTATTCAAATTGCAATAAGCCCACTGAGTTAGATTTTCACAATCAACTAATAAAACGTATTTACAGTTCACCCATGACCATTGCTGCTAATTTCTGAGTATCTTTTAAAATATATCATAAATTTCCAGCATGAAAAGAAAAAGAAACCCAAAACAGTAAGAAAGTTGAAAAATCATTTAGGACCAGTGTTACTATTCTTACAGGGACAATATGTGCATGCAATCACTGTTAATCAACAATTAATAAATGCAGTAGAACCTGTCTCCAGAACAGGGCATCATTTTGCCTAGGGTTAAATTTTGTTCAACTTTGTACTAATGAAAATATGTAAACTCAAGCCCACATTTATTTTCAGAACAAGGCCTAAAATTAATTGAACATTAATTACTTAGCAAAACCTGCATGATAATAATTTAGGATTAAAGAGTGAAATAAATGAATGAAAAATAATAAAGTAGGGAGGAAAAGCTTAAGATTAAAATACAATGAGATAAAATGCAAGTAAATTTGGTATGAAATAGAACCTATAATTAACTGCAGAAACAGTGGAAGGAAATATGGTACCAAGTATCTTAGCACGGCCCTAACTATAGAACTGTATCAGACAATGACAACTGAAACAAAAATCTTCCAATATATATTTTTGTCCCTCATTTTCTCTGTAAGATATCTATCTCTGAATTTCTGTATGTTGCAAGACCAGTGACTCTCATAAATAAAGTTACTCATTTTCATATGCAATTTTTTGTGCAATTGGGTTCTCAGTTTGCCAGATCCCAAAATAAGAACCATTAACATGCAGAAATCAGCCTGGAAGAGGAACCACTAGCTGTAATACATTCAAACTCAGAAAGAATCAGACATAAATATGGATGGGAAAAAAAGAAAAAGACTATGTTAATTTTTAAAAAGTAGCAAACACAAAATTATTTTGAATGATATATGCACATATGTGTTTAGGACCATCAATCATTCCTGACTAATAAGAATGTTTTCTCAGTAGGTAATTGCCTCCCTATTTGTCATTGACAGAGCTCAAACCTAGATGAATTGATACTCAAAGCCAAAGTGTCTATTTGGATGCTCCCATATTGGTTTTGACTTGTTTAATGTCCAGCACACCTTGGGTAACTTAACAGAAAACTCATAAATCATTACAAATATAAATGTAATCTGCTGGAGGCCAGAAAGGTACTTGTAACTACGGAACTGTAGTTCATAATCCTGGCTATACTTTTAGTAATGTAATGGCCCTGATGCTGCAAGCAGAAGGTATGTGCATGTGTCCGTAGAATTGAGGCCTTAAAGTGCACTTTCTATTTATTCCTTTATCAGACATCTGTGCTAACTTAATTAAATAAAATTGCATTTTTATACCTATGTCTCACTTATGTATTACCAAATAAAGTGGACCAAAAGCTCTTGGACATTATTTCAAAGCATAATAACTGACTGACCTGTAACTTTTCTGATATAATCTAACATTTGCTAGCAATTTTGCTTTCTCGGCTGCTTCTGACTTTGGCTACTGTACATATTACTGTTTGATATTGCTCAGTTCCCTGTTAAACAGCACAGACCATCTGACCCCTCGCCTAGTTAGCGCATTCTCATAGCCTTTGTGCAGGTTGCTTGGTTGCCATTGTTCTGCTAGCAGATTTCCAGAACTGCATGGTTTATCTCTGTGGTTATTGTTAAAGGATGGAAAAGAGAATCTGTTTAACAGATTCAGGTTTTGCTGTATATTGTAGCAAGGCATTTCAACGACACAAATCTTTGCACTCTTGCCCCCTCTCTCCTTCCTCTCCTGAATGACAACAAGGTGTACAACTTACCTAATGTTCCCTGCCCGAAGCAGTCAGGCAAGTCCAGTGGTGAACACTCACTGAATCTTCAGCAAATCTTTCCCCTGAAAGTGGAGGATGCTCTGCAATATATATATAAGCAGCACATAAGAGGCATTGACTATATAGTTCCATGATCTGGAATCTGACAGTAAATTTGTCCACTGGTCTAACAGGGGCTTAGAATAGCATTTTTTGAGACTCAAAAAAAAAAAAGATCTACCATACACAGTGGTAGATCTTGGAGGGACTACAGCAAAACATGTACCAGACAACCTGACAGTGCACAAAGGAAAACACATAAACATTCAAAAGTCTTGGCATAAATTTTTCTCCTTATCATTCTCCTCCCCATCTCTCCATCAATTCCAATTTGCTTCAATATACTTATTGCCTTATATGCAGTCCTTTCATCTGCTATGGAAGTCAAGCTCTGCATATATTTAATAATGACAGCGTATCTTAGAACAGAGACAAATTCTGTCTTCATATCTGAGTACACCTGGAGCTTGGTACTGGTTTATTCTCCTCCCATGAGGTGTGCAAAGGGCTTAAGTGTCATCATAGCCACTGTGTCACTACAGTACACTGAAGGTGCCAATGCTGTGGGACATCACAGTTCTGCTGGGGTATCGTAGAATGAACGCCACAAATCACATTGCAGATTACTAATCACGTTGCAGATTGTAATTTACAGTGTTGGGCAAACAAAAATTAGAGTTGTATTTTAAGCCAAGAGTCAGTTTTAGGATGAAAGTTGAGGTAGCAGAGATGTCAACTCGTCCACATAAACTGTGTTATACCCTTCTTTGACTTTTTCATCTGTGCCAGTCATGGACAGGCATATGCCAGAGGATCGTGGGGCTGTGCTAGAGGCCTGGGTGCAGGGTACGTGGTGCAGGGTACGTGCTGCCATGTAAAACCTCTAACGGCTATTCCTCAGAACACTTTGGGTATGAACACAGACAGAGCTCTAGCGGAAAGACGCCTCCTTCGCCACCATCCCCTCAGTGCAAGTCCAGAGGGAGAAAGGCTGCCCTCACCTGCTCCCAGCGCTCCGCGGCGGCAGACTGGAGCCCGCCAAGCGCACCTCTTCCCGCCGGCGGGCGGCGCTCGCTCTCCAGCTCCTCCTCCCAGGCCCTCATACCGGCAGCCTCAGCCGCGGCGGAGGCTCCGCCTGTTTAGCCGCACGTTCTGCGGCGGCACCCGGCGGAATTGCACCTGGCCCACGCTCGCTACCAGCGGCTCGGACCCCGGCGGCGCAGCGGATGCCCTCAGGCAAGCCCGGGCTCGACCCGCCGCCGACAGTACTGCAGAAACCGCCCCTGAGCGTGCCGACCCGCCCCTAGCAACGGCGTCGTCTCGCGCCGCCTCATCCCGCCTCCTGCTCCTCAAGTGTCGTGAGATCTCGGCGCCGCGGTTGCCTCCTCTGCGTGCTGGGTGGCTCTCGCGAGAGGTGGTTGCGGCGGTTGCCGGGCCTGGGAGCAGCGGCCGGTTGCGGCGGTTGCCGGTGGCTCGTCCGCGGTCCCGCGTCGGTGAGTTGGGGACGGGGGCGGCGCGGAGGGGCCTGGTGAGGGCTGAGCCCCGTCGGATTGCGTGAAACGCTGCTCCGCGGAGGCCTGTGCCAGGGCTGCCAGGCCGTTTCCCCGAGCCACGGTTGTTGCCGTTGCGACTGAGCCGGTGAAGGGTGCGGGCGGCGAACTGCCCCTGCGGCCCGGCTCTCCGCTGCGGCTCCTGGTCTGTGCCGTCTTTGGTCTTGCGGCAGAGCCGGCTTGTTCGTGGCCGTGCTGTTCGAGTGACTGCGGCCCCTACCCTTGGGAGGTACCAGAGCGGTGTAACAGTCGCCCACGGGCGTTTCATAGTGCTTCAGTCGGCCTCGTGGGCCATGCCTCGGATTTCCCTGTCGCCTGAGAGCTGTTACGCTGTAAAAGCATCGTACGGGCACTGTGTCTTGATAACCGTATTACATGTAGTGTCATGATCAGACTGAACACTCCTTGAAATACTAGTTTTACTCGTGTAATGTGTATTGGTAAACCCTGCAGTTGCTACGAGGGCTGTATAGAAACCGTATTATTGATTAGGACTGCCTGACAGCGATCCTGTAATCCTGGGCATCCTTTTTTTACAAAATGCCAGAGCTTTGATTTACCTCTTAAGTGATTTCATAGTGAGTTCAATATCTTTGTAAAACTTTCCCCACATAACCATATTTTATTTGCAGAAAATATCAATTGCTTATATGCTAAATCTGTGATAGTACAATTATGTGTTGCTGTTGCTTAGCATTATTTAGTTTTCTTTAAATTCGCTTTTGTTCCTATCTGTTATTTCTGTGTCTTTTTTCCTTTGATCTTTGATCTCATCAAATGTGTCACTTCAGAACTCCCTTCTTTCAGAATTTGGATCCGGCCCCATCACAGACCTTTTTCAGGTTTGTTTATGTCACTTGTCTGGTTCCTTTCTACAAAATATTGATCGAGCATTGCATCTTAGTTGTTCTCTACTGCTGACCGCTGCTTACAAGTGCTTAAAACAAAGAAAAGGGATACATGCTTAAAACCTGGCTTCTCAATAGCCTTTTGACTGTCATCTCCCTTCTCCTTATTTTTGTTTTGCCTTTTTTCTTCATGAATAGTCTTCAATAATTCATTAAGGAGTACTTCTCTCTGTTGTTGCTTCAGCTTTGGTGATCTTTTCCCTGGAAAACCCTTTCTTTCTTTATTTAATTTACTTCAATTAGATGTTCCAGAAGTAACAGATCAGATTCTCAATTTCAGACTATTCCTATTTCATAATTTCACAGTTCATGCTCTTTTTTCTTTTAGCTGAAATAAAAATCTTTCTCTGCATCATCTAGTGTAGGTTACCATTAAGTCCTGTAGCCTGAACACAAGTATTGTCAAAAGAAACTGGCTGGGTTTTTTAATGATTTCTCTGTAGTTAAGGAAACCTGTGCCACTATATCTGTTTTGCAGGTCTGTCAGTGTGGTTTTGTCTTTCAGTAGGTCTCTCTCTCTCACAAAATGTCACAGAGAATTTTCTATTCAGACACTCAAATTTCCTGTCAAAAGCCTTTTGCATATTACCTCTTGATTTGTACCATTTCTGTCTCAAAACCTCATTGTAGTCAGTTACATTCTACTTGTGGTTGTCATTGCTGTCTACTGATGATGACATTCTTATGAGACTATTCTTAGCTTTTTCAGCACATGTTTGTGTTTGAGGTTTTGCCCAGTGTGTTAATGCCAGGGAAACTGGGGATTAAGAAAGACAAGTTAAAGCAGCTTTCCTATCAAACACTAAATTCCTTCTTGAAGCCCAGTTTTCCTTTTAGGCCCTATTGTATTTGGAAACTGTAAACAGCTGTCATGTGGTGAAACTGCTTATTGAATTAGTCACAAATATCATCACTGTTGGGTTTCCTGTCACCTTTTGTTATGAACTGTCTGATTTCATAGGTTGTACCCTTGAGGCTGTGTTGTCCTGTATGCACACACAAAACGCAGTCTCATTATGTGCCAATTTCTTTCAGCACAGCTTTCCTTTAGCAGTGTTGTTTAAATCTTGGCCTGGTGCTGTTCCTTATCAATAAACCCACGTATCTCTTTAAAATGCATGTAAGATCCAAAGCTAACTTAGAATGCATTTAAAAGATGAAAAATTATTTGGGATTTTCTTACTGAGTTGTATTGATACTGCTGGTTACAATCATGGGAGAGATCTTGAGTGTTTCTTCAAGGAATCTACCTGATGCTCTGTTTTCATACTGTTCATCTTGTCACTGATGCTGAGTGTTATAAAGCTTTGTTCTGTCTGTGTTCTGTTTTGTATTTCGGAGCCACAAGGGATGAGGCTAGTATTAGTGGCAAGAAATTAGGCTCTGCGCCTTTTTCCTGCAGTGATAACCACAATTCTGGGGTTGTGTGGGAGAAGTTGCTCAATCCACTGAGCTTTTTACAGGTAGACCTAGCCTGATTTTACATGATGAATCCTAACACGGAGGGGGAGTTGGAAATCATCTGCCGCTTCCTTTTTAAGCTTTCAGTATCAGATATGTTTTATCATTGCATTCCATTTAGGAATATAATTTGCTTCTTGTGGCTGCTCTTTTATTTATTGGTTTATTTCTACCTGACTTCTTGCTTAGGAGATGCTTCACTCCTGACCTACTGTGTTAAGGTTACGACTGTGTTGCAGAGGATGCTTCTTAGCTACGCTTTACGATGATAATTTATAAAACTGTTTTATGTGGCTGCGTTGTGACTGATGTGTGCACTAGTTGGTAAGAAACTCACCTGGCATGTATGGGTTTGTGTGATATATGGTGTTTGCAGTGTGAGCATGTGTACTTTGAACTGTAATTCATAATTAGGATGTAATGTTTGCATTCCCACTAAACCTTAATTTTAAGTTAGTTGTTATTGTTGCTGCTTTGTGCTTTGGTGACTAGAAGCAGTGAACAGCAGGCTGTTCACCCATAGAGAAAGTCTAACTAATCTGAATCTTGGAATTTCTCTGTCACAGCTAATGCCAGGTTTGGTCCAAGCTGGTTATCTGTCTACTGGATCTTGTCATATATCCTGGTTAAACTTTACACTGTGTTTCACTGATGGAGCAGGTTAAAACCTATGAGCTTCCGAAACCTGTCCTGCTTTAAAAAATGCTTCTGACCAAAGCTTAAAGCTCAGGAACTGCTTGAAGTATTGCATGTTACCTGAATGTTGTCTTCTGTACTGACAGCTGGAGCATCAGTTTTCTTCCACCTGTTGAGCTGGTGTCCAGAACATGGCATCTTGGGCCTCTACCTCAAAACTTCAGACTGTTTTAATTATGTTTTTCAATAAGACTCCAGAACTTTGCAGCCTTACATGTATTTCCAATAAACATGGTGTGGGTGACTGGTATGGAAAATAATGATATTGCTAGAGATAAGCTTTACTTTAAATCTTTTCCTGAAAGATTTCCAAAGAACATTTTCATTCCCCAACCTCAGTACCTTGAGGAGTGCAAGTCCTGCCTCTCACGAAAGTATAGATCCACTCTGTCCAATGTCTGGTATTGTCTAAGTCTTGTTTAATCTGCTGTGCATCTTTTGTTCACTGTGTTTTGTTATGGCACAGAACTGAACATGGTTTAAGTATTATTTAACATAATCTGTTCTGCAGCTATCATAACTTAGTGTGTGATACATCCTTTCATGAGTGGTGCAAGCATGTTAATTAGTCTATTTTGCAACACCTGGGCTGACTACTACATCAACTCTTCTCAAACTCAGTGTGCATCTGTCTTTACTATTCCCTTGTATTCAGAAGTCCACAACTTTCATAAATTACTGATGATTCTAGCTTCAAGTTGATGTTAGCAAGTCTGAAGTGTTCTAGCTGTATGTGTTGAAAGCTTTGAAAATTAAAGTGCTTCTTGATTACCTGTTTTGCACAATTTGTCCTGTGATAATTCTCTGGAGTATTAGCTTTCTGCAGAGGGGTAAGAAATAATTCTTTGCACCTGGATCCTTGCTTATTAGCTAATCGAAACGGCAGTCAGTTTGGCTGATATGGCAATAATTGACAGTATTCTGTGATTTACAAAGTATAGTTGGATTTGTTGTTGTGGTTTGGGGGTTTTGTTTGGTTGTTTCTTTTGTTTGTTGTGTGTGTTTTGCTTGGTTGGGTTTATTTTGTTTTGCTTTTTTCTTTATTTATGTGCTCCCAGTACCTTTCTGCCTTTGCCATCATTTCAAAAGCAGTTTCGTGGGATGCATTGAATAGTATTTGGGGCCATGTACTTTTGCAGGGTTTTTTGTTTTATATGCAAGACCAGAATGTGCAGGAAAAAAATGCTTACTTTATTGCCAACAGTGTGAATATATTAAACAAAAATTTAAAATACCATTTGATCCATAGTTGAAATGTTCACTTCTCCTGCAGAAAAAAAGTGGATTTGCAGAAGTGTTAATCAGGATTAGTTAGTTACTTTACAGAATTTATACAGCATTTGCTAATGGAAAATTCCTCTTCTCAGCAGAGAAAAGCATCTAAAAGTATTCCTTATTTAAAAGTATTCCTTATTTATAGTCTTAGATGTTTAAAATCTCAAAATTGATAAATTACATTTGTTTATAATCCACACAGAAACATTATCAATGGTCAAGAAGAAAAAAAAAAAAGAGGCTGTGTTACAGCTAGTTGTTTTATAGGAAGTGTTATTTGTTAAGATCCTGCTAAGCAGAGGCTGGAAGGAAAACTTTCTTATTCACAGGTTCATAGAACGATGTGCTTGGAACTGCGTTAGACATGTCACAAGATGTGACTTTGGGCACTTCAGATTGTTTTGAGTTGTGTGCCAGTTTGGTACTTCATCAGTGACACTGCTGGGGATCCTTACATGCTTTAAGCTGGGAAAAGGGAATAGTGTTGTTCATGAGAAGCATTCCCATTTGTTTCTGTTCTGTGTCACCTATTGTTTGTAATGGCTTAACTGTGTAGCTGCATAGCAAAGCAGATTGAGAAAATGGTCCTAGCAGGTTGAGGAATCCATGAAACAATTTGGGGAGAAGGCAGATAGTGTACGGCAATTTTAGAAGTGACTCTAAATTGTCCTTTCCAGTATATTTCTCATAAAACCAGCTGCTGACTTCCTAGTACAAAAGCTAAATTCAAATGCTGACATCTCACCTCAATGAAATGAATAAGAATTAACTCCTGGATAACAATCTATTTCTGATAAGGCACCTGCTTTGGTCCACACCCAAGAGGAGGCCGAGGTGTTTAGAGATGATTTAAAATTATTTTTATATTTTAAATTATTTTAAAGAGAAGCAAGAGTTTGTGGGGAAAAAAAATTGAAAAGAAACATGGTGATAAATTAGCCTGTCACTATGGTGTTTCAGCAAATACAGAAGGGGAAGCAAGATCCAGCAGCAATCAGTAGCTGGTAGAGATTTCAGAATGGGAGCTATGGCATTCCTCTGGGAGATGGCTCATCTTTGTTGCTTGTTCTAAGTCATGTTGTTGCCATGAGTAGCAAGACTGACTGTGTATCTTGCTCGAGTGACTCAGTCTAATGAACACGATTTGTTTCTATTCAGGATAAAAGGTGTCTTTTTTATTGCTTTTGTGTGAAAATGATACATCATATTACACTGAAGTTCTGAACGGCTGCTGCTGAAGTAACTCGTGACTGGATTTATACAGCAGCCTTCCTTCCTCTTGTCTGATAATAATACTCTTTCTGTTCTGAAATAGGTTGTAGGTTTTTCTTTTATAAGCATCTGAACACACCTGATGTGTGTAAATTCTGTAGCCTTCTGTGTTTTTGTAGTATTAGCACATGCTGACTGTGCTTTGATAATCTGAATTTCCACATAATACACAATGAGGCCTTTTGGTTGTTTTTTTCACATAAGGTATTTGAGTATTTCCTGTAATTTTAAGATTTTTTTTAATACTTTCCTGACTCTGTATGGATGCTTGACCATGAGTCTTCTAGTCAAAGTGTAATTATAGAAACTCTTAACAGGAAAAAAAAACAACCCTGTGGCAGAGATTATATACTTGGTATAAAATGTATTTTCTTTGTTAGAACTGAATATGAAGGAAAGATGCATATGGAACTAACATTTTTAAGAAGTGCTCTGTACTATTCCATTGTTATAAAAATGTTTGGTCCTAAATTTAGCCAAGAGAATTTAAATTCATTGGAAGAATTTTTGTTGTCCTGGACTAGAGGGACAGCTTTTTAAAAAAGAAGTCTCAATTCCTTTGGGACTCACTTGCAAAAGAGGTAAATTCCAATGAAGATAGTAATATAATAAAGGAAGGGGGGGGAGAGGGTGTTTCTGACATATTTAGCCTAAAGTTTTACAGAAACATAATAGGCATATTTTTCCTTTATGGATAGATAAGCCTTCTAAGTAATGTGATTTTATTTTTTTTTTCCTCCAGATGCTCTACAGTTGTCAGCTGTTCACTTGTGGCTACCTTTTCTTTTTTGTAACCATGTCATTCTAAAGTATACAACTCTCTTGATACTGGTATCACTTATAGGTATGAGCTGAGCATCAGTCACTGAAGATTGGCCTTCTTTATTGACAGACGTAACTATTTCATCTATGAATGGATTTTAGTGAGAGTTGAACATAATAGTGTCAGGGAACAATAGGCTTGTAATGGTCAGTGAAACTGAGCATTTCTAAGGATTGCTATTGGTTGCCTTTTGAAGTAAGGACTCTCATATAACTATTTCTTAAAGTTAATTCTATTTTCCTCTTGGGCAGCTGTTCAAATGGTAAAGCTGTTGGTCCTTCTTCTACAGTTGGGATCTTTGTTTGAACTAACTTTATACACTTGAAAGAAAATTATGATGCCGTTGCTTTGTGTTTATTACCAGTGACTTTTCTGTTCAGATACAGTGAAATTAACTGGCGAAATCAAAGTTGTCTGCCAACTTTTACAGTTTATTTTGTTAGTGCAGGTATCAGCAAAATATGTGCAATATTATTGTCATGCAGTTTAGAGGCTGTGGTTCAGTATATCCTAATTTCTGTGCTCATGGTTTAAAAAAAAAAACACCAACACCTAACACACTAAATTCTGCATGTCTAATTTTTTAATTTTTTAAATGTGTGGCATTATTTAAAGGTAAACACTGCTTTCTTAATGTAGGTTGTGAGTGCTGCATGTGTGCTTTTCAGAGCAGTAGTGTGAGGAAGCTGGCAGTGGAATGGCAGGACGGCCTCATCCTTATGACAGTAACTCCAGTGATCCAGAGAATTGGGATCGGAAATTGCATAATAGACCTCGTAAACTTTGTAAACATTCAAGGTAGGTGCTGTGTACCATCTGTTGCATCTCAAAAACTACAAATTACAGTTCCTTCCAAAGGATACTGTATCTGGTTGTGGCAAGTCCTGTCATAAATTTTGTAGCTCTTAAAAGAAATGTTTCTTAATTCTTTGAAAAGGTATTTTCTAACCAAACTCATTTGTTAGCTTCCCTAATCTGTGCTTAGATTTGTTTTCCTGTGTGGGGTATTTTAGTCTTTTCTAATAAACCTGAATGCCTTGTATGTGTATCAAGACACCAGCTGCGTAAATAAGTAAGTTATTTTTTTTGGGGTGCTGTTAGGAGTTACTTCCCATTCATCACATTTTAGTTGTTGGTGCTCTCCATTTAAGTAGTGTACTTAAAATGTGCAACTTGTTCGTGATGATAACTATTAGTTAATAGTTACTTGCATGGAAGCAGCACACTCTATAGCACTTTCTTTGTAAAGCTGTGGGTCAGATCTGTTTTTTGCCTGCATGTCACACTGTAAGAATGTTGGGTTTTTTCAATGCTTCTTGATTTGAGGACATTATGAAGTTAAATATTGGGTTTCTTTCCAGCATATACTTTTCAAAAATTAACTAAGGAAGGCAGTTAGTCATCTAGCAAATGTATGTGGAGAAGCATGTTGCTGGAAATATATATAAGTATCCAAATAAGTGTGTATCTTCCAAGTACATTGCCCTTTTAGATTTGTTAAATATAACTAAAGCATCTCTGTTCGCTCGCTAAATTTGTTAGTGATTTAAGCTTTCGCACTTGTGAGATGATGGTAAAAGAGCTAAGGCACACATTCAATTACAGCAGCTTAATTCAGTTTTTATTGTATAGATTTAGCTAAATTGGACAACTGTTGCCCAAAGTATTCTATGGGCAATTAATATTGTGAGTTATTTTCTTGTCATTAAGTCTTGGATAATTGAGAGACAGCCAAGAAGGCAGGAAAAAAGAATACACCAATAATTAAAAGGCTCACAGGGAGACCCACGTAATTATAGCCCTGTCTGTGGCGTGAATAATAGAATGGTTAATGCAGAACTGAAGAGGGTGGCTGGTGCTTATGGTCAGCTATGGAATACAGCTTTCTTCAGTTGGTGGTTTTATTAAGATGTTGGTGTCTGGCAAATGCTTGATTTGTGATTCTTATTTAGGATCAGAATGTGACACTGTATCAGCAAATGAACAATATAGATAGAACAACTAGCATTGTGTGCTAGTTGGGGACTATTCGCTACCAGGTCTCAGAGTGTGAGTAAAATGGGTGATTCATTGCTGAGTCTGATTCACGTAGTCATCTCTGATCTCATGCTACCTCCCATGACTGGTTATCTGGAATAAAACCTAAAAGATGCAAATTACCTGGAAGCTGAAGCTAGGTAAATCCAGTCCAAAGACACAGTGTACATGTCTTACCATGTGTGTTCTCTTGTAGATTATCTGGCTGGAGAAATGTTTAAATAAAAAGCTGAGCAGCTTTCTGAAAAGATGATTTGATGCAGATAATAGTCTCAACAAATTCTGTAGGCTATGCTTTTCAAAAAGGCTGCTGTTGATCCCTTTGATATGGAGCTATGAAATCTGTGCATCTAAAATAATCGCAGCTAAGTTGAACATAATTCTGACAAAACACAAGCTGTGTTTCCAGTAAATTGTCAACAGGTAGTGTTTTATGAAAGCTTTTCATGTCTGTGGTCAAGCTAGTATCTGAACAGAACTGCTTTGTTAAAATTTTAAGTACTTGAGTCTTACATGATTGTGGTTGTGAAATATGCCTTGTTATCTAAGGAAAAACATACTTAATGTCTGCAAAAGGTAATGGTGAAATAACTTTATGAAAAATCTCAGCAAGGAAGTAGTATCTAACATAGATGTGTAGCTTGGTGCTCTGGAGTGTTTAATCCTCTAGCCTTAACATTCTTAAAATAGCTTAGATAATTTTCTAGACTCGTAGAAAACATAATCTAGGACTGTGAGCTGTCCTCTGATGTATAAGACCTATGTAGCAGCAAGGAGAGCCATAGGGCTTGGCTTCCTTCGCTGTGCTGTCTGTTTAGAGCAAAGGATACATGGCAAAACTAACAGGGTGTATGTTTTAAACGGTTACGCAGGTGAGCATGGCATCTTTTTCTCTCTAGTTCTTGTGTCCCCTTTTTGAAACCTCTGGCAAGTTGCGCTGTCTTCTTTTCTTTGTTTTTTCTTACTTGTTCTGAGATGGGCAATGTAATGGGAAACTCACAATAGAGAGATGCAGAAGATAGACTAAAAATACAATGCAGACTATGCCTGGTATAAATCTAAACAGCCTGACAGGATGAAATTATATGGTGTTAAAGCCAACTGTAATAAATGATACAAACAGTCTTGCTTCTCCGAGCTATTACAAAAATCTTTGAGATGGGTTTTATTTAAGTACCCAAATAAGAGAGAAGAAAACTTTGAGGAAGCATATGTAAACTAAACTGTGGCTAAGGTTAAAGTAAATGGTCTCTGAATGAATGTTTTCATTATTAGGTATTGCTGTTCTGATCTTTATTTTTTATTTTTCATTGGTTGTTAGCTTCCCACACGTACTGTGTAGTGCTGTATTTTTTTGTTATTGTTCTAAGTCTTTAGTGCTCTTGTACCAAATACTTTCTCTGGAGTTGTGGCAAAAAAATCTGTCTCTTTAATTTGCCTCTTCCCTAAGATTTTGCCTGGATTAAATTTTCTAAAGTACTTCTGGTTTAGTCCCATTTGGTAGTTCCTTGCTTCTTCATTCTGTTTAGGTAGTATTAGATTCAAAGTCCTGCCTGCCCTAGTGCATTAATGAGCAAAGCGTGGCTGTGATGCAATTCTCTTGTCATGACTCTTGAATCTTTGAAGATCTTCAACATCTTGGAAAATTTTCCTGTATATGACAAGGTATTGTGTAGATGCCGAATGCTGAGAACTTTTCTCCTGATATTTTTTATGCTGGTAGAATGCATTCATGGGCTGTGAATTGAAATGCCACTTGCCTCAGCAGTTTAAGAACATGAAGCAGCCCCAGAAGGGTCCTTTTCTCATATCTGGAGTAATATCAGAACATAAAATCTGTCCTCCACTGCAGGACAGGTTTTATTTCCCTTCATGTAGATTTGGTTTCTGCAGTTGAATATTTTATAGTGTGGAGCAGGCCTACAGAATTTTCAAGGTGGAAATAATGAGGCCTGCTTTCGTCACGAACTTGGGTCATAGCCTGTGAATTAGTCTGCGTCGTCATTAACTACAAACATTCCTGCCCTTAATTGCAACCTGATACTGGCTGATCAAGAGCTCTCCATCTAGATTTTATTGGCACTGGAGTTTAAATTCCTAAGAAGAAATATGACTCTGAGTTTCTTAAACTTTGATTTTTAACACTCTCATCCATTTTTCAAAATTGAGTAGGAATTGGTGTTCATTTGTGAAGGTTGTGTATTTGGGTAGCTTGCAGAAGTCATAAGGTATCAATGTATACCTGCCTAATGTCAATTCCTAGCTGCCTGAAAAATCCCTTTGACAACTGAACACTCATGGGGTTTCTCTGTTTCCTTCCTGAAATGGAACTGAATTACTGAGAAATATATTATTCATGGTTGAGAGAGCCCTCTGAAGACTAAAATTGTGTGAATATGTAGCTATCTTGGAGCAGGAGAGTGTTCACAGAGTTGTTGTGTTGAGCTGAGGGAAGATTCTGTAGCACTCCCCACATTTAAGTGGAGAGAACTCTTTCTGAAGGCTTCCTTATTGGAGGTGGAGCCCCAAGTTGGATGTGACTGCGGGTCTGTGCTTCTACAAGATTTTGATGAATGCATGTCCTAGCCTGAGGGGCAGTTTTGTGGAAATTTTGAGCAAATCCATCCATGGCATGTTCCTTCCACTTGAAATAGGAGTAAAGGAGAACAAAACATGCTAATTCTGCTACAAGAGAAGACCCTGTGTAGGAAACCAGTGCTGAAAGAACCTGAGTGTACTTGCACTTTTTCTTGCTGCTGGGGAGACAAAAACATACCTGAGAAAGAAAGTGTGCTGGGAAAAACTTCTATATGATTTATTATAGCCATGTCTCCATGGCTTACTATGAAGGGAAGATAAGGCTTACAAGACTGTGATGGTTATTCTACCCTTGAGGCATGGGGGCTGTGGTTGTGTGAATCCTCCCTCACAAGACCCTAAAAACAGGAGAAAATTCACTGACTCAGGCAGCTGAAAGTGTGTGATCAGAAATTTTTCTTCTAGAGTTGACTCTTCAGTCTGAAATGCCAGTGCTCTCCTGCCTTTTTAACCACAAGTGCCTTGTTTTTCTTACTGACTTCCTCTTTATAAAACATCTTTTGCTGAACAGTTCCCCTTATTCCTTCAGCTTTCATCATATTTTAATTTCCACTCTACTGTTTATGACATCTTGTTTTTTATTTATTGTAAGACTATAAACTATGCCTCCAGTGTTTTATGACTCCTTAAAACAGCCTACAGATGTTCTAAAAAGAATCATTAAAAAACCCCAAATTGTACCATAATGCTTACTTATCCTCCTTCACAGAAAAATCATATCCTACTGTGTATTAATTTGTGTGTTGTCTTTTTTGTGCGTGGTGGGCTTTACTTGTCAAGCATTTTATCAGTTATTAATGTGAAGATGTAGGATGTCAGGATTTGGTGAATGGATTTCTGATCAGTAAACATACAAATTAGTATAAATATAAACAAATACTTAGATTGCTACAAAGTGTGGTACATTTTTCCCTGGCTTAGACTTGCTGGAAAAGGGGATGTTTGTAGCTAAAACATGGAGGCCATGCTGCCTTGTTCTCAAAAGCTATTGCTGTACCTGCTGATGAACTCAGTGAAGGTGAATTAATTTTAAATATTAATCCAGACAGACTTTACAGGAACAAATGAACTGTCCCCTGAAACTTGCATGGATTTGTCTGTCTGGAATGATCATGAGAGATGTGACAAGAGAAAGTTAGCAATAACCTTTTCAGATGTGGTGTTTGTGTGCTGAAACCCGACAAGCTGGCAGGACTAGAAATAGCTTCGCAGATGGTACTTGGCACAGTACCGAGCAGCTCTCCTCTCGCACGCTCCCCTCCCTGCCTGTCAATTGCAGTACCCAATGGCTGCTTAGAGATGGGGAAACAGCAAGTATGAATTCAGCTCACAGGAGGCTGTGAGGTCAGACGTCAGTATTGCACTACGCATGGCTGAGTCAGTGACTGTGAGAAATTGAATTAATATCTAGAGGGGTTTGCGTCTTTGAACACTTAATGGATTGTATAGCTACAATCTCTTATCCTTGAGGGGAAGATGATGGAGGAAAAAGTAAAGCTCGCTGACGGTGCAGTGAACTGCTGAAGAAATGATGAAAATACCAAATATGCTGAACTTAACAAGTAATGCCAAAGGATGCTGATCTGGCTTTCAAAGCTGCCTTCTTGGAAGGAACAGAATTCCTTTGTGTTCTGATTTCAAAATTACTCCCATGCTTTTGTGTTTCTTCCCTGATAGATACAAGAGGAAGGTGCGTATCTGTTAACAGGAATAATCTGTAGGCATTATTCAGAAGAAGAACGAGGAAAAGGAAAAGTACTGTCCTTTGTGTGCACTGGTCAATTGAAACGTCTGCTGACAAAGAACAGACTTCGGGGGGAGGAAGAGGGGTATAAGCATTGTCATTGTGTAAGTCCTAGCAATACGAGCAGAACAGATGTCTTTTCTTCTAAAGCCTTATAGCGTTGTATCTATAACTTGGTGTATTAGGTAAAGGTCTGTATTTGACAAGTGTTGACTGTGTGAATCATTCCGGGAAACAATTGGATCTCAGTTTATATTCTAGGAAAATTTAAGTTAATGTAAATTTCAGATAAAGGGAGAATAAAAGGGTCTTGGTTAATATTCCACTGCTGCATCATTTTCATGTATATAAGGTGTTAGTGTGGTTTGTGAGGATAAGAAGTATATTGGTTTAGCACCATAATTCTGTGTAGACAAACCAGTTTTATAAACCAATCATCTTTACTGGGAGTGTTCTGTGGGATGCATATGAAGTTTTTGTATTTGAATACATGCTAATTGTTTTGACAGTAGAATTAATTCAGTTTAATGACTTCTTTTAATAATTAGTAATATATTCAGAGCAATATGTTGTTATGTATAAAGACAAAGACTGTCATCCTTCCACAGATGACTCCAAAGCTCTTACTGCAAAAATAGGAAGCGTACCAGTGTGCCTTTTAGATGGTACTCTTTTTCCTCCTTTACATCACATTAAATAGGTTTGCTTAAATAAAACCTCAATCTTGCTTGGTTTTCTTTGAGGCAAGTGATTATAAAGGGAAGAGGTATTTTCTTTACAAAGGCAGAGCTTCCTTGGTCCCTGACTTGAGAGGGGAAACAAATTTACTTTAAGTTCTTTAGTGGGTGCGGTACTACTGTCCCAGTGTTCCTTTGGAGCCAAGAAAAACTGTATATTGAATTTGTGAAGATCCTCTAGATAAACGTTGATAGAGTTGGTGCTTGTAAAGTAATTGATAAACTGAGACTCGCACCTTTCCTGTATAAATTTTTGAGTGCTAGATGGTTACATACATGAGGCTTTTTCCAGCTTTAGTGAATGAGGCTGGAGGTTTAGAAGTTTTGTTTGGGCTTTTTTTCTCTCATACAGTTTTAATTTAAATGTAATATGTTGTTAAATATGCAGGGGAAAATTTCACTTGTAGACTGGTATTATGCCTCAGTCATTGCCCATGGCTTCCACAGCGCAGGTTGCAGCTGGTGGTCATCAGCTGGAGAAATTAACTGAAAGTTGACATCAAGGACTTCTTTTCAGAGTGAGTGAGAGTTCTGAGGCTATAATGACTTTCTTGAAGGCTTGAAATCATGCGCTGTGCAGAGCAGCGTTGGCTGTTGTAGGCTGACATTACAGATTAATACAGTGTGGTAGCCAGGTGCTTCAGGAATCCAGCGGCTTCCTAGCACTTTTAATTGTCAGCGGTTCTTTGCTGCTTGAGAAGTATTGCTGTTACATCTGATCTGCATAGTGCTTCTGTGAACCACAAGGCTTCCTAACAGTTTGCCAGTTCTTGCAAATGGGGTAGCTCTGCTTTGCCATCAGTGTAGGTAGGTAGCAGCATCGACACAGCTGTGGAACTCCCTAGTGACTGCCAGTTTGACTTGCCTGCATTGTTGGGCACAGATATGTAATTCAAGTCCACACATTGCCAGTATGGAGCAAAGAGGTTTTGCATTTCCTGCAGAAACAACCTCCTGTCCACAATGGCTTTGTTAGAAGAAGGGG
This sequence comes from Picus viridis, assembly GCA_033816785.1. Taxonomy (NCBI): domain Eukaryota; kingdom Metazoa; phylum Chordata; class Aves; order Piciformes; family Picidae; genus Picus; species Picus viridis. The sequence goes on along the minus strand of CM066584.1, from coordinate 11,363,074 downwards.
AAATGATATTATTAACAAATCCTTCTGACAAAAAAAAAAAATCAAAGTTACTTGGTAATTCTGAGGTCCTAATTTTTTGGAACATTTGCAACTACTTCCAAGACTTCTTTGCAGGAAAATAAAAGCCACAGCTTTCCTTACACATACTGGCTACAGATGTAGCTCCTTTTTCAGATATCTCAGTGACAGTTTTCTTAGTCAAATATTGCAGGGTAAAGCCAGTGACCATCTCTTCTGTTATGGTAGATTCCACCTCTGTTTTGTGCTTTGTTCAGATTTAAACTCACTTTAGTTCCCTTGCTCATTGTAGAGCAGAGTTGTACTTCAGTGAGAATATGCTGAACAAATGGAGCCTCAGATTTTGTCAGATTGTATATCCAATAAATCAAAGAAATTTTCTGTGCTGTAACTAATAGTGATGAGTTTTAAGATTGACATTTTAGATGGCTGTTACTAAGATAAGAGTCCTGATTCAGATGGTGCTATTGCAAGCCAAACTACTTGAATCTTCAGAAATCTCACAACTTTGGCTTTTGACTTGCATCTTCTGGCTAATAGATAACGTGCCTGTTTCATTGTTAGCATTGATCTGTATGGTAAAGGGAGAAAAGTACAACAGAGGAAGCAAGCACATGAATGGTGTGCCCGGCTGCAATTTGAGCAGCTCTTTGATGTTATTTTACTAATCTGTTTCAGAAGAATTTAATATTTAAGGATCCTGTTGTCCTCCAGCTGGCGGCCTCTTCCTCTTCCCTAGCGTAGTGTAGAATTGATGTCTCATGTGTCCATATTCCAAGGGGACATGGCTGGCAGCAGGAGGCACATTAATCCTTCCACACAGCCCTTCTCCTCCCAGCCCCATTGGCTGCATGTACCAGGGCAGACGTTGCGTTGGTTTCCATACTGGGAAGTTGTAGATTAAATCAGTTGTGCCCTGCATGTTTAGTCCTTTATTCAAACATGACTAAGGAGGATGGATGATGCCAGCTGAGTCAGTTTTTGCTTCCTGTAGCACCTGTTTTTCTCAGCTCCCATAAAGAGATTATTAGGGTTCACCCTGCTTCAGTGTGAACTCTGAATCACTGCTTTGAGGGTTACGTGGCTTTAGATGGTTTTCTGGATTAAGAATTTCATTTTAATTGCTTGCTTCTTAAAGGGTGATCATATCTGCTCTGCCAAAATGCATGATAAGCCTGCATATCCTTACAGTGGATCAGTTTCATTTTCTAGTGTTTGCCTTATATAAAGGAACTAAAGCACTTTAGCTATTGAGAAATAGTGAGTCATACATTTTGATACTATAAAATGTCATACCTGCAAAACTCTGTTTTCTCACAGTGTGGTTAGAAATATTATCAGGGTTAGGATCACAGTGCTGCTTGAACAAAGGCCTGATCACATGAGGCTTTATTAGGATTTACTGAGATATTTTCTCATAGGACTGCTGTGTATGTGTTTGAGTATTCCACATGCACACACTCCAACCAACCCACCCTGTGGGTGGGATAGATGGTCATACCCCAATGTGCAAATACAAATGTGCAGGTCAGATACAGAGGTTCTTCTGAAGGAAATTAAAAATTAAAAAAAAAAAGCCTGACCATTTCTTGAGAAATTTTATCTGTAGTAGTGGTGAATATCATCATGTATAAGCAGGAATCAGCCTTTGCTTTCAAGATAGGCTTTAATTATAGATTGTAATCCACATTTCTAATTAGCTTGTGAATATACGTTATACCTTTTAGAATAGTTCTATGTGAGTGTGTGTGTTTGTAGATATATAGAGAGAGGAAAAGGTGCAAAACTTTTTCCTAAATTGTTGATAGTTTTTGAAAGGAAGGTTTGCAGATCCCACTCTTGAAAACTTCTGCACATTTCACTTTCATAACACAAAATTTACCTTTCTCTAATAGAGAAATAAACCAAGGAAGGAGATAAAATTGCCATGCTGAAATGCTGTACTACTTATTAAATTCAGAATTGCTTTGGGAGTCTTGAGGAAAATTCTGTTTCCTTTTAATGGAAGTGGTTGGATCATCTTTATTCTTAAATTGAGCATTCCCAGCCATAAGCAAAGCTTGCAGTTCTTTTGCCTTGTTCAATAGACCTTTGGCTGACTTCACATCCTAAAGATGCATGTCTTATTGCACCATATTTTAAGCTTGGCAGGAAAGAGAGTTGCAGTAGATTCTCTCTGCACCAAACTTCTGCCTTATCGGTTACAAGATCTCTCCCTTATTCAAATGGGGTGGCAGGAAGCTTGTGTTCCTTAGCTGAGAGGTGTATTTCTTATTTTTTGCATTGTGCTAATATTCATTTTGTGCCAGTCTAAATGGTATAAGTTCTGTCATAACCTTTTTGTGCTGATTTAAGCTCCTCTTCTTTTTGGTTGCTGAAACGTGTCATGCTGGATGTTCACTTTTTAAAATGATCTTGATTTTTTTTTTTTTTTTAATAAAGGAACAATAATTTTACTGCTAGGCAACTTAAAAAGAGGACATTCTTCCCAACTTGCTTGTGCAGTTCATGCTTTTAAAATTTGTTGTGCTTTGTCTTAGCTAGGTCATTACTCATTCCTCTTTTGTCTTCTTGAATCCTGCAGCATTCCTAACAGCTGTATTTAAAGTCTCATGGTAAAAGTTGTGGGGTTGCTGGATGTAAGAAAATGGGGCATTGAGACTCCAGAGGGAAATAATGACCCTTCTTTGTCAGACCTTGTAGTTGTGCAGACTTCTGTCACAGTTCTTCAGTACCTGAGGCTTTTGGAAGGTTCTTTATTCAAACCTGTAAATAAGGAGGGTTGTCATGCCTGCACTTGAAAGGCAGATAGCAAAGGAACCGATTCAGGAATTCCAGTGGGGTGGAAGGACACAGATGGCTCTGAGTTGTCCAGCTTACTTGTACTCTTTAAAACAGAAATAGTTATAAGTATTTTTGGTAAAATCCAACAATAGCTGTTGCAAGAAGAGACTTAATTTTTAGGTAGCTTCTGAGATTGCTGGATCATGAAATGGACTGGGTCTGTTGATAGGATTAATAATTGCAAAATGTAAACAGTATCTTAAATGTAAAGAATGTAGCACAGCCACAGTGTAAAAATACTGTAAACTGTTACATTAAAATTTGCTAGCTTAAAACAAATGTCCTAATTGTTACTGACAGTGCTGTTGGGTTTAATAATATAGTTTGTGTTTGCTGTCTGGGTTGTGCTGAATTGCTATTGCATCTTCTAAGAGTAACTGAAAATTTAAAAAAAAATGTGCAGAAATAAACCCATGGCTTGTGTGTCTTGATGTATCAACTAGTTAGAGGCTGACCACCTTTGTGAAGGGCAAGTTGCAAAGTAAGTGAAGTCAGTATCAAAAGCCTGTGCTCTGAGAAGGATTTTCCAGAACAGGTTTCTTTGGAGAAATGACCCCTAACTTTTCATTTCCCGCTGGTGATCAGAATATTTAGCAGTAAGAATCAAAGGAAAAAATGCTTTGTTGTATTTGACTTGCTTGTTCTGGTAGGGATTTCTGTGAACACAGGTTCACAGGCAGGCTCAACTGATCAGGCAGTGTATCTGTAGATTACATAGCAATAGATAGGCAATTCTTACTGTCTCCTTAACATTCCAAATCATTGTTCCTTTTCATAAATGTAAAATGAGTACAGCAATCTTCCAAACATACATTGAGTGTGAATGCCTTAAAATGTAAATGTATAATGTTTCTGAAATTATGAAATGATGAATGTTGTTCTTCTTTCTGTTTTCAGCACCTCATCTCGTATTGCTAAGGGAGTAGACTACACAAAAATGAGCCTCCATGGTGCAAGTGGTGGACATGAGAGATCAAGGGACAGACGCAGATCAAGCGACAGATCTCGTGACTCATCCCATGAAAGAGCAGAATCTCAGCTCACTCCATGCATCAGGAATATTACTTCACCAACAAGACAGTATCATTCTGGTGTGTTCAGATCTATACCATTTCAGGACTGAAATTCTGAATTCTTAATTTTGTTCAGATAATACAATGAAAACCATTATTGGTTGATGGCACAACATACAGACTTCTTATGTTTGCTCTGGGCTGGGAGTACCCTTTTTTGATAGATCATAATTTTTTCTTCAGTCTGCAGTGTTCATTCCTACACAACAGTCTTATTTAGTTCAAACCACAAGAAATCTTTTTTTTCTATGAATATAATTGACTAAATACTTCCCCTTTATTTGGAAGGGTGTAGGTATCTAGAAATGCAGGAAACAAATGACAGAACTCGGTTTGTTTCTTAGAACTACAGCTCTAGCATAGCTTCTACATTTTTATGCTGAGTTGCTTTTTCAGTACTAAACTGCTAATTTTTTCTTGTAAATGCTTTGGGGAGGCAGGGTGGCTTTGATGTCTAAGGGGTGGAAACCTCAGGACCTTATAAATGGGCAGTTTGTGTTGAAGGTTTCTTTAACTAGATAAGTGAAATGCTTTCAATGAAATCTATTCAAGTTGCCATGGTTTGTGCCTGTAAAGACATAAGTTTGCTAAAGCTCATATAAATCTACAATTTCATTTCCTGCCCTTTTTTTTTTTTTCCTTCCCCCTCCTGCTACCTTGTCTTCACTGAAGATCGAGAAAAGGATCACAGCTCATCTCGACCAAGCAGTCCTCGTCCTCAGAAGACCTCCCCAAATGGTTCGGTGGTTAGCATGGGGAACAGCAGCAGAAACAGTAGCCAGTCAAGTTCAGATGGGAGCTGCAAGGCTAGCGGAGAAATGGTATTTGTGTACGAAACTGGAAAAGAGGGAGCTCGGAATGTAAGAACTTCTGAACGAGTAACACTCATAGTGGATAACACCAGATTTGTTGTAGACCCTTCCATCTTTACTGCACAACCTAATACAATGTTGGGCAGGTTGGTTTCTTTCTTTCCTTTTCTTTAGTTGCCTTAATATCTAATTGTAGAAGAAAACCATAAATGCTTTAGCTAATGAACTCATCCCTACAGCTGATCTGATAATGTTTAATATTGCCAGTTTGCAGAGCTCTTTAAGTAAAAATGAGACATAAGTTCTCTGTTTTTGCAGATGCTAATAGATGTATGTTACCCAGAGACAGAAGAGTTTATAAGTAAATAAACATATTTCATGATGTACTCATTTCCTTCTATCTTGCTGGATATTACATCGCTGTTCAGTCTGTCTCATTCCATATCTTATTTTTAATGGTAGTTGATTCGTAGAAGTAGTGAGTACAGGTAGCCATTTTTAAAAAAAGCAAGATAAAAACCCTGGAAGGGATTTGTTTTGTTCAATGGTCCTACCCTGAGAACAGTCAAACTCAGCACATTTATCTTCTGAAATGTTTTTTTGGAGCAAGGGAATGTCAAACGTAGTATAACAGACCAGAGCCTCTAAGTAAAGAGACCCGGCAGTCAAAATGGTCAGTAGTTGAGTGGAAGTCCACAGTCTGTGTGATATTTTGGGTAGAGACTATAATAAGCAGCATATTTAACATTTTTATTTGATGGCCAAAGATTCTATACCTGCTCAAATACTGGCTGGTTTTGCATTTTCCAAATGTAAAGAATACTGTTTACAAACTTGTGGCAAGAGACAACTGAAGGTTTATGCCTGTGTCACTTTGGGTTTGGCTTTTTCATTCAAATGTGGCTGTTCCTCAGCTTGTAAATATATAATGATATTTAAAATACAAATAGAGCTGTTGTTTAAGGTAGAGGTAATAAATACAACTTCTTTAAAAATCTACTTTGTTTAAATCACCACTGTGTGAGATAAATAGTACCATGGTTCCTTCTTTCCTGAAAAGTTGTGTAAGTCACAGTGAAAGTAAAAATTGCTTCTCTGTATAAATTGTAAATGGAAATAAGTAGAAGCAATAATGAATAGAATCATTAGAAGTCCATCAGTGTGAAGTTAGGTAGTTAAGTGGTTAAGTAGTTTGGTTTTCCATGCCCAGCCGCACAGTAAGTTGTGCTGGCTAATGCTCTAGATTTTTTGTGTGTGTGTTGCTGAGTTGTTCTCCCTTTAGGATTGGTTCATGGAACAGGCCTACTCCTGCTAATTCAAAAGTAGGTTAATAAAGATACGGAAATACTGCTCTGAAACACAAGTTATTTATAAACCCACTTTTCCCCAATGTCAGTTCACAGGGCACTAAACAGGAACAGCTTAGCTGGTATGTTCTGGGAGGTAAAAGCAACTGTAATAAGAGTGTATTATTTGCCTTAAACTTATATTCTGTTAGACTGCCTTTTTTCTAAATGTTATTTCTTGTATTGAAGCTTGAACAGAAAATGTGTCGGATCATTAAGTGAGAAGTTACTTTGAATGTATACAATACACCAGCTCTTGACTCTTCGGGTTGTGTATATGAAAGCAAAACATTGCCATCAGGTTATATTTGGAAATAAAACAAAGAGAAGATAGCAATATTCTTTGTAAGCATAGGGTGTAATTCTGTACCAGAGTTGTGCTTTTGAGAAGTAATACACTGTTTTTGACTTGGAGTTTTCTCTTTAGTCTACCTTCCCTTGCATCCTAGCAGAGAAAAATATGCTGTACATGCAAGCATTCCATTATGTGTACCTTCTGATAATGGTATTTTAACTTTTGAATTAACTAAATCTTAAATTAAATAGAGGTGAGTTGCATGTGCTTGAACAGTAACTTTTGTTTCTTAAATTACTTCAAATATATTTAATGAGAATTCCACAGCAAAACTGTTCTGCAATGTCACCTCAAAAACACTAAGGACAGCTTGTTTTGGGTTCCTTGCCAACATTGGCACTGGCAGAAAATGGCCTGGTCTAACTTGCTCTTTAATTAAAGGATATTGACAAGTTAAGATTGAAGAATAAAACTAGACTTTCCTGAGTTACACTACCTTGCTTTCTACCTTCTAGTAGTCCTGCTAAACACAAACCAAACTGAGCAGTGTACAATAGACTTTTTTCCTAGCTATTTAAATATAATTTATGTCATTTTACTTTCCAGATTAAGGGGTGGGGGAAATCCTAGTAAGGAATTCTAACCAAATTACTGTTTTTTCTTGAGCAGGATGTTTGGATCAGGCAGAGAACATAACTTTACACGTCCTAATGAAAAAGGAGAGTATGAAGTTGCTGAAGGAATTGGTTCCACTGTGTTTCGTGCTATTCTGGTGAGTTTTCGGGGCAAGAACTGTTAGGACAAGCAATATGAGCATCCAGAGGCATAACATCTTCATTTAGCACTACTTGCATATCTAAACTTTGGATGGAATAAATATTGTTCTTCTGTATTCTCTAAGGGGGGAAAAATGCTTGATGTGAAATGCTCCTCAGTTTTCTAGACACGTGTGACAGCCAGGAAGAGAGAAATCACACATGAAATGAACCAAAAATAATACTGCCTGCCAGAAATTTGTTCACTTTCTCCTCTGCATCTAGTTCACTTAGTTCAGATATATTGAGTTCTTCTGTGCTAAAATTAGATGAAACAGTACCAAAAGTTAACTTGCTGCAGGTAACGGGAGAACAGCAACCTTCAGTCAGAAGAAAATGGCCCCTTATGTAATTCCTGTCTACAAAAAGAAGTAGAGCTGCCATACTGCTGTATCAGCAGAATTAGAATAGAAAAAGCTGAAAAAAGTGTAGGTAAAAGCCAGTATACATGCACCAAAATGGTCAGTATTACTAGTTGTCACTTAACAATTGTAACGAGCTCACGGCTCTGAAAGCAGCTTGGAAAACTGACAAGTTTGAGGACAATGGAACTTATTTAACAGGTGCTGCTCTCCTACGTTTCAGGGGGTTTGCTTATGGAGAAAGCATAATAAATGATGTAATGACACATTTCTGTCAGTGAATGTTGAAGAGCATTGTGGGTTTTTGTTTGCTGCATTACTGCAGGATTATTACAAGACTGGAGTGATACGCTGTCCTGATGGAATATCTATTCCTGAACTGAGAGAAGCATGTGACTATCTCTGTATTTCTTTTGAGTACAGCACTATTAAATGCAGAGATCTCAGTAAGTGCAAAATTTATTATAATAATTTGAACTATGTAGACTAACTTAAGCCAATATATGGGAGGAGGTATTCCAAATGTTGCCCTTTATTGAGGCAAGGAACATGGCTGCATTAGTAAAATCCATTATTTTTTTTACCTTTTATAAGCCCCAGAGACATGGCTGTACACCTTTTGAAAGATAGTGGCTGATTTTTAGATATTTTTCTGCTGTGCTCAGCTTTGTGGAATTCTTAAACTCTGTTGCTGCCTTTGCAGTACTGATACAGTAACATTAAATGGTATCCTTTTTTTGCAGAGGGCAGGGAGGATAATTTATTCAACTCCTTGTAAAGAGAATTAAGCTCTGTTGCTAGGAACAGCCGCACAGCTTTGCTGGTGACGTAGGGTGGGTCATGGTTCCCTGTGAGCAGTATCTCTCCAACTTATTCCTTCCCTGAGCGTAGATGAAGTTTTGGCTAGTGATCTGGCCTGTGCCTTTGGTTGCTGGGATCTCATGGTATCTGTGCAGCGCCATGCTGTGGCATTCCAGCTGTGAGATCTGAGCAGGGTACCTGTGCCTTCACCACAGCTCAGAGACCTCAGGGCCTTCTGCCTGCTGAGTCACACTCTCGATGCACTTTGTCCTTAGCAGGAGGATTTATCAGCTCATGCTGTGAGGGTTTTGAGAGGCTTTGTTTTTAAGCTGCTGCTTGTGAGAAGTGGGTAACATGCTTTACTCTTTCAGCACCTGGCTTAATGTTTATTTTAGGAAGCCTGGTAGGAGCCTTACGTAGCATTACCAAGTGCTCAGCAGTAGTAAAACATGAAAGAGGTCTCCTCGAAGGCATTTCTGTGTCTGCCCAGTGTCATGTTAGTATCTGCAGGACTGCCCTGGTAGTTTGAATTTATGCTGTTACTTCTTGTATACATTTGATAAAGTGTCCTTAAAGTTGTCTGCAGTAAACACCGCAAAATAAACAGAATTGCTGTGTTTCCTGCCTTTGTTATTTTTTTAATCAAGCTTAACATTTTCTTCCAGGTGCTCTCATGCATGAATTATCAAATGATGGTGCTCGCAAACAATTTGAGTTTTATCTAGAAGAAATGATTCTCCCATTAATGGTAGCCAGTGCCCAGAGTGGTGAGAGGGAGTGCCACATTGTTGTGCTGACAGATGATGATGTTGTTGACTGGGATGAAGAGTATCCTCCACAAATGGGAGAGGAATATTCACAAAGTAAGTTCATTTTCATTGTTTCCACCAAGCCACACTATGGTACAACTAGCTGTAAATGTGCTGATGGAACTTACTCTGTGTATAAGTATAATTAACAATGCTTTTACAACATCCTTAATGCCTCACAAAAACACTCTATTTTGGGTAGTTCTGCTTAATATTTTGCTTCTCAGAAGTGTATGTTGCCTGTTATATAAAAATGTAATTAAAAAGAGAAGTTGGTTTTTATTATCAAGGTCTTGTTAATGGGAAGAAAGGGAGTACTATTGCAGAGCTTGACGAGAAAAATGGATAGGAGTCATGTTTACTATGAGTGAACAACTAGAGAGTTTTACTGGGGGGGGAAGGTGTCTGTTAGTATTCTGAAAGTATAACAAATTGATGTATAGATGAGTTAAAGCACCTGTGAATGTATGGGATTGATGGCTCAAATCCCTCCTTTTGAGGTGCTGTAATCTGAACTTCAAAGGGGTCTCCCTTCTGCTTCAAAAGTCTGGGTTTTCTGAAACCAATTTGCAGATCTCTCATAATGGCAAGCAGAATGGAAAGGTGTTTTTAATGTCTGCAGGGATTCCATCAGAAAGGGTGAAAAATAGAGATGGCTTTTGTGGAGGTGGGGTTAGGAGTATGTAATGTGATTTGCTCAGTGAATTGTCTTACTGCATTTCTAAATCCACAAAAAAAATGTGTGTATAAAACAGATTAAATTGACAGGGAAAGACAAGTGCAACCAACCCATTTCCCAGTGTCAGCCATTTTTCTCAAGAGTTCTTGAGTCTCTGCCCCTATTCTGAAGTAGAAATACTAAAGCAAAACACTTAGAGATAAAGCTTTGTCATTTCAGAATAGAAAGTTCCTATTTTGAGTATACAAATTTTCCTCATTAAACTGTCTTTTTAGTTATTTACAGCACAAAATTGTATAGATTCTTCAAATACATTGAAAATCGAGATGTGGCCAAATCAGTTCTGAAGGAAAGGGGGCTGAAGAAGATCCGCCTGGGCATTGAAGGTAGGAGCAGTGTTGCATGTACACTAACTCAGCGGGGCGGGGGAAGGTGCTGTGCTGCACTTCTCTGCTTCCTGATCATCGCTGCAGTTGAAAAATGAAGAGTTGCTATTGTCTTTCCTATTAGGTTAGGTGATAGAATGGCCAGAGGGGAAGTGGTGCTAGATAAGGACTGGTGCAGCTGGAAAAATGGATTACAGGCTTATGACTGGTCTACAAGATGTACCTAGCTGCTAGACTATTCAGAGAGTAACTTAGTTGTTTTTTTCTGACTTAGAGCTTGCATCTCATGCCATTTGCCCTTTAGCTTTCATGCAAAATCTTCTCTGTACTTTATTTGATATAACAATGTGTTTTTACAGCTTTGCATAGTCTGTTCTTTGGTGTCCTTTTCAGGGCTTGGAATGAGGGAAAAAAAAAAGTGCCAGGTAAATATGTTCTTTCAGGAAATACAAAACTATCAAATGGATCACTGAAGTGCACAGAAATACTATTCTGAAATAATCCTGGAAGGCAGGAGGCTGATCTGTAAAGCCTTGCCTCTGACTTCACTAAAGACAACTACATTAAGTAGTCTTAGAATTTTACCATGAATGTAGTAGCTGGATTTGCATTTGGTTTTCCAACCTTTACAACTGGCAGGATTTCTGCCATTCACTCACCAAGCTGTCATAGTTTCATTTGTTTAGACCAAGAACTATTTGACTAAACTTTAATGCTAGTGGCCCATATGTAAGGAAAATTATTACATATTCAGAGGGAAGAGGTAACTGGGACACGGCATAAAGAGAACTGCTAATTGATCTAAACCAGTGCATTTGCATCATGTAGGGAGCTGGGAGAAATGCACTAGGGTTCCACTGGAGAACTTAACCACAGATCAGTCACACTGTTCTCTCATTCTGAGATCTTGTGTCCTGTGTTCCAGGTCAGACTGCTTTAGAAGCAGCTGACTGCCTGTGACAAGAGTTGTCATTAGCACTGTAGCCTCTTTCCTTACAACATGCTTGGTAGTTAAGCTGCTGCATTCTCCTCATACAGACAACGTGAAGAGCATGATGGTGCCTGTTTCCATTCAGGAAGTTGATGTTGTGGCAGCTGCTGATTTTTGCTACGCTTCCACAGGCTGCCTTTTTATAAAAGAAAACAGTGATGGAAATGCTAACTTGGGCCATGCTCTGCCTCCTAGGTTATCCTACATACAAAGAGAAGGTGAAAAAGCGACCAGGCGGAAGGCCAGAGGTGATTTACAACTATGTCCAAAGACCATTCATTCGGATGTCCTGGGAAAAGGAGGAAGGAAAGAGCCGACATGTTGACTTCCAGTGTGTGAAAAGCAAATCTATCACAAACTTAGCAGCAGCAGCAGCAGATATACCCCAGGATCAGCTTGTGGTAATGCACCCTACCCCCAGGTAGATGAGCTGGATATTCTGCCTAGTCACCCTCCACCCAGTAACAGTGAGATGGATACTGAGGGACAAAACCTACCACTCTGATCCAGACTCTCACTAGAATAAAAGCATGCTCCTTTAAAGTGACTCTGTACTCAGCTCATGCTACACTGCAATTCCAGTGTTTTCCATTGTGTAACAGTGTTCAGGATATTGCAAGATGGACCTTGGAAAAGGCCAAAGGGAGTACCCGATTGGTTTTGAGAGTACAGAGCAAATACCCTGGGGTTACAGTTACATACATGTATGTGTTTACCAGTAGGTTTGTGACATTGGTGATTTGTATGCTGGACTGTCCTCACTCTTAAGGCCACCAAAAACCAGTGGGATGCTGGTGGCTCGTGTACATCAGTGTTGTTCCATGGGGGTTAGAATGCAGAATTGGAATTGATAGTAGCACTTTATAAATGGTTGATAAATGGAATTTGAAGCCATTTTTTATAAATGTATTGCACAATACTAACAAAGTGCTTCTATCAAGTATTAACTGTAAATAGTTTTGCTCTGAATAGACTGACCCTTTTAAAGTTATTGTATATGGTTGAGCACAAAACTACTGTTGGGTTTTTGGATTGAAGACACGATTCAATTACCCATGTAACATCTTGTTAAAGTTCTTCAGTGAATTTTTTCACTTGTTTGCAGCGTGAGCCATGTTCAAAAATTGTGAACAATGGATAGGGGCTTTATCTTCAATTTTGCCTTACCTTACTCTGTTCACAGCTATTTATTTAATACATTTTTCATAAGTGTCATGAAATAGGAAAATGCAAATGGTTCATTCTTCATTTATTAATGATTGTAAACAAGTTTTTCATGCAAATAAAGTTTCCATTATTTTAATGGGTTTGAATTATCACTGAATGAGACTGTAGAGATGATTTTTGAAAGTACTTACTTTTTTTCCCTCAGGGAAGGATGGTTAACACTAAGTGAAAAACAAGTATTTCTTAACAATAAGGTAGGCTGACAGTACCAGCTTTCTCTTTGTTTTTCTTGGTAAGTAATAATAGCTTCTTCAGAAATGTATTGTAGTGACAATCTTGTGTGTGTAAGGTTTTGTTTTTCCTCCCTTTTCTTCTAAGGCTAAAGGAAAAAGGTAGCAACTGCTTCTAGCATGCACCTTTGGCAGGGTTTTATCAAATTTATTTATCAAAGTAAATGCTCCATTTTAGAACAAGGGAAACATTTATTTTAAAAATATTTAACTGTCTAATACATTACACTTTAACAATATTTATAGTAAAGGATTCTTACAAGAAAGAATAAACAGCTTTATGGTACAATTAGTATAAGAAATATCCACATGGGGACTGTTTTGCAGTGTAAAAACACACCATACATCTGAAATGGTCATTTGCATATAAAAGCTACCACTGATGCCAGTGAGTTGCACAGTGATTAAAAAAAAAATCTCAAACAACAGAATCCAAAATATACAAGTATTGCAAGCTATACACAGCTAACCAAATCAACACAGAACACTGTAGCAGGTTATTCCACTTTGTCTGAAGTTACACATGGTAGGATGAGTTGCATTCTGATACAGCTTTTATGAAATTCATACATAAAAGCCTCTCAGTCCAACAGGTTTCACAGACTGTAGAACTCCACCAGTAAATGCACTTTGATATTTGGATGTTGAAGCCAGCTGCATCATTTACAAGGGCCATGGCAAATCACTGAAGTCCACAGGGCCACCAAGACCTGCATCTGCTTCAAGAAGGCTCATTATTACTGCCATTGCTGCTTCATCATTGCTGGGGCTGCTCGAGCCTTGATCGTTGTCAATCATATCAATGCCTATGTGAGAGTTCTCCCCTGTAAGTGTAAAAACAGTTAGCAGAAGGTCACTTTTGTTCACTTGCTGATTCACACCCATTCTGCAAGAGACTAAAAGCTTCCAAATACTATCTAAAAAAACCATAATATAGTATTAAGTAAGCCAGTAAAATAGATTGCCAGGCTCCTCTTTTTAGGCAGAGTGGGAGGTTATGGACTGTATGGTTCAGCACTAACCTGCAGATGCTGAAAGCAGGTTACTGCTAAACCCAGCCCTCTTGTTAGTTGTCTGTTTAGTTGGTACTGAGCATGTTAGTGACTTCACTTACCAAGAATAGAGGAGTTGTCAGAATATGGGTAACCAGAGTTATCTTGGATTTGCCCAGACAGTAACCCAGCTGAAGAAATGTCTGGAGTGCCACCATTCAGGATCTTGAAAGAAAAAACAGAAGTCATAAACCATAAGGAAATGTTGCACAGTCTTAAATTGTCCCATATTGGGATTTTTAATATAGGGAATATGAGCTTCTGGGGGGGGGGGGGAAGGCAACACCTGAAAGCTAGCTAATCAGACTAGCTGTAAAGTAGGAGCTACTTCCTCTGCATTATGCCTATCAAGCAGATAAAAGATAGATAGTAAGATCCTTAATTTTAGGAGTATCATCCTCCCAGGTAGAGACAGACTGCATGAGCTGAGCATGGCTCCTGGATTGTAAATCTTAACCACTTTTGGTACAGCACAGGAGAGCTGTGTACACCAGAGCTCACCAGAAACAGAACCACCTTCTCTGGGATTCTTACATAGCCAGGGAATAGCTGATCATGAACCACTGAACCAAAGTTTTGAACTGCTCAGATGCAGGGTACTCTGGAAGGTAAGTACTTGAGAGGCCTCTGAGGGCAGCATCAATGCTTCTGTTACAGCAGCCCCTGCGAGAAGTAGGTGTTGAATTACTGTAACAAGAAGGAACAAGAAGACTCCTAGAATTACAGCTCTGTCTGTTCCAACTTGAAGTTCTATTTCAAAACCAAAGAAACAGAAACACACAAACATTTACTGTCAACTATAGGTTCCAGTGCAAACAATTCTGATAGTCATGTTTTTCCCTAGAAATGTTCATGAGTCTGAGGCAGTGTTCAAATGCACAGAATAAGGGTTGGGGTAAGTGCTCTTTCCTTGCCTGTAACTACCATAAGCAGCAATTTTCTGGATGATTTAAGTGCAGTCAGTACCAGTGTTCAGGTGGTTAAGTATTGGTAATGGTATGTGAGTGCTGCTCAAGCAATCACAGAAGATGGTATTGATTTAAAATAAACTGTCAGTGCATAGTAAAGCATCTAATTGTCATAGCCTGTGCTACAGCAGTACAGTAAACCATAGGGGATTCATTTGAGCAGTTGGTGCTCCAACAATAGCACTTCCAGTATTCACCAGTATGTGGTGGTCGAGATTTTCTGGAGGATCAAGACATAGGAGGAAAGCTGTTTCTCACAGCCCTATTAAAGTGAAAAATCTAAAGAGTAGGTGGATTTCAAAAGCTGCCAGTGTGTCTTCACTTTAGGGACTACTGTAAAGGATTCCAGACACCAGAATAGTTGGACTTGCTGATAACTTTTTCAGCCAAGCAGCCAGTAGGAGTGCTGCTCACTCACTGTGTTTTCATCATGTTGTTGATATGTTGCCTGGCACTGCTGCTACAAGACTGTTCACAAAGCTTGTTCTTACCTTCTTGCCTCCTGGGGAGGATGTGTCAGGTGGTGGTGTGCTGGTAATGTTCAGTGGACTTGAACCGCAGCTGGAAGGTGATGATCCTCTTATCCTAAAATGGGGGTAAAACAGAGAGTGCATTTTTAGCAATTTTGAGACCTGAGTGTCAAAAGCTTAGTGTTTCAAATGCTGACTTTAGTATCAAGTGGCATAAAGGTGTTAAAATAATGACCTCTGCATTTTCCTCACTTTTTGACTGTTACTCAGCAGTAGCAAAGAACAGCTAAAGAACAGTTGTGTATAAATTGTCCAGCTTGCTCTGTCTGCAAACTTTACCTCCCCTGCTCCTTTATTTGTTCCTGCACAGTCTTCAGAAACAGGAGAAGATCCTGGGTGCTGAGGATTTTGTTGTTGTATTTTGCTTTACTTTAGACCAGTTAAGAATTTGTGCTGTCTGTCACAATAACCTAGGCTCCTTAAGTGACCTGCTGCTACAGAAGTACACTGCAGAGTTGACTGTCAGGTTTTTAGTTTTTTAAACTGTCCAAAGCAACATTTTTCTCTTAAACTTTCTATAGCTTGATCAAGCATTTTTTTATTAATGAATAATGTAAACCAAACAAGTCTCCAGACTAAAGGGAGAAGGAGTAGTTGTAGAGAAAAGCAATGAAAATGGGAATCTTAGCCTTGGCAGACTTCCCCTGGGAAAGCTGTAGAGAAGGCAGCTTTGGAAAATAGTAACAGCTGCTGAAAAAGGACTGGAACTAACCCAGGGTCTTGAAATTAAATTGAAACATGGGTGGTAAGCTATCCTACTATACTCACAAGCTCATTAAGTCTTTTACAGCTACTAAAGGCGTTAGTTAGGTTTTCCAAAGTACTGAAAATTGTCAGCCCTGCTGCAGCTTTTTTCTTTCCTCATTATCCCTATTCTTGTAGTCAGGAAAGAAGCCTTATGGGATAAGTCTGCTGTTCCTTAAGCAATGCAGTAAGCAGTCTCTGGCCTGCCTGCAGCAGAAACAAAACCATGGGGAATGGACTGAATGTTTGGCTGAAGAGTATGGTTCAGTTACTGTCACTAAACATCTGCTGGAGGAGGCCACTTTTATAGGAAAGAGAACAACTGTCAAGAGAAAACTGATGAGGAATGAGGATTGTTAGCTAGTAGAAATTGATACCCACTTAAAGTAGCTGCTCACAGGTGAGAGAGGTGAGATGGCTGTTCTGAGAAACAGCTCTGTATTTGTTGCCTTCTCTTACTGAAGGGTACTCCAAGACGCCTTGTTTAAACCAGGGACCTACATGCTGACTGTTAGAAAGACTGACCCTGGGGAGTAAGAGTCAGCTTCATCATTCACAGAGCTGTGGGAGAACTGCATAAGCTGAGCTTAGATATCTAAAAATTCTAAAAGCATCTTAGCAAAATGGATCCCATGAAAACAAACACTGGCACATAATCAATACTTTGGCATTTGGAGATTGTGCCACTTCCACCCTTAAGTCACTGGAAAAAGAATAGCCTGCAAAGGAAATTAAAAGAAGAGCTAACTAGAAATAAAACTACTGTTTCTGGTAAACAAAGAATTATCACCATTATAAAAAAGTTCATGTGTTGGTTTTACAGTAGAAAGCTGGAAGGCTATAACTCCTTCACTCTTTCACTATGGGCTTTGGCTCCTTAGATATTCCAAATAGCTGTTACTGCCTACTTAAGAAATATAATTGTATCATTCTGTATTCAGCCTGAAAAAAGACTCCTTTAGTTTATTCTTAAAGAATAATACTGAATTTCCTCTAACTTCATGTAATTTTCTCTCACCTGTGAATCTCCATGATTTCTTCAGCAATCATCCTCCCTATTTTACCTGCTCCAGCTCTTGTTCCACCTGGAATTCCAGGCACAGTAGGATGGATCCTTTTTGGGCCACCTGAAATGAGTAGATATCTTAAAGTCAGGTAGAAGTTTGCAAACCATTTACAAAAAAAAAAAAAAAAAAAAAAAAAAAAAAAAAAAGGCATTTGTATTTAGACATGCTTTGACAAGCTGCAGGACCTTCTGAACTGTTTGTTCACAATTCCACTAACTGGTGAATACTTTCAAATGTATGGAAAGATCTGACTTGCACTGAGCTATGCTTTGTCTCTCAGACATTTCTGCACCAGCAGGGACATGAGATACCTGACGCTTATCAAAAGGTGGCTGTTTCAAGCATCTCATAGTACCTCTTGTCCAGATTTGGTACAAAAGAGCTTGTCAGACCTGCTTCGTTCTGTGCCTGAACAGGCTCGCCTGTGAACATGTTTGTTCTTTGCTTTGTGTGAAGAACATAGCAGCACACATTCTGTTCAGTATGGGCTAAGCCTTGGCTACCTGATGAACATAACTAACCCCTCTACAGGTGACTGCAACTAAAAATGGAGGGAAAAGTGAGGTTTGAACAGTTAGAAACTCACTGTTACTTTAAGGTGATTTGATGCTTGCACAACAATTAAGATGTAGTCAGGAAGAAGCTTGATGTATTCCACAGCTTCGCAAAGAAAAGGGATACCATGAAAGGCCCAGAAATCCCTTAGCATTGCTTACCCATAATGGATAACTGCTACCTTTTAGAAATTACTATTTAACAACAGCAACCCTTAGTATCTGTGGCCCAGACCCATCAGGTGAGAAGGTTCACTTAAAGATCACCAAATCTTTAGCACAGCCAGAATCACTTGAAATTAAGCTTCAATCAATTAACTTTCTTTTCTGGGGACAAGAAATATCAGTGTGATGACATTGTATATCTGGTTGCTTTTCAGAGGCTGTGTTGTGGCAAGTTTGTTCTATTTTTTTCCATTCACAGAAGGCCCAGGTGTCACCCCTTACTGCCTTTACCTCAATTACTAACCATGGTGCCTACATGGCAGCTTCTCTTCCTACCCCTGACAGCTGTCCAGTGCTTTGCTACCCTTCCTCTTCCATGGTTTCACCTAGTGAACCTCACTTTTCACAACAGAACTGATCTACTTGCACTACAGCTACAAAGGCAGAGCTGATAAAAGTAGTATCCAGTAAGGAGGGTCTCTAAAAGCAGAGATGCCCAGCTCTTTGGAAAGAATTTCAGTGATAACACCATCTTTCCCTGTGTGCTGTCACAGCTTTCTTCTACTTCCACTCTTCATTAGTAAATGAAGTGGCCAAACTGTATTTATGATCTGTTCACCCTCTGCACTGACCACACAGCTTGAAGTCACTCCTGGATAATGTACAAACAGCAAAGGCAAACATTTCTATATCACTCCTCCAGCCCTGCTTATACTTGTTTCTTTCAACTGCCACAATCACTTCTCTTTGACCAGCCTGGCAAAGTTTGTTGTATTTAAGTTCAACAGGACAAGAACTGCCTTTTTTCCTAATATTAACAAACTCTCAATGCAGAAGTGCAGCAAATTTGGACATGGAAGGTTAGTTGATAACAAGGCATGATAGCCAATAATTTCCTCACAGTACAGTGGTTACCTTCTCCAGCCTGAAGCACACTGTCCATGCTGTGTGGAGAAGCTGCAAGCTGTGGAAAGGCTGCGTCTCCACTATCAAGTACATTGGTGCTGTGGATTTCAAGAACGAGAAGAATCAGTGATAGAAAACCCTGCAAAACAGTGTTTCTGCCAGTGTGTCAGAACAGAATGCTTCAGAGTTTAAGCAGTTTGTGAGTCATCATCACCTTTGTGAAAGCGCGGTGACTGACACCAAGGCTAGATAAACAACAGAAATAAACCACCATGTTACAACTCAGTGTAGAACCCAAAAGCTTCCCTCATAAGAAAATTCCTCTACAGCAGTCAGTCTGCTATGAAGTCAGCACACCTCTACAGAACCCTCAAGGAAAAACAAAAAAGGGGAGGGGAAGCCCCTACAAAAGAAAAAAAATCTGCATCTCCTATATGTGCCAACGATGAGTGGCACCCCAGGTTTCTCAAAGAAATAAACTATTTACGTTGCTGCAGGTTTTCATAAACAGGTATTAAACCACTATAATTACTAAGCTAATTCCCCTCTCCCCAGGTATGCAGTTCTAGGTTTTTATCTGGAGAAGATGCCTCTTGTAATACAGAAGATGTGCACCTATTTAGGTCAGATCTCATCTGAAAAGAGGGCAAAGCAGCCACCACTGACATGCATCTGCTAAGAAGGAAATACTTACGAAACGATGGTATTTGTTGAGACAATGTATTCTACTTCTTTGGTCCAAGGGTTCATGAAACTGAACCAGCGACTCCGCAACGTAATAAAAGAGCCATCTTTTATTTTAAACTTGTAGCAGTTAGTTGTAATTTTTTCTCTTGTCTGCAAAACTGGAGACAGGCAGAAAGTAAGTCAACCTTGTGTCAAACAAGATACCACAGCTACATAAGCAGAGCCCTTATCAGGGGAAACAGTTCGTTCCTCCCTTTACCCCTGAAGAAGAACGCTATTTCTGCAGTCATCCCCTCACCCAACCTGAACCTCAAATGTTCACCAAACCCCCATGGAAGTCTAAGATGATCACATTGCTTGGCACATGCAGTACAATGTTCTCAACTAAAGCATCTGCAAACAGAGAGATAGCCAAATCGTTTCAAGTTTCTTTGTTTTTCTTAATACACAATTTCCCCCAATGTTTTTACAAAAGTTCTTTACTGAATTATTAATAAGTATACCTTGTCTGTGGCATTCTGCAAGATGTCCTATATCATCTTGATGAAAATATTCATAACATGAAGTACCTAGAAGCTCCTGGGGTAAGTATGCCAGAATAGCTGTTGCCCTTGGAGGGAGGGAGAGGGGAATAAAAAAAGATGAGGAAAAATACTCTTTTCAAGTTGAAGTATTAGTGTCAGATTACCAAAACTCAAGTAATGCAGAGAGGTATTTTCAGCTTAAATGGCAAAAACATTCATTAAGTATATTCTTTTTAGTTCTCAGGTAATTGAACAGGTAAAAAAACCCCTCAGGTATTATATTTGACCTATCACCACTGCAGAGAATGTAAGACTCTCTAAATAGCTCTGGAGGCATGTTGTGATTTGAGAATTTAAATCTGACAGAGCTGCCTTGGAGCAGCTACAACATAGTACAAACCTTTCTGCATAAAATGCCATTGAAGAATAGACAAAGGTCTGCAGAATCATAGAATCAAAGAATTGTTAAGGTTGGAAGGGACCTCAAGGATCATCCAGTTCCAACTCCCCTGCTATGGACAGAGACAACTCACACTAGATCAGGTTGCCCAGAGCCCCATCCAGCCTGGCCTTAAAAACCGCCAGGGGTGAGGCTTCTCCCACCTCCCTGGGCAACCTGTGCCAGGGTCTCACCACCCTCACGGTGAAGAATTTCTTCCTAACATCCAATCTGAATCCTTCTGCACCCACACTGTTGTTGCTGTTAAGGTCAAGGTGTAGCCTAACAAGTGTTTCAGGAGCATTTTCTCCCCTCAAGTCACAAGTGTTAAGAGTGGGACAAAAAAAAAAAAAAAAAAAAAGGCCTACCAATGAGCACCCATAAAAGTGAAGGGTCAACAAATAGTTTTCTGAATAAGCACTAGGAGACCTACTCTGTGTCTCTGGTTTAAATCAAATAGGAGCATGATTGTTTCATCAGAACCAGCCACAAAGTCAACTCATTTTCTTCCCTGCAGGTAACCTTTAGAATGAAATGGACCTGCAATCTGCAACATGGGAAACACATGGATCCTTGATATGATTCTCAGGTACTGTTCAAGGAGCTGTTGGTAAGGATAGAGGACATTACAAGAACCTACTCAAAAAAGACTTTATGCATCAATTTGTGAACCCAAGCTTTAAAATAAGTTCAAGAGTAAAAGGCAAAGCAACACTGCAGGTAAGTGGCAATGGGGTACATAACCAATGACAAGATGAAAGCTCATTCTTGACAAGGAAGAATCTACAGTGGGTCAGTATGATGAACACTGCATGTTAAAACAAGATGACAGGAATGACTTCCTGAGTTGTTAATGATTTAGAACCTGTAACATTAGTGTAACTGGTCTACCCCTCAATACCAACATGAAAAATAATGCGGGGTTAAGGAGAGGGGCAGAAGAAAATTGCTGTCACCTTGTACATTAAGGATGTATAAACCTGTCTCCAGAAACTTTCAGAAGACAACATAAGACAGACTTTTGAGGGTATTTGGGGAGGGACAGTACATTACTTCTCCTAAAGGTGCACAGGCACTACCTGGGAAAATCGTTCTAAGCCTTCCTGGTGAAGCAGCAAACAGTTAAGAAAAGGACAAAGCAGGACAAACCATCTAGGAAGACCCTGAAATGTGCACCATTTAATTTAGAAGCCAGAGAACACAGTCAGAATCAAACTTGCAGAAGCTTTAGTAAAACTGCTGAAGAATGTCAGACTAGAAAGTAACATGGATGAATGTTGCCAGTTCCAGATCCTCACCAGAACAGAGGGCAAACAAAATTACTGAACTACCGTGAACTTCAATTTTGGACTGTTCTTAAAAGTAAATTTACTGAAGGAAAATTGATAGTTCCTTGAAGAAATCGGAATAAGAGTCACAATTCCAAACTATTCAAACACAAACAGGAAGGGTAATAGGGGAGTTCGGTAGATCATCACTCCTACAATCTCAAAAAAGCTCAAATTAAGTATCATAAAGTGCAGAAATTAGTACATATTAATAACAATGAAGAACAACAGGGAAAACACTGAAGCACAAACCCCATAGTATTTAAAGGCTGGGTGGTTTTGTATGTTCCCCAGACACACTAAAAGTATTCAGTACTAATCAGGTGGCTTGCACCTGAAGTCCTCATTGACAGGGAGCTCTAAGACTTTGGCGTTGGAGGAGGAAACATAACAAAGATTCACATGAGAGAAACTGGCTTCTGTATGGTGAACCCTATCCTTTAAACTGCTGACAGCTCCAGAAGTGCTTTGGTGAATTATCTCTGAGAGCCTGTGAAGAACCATGAAGCAGCAAAATGTAAAAGTCTATCTTTCAAAAGGAAAAACTAGAAACCAAGTCAGCCTTATTCCCATATTTTTTCAAATACTTTTTTAACCAAATCTTTTAACAGCACTGCAGTGGTGGGTATCCTGGGTATGGTACATTACCCTATATGGGTAATAATCAATATGAGCATCAGAAGCAACTTGTCAAATGTTCTTTCACTGCCGGCTAAACCAGGCTTTCTATACCACGTCACAGCAGATGTCAAGCAACATGCAGTAAGCCATATTTTGGGAGGGTTTTGTCTTCTTTTGGTGTTTGTGGGGTTTTTTGTTTGGTCAGTTTTGTTATTTATTTCATCAGTAATACTGAGTAAATACACAGTAATACCTTTGAGCTCAACTCAAACCCCAAAGTAACTTGCAGCCAAGCATTAGTGAAAAGCTGAAAAGTCATTTCTTTTTTCAGTAGTACCTACAGTGCTTTAAACAAAGCTGCCAGTAAAGCAGTGTTGGACAGTGACTTATTGTGGAAGTTATTAGATGTATTCTTACCTCTGATCTACAAAAACAAATTTCCCATCTATTGCATGTCGAGAAACATATTCTGTAGGTTTCACCCTGATCTCACCGTTGACTGGCTGTGGTACTACATGAGGATGTAGCCGCCCAATTGCAACAAGACAGCTTAAATTACAACCCTCGTTATCTGGCTCATTATCTTCATCGAGTCCCATTTTTGTTGGTGGCCAGCTTTTTAAATATCCTGTACTATGAATAGTGCAAAAGCTTTTGCGGTCTGCTGTTAAAAAAAAATAAAAGAAAGAAGGGAAAAAAGGGCAGTTAGGTCGTGGATATTGCTTTGGAGAACTTCATCTCAGTTCTGCTAACAACGCATCTCCTCCTGTTCAGGAAATTCAGGATACTATTCACTAAGGGATTTTTCAGCACTCGTGCTTCAAAGCAGCTAATCTGAGATAATTCAATAAACAGCTAAACAGTTTTCTCTGCAAAACCACCATTTAGACTGAAGCACCTCATAGTTCAGACCCAGGTCACTTTTGATAAAGTTTAAGCAGAAAAATAAATAAAAGGATTGCTTGAAGAAATTAGTATATTAATAAAGACACCACCTTTTTCATCTTAACTTGAGGCTAACATTGATAATGTTATGACCAATGTTAAGACTTTTAGGTAGAAATGCTCTATTTCCAGTACTCAGGATGTACCAAAACCATAGACGAACTCAGAATACACTGATTTCTTTTAAAGCTGGATACCCATCCAAGTATCACTTGTCAAATGTGAAGGAGAAATAGAAGCGGTAACAGCTCCCCTTTTTGAGACACTGGCTAGAAAATCATGACTGAATGTGGTAAGATCAGTGTCTGAAGAAGCTGCAATAACCTCAAACTGCCTGCAAAAATTCCAAGAAAGCAGAGAGGAGAATTTGGCTTTATATACTACTACAGTGTGTAATAGCTGGGGGTGGGAGAGAATATGAAGAAGTGACAGACCTAGACACAGTTTAGTATCTTACAAAATACTGACAACGTTCAGTTAAGCATAACAAATTTAACCACTGCAAATGAGCAATTCTATTTAGAAAAATATATAAAAAGCCTGACTGCCATTGTATTCAATAATAAAAATGCATAATTGTTACCTTTCTTCTTTGAACAGGTTGAAGGAAAGTCCTTGTCTTCTACTTTCACTGAAGGTCTATTGCACTTCATCCTACAAAAGAAGGACCGCCTTGCTCCAGAACACAGTCGTGATGGCCCAGGGGTTATATCAGTTTTAACTGGGAGTCCAGCTGTAGCAAACAGAAGTGAGGAAGCCACCTTGGTCAGCTAAATTTAACCATACAAGTGGTTACATCCATGACCCAGCTCTACAGTGTTTCAACTTCACTAGCCATTGCCAAAGTCCTGTTTTGGAGGCTTTCATGTAAGTATGTGCACGACACAACTGATCATATCAGCACTGGAATTCCTGATTACACTTCCTAGCATAAAAGCCTTGACACAAGCTTGGGAACAGAGGGCTTTAAATGCAAAGATTAGCAAATGATTGTACAAATCCACACAAGTTTGGTAATAAACATAATGATTTCTTTGCACACTAATCAACTGATTAAAAATAAGAGAGAGTATTTACCTAAAACCAGAGCCTTACTTCACACATATTTACTCAAAAGGTCCATGACCCTTCAGATTGGAAGGAGAAAAAAATGGTAGCAGGAACTACACAGGGACTGCAAATGCCCAAGGCCTCCCATTATGTCTGTCTAGCCTCACTGAAAGATGTGCCCTAATGACAATCCTGAATTCATCATGTTTTCACAGGAGATTCTTAGTTCATTTCTGTGGAAAGTGATCAGAGAAACAAAAACACATTTCAACTATGGGAGCCAACAGCAGAGTACTGGTACAAACAGAGCTCTGAGAAGATGCCTGACATGCATCTGGAGCACAGGTATCAGCAATGCCAATGATGCAGCTGGAGCTTCCAGGAACAGTACTCCAAGAGCTGATGGAGGATTTAAATAACATAATGTTTCCACAGCTTGCTATCCACTTCAACCAGTTCTGCACGGGGATATGTATAAACGAACAGCTATAAACAGGTACAGAAGCTTCTAGGGCCCTGCAGGCTTTTAAGTCAAGGGGGAAAGGAACAATGGCAGTATTTAGTGTAAAATGTGCCTCCTGTAAAATCAGACCTCAAGGAGGTCAGATTGTCCCTGCACCACATGCATTCTAAAGTGCTGTTCAGTGGCGAGAGAACAGGCTGTGCCTGAGTCACTTGTGCCAACATAAAAATACATACATACTAGTCCTCTTTAAGAATATGAGCTCTTGAAATTCTACCAATCAGTCTATCATAGCAGATGGGAAGACTGTAATTCATAGTATTTATTTTTGCCCTAACTTTGTCACAGGCATACCAAAAAAAACAAAACCCAAGAAAAGAGGGGCACTAGCACTGGATATACATACTCAACAACCCGCCAAAACCAGGAGCCAGAAAAACTTCAGCTGATCCAGCTGGAGCCTCTAGGCTCATTGCCCTAGAACGATCTCGCTCAGCTTCAGTTTCTGAAGTTGAGCTAGTGGTTTCTTCAAGATGAGATCCTAGAGATTTTTGCCCCTGACAAGGATGAGACTTAAATGACCTGGAAATCTGCAGTTTTAAGATACCACCTTCTACTTAAGCAATGCAGCCTCCTGTTATGAGAGTGAATTAAACACCCACTCACTTCAAAAGCAGTAGAGGTACAGAACTACTTTAAAATAACAGAGTAGAATAGAACAGAGATGTAGTAGGAAACGATTCCAAGGACCAGGTTAAAAACCTTGTAAGAGAAATGTTGGGTCATTGATGGAAGTGGCAATAAATAATAAATAAAAGGATTCTCTACCCTAACTGACAGACAGCTAAGGATTACCAAAATAATACTGAGTTTATTCTGAGCATTGCTAATGACATAATAGGGTAAATGCTTCTCATTTTTCTAATAGGAAAAAATTAAACCTCAGTGGCTGGAAAAGAGAGAAGTGAGGTGAGTTAAATTAATGCACCTACACTGAATGCATACCCAACCTGTCAGCTTCTACAGTCAGGCACTGGTTTAATACTTTTTTTTTTTTTTTTTTTTTTTTTTTTTTCAGTTGGGGAGTGGGTGGAGGAAGGGTGGGTTTGGGTTTTTTGTTTGCTTTTCTCTTATAAGCTAAAACTTCCTCTGCATAACACAATCCTATCCACACCCTCCACAGACACTTTTGACATTAGGCAGATACTCAGCAGCAGTGACTCAGCTACATGACTGGTGTTCAAAAGGTGGTGACACTTACTTTTTGCATCTATAAGCCTCTCTCGTGGCGCCGTGTCAGAAGAAGAGAGCTGCTCCTTCACTTTCGCAATGTCTTTAGGATGAAGATAATCGAATAAACTTTGACCAATCAAATCATTCTGTAGAGATTGAATATTCAGTTGAAAATAAAAGTAATTGTTCAGTGTATTTTCCCAGTTGTAGCATCCATTTAACACAAATCTTTTACCTATAGGTCTAACCAAGGAACATCAGCCATCCAGAAGGTAAGTTTGCTCTGGATATTTAAGTTGTGACTACATTATGTAGTACTTTATTTCATTATTTTTAGTAAGAGTCTTGCAGAACTCCACCCCTACAAATATTCTGCTTTCTCTTCAGTTTCATTTCATATGCTACATTTGAAAGAAAAAAAAAAAAATTAACTGCAAATGTCCTCTTTCAACATTTTCATGATGAGTAGATATTTAGTATATACCTAACTAAAGACTGGCTGAGGAAAACTTCTGAAGCTAATACAGGTTTTGAATTTGGTAAGAAGGGCAGATGACATAAAGAACATGGTGTAAGTTAAGCCTCACATTAAGCACACATTAAAACTGTAGGTTGGGTATAACTGCTTCCCAGTTTCCATCAGCAGGTATGCTAGCAAAACCAGAACAGACAGAAAGAAAACTAAGTTGAAAAATTCGCATTAATCTATTGGAAGAACCTCAGAGTGATTTTTCATTATCAGAAACAATCTTCACTGATGACATGGCACAGAAAAGCTCTTTCTTTGCAACAAATCACAGCTTTCAAGACAGACTAGTCAGATAAATACCCCTCCACATAAACTCATTTAAAAAAGTTTCAAATCTTTAAGGCCTAACATTACTTAAAATGGAAAAGAATACCTGACTGTAATTGAGGATCTTGAAGACAGATTCTGAAACAAACAGTATCTTCCCCCTGTCACAGCCTACAACAAAAAGAAATCCATCTGCTGCCTAATTAGGGGAAGAAAAAAAGGAAAAGTAAATTACTAAGTTACACATCCTCGTTGCATCATTATAACCTTTAAAAACACTTTGTGTACAGCAGAATTCATACACTAGGAGAGCTGTCTTTAACATTCAGAGAGTCAACAGGCAAGATACAAAATTACAATACAGGAATTTTTTTGCATCTGCAAACATTTTTGGCATCATTCTGGGCATCATGCCCAGAATGTAAAATCATTTTTAGGGTAAGAAAGAATCCATGTCTTGTCCTATATTATGATGTTTAATAATGCCTTCCAAGTAAATTATTATTTTAACTATATTTATTCCATAGTTCCCCCGTTAGAAACCAAACATAACCTGGGTATTTCTTTATGTGCCTGTCCAAGTGACCCCCATTTCCATAACACTCTTTTTCAGTCACAAACATGCAGGATTAGGCTCTAATTTTATAGCTTTAGGGTCACAATGCTGCAGAAATTAAATTCTGCATATGCTGTGTGTGGACACTGTAGTGCTTCACAAATTATGCAAGCTAGTGGAAGAGCCTAACTATTGACAAATTATAGATACTCTCCATGCTATAAAAGAAGTATACAGCAAGCATCCAAATGTCCTAAACCATGTAGCATTGACCTCATAAAAGCAGTTCAATATATCATTGTGCAGTGAAAATCCTATCAAGGTGGCCCATAGCAGAAAGTCTGCAAGAAAAGTTAATCTAATTTTGGTTAATCCCATGAAAAAGCTGAAGATTCTGATTGTTACCATAAAAATAAGAGTTTCCTCAGATAGCCCTCTTGAATCTTTCTGCTTAAGAGACACCTGTAATTAAAATCCATTGATTTATGCAGGAGTCTTGCAGATTTCCTCATTACCCTCCATAATCAGAATATTCTTAAGCCAAGATACAAAGCAGAAAAATACTGGTGTTTTGCTTAGGGAGAGTTATGTCCACAGCCATTAATATCTCTTAATTAAAATGTGAAACATACCCTGAGAATAAGATGTTTCAATTCATCATCTGATAGAAAAGCAGGCTTATAGTTTGCTTCTGTATATGGGTTTGTAGCACCTGAAGAAACAAACAATCCCCATATCACAAACTTAACAATACACACTTCAACGAGCAATTTTCTTCCAGCTCCTTCTTATACTGTTATTGACTGCAGGTGTTGCTTTTTGATTTTGTTTTACAATCAACATGACCTTTGTTGGTATGAGCTTTAAAAAATGATGAAGCTTTTTGCTAAAACACAAATACTCCATTATGTAGTAATGCAAATTAAATGCCTTCTGAGATATAAAATTGTTCCTTGACATAATTTTTAACCTTGATTTCTTTGATTTATGGTTTATTCTCAGAATTATAAATGAAAAATATGAATTAAGGAGACTAAAGAACCAAAACCTTCAAACTATTTATTCTCTTTCTAATTTAGTAGAATGTGACAAGATCATGTAAACAGATTGTCACTTATGAACTTACAAATCAGTTCTCTGGTTCCATGCCAAAGACAAAAAAACAGCATCACAATGCCAAAGGCCCAAAATTAGCTACAAATGAGGCAAATATCTATTAAAGGCTAATTCTTCTCATTCTATTCCCTTCATAAAGACAAAAGATAGTCAAATCCCTAACCAGTGCTATGAAGCACTAACTTAATCAAATGGCAGTGGCAGAATAAGTTAAATTTTTCAAAATTGCTACAATAAATATGACTGGAAGACACCAGGTCTCCTAGAAACAGGATATCTTCAAATTAGCTGCATCACTATCTTTTCTCAGGGGTGTATTTCTTTAAGGCTTAAGCTTTCACCATCATCCACTGATTTCACCAAGCACTGATTCACTCATATATGAAGCTTTAGGACAGAAAATAGTAACAATCTCAATTCTTCCAAATCTGCATGTTTTCCTTCAGGTGCTGATTTACCTTCAGAAACAGCTTTAAAACTAAAACTGAATTTTCAAAGTACTCTCTCTTCTTTCAAAAAGCACTAAAGGTATGAGAAAAAAAACAAACCCAAACTCAAACTCCTGTAGGAATATTACACTAAAATCTAACCTCTCTATCCAGCAAGGTTTGCACACTAACTGCATTAAGACTACTGTTGAGTGCCTCACTCCCCTAACCTGCCTCAGCTGCCTTGCTTCTAATAAACCTAGTGATGGGGTCAGATGCTGAAAAATTATTCTTTTCTCATTCAGAAATTTCCCAGTCAGGTCATGATATTCAACCATAAACCAGTAAGACAGAAATGAATGTGCAGCATCAAAGTCCTCCCTAAACGTAATAACTTATTCCTTCATAGCAGAAGGGTAAGAAAGTGAGAAAAAATATCTCTGGAAAATTCCATTTTGCCATCCTTCTCCAGGCCCACCATCCCCCTTCCCTCCAGCCCCAGTCAGCTTACCACGTAGTGTTTTCATATGCTGGACAGCCATTCTCAGCACAGTGAGTTTATCTAGCTTCCGAGACATGGCGTTGCAGGTTGGGACCAAAGATGCCAGCTCGTCTATAAAACTGTTCATTTTATCTCTGCGTCTCTTCTCAATTTGACTGTGAGCCTCCCTGCACAAGTAAGGTGGTGTGGAAAAACAGAAAAGCATCAGAGAACAAGTTATTGTTTAAACTCCCCAAATCCACTGTAAAAACCCACAAAATTAACCTTTCCTGATAACTGAGTTACCCTCTTATTCTCATGAAAATGACATCGCCATACTGAATTCTTCAGATGTTTTATGTTCACTGTTTGGGTAACAGCTCTAAGTAATAGGCAAGGCTGCAGCACGCTAATTTACCAGAAAACACACAAAATGTTGGCCACACAGTTCACTGAACCCTCAGTTCTGAAACAATCCACTGAACAGTACAAAATTATGTAAAGACTTCTGCTGTACACCATTTTTGTTCTTAGCATGTACTCTGAAACATCACTGGAATCACAAAGGGCAGAGAAAAGCAAATTCCAGTGTATAAAAATTTTGAACAAAGCATTCCATTAAGAATTTGTAGTAAGTACCCTACACGAATGTACTTAAAACTACCTTTTGTAGTGGCAGTATAAGTCTTTTACTCATCCTGCAGCTTTCAACTTGAAGGTACCTCTGAACTAGACTCTTCCTAGCCAGGAAATATGATGATAAAATACTAAATAATTCATTTTTATATTTTACCATGTCAAAAAGTTCCCAAATTCGTACTTTCACAAACCTATATGAAGTTTATACATGGCAAACATCAACAGTATGAAGATGTGAAAAAATAAGAGAAGATAAGCAAGGAAAAATTATTTTTCAGGACAAGAAACACATGCACTGTATGAGATTACCTTGCATTTTTTATTCTGCCTTGTTGGTCTGTATACTCCAATCTGTTGAGAAATGATATCACGAAGTTAGTGTCGAAACTCTAAAGTCAACTCTTCTAAATGCTATTAGCGGCCTCCCGCTACCTGAAAGGGGCTACAAGGCTGCAGGGGAACTGTTTCCAAAGGCCTAGAGTGACAGGACAAGGGGCAATGGTTTGAAATTAGAGAAGAATACATTTAGATTGGATGTTTGGAACAAGTTTCTTTACTATGGGAGTGCTGGAACACTGGAGCAGGTTGCCCAGGGAAGTAGTTGAAGCCCCATCCCGGGAGATACTCAAGGTCTGGCTCAACAAGTCTCTGAGAAACCTAATCTAGTGGAGGATGTCCCTGCTAACTGCAGGGGGTTTAGACTAGATGACCTTTGGAGGTCCCTTTCAACCCAAACCATTCTATGACTTTACATATCTACTGATCCTCATGAAAATCAGTTTTTTTAAAAATGTGAATATTTTTCTTCAGAAAAGATTATCATTTATAATATTGTGCCCCAAAGCATGAGCATTTTTATCTGTTTTAATTCAGTCAACAATCTTAAGCCTGTGTCCCAGCAAAGAAACAATTTGGGACACATGACCCAGTGACACTGAAAACAGGTATCTACAGCCAGGATCCTATGTCAGTACTGTGGAACTAACATTTTAGTGACTG
The DNA here is from genome assembly GCA_033816785.1 of Picus viridis. Classification (NCBI taxonomy): domain Eukaryota; kingdom Metazoa; phylum Chordata; class Aves; order Piciformes; family Picidae; genus Picus; species Picus viridis. The sequence continues at coordinate 11,332,095 of CM066584.1, read as the reverse complement.
TATCAATAGTACCTTCCATGCTGGTCATCTTTATCTGTATCCATACCTTCCCTGCAGAAAGAGAACAAAGCAATATATCACAGATTAAGCAAAGGATTAACAAAATTTATCAAACTATCATAAATTTAGAATAAAGTACTCCTGTCATCTTTAAATCATAAATACTAATTAAAAATATAGAAGTGAGAACCTGGAAGGAGTACAGAAGTTTTTGCAATATTAAAACATGTTCTTAAATTAGTTGTTTCTCCTTCAGAGCTAACAAAATGGCACAGTTTGATGTGTTTGACAGTAAAACATGCTGCAGTTCAAAGATATCATCTGTTATAAAAATGTTTTTCAGTTAACTAGAGGGGAAAAAAAAGAAACCCAAAGACACACTAAAGCAGATATTTTTATGCCTTCATCAGAAACAGGGCTACTAACCTGCATTTACTACAGTCAGAAGGACAACCAGAGGCAGTTAAAGTGCCTAGTGTAAAATTCACAACCTGCCCTGAATTACTTTGTGCTGATGCCTGTGTTCTGCACTTCAGTTTGCCCTATGGTAGCTGATTTTCAGGTAGGAAATGGTAAACTAGGCAAATGAACCACTGGAGATGGCCAAATGCATGGACAGTGAGAGACTGCATGAAACTAACTAGGCACATTTTAAATTGTGCATTTTAAATGCAGTGTAGATAGGTGGCTTGCTTTGTCTCTACATAAAAAAAGCAAGGAAGCAGGCATGATTAATATAAAGCATCCCTCTTATTACAATTTAGTATTGTAACCATATGTACAGAAATAAGGAAAGTGTAAGTTTTTATAGCCATATCTGGTAAAAAAATGTGAATGCCTAAGACTACAGCACTGTTAGACAAAAGAATTAGGAAGAAAGTGTTTTGATATATACATATTTGTACAACTGCACTTAAATGGGCACTCTTAAGCCTGGCTTGTTCTGGTTTAACTTTTACCTGCACATTTCAAGTAAATGGGAGGTAAAAGGCAAGGAAAAACAACCAGCAACTTTTTCAAGTGAAACCAATTATTGAAATACTTATACTTACTCAAAAGGAAAGCCATCAAGTCTGAAAAGAAAGAAAAATAAAAGTACACCATATATAGAAAATAAGAAAAATGTCTTTGTTTTTCTGTTGACATTCTCAAGCTAATTTATATTCTATTGGAATAGAATATTCTCAGGTTTTGCTTCTGCCCAGGAGGACAGATGAACATTTTCCTTCAGTTTCTACTCAAGTCCTAGTTCTGAACTTTATATAGCCTTTATCATAAAGAACTTAAAGAGAATTTCTACATGCAAGCTAACTGTTGGCATTGTTTCAAAACTGTAAAGTGATCTGGCATTAATATGTTAAGAGGCTATACTTTATAAAAACCTTATGAGAATCTTTCATACTAGCCATTAACATACTAGTTATTCCTGCTCAACACTGGATATTAGCCTTCTTAAAAATAAATATGGTATTCTTTCATATATCATTCATTGCATTTTACATCAGTAATCTTTGTGACTGGTTTTTAAAGGATTTCTGAATAATGCTATTGGTTTTCTTCATCTCTCAGTCTTCACAGTTGTGTTATTGTCTTAGTCTATGGCTCAAAGCACTTCTGTTGCTCACAAGTTGCATGCAGGTCTAGAAATGACACAAATGAGGCATCAGTTTTCCACTTCTGATGCCACTTTTACTTACAGGATACTTGTTTCAGCCTTAGAAAAACCCAGAAAATAAAATCTAAAAGAAGTACAAGGTAAGCCACAAATGCTTCAAGAAAAGAAATTAACTGTTTATAGACCTGTGCATGGAGTCTCAGATTCCAGCATTTGACTCAAGTAGAGCATAGCAGAGAACATGCAGCTTTTGCTGAAGTAACAATAAGAGGTTGGACAGGAATTTTCCTGGAGGAGTGGCAGGAGAAAGAAACTGGTGCAGAGAGCTGAAAGCAGAGCTAATCAATATGCTTCTGCTTGAGAGGTGAACAAAGAGCCTCACTAGAATAGTCAGGTTCTGCCTTCCTTATTCCCTGACTTCAGTGGTAAATGTAGCATAAAACTAGAAACTCAGACAATGTATATAAAATATACATTGTTAAAAGGCAGCTAAAGCTGCACAGTAGTATTTCTGAATATTTCTGGTACAAACACAGTACAAGAAGGTATCGAGGAAGTCTACCTTAAGTTCTGTTTCAATATAGAAATATTTACTATCTACCATTTCCTTTGCAACACAACATGAATTGTGGTGCGACAACATTTGTTGTAAACTCCTAATTCAAGGAAACAGCATTTTCACATGTTTTTTTTAAAATGCACACACAACCCAAAGGGCAGAATTATAACTTACAAGAGCAAGCTGCCTTTTGGAAAAGAGGACTTGAGCAATGCTTCCTACCCAGAAGAATAAAGATGGAGAAATCCTTTCTAGAGAAGAGGAAGTTGGTAAGATTGAAGCTGAATTTTGTAGTAGTCAATTCAACTAAAGGGAGTCATGTACTTTTCAGGAAGACTAAATGCATATTAGAGAAGGTTTGTATGCAGCACTTTTGTGCCTTTAAAGAGTACTTAGTTTTGTGCACAAGTTCTCCTATAAAGAAGCCCTATGTGCAGGGAACCTAATTCTTATTTGCCATGTTCAGTGTGGATTGAAAATTCTACCCTTCCCTGAGAAAAAGAACTGCTAACAATCCAAAGGCCCACAGTGACAACATTTGTGCTAAGATACATCAAAATGGAGTCTGTAGCCTTTGAATACCGGATGGGACCCATTCAGGAGTTACCCTGCAGCAAGACTTCATAAAGCTACAATACATATGAGGTTTGCACAAAGACTTAAAATAAGTAGGTTGGTCTTGATGTACCTAGTGCAGAAGACATTACAATTTGGCAAACTCTACTATGACTTTCACTATTCTAAAGCAGAATTGGTGTGACTGCTTACTATTTCAAATACCTGCCCCAAAACAAAAGCAGTGGCTTGGACAGTGCTTCTGAGCGCTGCTGTTAACAAGTCTCCCTTAAAAAGAAGCAGCATTCTTGAAATAAAACCATATTCTGCCACTGAATCAGCAGAAATCATCATTTTATTTTGTCAAGAATAACAGCCTACAGTCAAGGACCAACACAAGATTAAATCAGTTGATTAAAGGAAAGACAAATCTACTGCCTCAAACCAGAGGCTATGCAGATTCAACTGGGAAGTTAAAACAGCTTCATCAGGCTAAGGCTGGCAGCACACTGATAGGAAGTGACTAAGAACACAAAAAATAGGCAAAGAAAAAGGAACTATTTCCAGTTTTGCTTCTGCTTTTTAATGAATTTATTATCTTCCCTCCCACTAGTTAGACATTTTATTTCTTGTGTAAATGGTCAATATAATCAACCTTTACATGGTACATTCCATCAGTATTCATTTTTCTCCCCTCAGCAGCTAAACATTTCCTTCCTCGGCCTTACCCCATCTAATAGCCTTCAATCCTAGCTGCACTGAGATGAAGGCTTCAATTTTTATTATTAAATAATAAAGTTTCCTCTTAGTACATAGATTTTTTTCTTAAAATCTTTATGATAGGCTGTCAAGAAAGTGTTATTTTTAAATTGCTCTAAGTATTTCTATCATCTCCCCCACTGTATTGTTGTGCTACAACCTCATTTTAGCAGTGTTGAATCAAGATAAATCCAACTTACTGATAATCAGTAGAGCTTCCCTTTCTTTTCCTATTGCAATCCATTCCTGAAGTGCTAAGGGAACTGGAGATCAAGTCAGCAGGGTCTGGTGACATAAAGTCACTAATTGTAGAAGATATATCCATCCTTTGGTCTGCCATTGGATTGTCTAATGTTGGGAGAAAAAACACACAAAACAATACAAAACAAAACCACAGAAATTATTGCATTAAAAGAATCAGAAATGTACATATTTAACTGAAATAAGCAAACCCAAAAATCATAACATGCAACTTCTTTATTTCTTTTTTTTCCACCTCCCCCACTCCCCCAATAAACCAGATAATAGTCAGTTTCCCCTTTTCCAGTCACTGGTGTATTGAATATTGCACAAACCCCAAGACTACTCTCAGAACACGCTACTTAACACAATTGTTTTTAAAGTTTAATCATTACTAAATGGTATCAACTGTGAAAAAGAACTGGTTTTACCTGAAAGCCTGTCTTGGAAGCCTAGATCCACCTGGGAGAAGATGATGATGCTCAGCCTGAAGCAGCTGATCACCTTAGAACTCTTCCATGCCTCATATTCTGTCAATCATGTACTTTCAAAAACCTGAATGGGAAGAAATCCATCAAGCTTAACATAAACAAATATTCAAAACATGTTTCTTTAGAACAATTTTAGACACTTTACAACTGCAAATAGGTGCTTTCTAAGGACTGAATCTGAGTTTTCTTACACAATGTAGAAGCTTTATCCATCATCAAGAGGGTTAGACATTAGCATGTTCATCTCCAATGGACAAAGCTTTGGAACAGAAGGAATCTCTTCAGCATCACTTCCTTTCTGGCCCTGTTTAGCATTCTTTGGCCTTTGCCGATAGTCTAGTCCAACACCCCTAACTCACACAGGCACACTTAGATCAGGTTGCACAGAAACACATCCAGGCAGGTTTTGAAGTCTCCAGAAGAGGAGACTCCACAGCCTCTCTGGGCAGCCTGTTTCTCCTAAGGTCACGCTCAACTTCCTGTGTTCTAGTTTGTACCTCACAAAACCCAAAGCCTTTGCCATTGCTTTCTTCAGCTCTGTCAGAATAACAAATTCAGAACTTAATTCAAATGTTTAAATTATCTAAATTGTTGGTTCTACCACAGCAACAACAGCTACGATCACAGCTCTTAAATCTAGGTCAGGCAAGTTGTTGCTCTAGTGCCACCAAATTTGAACAGATCATGGTTGTTCTAGAAGCAGAGCTTCTCACCTGACAAATTTTCCATGGTCCTTTCTCAAAAATGAAAAAGGAGTCCAGGTATTTGCAAATGTGTGGATATATTGGCAGAGGGAAGTTATGAAGCCACTTTTTGTCACTGACAAAAACTAAAGCAGTATAAATTTACATCAAATTATAAATTTCCATTTACTCTATAACTACAGTTCATTTTAGAAGGCTTTAATTCACACTAATACAGTTACTTGTGGATCAGGCCTTATTTTATTCCTGTATTGTCCTTTTCCTAGTTGTCTGCTTTGTCTCTCTTGCTCAGTGTTGTCCAACAACTAGAAATATGATCATGTTACTGTGGTTTATGAGATTACTGCAGCTTAATTTACAAGCCACCAGTTAAACCACAGTCAGTGACCACTTCTCTGTGCTTGGTTCAGATCCAAAAACACTATCTTCAACCTCAGCTGATAAGCAAATGTTAGGTATAGCTAACCTTCGTGTGGCCTGTGGCTAAGCCCTATGAATTCAGCTATAAAAGTACTGTCACATCAAACTACAAAAGATCTCTTTTTAACCCTGTCCAATTACTGGGCACCCGTGATTCAAGCTTGAAACCTAATATAAACCCCAAGCACTGTTTAATACACATACTGGAAACAAGTAGTTTCTAAAATTTCAGGCCCAAACAAACACAATTCACAGAATCATAGAATTACTCAGGCTGGAAGGACCTTAGAGATCATCTACTGCAACCTCCCTGCCATAAGCAGGGACGTCTCTCAACTGCTTGACTGCTCAAGGCCTCATCCAACCTGGCCTTCAAGACCCCCAGGGAGGAGGCATCCACAGTCTTGCTGAGTAACCTATCCCAGAGTCTCACCACCATTATATTAAAGAACTTTTTCCTTAGATGCAGTCTAAACCTACTCTCCCTCATCTTAAAACCGTTCCCCCTTATCCTATTGCTGGGCACCCTTGTGAAAAGTCCCTCTCCAGCCTTCCAGTCCAAAAGTTGCTAAACACTTCTATATGTGAGTGTACTTGTTGAATATAGTTTCATGGACCATTTAAGATGACCTCAGACAGAAGGTTGGGATCAACTGCAATTGAAAAAAGAGGTGGGGATGGAAGGCTTGTAAGTTTAACACAGTCCTGTCCATTTAAGAATGCCTGCAACAGTCAACAATTTAGCTTAACTGTCAGAACACTGTACAGTCACCAGTGCGCTTTAATGAAAAAAACCAAAAGGTTTTGTTGTTGACTGCAAAACAAAAATTTCCAAGCAGTTTTCTAGAAAAAAATCTTGAAATCAAGTATTCACTCAGCTGGTGCTGCTATATTTTTAATCACAGCCAAGTGTCTATATTTGATAGTTTTCACAGTATCACAGTATTACCAAGGTTGGAAGAGACCTCGAAGATCATCGAGTCCAACCTGTAACCACAAACCTCACGACTAGACCATGACACCAAGTGCCACATCCAGTCCCCTCTGGAACGCCTCCAGGGACGGCGACTCCACCACCTCCCTGGGCAGCCCATTCCAATGACAAATCACTCGCTCAGTGAAGAACTTTCTCCTCACCTTGAGCCTAAACTTCCCCTGTTGCAGCTTGAGACTGTGTCCCCTTGTTCTGGTGCTGGTTGCTAGGGAGAAGAGGCCAACCCCCTCCTGGCTACAACCACCTTTCAGGTAGTTGTAGAGAGCAATGAGGTCGCCCCTGAGCCTCCTCTTCTCCAGGCTAAACAACCCCAGCAGATATTTTAAGTGTCTTGACCATTTAAGCAGAACACAATAAAAGAATTACACAAAACCTAGAATTATCAATTTCTTTTCAAGTTAGCCCTTTCTCTACCATATCCCAAATGCTCAGCCCAGTTAATAACCACAGTCCTACATATTGGCATTACAAGAGCTAAGAATCCCAGATGTCCCTTGAAATGAGGCTTAAAGTTGAGAAAATGTCAACCCAATGATCAGAGCAAAAATCAGTATGCCTCACTATAATAAATAGAAATGTTTTGTTGCAAGGCTTTCTTAAAATTCTGAGAAAATAGAGTATTTTACTATCTTTTCAGCCTCCAGCTGCTAGTTGTTCAATGGCTAAAAAAAAATCCTCTATAAGGAGGATCACAGATGTTATAAGCAAAGTTCAAATCTTCCATTTACGATGCCCAGGCTGTTGCTGAAGTACTCCAAAGCTCTACCTGAATGCTATGTGGTTCACTTCCTATACATGAGAATCAAACAAATATATTGTCACCGTACCACATGACAGTGTCTCTCCACAGCCTGCCTGGGACCACTTCCTTCAGGATTCTTCTCCCTTGCATTCAACCTTACTCCAAACCCATGTTAACAAGGCTAATGAGACAGTAAGAACAAATCTTAACTGTTCATCCCTTTAAAAAAAAGTTAGATGACACGTGACTAACTTAATCATGCAGCAAAGCTGATCACGAGTACATAAACACCTCTGAGCAAATCAAGGTCAGAGCTAAAGTAGGTCAACTACATCTGACAAGCACCCATCCGGGGAGTCAAGACCTCTTTACAGAAGCACCACCAGTTTCAATTACCCCTAGGCAAGAGTCAGCTATCTCCAACATACAAACATATGTATTCTAAAAGAAACACAATGCATAACTTTATGAATCAGAAGTGTCTCATACCTTAAAAGCACTATTTTGCAATGACAGAGGAAAACTGTGGTGTGGTTTCCTTAAGAAGTAATTGAAAAGATACTTACTGTCCCTATGAGTAATGACTGCACTGAAAACAGCTACAACAAGGAAATCATCTACTTCCCTTCACAGCAGTATTAAAGTTGATTGTCACGGTATGAACTAGCAACAAAGAGAAGAGCAGGGTTATTTATCTGCATTATCTGTGTTCCTGTAGATGTATGTGCACTACAGAGGCACATGCACACAACTGGGGGGCATTTCTGCTCAGCAGCACAAGGACTGCAGGAGTCCCTGTGATGGCTTCAGGATGCATACCAGCACACATGGCCAGTACAGTTCCTGCAGTACAATTTGTATCTTTAAATATCTGTAGGAATCAAAGGAAGGTCTTTGAATTAAAGCAGTGGTGCTTTCCTCTCCCTTTGGTACTTAAGGAGCAGATGTTAGGATACTTCATATTTGCCTGATATATTGACACTGTTTTGTTTTAATGGTACATTCACATTCTTTGAAGTCGCTACCCTATTTGCAGGAACACTCTATTTCCAGAAGGTAAGAAGCCCTGTGCCTTCCTCTCACGTGTAGATACATCTCACCGCAACCTCTGGACCAAGAAGTGAGTTTTCCTTGGTTTGCTCGTTGAGGTCATCCTTTTACCACTCACTCATCAGCAGGTTCGTCAACCCCTGGCAGCCTATGACCCACATCTGAGTTTTGCAGCTCTTCCCAACCCAAGCTCTTAGTGACATCAGTACTTCATGTTTCAACCACATCCTTAACCACACACAGAGCAGCAGTGATCCAACAGCCTCCTGCACCTCTCATGTTAGCAGCTGCTGTTCCCCAACCCCTCGCAACAGCGCGCATGTATCCCCTGTTCTGTGGCAGGCAGAGGCACAGCCCTCAGCAGCTCAAGCAACTTAACTCTGCCAACAGCTGCTCCCCATCTTTCCTATGAAAAACAGTAGGGTGGAGGGAAACAGCCTATGAATATAAACCAGCCACAAAGCTACAAGATTAATCATTTTGCAATAGGGGATGAGGGGTGAGGGAAAAGAACAACTCCACACAAAGATCTTTCAGCTCTAGGAAGTTAATGTAAAGGCAGCATCTCAACAGATCAATATACTGTCCACATGCACTACCTTACCAAAACCAAGTCTATTCCTCACTGATGTCTCTGGAAACAGACAGAACAAATCATCTCATGGCATCACTTCACAGGAGTTTTCCACATTATCATAGTGGTAATGGAGCCACAGGACCATATTCTGAACTTTATCTTGTTCATAGAACACTTGGACTTCCAAAGAGGAGAGGCCTCTTATCCCACCTCTGCTTGCTTAAAAGGGGAACTACTTAAAAATTTTACTTCCAGCTCTTTTAACAAAGGACTTCTCTGTTGCGCCAAAACCAAGAATAAGCAGTAACTGAAATAACAATCTCTTGCACTAGGGAGCTCAGGACTAGACCCAGGAACACAGAAGTGTCTCACCAGCACTCATTAAACGGGAAGGATCACTTTGCTCAGCCTGTTGGCAGCATTACTCCTAATACAATCCAGGAAGCTGTTGGCTTTCTTTGCTGCAAGGGCACCATTGCTGGCTCATGGTCCCCAAGATCTTTTCTGCCAAGCTGTTTTCCAGCTGGTCAGCCCCCAGTTTGTACTAGAGCATGAGGTTTTCTCTGCAGGTGCAGGACTTGGCATTTCCTTTTACTGAACTCCATAAGGTTCTTTATACAGTTCTTGTCAACCCTTTCTCTGGCTTGTAGAGATCCCTCTGATAGGTAGCACACCCATGTAGTATATCAGTCATTCCTTCCCATGTTGTATTGTCTGCATCTCTAAGTATGAGGCTTCAGATGGCACAGAAAGGCAAAGCTAGCTCATGCTCTTCCTGGGGAAGCAGATAAATGTTTTCTTCAAGGCTTGTTACAGTCCCATGAAAAGACTTTACAGATGGAGATATGGACCACCTTCACATAAGAAAATGAAAACCTGGAACAAACCCAAAGCCAACCCATACCACTTCCAGGAATCAAACCTGTTTAAACTCAAAGGGGTCTGTCTGTGCCATGGATGAAGTATTCCCCTCCTCCCTCCTAGGGACTGGTACCTATTTCTGGAGATAGAGGTAAAAGTCTAGCATATAATTTTACACAATACCCACTGGGTCTAGAGACTGTATCATCATCAGAAGCAGAAGCATCAGACTAACAGACTGACCCTGAGACACAGGAGATGCCACTTCCTCTCACGTCCAAACACCATTTGTCTCTCTCTCTACCTATTCAATGAATCTCAGCTAAAAGGGTTTCCAAAAAGCTTGCTGGTTTACAAGCATTATTGAAAGCTTGATCTAGTATAAGCTTCTCAACAGCCAAGATTAGACTCTGAGCCCTTGTTCTTTGAAGTACACTTGTGCTGACCTGGGCAGTCATCAAAAACAAGCTTCACAAGGGAACTAATCAAGCCCGTGTGAAAAGGTGGTGATGCACACATTTGAAAATCAGTACTGACATGCTGCTGTTACCAAAGGAACTTGGCCTAATTCAATAATCAATCCTCTAGTACATGTGCTCCTTAGGTTTCCAGAAACTGCTTTTACAGCTAAACCAAAATGGGCTAGCTTTTCTTGGAAGAACAAGTTTTATAGGACTTCTGCAGCACACCTTCCAAACACAGCTACTACCTGCACATGAATCAAACTGTAGCATCTATACAGGCTTCTGGAAGCAATGAGTACTGGTCCTCCCATCACTAAATACCAAGTGCTGATGTACTTCCTAAGCTCAGCCACAATGGCCAGCATGAGTGTGACTAGTTCAGATGCCTCTGCTTAGAGCAGGAACCAGGGAATTCTGCCTCATAGCTGTGCAAACAGAGTGGGTGCCTCATGACATTTCACAGACACACCAAGATCCCCACAGGTATTCTAGGAATGCATTTTTAGATTTCATCTCAAATGTCACAAAGAAGGCTATTTTAAAGCAGCCTTTACCAAATAAAATAAAGTATAGCCACCATAGAAAATCTGGAAGATAACAGCCAGTCTCCTACAAAGAGCAAGAAAAACTACATTCAGGTGTAACTATCAATGTAACATCTATTCTCAATTAGCACACTCTTTCATGCCTTTGGATGCCTGATTTCCACACGTCCTTCTGATCCCAAACATCCAATTTGATTTCACTGGAAAGGGATGCAACCAGGATGGAATAAAAATCAGTAGTTCAAAGAAGAGCTGCTTTTTGGAAAAAGACTGCATTCAATATGTTTTAATTCCTTAAAACCAGCAAACAAAACAAAATCCCAAACCAACTCATTTTAAGACAGTGCTGCAGACATTTTGTTCAACACAGCACTCCAGAATTTCTGTAGAGCAAGTTATAGAACAAAATAATTATGCATTACATTTGAAAAATAAGAGTCCACCAATGTTAAATGCTGGTAAAGTAAGTTCACAAGACCTATGCTTTAATATAACTTGCAATAGGATGTACTGATTCAAAAGATTTCAAGGGAGAGCAAGCTTTCATGCTATCTGCTTTTCTCACTGGAAAAGAACTACTGTAGTACTCCAGTAGTTACTCCAGCTTCCAGTCACCAAATCTTTCTCTGCCTTTATTAGGTTTTCTTCCTTCCTCACACTGGAGAACAGTAGGCATCAAAACCAGACAATATGTTCAAGCTCAGGCATGACTAATAGTACATGTAATACTTTCTCACTTACCTTTTAAATGTTATGCATTCAGGTATGTTAGTCATTTTTCAGTTTAATAGTTTGAACCACTACACACTTTAGTCCCTGAAGTGCATTTATTGAGGTGACAAACTTAGTTTCCTGCATTTTTCTTCGGGTTATATTACCTGGTTTAAATATTGTTAGACATATGCGTTCAGTGGATTCTGTTTTACAGTCACATTATTACACTTAACCCAGGCACATTTGGCACGTGTGAGACCTTCTACTCATAGAATCATAGAATTGTTAGGGTTGGAAGGGACCTCAAGGATTATCTAGTTTCAACCCCTGCCATGGGCAGGGACACCTCCCACTAGATCAGGTTGCCCAGAGCCACATCCAGCCTGGCCTTGAAAACCTCCAGCGATGGGGCTTCTACCACTTCCCTGGGCAACATGTTCCAGTGCCTTACCACCCACATGGTGAAGAACTTCTTTCTAACACCCAATCTGAATCTACCCATTTCTATTTTTTTTCCATTCCCCAATGTCCTATCACTACCTGACATCCTAAAAAGTCCCTCACCAGATTTCTTGTAGGACCCCTTCAAATACTGGAAGGCCAAAATTAGGTCTCCTCAGAGCTTTCTCCTCTCCAGACTGAATAGCCCCAGCTCCCTGTCTGTCCTCACAGGAGATGTGCTCCAGCCCTCTAATCATCTTTGTGACCCTTCTCTGGACATGTTCCAGCACCTTGAGATCCTTCCTGTAATAGGGGCTCCAGAACTGGACACAGTACTCCTGGTGGGGGTCTCACCAGAGTGGAGTAGAGGGGGAGAATCACCTCCCTCAATCTGCTGGCTATGCAGCCCAGGATGTTGTTGGCTTTCTGAGCTGCAGGTGCACACTGGTGGCTCATGTTGAGCTTCTCATCCACCAGCACTCCCAGGTCCTTTTCTTCAGGGCTGCTCTCAAGCCAGTCACTGCCCAGCCTATATCAGTGCCTGGGATTGCCCTGACCCAGATGCAGGACATTGCACTTGGTCTTGTGGAACCTCATGAGGTCATCATGGGCCCACCTCTCCAGCCTGCCAAGGTCCCTCTGGATGGCATCCCTTCCCTCCAGCGTGTCTGCTGCACCACACAGCTTGGTGTCATCAGCAAACTTGCTGAGGGTGCTACTGTCCATGTTACCAACAAAGATGTTAAACAAGACTGGCCCCAGTACTGATCCCTGAGGGACTCCACTTGTCACTGGCCGCCACTTGGACATGGACCCATTGACAGCCACCCTTTGGGTGCGGCCATCAAGCCAGTTCTTTATCCACTGAATGGTCCATCCATCAAACACATTCTGCACCAGCTTGGAGACCAGGATGTGGTGCGGGACCATGTCAAAGGCTTTGCTCAGATCCAGGTAAATTACATCAGTTGCTCAGCCTTCATCTATTAATGTTGTGACTTTGTCATAGAAGGCCACCAGGTTTGCCGGGCAGGATTTGTTCTTGGTGAAGCCATGCTGATTGTGCCAAATCACCTCTTCATTATTCTTTTGCCTCAGCAGTGCCTCCAGGAGGATCTGCTCCATGATCTTACTGGGCACAGAAGTGAGACTCAGACATCCACTGCCAAACAAACTACAACTGATAACTTTATATATCTTCAGGGAACAAAGCATGGAAACAAGAGGGCAAAAATATCACAAAAAGGACTGTAGACACAGGTGGTTACATTTACACCTGGAAATGAAAGTATAAGTTTTCACACACTTCCTCTGGTCCTGCTAAATTCCATCTCTGGCTGGAAGAAGCTGTCCCTGCTCTGAGCACTCTGTCAGTCTGAGAAAGAAAAGTTGATAGACTATCAGGTTCCCTTTGATCCTTAAGTAGGCCTTGGGAAAAAGAAGATATTCTGAGCCTGCATGGTATTCCCCACTCAGTCACCTTTCTGTTGTTTCCACTCACATGCATATCCACAACACATTCCATTTTCCCTACTGATTTCTTAAAAGCTTCTTTTGACTTTAGACAGAATCAGCTGTCAAACGCATGCATCACATCCATTTGACCATCAGTGTTTATTCCTTCAGACTACCTCAGTACTATATTAGAGGCTCAACTTAATTTTTGTTCTCCCACTATACCACTGGGCTTTGGATAGGAAGCATCACAGCTTTTTGTTAAGTAGATGAGTAGGTAACCTGCTAAAAAATATCGCAGAATGTACAATGATGGCATAGCTACTGTGTTACAGTCTGTGTGTGAAAAGGGAGACATTTACAACTCAGTTATTCACACATCTCCAGTTTTAAGAGCATGACCCCTCTACACACACACTCTTGCAAATAGCCTCAGCTACCTGTCTCTGCACCTGGAGTCCCTTTGATATAGGTGGAGCAATAAACACTAACATAAATAAGCTCAGCACTTTGGTTTCCTGAAGTGACACTATTTGCTAGTTAAAGCCAAATTCAATGAGTGAAAACTGAGATACTGCAACAATTTAGCACTTGCATGTTTTCCATAAAACATGCAAAGACAAGAACATCAAAAAAAGATACACATGCTATTTTAAGCCTTGCTCAGTGTCTCAGAAATAATAACCTCCCCCATTCCCCAAATCCTGTTTTCAAATGAGCGATCTGCTGCTGACACTGAGAAAGGCAGCACTTCAGAGTTATGATAGCTCACACTGTGGCATTATCCAATACTCTGCTCTTCAGAGACATTCACATAAAGCAGTCTGGAACCACAGTAACAGCAAACACTGAGAAGCAGGGCAAGTTCCCAATACCCACCTAGGGCCAGCACCAACACTGACACAGTGTGTTAGGAGCAGAAGATGACCCATTCAGTGCCCAGCTGCAGCACTCAGTACTGCTACGGGACAAGGCAAGCATAACAGTAGGGCAGCTTCTTCCAGTCTCATCTTCACACTTTCACCAGTTTTACATGACTGTAAAACCAAAACAACAATTAAAAGAAGTCTTTTAACAGGACATTAAAAGTGAAGTCAGATGGGTCATCACACCATACACTGAATGCATAAGCAACATACTCTTGGCTTGCTCTGCCACAGCACTAGCTACCTTTTATGTTTCCTACTCTCTTGAACAAACTGGAAATCCTTTGCTATGTGAATGTGCTAGTTTGGGCCGTTGTAGAGTTAATAGTTTGGGGCTATGTTTTTGATTTGTGCTGAAAACTGTTAGTAATTCAGGGATGTTTTGGTCATGGCTGAGTAGTGCTTACACAGAGTCATTTTCTGCTCCTCACAGCACCCCACCAGTGTGCAGGCTGGGTGCGCAAGTGGACACAGATGGGACAGCTGACCAAAGGGATGTCACACTCAGCACATAAAGCTGGGGGAAGAAGGAAGGAGGGTGACATTTAGAGTGATGGTGTTTGTCTTCCTAATTCACCATTAATATGTGATAGAGCCTGGGTCCACTGGAGAAGGCTGAGCACCTGCTTGCTGATGTGAAGTGGTGAATGAATTCCTTGTTTGGCTTTGTTTATGCACACAACTTTTACATTACTTATTACATTGTCTTTATCTCAATCCATGACATTTTTTCACTTCTACTCTTCCAATGCTCTTCTCCATCCCACTGGGGGAAATGTGAGAGAGCAGCTCAGTAGGGCTAATTTGCAGCAGATATTTTTGGTGCCCAATATGGGGCTCAAAGATTTTGAGATCATGATGACAAATTGATCAGAATGTACTAGTTTAAATTTATAGCTGTTACTGCTGTTTAGTTATTGACAGGCTCTTGTCCTTGCCATGGTGCTTGCTAGCCTTACTGAACATTAGAGTCTACTGTTCATTAGTGGCTGCTTTTTGCTTTCATTGCTTGATGTGCTGCTGATCATCTTATTTTGCTGTCCCTGAGAACTTTCTAACGAATGTCAGTGGCCATGGTCCTGGGCTGGCAGACGGCAGTGGCATTGATGCTATTTCTGTGCTGTGGTACTGGTCAGACTGGAATTCCAGCGTGATCTCACATCAAAGGAACTGTGACCTATGAATGAGTACATACAGGAGGACAACACCCCAAAGCATCTATGGCCATACATAAGCCCATGACAAGGGCAGGTGCACCCCAAAGAGGTTGCAGCCATGGGCAAGACCATGTTGGCACAGGTTAACTCCTGAAGGGACTCTAGCTGTGGGTAAATCACTGCATTCTTAGTAAGATTTAGTGAAGCAAATCATGTGATAGAGACACCATGCAGAGTATTCCCTGTCTTTTACATTCATGTCCAGAGTTTTGAGTACCTCAACAACAGCTACACGGCCTGGAAAGTCATATTTGTCTAGTTCAGGGTAAGCTTGAGATACTATTGAAAAGCTCACAGCAAAGTTCCACAGAACAGCTAATGTGACGCCTTACAGGATGGCTTCACTCCCTTCTTCTCTTCCTTGTCACCTTCCCCAGATTTCCCTTGCAGTAGTCTAGCACAGACTTTATACAGTCCCCAAAGCTTATCTGTACTGTGTGTTGAATCAATCTCCTCATCAGGCTGAATAATAACTTGACAGAAAGCAGAGTCTTCTTCTGAGTGGTTAGCAAGCTCAACCATCTTACTGAAAGGTCAGATGACACCCAGAGCCAGTGCAAAGCAAGGAGGCGAGACATGCCAGAAGAGAGGCAGAACTATCCCTTTCAACAGCATGAAGTGGTTAAAATATCCCTGTTAAATACTTGAGCTGCACTTCCAGCTTATTCACAGCACTCCACTGGGATTTGTTTTCAGCATGCAAATCGCTGCACGGTTTGAGCAAGGCAAGGTGTGCTAAAGCCTTCCTACTGATCCACATCTGCACTGACATTTTCTCTGCTTGGCAGTTTGTTCTTTTGTGAATGACAAGTTATGAATAGACAGGCACAGTAGAGGAGTATTCCTAACCACTCTGTATTCATCGCTTCAGTGGGAGTACAAGCTTTATTTTCTTGAGAAAGGCCTGCAGCAGTAGGAAAGGCCTTTACAGAAATGACTGATAAAACATTCCTATTTTGTACATCAGTGCTGACATTTGGAACCACCAAACCTGTGACATTCATTCACCAGGGATACAACTGTATACAAGCCTCAGACCTGCATTCTTGCAGACAGGCTTTTAAATCTAATCTAATTTAAATCAACAGTCAAGTCTGAATTCATACTTTTACATTTCAATTGAAACTGCAAAAGTGTTTTAAAATTGCTGTTGTTTTTAGAGCAAGAATCTCATTAACAAATAATGACAGGCAGAGAAACAATCAGGGAACACCAACAATTCACTTAGTAGGGTCCTTATGCTGTGCAGACATCTTGATTGCTACAAAAAAAGAAAAAAAAGAAAACACAGCAAGTGGAGAAGAACAGTGTGTCATACACACACACACACAAAATAAATCCAACCACCCCCACCCAGATAAAAATCCAACACCAAACATGGGCAAAAGAGAAAGATAACTTGCTCAGGAAAAAAAAAAAAAAAAAGAATGAATTTTTAAAAGCCACAGCCACACACACCCCACAAAAGGGCTCTTGGTCAAACTGAAGGCTGTGGGTTTTATTTTTGTTAATGATTGTTTTTTCTTGGATCAGAGATCCACCCATGCAACATCCCCTCCCCCTCCACATGAGAGGGGATACAATACAGAGCAAAGGGACATCTGACTAAGAGTTGCAAACAGAAGTTTTTCCAGCCCATTGTTTTATTCCAAAAGAGAACATTCCATGACCTACGCAGTTTGATCCCAAAGGGCCTAGAAAAGATCACTAGACAGTTCACATTCCTCCACAAAAAGTCTAAGTAGGTTTAGATGATCTTATTTCCGCAAGTGACAATCTTGTGCCAAATATTAATAATGCAGTCCCTTAGTTACCACTTACAAGCGCTCATAATTATTTACAGCTCTTGCAGAGTACGAAGGATGACTTGGATATCACCCAAATCCACAGCAAGTATATTTATTAGAAAATGGAAAACTTTCTAGTTTCACTTGTTGGAACAAGACAGTCAATGAGTTCTGCATAAGGAATAATCAAGTAAGCTAGTATTCTTCAGCTTAGAAAATTAAAAGGGCCAAGATCTACAAAATCATCAAATGTCATACAAAGACAGCTTAGCAGGTACCAAACAACACAGCTCTTCATGCACAACATAAACAGGCTGTAGAAAGTCTCTGACAAGTAGCAGGAAGGCCAGGAGCTCTTGTAGTTTCCAAAGAGAGGTACGACCGCTTCGTGGAAAGGAATTCTTCTGAAGGTTACCACCACATCTGGTTTGTGAAGTCCCCAAAGTAGCCGTGAGCCAGTATTAGAGGACACGTTTGCCCTAATTGTAAGTCTTCACCAGGCAGTTTCTCACAGCCACTGCTTGAGGCAGAACTCTACATGAACTGGGTCTTTGTTACGGAATACAATGGTCATTCTTACCTTCTTCCAATATTAGCAAAAGAACATTATCTCAATTTGTAAATACTCAGAGAAAACTTCTACATGTAACTACATCATACCTGGAATAATCCATAATCAAGGAGCAAAGTATACAACATCCTTTAAAAAATGTCCTTTCTAGCTTACCTCCTGTTTAAATCAATTAGCCTGCAGCTATGACCAATAACACCACTCAACACCAGGTGAAAGATTAAATTCAGCCAGTACACATTACACTGAGTTTATTTAGCAAGGCAAATGTGAAATAGTCTACTACAGGAAACAAGATATATATGTTAGGTATCTGCTTTCATAAGTGGAATTTCAAACCCAGTTTAAAGAACTAAGTTCCTATGCAGCACCAAGAAACAATAGCACTGAGCAGAGATCCATGTAAAAGAGTGCAGGCACAAACCACCCAAAACAAACACTCATGTCAGTCCCATGCTTCACGTTACTAAGCGCTCCAGTATATACACACGGTTCTCCACTCACCTTAAATCTGACCTACACTATGAAGTTAAACTTCAAATCATGAAGTGGAGCTCAGAATTCTCATCTAAGGAGACCAAAGGAGCCAGCAAAGTAGAGAAACTGTTACTGGTAACACATGGGGAAAATCCCAACCAGACAAACATGCTTAGAACAGAACAGAGAAGAATCACATCTTTTCAGAGGAGCATATATGAATCACTAGATATAAGTATTTCTAGCTTTCTTCAGAGTCTGCAACACTCACTTCAGAATATGACCTAGATTCTCATGTGCCATTTTACCCCAACTTTAATAGAGGTTTGGTTGGTTGGGGTTTTTTCATGCTTTTTTGTTTGTTGTTGCTTTGTTTGGGGTTTTTTTGCTATGTGTTTTTGACTCAGTCGCTCATCCGGTGCTCAACTGAAATGTATTTTTAAGGATAACTAAACCCTTTTCAGCTGTCTTTAATGGCCGTGTCTCCCCTTCCATATGTACTGAAATTATTCTTTGTTCCTAGAGGTATAAGCTTAAGTTTACATTCCAAAAATTCTCAGGTAACAGACTGCACAGGAAGTATCTCCCTTAACTGACAAATATAAATGTCCTTTCATTATCGCCATGTTAAATCACTGCATCTTTGCTTTCCTGAATATGACTATCAGCTCCTCAGGTTTCTGTCCCCTTTTCGTCTCCACTAAGATCTCACATAAATCACTGATATTAAAATTTGATATTTCGGTTTCAAAACAGAGAAATGTTGTCATTTGCTCCCTTTAATTAATAAGGCTACAGAGCAAAGGTGAGGTTTGCTTTGCTTTTAGGTATTGCTGAACAAAACTCTTGGGGATTACATTCTGTCTGTACCTTAAACAGAGTAACAATATGAGAATCCCCAGTAGGATTTTTAACCTTTCAAGTTGCTTCGAAGAAGGGTTGCAAAAAAAAAGTCATTAATGGTGGTCCCCTTCTCTGTTACTCGTCTTTCTGGCCCTTCCACTCCTTCAGAGACTGGTTAAGGCTGTATGTCCTTCAACTTCATTCTACTCAAGCACAGAGTAGCACAGAGATTAAGTACATTAAGTTTTATCAGAGTAGCATAGAGATAAGTACATGAAGTTTTATCTTAATACCAACACCAGATTCATTCAGATTCATTCCCTTGTATGATAAGATGAGGAGGCAACCTCATCTACTATTTTATACAACTAACTGATACTCTGTAATTCAGGCCAAAGTTTATTTTAGAAAGATATACTGGGTGAACTGATATACATTGCAAGGATCTATAACCCTCCTCCCATCTTTTCTGTTCCAATGTTTAGTTCCTACTGTTCAAAACTTCCAACTTTTCTAACATGAATTTGAGTAGGTCACTTACCAGCTACTTTACCTCATTTCATTTTGTCCTAACAGGTAACCTGAGCAGGTAATTACCTGAAGGTCGAATCCATTGAATTGCCTTTTCCTCCTCTGAGTAAATCTAGTTGAACTACTTTGATCTCGTGCTGTAAGGTTACATTTGCAAAACACAGGTTTTTTTATAAACACTTCATGAAGTCCAGGAAATTGTTTACATTATTACATAATTAACATAATACATAGATCAATCCACCTTTGAATCCAGCTTGATATCATTGTTTATCAAGCCAAAAAATCATGTTTTCATCTCTCTGTAACACTACTCTAGGAACTCCCAGACAGTAGGGTCCTCCCAGTCTCATTCACTTCGAACCTCCATCCTTTAAGTTGGATATACAGATACTCAACTATTTGGCAGCTAGCAGAAATGGCACATTTCTTAAGTGAGATCTTACCAAGCAATGAAGACTGTTGGTGTGATAACTAAACAGACCAACCTGCACTACTTGGCTCTCCTGCCAGTAGGAGTCTCTTTTGCCATTGTATAATTGATACAGATCCAGACTAGCATAACATCAGGGACAAAGCCAAGTGGAAGTTGCCAGAAACAATGCTACTGACTAATCTCTGCTTAGATCAGAGATCTGTATGAATCGGTTAGCTAGTTTATTTAATTTGGGCCTACATGGACTTTACAAGGCAGCACAGACCCTTCTTTAGGAGATTCATGTGACAGAATTCTCTCTTTTTTTTTTTTTTTTTTTTTAAATTAGATGAGAAGTCTAAACATTTATCCCTTTGTAATTAAGTGAGACTTGTTAGCCTCCTAGTTTCATCTCAGCTGTGTACTCCTCTTCAGCACTGGCATTTATCTAACCCCACAGTGAGCTGTTCAGAAATCCAAAATAGATGAAACTAATCCTGCCAAAAAATATCTTTTAAAAAAAGCTCCAAGTCTGAGTAGATCAGAGTAAGGTGATTTAGGGAGCCAAACAAGCACCAGTATTGTACAAAGGAGGGGGAGAGATGATGATGTCAACAATAAGTGTACATATAATTTACCTAGCAAACACACACCTGAACACGAGTACCTACAGGGATATTATAGAAAGAATAAGCCTACAAAGCCTCCAGTGTAATAAAAGTGTTCAAGAAACAGTCTAAAATATGGTATTTATCATGCTTCCAAGCTGCCACTTTGAATAACCTACTCCTGTTACGGAAGGTTCTTTTATCAACCCAAGTTAAAACAATGTCCAGTGCACAGGAACACAGTCAAGAAATAACCTGTACAAATGCTATTCAGCATCTAGGTAAGTGGGTTTATGAAACATTGTTCTATATAAGAATGGTATGTAAAACCAGCAAAATTGTACTGGGATGACTGATGTCTACAGACTGAACAGAAAGAATGTGAAAACTATGACAATAAGCAGAACACAACAATACAGGAAGCCAGCAGGAAATGACCACCCCTTTTAAGAGTGGAAGACAATGATTAGCTCACATGTGGAAATCATTCTGAGTACACTTTTGGAAAGATTCATGGAAAATACAGAACTACACCATAAAGAATGATTGAAGAGAAGCTTACACACCAAAGACTCAGCCAAATGACATCATAGGGAGGAGTTAAAGGGGATATGCTGTGTTGTCTTTGAAGGTGGAAAACTATGATACTTCACTACAACATGCAATTAGGTTTATTAGAAAGGGCAACAAGTTAACTGTACTTATTCCTAATGCTTCTTCTTTAAGTAGAAACCTGCAAGTCCATCAAGATTCTTCCAGGTATTAGAAAGCCATGAAATTTCCTTTTCCTGCTCCCTGAAAGTCACCAGCCACTCCCACAAACAAATCTCAGAACTTGCACCAATGTTATACTGTGACCTGGTTGCCAACACAGCATCACTCCAAAACATCAACACCACCACAACACTCACGAAAAAGCAAACAAAGTACTCACAGAACTGAGACACAATGATAACAAGAAACCTCACACAGGCAACTTTAAGGGGACCATTTACCCAGTTTCCAGGACTCACCAAACAAAATTCAGCAGAAAAATGGACAAGGTTTCATTGATGAATCAGTACTTTTCCAGGTTTGTCAAAGGATGCCATCATTCCAAAATATTTAGGGATACAGACAAACAGCAAGCCACAGAAATACCCTAAAACTAGAGGACAAGTCAGATGACTGTCAAAATATTTGCTTTTAAAAATAGTAAGTATGCATCTGAAAGCTGTGCCAAAGGAAGCAGATTACACAAGTTATACAGCACACCATGAATGAATCTGTGGAAGCTTAACTACTTGTCCGGGCAAATCTAAAAGGCACATTAATTTTGCCTGAAAAGCATCCGGAACTCTCCTAGACTAACTTAAGCATTTAAAGGAACCTCAATAGTCTTGTAAGGTTGTTATTATAATAATAAAAACACACCACTTTGCCTAGAGACAAAAGATTGACAATATGCTGCAGTGCTACCTAGGTCTCAATGAGATACCAATAGGGACTTTTTCCTCACCCTGAGTATTTTTTATCCACGAAGGATTTATTTTTCTTTGGGGTCCTGCTTATTTCTGGCATGCATTAGGGAAAAAAACCAAACCACTAATTCATTTTAAGTAGAAGGCAAAAGATTCTCCTGTTATCTGCTGACTTAAGCCTTTTCCTTCTTTCCATTTCTATTCTGGATTAAGTTCAAAAGTATTAGTAAACCTAATTTAAAAAAAAAAAAATATTAAAAGTTTTTACCACAGAAAACAGATTTTCACATCACTGTAAGCAAGGACAGCTCTCCTGAATGGCTGTTTGATAGAAATAGCCATTCAAAATCAAAGAAGATCAAGAAAACCCTGAAGTGCCAGTATTTCTCTGAAGAGAACCCTGAGTAGGTTTTAGCGAGTTTGGCTTCCAGAAAGCAGTGTATGTAGACAAACTGACAGCAACATGAGAGCCACACTGAGTAAGAGAATCAGTAAGAAAAAAAATTAAAAGTAAAAAAAAAACTTGAATTGCTCTTTTGTTTTGTTTTTTAAGACGGCTCCCACCCCCAAAAGGGAGCAGAGGTGTGTGGACCCAAATGCAAACCACATTGCCTTGGAAGAAAGTAAAATCTTCTTCCTTTCAGTCTTCTTCCTATATTCCATTTCCTCCAGATTTCCTGGCAAGCCTAACTGGAGACATTGCTGGGATTCTGCCATTTTCAGATAAATTATCAGTTTGACAACAACTTGGACATGTAAGTGTTCAGCTCCAGTAGAGTCCGGTGGTTGTGGTGAATGAGCTCCTGAGAGATTTGTGTATCTGAAACAGTTCTATGTTTGTTTATCTGGAAACCCAGAAGCCCATGGGCCAGTTTAGGCAAAAGGGAAAAGAGTCAGAGGTCTAGCTGAGCTACTCTGTCTTGATATGAAAATTTTTGTTAAATAAATAGTGAAAAGCTCAAGTGTAGAGCCTCAGAGATGGAAGTGAAAAGTTGCTTTTTTCCTGGCTTCTGGGTATCAGTATCAATATCAGATCTTTAAATCAAATTTTTAAGTATATTTATGAAAGAGATTACCCAACACAGCTTAAAACAAAAATATTCTACCACAAATCCTCTCCTTCCATGTCAAGGTTGCAATGTAACATATCTAAAACAGCACTCCTCACACGTAGTGTCTTATCTACCTCTCCCTCTGGACAGCTCAGTTCACGAGCTGTGCTGTTTCCTAACCTACAAAGCCACAAGTTGTACCACTGAACTGAGTAATCTCAAATCAATCTCTACGGGGACAAAACAAACTTGTCCTTGAGCTACAGCAGATGTCTCAGTCCAGTACTTTTGCTCAAACACGTATCACTAACAGGGGAACAACCAGGAAGGAGTTGAAGTGTTGAAGAAGGCTACACTATCCACGGCAACCCAATTCAAATGGTTATCAAAACTACTGTCCAGATTCAGCCAGCTGCCAATGGATGTTGCAAAAGATTCATGTGTCACTACAGGACAAAATGCTGAGCACAAAAATTAATATGCTGATAGCCAAACTGCAGCATAAAGTCCAAATACAGTTATCTGAGGTCCTTGAGTGAAGGGTAAAAATACCCAAAGCAACCCCTTCTTGCCATCACACTCAAAACAATTGCAATGCACACACACAACATGACGGAGAGAAGTTTTATTACTTTAATACATATATTTTTGCTTCCTAAAAGCAGAAGCCCTACATTTTATAGCACTCCTAGAAAAATCCATAGATAACAAAAAGAAATGTATTCATAACAAGTCAAGGAAAAAAAACCCACCCAAACACATAAAAATCAAACCAGTTCAAGGAAACTATAAACCCATTTTAAAGACAGATGGAAAAACAAATCTTCAAAAGATTTAGACCAAAAGTATACTAGTTTGGGTTGTTGGGTTTTTTTTTGTTTGGGGTGGCTATTTTCCCTAGGAAGTAACTTTTCTTTCTCACTTCCCTCCAATAATATTCTGCAGCACAACATTATTTAACAATTTCTATTACAGTCTTTCTGTTCTTTTCCTTTTCTGTTAGAAAAACTAGAAAAGGCAAAGCCACTTTAAGGAAGTTTCCAGGATAAAAATCCTCACATCAAGAGTAATAATCATTTCTCAGTTCTCTGACAGTCTTATTTCATTCTTCCTCCAAAACCTACATCAATCCCAAATGGGTAAGCCTAAGTGGAGTCTTCTGAGTAGTCTTGTATCAAGACCTCATACAATCCTTAAAATACATGGATTCCATTCACTTATTTCATTTATTTAGAAAGAAATTAAGGCAAATTCCTGCATATATGACTTACTATAAAATGCCTTCACACTAAGTGATTTGAGAGACACACCAGTACTTAGTACTTACACTTAGGTGTGCATTTTAGTTTGGAACTGCAAACTGCAAAAACCAAAACACAGTCAAGACAATGTCAGAAAACACGTTTTAATATAAACCTCAAAGATCACCAGCTATTTTTTTGGCAAAGTATTCTGGACCCCGGAATTTATCGCTGAAAAATACACACCAATTAGTTGTGTATTCTCAGCACTACAGCAACTGCACTTCCAAAGATGGCTTTCCATCACATTAAGGGTTTCCATCACATTAAGGGTTTAGTAACAAGTTTACTGCTTCCTTTATATGAAGTGCCACTAAATTGGCTAGAACCTGTGAAAAAGAGATAGTACTAATATTTGCAAGGAAAATAGTGTCAACACACACATGAAAGCTACAACTGTCTTCCTCAACTGCTTGTATCCACATGAATGGCTTTCTCTAAAGTTAGTAGAGAACATCAACACCTTAGACCACAAGAAATGTGGCTTGTTATTGCACCATTCTAAAATCCTGCCAACGATATTTTTTGCTCTGTAAGTAGCCTACTGGCACCATTCCTACAGAAGACCAACCTACTAAACTACAGCATAGCTTCAGCTCAGGGTCACAAGCTGTTCTGACACCAGCAGCTGACCTAGAAGTGCATCTGACATCAGAGACATTGAATAACAGCTTCTCAAATGGCAGGAGAATGAAAAGGTTACAAATTCTGTATGCCCTGGCTAAGAATTTTTGCAGCTGCAAAGGAGAAAAGATGACCTGAACATAGAGAAGAAAGATGAATCCTTGCAGGCAAGGAAGGGACAGGGAACACAAACAGTCCAGCATAGTACACCTGAAGAAGACATTAGTAGCCACTTCTTGAATTGAACTATACAACTAGCATAGGAATTTTAGCAAAAGTTAAAATAAATTTTAAGTAATGTCAAATGTAACAGAAACTATCGATCATCTTTGGCACAAAGACTGAAATGTCAGACTGTGGTTTTTAGTTAATGAATATTCCAGAATAAGAAAGCCTGAGGATAGTGTTTTGATCTGTGTTCTTCTGCAGAAAGGATTAAAAAAGAAATTACATTTCTCAACATCTGGTGAAAGATCAGGTTTCCAAGGAGATGAAGCCTGGGCCCTGGTAAGTAGCCTTACTGCATTTTTTTTCAACAAACTGAGGTAAAAAAACCCAACAGGTAGAATATGTAATTCATGCCAGCAAGCAATTCACCTCATAATCCATTTCATTCAGTGCAAAGTTCTATTAAATACATACAAGTTATCTGGCAATACTCAGTGATTAAATACAGATAAAAACAATTGGATAATTACAACTGGGATCTCTTATCTTAAAAAAAGTCTGAAAGACCAAGACTGAAAGCTCTTTCACAGCTTTTGAAACTTCCATAAAGCACCTTATTCTTCAAGCAATTTCCATGGGCTGATCAAGCAGAGCTTTCAACAACTAAATGCAAAAGTTGATGCTGAGGTCAAATCAGCGTCACCTCAACAACTACACTTATCAAAGCCAGTTATTTTAGTGTGAAGTTTAAGGACCACGGTAGCCAAAAATGAGTTTCAAACCACGCTTAATGTATTAAATAGAGAATCAGTATTCTTTGCATTCTGTAAACTCACTGAGGAAGCCACACAAGCTCAACAATGTGTATTTAATTTGGGCTTCTCTTTGCAGTCATTTGCATATTATATGCATTTACATATCTTTTATTAAAGACAACTAACTTCAGAGTTCTTTGCATTAGTTGGGGATATAGGTAACTGCTTTCTACTAGTTTTTCTGCCCTCTTTCAAAAACTAATCTATGTATAAAACTGGTAACAAAGGATACAAATGTAAAGCATACAAGTCATAGAATTAAAAATGAAAGACACTAAGGGATGCATAAAATTCATTCTGTTTTACTTAACAGCAATACACTCCTTCACATTTTCCTGTACCTCCTGTCCAAGTGAAACTACACAAACCATTGGCTCTGTGCTGGGAACAGCTTAAAATATTGAATCTGAGCATGAAAACAGTGCTTCTGTGCTCATCTAAACTAATTAACCTACATGTCTCTTGGCATTTCCAGTGTGCTTGATATCAATTCACTTTGAAAAATGGTCTTACTCATCTGCAGCAGACAGTCTGCAGCTATCACATTAGGGCTCAGCTTTGTCATCATACTCTTGGATAGCATTAATGAACTGTAACTTCAAGCTCTGCCACATAAATCCAATGAGTGCTCACTTATTCCTGATTTCCCAAAAGAATCTTCAAGAGCAGGTATTTGAAGCAAAGAAAAAAACATCTCCAATAAACTCCCCCTACAAATATTACCTTCCTAATACATTCTTTGGGATGGTCCCCAAATATAGGTAGTCTCCTGGCAGCAGGTGGTGGCAGTGACACGGTAGCAGGTCCTAACTATTCATCTCTAGCTTTAGAGAATCCCCATGACAGCTAAGTTAGTTTACCGACGCATCTGTGTCCACCTCAAAAGGACCTTGTAATAAAACAAAACAGCTATCCTTACGTTCTCCGTGGTACTTTTCTCATCCAGAACAGCCTCTTGGTGCACCTTTCTGACAGACCCTGGGTCTACACAGCACCACAACTTCCACGCAGACAATGGAAATAAGTGGTGTGGAAAAGAATGGGGGATAAAACAGCATATTAACCTATAACCACAATTATTTATGGGGTACTTCAGTTTTACAAGTAGGCATAAGAGAAAATATGAACCCACAAAACTCATAAGTCATACAGACTTTCCTCTTAACTGCCAATTGTAGTTCATAATATTCAGATGGGAAGTCTACAGTTTCTGACACTTCATTTACATTTGCATATTCCTAGAGGATACAAAACATATTCTTTCAAAGGCAGAGTTTAACTTCAGCCTTTTGCAACACCATGTATAGAGAGTGTCAGCCAGTATAAATAGTTAATTGAACAACCAAACTTTCTTTTTTCCCTTACAAACTTAGCTGCAGCCTTTGTATTATCAGTCACTTCCATTCATAAACAGGCAGGACAAATACTTTAACACTAATTTATTATTAAAAAAAAAAAAGAGAGAGAGAAAGAAAGGAAGAAAAGAAAGCATAGTTTTATTTTCAATGTCCAAGGACCAGAATCTGGAAAAAAATTCTGCTTAAAAGACCGAATGAGTTTTGTAAAGTGATTAGATTTGAAGAGATGACTGCTCTCTGCAGATGACCCTTTCTACCTTGGAGACTAGGAAATAAAAAATGCTGCAAGCATGCTTGCTTCAAAAGCAGGAAAACACACCCACTTGTTTCTTCACCGTTATTTTCAAGCAGTAAAATCCTTCCAAAACTGTTATAATTGAGGCACTGGAGTAACAGAAATCTCAGCAATTAAAAATGCAAACCGATTCCCCTGCCTCCCCAAGTGCAAAATCCTGATCTTGGGAAGCCACCTTAATGTTCTCAGTGTTCTGCATTCGGTGGTGAAGAACAACGTCCATCCTCCTGTTGATGCACACACAGCTGTTGGAAAGGATCTAAGAAGCAACAGCACGAGCCGGGGTACACCATAAAACATTCAGGGGGTGAATGAGCTGCACTACTTAGAACCAGGATGCCCACTGCTGTGGGGTTGGCAAGCTGGCTCTAGCTGTCCCAGGAAGGACTGGCTACCGTACAACAGTCATAACCCATAGCCATTTCCAGTAATGCCATCACACACTCTTCGGGCCTCACCTAATATCACAAGGTACCCGACTCACTGAAAAAGATCCAAAAGATCAGCTACGAGACAGAGGTTGAAGAAATCGATTCCACTTGCAGGCGAAGGGGCACCAACATCTCTGCTTAGATTCCACATCCCCTGGGGGCTAACTCAAACCCGGGAGGAGAAATAAGACCGGCACTGCCTCCTCTGAGCTCCTGGACCCCCGGGGTTTGCCCCTTTCCTCCCTCTCCACCGAAATGAGGATGCACCGAACTCCAGCCCCAGCTCTGCCCTCGCGGTCCGGAGGAGATGCCGCGCCGGCCACGGGCCCGGGTTCGGCTACAATCGGCCGCGACTCGCGTCCGCCCCGTCACCTCCGGGTTCTGTCACACTGCCGAGACGGTCCGTACTGTGGGCGCTCCGTCCGTAGCCCCCCGTCCCCAATTAGCTCCGAGAGGGACAATCCACCACTGACGCAGGGGGTTTCCCCGTCCCCTCCTCTCTTGATCCAGCCCTCTCCCACCAGGGAAGCTGCAGCTCCCAAGCCCTCCCGGGGCAAGTAGCTCCATACGGCCTGCCGGAGGCAGCAGCTCCGAGAAGGTGGCAGCTCGGGATAGCCACTCACCGGCCTTTCCTCAGCTTCCCAGGGGCCGCTGCCTCCTAAGCTGGAGCCGTGGGCCGCTCTCGCCCAGCAGCCCACCGTCCGTTACCGCCCCCTCAGCGATCGCCCACCGCCCGTTACCGACTTACCGCGAGCTCCACGCGCCCCAACGATGCGCCGCGCCCTGGGGGGAGGGGGTCGCCGTCCCTCGGCAACGCGCCGCACGCCCGGAGCGGCGCCCGGCGCAGGCAGCCCCCGTCCCTGACCTACTTTCCGCCTGGCTTGCCACCCAACGGCGCACCACTAACCTACTTTCCAGCCAATGGCACCCTCCTCCGGCCCCAGACCGGACGCGCCCGCCCGCCAACAGGCGAGCGGCTTCCCGGCTACCTTGCCCAATGGCCAGCCAGCAATCGGGCAAAACCCGCCCTCCTGTGCGGCAGCTAATCCCCGGGCGCCCCTGAAGTGGCAGCCAATCAAAAAGGCGGCTGGGAGGCTTGATCCCGCCCCGTGGTCGACGACGGAGTTGATGGGCCTGTGTGGGGGCGCGTGCGCGGTGGTGATATTGGAGGCCGCCAGTGGCGACCCGGATGTGGTGTGGCGGGTGTTGGTTTGGTTGTCAGAGCCCTCTTGGCGTCGGTTCCTTCCGCGGTGCCCATTTCGGGCCCTTCCGTGCCTCACTGCTGCTGCTGGGGCTTGCCCATGCTTCTGCGACACTCGCGTGACGTCTGCCTCGGCCGTGACGTTACCCCTGAAGGGCTTGAGGTCAGCAGAGCAGCCATGACGTCGTTGTTCCAGGCAGCAAAGTGGCCTCCTGTGCCTAGGCCTCGCCTCTGGCAGTGGCGACGACACGGCAGCGGTGCCCAGTCCGACTTGGGGCCGCACTCCTGCACGCAGCCTTGCTCGTCTCAGTGATATGGGACCCACTCGCAGCCAGCCAGGAGGCCTTGTGGCCTCATCTTGCCCTCTTGGTATGGGCTCTGCCTTTGTTCTTGCCAGCATCACCTTGTAATGGTGTGTGTGTTCTAGCCTACCACTGCCTGAGCTGTATTCATGGGCTGCAGCGTTGCTCCTAATGTTGGCAACTTGTCTTGACAATCCTGGCCTTGTGTCTCTCCTGCACATTGTAGGTGTGTGTTCCTGTAGACAGTATCAGGAAGCTGATGATGCATTATGCACCGTGTTTGAGCCCTTGTACAAGAGCCACGCAGTACTCTTCACAATGTCTCAGAAGCATGTGTGATGCCGACAGTAGTTTCAATACCACTGCAGTTGTATGCAGCTGTATATTCAACCTGAAAAAGGCCAGTGCACCATGTCTAAATTTAGATAATCCAGGCAACACTGATGACATGTAAAGGGGATGTGTAGCAAGAACATAACCACAGCATAGATACTTTCAAATGCAAACATTCGCTAAATGTGATTGTATTATTGCTACATCAGATTATCATTGCCACATTATAATTGCCTTAACATTTCCTGTCTTGTGATGCCACGTCACAAATGTTTGGTTTACATTTACTATTATAGCATCACTGGAGAAGATTGCAGCATTATTACATCATAACATGGTTGTGATTCCAACCCACTATTGCAGAAAGTGGACTCATCCTATGACAGCATTATGGTTTGGTTTCCTCCTAACTGAATTGGGACTAAACATGGGCAACAAGTGGCCCCTGCTGGATGCAAACTTCCTGTTCACATCAGGATATTTTGATCCTCCAGCAGAACAAGTTAAACAAAATACTGTACATAAGCAAGATGGAAATACATACAATGAATAAAAAGGAGAAAATGCTTCTCTTCTTTTCACCCAGTGTTCCAGTGCACAGAAGTTATAGAGGTAGGTGGAGAAATGTCCTTGACTACTTTGTTCCCAAAAGCCTTTGTAGTTTTCATAATTCTTTCTGCCCACCTGCAGACATAATCTTTATGGACTCAATTGCATACTGTCAGTTTTAATGAGCCCAGTTACTGTTGTAGGAAATTATGTCAAGAGTAATGATCTTTATTTGTAGGAAAGCAGTTTAACAGGCCATATGTCATATTTCCCAGTAAAAGATTGTTTTGAATTGTTTTTATACTGAAGTTTCTATTAATGAGATATTAAGGAAAATAACAGCATCTGGTTAATCAAATTCTGATTTTCA
Organism: Picus viridis; assembly: GCA_033816785.1. Classification (NCBI taxonomy): domain Eukaryota; kingdom Metazoa; phylum Chordata; class Aves; order Piciformes; family Picidae; genus Picus; species Picus viridis. The sequence goes on along the minus strand of CM066584.1, from coordinate 11,301,275 downwards.
GCATATGATGATATATATCAATCCTATTGTATAAGCTTCTTTAAAACAGATCTTATGTTCAGCAATTTCTCTCTGTAGGTTAGTAAGGCATCTTATAGGTTACTGTTACACCTTGAAAGTTTAAAGGTGCAAAGTTTATCACTGAAGTACTAAGAAAGGACAGTTTGAAGTTTAACAAGACCTGAGTTCAATTACTGTTGCCAGAAAATAATTTGCATTACTTTTCTGCCACACATTTCTAAACACAAAAAGGGGGTTGGGAAAAGCTCACGCTTGAGCAAAGGTACAACACTTTCTCCTTGAAGAGCAGTAGTTGAAGGAACACTTGAAACTGAGATCACACCATGGCTTGTGGAACCTGCTAGGAGCAACCAGCTCAGCTGTGTGCTCTGCGCGGGGCACTGTGCACAGGTGTGACTGATAAAAGAGCAAAAGCATTTCCTCATCCTGTGAACTCTGACCTGATTAATTTTCAGATATTGTTCTATTGTTAAAAGAAGGTAGTAAATTAGGTCTTAAACAGAAATTTAGCTGCCTCCTCAATTGTGTTAGTGATAATACCCTGTTTAAACACCAGCATCTAGGCTCATGTGTGGTTTAAATTTATGATTTAAAAGCAGGAAGGGAGTGTGCTTTGTAGTGATAGTACTGAAATTTGTTCTTTGTTAATAGAACGTTGGACCAACTAGCCTATGTTCCGACCAGTTGGTTTGCTTCAGTACATTCACATTTGAGTGCTACGGGACTTAGTGTTAGGGTTTGGACATTGTGTCAGACAAGGATTATCTTCATTCAGTGCAGCCTGCCTAAGTTACAAGGTGGGCATATGTCAATGGCTTCACTTTAGAATCTTCAATTTTTCATTCTTTAATCTTATAGGAGTTTTTGTTTGATTTTTTTTTCCCCTGGGAACAGGTTGCCTTCAAACAGTCCAAACTGTATCTCTGTAACAACAGCAGATGTGCAGCAGTAACCTGCCAAATTAGTCCTTCGATGTTTTAGTTGAGTTTTCTCTGAAACATGATTCATAACCCCAATTAGAGATACAGAGGGTCACAAATCTCTTGAGCCTTTGGAGTGTGAATATTTTGGTAATAGTTCGGAGATAGTATTTTACGTGCTTATTTTTTAATGTGTTCCAAAATATCTCCAAGGTGTGCTATGTATTTTGGCATCTAACTGTGGATGCAGCTACCTTACAACATCTTGAAATAGCTGCTTTTTGTTTAAAAGTTTTCAGACATTCACAGATTCAAAGATTGCATTGAGATGGAAGGGACCTTCAAATGTCAGCTTGTCTAACACCCCTGCAGTGAGCACAGAGACATCTCCAGCTAGATCAGCATTAACTTTCCTCCTACCTTTTGATCCAACCTCTTTGTCCATTTGACTCTTGACAAACAAGCTATGATCTTGCCTCCAGCAGAAGTTACAGCTTATAGAAAATTACCAAGACTTAATAAGCTGCATACTTGAACTTGTTTTGTCTGTACTTTAAAAAACCCAGACACATACTGAGCCGTATTTCCCACCCTGTTATACAAAGCTGGTTCCATGGTTTCCTCATATCTAGAAAACAGCTAAAACATTTTGTGTAACTGATATGAAAAAATAGCAAGAGGTATTGAGTGGCTTACCAAACATTTTAGAAGATTGCTAGTGACTACTCCAGTTCTGACTGTGGCTTTGCATCTGACTTAGTGTGTGGGTGTAACCCTGGCCAACTCATTTAATCTCCAGGCCTGTTTTTCCAATTTATAAAAGGGAGTACATTAGACTTAATTAATACAGTCTGTGGCTGTTAATCAGTTATTTTAAAATTACCCTGAAAATCTTTAAATGGCTTCTAGAATTTTCTATAAGTTTTTGTGGGAGAAGACAAGAATCGCACACCAACGAACTCTAGGTTTATCCATGATGTGTAAAGAAGAGGGAACTAATACGGTGTTAAATCAGAATTACTCCAAGATTGGAGTAAGTTTTTTTAATCAAAACCAAAGGGTAAATAAAATTTTAGGAAAACACCAACAAAACCCCTGGAAGACAAACACCTAATGGAAAAATGTTATTTGAAGAATGGAGTCTTCAAGATTTTTACTTTAAAATATTTTATTCCCTATAATTTTATGGACATATTTTAAACTTACCATTTCTCATTCATGTTCAGGCTTACAGTTTCTGAAAAACTGATTACATTCCATGTATTTTAAAGGAAGTAAAACTCTGAAAGTGTTTCCATTTCCATGAACTTTGAAAAAAATGAAATTCCATAAAGACTGACAAAAATATTGCAGAGAAGCACTTAGAGTTTCTTAATTCCCTGGGTTAAGCCTCATTTTCCTCATTAGATTCTTCTTCCTGTTCTTGTTACGCTGCCTGTAATTGAATTGCAAACTCTTGTGAGTTCCTATTGAGTCTCAGAATATTAATTGGTGTTCTTGGAGACCACAGGGCTGAAATCAATGACTTGTCTAAGAATCTTCTCTTTCTTCTGCAACATGCTTCTAGCCCTTGAAATTGTGACAGAAAGAAGTTGGAAGGATAAAGAATGGATTTTAGAAAGCTCAGAAGAAAGCAGGCACATGAAAAGTCAACATTTACTGCTTCATATTAATGAATTTTTAATGCTTGAATTTGGGAATATTGTGGTAGGAGGTATATTCTTTAAAGTAACAAGTTACGCAGGAACAAAAAATACTAGTGGCACCTGGTTTAGGTGGTGTAATAAGTCAGGAATTTGAAGGGCCCAGAGAGTGGTAGTGAATGATGCCACTTTCAGTTGGCAGCCAGTCACTAGTGGTGTCCCCCAGGGATCAGTGTTGGACCTGATCCTGTTCAGTATCTTTATTGATGAACTGGACGAGGTGATTGAGTCCATCATCAGTAAGTTTGCAGATAACACCAACCAGGGAGCAGGTGTCGATCTGTTAGAGGGTAGAAGGGCTCTGCAGAGGGACCTTGACAGGCTGGACAGGTGGGCAGAGTCCAATGGCATGAGATTTAACACAGATAAGTGCCAGGTTCTACACACTGGCCACAACAACTCCATGCAGTGCTACAGGCTGGGGTCAGAGTGGCTGAAGAGCAGCCAGGTGGAAAGGGACCTGGGGGTACTGGTTGATAGTAGGCTGAACATGAGCCAGCAGTGTGCCCAAGGTGGCCAAGAAGGCCAATGGCATCCTGGCCTGTATCAGGAATAATGTGGCCAGCAGGAGCAGGGAGGTCATTGTGCACTTGTACTCAGCACTGGTTAGGCCACACCTTGAGTACTGTGTCCAGTTCTGGGGCCATCAGTTTAGGAAAGATGTTGAGTTGCTGGAACGTGTCCAGAGAAGAGCAACAAGGCTGGTGAGAGGTCTTGAGCACAAGCCCTATGAGGAGAGACTGAGGGAGCTGGGGTTGCTTAGCCTGGAGAGAAGGAAGCTCAGGGGCCACCTTATTTCTCTCTACCACTACCCAAAGGGAGGTTGTAGCCAGGTGGGGGTTGGTCTCTTTTCCCAGGGAACCAGCACCAGAAAAAGAGGACACAGTCTCAAGCTGTGCAAGGGGAAGTTAAGGCTTGATCTTAGAAAAAAATTCTTCACAGAGTGATTGCCCAGGGAGGTGGTGGCATCAGCATCCCTGGAGGTGTTCAAGAGGAGACTGGATGAGGCACTTAGTGCCGTGGTCTAGCTGATTAGTTAGGGTTGGGTGATCGGTTGGTCTTGGTGGTATTGGAGGTCTCTTCCAACCTGGTTGATTCCTGATGTGAAAACATGATGTTTAGGACACATATTCTGAAAAGAAGCTATGAAATCTTTAAAAACTAGGGCCTTGATTCTGTTTTCAGTATTGCTTATGGCTCTAATAAAGCCTTAGCGTTCCATGGTTTTGTTAGAGGATGGTGTGATTTGAATCCATCCCTTTAGGATTTCCAGATTGACAGGCTGTAATATGGCAGTGGGGCCAGTGGGCCAGGGATTTTATTTTTTGGTATTTTGTCTTGTACATATATTAGACCTCATTTTGAAGTTTTTACATACTTCTCATTCACTCAACATTCAGCACTGATTTCATACTGATTCCATAAGGTATTTGTAGTAAGGTCTTGCCTTGGTTTTGAGCCACAAGCTGCCCAGGGCAAAAGGACAGAAAATGTTATTCCTGCTTCCCAAGGAGTAAGATAAAAATGCTCCACAATGGTTGAATGTTCAAATGGATATTCTATTTACAAATATATACAAAAGGTATTCAGGTAGAAGGAATACATTCACAAGATAGGCTCACTCCTTCACCTGGGTCTGCCAGGCCAAAACCTTCCAGAAATCTCCACCCCCCTCAGCATCAGTAGGCCCAAGTACAGGCCAAACTGCCCCTACCTTCCCCCCCCCCCCCCCCCGGCTTATCACTGCTACACCAGGCCCAACTGCACAGCTGGAAATTCCCAGCCAGGCACAAAGCCATCTCTCCCCCAAACCCAAGGTACAGCACACACTCGTCCCGAAACGGAGAGAGAACAGTAAGAGCTGGCTTTGCTCCCAGCTAAATAGAGTAAGATAACAGAATTATGGGACTGAAATACCAAAAGGTTACAACTTCCAGTCCACTCCCTGGACCCACCTAGCCTCTGGAGGCTTGTACTCCATGGTTCTTAAAGGCATTAGCCGTAACCCATGGCAGGCCTGCAAGATTAAGCACACAGGCATCCGTCCCCTTGTTGTACTTCCCCTCAGCATTATGTTTCTGTACTCCTGACAGTTTTAAGGTAACATGCTTCCAAAGTTGTGATTAGCTGTAGACAGGAACCGTAGTTTAAAAACGGCAGTGCATCTTTTATGTTCACAATGAGCTATGATTTCTCCATTTTCTTCAGACAATTAGTTAAGTGGTCTATCAATATTGCTTTGATATATATTAACATTTGATGAGATTTTATTTTCCCCAGAGAAAATGCATGGTGTTTTAAAAACAGAGCAAAAGTAAACTATTTCCAAGGCTTATGGGTGTCTCAACCAGTAGGTGTGCCTGGCATGTTGTAAATGGGAAAAGTAGGAGGACTCCTTCATGTTATTAGTACATGCAGAAAGACAGGAAGTACTTAGGGAAGGTTTCCCTCTTGTTCTGAGTTCCAGGAAAGTTATTCAGCCAAACACATGAATCACAAAGCAGCCTAGAAGGGAATTTCCATGTAGCATGAAAAATAACAACTGCATTTTAAAGCCTAAGAAGTCAATTTGGTGCTTTTGTTCTGCTAATTTTTCAAGGAAAATAGCAAACCCAGGAATATTTGACAATGAAAAGTCTTAGTGCATGAAATGTGAAGTTTATATAAGAGACACCATCTTACTCATCATCTGTGCTATTTTAAGCCCTGCTTAGCATGGGGAGTTTCATTTTGTGATCTATTTGGACAGCAGCTGGTACATTAGAGCTTTACGTTAGCTGACATCTTTACAATCTAAAGGATGCTTAACATCATCCTGTAAAATCTAGTCTCATAGTTGTGCTCAGTCACTTATATTCCATCCTAGTATCTTGTCTTTTCTCACATATATTTTCTGTCCATTTCATGTTAAAAAAATGGTTAGTGTATCAACAGCATTGAAGTTAGTCCACAGTAATGTTTTGCTGTGATGTGATCAAAATACACATACACAGCATATGCCATAAAATGGATGTGCCATTTCAGTGACTGAAAAAGGCAATAAAAAGGAATCCATAGTAACATATGTTGGTGATAAATTCCAGTGACTTGCACAAATAACAGAAAAGAGAGTCTGTGTTAATTAATTATGTACAAAGACAAGCTACATACATGATTTAGATCTGCTTGAAAATATTTACATTGTGAAAGTAGGAAATGAATGCCAAGTTGCAACCTAATCCCAGATCTGGCAAATATTGAGTAGTTTGCCTATTGCCATGAAGTCCTAGGGCTTCTTCTACCACTTCATGCAAAAATGAAAGTCTTTTACATCTCTGTGGATTTGAAATCCCAGTCAGCTCTTAACAAATGACAGAACAGTCACAACAGAAGCTTAAAACACCTGTTCCTGAAGATGCTTGATAAAAAGGAAAAAATATGGGTACTACTACAGTAGGCATTGGACTCTTGTACACAGTGTGAAGTGGGGCTGCCTGTCCGGCCAGCTTCCAATGCTTTTCCCTAACTTCTCCCAACTTCATCCCTGGGCCTCACCAGCCCTTGAGCCCTGATGTAGTCATCTGACTTGCATGCTCAGGATTTATGTGCTGAAGTGTGTGAAGAGTGAGAACTGAAGCTGGAGGTAGCAGAATGTCATACTGGTGAGTTCAGGTGCTGTAAGGGTAATCTCACTCTTTTCTCAGCAAGATGTGGGTGGGAAAGCTACTTTGCACATTTTATTTCATGCATAAGTGAACTGGCATGCACTATGTTTTGTATGTTTAGCTGATCTTAGTCTTTGACATCTTAAGCACCAATGCCATATTAAATGGATTCTCACCAGGACTGCTACTACAGTCTCCTGGTTTCTAATCAGAGGGATTAACCATTAGTGGTAGCCAAGAGTTTCTGTGTCATGACTCTTAGTGTATTCACATGGTCATGCATGCTTCCATGCTGGACTTGCATACACCACTCACTTCTCCTGCAGTTGCCCAAAGAATCTGCAGCCCCAGAGTAATATAGACTGATTGATCTTGAAGAGAGATTGAAGTTCCAGCTTGCTTTTTGCTGTGTGTAGTATGTGCTTCTGAGGCTGCTAGTCACAGGAAGTAAAGTTTGCCATAAGGCTTGACCTTACTCTGCTGTAGTAAATTTGCATTGGAAGCAGAGCTACCACATCTGATACAGGTCCCACCCTTTCCACACCTACTTCAGTGACTTCAGAAATCTGATTATTAATTATGTGCATGTCATTGGGAGTGGCATAAATGTTACCTGTTGTTGTATATTGCACTCTTTTGATATCCATCTGCTATTTGTGCTTCCCTGTGTGGCCACAAACATGAAAATTAGGGCCTTTATAGAATGTATAGAAAGTATTTTTCTGTTCTTTGCAAGTTTTTCTTTTAACATCTGAAAAGAACACTAGTTCTCAAATAGCATGAAGAGCAGAAGATACTCCTCAACACTGTGGGATCAGAAAGATGATGAATGTGTCCTGCTATACTATTAATCTTAGACATAGCATAGACCTATCCATTCATCCACGAACATGTGTTTGGAGACAAGCAAAGGCAGGGACTAATATTCATACTGTCAAGTCAGTTATGTTCAAGTTTCTCAGAAGTATGATAATGCAGCTTGAGCATGGATTTAGTCAGAATGAGTAGAGGGAGTAGGACAAAAAAGTGTTCATCATTACCAGATAATGAACGGGCTGGGGGACTGCCTCACAGGCCCATGGCAGTGCGGGTGGTAGAGGCTAAGCAGAGAGCTATGGCTTGCTCTGACTGCAACAGATTTCTCAAGAATATGTTAATCAACACAATTTAATAAACTAACAAACCCTGCCATTTTTTAAATAAAAAATTGCTAGCAATCAGTTGCACTTCTTGTCCATTATTACTTAATTGATTTTCACATAAAGTCAATTAAATTTAAGATAATTTGTTTATTGATTTACCAGGTTTATTTTTTCTGCCATTATTTGCTTGCTTTGATGTGTAGGAAGTTGTCTGTATTTTAAAAGTTTGTATCATCCTTAGGTGTCTTCTGGATCAATGTATGGACCAGAGATTGAGAGGTAATGCATGAGGTTACAAGGAGTCTTAAACTCTCCATGACAGACAAACTTGCAACACCTAACAAAGTAAAACTGTATTCAATGGTTCTTCACATGGTCCTCCTGCAGGCTGTCTTGATCAGAGAGCTGAACCAAGACTCTATGTCAAAGTTGGCATGATACATAGACCTCTTTTCTTTCTATGAAAAGAAATTCTATGCTAGAAGTCATCTCTGACTTTTTGGTATGTGTTTTTCTACTGTCATTTTAGACCTCATCTTTCAATTAATTCAAACTCCAAGTTGGAAGTGGCAGCTTGGGGTGGCCAATTATTTTGGGTTTGCCCCCATAATCCTTATGTTGCATCATACTTAATTATGTTGATGGCATAAAGTAGTGTACAGTTTTTACTATATACTTATTTTAATTTTGTCTTGGAAAATGCTAAGCCTGTAATAAATAAGACTTATGTAATTCCTAGTATAATTTTACTTAAATATAGTATAAGCATTAATAGTACAGTTTTATCAAATCTACAGAGTTTAGGGACCCTGTTTTTGACTGTTCTCTAATGTATTATTTATGTTTTATTATCAGCTATTGGTTACATGACTCCAAAACCTATTAAAAATAGAGCAGTTATATTGCATGTATAAAAGACAAGAATGAGAGAATTGGTGAAGGGGGTATAAATATATTCATTACAGCATGCACTTTGCTGAATACTGAATTGAATGTCTGCTTATTAGAAGTCTGATCTACATATCATTAAGTCAATTGAAAGCCTCCTCTAAGTGATGTTTGGTAAAAGAAATATTCTTCTGTGTTTCTTTCAGGCTTTTATGTTTTGGGAACTGGATGCAAAGCTGTTCAGACTAAACACAGCATCTGTAAGTGTGCAAATGAAGTTCTTAGTGAGTAATAAAATGCAGTCCACAAAAAGAGCAGAAAGACTGCCACTGTTCCTAGCTTGTGTCCTGGTCATAACTCAGCTCAGGGCATCTGAGCCCTGGCAGCATAGGAACACGTTCCAATTTTAAATATCTCACCTAGCTTGGAGATAAGCTTGGCTTTCTTGAAGTCAGGAGGGGACCTAGAAGAGAGTTCTGATTCTGTGAAAAGAAGTAAGGCAAAGAGAGGGGTCTGACCAACTAGTTTATCTAATGATGCTAATTGGAAGAGTATCTGTTTGATTAGGCTGACACATTTTGGCTCTTTTGAGTCATCACACATCTGTGTAATATAAATAATATGCACATATATTGCGGTTTTCCCACTGTCTATATTCATAATTTTACTTTCCAAGCAGATGTAGTTTGTTGAGTTGTAGTACCCAGAAGATTTTTCTTCTGCTTTTCCTTTATTGCAGCAAGGGATATACGTTTTCTTCCTAAAGATGTCTTTTATTGAGCATGACAATGTTTAAGGACTGTAATTGTGGCTAGTTAAACAATGTTTTGTGGGTTTGGGCTGTCACAGAGAAGGCAGTTAAATACACTGAAGCCTTATTATAAAGCATAGTTATTTTGGTCAATCAGTCATCAGCTGAGTGATTGCCTGTCTTGGGTATTTCTCTGTGTGTTAAATTTGGGGATTTCTCCAAATCACGAGGAAACATTCTTGATGATGCTTAGTACAGGCTAACTCAGATGTCACTGGCCATTTGTTGCATAATCTGCATAGCTACAATCTGAGCGTAAGAAAATCCTTCTTCAGTGTGGCCTTTTTTAGACTTTTCATGCATATTACTGTTCCTATTCAACTAGTAACTATTTTTGCCTCATTTTTTCTCTGCTTTTAAACTAGTTCAGATGCACTCAGTACTTTCTACACAAACCTTTAAAGGCATTCCCCTTTGTTTTCAGTGAGAAGCCATAGTAAATGCTGAATGCTTTTAAGCATTCAGAAGGCTTTGCCGTCTTTGCTTTACGTGCTGTTAATGCAATTGGTACAGATTCAGATAGCTTTCATGCGTAGCAAATTCATCATATATCTATTTTCTGTCTCTCAGCACCTCTGTTAGTTTGATGTTGGGCTCTGACTAGCTCTTTATATTTCCATGGTTACAAGTAGTCGCAAGGGTTCTGTTAACCCCCAAAGACAGAGTGATTGTGTCTCTCTTTTTTTTTCCCTCTTTTTTTTTGCTATAAGAAGCATAACATTAACAAATTAGACTATATATAGATAGATATATATGACAATATTATTTTTAACATTGCAATAGGAACTTTTAAAGTTAATTTTCATTCACTCAAATAGTGTTTGAGCCTTTGCCACCACTATAACTATGCCACACTTTCATGAAGGTGAGTTTCTGTTCAGAAGCTTGGAGGATTTTAATTTCTTTCCCTCCCAGTTTTGATTGAAATTTGCAATTGATTTTGAAGGCAGTGGATTTAGAACAAACAGTGCAGGTTCAGACCTATCCTATAATTAAATAATCACCAGTGAGCATTAACTATTAGTATGTGCACTGTTGTTTGTTTTTAAAGATAGAAAACATGGAGGTAAGAAGCACACTGACTTGCTGGAGAACACAGATGTGGACAGATCCAAACTAGACTAAAAATTTCAGATGTGAAAATGCTATATTTCTTTCTAACAAAAGATTGACAGGAAGCCCTTTCTGACTTTCATATCTCATCAAAGCCTAGATTCTTCCCAGTACATTAAGTGCAGAGAGGTGTGTGTTCTGGAAGTGAGTAAGAGATCTTACAGACTCTTAACAAAAGAAGGTAGCTGGAGGAGCAGTTGTTTTGTGAGGGACTTTCTTTAGGTAAGATTAAAGCAGTAGTAAGTTTGAGGATTTTTATAAAGAACAGGCTTATGTAGCTGTGATTTGTTACAGTCTCTTGTGATGAAGAGCTCTGACTCAGGAAGATTCTGGATCTTCCCTGGACAGGTCAGTGAGTAACTGAGGGCAGAGGGATAACAGGGAGTGAGAAAAGAAAACTGGAGCAAAGTCTGCAGTAGGAAGATAAAATTTTGTGTACAGTTTTATACAGTGAAGGAAGTATGAAAGTGCCCCTGCTAAGTAGTGGAACAAAACTCTACCCAGGGAAAGAGATGGAGACTCTCTGTCATCACACATACAGAATTGTTGCATCAATGCATACAGCAGAAGCACTAGCATCTTCCTAATTGAAGTGGAGAAAACTCTTCCTTTTCCCTTTCTTTTTACAAGTTTTCTTTTAGCTGGAGATAGTAAAATTACAGAGTCATTAAATCAGTAGCAGCATAAGGTGCTTCTATGGTAAAAAGAAGTAGTAACTTTGTAAACTAGTTGTTTAAATAGTTTGGCCATGGGAGAAAAGTATATTAATGGGGGAAATGGACCAAAAAACATATGCTGTTTGTTAATCTGAAAGACAGACAATAGTAATGACACAACATTCTTCATCCTCAAAGTGTACTATGCACACTAATGAATGTTCAGAATCTCAGTGAAGTACACGGGCACAGTATGTTCATATATAATCTATGAGAAATTATAAATGTTTCATTATCCAAGGTACCTAAACAGTTCTGAGCAGAAACAGAGCCCAAGTACGCATATAAATAATTCCTGAAAAATGGAACAATAAAACTCTAATGTGTTATCTGTGCTGCCTACTCTCCACTGGTCAAGAGTTTAACTGTTACTTACTTCACATGTTAGATGGTCAGAGAATGTGTGTGTGTGTGTTTGATGGTTTAGGTGGCAAGGATGGTTTCTTACATGTGGAACAATAATAATTATGTTTAGCAAATTTTAAGACCATACTTCCAATCTGATGGTCAGTTCAGGTGTGAGCCCAGGGAGTAGGATTTGTGAATCTGACTAAATTGTGGCAGGATGCCACAAGTACCACCAAGCATCTGGAAGGGAGCATAATAATGGAAAAGTTTGCTGACATGAATTTCTATAGCCTGGTTCAGATCCACCTGTGACTTTCCAGCAAGGTCTGCTGAATGCTGAACTGGGTTACACGAAATCTATGGACCTTAGGATTTTCCCTCTGCCAGGTTCAAAGTTCTGACAGTTGTAGATGTATTAGCTTGCTCCCAAGAAATGTTTGGGTGTCTTTAAAAACAAGAGTTACATGTCTATAAGTTGGTGGCTACTACTACCTTCATCGTGCAGTTTTATTCTTTCTAGAGTTTTAAAAAGAAACATTAGATTCAGAGGAAAAAAAACTATTTAGCAAGTATAAAATAAAGCATTATTGAAGATCTTTCTACAAATAAACCAACAGCAAAACCAGAACTGCAGTTTACTTTTGCTTCATAAAGATATGATTGAAAGATCCCTTTCTAACCATAAACTCTGAATTAATGTTAGATCAGAAACCAGAGACGTGATCGTAAACCAGTTTAGTGTCCTGTAACCTCCAGCAAATCACCCTGTGGTTATGCTGCTGGATTTGGATTCTCTGGGTTTGCAATATCTCTTGCATGTGTCGAATAGACCAGGAGGGGGCAGACCTGCCTAAGTGTAGTCACTTGGATGTGACGTTCAGACTTCTGTCCTGTGTTGAATGAAAATGAATTGAAAGCTGATCTATGAAAAAAGATTTCGTGATGACCATAGTTAATGTTTACCCCAAATCAATTGCTCAGATATTCGGAAACTACTTATATGTATTTTCTACACGTTTTTTTCCTTGCTGGATACTGTCAAATGAGCAATTCAGAAGGAAATGCTTTCTGGGCATCAGTAGTGCTGCTATCTCAGGCATTTAACTGGATTATTTAGTGTACAGTTGAAGCAGAATTGTCATTTTCACTATTGAAGGTCACTGTAAATCTAGTTTATTTTTGCTTAATTTGTGTTGCTTCAAGCTGTAGTCTGGTCTCTCTTACAGTTTCTAGAGCAGTTAGTTTGATAGGGGGTTTTGTCTGGTGTTTCTGTTTGGTTTTTTTTCCTTTTCAAATTTAGAGTAGAAGGTTTTAAACCAGAGTGCTTATTGCGAATATATAATAAAATGTTAGCCACATCAACTATAAAGGAGATTAAAATCAGTATTTCTCTTGGAAACTTTAATGGAACAAAATGCAACAGTTATTTTTGTTTTCTATAGATAACCTAATTTAAAGAGCATTAATTTAAAACAATCAGTGCAATTCGTGTAAACTAAGCTGTTGATACAGCATTGGGTGCTTTTTCCTTTCCAGAACAATGGCTGAGCTTTTTCCCAAACACTTTGCAGTTTGAGTAAATAGGAGGTATAACAGTCACAAGGCAGGTCTTGAGGTGAAGGGAAATGAGCAGATGAAGGAAACTGAGGACACAGTGAGATTCACTGTTTGCTTTGATACAGTTTTTTCTTTATTGTCAAAGGCTCTTTCTAGCAATAGCTTTTCTGCTGGGAATTAGACTGAAACATATAATCACAGAATCCTAAAATTTTTGCTCAAATAAGAATTATTCATTCTAATGGTAAGTAGCTTCTGCTGTGTTAGCCCTTGTTTTATAAGGAAGCTGCAAGTATTGTTTTTGAGCCTTTTGGTGACTCTAAAAAATGGCAGGAGTGCTTAAGTTCTTGAATTCTACAGTGTAGCATAGTTAGCTGAATGTATTATCAAAATGAAATGGTTACAATGGTGTCATCATCTTCATAGTCTGGAGGTGGAGCAAGGAGAAGGATTCTGGAGATATTTCAGTCACTCAATAAAAGTGAAACAATCTTTTGGAGGCAAATAATACCAATATTATACTATGTTGCAGAAGTGCTTTTAGGACTTATAAGTTGTTAATATTGACCTCTGTCTAAACTAAGAAAGAATGGCTTGATTTTCATTTAAAATTGTGGATCAAGAAGTCAGTCTTTGATATATATTATGATCATATAGGGGCTGCCTATATGTCTCTTCATCTGCCTCTTCAGCAAGCTAGAAGAAAGTTTGGTCTACTAGAATCTCTGTTCCAAGGTGATGCCAGTTCAGATCTTTGTGTCTGGGCTTATCGGGCAAGTCTTGTGTCATCTGTCTGAGCAATTCTGACCACAGTGCTGTACCATCTACTAATTTGGAATGATATTACTGCTGTAATTCCTTGGTTACTTTTTTTAAATGAGCAATAAAAATATTGCTAGCATTATGACTTAGATGCCTCTAGTAGCAAATAAGTTGTTATGGGTCGTGTGACCTCTGTTCTCAAAATTCATTCGACAAAGTGATGTAGTTGTGTAGTATTTTGATACCAACCCCATTACAGTACATCTGTGTCTGTGATATGCAAACCCTGTACCTACCTCATCTGAAACTATTAGGATCCTTATTATATTGCAGGCACAGAATGCACATTTTCCCATAGAACCATGCACCAGCATCCATTTTAAGAGTGTTACTATGTGGGAGGACAAATATCAAGAATCTGAACTGAGTGTGAACTGATACAATTTGTGTTCCTGCATTTGCAAGCCAAACATTTTGAAAGGGCATCCTCCTTTGGTTCTTGGCATGTGAACTTGGCAACCCAAGCTTGACAATTGCTATGCCCACATTCATTTTCACTTCAAATTACTTGAGTTAAAGCATCCAGCTAGAATTTTAAAATGCTTTTAATATCATCTCTTCTTTGGCAAATTCACCTGTCAAAACTTCAAACTTCCTGTTTAGCATTTGACAAGAAACTGGATTATGAAGGCTGAAATTGTACTGTACTAAAATCTGTATAGAGGAATCCAAATAAATATAGCACGTTGGGCTAATTTTTAGTTGTTTGAAAAGCAAATAAACACTCATCAGTGTAAACTTGCTGGAGGCTGAGGCTGTAATTCTCTGAAAACACTATTTTAAGAATTGAATGTGTAAATTATTTAAAGCCTTTTCTTCTACAGACCTAGGACAGGGGGGTTTGATTGGTTTTGAGTTGTTTTGGGGATTTCGTTTTGTGTGTGTGTGTGTATTTGTTGCAAGTATCTTAACAGGTTTAGACATGAAGTGCACTATTAAACTTTTTGATGTAAAAATATTGCTAAAATTAGTATTATCAGTCCCCAAAAGTGAATGCTTTTTCCAGTCACATTCACTGAATGCTCTTAATACTGGAGTGTTATAGCTCCTCTTTTTTGTTTGTTTGATTGGGGTTTTTTTTGTGATGTATACTTGCATGAAAGAACATAAACAATACTGTAACTGGCAATTATGAAGGCAGATTTCCCTCCCCCCAGATAAAATCATGGTTTATTTTGCAAGTCACCTACACAGTGAAACAGTACATAAATGTACAAAAATGGTAGTTTCATGTAGAAAATTATTAATGATTTCTGCTCAGATTTATCTACTTTCAGAATCTGTTACTACTTGCATATGAGGTGCTACAAATTTCCTAAGTGACTATGGATTTTTTAATCAGTCTCATAACAGACGTGTTCAGTATTATCAGAATGATAGTAAGAAAGTGAGTAGAGCTGAGCAAAATTTTATTAAACCTAGAAAAATTGGTGTCTTTCTAGGAGCTTTGGCTTCTTCAGAGAAACGAGATCATTTCTGTTCTTACTGTACCTCATGTAGCCTCAGAATGATAAAAGTACTTTTTCATAACTACCTTCTCCTGTGTCTGAATCTCCAGAATTCAATGATAGCCACAAGTTCTCATTATTTCAGTGTAGATGGTCATGATTTGCATCCTGCTTGAGTAGTTTTTCTTTCTTTGTGAGAAAGCTACAAGATAGGAGTTTCTCTTTGCTTTGTAGTTTGTCTTCTCCAGTCCGACTATAATTGTAGTAGCATAAGGAAGTAAAGATACCCCTATGTAAATATTTCTTTTGTTCATGACTTCTAATTGAAAATGTTCTTCTAATATAAATTGTTAATGAATGAATAATGTCTGAAGCCATGAACACTTATGGTTGGTGTATTCAATTTACTTTCACCTGTAATCTGGTGTGTTGTATATTACCTGTTTGGAATTTTAAAACCTTAAGAACTGCCTCAAGCATTTCCTCTCATGATCATCTCTGCCAGATAAACTGCCATATAACCTAATGAACTTCAGAGAAAGTAGCTTGTTGAAACTCCTTTTCTTTCACAGTTACCAAAATTTGTACTACAGTCCCCATCAGGGTAAAAACTTATTAGCCACTATCAATGCCTTAGACAATTTTCAGCCACTGATTCATGGAAAGGCTTCTTGAATGAATGGAAATTGCAGGGTCTATTCTCAAATACAGTGATTTGGCTGTATACTGCATTTGGTCACTTTTCAAGTGTTGATTTAAAAATGTGAACAACAGACAGTAGCTGAGTTAGTCCTTTATCACATGAAAATGTTTATTATTTTCTTCTTTTGGATGATGAGTGTGTTTCTGTAATAGCACTCTTGAAAACAAGTAGATGTTGTACTGCTAGAGACCAGTACACTTTTTAGCATTTTCACCCTGTTCAGGAATGATCAGAATTCTACTTGCATACTTCTGTTATTTCTAAAAACAATAATTTGTTTCCTTGGGGCTGTATAACATATTTGTTTAATTCCATATACAAAGAGTAGATGTCTACTGTATCTTGAGAAGTTCTCAGAGCTTTTTCTCTGGCTAGCTGCCTTTTACCTGAGTTCAATTTCTAAAGCTGTGGAATCTATGCACTTTATGGAATCTATCTACTTTATACTTGGCTTCAAGTCTTACATTTTATTTTTTCTTTTTGACATGAAGTGGGATATTATTTCCATTTTACATTTCATGGACATAACTTACCACTGCCTTTTAAAAGTCAAGAGGCTCACCTCCAACTTGTCAAGAGTTGCAAGGATAAAAATTTCCTGAGAGTTTAAACAAACTGCAGAATCCTTAGTTGCTTCACAACTTAATTTGCTGTCATCCTTTGTTCATGACTATTTGTAATTCTGCCTACTGAAATACCATCTCACACAATTTACAGTGAGTTGCACCTTCTCTTTGTTTGAAATCAGATGTTCTGCTTCCCAAGTTGGCATAATTTTCAGCTTGACATAATATTCATGGGGTCAATTTCTGGGTGGTTTCGCTGTTTTAAGGCATCTCTGTTTCCACATATGTTGAAAAAATACAAAACCTCTGTAGGGAAATTATACTGTCATGTTTGTTATGAAACACAAGGAAAGGATCATGCCCAGCTGACAGGAGAAGAGAATTCAGACCTTAAATATTCAATCTTGATAAAACTGCCCAGATTTTGCCATAATAATTATTTATATGTATTATGCTTGAAATAGATTCACATCTTCTTTTCCTCCTTGGTTTACTGTCTTCCCCCCTTTTCATTTTAACTTATTTGATCACTTACTAATATGGTTACTGAATTTTACTGTATCACATGAATATCACTGACATCACAATTAGATGTTCTGTTTAGCAAGCAGAACACCTGTGCAATATCTTCAGTTTTACAGTTCTTGAAGCATGTGATTATTAAGTCCACAATTCTAAAGACAAATGCAGGCTCTGCTGCTAGTCTGGAGTTTCTGATGTAGTTCTGTTTCATTAGAACTGGTACTGTTTTAGGTGACTTCTATGATAAATTTGTCTCAGGCTAACAGTCGTAAAAATGAGAGCAGCACACATCTGCTGTTCTGCCCTGTGAACAGCATAGTGCCCACTGCAGAGTCATCTGTGTCAAAACTCCCCTCTGCCCTGCCTGTAACTTGCCCAAAACTTTGGTCAGTAATGTGCTTGGAAGCTTTGCAGCATGCTTTGCTACATTCTCAGGTTATATAAGCACACAAGCCTGAAGTTACAAAGCACTGCGTGACTTGTGCCTCAATTCCAAATGTACTTGTTGCAATCAAAGGGCCCTTTCTCTTTTCCCGTTTTTGTAAGTTGAGAGAAGTTGCTAGGTCTTTCCAGGTATCAGTCATGGCTCTGTGCCACCACATCATTATGCAAATGGAGGGCTTAGAGCAATCTTGATAAATGGTATGTTCATGTAAATAGTTAACAGCTGCATTTCCCCTTTGTTTTTCAGCAGTAACTCCCTTGTGAGCATCCCAGGTATGGCAGGTGTCTAGTGGATTCCCTGTAACTTTAAACACAGCTTTCTCTTAGTCAATTATATCCTCATTTTGATGATTTCTGACAATAAACTATTTCGGAACCCCTTTCCGAGTGGGTAGAGATACATGATGGTTTAAAAAGTGTTAGGCTATCATCTGTGCCAAAATGTTCTCTGGCAAACAACTAATTATGTCCACTGATAGAGTCTGACAAAAAATTTGCTTCAAGCCACAAGTCAGAGGCTTAACCATTGTTTGTGTCAAGTTACTTTACAGCTCGTGATTTCGATTAGTTGGGTGGGAATGTGGCTGTGAAGCAGTGCTCTTTGTTTGAGACACAGGCCCCTGGTTTAGCCAGCTTACAGACCCATACGTAAAATGGCCTCTTTGCTTTCACTTAACAGGATGCCGTTCACCTTTCTGCTCTGCTGAGCACCATTTCATGACTTCACAGCCCAGGAATTAAACCCAACACACAAAGCAGCTTTACCAGCGATTGTCTGCAGATTAAATTAAAAGCCTGTTCTCATACAGTGTATCTGAATTGTATCAGACCCACTTCTCAGTTTACACACTTGTTCCTGTCAGGAAGAGGCAGCCGCTGAAAAACGCTGCGGTCCTTGGGAGCTTGCCTCTCAGTGATTCGATGAAAGTACTGGGGATTTTGTGTGTTCAACACGATGTTAATTCTATTGTGTTTCAAAATGAAAAAAAAATAGCTTAGTCTGCCAGTGTAACAGCAATGTATTTCATTGATGTAGGTAGTGTCAGTAGCACTGATTTATGCCACAGGTTAGAAATTCCCACTGTTGCAACAGGGTTTAGTAATTTGAAAATTTGAATGTATGTGTGTTCAAAATTTGGAAGAGTGGTTATTTTTTAATTATTATTATTAGATGAATTGGCATAAAATAATCCTGGGTAGTTTAATTAGGTTGTTACCTTTTCCTTCACATTTGTGCAATTGCATTTTCATGCGGAGTATATAAAGCTAGTAATTTTAGGCGGAAAACACTTAAACATAACAAAACTAAAGACCCAGTCAGTTTCTGCTGAAGTGTATCTCTCTGTGTATTTCTTCTATTTTTGTTTGTGATTGTTTAGTGCATAACTGAATTGTGCAACTCTTTCAGAAATTCATGACTCAGAATGTGTTGCAGCCTGTTTTTGCTTAAAAAATTTATCTCGCCACTGACTGTCCAGTTGGTGTAGCTAATGAATAAGACTTTAGGGCTGATCATGTTTTTTAACATTGCAGAACCTCTGAGTTCTCATTAATAGTGTGCTTCATGGTGTCAAACATATCCCACCAATCTTTCAAAGACCACCACATTATCACATTACTCAATACTATCTTTGCATACTTTCTGTATCGATATTATAAGTGAAAAGCCAACTCAAAATTTTAATTCAGTGCTGTATTCCGTAAAGATGCAAAGAGGTGATGGACTTACCTTCCCTTTCCTTAATGCAGAGGAGTCTGGTGAAAACTTGACCCCAATTATAGAATCATAGGATTATTTCTGTTGGAAAAAAGTTCTAAAACCATTGAGTCCAACCACTATCTATAGATTTTTATAAATGCTCCTGAGCTGTGATGGTGTATCTATGAAAAATACCAAAGATCACTCCTTTCAAAAGAACAGTGCAGTTTTTAATGACCAGCTTTTGGAATGAGGTGATTTTGAACATCAAAGTTTTAATTCCTCCAAGTCTTAACATGTTCTTGTGAAACAGTTAATCGATCGGACAACACTGAGTCATTTTAGGAGTGGGTCAAGAATTAAGGTACTTTTTCTTTAATTGCACACTGCTTCCTCGTTCAAAAAGGAGATAGATTTTTGAAAATTAAATGCAGGTTACTTGTTTTCTCATAATATTTTACATTTAAAAGCCAAATAAAAAACCCAAACACACACCCCCACACAAAAACCCACCAAAAAAACCACAACAAAAATGGATTAAGCTTTTCTTAGTGCATAGAATATGGAACTTTATGTGCTAAAGGAAAAAAAAAATGTCTTAAAATTGATTGAAAAGCTTTCATACATAATCTCATGTAATAGCACTACAGAAAAGACTTATAGTAAATTAAGTGTTTAGTTTACTAGTGTGCAGGCATCTTCAGACCACTTTTCTTGCCTTTGTTTAAAGTGATACTTCTGAAGATAACTGGTGAGTAGGTGGGAACGCACGATCCTCTCTGAGGGCTACTGAACTTAAAATGTTTTGGCAGAAGAACTTTTATTCCAAAACCATGTCCAGTTTTTATGAAATAGCTCTGAAATGAGAGAATATTTATGTATTCTTTCCTGAACAAAGTGTCAAGGTCTGTCAGATCAGTATCAATACTCTTTAAGGTCATGGCTTTGTTAGAATTTGGAGGGGAATATTGCATTGTAATAGTGAAGGGCTATATCATCATAGTGAGGAAGGTATTTTTGTCAGCAACACAGGAAGGACTTCAAGAAAGAAAAGGAAAATATAAAGACTGTATTTCTACTAGGACTGTGATATCAAAGTTCTTAGGAAAAACCTGAGGATATATGTCTTGTGTCTGCAGAACCAGCTGTATAGACTCCTTCCAAAATATCACTTGTGTTTACTCAGCCTGCTTTTGCTACAGTTAGGAAGCTGAAAATATCAGCAGAAGGGGAACCCATGAGAACCATCTTGTTACCTTAAATGCCATGCTCCCAGGGCGGTACGTGCATGATCATACATGTTATTTCATGCTACACTTCATTTCATTGCCTTTTTTTTTAATTGCTAACATGATTGGTTTACTTCTAAACTACTCAGTCTCAGACTGATTCAGCCTTGGTTCTCCATTCACGTCACCAGAACTCTCACCCAAGACCTTATCACTTCATGTCTTGACACCTCTAGTAATCTTCATTCTAGTCTCAACAGATACTGGCTTGCAACATTTGTATCTTTTTAGATATTTTTCCTGGTGTTTTGTTGTTCCCTTGTTCCCTCCCTTGTACTGTAGGATTGTTTGCTTTTACTTTTTAGACCACACCTTGCCACTTCTTATACACTCCAGCTACTGACTGTATGGCATCTGCAGTGCCAGCCTGTATCATCCTTTTAAATGTCTCTAATAAGGATCTTTAAATTTGCCCCTATGCTATTCCATGCATAGTTTGTTGTTTGGGACCTCTAAATTCTACTTCAGTTTGATGACATAATAATAGTCCTAACGTATCATAATACCTGACAAAGTATGTGGGAATTCTTGTTTGCTACAAAATGAAGTTCTGGGACTAAATCTGACCCACACTAAAGTCAACATGACGCATAAAATGCATTCCAGTTGCACACCTTAAGTACAACTTATCCAAGACTGTTACTTGTATTAAAGCTCACCAGGAAAATGTTAATTGAATATCTCATGCATATCAGTCCATCTAATGTATTTTTCTTGACAGTAAGTTGATAGTGAAAATGCATTTGTTATTTTTTGTGTGCATTAAGATAAACAAGTAAGTTTTTTTCACATATGGTCATGGTCTTTTTCCTTATGCATGTCAGTGTGGTATAATCATCAAATTGCTATTTAGATATCTCAGGCTAACATTCCTCTGATATCCTCAAAACTACTTACTAACAGCTTAAAAATGACAGACACTCAAATTCTCTGAGTATTATCTATTCCTTTGGATACCAAGTTAGTTAAAAATTTTGCCATACATGATCAGCTCCTGTGCACCATGCCAAAATGCAGCCTGGCAGCTAAGCTCTTTAGGATTTTTACCCATAAGTGTTCAAATGTCTTCTTTCCTCCAGGTAGAGTTGTCTCCACTAGCATGATGGATGACAGGCTTTTGAGGCTGACATGCTATGTGCTTTCTTTGATCTGGTTGGGGTTTGCTCTGGGTTTTACTCCTGTGAGGAAAGTGTTGACTTGGCTCAGAATCTTGGTGCCAAGAGAAGATTTTAATTTCAAACAGGTCAATGAGGCATGGAGCTGGATATGATCCATCATTTATCTTCTATATTTTTTCTAATCACTAGCATGGGTAGATCCTTCACTTGGTGATCTCTTTGTAAGGTACTTTGCTTTGCCTAGGTGTTTTGTACAGGCCCTGGATGTCTGTCTCAGCCTGCTGATTTCCATTATGTAGTCAGACACTTACAATTAGGCACTGCAGTATTGACTGGACCAGTACTGAAACCCTTCTGTGCATTCTAGTGTAAATCTCTTCTGAAAATGAGAATTAGGATCATACTTACAAGGATCTAGAGGTGTCTATTGGTGAAGGTAGTCAATGGTATTTCCAAAGAAATATAGGCAGCTTACAGTTTTACACAGCTGGATAATTTCATAATATTCTAGGTCATTCTCCCTAGTTTCTATCTGCCTGTGAAACCCCAATTTTGTAAGTCAAAATATTTGGATGAAGAGCAAATGGAAGAGAAACTTATCTACAATTATCTACTTATGGATCAGAGTGGCTTTGAACTACTTCATTATGTGCTCATTAGTTCATGTTACAGTTGATACCAAGTTAATCCTATTAGTATTTAGTACATTACACAGCTTTGGAAGTGATAATATGGGAGGCTCCTGGAAGGAGGCATTTAGTAGCCTTAGATTGCTATGAAAGATTTCTTACATTCATTCCAAACTGGGAAAAGGAAACCATGGGCAAAGTCTCTTAGGGTCATGAAGATTACATTATTGCAGAAAACACCAGTATTTTTGTTATAAACAAATATACTGTAAGATACCACAAAAGGGTAATGTATTGAACTACTGTAAGTAAATTGCCCACACAGGGCAATGGAACTCTCGCCTCTAATCAATGGTAGCATGATTGTGAAATATCCAATTTTAATTGATTTAATTTGCAAATGCATAACAATATGTCAGTTATTTCTGACAATTCTAAATGTGAAAAGGCCTATAGGAAAATCATCTAAAATTTAAATATGTGGTTAAGTACTGGACCCAGAATTAGTGTAGTATTGTATGAAAAGTAGAAAGTACAGAAAAGATAGCACTAAAAAATGGTGGGACAGGGGCTGTCTATAAACATTCCCATGTCTGTAATCATTAATAAATGCAGTTTGTGAATAGTCCTCAAAGTTCTTAGTATATTCTAAGACTAAGCAAAACTGCATTAGGAAGTGTCCATGTGTAAATGTAGCATATTTAAAGAAATATTCCTTAATATTTGGAATCAAAACTCAGTTTGTAGACAACATGATGAATGCAAGAGGGGTATCATGGGAAATGGGCCTTTACTAAGTGTGATCACAGCAAAATAAAAATCCAATTAAGGTATTGACAAGATAAAGAAAGACCATCTGTGAGGGAATTTGCCACAGATACAATGGTAAGCTAATGTTTCAGATGAAGTGAGTGCTATACTATGCAGGGGATGAAGTAGAGAAGTTAGAAATCATTTTAGATTGAGGTTTTTCCAGGAATATGAACAAATGGGGTAAAAGCAGTGGAAAAAAGAATTTAAATACTTGCAAGTCAGTTAAACAAAAGGTCATAAACACATTCCTTCTTTCTAGATGGTGACATTGCATGCCATCCTCTTTCTGAAAATACATGAGCGTGTTGTGGAAAATGTCTCTCTTGTCCTGAGACATCTTACCTGATTTCTAAAAGCCAGCAGTGACCTTAATTTTGGCCCAGAGATTATAGTAGTGTGCATGAGTTTTATGAGAGGGAGCTTTTGATTGCTCAACTGAAGCTTGTTTTCCACTAATAAATTTGCTCCTGGTTGAGTTTGTACTAATAGAGAAAACTGAAGTCTTGTTAATTTTTTTGCAAGTAAGTTTTTGAGTTCTTGTAAATAAATTCCTTAATCAAGAGAAAAAGTTGTATAACTTCATAGAAAACTAACTAGGAAGCGAGTGCTTTGTGTGGTCCAGTTAAGGTTACTGTAGCTCTGGCTACACAAATGAGGCTGCTGAGAAAAACAGGCATTTGCTTAGAGATTAGCCTGGATTAGATGAAGGTAATAGTATGGTATTGTAGGTACTTTCTCAGCTGCTGGGTTTTGCCTGTGCAGATTGATGTTATGTAAACAAGAGTTTGATTTGTAGATTAAAAACTTCCAAAACTGTCCTGTTAGAAAGGTAGGAGATTTTTTCATTACAGTACATATCAAAGAATTCTGATCTTCTGCACTCTAGACCTGATTTATTCAATAGCCAGCTGCTCAATACCTAGCAAGTATGCTTTAAAGACAAAGCATTATTTAAATGCTATTTAAGGCCCTAAATAGTGGCGAATAGCATGCACAGAAATTTTTGGTTCTGTGTATTTTGCATGAGAAATTGTATTCAGCACAATCAGGACCAGTAAGACTCCTAAAATGTTATTTAGATCCTGTCTGTCTGGAGGTGATCAGGAAAATGAGGACCATGTGTGAAATTCTAAATCCCAGCTTTTATTTGCCTTATCTCCCCTTCTCTTCAATAAGCTTTACTAAAGATCTTTAACTGTTTAGCTCACACTAATATTGCATATTTCTATAGCAAAGGGCTTGCCTTGTTCTCTAATAAAGATGCAAAGGCTTAAAAAGAACATGTGGAAGGATCCTGTCATGAGATATAAAAAGATTAAATACATTGTACAGGGAACCTAGGTATGGTAGTAAACATTGAGATATGCATTTAATCACTTTGTATAAAATCAGCATGCTTTTGATAACACCTTTCTACTTTGTAATAATGTTAAGCCTGCGTATGTTTTTGTACGTCTGTGGTGGGAGTTTTATTTCAAGGGGGCTCTAAATATATCTCAGGTTTTGTAATTGGCTTCATTATTTTAGCTAAGATTTTTAGGTATAGTTAAATATTTTCCTATGACAATCAAAACTACAGGTGCCACCTGCAGTGGCAGGACTCATAACTAATCCAGTATTTGCTGGTAAAGTGAAAAAAATTTAGTATTTCTATAAAGAAAATACTGTACATAAGTAAAGTACTGTAAAGTAAATACTTTACAAAGTACTTTGTTGCCTCCATCTGCTCTTTCACCATCTTTTGTTTTTCCCCTTTTTTACTTTTCAATATACAGCCACATTCAGACCATAGCTACTTTTGATCCTGCCAGCTATTGTTCATGTTTATCATTTTGGGGAAAATTGTGTTAGACACAACAAGTGAGGTATATTTTTCAGTTTGGACAGAAGTTCTTAGGTGTTGAAGAGAAAATGGAAAGGATTTGATAACTGGTCCTATCAAAAGAGAAATCAAACTATAGGAACTACGTTTCTGGTCTGGTCTGTGTTATTTTAGCAGCCTGTCAGATTTCTTTGTGTTGGTCTCAAAGATACCTACTTGAAAATGTGGTGTCAGTAAGCCTACTGGCATTTTACAAGCAAAGATGATCCTTACCAATTTCAGATAATGCGCTTAAATCTGTAGTCTGAAAGAAAGACTTGGTTTTTAATAGTAATAATCCTTTAATTGACTGGGTGTGGAAACACCACAGGGCCTCTTCTGGCTTCCCTGGAGAGAGGCTTTCTGTGTTTAATCTGTTGCAGATGTTTAAAAAAAAATCTCTGTCACAAAGCTCAATAAGTTTTAAATCTTTTATTTGAATATTGTGAAGCAGTTTTGTTCAGTACATTTAATAATAGAAATGCACTTTATGCAATAGACAGTGAGATGGAATAAGAGTTTAACAGAAACTAGGATCAAGTTTTGTTCACTGGGAAAACCAATGATTTAGAACCAAATATAATGAAAATATAAATTATTTTGGAAAGAGGAGTAGAAGATAAGAATATAGGCTTCTTTGAACTAGTTTTGGTCATCCTGCAAATATATGCAACAAGTTTGTATTAAAATATTTACTAATAATACTGTTTGATGTGCTGTCTTTTTGAGCACCTTCAAGTACCTTAGGAATAACAAGCAACATCTTCTTGACACACAGCAGGTTGAACCAACAGAATAATACAGTTATCCTGGCTCTCAAGAGCAGGAAACATTGTATTAGCTCAGGAAATCTTATGCAATATCTGTGCAGTGTGTGATCATATTACAGTACATAAAAGTGTGCTGAATTGTACCTTATTTGGAATGAAGTGCATTGTAAGGTATCCATAGGTAGTGAAAGTATTCTTTGTAGTCCCAGAGTTTCAAAGTTGAATTTACTTGACAGCTGCTTATTTCAACTTCACAGCAAGTTTGTAGCAGGAGTGACTAGAGTTGATTTTAAAACTGAAAAGAAGTACTTTAAACACAGAAAAGGTTGTTGGTAAAATGGAAAAGGTACCATCAAAATTTTAATTTTAGTTACTTTTTGTAACTAAATTTCTGCATTTGTAACTAACTTCTGTATTGTAGAAAAAATTTCAAATACTGATTTCTCTTTCTGTTGAACTTTTCAAATATGTTTTAAATAAATAAAATAGAGTCATTTCTCTCAGTGTAAATCAAGAGGGAGTATGTATATTCAAAAGATCATACATTTGGTGCTCATTAAATTTCCCCTTCTTACTCCTTTTCACTGAGATTTTTTTTTCCTAAGCCTCACAACTCTGCATATTAATTTATTTGTGGTGTTTTTTCTTTTTTGGAATGCCCTAAAGTCCAACCTACTGTAGGTGGCTGACTACAACATTAAATTGTTAAATCGATAAAATACCTTCTAACAAGAGAAATCTTCAATACAAAGAATAATTTAAGCTTGTTTGCAGGTTTGGGGGTGGGGTTTTTTTGTGTGATATTTGATGATGTTTTGTCAAATACTATATATAATTTTCCTGTAACACTCCTTTTCAGGGATTAGAGTTTAACTGTTTAATGTTCCCTACCTGTTCAAGGTGCTTTTGCCAAGGTAAGATATTTTAAGAGAGAAGGTAATATGTTTTTAGCCTCAGTTTTATATACTATACCATTGGAACTGGAGAAGATTTTCATTCTGTAATAGATATGTGAGAGATTCACATATTTGAGAAGCTATTGATTCTCGAGGAATGTGCTAAGTTTACAAGTCTGTTCTGGGAAAAAGATACAATCACATCAAAGAAGTAACAGGAAAAATCTTGTATGAATGTTCTGTGCATCTTAATTCAATTTCAAGCAACACTGTTTCCTAGCTATCACTGAAGTTGATATTTGCAAAGTCTAACAGCTTGCCATGACAGAAAAATTTGATGTGAATAGTAGCTGTTCCCTTTCTGTGCTGCCTTAATGCAAGGATCTCAGAAGCCTAAGTGAACAGGACCTACTACTTTGGATGTTTTGCATTCCTATTGACTGATCTGGGGGAATTCTGTATAAATCAGCATTTTAATTAAATAGTTCAGGTAAATCTTTCTAATCTGAGCACAGATGGTTTAATATAGATATATATCTTGTGCATGTATTGTCAAATTAATCATAAATTTATTTTCTGAAAGTTGGAATTCTTCATGTTGAAACATGAACTTTTCTTTGCGTGCCAGAAAAGTGAATTTTTGGACTATGCTACCATTTGTAGCTGTTAGAGAAGCATAGTAACAGTGCAGACACATGCATGTTTATGAATGTACATACTGCTTTGAGGAAATGCCTGTATGAATTTCCAGTTGTTTGTGAAATACTTCTGCGATTGGTACTGTAGTTCTACCCTGGTTCCACCCTTTAAGTGCTTTGTTCTTTTGGTGTGTTTTATTCTTAAACGTGGGAACTTGAAATTATTAGCCAGGTCAGTAGTAAAACTCATTTTATTTTGCTGGATGTTTTGCTCTGTTAAAAGAGTAATATGGTAGCACAGATTCACTTCACAAGACACACCAGATGTACAAAAGGGTCTAGCTCAGCTATTGGATTGGTGTTTGTCAGTCTCAGGAAAAGGAAACAGAATGCACATGCCTAATAGGATAAGGCTGTCTCTTGTCTTATATGTCTCTCTACAAAGCATTACTTGTATTCTTTCCAATGTTCTACCTTTGTTTTGATTTGTCTTGTTTATGACCCCAGTGGTACTTTTGTATTTGGTCAATCAACACAGGGGATCTCCTTTTTCATTATGCATAGAACTTTGTCTTCCCCCTAGTTTAGTGAAGCATTGCTTCTCTAGAGCCTCAGTAGCTGTCCTTACTCCCATCAGCACTGAGCAATCACGACATCATCTCTGTATCCTTTACCTCCTTTACCACCTCTACACTATCAGTATCTGATGGTTTGTCTGTTGCTCAGGCTTTTCTGCTGACTAGTCTAATGCTTTTAGTCTTAGCTCTGCTGACTGAAATTCTGGTCAGCTGCCTTTTTAGGCCTTCAGCTCTAGGTTTCATCCCAGCTTCAAGCCTCAGTATAGCTCCTTCTTCGCATTAATGTTTCTGTGCCAGCTTGTATGTTCCTTTATCACCCAGTCCTTTACTTCCCACATTGCTCTCCCATTCATGGCTTGAGTCACAAGGCTCTGACACCTTTTCACTTGCTTTCCTGTTTGCATGTCTCATTTGATTCCTCTCCTGCTTCCTTCCTTTGGTGTTAACCTATTATCTGTCTATGTCCATCTGTCTTCCTATCAGCAGTATATTCTTGCTATTAGCCCCTTGACCATTGCCAATCAACCTCCTTTATTTCTTTCCTCTCTAAATAATTTTTGGCCAGTATGCCATATCCAACTGCCCTTTTGCTTTCCTTCTTACTTTTGTTGCTCGCACTGACTCACGTCTTTTCTTAATTTATGGACTTGAAAGGTGAGAAATTTGAAATCAATATGAAAATTAGTTGGGGGCAGCACATTGTTCATGGAACGTTGATATGATGTATTGTGTTTCCTTTCAGTCAACAATAAATGATGCACTGATGAGGGTAGAATAGAATAGAATAGAATAGAATAGAATAGAATAGAATAGAATAGAATAGACCAGACCAGACCAGGTTGGAAAAGACCTTCGAGATCATCAAGTCCAACCTATCACCCAACAGCATCTGGTCAACTAAACCATGGCACCAAGTACCTCATCCAGTCTCCTCTTAAACACCTCCAGGGATGGTGACTCCACCACCTCCCTGGGCAGCCTATTCCAATGGCCAATAACTCTTTCTGTGAAGAACGTCTTCCTAATATCTAGCCTAAACCTTCCCTGGTGTAGTTTGAGACTGTGTCCTCTTGTTCTGGTGCTGGTTGCCTGGGAGAAGAGACCAACTCCCACCTGGCTACAACCTCCCTTCAGGTAGTTGTAGAGAGCAATAAGGTCTCCCCGAGCTTCCTCTTCTCCAGGCTAATCAACCCCAGCTCCCTCAGCCTCTCCTTTGTTTCCCTTCTCTGGACACATTCCAGCAACTCAACATCTTTCCTAAACTAAGGTCCCCAGAACTGGACACAGTACTCAAGGTGTGGCCTAACCAGTGCTGAGTGCAGGCGCACAATGACTTCCCTGCTCCTGCTGGCCACGTTATTCCTGATACAGCCCAGGATGCTGTGGTGGCCTTCTTGGCCACCATGGGCACACTGCTGGCTCATGTTTAGCCTACTGTCAACCAGTACCCCCAGGTCCCTTTGCGCCTGGCCGCTCTCCAGGCACTCTGACCCCAGCCTGTAGCACTGCATGGGGTTGTTGTGGCCAATGTGTAGAACCTGGCACTTATCTGTGTTAAATCTCATGCCATTGGACTCTGCCTATCTGTCCAGCCTGTCATGGTCCCTCTGCAGAGCCCTTCTACCCTCTAACAGATCAACACCTGCTCCCTGCTTGGTGTTATCTGCAAACTTACTGATGATGGACTCAATCCCCTTGTCCAGGTCATCAATAAAGATATTGACAGGATGGGACCCAACACTGATCCCTGGGAGATACCACTAGTGACTATGCTTTGTATTACTCTAAAGCATGTATTTATATCATGCCTTACACAGCAGTGTGGCGCTCTGTGTGTTAGACACAGAAAAGTGAGTGAGACCTAGTTTGCATTCCTACATCTTGAGTAGGACACATCTGCTCTGATGTTTAATGACTTCTGTCATATACTTTATAGTTTGTAAATGTTTTCTAAGACATGAATCAATTACCTTTTAAAGAAGATATGAACAGATTACAGAATAGGTGTTGCTATGCATTCTTGACACACTGAGAAAGCTTGTCTAACCTGTAATACTGCTATGTGCTTCTCTAAATGGTAAGGCAAAATTCCTAATTCTGGTCATAAGTTTGCATTGTTTGAAGATATAGCACAGAAAGTAGTTCTACAAAGACCTACAAAAAGCCTCAATTTATGCTCTTGGATATAATTACTGCTATGCAGGCTATGCAATAAAAACAACAGATAGCTGGTATGTTGTGGCTTACTGGTATGCATATACCTCTTCCTGTGTTTTTGTGACTTAAGGCCTCATTCTAGGATAAGCTCTCCGTGAACCATTCCTTTTCATTGTGTGAATGTGTGGTAGCCCAGATTCTGCCTTAGAAAAAGCAACTTTTTTAAAGGTCCTTTGTCAATGTGGTTGATTTCAGATTAGTTTTCATGTAAAAGTTCTTTAACTGCCAGTGCTGCAAACATATTCTTGTTACTTGGAGTTAAGGTTGTGCAGCTTTCATTAGTGAAGGTGCATCAGACAGAATGTAGGTACCAGTCACAGAAATTGCTTCATGCCACTTGCAGAATTGGGACACTAATTAACAGTTCTGTAAATTATACACGAGACAAAGGAGCTGTATCGATAAGACCAAATGCACGGAAAGCAGCTGTCTGTGGTAGGAATGTACTATTTTTATAGAAACATTTCTCTGACTGTATTTCCATTTTAGTCTTATTAGTTTCATAAAGAATAACAAATTTTCCATTTTAAAATATGCATGACAGAAAATTAGTAGAGGTAGAAAGAACTTTAAAAAAGGAGGGCAGAAGAAAGGCAAAGCAGGGGTACAGCAACTCACTAGCACATGATTTTCTGTACACACAGCATGAGTCAATACCAACAGGGGCCTTAAGTCTTCTGCACCCCTCCACTCCTGGTAATTCCACTCCTTAAGTGTGTTGTCAGCAGCAATTAAAATGACATTTTCCTATTGAAGAAGAGGAAAGAAAAGTCTGCTGGGCTTTACTCAGAGCCACATTAAAAGGAGAGCTTGCTTCCTCATGGCATTACTTGTCACTGTCTAAGCATGTTATTCTTAGTGTACACTAAATTGTTTGCTTTCTATGTGTCATGGCTCTGGAGCATGGGAAATAATACAAAAACTGGTATTACAATCTTAATGTATGAGAAGAGTTTATTAGCTGACTTGGAAGAGATTTCTTTTTCCAGCAGAAAAGCATCACTCCTTGGTCTATTAAACATGAGAAAAATAAGATCACAGTCAAGAGAAAGAAAAGAGGGTCACAGTTTATTTTCTCACAGGTTTGTAATAGGTGGTGTAGCTTAGCTGCTGGCATTTCCTTAGATCAGTGTATTTCAGCAGAAGCTTTTGTTCCTCATGTAGACTGTGCCATATGGGATCCCTACTACTGTGACACTGGAAAACACCCGTAAGTCTTATGGATCAGCAGACTATTGACACATCTCATTCTATACATGTCAGTCAGATCAGAAATCAAGAATAGTATTTTCTCAAATATTTACAGACTGTTGTAATGCCCATGTGAAACAACATCAGTGATGTAAACAGTAGGTCTGTTTGAAACATCACAGCTAGTTAGAGAAGGACCCCTGTACATCTCTGTCTGCCAAAGAGGAGAATGTGTTTTTTAACTGGCATTTCTTATTAATATTGTAGGCAGCAAACCTTGCAGATAGGACATGAAACGAGAGTAGGACTCATGGTCTGATCCTGACTGATGATGTTTTGTGCAGCCCTGGGAAATGGCCTAAGCGTGGCCTACATGCTCCTTATGTTATCAGGACTATTTTATACTATTTTGTCATTTTCTGATGGGAAAAAAAAAAAAAAGGCTAAATGTCTTTATTTACAACACGCTGTGATGAAAAGCTACCTATGAACTAAAATAATGAACGTTTTTGTAGAAAAATTCAACTGTATCTTTGAAACTTTCAATTAAAGTGAGCCTCACTTACCATAAAGAAGGGGATGTTGATGATATTCCTGCTTATCCTTTAGTTCCCATCATAATTACCAACAAAGCTGTGATCCTAAGCCTGCTTTTACAGTCAGTATCATTGTGCTGTGTGACCTACAAGAGATCTGTCCACTGCCTTCTACATGTACTCTCCAACAGCCATTGTAACAGTTGTTCTTTCCTCTAGCAGCAATGCTTTCCCACAGAAATTTGCAGAGAGCAAAGAATTGCTTTACACTAGGTTAGTATTTAGACTGCAGTTCAAGGCTTTTGAGATTCTTCATCTAGCATTGATGGTATCTCTTTGTAGCTCATTAAGCTCTGTATCCCAAATGAAAGATGCCGAAGGAGTTGTCTATGAAGCAAATGCACGCTTGATTCTTGCCATGGTGTTACGGTGAACTTAATGCTGTGTGGTTATCTCGAATGATAACATTTGGCAGAAAAGAAAACTCTGGGGAGACAGTAGGGAGAGTTTAAAAAAAAAAAAAAAGTCTTTTTAGTGTGAACTCATGTCACCCTTCTTTTTGTAACTTATTGTCTGTTGATGAATTTTAAAGAAGCCCTTAAGGATTTGGCACAGAATAAAAGCATTTAGTGAGCTTCTTAAGTCAGACTATCCCTTCACCCTCCTGCACACTCAAACCTGGTTTGTGTTGCTTGTTTTTCTCTCAGCTGGACTGAAGAAGGAACTTGCATAAAGAAGAGGAAACTGGAAATGGTTGACATCATTCTGAAAGTCATGTTTTCTGACACTCTGATTTAGGCTAATTCTGTAAAACTCTCTCCACCTGTTATAGGTAACCTGTTTTGTAACTGGTGCTACAGGCACCTTAAGCGATTAGTACCTCATACAGACTGATCTTCAGAACCCATCAGTTTGTTCTGGCAGAATTATATGTACTTATGATGAGTAGGACAAGGGCTGGATTTAACTACTAGTTTCAGCATTGCTGAATTTTGCTTTTCAAACTGACAGTGCTTTGCCACTTAATAAGCACATAACCTGTACAAGTGGTACAGCTATTTGAACATCAGAAGTTGATTTATATCATTAACTTATAGGAGAAATTTTTGCCTCTATTTTTCACCCATGTTTTAAATTCTGATATAGTAAAGACTGTTTCCCTTTAGTACATAATCCTGCAAGTACCTAAGACCTGCCTGATTTGCTTTCACAGTGCCTTTCCACTGCCAATAATTTTACTGTTGCTTATGACCCATTTTTATCAGAAAACCTGCTGTAAGAGATACTCACTAACCCTTTAACAACCACAGCAGATTTACAGACTCTGTAGTTCTGGCAGTGGTATCAATACATTTTCATGGTTGTGCTATACATTCAATCTTGACAGCTGCCTTTGGTAAGTCTGGCATAGAGCATTATGTTATTAGACAGGGATAAGAATACCTGGAGCAGAAAGGCTAAATAAGAAGTGTGATTTCTGCTTAGAATGGGAACTTCTCACTGTACAGACTTCAATGCTATTGTTACCAAAGACTTCTTGTCTTTAGTGCAGACGATCCATTCACCAGACAACTCAGTAGCGCCTTTTCTGCTGTTCTTTCCAATGTTCCCACTTCTGGGCCCTTATGACTCCCTGGCAGAGGTCAGGGAAAGCCCCTCACCTGCTCTAATGAGATACTTAATGTAAAGCAGGTGGGCACACTTTAGCCTGAGTGGAGAGGTGGGCTGGTGTTTTTCAGCGTAGTGGCTGATCATCTCTCTTTGCTGTGTTAGAGATCTAGACACTTACTGGACTTTGCAGAGACAATATCGGAGCAGAGCTCAGCTCTTGAGGTAAGAAAGGACTGATTGTGTTTTTTTTTTTCTTTAGTTAGCAGATAAAGCATGCAGCTGGAAATAACTAAAACTGGTAGGATTTTAAAGTTTCTGAGTTGATAAGCAGACACTTTGTGTATCTTCAGTACATATATTCATCTCTTCAGGTTGTTTAATGTTCTCAGTTTGTTTGTCCTTGAGAAGACCTGAAAGTATTCAATATCTCTTGAAAGTGCTGAGGCATTGTAGAGGTTGTGCTTAATATCTTTGTTGGTGTATTTCACTTTGCTCTATTAAAATGGCCACCTTATTGCTATGGGCTGTGGCAGCTTAAGAACAAGTACAGACATGTTGGTGTGTTAACTGTTAATAGATAAATTGGTCTCTTCAAGTCTATCTGTATTAGATACTCTTTGGAATAATTACTTGTACTACAGTAAAATAAAGAATGGGCCAGAAAAGGAAACAGTTCTTGAGAGACATGTACTTGATCTGTAGCAGAGCTGTAATTGTTCATATAAATTCAGGTAAATTTTAGAACAAACTTGGCTTTGAAAACAGCACTGTGTTCTGGAGAGTTGACCTCACCTTTTACCACATCCACATAAAGCTCTCTGCTCCATTTTTTGCAATCTTTGGATTTAGAGATTGACTTACTGCCTGGAAGGCCTGATTTGCTGGTTTATTTGATCTTGTTGTAATGTAGTGCAGGGGTTATGCTGGTGGAAAAACTGCAGTGATGTGCCTGTGATTCAAGTCTAGGTTGTGAGCGCTGTAACTGGCATCTGGCTTTGTAGAAAGGGGAAAAAAAGGTTGAAATTCTGAATGCTGTCTGTGTTTGCCTTCATCTGACTGAAACAGTGGATGTGTTTTCATTCGTAATATTGCTCAAGGAGTAATAAGGTCCCAAAACTTCTTTCAAACACGGAAAGATTCCATTTCTGGGGAAATGTTTTTGGTAGTATTTGGTACAAGACCTGACTGATAGCAAAGCTCACCAAGTTACCAATGCTCTACTAATCCTTTTGGAACATGACAATTATAATTTTCAACATTATATAAGTATTGAGTATGTTCACAAGGGTTTATCATCTCTCCCTCTTTGTCTTCCCTGTTTGAGTAGGAGAGAAACAAGGAAAATTGCCATTAGCTACTGAGGAGGAGGAATAAAGTGGAATTTCAGCTCTTGATCTCGCAGCTGCTAGTAGCTAGGAGTGAAGCAAAGGTGGTGACTGTGGAGCTGGGCTGGTTTCTGTTTCCCAGGAAAGACAAACTATGTATTTAATGGGACACACATATTACATTTCCCCCTCTTCCTGAAGCACTTGAAACTGGAGAAGTCTCCAGAGTCTCTCCAATCTCTGACATTAAAAAAACCCAAAACCACGACAGGCCAAAGCAAGACCCCAATCCCATTTTCCTTGAATCTCTGGCCATCATGAATTTTATTAGATTTTGTTGTGTTGTGTTTTTTTTTTTTTTTTTGTTGTTGTTGTTGTTTGGCAGTTTGTTTGATTTATTTTATTAAGAGTCAGTAAAGCTGTAAAATTTTTCTTCTACTTCACATTTTACTTCTGATGGGATTTAACATGAAATTCTGGTTTGTTTTACCCTTTGATAGCTCGTCTCAGTGATTTATAAAAACTTTTACTGAGGCACCACCATCTTTGATGCTTTGTTAGGAAGCCAAATCCCTCCAGGTGGCTTAGACAGATGCTAGCACCTTGGCTACGCCCTAGTTTGTATACTGTTTTAATGGTTACTAATTACCTATTCAATGTCATTACCACGTTTCTGGTTTTGGCATGAAATTACAGAGCAAGTTACAACAGTCACACAAAGATCCCTGTGTATTCTGCCAACAGTAGAAAATAAGAATTGTTAGGATGCTTGCAAGGTATGTTGAGAAGTTGGTGTGTGTACTTAGCTTTTAGAACATGTGTTTATTTTGGACTTTCTGCATTCTCTATTATTTGTTCCATGACTGAAATTGAAGAACCTGAAAAATTACTTCTTTTTACATGCTAGAGAGCAGATCCACTTTGGAGAAACAGTATATTCCATATAGTTTGGGATCTGTCAGCAAACAAGATGAAATCTCTTTGGATGGTCTTCAGATATCTGTGCATTTTCAAAAGATGTAGTGCCGAATATTATTCTAAGATCAAAGTTATTAAGGTCAAAACTCCCCAGAACAGTCATTTATATTGCTAGAAAATATTCTGTTTAGTAAATTAATCTTAATTTACTGTGGAGAAAAATAATCCGTAGCAAGAAGAGTAAGGTTGTTGGGTTGTTTTTATTATTATTTTTGTTGTTGTTTATCTCCCCTGACTCTGCTGCACATGGCAGACCCTTTCATAACTGGAGTTTTAAAAACTATTAATTTCCTTTTTCATCCCTCTTTCTGAAAAGTTTCCTAGTGAATGTCTTGTGGAGGGAGATGATTTCAGCAGGTCTAATTGCTTTGGGAAGAGCACCATGCTAAAGCACATGCTTTTAGTTTTAGCACTGCCTCATTTGACACTACCCTGTGGGTATATGCCAATGCTGTACTGCACAGGGTAACCACACACGAAATGCCTTTCTTTGCAGGTTGGGTAGAACTTCAGATGTGATTAATTGTCTGTCTACAGCAGGAAGTTTTCCTGGCATAACTAAGATGATTAGTACTGTGATTTGTTTTGGGAGCATTGCTATGCTGATAACAGACCATTTTATAAAAATAAAATGCGATGGTGGAAACACCATGAGGGTTTTGGCTGACTTAGTTAAAAAGAATTTATAGTGAAAAGTCAACCAACCCCCTCTTTACTAAGATGTTATCTACATTAGAATACTGAAGTTTTACATTTAAATTGCTGTTTAGTTTTCAGGGATCTCTTCTACATGAAAGATGCAATTAATAATTTAAAAGCTATTGTCTGGGTGCATTGGAGGCACAAATCCTTGTGCTTGAATTTATTAATTCACAGTTCACATCTTGAAATGTAGCTTTTGCACGTATGCCATCTCATCTTTAATTCATTTGTCCTTCTTGGTTTAGTAAGGAACTGAGCCCACAATCTACACAGCAACATACAGATTCTGGATCACAGGACCCTTTCCCTTTACTGTGGCCAGTGGGGAGGAATATGCCTCAGTCAGCTCTCTTGGGGCTGGAGAAAGTTTTCCCATACAAAGATTATTTTTTAATGTGTTGCTTCTTATTTCTCTTTGGTGCTTTGCCTGAATTTTCCACTAAAAATAGTTCAAAGCTTGCAAAAACAGGGGAAGAGATTTTGTTTTACTACTACTGTCAGTATCTAACAGCATGTTTTACACTTGCAGGCCTGATTTGAGATGCTTCCTGCCATAAATTTGGGGTTGGGGAGTTTGTGTGGTGAGTGCAGATTAAGTTTGTTGCTCGTTCCCACAAGTGCATTGCTCTTTGCTTCCCCACCAGTTCTCTCCGTGTTTTCTGAGGCTGTCTTGTAAGCTGAACTAGTGTAATATTTATCCTCTGAAATGCAAACTGTGGTGGCCTGGAGGGAGGCAGGGGGACACCTTCAGTTAGAGACTGAAGTGCAAAAATATGCAAGAGACACCAGGGAGCTCTAAACTGGCTCTTCCACCTTCACAGAAGAGTGTGGACCTGTAACCTTGCCTGGGTAACTCAACCCTATGCCTTAATCATCACATTGCAGAGATTAATTTGGGTTGTTGTGTCCCCAGTGGTAATCCTGTGTGCATCATTGGTGTTTCTGGAAATGTGGCTCTTTTCTTTTTGCACAGGGAAAAAAATCAAAGCTACCTTATGGTTTTTTTACAATGAATTGTGGGGAAAGTGTGTCTCCTTGTAAGTTCTTTGGGGAAATGATGTGGGAGGTCAAGTAGCAACAATTAGCCTTAGGCTTTACAGTCCTTTTAAATATGAAAGGAAGAAAATTTTTTTATTTGTGGGTGAGAAAGGGCAGCAGCTAAGTAGGAGCCTGGGGTAACTACAGTGAAAGCATATCCTTAGGGGGTCAACATTTACAAGAACACAGCATGTTCCCTATTCAGCTTATTTTGGGACAGTATCTTCTCCTTTATGGACCGGCATTCACTATAGAGCTATATCAGACTAGAAAGTTAAAGGATTCTGAAATGTGAATACATGAAATTCAACTTGCAGGCTAAGTAATAGAGTACCCTGATTAAAACAAACAAACAAAACTTTCTTTTTTTCCTTTTTTATTGCCTCTCTTAGAATAAGGTTGACTGCTTCAAATCTTGTGGGTTTTAGTTATTGTTGAAGCAGTGTCCATTTCTTGGCTAAGATAAGGCCATGCAGACATGCTTAGAACGCTCCCTGGCTTTAATGAATGTATGAATTTAAAGTACCTGGAGCCGGTAAGCTGTTTGTTTTCCAGTTAAGGAAGCTGGCAAATGATGTTACAAATTTTTGGAAGAATTGTGGTTTTGCAGACAATGAAAGCAGTAGTTAGAGCAACACAATGTCAAGATAGTATGGCTGAGAACATAATTATGATCGGTTTTCTCTTGTATAACTGATAATTTATTTGAGGGTTTTGTATTACTTATATTTGCAGGATGATACAACAAACACACCTTCAGTCTGACATTTGCCAGATCAAAAAGGCTAATGAGATCTTGTATATTTCTTCTTTAAAGAAGCAGTTTCATGAGACAGCAGCTATAGGCACTGTACCATCCAGGCAAACAAAGCTTGCACAGAAACTGTCTGGTTTAGAATTAGCAGTTTGTAACACAAACTCTGAAAATCCAGTGGAGCATGTTTCAAATGTTGGCATGCTCTTGCTTTTGCTAATTGTGAGTTACAAGCGCTCTGAGAATTGAAATGAGACTTTAATTTAAAGATAATACACCTATTGAGTACTTTGTGTTGCTTTGATTATTACAGAAGAGAGGGATAAAGGTTCGTGTTTGCCTTCTATCCATACTTGTTCAATCAAGATAACAGATTCTGGCATTTTTATTCCCAAATCACATGATAAATAAGAGAAAGTCCTACTGTCTTTTAAGTTATATACTTGGAAAAAAAACCAAGAGGTGCTTTTCCATGGATATAAATGAATTTCATTTTTACTTGTGAAATTAGAATCCAAATATTAAAAACACATGGCTGAAAGTTATGGAAGACTTGTTATGTGCATGTAGAAACCCTGGAGGATAAGGGGCCAGGTATTTGGGGGTTTTAGGTTATAAGCTGGCAGGCAGGAGTCCATTTGGCTTTTGTTAATGGCTGTTTGGTTGAGGTGACTTTTTCTTTTTAAAAGAGTATTTATATATATATTTATAAACCTTCTGAGGCACTCAGATGAAATCAAAGGTCTAGGGCAGCACAGAGTAGCATAATACTAAAATTTTATTTTAATTGTAGTGTTTAGCTAATTTTGTCTGGTTTTCAGTTCATCGTGGAAGAGTAAGAGACAAATTAACTAGGTGCATTATCAAAACAGGAATGTGCAGACTTCTCTTTAACCCTTTTTGAATGTGAATTTGCAAAAATCTTATTTTGGCTACTCTAAGTCTGAGAAAGTTTCTGCTGAGAAACCACACAGATGAATCTTTAAGAAGATTACAATCTCCCTTTTATTATTTACTGCTAAGGTATTATTTCTTAAGAACTTGAAGCAGAGCAAAGCATGTCTGTCTAAATACCAAAACCTTATGTTATTACATCTTGTCCAGGCAAACCTTCCATCTACCAGCCTATTAAAATGTCCGCAGGAAGTGTTTTTGTAGAAAGTTAGTCACAGATCTGTGCTTGCTTACCCTGTTTTGATCATTCCATGTTGTAAAGTAGTTATGTTCCCAAGAAATGAAAAGCTAGGAATTCTGTATGCCTTCACCCTAACTAGCTGAAAACCTGCAGATTCTCTTGAGATTGGCACAATGCCTCTAGAAAATTCAACTTATAGCGAGGCTATCTGATTTTCATTAGTCGTTGCTGCTTTTGCAGTAATTTCTTATTGCTTAGAATGGAACAGACAGGTTCAGCCCTTGGAAGGTTTTTGAGTTTTGGTGGTTTGTTTTTGTTTAGTTTACTTGGTTTGGTTTGGTTTTAGCAGATTTCCATTTTATTTGCAAATGTTTGCATCACTATGCACTCTTAAAGATGCTATAATAGCAAACAATGATTAGTTTCACAGTTACATATGCTGTTGGCAAGGAGCCAGGACACTGCAGGTGGTGAGACATTGTGTCTATGTGGGTAGGCAAATGAAACAATCTTCTCCCATAAACCCAAGGGAACCTGAACTGACAGTGAAACTTCCCAAATATTCTTGGCCAACTAAAAAAAAAATTACACAGCAGTACAGGAGAAGAGAAGGCTATCACAGAATCACCAAGGTTGGAAGAGACCTCAAAGATCATCAAGTCCAACCTGTCACCACAGCCCCCATGACTAGACCATGGCACCAAGTGTCACGTCCAATCCCCTCTTGAACACCTCCAGGCATGGTGACTCCACCACCTCCCTGAGCAACCCATTCCAACGACTCTCTCAGCGAAGTACTTTCTCCTCACCTCGATCCTAAACTTCCCCTGGTGCAGCAGCTTGAGACTGTGTCCTCTTGTTCTGGTGCTGGTTGCTTGAGAGAAGAGACCAACTCCCTTCTGGCTACAATTAAAGCATAATATTACTGAAGTCACAGAAATTAAGGGAGGGATTTCTCAACTGCATGGTGATGGAAGTGCTAATTTTTTGTGGAAGCCTCTCCCAATGATTGTAAGATAGTTGGGCATCCTGCTGTCCAGGTAATTTGTGAAAGACAGAAAATGTAATCTCTTGTGTACAATTAGACAGGCATGAAGGTAAGATAACTGCTCCAGGGGAAAGCCACCACCAAAAACACCAAACCAACCAACACCCACCAAAATCCACAATCCCTGTCTTATTACAACATGATATGTCAGCTCTCAGAATAGATGGGAAGTTAATACATGTGAGCAATTTTCCTTCATGAAGGTCTTTCATAAACAAAGCACTTTCATGTAGCCTGTAGAAATGTATGTATTTATTTAGTCTTCTGTAATAAATACTACAAATTAAATTTGTTCTAGTTCCCTCTATCATTGTTTGTATCTCCTCACTGCTTCTTGGGAGTGGTACTTTCTATGTGAAGCTGAGTTCAGATCTCTTCCAATTTAGTACTGAAAGTTACTCTTTGAAGCTCTTGTTACGTTGGCCAAATGGCTCATGACTCTTGTGCACAGTGAAGTTGTTAAGAGTAGCAGTGATCAAGCTACAGCACAATCGCTCTCTACAA
Source organism: Picus viridis (assembly GCA_033816785.1). Classification (NCBI taxonomy): domain Eukaryota; kingdom Metazoa; phylum Chordata; class Aves; order Piciformes; family Picidae; genus Picus; species Picus viridis. The sequence continues at coordinate 11,260,577 of CM066584.1, read as the reverse complement.
CTACCTGAAGGGAGGTTGTAGCCCAGCAGAGGTTCTTCTCTCAGGCAGCCAGTACCAGAACAAGTGGACACAGTCTCAGGCTGTGCCAGGGCAGGTTTAGGCTGGATGTTAGGAAGAAGTTCTATACAGAGAGAGTGATTGCCCATTGGAATCGGCTACCCGTGGAGGTGGTGGAGTCACCTTCATTGGAGGTGTTCAGGAGGAGACTTGATGGGGTGCTTGGTTGCATGGTTTAGTTGTTGAGTGGGTTGGATTGGTTGATGGGTTGGACGTGATGATCTTGAAGGTCTCTTCCAATCTGGTGTATTGTATTATTGTATTGTATTTAACACAATTGCCCTATACCTGCCTATGCCAGCTCCCCAGTTTGCTGACACCTCTGTTGTCATATAGGTAGTATTTTCAAAAATATTCCAACTAAATATAGATATTAACTGAACAAATTTGCTTTCGTCTAACATCATTGAGACTTGATTACCCAGAAGATGGAAGAGTACCATTGTATCTGTTACATTAATCTAACTTAATTCTGGCATTAAGTTGTTAGCTAATTAAGTAGCTGTAGTGATTGGATCATGGGAGAAGGGGGCATAATCTTCATTAAAACACTGGAGAATGGCAAGGGGCAACTGGAGAGGCAAAGATCTTTTCAGCATCATCAGTGCTCTGGAGCCAAGAGAGGACAGAACAAGAGGACACAGTCTCAAGCTGCACCAGGGGAGGTTTAGGCTGGATATTAGGAAGAAGTTCTTCACAGAAAGAGTGATTGGCCATTGGAATGGGCTGCCCAGGGAGGTGGTAGAGTCACCATCCCTGGAGGTGTTTAAGAGGAGACTGGATGAGGTACTTGGTGCCATGGTTTAGTTGATCAGATGGTGTTGGGTGATAGGTTGGACTTGATGATCTTGAAGGTCTTTTCCAACCTGGTTAATTCTATTCTATTCTATTCTATTCTATTCTATTCTATTCTATTCTATTCTATTCTATTCTATTCTATTCTATTCTATATTCTATGTATTCTGATACTATAGGCTAGTCACACATGTGTAGTTCTTCTGAAACTAGGCAAGTGAGGCCTCTTGAGATACTAAGTTTATGGAGTCCCAAATAATCAGTATCTCAGAAACTGAAGTTCTGAGTTCTTCCATGGTGTACTCTTGATTAAAAAGGAAGATAGGTGACATTTGAGATCCTGACTTCATTAAGTGTTTCAGTGTGACTGTTTCTTACATTTAACAATTATTTCATATGTTAATAAGGCCTCTTCCAATCTAAAATTCTTAGTTTTCATATATGTAAAACTCAGTTTGTAGTTAATTTGATGTGTTCTCTGTCATGAAGTACCAACATTTACTTATCCCCCCCCTTATCAATACCTATGAAGCATACAACCAGAATGTAGACTATAATGCAGTAGTGCAAACTCCCAGCTCATACTACTTGTGTTTTAGCAGGGACAGGGTTAATACAAGACAGGAATGCTTTTTTCATTTTGAGGAATAAATAAAGGAAATAGTTGCATCTTAACAGGTGGTCAAGAGTATTCAGAAAGATTTGCAAGCTCCTGCAGCAATTAATCCACATCAAGAGAGGATTAACTTTGAAGTTTAAAATATCCTCCATGCCTGAGGAGGGACCAGTTTAAAGTGCACATGAATGGGGTAGATAGCTGATTTGTAAGAGTGGGATTTAATTTATGGATATGAAAGCTGCTTATTGACTTTACAGTTTGCACTTTTTGATCTTAGTGTTCTACAGTAAATCAGTAGCCTCGATGCATATGGAGTGAAAAACACCATAGATTATCTTAGGCTGGTATAGACCATAAGGAGTATAAATTACTTGCCTTGCTGTATTTATCGCCCAAGCCTCGAGTCTGACTTTTTTGAACAGGCCAACAGGAAACTTGAAAAAGTTACAATTTATTGCCTGTCATTCATAATTGTATTTTGGTTTAGATTGAAGAATAGGGGGGTTTGTTTGTTTGTTTGTTTTTAATTAAAAAAACCCAACAACGCACTTTGGGGAGGAGGGTGAGTATTTACAAGTGCAGTATCCTGCTCATTACAGAGCAGGAGCTGATATATGTGGTATTTCTTTCTTATGCTAACTTGAAACACAGCTAGGTTGCATATCCAGATCAAGAATTAGAATGTATTCTTGGAAAGCACAGAATGAAACCAGTGTAGTTATTTGAAAGGCAAGAAAATGTGTGTGTATGTAGCAGGTGGGCGGAGCTGAGGATGGGTCTGCTGCTCAGTGTATTCTGAAAACTGGACCCTCCTTTCTGTGCTTCAGTCTAGTTTTAGGATTAGAGAAGCAAGGTGTTCCAAGCAGAATCTGCAATGGAGAGTGGGGAGGCAGTCTTGGCTCAGTATGTTTGGAGCTAGACGAGCACTGTGCTCTGCTTTGGGATGAGGTTGGTGGGTTTCAGAGATGGAATTGTATTGAGTCTTTTCCAGTCCAGAGAGCTGATGGTGCAGTGTGCAGTTTAAGGGCTGATATTGCTGAAAATTATGTCATAGGAAAGAAAAATTTTCCCATTTGTGAAAGTCATTCTCTTACAGCAAGGCAAAATGGTTCATGCTTCTGGTAATATCCAAATTCATGCTTAGTTGTTATGGTTCTCATTTAAAAGATATTTTCTTTTCAAATCTGCCAGATAGGGTGAATTGAGTACTTCATGCAACTCCAGGATATTTTTTTCATGTCAACTGTTAATGTGTTGAGTGATATATCTTTATCACCTACTTAAGCCTGAGACTTATTTTTCATGTTATTTATTTTGGAAAAGCTACTTAAGTGCTCTTCTCACTAGTTTAAATAAAGGAGAACAACTTAGCATTTGTAATAATCAAACTGCCTGACTTTAGGGTGGAATAGCAATTCATTCAGCGCAAGCCAAACCCAGGAGACTTCACAAAAAGTCAGCATCACCATGCAGCAAGGAACTATGCCAATTCATGAATGCAAATCTTCTGAAAGATAATTCTGGAAAACTTGGCTTATATCATGTATTGGCCCTGGCTGCTTCAATTTTTCTGGCATGTTCTCAACTCTGACACTAGCTGATCATGATACTCAAAAGAAAAGTGTGGGGAGAAGTACTATCATCTCTGCACCACTGTTTTTATATACACGCACCTTCTATGTCATAGAGTAATATGCTGACAGATGGTACTTAGTCACCTGTTATGTCTGTTGATTATATGCTTTGATCTAAAATTTATTCTGCTGCTCTTGGCAGCTGAGCTGTGTCTTAATCCATTGATAAAACCTGCTTAATAAGCACTTACAAAGAGATTGACATCACCAGAAACAGTCTGTGTTGGTGAAATCATGACGTGATGCCCATAAACCCAAAAGAAGCCATGTATTCAAGGCTTCAAGCAAAAAGCTTTTATGAGAAATAACTAACAAAGCAGTTTTATTCTTGCTTCACATAGTGAAGTCTGATGCTTCTTTGAATTTCTTTCAAATGTATCAATGAGGAGAGGACAGTTCAAATAGCTACCCTCTTACAAGGAATATGTATCTTGCCATGCTAGAAATTTCCTTTTCAGTATGTTAAAGACTATTTGAAACTTTTTGATCTCCCTTAATTATGTGGGTAAATAAAATTTTGTTGTCATGCAACAGCTTTAAGAGCCATTACCTTCTCCTAGGGTGGCTTGCTCTGACTGTAAAGAGCTGACAGTTTGCCATGAGAAGTGCAAGGAGCTAAAACGGGCTTTTTTGGTTTGTTTTCCATGGGCTTTTTGTTTGGTTTTGTTGGGGTTTTCTGAAAAGGTAAAGCTTTCTGGGTTTTTAGTTTGAGGGACATGTTACTAATTAAATTCCTTTGGTGATGACAGTGTGACTAATAAGAAGTAGTTACAATCATCTTTATATATAAACCTTGGTAGGAGGGAGTTATAATTTTTTTATATCTTCAGGACTTTATTTCATTAGCATTTTAGCAAAATCAGGTCTTTTCTACTAATCTCCATGACCATCTCTGGCCAACTTGTACTGTTACCAAGCTTTCCTAACAGGGTCATACAATACAATTTTGCTTGCCATCAGCTGGCTGGCAAGTCCCTTCATCCAATTATCAAGGCATATTTTGTCAGCATGTAAGCAGTGTCTTCTGCCAGCTTTGGGAGCTTTCCAGTCATGGAGATCTGCAAAGCTGCAGTGAGGAAAAGGCTTTTGCTTAGCCCTCTCTTTACCTGGACAGCTTGCTTGATGTCCTGTGAAGGAGCATTGGAGAGAGCCTAGGTAATTTAAACTAAGTGGGTAAAACTAAATGGCATGATGCCACAAGAGATTGTCCCCATCATCCTCAAACAAAATAGTGAAAGCTGTTAGGTTCCCTCCAGGGAAGTTATGTTTGTTTTAATGCAAGAAATACAAATTAATGGAGACAATAATTGTGGCAGAGTTCTAGAATATTTCATTTTGAATCACACAGAGTGTTGGTGCTTAGATTTTCATTGAGTTGTGTTCAGGCTATGTCTTGTCTTTTAAACCAAAATGACAAGGAAGTTAGTATTTTGTTGCTCCCGTGGCTGCTTGCTTGAAAATAGAAGCTAAGTATATTTACAAATGTTGCCATACATGATGATGTAAGTGAAGCAAGTACCTAGGTTCCTGTATTTTTTTTTTTTTCCTGTGATGAAGCAGAATCTGTTAAAATTCCTGAGCAGATGTTAAAAAGGGGAGTTCAAATTAACTTCTTTTTTTAAAATATATTTAATATATACCTTTTTTCTTTTTTTTTTTTTCTGATTTGGCAGAGGGAAGGCTGATCTTAAAATATAGGCTACAAGACTATTAGTTAAACTGTAAAATTCTGAGAAGCGTGTTAAGGCATGACACCGTTGCAGAGTTAACAATCATTTTTTGCCTCATTGCCTCCAGAGACGCACTAAACAGGGAAGGAGAAGGGGCGTTAGGCAAGCAATTCAGAGCTTTTACTTAAATACAGATAGGATTTAAAAAACAAACACAGACAACCAAAAAAACCAAAACAAAACAAAAACAAACCACCCAAAGCAACAAAAAAGCTCAAAACACAACAATGCAACCCTTCAGAAACTCCCCAGCCCCTAGAAATCCGTAACAAGCAATGCTGTTCTTCATCAGTTATTTTTTCATGCCAGAGTTGGGGACATGTGAACTGTCAGACATACCATCTGTCACACAGCCATTTTGGTGTTTGGCTCTGCCAGAAATGTTTACACAACTAAGGGTACTCAAGAGGTGGATGAATGCTAGTGTGGAATTATGCTTACTTCAAACTTGCTTTTTTTTCTGGGACGAGAAAATGGAATTTGTATTCGTGTATTAGGAGAAAAGGTCATAGGTATTTTGTTTTAGGAAGATCTCAACTGAAGAAAGGGAAGTGACTTTGTAGGGTTTATGTTTTCTTCTTAGGAAGGCTTTCAGGATAAAAAGACACATGAGAGGAAAAAAACCCACAATTTAAATGTATACTTCATTTATGAGAACTAATTTTTTTAAATACCTGTTCATCCTCTCCATAGTAAATACTGCAAATGTCTATTGGTTTGAATATTATGGTATTTAAATTCTGGGTGATGAATGTATACACTTAAGTGGTATAAGCAAGTGAATATATTGGGGAAGCGTTTAATAGTTTCATTCAGTTGTTTGATTTGTTTTTCCTCCCCTTACTTTAATTGTGATACTTTCCTGCGGAATAATAGCCTAGAAGAGAGGGCTCGTTTGGTTTGTTTTGTCTTTTTTTGATTCCACATATATCCCCTCCCCTTCTGATGGTGCCTTTGCCAGTCTCTCAGCTATTTTCTGACTCCTTTCTGTTAAAAGCCTTTTCCCACTTTCACCCACACGCCTTCACCACCCACGTACACACCAGAAGCTTCAGTCATACTTGTCCTTGCTCCCATGTACAAGAAATGTTCAGTTACTACTTCCCCCTCTTCTTTCCCACAGATCTCCAAAAGCCTGGGAGTGCTTTCATTTACTGTTTTAAAACATCTCCCTGTTCACCATGTGACACTGCCCATGCCCACTCTGCTTCCTATTGCTCGCAGTGCTATGCTGAATTTTGCCACCCTTAGTTTAGGTTGCAAAGTTAAATTTCGTTTGTGTGAACACAAGTCAGTTCCAGGTGTAGCACAATGCAGGTCAGCTCAGCTTTGCTATTACTATGATTATGTATGTTAGTTTATGAAGCTAACATACTCGCTGACAAGCTGCCAATCAAGGCACCCCATTGAGCCAATCTTCAGTTCACAGATTTTCAGGACTTCATCTGAAGCCAGCTATGCACTAGTTTCATATGAAGGAATTTAATGAGAAGATGCAGTGGTAAATAAGGCAATCCAGAACCAAGTCTGCGTTACCTAAAAATGTTTTTCTTTGTGATGTTACCACATTTATGCAGCTTGAAATGTTTTAATTTTAACATTCTCTAAATAATAAATGGTCGTGGTGGTTGACACATGGAAAAAATCGGAGGTTACAGTATAAACCAGATTGTGAGCTAAACGTTATTGTGAGCATTTTTACACTTTAGTTACTTTAGTTACACTTTACACTGAACTTACCATCTTGAATTGCACCACTGGGAGTCCTCTTAGGTGACTGAACCAATTCACCTTCTCAGACTGTCTGCAGACTTGGAAGTAGAATATTTTGTGTACTACCATCCTCTGATTTGAAAATATTGCTTTGCTGCTCTTTAGGGAAAAGAAATGTTTAAAATTCAGATTGGAAGCACATGTTCAGCTGGAGAGAATATTAGGATATATTCAACAGCTGTGGATTTACCATATATTTAGAACTATGGCAATTAAAACTTCAAGCAGTAGTCCTCATTTGGGTTGGGTTTGGTTTCATTGTTTTGGTTTGGTTTTTACTTTTTCTCCTTTCAGATAAGTTGATTTTTATTAAAAAGCTTTTGTTTGTGTGTGTGGGTTTTTTTTTCTTTTACATCAGTAATGATAAATGTGACATGCTAACAGGAAAACATTCTGACAAGGGAGGTCTAGGCCAGGAGTCAAACATTCCACATCAGTCTGCCAGATTAAAATGTTTGTAGTTTAGCATTTTACAAAGTTTTTATTGGAGTCTATCCAGATATTTGCATGCAAAGAATTATTGCTCAATGACAAATTGTGTTGATACAATCTAGTATGTCGGGAAATTTCCACTCTAGGATGGTCATGTGCCAAGTATGATACCTTTTGGGAGTATTAAAGTGAATGATGATTTTTGGGCTTGAAAGATAAACAGGCAGCAAAACAGCAATTTACTGTAATTTTGAAAAATCAGTTTCTTTATCCCTAATCGGAGGTGATAAACTTTTTTGCTAGTTTGTGCTAACATTGTAATACAAATGGCTGAAACCACAAACAATTCATTGGTGTCTGTAAAATACTATTCCTTTGTGGTGCTAAGTAGCACTTTCTCCCTCAGCAGTTCAGATGTCATTGTGAAAATTGTTTTGTGAATGTGGTCTACAAAACTGGGGTCTGGCTGCATGGCAGTGAAACACAAATAAAACCAAAATGCTAAGGACCAGATTGTTTCACCACATTCATCTGTGTGTGCTGGAACCAGTGTCTTTTCAGAGTGGGGCCTGGGTTTGGTTTTTTTTTTTTTTTTTTAATGTTTAGGAACTACTGTGTGTGCACAGTTGCTACTCAACTGCAAACTGAGTAACTCCTCAGTATTTCCAAAAGTATTCCAGCACATCATTATAATGGTATTCAGAGCTGCACTAAATGGAACTAATTTATTTGACAGTTCACTAGAGCCAAGCACAAACTAACAAGAGTAAATGTGACCTGTAATAGGTGAGCTAGTGTGCTCTGGTAGCTAATGGATGCCATTTAAAATCTGTTCTTCTACCCTTTATCTTACATATTTTCTACTGTATAAACACTAGTTTGGAGTTTGTTAGTGGACACTTGGTTTTCCATCTTGTTCACCTCCCAGAGCTCTAAGCAGCAGCGCTCTGCTTCTAATCATGACAAAGCTATGTCTGGTAGTACAGGGATCTTACTTTCATAAAACTTCATCTAAACCTGTGTGCAAACCGCAATACTGGAAGTGATGTTCTTATGCTGAAGCAGATATGTAGACATGTTCTGCTTGAGAGGGCCTGATCTTATCAGACTGGCATGTATTTGACAAAAATGTTTGAAAGAGCACAGATCTGATTCAGATGATGGATCAGATCACTTTAAGTCTTTCCTGCTTCTGAGGGGTTTTAGGCCAGGCACACACTGTGGGCAGGGAGAACTGAAGATACCGCTGTGTTCTGGATTTTAGAATCAGGTGCTGAAAGTCAGTCAGGAAGTTTTTGTATGACATATTTAAGAGCTCTTCAATGAGCTTGCCATACGGGTAGTAGTCTTTAAGTTCCCTACAGTCTTCCTCTCTAACTGCCTTTGCAGCAGAATCTGCATATAAGAAACTAAGCCTGATAAAGATGCATGAAAATAAATGTATTTGTTGTACATAAGTAGCATTCTTTGGCCCTTTTGGTTATATAAACAATTTAATGGAATAAAGTGCTAGTTTTTAAGCTAAGAAGGGAAAACTCTTTTCAAATAGTTTTAGGCTGAAAATTCCATTTTCTTAAGTAATTTAACATGTGATATCAAGGATTTTGGCATTTAACAAGTCCAAGTGCTGGGTGCTGCAGTTTGGTCACAACAACCCCATGCAGCCCTACAGGCTGGGGACAGAGTGGCTGAAGAGCAGCCAGGCAAAAAGGGACCTGGGGGTGCTGGTTGACAGCTGGCTGAACATGAGCAGCAGTGTGCCCAGGTGGCCAAGGAGGCTAATGGCATCCTGGCCTGCATCAGAAATAGTGTGGCCAGCAGGAGCAGGGAGGTCATTGTGCCCCTGTACTCAGCACTGGTTAGGCCCCACCTTGAGTACTGTGTCCAGTTCTGGGCCCCTCAATTTAAGAAGGACATTGAGAAACTTCAACATATCCAGAGAAGGGCAGCAAGGCTGGTGAGAGGCCTTGAGCACAGGCCCTGTGAGGAGAGGCTGATGGAGTTGGGATTGTTTAGCCTGGAGAAGAGGAGGCTCAGGGGAGACCTTATTACTTTCTACAACTACCTGGAGGAAGGTCGTAGCCAGGTGGGGGTTGGTCTCTTCTCCCAGGCAACTAGCACCACAACAAGAGGATGCAGTCTCAAGCTGCACCAGGGGAAGTTTAGGCTTGAGGTGAGTAGAAATTTCTTCACAGAAAAAGTAATTGGCCATTGGAATGTGCTGCCCAGGGAGGTGGTGGAGTCACCGTCCCTGGGGGTGTTCAAAAAAGGATTGGACGTGGCACTTGGAACCATGGTTTAGTTAGTCATGAGGTCTTAGGTATTAGGTTGGACCTGATGATCTCTAAGGTCTTTTCCAACCTTGTTGAGTCTATGATTTCAGAATTAACTTCAATAGGGACTTTCAGATAATTTAATTCACTTGTACTCTGTAAATGTTTTTTTTATTTGACAGTAAAACAATTGTAGGAACAAGGATTAGTTTGTGTGTTTTGTGAAGGGATTACACTTACAATTTATTGCATTTCATGTTTCTGTTGGAATCCACTGACATCACAAAGTTGAAAAGGCTTAACTTGAAAAATGACAGCTGAAGTCATAATGCTGTAAGCTCTTTGATAAGAGAAATGTTTTCTCTTGAGGAAGGGTGATATGGGAAAATAAACTGCTAGTGAGATTCAGGCCTCTATCAGCATTTTCATTACACAGCTCATGGGTTTTAGTCACTGTACTTAATTCTTGGTTTGTGCATACCTCTTACTCCTGTATTTTTTAGTTGTTACCTATTTACAGCTGGGCTATGTCACACTGACGCAGTCAATAACAATGTAAATGCCACTTAAAATGAGCAGAGTTTGTGGGGTTTGGTTTGATGTGGGGTTCGGTTTGATGTGGCATTGGAGTGGGGTTTTGGGCCGGTTTGGTTGTCTGCTGTGGTGGGGGCTTTTTGATACAGTGAAGGGAAAAGTTTTCAAGGTCAGTTCTTACTAGTTGGCAGGCATGTGATTATAAATGTTTTATCAAGTCCTATGTAAACTCCCTCTTCACCTATTCTGTCCCTGTGTGATGAGTTTTGTGTACCAGTTTGCATGGTGATAGCTCTGTGTTCCATGGTTGCATTTGTTGACATAAGATATTGGTTCACGTGCCTTGTGAGGAAAAGATAAGTGCCTTTGGTTTCAAGGGCTAGTTCTGTTTGTATGGAACTCATGATAACACTTCTAACCTATTCAACACCTTTCTTAAACTGACCCACCGGCATACAGGTAGATAGTCTACTTGGCATGAAGCGTTTCTGCCCTTGTAAGAATCCCAGAAACAACTACCTAATCTAACCAGTTATTGAGACACTGTTTTTAAGCAGGGGTAATACATGTGTAGATGTACATGTCAATCCTGCCTGCTTCATGTCTTATAGTCCTGAAATATTGGAAATAATCATGTTTAAACCCTGTAAATACATTGCTGTTATAAGTAATAAATATGGTTTTAGTAGCTTACTAACAGTTCAATGTAGTTTAGTTAAATGTTGAACTCCATGGGTAGGAGTGATGGAAACTGGAAAACAGAAAGACAAATATGATGATTTACTGTCTTCAGTAGCTTAAAGAAGTCTTGTCATTGAGATTACACAGGCACATATAACTTTGCTTAAGCAAAATAATTGTGTAGAGAAAAAAACAGCTTTGCCATAGTAAAAGCATTGCAGTTTGCTGCTGTATCTGTGCTGAGACCTTGGAAAGTCTGCTGCTGTGAGGGGTCAGCATACAGGCAGAGGCAGTTACTGCTGGGGGAGGCAGAGCCACTTCAAGTTGTGCTTGGTGCCCAGCTCTTTCCCATTCATGTATCACTCCATCTGGCTTGTCGTTGTTCTCAATTATTGTTACAGTTTGAGGGGGAACTTTAGTCTAGATCCTCAATTCCTTTTCTTCTTACTGTTCCTGAAGAGGATCAGACTGGCCCTGGTCCCATATTCTCATTCAGGCTTGCTTCTGCTCCAAGGAAGCCCTGAGATGATTCTTATGTGTTGGCTGCCCAGTGATTTATGTGAAATGAGTTGCTGACCTTTCTGCTTCCTTAAAGGCAGCAATTACTTCACAGCTGACATTACATGGTGTAAATAACATAGCTGAGAGCTGTAGGAACTAAATGAGTGAGCAGGAAAACTGAGTGAGGTTTCAGTTCAGCCCAGCGTGACACAGATAGTGTGTGGGAGCAGTTCATTGGCCTTCTGTTCAGTGCTAAGCAAAGGGGTTCCACTCTTGGGGTGAGTGGCCTCATACCTTGTTCTCCAGAGCATGCAGTCAATACCAATATGATGAAACACAACATAAAACACACTTAACCTCCTTGGTTTATAGAAGGCATCACACAGCACTGACACCAGTAAGGATACTACCACATGATATTTCATAGAATTTGTTGCAGGAAATTTCAGTAAGGGAGATGATAACAACTGGTTTGGGCTGGATGTTTTAATATATATTTCTGTTACAGAGTGAATGACCATCTGCTATTTCTTGTCATTGCCTGTAGTTTTGCTTGGACTTAAGCAGGCTTTTTTGAATTACCTTACTTTCTGAAGATTTTTCAGGAAACAAATCTATGTGCATCTGTTGATATGCAAGGAAAAGAACAAGTCAGATCTATGAGAAGCTGAAAGCCACATGTCCTCCATGCTTATAATAAAACAGCAGCAATGTCCCAACACTGGTAGAGCAAAACATTGCTGAACAGGGTACATAAACCAGACTTGTTTTTTGTTCAGTAGTGGATCTTGTAGTGTTTTTCTTGGCTATCATATTCATCCTCCTCTTTGGAATTTTATTTTTTCCTTTTAGACAAATATCTTTGCTGCTTCAACATAGTTACTTATTTAGTAGACTCTCCTAACAGGACTTAGCATCTCGTGGGACAAAAGTTGGGAACACTGTTAAAAATTCCCTCAGTTTTTCACTCTTATGAAAAAGTGTTGCTTAATTTTTCATCCTACTGTGAGCTCTTTCAATGATTCTTTTCTTTGTGGAAGTATTGTTAGTTTTGATCTTGTACTTCATTTGCTCTGTATTTCTGATAAGCTTGCAGCATGCTGAGACCTTGATGGATTCAGAAAAGTGGCAGTGTTCATTTTGCCTTTGAACTGGTTGCTGTTTACAAGCCAAATGCTAACAGAAGTGATTACTAGAGCTTCACTGTTGTCTTTTTGCAAAGCATGTGATTTTTATGATGGTGTTTATGGGCATAGTGATACCAGGCCCACTTGTGTGCACAGCAGAGGTTACACAAGTGATACAGGACAGGACCTTCATGGGGAGTGAAAAGACCTCTTAAGAAAGGCTTCCAGCTCCTTTCAGGCCTTGACAGAGTTGCTCATGTGTGAAAGCTTTACCAGTAGAAACTTGTTGGAAAGAAGGCAGATCCAGGTGCCTGTTGTGTAAATGTGGGGAGACCTTGTGTGGAGGGTTGTTAAAGAAAGAGAAAATTAGAAGAGGGAAAGTAGGTGTTTTAGCTTGTCCTCAGTTCTGGGGCTATTGTTACATATATGAGAGAGTTCTCTGTGAGAAACTGAATACTTGTGACTAAATGTTATGTATTGCTCTTTCTCCCTGCTCCCGCAAACACTTAATGCAGTATCTTTGTGTCCATTAAAGGGTCGTTAGAGTAGAAAAGGAAAGCATGTGTTTTATACCCCTGTTGGAAAAAATGGTCAGAATTAATAAAATTAACAGATTTCACCAAACCACTGGGGACATGTAAGTGAACACTGACAGGGCAATGGCTTCAGCTTGCAACTGTCTGTTGGCAAGAGTTGGTTTTCAGTTCATTTTGATCATAGATGACTTGAAGGAACGTCTGTTGCTTCTTTTTAGGATTTGTTGGAGAGATGACACATACTTTCTTGTAGGTTTTTGCTGCTCTTTAAAAGTACCCAAAGAACTACTTAATTTCATCTTACAGTAAAGTTCTTTTCTGCCTGGGTGATTTTTTTGCTTCATTTTGAGCAAAATATGTGTTGCTCCTTTGACCTATTCGTGAAAGTGTCTGTGTGCACATATCACATCACACACAAATACCCACATTGGTCTTTAGGCAAAATGTCAGGCTTTATTTTTCTAGTATTTCAGAATTAAAAACAAAGCTGTAATGGAAATTCCAAAACCATGTTGTTGACAATTATTTTTCTTCCTAGAGAAAACCAGAACATTTGAATATGAAAAGTTTTTATTTCAAAAAAGCTTGTGAATTTTGTTTAATATTGGGGGATTGGGGGGGGAAGTAAATTTAAAAGGTGCATATATATATATATATAATTTTTTTTTTTTATGTATATGCAATTAACAAGCTGGTTTACCTGACTGGAGCTTTAGATGGTTAACTAATAGTCAATGAATATCTGAAAGTTTGAATTTGTTCTTTTTTTGTTTGTTTTGGATTTTTCATAAGTTCAGAAGTGGAGTTTAGTCAATGAATGTCATTTAGTAGCTAAGTGCCATTGCCTTTCCAAGGACCAACTCTTTATGGATTGCAGTATGGGTTTTTTGTGAGAGTCACCTCCAGAATACTGTGGACCACAAATGCCAGATTACCATTCTCTGAGAGTTAAAACAGTAGCTTCCTTTTGCAGATCTGATGTCACTTTTTGTTCCTGCTTATTCTGCATGTTTTGTAAAGGGCAGATGGTTAGGAAAAGGAGCAGCAGCTTAGTGTGCTCGGTTTCTACTGAATTGTACTTATCATTTAGATCAGAACAATTAAAGCATATTACCCTGCTTGGATTTCGCTGGCCTGAGTTGAGCTGCGCAATGCATAGCTGCAATTGTACTCAACTGTAGATGTACCATTCCCTGAGAATTCCAGTTTCAGGTCAATAGCCTTGTCTCTGTACAGTACATAAGAATTTCAATGCATGCTATTTCATTAGTCCTTGGTAAGCTGAAATCAATACGGATTCCTGCACTTCTAAGCAACATACTGTATAAGAAACTATGCAAGGCAATCTCTTGGGGGAATTCTCCTTTGTTGTCACTTGAGCTATATGTAACAAGAACCACAGAAAAAAACCAGCCCTTCAAAGAACATATTCACTGAAGTGCATGGTGTGATTCAGCATTGCCTTGAAGGCCAGGGAAAAAAAAAATTTTAAAAGTAGGGGAGGGGAAGAGGGACATACACAGATACGTGATTGAATCCAGTCGTTTGAGGCAAATGTCAACAGCTGCAGGCAACACGAGTCAGGTAGCTGTGTCATAATGCTTAGATTAGAGAAAACTAAGTGTTTTCTTCCAGAATGAGGGTATATACAAGGTACAGGAGGATTAAATCACTGGCTACACTTACCATTAAAAAAAGCTAACAAGTACAAGGTGGAACACTACTCACATGATCATCTTATTTGTATCTCACAAGCAATTACTTCCATCTGTGGATGTTAAGATTAATTAATCATAGAATCAGTCAGGGTTGGAAGGGACCACAAGGATCATCTAGTTCCAACCCCTGCCATGGGCAGGGACACCCTACACTAGATCACGCTGGCCAGAGCCTCGTCCAGCCTGGGCTTAAACACCTCCAGGGACTGGGCCTCAACCACCTCCCTGGACAACCCATTCCAGGGCTTCACCACTCTCATGGTAAAGAACTTCTTCCTCACATCTAGCCTGAATCTCCCCATTTCCAGCTTCATTCCATTCCCCCTAGTCCTATCACTACCTGAGATCCTGAGAAGTCCCTCCCCAGCCTTCCTGTAGGCCCCCTTCAGATACTGGAAAGCCACAATGAGGTCACCTCGGAGCCTTCTCTTCTCCAGACTGAACAGCCCCAACTCCTTCAGTCTGTCCTCATAGGAGAGGTGCTCCAGCCCTCTGCTCATCCTCGTGGCCCTTCTCTGGACACGCTCCAGCACGTCCACATCTCTCCTGTAATATGGGCTCCAGAACTGGACGCAGTACTCCAGGTGGGGTCTCACCAGAGCTGAGTAGAGGGGGAGAAGCACCTCCCTTGACCTGCTGGTCACACTTCTCCTGATGCAGCCCAGGATCTGATTGGCTTTCCGGGCTGCAAGCGCACATTGAGAGCTCATGTCGAGCTTCTCGTCCACCAGCACCCCCAAGTCTCTTTCCTCAGGGCTGCTCTCCAGCCAGTCCCTGCCCAGCCTGTATTTGTGCCTGGGATTGCCTCGACCCAGATGCAGGACCCTGCACTTGGTCTTGTTGAAGCTCATGAGGTTGGCTTGTGCCCACCTCTCCAGCCTGTCCAGGTCCCTCTGGATGGCATCCCTTCCCTCCAGGGTGTCCACTGCACCACACAGCTTGGTGTCATCAGCAAACTTGCTGAGGGTGCACTCGATGCCACTGTCCATGTCACCCACAAAGATGTTGAACAAGACAGGTCCCAGGACTGATCCCTGAGGGACTCCGCTTGTCACTGGCCTCCACTGGGACATGGACCCGTTGACAGCCACTCTTTGGGTGCGGCCATCAAGCCAATTCTTTATCCATCTAGTGGTCCATCCATCAAACCCATGTGTCACCAGCTTGGAGACCAGGAGGTGGTGCGGGACATGTAGTTTGATTTATACAAGTACATGTAGTTTGATTTATACAAGTAAAGTGAATTTAAACACAAACACCTGCTGATTATTAAATACTTAACAAAACCTTGTGTGTTTTGAGGTGAAACACAGTTAGCAGCAAGTAGAAGAGAGTACTCTTTTAGCTGATAAATAAATTTCATCCAAAATAAAACGACCAAAAAAACCCCTTGTATTTTGTTTTACAAAATCTTCACTTTGTACTGGCTACCCAAACAATGTCTGAAAACAGTCCCATTGAAATAAATAAACGTTAGAAAAAACTTTGGTACCTGATAGAAATTTGAACAAGAAACTTTTGGTTTGCTGACCGAGTTTTGTAAGTCATGGTTTTGCCATTTGTAGGCCATGCAGTGTAGGTATGTTTTTACAATTGTTTCTTAGACTGGAAATGCAACATCTTTCCTATCTTTTGCATCTCTGCAAAGTAGGCATTTTTTTACCTTTCACATTTCAACACAGTAGTGCATCCAATTTATTTGAGGATTTTCAAAATCCCAGTGGTTAGGTAAAAGCAGCCACCACAGAACTCACCTCCACTTTAGCTGAATGACCTGCAGAACAAGTAGTAATAAAATAGTTGAGAAATAGGATCCTAAATTTGACTTCCCCTACCACCCCTTTCAGGTCTTCAACTTGCTGTAAAAAGTGGCAGGACTGAACTTGTGCAAGCAGGCTGAGGTCTTTCTGAGTGTGTCTGAGAAGCATGGGGAAAAGGACGAATAAAATGCTTCTCTTGCTGTTGCGTAACTACATCAAGCCCACTGGTATGTGCTTCCCCCAGTCCCTGAGCGAACTCAGACAGAGGAGCAGAGCTGTGGTGCTCTCATGGCTCAGTCAGCAGTGTTAGCATTGGCTTCTGTACATGACTTTCTCTGTCTTCAAGCACAAAGAAATGTACTCCTTGCTGAGTTGAAAGCATAATTAAACCCATAAATGAAGGATAATTCTGTCCTTTCTTAGTGAGTAATGTTGCTCTTCTCTGAGGCAGGGGAAGGAAGCAGGCTCTCAAAGCCAAGATGTTTAATCTCCGACTTTGTTAAAAGCATACAGGAATCAGATTCATACTGGCATCTAGTTACCATGGCTTTGAGAACACTGCAATTGCAAACGAGCAATGCTGGATCATGATATGTTGGTGGGCTTCACTGCTGCTGTTTAGATGGACTATGCCACAGGCTCCAGTGAACACAGAGAACAGGTACCTTGGCACATGTAACAAATTATTGCACATACAGTGATTATTTTAGGTCTAAAACAAATATTGAATCCTGTTTAGAATATAATCCTGCGAGATGAGTTTGCAGGGGAGGGCAAGTGGATAAACAAGAGGTGGAACTTGCTTTGCTTTTTGGCTAAGACTGATGGTGTCCTTGTTTAGATAATGTGTAACTGTGATAGCCATGACTTCATTCTGAAGAGCAGAAAAACAGTAGTTGATTATTTACTTAGAGCAAATTTTCTTAAACTATTAATGTATTGTGTATCTGATAGTCTAACACATCTCACTTCTCCAAACACAGGTAGGTTAGACACTGCAACTACCTACAGCCCGTGTCCATCCCTTTATTAATGCAACAAGAAAAAGGCAAAATGTTTCCAGACACAAGTGGCAGGTCTTCACACTTCTTTAAGGATTCTGGGATTATGCTTTAGGAAGCATAATATCTTTTTTCTTTTTTTTTTTTCCTCCTGGATGGCTGTGGACTACTGCAAGTAGTAAAGGAGGGATAATAAATGATGTCTGCTCAAAGCTTGCTTTTAGCTGAATGTGTGTTGAAAGAAGTAAACTGAAGAGGGATTATCTTTAGAACATGTTAAAAGCAGAAGTGTGAGGCACTTAAAAAGCCCTGATTCAGAACAACAGGAAGGCTGCAGCTGGCTACACAGTGGGGTGCTTCTCTATGCCCTCCACTTAAGCGTTAGGTACCCACTTACAAATTACTGTCCCTAGGCTTCTGCCCCTGTGAGTATGCAGGCTTTGTTATCTTATTACATGACTTTTAAGGCGACAAAAGAATGCGTGGAGGCCTCCTCGGTGCATCCCTAATGATCTGCAGTTTTACAGCCTTTCAAGGCCAGCAAACAAAGGCATCCTCCCGCCTTCGTGCCTGCGGGCGGTTAGGAAGCGCTGCTGGGGCTGCCGCCTGTGAGTCCCAGGAGTCTGCGAGACAGACCTGCGAGTCCCAGGAGTCCCGGGGAAACGGAGGGAAAAGACCAGAAACGTTATCTGGAAAAACGGTTGCCAGCCCCTGCTGGTATATGTGCGCACGTGTCCGACACTATGCTTTGACATATCTTCGTCTTTAAAATCGTATTCTATATTTTTTCTATTTTTTTGGGGGTGGTGTTATTTTCCCTCCAGCCCGACCTTGCATTTATTGTGTATAGTTTACATAAACAGTAATTATGGAGTGCTTATGAAAATTCCATCTCTTGGTACCTGAGTGAAGAACTCCTCTCCATCCAAAGCATTTCTGTTCTTCACCTTTTTGAATTACAACTCGCAGCATAAGTAGTTCTGTTCTTACTTGATTCGAGACTTGATGACCTCTGTCACCACTGTGGAATATTTTTTAAAACTTGTTATTATTACAGTAGAGAAAACACAGTGTGACCTGAAAAACTCTGTAAATTAGACAATCCTCCTCTGTTTCAGTCAGATCAAATCAGTTACTATAGTGTTCACAATCTGAGGTATGAGTCAATTTTAAAATAGTTCACTTTTAAAAAACGGTTATTGCTTTAATTTCAAATCCATCCTTTTTAAAACTAGATTCAACAGCCCTCTGTGAAGCTTGGCTTGGGACTTGTTTACTGCTTGGCAATCCAAGTGCCATGTTAGCACCAAGACATCTTTGTTATCAGCAGAAATTGGAATAGTTATGGCAACCCAGGCAGGACCCAGTGAACGAATCTGCCTGCAGTTCTTGTTTCTCCTTTATAGAAAGGAGCTGTGCTTGTTGGCTGGGTGGTGTTCACTGTACTAGAAGTGTCAGATAGAGACTATGTATATCTTGAAAGCAATCTCTTTGAGTAGGTGGTTAGTTCATCACCACCATGGTATTTATGCTCTGTTGGAGTGATAAAAGCTAATCCATCCTCACTTCCATGTACTGCCTTCAGAGTGTTTCATCCTGCAGCTTCTTAGAAGTTATTGTAAACATATGCATCTGAGCAGGAGCGGTCACCAGAGGAATCCCATTTTTGGTCTTTCCCATTTCTTTAGCTGGTATTCAGCCAGCAACTGTCTCCTCAGAATGGATATGGGATCTTTTCCTTCCAGAGCATCTGCAGCCAGTGCAGCCTGAGAAATACAGGGCAAAGGACTCTCAAGAATAATGCTAGGTACATCCCTGGCCCATGCTTCCAGTGACAAAGGGGAGGAAGCATTTGATGCAGGCAGAACATGCTGTCATTATGTGCTGAGAGGAGCTAAGAAGAATCGTCAGTCATTATTTTAATGACTTTTGGGTAGGATGCCTTTGATATGCATCTATGAACAGTTCCCAAGATGTACTGAGGATTATCTTGCATTATGGATTCTGATGTACCACAAGATATTCTGAAATATGTGTTGCTGGGAGGTAACTATCATCCTCCAGGTACATGAGGAACATATCAGCAAGTGAACCAAATTTTCAAGCTGGTTCTATGGATGACATCAATTTTTTTCCTTCCATGAAGCAGGAAAGCAGATGATGCTATATCTGCTGCTGTTCTCCTTCTATAAGCATGGGTAAGCAGGTTGGGAGAGTGAATTGCCTTCATAGGTTGGCAATGTTGGACAGAAAGCAGGTTGTGAGTAGATATACTATGAGGAAAAGTATAGTACAGCTCTATTCCTTCCACTATTAAATTCTGCTCCTCTGAAGATCTGTTTCCTTGGTTCTTTCTGCAGTGGTAGGGCCATAGGCTCTTAGGTATTGTTTTTTGCAGTGTTACTATGAAAATTTTACTCTCTAAAATATGAAAGGCTTTAAAGACCAGCATGAGGTTATATCAGTTTCTCTTCATTCTGATGTGCCATTCATAATGACAAGTTTCAGCACTGGTGTATTGAGCTTCAAATGCTCTCACAGAATCAACCAGGTTGGAAAATACCTCAGAGATCATCAAGTCCAACCTATTACCTAATGCCACCTGACAGCTAAACCATAGCTCCAAGTGCCACATCCAATCCTTTTTTTTTGAACACCTTCAGGGACGGTGACTCTGCCACCTCTCTGGGCAGCACATTCCAGTGGCCAATTACTCTTTCTGTGAAGAACATTCTCCTCACCTTGAGCCTGAAATTCTCCTGGCAGAGCTTGAGACTGTGTCCCCTTGTTTTGTCACAGCACTTTTCCTCATGTAGTGCAATAGCACCTATTGGTTTATCTTGCTGTTCTTTTTGTCTGAAGTATTTCTGTCTTTGAAGTATTTGAGGTAGAGATTTTTTTTTTCCCCCAGCCTCTTCCAATCCCACTGATAAGTTATGAATGCTGCAGCTAGTAACACTTTGTAATAATTGAAAGAATCTGTGCTAATTCATTATTCATATACATGAAAATATGTGGAAAACACTTCCCTTCAGTGCCTGATTACACAATGTGAAACCCACCACCTAGTTGCCTGCAGAGGTGAAGTCGATGAGCTATTCCACTACAGAACTCTTGGTTAGAGTTTGAAGCACATTTTTTAAACTGTTTGCTTGCAGATGATCTTAGTCGTGACACATTGTGACCTCCCTTAGCTAGAGTCAACAAGTACTTCATACTACTGTGTATTAAATCCTTCCTGGTTTACAACAAATGTGCCATTCATTTTCTTCAGTTAGTCATGGTTAGCCTGACAGTAGAGGGCTTTCACCCCTGTTTGTATGGCCATCCCTTGTATGTGACTGCTAAACAATGGTGCACCAACTGCAGAAAGCAATGTGATCAATTCATAATCTCAGAGCCACCAACAAATATCCATTTAAGCAAACATGTTAATGAACTCAACATGTTAGAAAAGTTCCTGCAAACACCAGACTTATCTCCTAACTTCTCTTACTTAAGTTAAAAAAGGTTCTTTAATGTAGAAAAATAACTGTGGTTAATACTAAGGATGCATAAATTATACAGTTAATGTTGTTAGTGTCTACAATTCAAAGCTTCCTGTTTCACACTGACCTTTTGATACATTTCTGTATTCATGTGTGCTATTTAATGCTCTATTAAGCAATATTAAAATACCAGAATCATCCAACAGTGCAAATCATTCAGCAGTAGCATCCAGAGCTTGCTCATAGTCTGCTGAAAACAGGCATTTCCTGGCTTGTTTTTGTTTCCAGTTGTATGGGACACTTTCATCTGCTAGATTACACCTATTGTTGTTTGTATTCAAGTGATACCTAAGAGAACAGCAAATATGGAGGGGAGAATTCAGAACAATCATAATGAAAACAGTCTGTCTTATTTCACTTTCAGTTCTTGAGGTGTTTGAGTATGTTTCTTCATGTTCTTGCTTACTGTCTTTCTGCATGTTCCTCAAGATTCATAGGGTTTATCTCAGAGAGAACCACTAAGATGAATTTTATTACTTTTTCAGGAGTTGACCAGTAAACAAAGCTTTATCAAACTCCTTTATAGTTGTTGAAATTCAAAGATTATTAATATCCGTAGAAAACATGTATTCTTTGAGTATTTAAGCAAAATGCTTGGGACCAGTCTGTGTAAACATCTTGAAGCAATTGAAATGTCATGACCTAATTAAATGATTTCCTACTTCATACAGTCATCCGACTGTGACGTCTCCATCGCTATTTCCACGTAACCTCAACCAAGAATTTGGGACATTTGTTTTAAGGGAACAGCTAAAGCAGACTTTATCTGGGTGATTCTTACCACCATCAAGTCCACGAGCGTCACGTTCCTGGTCTGTCTAGAGGCACTCAACATAATGTGTATCTTTTAAAATAATGAGGATGGCAGAAGAACAATATACAGACTGTGGGCTTACAAAGACCCCTTTCATGAGACTGCAATATTGTACATTTCACTGTACCCAGAGGGTTAAAAGTATCTGTTTTCTACCCCAATAATACATGATTTTTTCCTAACGGTAGATTTCTTATGGATCCATTCTAGTGTGAAAGTATTTAAAAATAAAAAAGACAAAACAAAAAACCCAACACATTGCCAAGCTGGTTTTTTGTTTGGTGGTTTTGTGTGTTTTGTTTTGTTTTTTATCAGTGTTGGTAAAATTAGAATGGATGTTTCAGAATTTGTGTTCATGCTTTGCATATAACAGGCTTTTTGTTTCTTGTGTGTGACTTGGCATTCTCTCTCTTATTCATTCCTCCCATTTTTCCCACTTTCTTTCATTACAGCCATTTGTCACCTGTTTATTTCCAGAATTTGCAGGAGTTCTAGGCCAAAATGTTATCTTCTTTCTGAACATCTACATACTGTACAACCGTGTCCATTTTTCTTACATGTAAGGTGAAAAGAAGTTTCTAGCTTTCTGCTGGGTGCTGTAGCATGAAAATGCTTCACTTGAAGCTTATAGCATTGAATGGCTCCCTGGTGCTCTGGGCATGCCATGGGGAGAGACTGCAGCACTGAATGAGTGCCTCTTGGGAGATTTTTTTTTTTGAGTCTTCAGCTGAAATTTAGGGGTAGTCTTGAAGAATGTTTCTCTGGGTTGTGGGGCTGACAAACAATACACCTTAAGTGTATACTAGTGAACCTCATATTCTGTTTGCAAGAATTTTGTTTTATTTTTCTTAATGAAGAGAAATTGATTTTGCATACCTGCAAGTGCTGCAGATTTGAAAAAAAAATGGAGTAAAGGTGTGACTGTCCTGAAAATTATGTTGTGGGAAGAAATCCAGTTCCTGGGTGTGAAGGGGTTCATTCAGTATGAAAAGGAAATTTGTGGTGTTCTTTTCCTATGATCATAGAAAGACTAAGTAGTTAGGGAAATCCATGGATCCAGTAAAGAATCTGGGACACTGTCTGGTCTTAAATTATGTGCAGACACATCTCTGTTCTTCATTCTGTTGTCCCTATGGGCAGCTCCCTGCTCCTTCAAGAAACTGCATTGTAATTAGATTCCATTAACTTCTTGCATCCTTTATTTCTTTTTACAAGGTTTGTTTTTTCCCTGCAAGCATCTTAAACAGATGAAAAATACAGCAGGAGATAGTTTGAAAGTGATTTGACTTGAAGGGATTTAAAATACATCAGTGTTTTTGTGTCAATACCTTCCAGGTCGTTACAAATAATGCATTTTTGTGACAACAATGTACATGCAGATAAATGTATCCTTTGGGTTCAGAGGAGAGCTTACATTCAGAATGCTTTGGTCTTGTCTCTTCAGAATATCCTGCAGCTTTTCCCCTGACATTTTGGTTACACACTGTTTGTGTCAAGGCTTGAAAAAACAAGGAGTGGTGCAACAGGGAGCAGGGATGACTGCATTCATGCAGGCTCTTGTCCGTTGCATCTAGATATGGAAGCAAAATTCTTCTCCTTTTCTAAAAGGGACCTTGTTGCATAGGAGTGGTTTGAAAGATTTGCTTTATATTTTGGAAACCCTCACACAGAATTTGCCAGAAAACTAGATGCATTAAATCTGGATGTGTAATATCGAGAATGTTTTGTAATTCTTAACGATATACTTAATCAAACTAGTTTGAAATGAAGATAAAATCAAGCATGCTATGACAAAACATTGATTTCTGGATGAGAAAGCTATTTCATGCTCTTAGTTTAGTAAGCTTTTAAAATAGAGTTGGGAAGGGGTTGGGGAAATTGTCTGTTAATGCTTCAGATCTCTTCTAGAAGCAATTTTTTCAAGCAGGCCAGAACTACTCTGCTTTTGAATGCTAACTACTGCAAGCTGATCTTCATTATACTGCTCCTTTATTATACAGATTGTTCTAGGAATTGAATGTCAACTTAGTGTCCTGTGACTCTGTACCTGTTTTATTGTAGTAGTTGAAAGGAGGGTTATCTGTTTAAAATCCTTTCCACTGCTCCTCTATTCACAATCATCTTGTCCTTCTGCCATGTCAGATGGTAAGATTACAGTTCCTGACCATTACTAAATGAAGGGTATTCAGACAAGTTGTGGACAGTCACCAAACAGAGGAACAATGAAATGTCTGTTCCCTGGGTGGGAGTAAAGGGATTCATCCTTTCTTTTGTCAACTGGTGGAACACACTAAGATCTTGCAATCTGGATTTTCTGTGTTCTCCTTTGTTACTAATCTTTTAAGTATAGCAAGAAAGTTTTTTGGAGAGCTCATCTACTGAGTATATCATTCTAAGAGTGAGTAATAGATCTCTTGAGCCCATTAATGCAGTTGTTTGTGAGTATTTAAAAAGTACTAAGAGGTATAAAATAACTCTTCTAATTTCCAGAATAAAAATCCTTGAAAGGAAAGGCACTGAAGGTACTGCAAGAAACTGAGTTATTTTGAGAATTAGCTCTATCTCATTTGAAGTGTGATCTCTCTTCTTTTTTTTTTTTTTTCCTTTTTAATGGGCCTGAAACCTGTACTCAGTAAAACCAATCATATTTTTGCCACTGATTCAATGGCAACAGACTAGTACCAGTAAATATAAGAGTGGTTATGTAGATTTCATGGTGTTATATTTCACTCACTAAACTTATTTTAGTTTAATATTTCTGGAGTTTTCCAAAACTTAAAAAAATTAACACTTGATGGTATCTCAAAATACATGTATTTTATTATGATTTTTAACCAGAGCTAAAGAGTAAGCACTGAATCCCCATGAGTGACACTTATCCTTTGCCAGAGTTCTTCAAAACAAAACAGGTTCAAGAAAAGAAATGCAGTGTATCCAGATGAAAGCTTTTTCTGGTTTAAGTGGAACTCTTTCTTGTCCTGAGCAGTTTGTGGGCTTCCTCATTGCAGTCATATGGCTTAAATAGATTATGGCTGATGTAACACTGAATTTACACTAAATAGCTGTCTTAATTTTACATTCAGCAAAGCTTATTGGTATGGAGAATAATCACCCTATGCAATTCAGTGCCCTCAGAGGTACTCCAAGCAACCTCTAAGTAACCCAGAGATGATTTTCCCCCTACAGAACCTATGTAAGACTTAATGCAGTTAACACTATGGGCTCAAGGCCCTCAGAAACTGAGAGCTCCAGAGCTTTAGCACATGGGCAAACATCTTCTGGCACCTCTGCTCTGAGCCTGACTGCAGTTCACAGGTGGCATATGAAGCACTCTGGGCACTTGTGTCTTTCAGTCTATCTGTCTTACAAATATTATCTGTTTCTATGCTCTGATGGTTTAGGTTTTAAGGCATTTTATATTCAGAAAATCTCAGTGAGTTAGTGAAGTGCTATTTCCTTTTAAGAGAGGGGAACTGAGGCGCAAAGAAAAGGCCAATGAGAACAGTTACAGAGTCCTGAGGGCAGCTCCTTATGGGGACTTGAGTGCATGAAGGGAACTAGAGATCAGTGAAAGAAGCCACTGGCCCTGGAGAGCACCATTAGGAAGCACTGCATGAGGTGTGTGTGTAAAACCACACCTCCGGGCGTGTGAGTAGGAGAGGACAAGTAGTCCCAGCTTTGAAGTCTCATCCAGAAAGCAGGTTGCCCAGGTTTAGGTCCCTCCTTTGCCTAAAGGGATCCAAACCCACTGTTCCCACCTCCTTTTGGAGCTCCTTAATCTTTGTGCTATGGGCTGCTCTTGGGTGGCAGTTATCTCCACCCTTCCTGCTGAAGCTGTGCCCACACAAGGTCCTTGCAAAAGCATCCTGACCTTTTCTCTCATAACTCCAGAGAGTACCAGAAGCTGCTCTGTGTACTACTTGTTGTAGGCTGACCGTATCCTAGTGTAATGAAAGTGCTGGTTAGAATTGGCGTGCACAAGCAGGATGCCAGCCTGATGTAGTATGGCAGCTGGGCACATGCACATTGGGAAAAACTCTGTTTCCCACAGCACAATATTGGAGAGGGTCCTTCAAGCATCTTTTTTACACTGAAAATGATGTGAAACAACTAGTGCTTCCACCCCCAAGGTGGAAAACCTTCATTGGGAAGCATCTGTGCGAAGCCTGGTGACTTTTGACATATTTATACACATATGGATGTGATTTTGATTATTTTCTGCTCCTTACTTTTCAGGTGGAGCTGTACAATCTAGGGCTAACTAATGCTAGTGTGAGAAATACAGGACATCTAGGACTTTTTTCGGATCACTATTAGTGATAGGACTAGGGGGAATGGAATGAAGGTGGAGGTGGGGAGATTCAGGCTGGATGTGAGGAGGAAGTTCTTCACCATGAGAGTGGTGAAGCCCTGGAATGGGTTGTCCAGGGAGGTGGTTGAGGCCCCATCACTGAAGGTGTTTAAGACCAGGCTGGATGAGGCTCTCTCCAGCCTGATCTAGTGTGGGAAGTCCCAGCCCATGGCAGGGGGTTGGAACTAGGTGATCCTTGTGGTCCCTTCCAACCCTGACTGATACTATGATACTATTAATAGGGTTTTAACACTAAATGCTTTGGGTGGGACACTGTATGAAAATTTATGCCAATACCATTTGCTAAACCCTGACATTTAACTCAGCATTTATACATAATGTTACAGCTGTTACGGCTGATGTTATGCACTTATTGAGCTTTTAATCTGAAGATCTCAGAGTATAATACAAACAGTAATTTATTTGAGCTTTCTTGAGAAATTTCAAATTGCAGCTTTTTAAGAAATAAAAGTAATAAAATAGGTTTTATCTAGTGAGTAGCTTGGCCATCTAACCTTAATGATAACCTAGCAAAAATCTGGTTTTGTCTGTAATGAAAGAAATAATATACAAAAGAAATACAGTTAGGGGAAAGAGTTTTCTTCCTTCGCAGCCAGCCTCGTAAAATCAGAATTTAGGAGTTAATTGTGGAATAGTCTGCCTGGTCTGTATTGGTACGAGCCACATTTTTCATACAAGTTGCATCTAATTCACTACTGGGCCTGTGAACATGTATCCCAACCTTTTCCCCAAGGTTGTGGGAGTGCAGAGTAACATGGTAAATTGCTTAACAAAAGGACTTGGTACACTTTATTGAGCTCTTCTTGCTGTTACTTCTCTCAGCTTCTAGAAGCTACTGTATAAAATTCAGAGATGTTTTGCATAGTCCTGTAAGTACAGCCTGTTTTCATGACTAGATCTCTTATGTGCTTAGTATGGATGCAAATGTTCTAAATGGAAATACATTGTAAGATTAAAGTGTCTAATGTAGAACAACTAAAGTAGCTGGTATGCAAACTTAGTGTCACATACATCTGCCCTAATGGCTGAAGACTAGTTCCCTGCATATGGGCAGGGAAGGGCTTGTTTTTATGGAAAACTGTGGAGGAAAGGGAAAGGCTTCTCCTTATTTTAATTTAGAGATGCATTTATTGAGACTTTTCAGTGAGAAAAATGGAGGTAAAAATTTCTTGAAATTAAAGGTTTAAAGTGTATTAGGCTAAACTACTGGTTTACATGTTTGTTTGGTTTTTTTTTCAACTCTGCTTTTTGTGGGTCATAGAATAGCACAATCCAAAGATACCAGTTTGAAGTTGTGTTAGATGAAGGAAGGAAGCAAGCCAGTTTCAGAGCCCAGGATGTATCCAGCCACTAGCCACTTTTGTTTAAGCTACATAAATATTTATTTTTAAGCTACTGTGTTGAAATCAAATGAAATGATAATTACAGTTTAGTTTCATGGACCTCAGATATATCCTAGAGAATGATTGGAAGTAATGCCAGTAACAGCACTTTGCTACTGAGTTTGGGGGTTTTTTAGGTGAATCTTTGCGACTACTTTGAGAGTTGCCTCCTTTGCATCATGTGTTCTAGTAAGACTTTAATTGTACATTAAAGGAAGAAAAAAAATTTATACACATTCCAATTGGAAGTATTATATCATTAGAAGATTCAATAATACTCTTAAGCCTAATAAGACACAATGTATCATCCCTGTAGTTTCCTGTGGTTTCTCTCTCAACCCTTGTAGGAATGAAGTTGTGAGAGAAGGTTGCAGACAGCACTACTCCAGGCCTGTAGCTCAAGTAAATGCCTGGTAAATTGCTCAGTTACATGGTTCTGTTCCTGGTTTGACAGCAACAAAGTAGAGATAAAGAGCATCTGAATTAATAATTAACATACACTATAGATGTGGGATCTCCTAGAGGGAGAGTGTTTCTCTGTTCAGAAGAAATATTGCTATGGGACTTGCACTGTGCTGTTCCAAGATCTTGAATTCCTGAAGAAACGTGTTTTTGTTCAAGTTGTTCCTCCTGCTGCTCACCTTTCCCTAGGAGCTGGCTGCCTGTCTCCTTCCCTTTCTGCCCCCCCTGCCCAGACATAACTCACACCCAGCCAACTTTGAGCCAGAGGAGTACTGAGGGGACTAGTGCCTTTTTTAAGGTCTGAAAATGCAGAAGGCAAAGGGAGAAAGAGAGAATATGCACAGCAGGGAGAGAACACAGATGAACACAATTGCATAGAAAGGATGCAGCCCTATGAAGACAGCAGATGTTATCACTGCTGGCATGGATACTGGATTTGTGGATTGAGTTGTTAAGCATAGATTATGTCTTGTAGCAATTCTTGTGACTCCTAAAACATGTCAAAATTGCCTGCAACACAGTGGATTGTTTCAACAAAAGATTAATATATTTTGTTTGCTTAATCAGGGCCCTTGCCAAGATGCTGCAACTCTTCTATGATTTGTATTGGCTTCCCTGCTGAAACATGAGAAGGAGGGTACCTGTCACTCCAACTTATTCAAGATGCAATGCTTGGCCCTGCACTGTGCTGGAAAGGGAGGAGGCAAAGTCCTTGGGCAAAGCTGTTTTGTCAGAAAAGTCAGGGCATTTTTTCAGGCACTGGAACAATTAGACAATGAGGTGTCTAATAGGGAAGGAGCATTTTGAAACATTAAAACTGATGCTGCAAATCATGCTCTATAGTGCTTTTCCATGTTTCTTTCCTTGAATGCTGCCACACAGTTGCCTAGGGAGGGAGCAGTAAGTGCCACAGTCAGCTGTTGGCTATTTCTTGCTTTGCTGCTATTCAAATTTGTTTTCTCCCTTACAACCTTTCTTCAGAGCAATAGGGCTTCTGCTTCCTTCCCAGCAAAAAATGTTACTTCTGCACTCAACTTCAGATCTCTGTTTCACTCACTCTCTCTCTGGCTGAAAAGTCTTGATTCAGGCATGTCTGCAGTATTGTTCCACCTTGAGTTAATTACTTTCTGTTTATAAAAGCTAGTCTGGACACTCCCTGAATGTTTGTTTCCAGGCTATAACTGTTTGCTACACATGCTGAAGATGAGGATGATTTTTGTATATGAATATGTGGTTGAGGTCTTTTCCAACCTTGTTGATTCTATGATACGGTTTTACCTTTTTTAATTTGCTGATGTAAACTCTTGGCAGTTTTATCTTTAATGAAATATTTACTGAGTTAAGAGGTTTGGTTGGTTGTTGTTTTTTTTTTTTTTAACATTTCTAGCAATCACCTCTGGCTAGAGGCCCACCCAACAATAAGGACTAAGATTTTTCTCTTCCATTTGGCAAATCATATTAAAAAGGAGAGATTTATAGCAAAGCCTTACGCACGTGCATAAGTGGATTTCTTCCTCAAGATTGCTTTATCAGTATAAGATTAATGTTAAGGCTTTCTATAAACATTCGTTTTCATGCAGTTTTGCTCCACAGACATTTTGAAACTATCAGTGTAGCACATCTTGGGGATCTCCATGTGCATCTCTCTTCCCTACTTTTATGTACTGTAGTAAAGTCAGGACAAGTTGGGACAGAGTCAAAAATGGCACCCTACATGGTGTGGTTCTCTGAAGTCAGATCACCATTTGAGCTCATGTTTTGTGTGGATGCAACTTTTCCGACAGTCATGAGTATTAATTCCCTTGAAGTTGATAGAATTATGGGCTCTAGCTTTTTCTCTGGGTAGGTGTATAGCACAAAATAATAAATACCTTTTCTTCCCCCCTCCCTCCCCCCCCCCGCCCAGTCTTTAAAGTATGAGCCTCAGATATGAGATTGGTCTTGCATCTATAAGTTACTGATGGATTATTTTTATACAGTAAACCCATGTTTGATTATTTTATGCCTGTAGGAGAAGACTGGGCTGGACAGCAGAACAACAATGACCTATGTTAGCCTGTTGAACTGGTAGTTTTGGGCCCATTAGCAGTGGATCTGTAAGTTAGTGTCAGGAGCATGTGAACTTGAGAGGTAGCCCTGCTTGCATGCTCTACCCCTCTGTCAGACAAGTGGGGCAGCCCCACTTGTCTTAGTGATCTCATTTGTTCAAGGTGATGGATCTGCTTACACTGCTGTCATTCTGTGCTGCCAATTACAGTAGGTTAAAACCCTTGCCATCCTGAATACAAGATTGCACTGCTGAGGTTTTTATTACCTTGATCAAAGGCACTGATAGGTTTCCACAGCTAGGGAACCAGGGATTGAGTGTTCACATTCAGTGTTGTTTCTTCCAGCTACTTTTAGATTATGTCTCATTCTTAGGATCTTGTTGGAGCAGTAGGGCTAAGCTTATGTCTCCTGTAGTGACAGCTCTTGACTTGGGTTTCATTCTGTGAAAGTAAACTAGATGTGGGAGCATTTCTTAAGAAGAGGTCAGGAGCTGTGACAATTATTTTTGTCTGTGTGTGAAATTGCAAACATCTCAATACAAAAGTTTTCTTCTGATCTAAACCAATGTGCTTTCCTTCTTATTAGTTTACACCTGTTAGTATCAATGGCATAAAATTTTGTGTAGCCATGCTGCAATTTTCAAAAAGAGTTTAGGTGACTTTTGGACATATTCACATGTGATTATCAAAAGCAATAACCTTTTAGAGGACAGGCCTCACTGGAAGTAAAAGTTACTTAAACCTGTAGCTCTTCTGAAAGCAGGACTTGGGTTGCTAAGTTGAGAGGTGGCTTAGTATCTTATCCACACCCTCTCACCCCTCAGCAAATTTCACAAAGGAAGCCCCTGCAGGCATACTCTGGGGTGGAGATGGTGTTCGATTTGAAGTCAGTGACTGTCAGTCTTGACAGACTAGTTGGCTTGTGCAAATACTTCTTCAGAAACAGAGCCAAGCTTAGGCATGATACTCTAAATGGCGTAGTGTTTGCTTAACATCAAGATGGTTGAATGCAGTCACTTGGGGACTACTGTTCTCTCTCTCTTTTTTTTTTTTTTTTTTTTTTTTTTTTTTTTTTTTTAAATGAGTAATTGCTTCAGAGTTGGGGGGTATAGAGGATAATGCTGTTTGCTGAAAAGAAAATGAGGCTTGGGTGTGCCCAAGTGACAAGTAAGAAATGGACTTCTCGAGCAACGCCGGAGAAAGTTTTGTTGTAGGCTTATATTTATTTGTGGATAGACTGTGCTCAGATGTGAATGTATGACATGAACGTCATGGAAATTTTAGCATGTGTACCTTGGGCTGGAATTTGATCCTTAGTACTGCTACTGAAATGTGCGCTGGATTGTTCAGCTGCGTTTTGTACTGTTAAGGATTTAAAATTAATTGGGGGAAAAACCAAAACCACTGAAAAAACCAACAAACAAAAGCAACAACAACCAAAACAAACAACACCCCCAGCCAAACAGAAAATGTGCAGACAGAAGTATGGTTTTGGCCAATGTTAATGTCCTAAAAGTTCTTCATGTATGAATTCTAAGTGTGGTTGGATCTTTTAACTTTTGCACTTGTATGTGTTCAGGCTTCATTTGCCAGTGAACGTAATAGATTATTTAATTAAGACTGATTACACATTGCTTACAAACATTCCACACTGAAATTAACTTAATTTTTCTCCTCAGTAATTTGAATTTGCACTTGTCCTTCATTGGCATACTTTTAATCTACTGATGTCTAAATGATATTCATGCTATAAATATTGGATCAGGAGGAAAATTAAACCAACCTTAGTCATCTTGTGTTTAACTGAGTGGCTTATGAGTACGAGTTTGGAAATTTTGCAAATGTTATGCTATTGGAAGGATTTCTTGGGAACTGTGAGGTACTTTTGAAGCTTCTTCAGTCTGAAGAGTATGCTGACATGCAAAGGATTTCTTCTTTAGAAGTCTTGCTTATCCTTTCCTTTAAAGTTGACAAGGAGAAATAAGACCTTTTTTCACTGTTACCTTCTCATGATTGAGTAGGATTTTGGTTTGTTTAATAACTGACTACATCATGATCTGTTTGTATTAGTGTTCATGATCAGTTAATCAACATTCAAACACACTTACTGCATTTGCAGTTAATTTTTAAGAAAGATTTTGCAAGACTTTAATCTGTTTCAGCGAGTGTTACTGCTGTAATGGGAGAGACAATCTGAAACACGAAGCAGCAGGAAGAGAGCATTTATGTGCTGTATACTAAATATGCATAAAGCTATATGATATATTGAAAGCCAGTTCCAGCTGCACCATTTTCCCATGACTTCCATAATTTGCATTTTTCAATCTAGTAACTGTTCAGGGCCTGCTCTTATTAAAACATATAACTCAATACCTAAAATACTTGCAGGATTATACGCTAGGTTTGGTACTTTCCATTCTTGTGTTTGATACAGTTTTGTTCATTAGCAATTTGAATAAAAATGGAAATTTCTCAGGTTAATTATAAACTATATATCATGGCTACCTTCCCACATACAAGCTTTTGGTGAGGGACCAAACTGTTTGGAACATGAAGAGCACAAATCACAGTGGGTTCCTAGACAACATAACCAACCACAAGGTTCACTTGTATTATACAATAACTAGGGCTTTCATCTAGACAGATCAAAAGATACATGATAGTGTTTGGAGTTTTTGTTCCTTTTGAGCCTTAATGAAAGATACAAAGCCTTTTGTGGCAATATAGATCATCACAGCAATGCCCTTCAGTAACTTTAAATATTCCATTTATATGGGTTTTTAAAGTAAAGATGAGAACCTCAGGACTGAGCTCAGTTCAAAATGGCTGTGCTGGCAATAGTCTGTTTGAAGGAAATAATCTTGTTTTAGGTACCATAGCCACTGATACTCCACATGAAATTGCCAAGTATGGGTGATGGAAAATGAGAAACTTTCGTGTTGGCAACCACAGCTCAGGCAGAAAAACGATAGCTAGAGAACTTGGATTGACACCTGCCCACTTGGTGAACTGCTTTTGTCAGAGGCCACCTTCACAAAGTGCTCTGCTTTTTCTAGAACGGCAAATTAAAATACAAGAGCCTTGTATGAACGTTCCCAATGAACTCTGTGCTTCACTGTACATCATGTGAAATTTCATTAGCTCTTCACTGGGGCATGTTTTAGTGCAGTGATCTGGCGGTTGTGATGAACAACGTGGCTATCCCAGTTTCTGCTATCCTGTGATAGGTATCTCAGACATTAGGCCAGACTTCTGTTTGTGTTTCCATGGAGCTACTGAAAATGTGCTGGTGGTGTTTGAAGTAATGACAAAGGTTGGACTTTCATTTATCTGAGAGAAATCTCCAAATACATGATTTTGAGTAGTGTATAACATAAATATGTAACAGTTGTACATAAAGAAGAAAAATTATAGAGCTGAACACCTAAGTGGAACATCAGCATAATTTTTTATTGTGACTTAAGAGTCCTGAAGCTATAGGTTTGCTAAGCATATATTGCTAACCATATGGGAAAAACTTTAGTTGGAAAATTTAACTCAGGGACAGATCTTTACAGTATATGATATTCTTGTTGCAGAAAGAAATACAGATATTCAGGACATACAGAATGAAACGCCTTTAGAGAAATAGCAGCTATTTGTGCCACCAACATGTAAATGAATCCAATATCATCTTCAAACCACAAATTCTCAAAATATAAAATTTTAGGCCTGAGACTATCAAGAAACATGGTTATGAAATATAATGGTCTAGTACAGTGCTTTCCTAATACTCTTTGACTTCCTCTGCTTCTTCAATAGCTTGAATAAGTCTCCACACATTACCTGGAAAATGGCTCCCGGGGTGGAGATGAATTTGTACCTGGTCTGTTTTCTGTACTGTATCACAGGCTGGAAGTGTGAATCTAGCAAATAAGATAATGGATTGGGAATCAGAAGAGTTGACTTCTGCTCCCATCTTTGTTACTAACCTGCTGCACTCCTAATTCAAGTCACCACAGCTCCTATGTCTGACATCTCAGTTGAAGTCTGGCTTATCTGTCTGTGCTGTGATCTCATCAGAGAAAGGGTTGCCTTGTCCTGTGTCTTTTTAAAAGACATATTATGATTTTCTGTTTTGTGTGGTCTTATTGCTGTACAAATACTAGTAAGAATTTTATTAGTTAACTCTATTTGAATGTGTACAAATAAATTTGTGGGTTAACTGGGTACAACTCAGGGTTTGTAACTTGTAAAACAGCAAAGCTTGTGCTCTTCTGCATAAACTGGTTGTCTGGTGACCCATCTTTGAAGTGAGATAATGTCTATTCTATAGTTCTGTAAGTAAAAGACATCCTAGAATACTGGTGTGAAAGCAGCTCAGCTGGAATAACTGTGACTTAGAAGTTGTAAGCCTTGAGTTCAAAATGCATGGCACATGACTTCTGAACAGGAACATCTCTCTTATAAGGCCTTGTTATTTGCAAAGATGAAAACCAATCGCTAATGGCTGGCGGAAAAGAAAAAGGCTTGGAAATTCTATAAGGAAAAATATTGGAGGGAGGAGCAACAAGGGAGACGTTAATAATGAAATACATGTTCTACAAAGGTAAAATATTCCTTGAGGCATTCTAAAGACATAGGAGTTGATAATTATGGTGTTGGTTATGAAGGTGCAATACAGAAATGAGTTTAAGTACTGGTCCAATTAATATTGTCAAAACATGGTAATTGTGTTCATTAACTAGATTAAGTGATCTACATGTGAATCACTTAAGTGACACATGATGAGAGACTTTAAACATAACTCAAATTTAAATCTGGCTCAGTTGGCTTGTTTTGCACGAACTAGTTTGCAAAACACACTTAAAAACATCATTGCATATGGTTTGCAAGCTGGCCTCTGTAAACTGGAGCAATAGGTCTGGATTTGCTTTTACTGTAAACTTGACTATTAAATTAAGCTAAGTGCCCCATTTACTTCATGCCACTGTTTTGGGAAGTCATGTAGGTAAATACTTAGAGCAGCATGACAACATCGCAGCTAAGGCTTAGTGTTCTAGGAAAGTAGTGAGTTGCAGAGAAACTTTGATATAAAATATGTATCATCTAGGGAAACACTCATTTTTCCATGTTTACCAAGTGGAAGTTGAAAAGGAAAGAAAACCAACAACAACAACAGTTTGAGAGTGGCATTTAATCCTCGAACTTTCAGCATGCTGGCAGATTGCTCATTCAGCTGAGTTAACAAAACCTGAGGAAAATCACAAGCTTTCCCTTCATCTCTGCACTGTTCACCTGCCCAGGGTGCTGATATGCTGTGAAGATACTGTGCCATGGACCCCTGTCCCTTATGGGTTGCTGTTTGTTAGATGGTAGAAGTGAACCAGCTTGAAGTACAAAATGCATGGTGGCTATCATAGACACTCTTCTCCCTTGTTACAGTGCAGGAGCTGATTTGTGCTTCCTGCTACTTTCTTGTTGTCTAGGCCTTGTACTGGTCTTCGTTGTTTCTTGTTCAATCCTTTCAGCTACCTCCTTGCCAGTTTGTGTTTCTTGGGCTCAGTTCCATTGTCTTCTGACATGCTTTTGTTCTCCTTCCCCAGCAGAACAGGATGCTCGTTGCTACCCTAACTGGTTTATAAATCCCTCTAAGACAGAATGCTGCCAGGTAGGGAGTAGGAGTTACTGGTTTTTTAAAACAATGTGCTCTCCAAAGTCAGTAAATGTGTGAAAAAGATTAATTCAAAATAATGAGATGATCAGGTTATTTGGCTTCACATTGGAATCACCTGCTGAAGCTCCTTGGTTACCCCTATCAGGGCTAAGAATAAATAATTGCTGCTTCAAACCTGCTTCTTCTGTGTGAGCCTAAGTCAGTCACTTTTAACTAGCTGATGTCTGTGGGTGGTGCACAGTTGTACGTACCATTCTGTGTGTCACAGATACAGGGCACCTGGAGCTGTGTGTGTTCTACCTTCCTTTGAAGGATGGCAAAATCTGAGTGCCTGATCCTCTGTTATCTGGTTGAAGTTGTATTTTTTGAGATCAAGCAGGAAAAGTAGGAGATAGAAAATGTGCAGGGCCAGGATTATAAAAACGATTACAATCAGGGCTTTAAGCTTTTAACCTACTAGTGATTCATGAGTCATCTGTCCACTCCAAAAGGGAAACCTGTGTTAGAATTATGGAGAGACCTTACTCTGAGAAAGGGAGGAGCCACTGCAAAGGCAAAGGGAGCATAAAAGAGGTAGAAGTTTGCTGTTGAAAGCAAATAACTTGCTTCTGTGCTGGTGGTAGGAAGAACAACCACCAATGTTTTCAAAAGATAATCCACGTCTCTCTTCATTTCCAAAGTAATTTTTCATCTGTTCTTATGATATGTCTATCAAGTGGAGATTCAGCGCAAGGCAGGGAAAATAACTGAGGCTACACTGATAATTAACTGCATAAACTAATAGCCTGATTATATGTTTTAAAAAAAAACAACATTGCAAGATTAAAACAAAGGGATTATATTACATTGAAATGGGGATTAAAAGTTTTTCCCAAAGGCTTTAAACACATACTCCAAAGACCTGTTTATGAGTATAATTTGACTGATGAAAAGTATTTCTTTTAGAGATAGACTAAATAATCACATAATTAAACCATGTGCAGAACTAATAAGCTTGATGATAGTACATTTCAGATATGTAAGAGCTCTTTCTACAGATAAATTTTGTTGGAGGTTTGGTTTTGGTGGGGTGTTTTGTTATGTGTGTTTGGTTTCGGTTTGGTTTTTTTGGTGGTAGTTTTGGTTGGTTGTTGTGGTTTATTCCTCTCTGTAAACTCTATAAAATCCCAACACTGACTTAGCAGGATTATGTTGTGAGATCACTCTGCAGTGGTTTCACTGAGCTATTAAATGGGAGAGATTATTTGAAACCATTGAGAAAAAGGAAGTAAATGAACTTCAATGTTAGTGGCACTGAGGCACGTTAAGAGTAAAATTGTGTAACATTTTCATTATAACAGTACCTAGAAGGCCTGGAGTAGATTAGGTGACCTTGTGCCAGATGGTGTACAATCACACAGTAAATATCTTCATCTAAAGCTTGTGCTCCAAGGGAAATAAGATACCACTCATTACTCGAGTTATTCTTCAGGAACAGAAACTTTGTCTCCCTACCCCAATGCTCCACAGTAACATTCCGTCCAGAATATTGTTTGAGGTGTGTGTCCTCCTCATGTGAGAAGTGCTTGCCTCCAAGGTAACTTAAAAATACAAATTAAAAAAAAAAAAAAAAAAAAAAAAAAAAAAAAGGCAAAATAAAGGGAGATAAAACAAGGGGGAGGCAGGCAAACAAGGGAGCTAAGCAACAGGGGCATAAAACTCTTGAGAATACATCCTTAATTCCTATGACATGTTATTACATAGAGGAAACGTGACTTTTCTAAGACATAGAACAGAACTTTCTTCAGGTTTCTTACCAAGTAGGATACTAATACTGAATCCATGGAATCCCACCAATTTGAAAAACACTATTTATGAAACTTGGAGCAGATGCTGATGAGAAAGGGAGGAGCAGGTCAGCAGGATGGAAAATTTTTTTCATGAAATATCAATGGATTTCTGGGACATTGGTTAAAATCTCTTTTTCAGTTTTTTTAAAACTTCCCAAGTAAAGCTTAAATTGTAAACAAGCTGATATGTAGCTAGTGTGTAAAGCCTGTAGAAGTTCTATTTTAGGCATACATTCTAATGTCCTGGTGGAGTTATTAGAGCGTGCTATAAGAAATTGATGGTCAACTCAGTAATGTTATTCAGCACGTGAAAGTGTGTTACCTCTACCCTCCATGGAAATTTCTGCTCTGGTGCTTTTACACAGATTGTGTAGTAAACAGTATGCAAACAGTATTTTTAAAAACACTGGAAATTCTGCTCAAAGATCTTTGACTAACTTGCATAAGGCCCAATTTTGCTTTGAGTTCGTTACATTTTCCATTTCTGTGAAGCTTCCAAGCTCATTTAGCAATGTGAGTTTGTATCAAAGAGGTAACATCTGTGTAGACTCCCTGCAGTTTGCAATGCTCATGTCTTTAAACTTTGTATGCCAGCTCGGGAGCAATAATATCAAGTGACTTCAAAGAACCACTTCTTCCAACAATCCACAAGGGCTTGCATTTCAATTTGGTAACCAGCATAGCTCACCAGACCTGTTATTTTATTTCAAGGGTTATGCTGCTCTTTTTACATATTGAGCTACAGTCCCGGCTCAATGCAAATGAAAGGGGGCAGAGGGAGTAGAGAAGCCAAAAGTAGAGTAGAATCTCTCCAGACACAGGCACACAGACTGGTGTTTAAAGTAAACCTGGAAAATGTTTCATGCAAGCAGTCAATAGAAAAGCTTGGTGACATGTTTTCCTTCTTTTATACCGACTTAAGTTCTTCTCTCCTTCAACTACATTTTCTTTGAAACCAAGGTTCTTTGGAAAAGGATCTGTCACTGTAAATCAACCAGACTGATTTGGCTGGCTACATGCAGCATTAGAACAAATAGCATTAATTAATAGGTCATTCATCTTTCTTGTCAGTGGTGTTTGTTACAGTAAATGTATTTGCTTCCTCTCTTCCCATTTAAGGCATCAAATGATATCCCTACAAAGTGCTTATTCAAACTGGCAGATCTCTTATATGTGTTAAGGACTAGAAATATATTGAATTTGACACAGTCTTCATTCTAATAATATTGGTTGATAGTGAGCTTCTGAAACAAGGTCAAAGATAAAAGGTGGACTATTTGACTCATTTTGGGTTTAATATGGGTAACTGTAATTGGTGTCAGTGAAGCTTCAGCTCCAGCCTTAGTCTTCCCCCGGAAAGCTTATCTTCAGGCTGTGAGTTGGGGGATATTTACATTCTGAACTAAGCTTTTGCTAACATGCAAGTCAGCACAAGACAATGCCCTTTGCTGAAAAAGCCAGTTCCACCTATCCAATTGCCTTCAGTTTCTCATGTTTGCCACCCTACCTTGTCATTGGCAGAAGCGTTTGTGTGACTACATTGAGCCACATCAGGGACACACCTAAATTAAAGCTCATCAGTTTTCTGATCTGGTTCACTATCTGGTCCCATGAACTCTTGTATAAGCACAAAAGAAAGTGCTGTGTAGGGTCAGAAAAAATGTGGCTGGGGCAGCAAACAGACAGGATTTGTGTAGTAGTACTTGATAATGTTTGTTTAAAGGGTGCCTGAAACTTAAGTCTGATTCTACTCTGATTATGTCTCTGTGACAAAACTCCCTTTGAGTTCTGTGGATATTGTGTCTGGAAAAGGCCTGGCTGCCTCAGTCCTTGATGGTTTCCTTGAGAAGCAGATAGTGCTCAATACAGAGGCCAGTGTGGTACTGTACACAAATACTTCATAATGCTCTTAAGTTTTTGTTTAATTCATGGTTGTATCTCCTTGTCTACTTTTAGGACAAGAGAAAGATTAGACTGGTCTTGACTCTGGAAGGTAGAATTGAGTAGTTTTTTAAAAAAAAAAAAAAAACTGGCTGGAGATTTCACTTTTTCTTGGTGGTTCTGGAAAGTAGACTTCTGTCATGTTGGCTTGTGTGGTTGTTTTTGTTTGTGGTTGTGGGTTTGGTTTTGTTTTTTCTCTTTTTTTTTTTTTTTTTTTTTTTTCTCCTCCCTGCTGCTTTCTTTCTTCCATTCTCTCAGAAATGGAGATACAATCCTGCCATTCTACTTGTGATTCTGAATCAGCTTTCCTAATGCTTGGCAACATGCCTGGCAAAGCCCCAGTGCCAAATTTTGTGTCATAGGCAAGCATCCTGTGGCTTGTCTCTGTTGGAGGATATACAAGTCCAGAAGAGATGGGAAATGAGAAACACCTGGTCCAATGCAAACAGTGGGGTTTTTTCTCTTGTATACTGTGGTTTAATAATGGTTTGAGAGAGATATTTGTGAAGATGTTTGAATTCACTGTGTGCAGGAATGAAAACTGAGCCCATTGCTATTGCATTTGTAACAATTTACATATCAAATAAATATACCAAATTTCACCTGCACAATATAAGAACACATTCAAATATGTGCTTGTAGGAAGTTACCCAAAACCTTAAGACTAGAGTGCCACCTGTAGTGTTTCCACCCCTGTCCGCACTGGACAGGGGCCAGCAGCTCAGCAGGGTCATAATCTAATCCATCATTTCTGGGGTACCAAGAGCAAGTGCTGCGTGGTGTTCTACAAGTGTAGATCTAGAGCAAAAGTGGTTTTGTCCTGGTTTTAAGGTTTTTCTTAGCTGAGGACAAGTAAGCAGACTTTGCTTTGCAACTTAGAATTTCCTGGCTTCCTTCCCCTCAAGCCTCACCAAATAGCTGACGCCTATATCAATAGTATAATGATGTACAGCCTGTTGCAGCTTATTTCTATAATGTGCTTGCTTTTTATTTGCTTGGTGTGGCTAATGAGAGAACTTACGTAAAACAATTTCAGGTTTATTGCTTACATCAGTCACTGGAGAAGCTATCAACAGATACTTGCATCACGTACCCATTACACCTGCGCTGGTTAATATAATGTGGGCCAAAATGCGACTCCCCAGCCCCCTAACTTATTCTTCAGCTCTACTTCCATATAAATGCTTCTAATTGCAGAGCAGAGTGAAATTCTGTGCTCTGGACATGTGCCAACACTCCCAGATGCCACTGTGCTAGCCCTGCAGTTACTAGATCAGAGGAACACAGACTAGTACCTGAGAGAGCCCCTTGTGCCATCAGAAAGTGAGGGACAGTGCTGTCATGAGACAGACTGCAGAGTTGTGCCTTGGTGTATCTCTCCCCTTGTTTTGCAAGAGAAGTAAATAACACCACAAGATAATGCAACAAAACCCCAGACCTGATATGTGTGTATATATATGCACATACATATATATATAAAATCACATTCAATGAGGAACACTTATTTAGTCTTATTAACAGTTTTATTAGCTCTAAAAATAGGGTCTTAAATATTTTCCAAGATTGACTAAAATATGAAAAACAATTACATAATCAGTGTTTAAAATAAACCAGTTTGTTGTAAAGGAGACCCATCCAGTGGAATAATATTTATCAAGAATGACAGCATACAGGGAATTGTACAGCCTCTACAAATCCACAGACAGCATTTCTCTGCTTTCAAACTGACTAGCTGCAGTCTCATCTTCTTTTGTCCTACAACATTCCTACCAGCGAGAACACTGTGAAAGAGGCAACCTGGTCTTCATGTGAGGAAGCTGTGGGCATTTTATAGAAAATAAAAAACTGGTCTGTTAGTGTTCCCCTTTACTTTATACTTTCTTATTGTTAAATGAAAACTCTCATAAATAGCCTTAAATAATAATCTCAAGTTTTAAAAAGTTCACATGGTCAGTCAGACCTGACTCGACATTCTCTGGTCTCGCACTGCTTAAGCTGTTTCTGCAATTATTCTGGAATAAAAGAATCCCTCATGTCTCTTACTGAAATTGTACGATCTACTCTTACAGTAGGAGTTAAGCGGCAGAGGAAGATTTAGCAGTTAAGTGAAATGCATGTTACAGCTGATGCTGTTTGGGTTTTTTATTGGACTAACTGAAAGATTAAGCTGTAGTGCAGGTAGGGCTTGAGTCATGCTTTTATCATTGCATCTCTTGGCCTGATATGAACTATGTTATTAAAAATGGTAGCTCAAGCTGATTCTGTACTTTATCTACAACCAAGCTCAGCCAATATCAGGTAGCCTAGTGAAAAACTTATAGTTGAAGGCTCTGTACATACAGGCACTGCTAATTACTTTCAATAACTGTCAAATGAAGGTGTTGACACTATTAGATTTCTTAGTATGCCTTTAAACAAAGCACTCATCTATGCATAAGAAAAAGCATTATGCAGAGCAGAGTTAATACAACACATTAATCTGTATTTTGATTTAGCTGGTTACTTTAAAAAAAAAGGTAATTTATAACCTCCTCTTCTTGCCAAAAGGAACTGCATTACCTCACTACCTTCCAAAAGCTTGCACCCTGGGAGACCCCAGTGCCAGTTGCAGCAGCACTGACACCTCTTTTCCTCCGTAGTGTTTAAATCAGCAGCAGCTTTAGTCGCAGTGAGTTTTTGCCAGTAAAGGAGCCGGGTATATTGGTAAATGACAGCCCCTGTGACCCACCCTCTGACTTTGCCATGCTGAGCACCTGGGGAGGTAACGGACTGACCCTACAGAGCATGCGTCCTGGAGTTCTCCTGGCAGAGATCGGTGTAGCCTGGGATAGAGGGGGGTACCGGGGGAGGCGCAGGGTGGCAAGGGCCAGCAAGAAAACCTTCAGGCAGGCGGCAGGATTTAAAGCAGCGTGCAGTCCCAGACGGGAGTGTGACAGAAACACGGTGTGGGTTTCTCTTCCTCAGATAAAAGTACCGGCGAGCTAGCCTCAACGCTGCCCGCGGATGACTAGTTAGAACAAGTTTAAACTCCAGAGCTAAAATTAAAACGCTTCCTCCGGTGTGCCTGCCTCCTCCACCGGCAGTTTTCACGCTCACCTCACACCTGCCCATGGTTCTCCAACACCCTCAGCCTCGCTTCTCCCCGCGTGCCTTCGGCCGAGCCCCGCACCGGCCGCGAGCCTCTGCCGCGCTGCCCGAAGGGCTATGGCCAGCGGGCAAGGCCCGCACCGTGCCCGGTTTCTCTGGGAACCGGGCTGCAGCCCGCCCTCCATCCCCCGGAGCTGCGGGGCCCGACGTGGGGGGCGCTAGACGAGGGACTCGCAAACAGGCACCGAG
Organism: Picus viridis; assembly: GCA_033816785.1. Taxonomy (NCBI): domain Eukaryota; kingdom Metazoa; phylum Chordata; class Aves; order Piciformes; family Picidae; genus Picus; species Picus viridis. Next base: position 11,218,018 of record CM066584.1, on the reverse strand, counting down.
TCCGAGTCCTGACTGTGCATGGAGCTCAGCCCCGTGTCCGAGTCCTCGTCGTTGTCGGCGCGGTCCTTGCGGAGCGCCCGCGCCTCCTCCAGCCACCCGCCTGTGTTGTCCCCCGCCACCGGCCGTCCCCCGCCCGCCGCCCCGCGCGGCTCCGCCGGCGCCTCCGCCACGTCCAGCGTGCCTAGCGTCTCCAGCAGGCGCTGCAGCTCCCGCTCCTTGTCCTCCCACGCCCGTTGCGTGTAGTCCAGGTCGGTTTTGACGGCCTCCAGGTCTGTGCTCAGCTTGAGGCCGATGTAGAGGCTGGTGCTCAGCTGGGTCTTCACCCGTTCGTGCTCCAGGTGCAGCTCGCCCTCCCCGCCGCCGCTCAGCTCCGTTGTGTCGCGGTCCGCCTCGGCTAGCCCGGACACCGCCGCCAGCTCCAGCTCCTCCCGCCGCCGCTTCATCCAGCGCTCGTTGAGCTCCTCCTGGATCTCGGCGGCCAGGTGCTCCAGCAGCTCCTCCTGCTGCGCCCGCTGCTCCTGCAGCTGCAGCACCTCCTCGTACTTCCTGGCGTAGTCGTCCTCGGGGCGGCCGGCCGCGGGCTGAGCTCCTCCGCCTGGCTCCCGGGGAGGCTCCAGCTCCCCGCCGCCGGACCCCACTAAGTAGGTGTCCTGCACGTAGTTGACGCCGTGCCGCCTCATGCGGTCCAAGTGGATCCTGGCTTCGTAGCGGTCGATCTCCCGGTCCAGCTCGTGGAGCCTCTGGATCTGCTGTCTGATGGTGTGGTCTTGTGAGAGGACCAGGTGCACCAGCGTCTCCATCCTCTCCGCCGACGAGGCTTCCCGGGCCAGCGGCTGCTGTCGCCGCTTGTTGATCTTGGCCAGCTTGCGGAAGGCTTTCCTCACCACCCGCCGCTGCCGCTCCTGTGTGAGCGCCAGGCTGGCACGGGCCGCCCCCAGGCCGTGGCCGGGGCGCTCCTTGCTCAGCACCACCCGCGCCTCGGCGCTCCGCGGCCCTGCGTTGGGCAGCGAAGCCTCGCTCCGCACAAGCACGAAGCGCACGTTCTCCTGCTCGTCCCCCCACGCCACCCAGAGCCGCAGGATCTTCGTCTTGTTGGGCAGGATCCGCTCGAAGCCGCGCCACTTCTCCACGATGCAGTAGGAGTGCGGTGGCCCCGACAGCATCCCGGCGCCGGGCTCGGGCAGCGCCAGCCGCTGCCGCCGGTGGTGGCTGTCCTCTAGCAGCACCCGCACCACGTCCGAGCAGGTGGTCCGCCGGGAGAGCCCAGAGATCAGTTTTTCTTCCTGGCAGATCCACACCGAGATCTTGCGCTCCTCGGGCTCCATCGGGGACGGCAGGGGGCGAGCAGCCGGGACGGCTGGCTCAGGGCTGGCCGGGCAGCCGCTCCATGGGGAGCGCTCAGAGGAGGCGCGATGCCGCTCGCCCGCTTGGCTTCAGCATAGCCGGAATGCCTGCTCGCCTGCGGCACCCCGCCCGTAAACTCCGCTCGGCCGCTCCACCCCTTCCTGCCCGGTGCGGCGGTCCGCCGGCAGGGGCCAGGCCCGGTGAGGAGCTGAGCCCGAAGCGGCTCCTGCCCGACACCGCCTGCGCTCTGACGGGTCCCGCCGCCGCCGCTGGGTTTTCCTCCACCACCACGTGGGCGCCCCCCGCGGCTCACGCCCCGGCGGCGGCCGGCGGCCCCAGGCAGCACCGCCCCGGCTTTCCGCGCCGAAGTCTGTCGGCGCGGAAACTTCAAGGCAGGTCAGTGTCGTCTCTGCGTCTTCCTCCCTGCCCAGCTTATGCCGCGAATGACAGGCGTCGAGGGATCTTCCCAACTGCCGAGAGACAAGAGCGAATCCTGGAGCTTCAAAGTGAGAGCAAGAACTAGGGAGGAATTTCCAGTTTTAGTAAATCATCCACCTCTAATTAGGAAATTCGTGTTTATAAAGCACTTCACAGATGAAATATGCAAAGGATGGGAATGTCTAAGTGTTATTAAAATACTAGCTGAGCCAGATTTTAATGGGAGCTTGCTGTGTACTTTGATGAGAACAGGATCGGTCTCCGAGTGTGGATTAAAATGAGGAGATGTAAAAAGTGGCAATAAAACACAGGGTTGTGGCGCTGATTGTCGTGGTGCAATTGCATTGTGGGCGTTCACGGACCTACACTCTTCTGGGTGGCTAGGAAGTATTATAATGGGTAAGGTCTAAAACCTGAAGGCTGATCTGTACCTTCTGGGGGAACCTGTAGAGCTTGTGTGGAGAGGATTTTTTGCATGAATACAGTTCACGTCCCAGGCAGCAGAACAGAATGGGGTTATGGTATTGTAGCCTTATTACTGTAATTCTGCTATTTGAAACAACAACGTTGGGGCACACAAAAGAGCAGTTTAACAATTCTGCAGTCCAATGTTCTCTTTTCCCCCAAAGTATCCAGGCTCCATGTGGGCAGCTGCTGTGCCAGCTTCTGTATTTGCCTGGAAGGACCAGTCCTGGGGAAGATCACCTGTGTTCTGCTCTGTCTGCTTAAAGTAGCTAATTACCATGGTGGTTTGTGCTGTGCAGCCTCCAGTCCCACAAGGAAGTGGGCTGAGGGACCACCAAATGTGATCATTCCTCTAGCTGAAGATCACATAGATCATGTGCCTGCGGCTAATGTCCTTTTCCTGTGCTATTGCAAGTTGAGATGACCACTGCATGCTGCAATAAGGACATGCAAGATAGGGATGTTGGTAACTGGCTGGATTTTGCTTCCTGACCCCAGCCGCCTTACCTTACAGTTGCCTTTTCCTATCCGGTGGTTAAGGTCTGTTATGGCTAAAGTAGTGCTGTGTAAAGTGATGTGTCAGAGTGTGAGATCGCTATGCTTGCTTTGTAAAGAGGTAAGTGTTTGCTGATGGAAGGTTATTCCTGAAGTCTTTTTCTTCTGTGTGTTGACTACACCTAAAAGCATCGTTCACTCCAGGGCAGAAGGTGGACTGCAATTGCACACTTAAGGAGAGCAGAAAAAGAAAATGTTGTTGCTCTCATCAGAGTGGTAGAAAAATTGAAAGAAAGGCCATCTCTTCTGCAGAATCAGGTGCAGCAAAAGGGTAACAAGGAAGTGAGAAACTGTCTTTTACTGTGTGCTTCCCCCCCCCCCCGCCCCTTCCACTTCCCTTTCATCTTGATTTAATTTTACCTTTATTTCCTATGGAAATGTCTGTACCTACTCTGTTCTGGTAAAGAACAATACAGGAAGAGCAGGGTGTGATGTGAAGAAACATTGTATGCTCCCCACAGGTCAAGCTGCTCCAACTTGTCTGACTGCCTGTATCAATCCAGCATCCGAGCCTGCTTTGTGCAATGAAATTGGAAGGTGATTATTCCATCTTTCCTTGACCACATCTCTGCGTACAGAAAACTGGCTCTGCCTCCCCGGTGCATCCCCCAAGGCAGCATTGCCAGAGAGAGAATGCAGATGTTAGCAGTTTGGTTGGAGGCAGTAAGATTAAGTAAACACTTTGGTAGGATAAGCCTATCAGATGAGTAGGTATATAGTCTGTGGTTAAAAAGCTAGCATTAGAAATGTATGTTGTTAGATTTCAAGTTTAGCCCTCGGGAATTCTGTTTCAGGCTGTGGACTCAAGAAAATGCCACTAAAGCTTCAAAACTTTGAGAGCTTAAGCACATAAGCACTTACCTGAAGCAAAGTTTGGGCCCTGCCATGCTGAATCCCAAAAGGCAACTGAATGCAGGCGAGCCTTTGTGTCTCCTCCAAGGATCTCAAAGCATCCTGCAGAGGAAGGTAGGATCTCATTTTTAGAAATAGAAATGCTATGGCATAAAGGAATGAAGTGCCTCACCTAAGGTTATATAGCAAGGCAGTAGCAGTGTTACAAAGCAAATCAGATTTCTTCACTCTGGTGCCATTTGTCACTGAACTTGACTGTCCAGTGTGCTGCCTCCATCCTCTCCTTCTCTTAATTATTCTATGAGAAAGGGAGATGAGGAAGTATGCTTTAACTAGACAGCTACAGATGGTGATAAAATGGAAGTGCAAACTCAGCAGACTATATTCTGTCTCTAGTGAGGCAGTAGGAGGTAGTGGCATTACCAGCTACTTCAGGCATCTCCTGCCTGGTGAAGGCAAATCCTCAATTGATTGTACCTACAAGCCTCTGCAGTGATGTACACAGAAGTTATCATTAAAGTATCAAATGGAGGGAAGGACAATTATTCCTCTCTTCACTCCTTTTCCCACAGAGCAGTGATATGTGAGGACTTCTGTAATTTCTAAAACAAATACATTGCACAATTTAAAGCCTAAAATGCAGTAAATATGATCTTCTGTAAAGCAAGGCTGTCGGCAGGCTCTGCTCTGAAGCACAAACTTCTTGGACAGGATGCTATCCGTGACATCATTGCATGGCATACATTTTTTTTTTGGTTTGTTTTATCAATTGCAGAAATTCAAAGTTGATGATTCTCTTAACACCTGCCTAAGCCTGAAAAGAAAGAGACTTGAGCTTAACATTTTAGGATGCATTGAAAAGTCCAAGCCCATTTATAAACAACTTTTATTTTTACCCACTGCAGAAGAATTATAAGGCTGAGTAATGGGAAACTACCTGTATTCTGGTATTTTGCAGGAAGTTATTTTTCTTTCTTTTTATTACAGTGTGAAAGTAAATTACCAAGTCTTTTGTGATAAGAACAGCATTTTCCTTTATAGGGTGGTGTAGTGAGGTGTCTGGTTCTTTTTTTAATTTACTTTTTTTTCCTGAGCTGATCTACCTGAATGAAAATATGGCCCTGATGTTTGTAATGAATAAAATGATGCAAGACTTCATCTTGAATACTTTGAATGTAAATCAAATAAATAAACGCCCCTATTATTTCCTGCTTCCATAATTCATATACCAGGAAAATGGAAGAAGTCTTACAAAACTCTTGAGACACAATTACTTTCTTTCAAAAGCATTTAAATGGAGAAAGTACAGGGATTCAATATTGGGGTTATTTTTCTTTCTTTCTACAGTGAAGTTGCTTTTACTTTTTAGATGACTCTCAGGACAGTTCACTTATTTTTCCTGAGGTTACAGTTCAAAAGAATACAGTCTAAGTGAGATGAGTAAAGGCAGGCTGCAACTAGTAATCTGTTGAGCCATCACTGGAGAAGTTATTTTTTGTTGTGATGCTGAACAGCAATGCTGCTTTCCCACTTTCTTTTCTTATGTTCGTGTTAATCTCATTTTGCAAGGTTTAGCTGTTGGTCCCTTATTCCTATTTCTTTCTAACCTGTTGTCTCAGCAAACATTGATGATGTCCTAGGACATCATTTGACTTTTGCAATGCTCGCTTACCTTTACAGACACATGAGCAGTGGAAGGGGCTAACTGAGCTTACAGATCATTCTCTCTCAGATGCATTTTTCTTTTGTACCCAGTTTTTCCTGAAAGTAAAAGCTGAATAACCAAATTATGTTGTGAATAACCAAATCATCTCTAATTAGCATGCACAAAATAAAGCGCTTGACAAACTACTTCTCTATTATCAGGAGTGTTCAGACTTTAGTCAAAACAGTTTGTAGTCTTAGAGTTTAATTTGAAAGAAAGTCATTCAGTTTGTATCTGAACAGCTTTAGACACAAGTTTAAAACTTCTTACTTTGAGGTTTTCTGTTGAAGCTACTGAAGGAACTGGCACTTGTGATAAAGGTGGCTTGTAAGACGGGTAATGAACCCCTGACCTGCTTCTTTCAGCATGAGTTTCTTGAATCTGATGTGTGCTATCTTGCTTCTGAATGCCTCTATGCAGCCAGTACAGTCGACATATACAATCTGGAGTAATTATTTGCTTCACATTGCTGGTGATAGTTACATGCTTGTGTGATCTATTCAGGAAGATCGTGGTGTGGCCTGTTTGAATTATAGCTGCTGATACTGGGTTATGCTGCTTTGACTGCTTTATCCAATTTCTTTTTTAATGTGCACACACCCAAACTACAAACGAGTATGTCAGGAGGAAACTGTCTTTCAGCTAAATCAGTGGGGGCTGCATGGGTAAAGCCCTCTGTAGTGCCTTGAAAACGCAGGTATGTCTATAGACTACTATTAAAGAAAATTAGGATGACGTGTATTCATCTTACAGTCCAGCCTGGAAGTCTGTGTGTTAGATGTGATGTAAATACACGGGAAGAGACTATCCCTGCCTTGAAGGCTTAACCAATGTCATACAGCAGGTTAAGCACACAGCAAAGATCAGTACTGAGAATACCAATTTCCAACTTGTCTTTGAACAGAGTCCTTAACAACCTGGGTGGGTTTGTTATGTGCATGCAACTCTTAGGATGGTAAAGAATCCCTCTCCCTTTATGCTTTGTTTCAGATTTTCTTTTCTTACTGAGTGCTATTATACATTCAGTATTATACATGTTCTGCATTAATGAAGTACAGAAATAATTGAACAGAAGAGTTTTTGGTTTGTTTTTTTCTTATAATGTGCATAATAGACAAAGCTAAGTCAGTGTGGTTGCACTAGTATGCTTTGGGGAAAAATATGAGGAATGATCAGAGTCAGATGATGGCTGTAACCTTCCTTCCTCCAAATATGTTAAATGTATTTGAAAATGGTTTCATTTTCATCTTAGTCTGTTTGAGCACTCAGTCTTCATTGATCAAAAAGGGAATCAAGGATTAGGTATAGTGACATTGCCTTCCCTTGGCAAACATTATCAGTGCAAATCTGACAGTTTTGTTTAGCACTTGTAGCTTCTTTGCTCTTAAACTAAGCAGTTCTCTTATCCCTTGAGAAAATGTCTGAGGTTCTCACAGTGACTGTTGATTTTTGACTGTCAAGCACAAACCAGATACACCATGTTGTTCATTATCTTGCTGAGATATATTAGGGAGGCTTTTGGTTACTCTAGGGTCAAAATATCCTTGCTGATTTTGTTTCCCCCTAATAACTTCTGAATATCTTCTGGAATATATCTTCTGTGCAAGTAAAGCATTGTGGGCTCAGTAATATGGATGCTACAGAGTTTCCCATACTGACCTCTTTTGCAGGTCACTTTTGTAGGTATGGAAGGAACTTCTAAGGCTTTTTGACCTTAATATTAGTGATGGTTTGTGAAAAGTTATCCTTTTTTTTTTTTTTTTTTTTTTCAGTACAAGCCAGGTAGCAAAGCTGCTCTTTGTCTGCTGGGATCAATAGCAAAACTCTTGACAGGTTTCACTGGGAGCTGGGCATAGAGTGGTAATAGTTGGAAACATTACTTAAGCATGAAGCAAACTTTTGTTTTCATGCTGGCAATGTGTCTAACATGCTTCCTCAGCATAACTGCCATGAAGAAAGAGGCCTCAGATCAGCCTTGGCATTGCATTTTGGCAAGCATGTCTAATTCACATGTGCTCACAGGTACATTGTATGTGTTACACTTCTGAGAGGTAATTCTTGCGGGTACAAAGAGAAGGGTTGAATTTAACTATGTATAATCTGAGCAGCAGAACACTTAGTGACATACATTCCTGTCTGTGACTATGAAGTATGTATTCTCATTCTGCCACCTTACCTTCACTCAGAAGTGTGTAAGATTCAGAAGGTTTGTGTGCAAACATAGGCATTATCTATATATTGTGCGTGAATGTCTTTTGTGGTTAGATTTAGTGACATCCTTTTCTCCAGTGAAATACAGTAGAGGGAGCTTTCTGCAAGTGTCACAAACCACCTTGAATTGAGAGATAATAAAATTAGGATGTATTTGCAGTAAGATGTTTTAGCAAATTAGAATGAGGATAAAGGAATTCTTAATGTTGGAATGAACAAAACTTTCAGTATTTCCAGTATTACCATGAAATTGTTTGATTTTGAAGTCTGTCCTGTAAATGTACTTTACAGGCAATTAATTTTACCTGTTCTATTTGTCAGTTCTGTAGTTATTTCAGCTTTTATAGCACAGACATATTCAGATAAGGGTTTAAACAAGTAACTATGAATCTATATGTAAGAAGTGTCATTTACTTTTCATGTATAATGAAATCCTTACTGAATTAAGACTGTGAGATTATTTTATTCTCCAACCTCATTCTACCTATTGTCTTTCTAACTCTTTGCAGAAAACATTCCAAATGTCTTACTTGTAAACTTTTATATTATTACCTGAAGATGTTTTACTTTTTGACCTATTTCTAAACATTTTTCTTTTGTATTCTTTGTGGATCATAATGCTAGCCTAACTTAAACCAAGCCTTTGTGAGTTGTTCCAGTAAACAAAATCCATAGATGATTAAATAACAATGCTTTACAAGTTATTTCAACAAAAGATAATGCAAAAGGACTTAAGGAGAATAGGAAGCTAGATATAGATTGTGCATATTCATGCGGCCCCTGATCCCACTTTGACATTAACAGTGGCAGATGAATTAGGTCCAGAGGCCAGAAGTCTCTTTAGAAAGCAAGTTGATATCAATGATGCTGTTCTTTCCCTTGAGCAGAACCCTTCCTGGATGAGTTCCATGGACAGAAAATGAAATGAGATGCAGCTTAAGCTGGTGGGGGGAGTAGTAATATGCAATGTGAGAAAGAAATGTAGATTAAAGTAATATGGAAAAAGCCCTGAGTTGGATGCATGCAGCAGGCAAATAGTGTGTGTTATTCTTTGAATCATGGCTTTCCTCAAAGTCCTGTGAAGTTAGTGTGATCTAAGGAAATGTCCAGCTTTTCTCAGGATGGCCCAGCACAGGACTGAAATATAACACTGTAGGGGAGAGAGACCTGAATTGTTTAGCACTTTGTACATTGCTATAAAAACAATGTGCTTTGTCCTCTCCTCAGCTTAATAAGCCAACATGATCCAGAGCTAAGCCATAAGTATTAAATTGTAATGAAAGCAAAGGAGAAATGACAGCAAGTACAGTACAAATTAAATAAAAGAAGAAAAATTCAGGAGATGTCAAGTAAATCAATTGTATCTGGCATTTTCCGGAGTTTTATTTTAAAGGAAGCGACAGCAACGTTGATAAGAACAAGAATTGACACAGTAGTGTAAAATACAGTGAATGATCCTGGCAGAAATGGGGACAGTATCTAGAGCCTGTGTCTGTGTAGCAGCAACCAAGTTTTTAGAAGGCCTAAATCTTCTCAAAACTATGCAGGTATTTCATGGACCAAATGAAAAGACTGATTATTTAATGCGCCTGCCCTTCTGTACAATGCTGTGCTTTTCACACAACAGATTTTTCAGGTTAGCTTGCAAATTGACAACGGTATTAAAAGTGAGATTGTATCTGCCTCATTTACCTGTCACTCAAGAGAGAATGATACTCCATCCATCATCAGCTCCTTGTGCTGCAGTGGGCTGCTGCATTGTAATTCTTTTGTTGTTGTCAAGAGCCTCCAGTCTTATCCTTTACTTCATAAACAGCTCTCATGGAGTCTCATGGGGCTTCTGAGGTGGGTGTAGGTTCTGCTGGCAGCTGAGTACTCAGATGCCTTGCATGCATTTCTACTGAGTGCTTGTAAAGTCACTTGTCAAAAGCTGACTGTTCAGTGGGGAAAATACCACCAGTAAGACACGTACAGTGTTTCCTATTGACTGGCCGTTAGTGACTGAAGAGTCACAATTTTGTCATGATTTTACTATTTACCAACTGGAAGAGCTGCTGTTCTAATGGTGTATGTGTATATTACATCTAGCAAGGAGTGAGTGCTTGAAACACGTGTAACTAATTAGTACATAAAATAGTAAAGGTAGTTTGAGTAGATTTTATATGCAAAGCAAATGCATCTGTTCCTTCTACAAGGAATATTCGTATTAAATCAGAGTTTTAGTAGCTTAAAGTCAATTAACTTCTTAAAGCTATGATGACTTACGTCAGCCTAGGATTTGTTCCAGACACATTTTTGAAGCTGTATCTTCTTGTAATTCACAGCAACCTTTGAATCCTATGTACTTCATTTTAGCAAGGAAACCTAACTTGATTTCGTATATCATGATAAAATACACTTTTCACTCTACAACTGTCAGCATTTTTTTAAGTAGAAGGTACTGTATAAGCTGATTCTGTTTGAACTGATAAAAATTTGAGATTTTAAGTCCCACATTGTTATGACAAGTCCTCTATTCTTTTCAGTCTTTTATTCCTCCATTTCATTTCTATCCTGCTTGTACCAGCATCAGTCATTGGTTTTGGCAGTGTTTCTTAACACAGATAATGAGAAGGAAAGACAACCTTTGAGTATGAAAAGTTAAGAGTCTTTTCTCCATTCTAGAGTTTTAGCACTCTTGACAGCTTGAAGTCTGTTTTTCCTAAGGAACTTGTCAGTATTCAGTGTACCACTCATAGACACAGTCTTATACTTGTCAAGTTGCTTACTGCTTATAGCTTTAGGTATCCAGTCTCCTAACATACTTCTTAGCCGCTGTTGTGCATGATCTAGCTCCACTGAACCATTCCTTCTCTGGACTATGAAAGGTGCTATATAAAAATAACAAAGCAAACCAATCCATTAAAAACAACTAACCAAACTAAAACCAACCAATCAAACAGCCCCCCCCAACCAAAACACAAAAAAACAAACCAACCAACCAACCAACCAACCAAAAAATATCCCAAGGAAAAAAAAAACAACCCATCACTGTTTTAATTTGTTTTAAACTAAAAGAAGACATGAAGATAAATATGCATCACATATTTGTCAGAAGGCCTAACATTAGTAGCAGAGAAGCAGTGTCAGGAGTGAAAAATGACCTTATTGAAAACCCATGGGGAGTTACTTTCTTAGTGAGAGAAGGCTTGATCTAGAGAGATCTTGGGTTCCTGACACAGGCTTCGATGAAAGCTGAAGATGATCGGAATTATATGGCATAATCATTCAATCTTCATCTCTTAGAAGAGGTTGAGGTCTCATCTTTCCCTTATTGGAATATATGCGTTTTCATACTGCAGCCCAAGTTAGTGATAGAAAGCCATTTGGCTAAAAGTTGGAAGGAAGCTGAAGCCCTGTTTTGGGCTGTTTGACAGTGACAGACTAAATGCTGAAAAGTGGAGCCTACCTTCAGCTCCGTGCCCTACTGTAACACAATGATTGGTGTGATAAAAATGTCTAGATATACACAAAGCTCTCACCCATCTTTAATTAGGGTGGATTTGTAGGAAAACTTTTAATCTAAAGATTGAAATGAAACCTGACTGCAGAATTTGTTGAGTAATTTCCCCAATATATTTTACTCTCTTGTATATAGTTTTCTTTATTCATAGGGCTAATTGTGGTTTCCAAATGGTGGGTTGGAGGCCTTCATGTAAGTAGAGCTCTAGAGAGGTCATAGCCAAGGCCATGGTTCTGTCAGAATGGTTACTGAATAGGCACATAGTTAAAGGTGTATACCCTATAGGAGTGGGACTAGCTGAAGGTATGCTGTGGGAAGAGAGCAACTACAATTCTGTTTTACAGAGAGAGAACAAGGATACAGAAATATACCAGGCAAGTCTGAAAAAGTACTGGCTCTGGATTTCTAACTTGTGCCTTTGAAAGAAAGCTTTGCAGTGGTGGAATTGCACAAGTTGTGGGGTGTTGAGCTGGCAACCCCAGCCCAGAGCATAAAGAATCAGCTTTATACGCTGAAGCTAAAGTTGGCACAACTTTCCCTGCTGCAGCTCTCACTGCACCACTACTGGCCATGAGAAGCTGGTGCAGGCCAACAAATGACGGTAGAGATGGTGACTCCCACAACTGCTCCTTTGGGGGTGTTGCCCTTCAGTGGCCTACTTTCATAACACTGTATCATCTTCCACAGCTGATGTGTTGCCGTTGTCCAGCCTGCAGCCAGGTGTGACTGGCTATGTTTGAAACCTGAGTTTGTCTGATGAGTGAAGGATGATGTGAGCAGCATGTAGGATGAATATGGATGTGTAATGAAATTGACTTGAATCCTCTCTAGCACTATTTGGCTCCTGTTTCTCTTTTCCTTTTCAATCAGTACAGTAGAAAATTCTTTTGAAGGGAGATAATTTTACAAAGTGCTGAGTTCAGTGTTACAGAGCCTCTGGCATTCAGCAGGAGTCTTGCATGCTTTTAATCTATCTCCTGTGTTCCCATATTAAAGGAAATGTTTTCAACGTGATTTGAGCAAGTTACTTGTATGAAACCTCTTAACAAATAACAGGATAAATGTGTAACAGTTATTTCACTCTCAAAGTTTGCCCTTAGGAACAGTAAAAAAATTTTTGGTAGAAATACTTTCATATATATATATAGATGAAAGAAAAAGGAAATAAAGGTTCTGGTATGTGGCTTTTCATTCTGTCTTTCTTCTTCTGACCTCAATCATGCAAACCTCCTGTCAAAGTCAAGGGGAATTCTAGCTGATTCACAAACTACGTGAACTGGGAGTTTGATGCAGATTTAGTGACTGTCTCCTTAGGATCGAGTGACACAGTAGAGGCAAGAAGTAAATCTCAAACCCAGAAACCTCAATTATTTCCCCTTCACCAATGTTGCATTGCTTGAGTGAGATCCCCAGTGTTTGAAGGAAGAATTCTTTAAGAGATCCTGCCCGCATTATTGCAGCATTTTCCTCTCAAAGAACTCATCTTGTAATTGAATTTGGGATGGTGAACACTCCCATTTCCCACTGGATTGGAGAATGCTGAAGTAATTAAGACCCACAGACAGTTTTGATAGGCTGTAGGCAACATGGAAGCTGTGTTGTAAGTATGCACGTCTCTTTTCCCAAGCAGCAAGTGATAGGACAAGAGAAAACAGCCTCAAATTGTGTCTGGGGAGATTTTGGTTGGATATTAGGGAAAATTTCATCACCAAAACAGTTGTCAAGCACTGGAACAGGCTGCCCAGGAAAATGATTGAGTCACCATCCTGGGAGGAGAGTGTAGACATGTAGATGTGGTGCTTAGTAGCATGGTTTTGTGGTAGACTTGGCAGTTTTAGATTAACAGTAGAGCTCAGTGATCTTGAAGGTCTTTTCTAACCTAAACAAATCTACGATTCTGTGAATGATGTTGCTTCTTACAATTTCAGTTTTGCTAAGAAATGAGGTTTGTTTAACATTTTGTATAAACTGAAAGTAGACAAAATTAGTTAGGACAAACTGTAAGACCAGCCATGTAATAGTGTCTATCCATGTGGTGTGTTGTGGCAAACCCAAGGTAACACCTCTTTCACAGAAAGGTCAGCACCTCCTGTTACTGAAGAGCAGCTGAATTGCACTGATTTGCTTCTATGTGAAGCAGCAGTTCACAGCTTCCGTGGGCTGCACTGTCCAAGACGACACAAGGATGTGGACATCCAGGTGGGAACGCAGATCGTGAGTGCTACTGGGGAGAGGGAAGAGCAAGGTAGGCTTGGAGTTGTGTGAGGAGTATGAATTTTGGGAGGAAAGAATTCCTGGCTTGGAAGATTAGGTGAAGGGAGAAGCACAAGGATCTTGCTATGTAGTATGCAGTAAGAAGTAAGAAAATGTGGGGAGGTAATGCACAGGGAGTGGCAGTCAAAAATCATGAAGAATAAAGTGATGGGACAGTCATGGAGCAGCAGCCTTGTTTGTATCCATAAAAAATGTGGCCCACCAGCAGACTGCTAGAATAAATCATGTCATTATTTGTTTTCATTTCTCATTACTTCCCATCAGGAGTAATTGAGCAAAAATATCAAGAGTTGGTGTCTTGATCTGACATCTGTAGGCCAAATAACTGCAGCCTGGTATTTGAAGCCCTGGTCTTCTGTGCTCACTCAATGCCTTTCTGAGTATCAGGTGCCCAAGAACTTCTTAAGTAGTTGCAGCTTTTAGCTAAGACTTAACCAATGTTCAGTACTTAGCAGGATCTCATTTGTTCTGCATAGTGTAAATCTATTGGACTATGGCCAATCTCTAAACACTGTAATTATGAGTCCTCTTTCCTGAAGCTGGTGGAAACCTCTCTAGAGATACAGTAGCAGGGAGCATCAGCAATGAGTGAGGCCCAGAGCATGTTATTTTGAGGAACTCTGCTTCCCTTATCTGTCTGCACTCAGCAATGTGCTCCCTCTGAGCTTGTCTCATGATGCAGCAGGAGAGGCTGAGAGATTTGGCTGTGTCAAGAGCAACATGACAGAGCTTAGAGGAGTTCTGTGTCAAAGAGCTGGCTGTTGAGGAAATGAACAGTTTGTTGTCTGCTTAGGACAGTGCCATGGCATTTCTGTGATTTTTAGTCTAATAATAAAAGTGAAGGGTCCCCAAAGAAAAAACCTGTGAGGAAAGTGATACTGCTAGTAACATTACTCAGACTATGCACTTTGGTTGAGTGGGGTGTGTACACAGTTGTTAAACTACTTCTGCTTGACTTATTTAACCTTTCCAGTTTGATTTGCCCAAATACATCTCTAGTGATTACATATGGCAACGTAACTTAGCAGTCATCCCTCCTGGCAAGAAAAGCCCACTGCTGTTTTTCTTATTTCACATTTCTTCAGTACCTCTGTTACTGCCCTGTCTTGTGTAGAAGTGATTTTTCTTCAAGTCTTTTCCATGATTAGAGTTCTTCCTAATTTTAACAACTGCTCACACTGGTTGAGGTAAGATTATGGCTCACAGTGAAGTAATAGGATCTCCTTCCTAACAGGCACTGGGGGAAGAAGGATTTCTTCCTTCCTTCTATTCTGTTTGACCTGTAACCTTCATCCCATCTTAATCTGCTCTGTGTGGTTCAGCTGCTTCTGCAATATATCAATGCATCTGCTGCTGTCTTACGAATTATTTTTCCCCCCCCTCTCATTGCCTTAGTATGGGTTAGAAATAGGCTATGATCTGTTCCACTTCAGGTGTTAAAAGAAGGTCATGCAGTATTGGAGAGCACATTGCCACTCCGTGACTGCTAGATGATATTAACTTGCTGAGCCTGCTCCAAAGCCCAGCGTAGTCGCTGGGAGTCATGGGGGCTAAGTCAGATCCATATTCCTCTTGCCACTATGGAATTAATACATCAGTTCTGAGGTCTGTGTTCCAAAGCATATTAAATGTTTTGAATTGTATACCACAGACTATACTGGAATGGTTCAAAATCTACCTTACTGCCACTAATTCTAGTTGTCTATTAGCTGGGCCTCAGGCAAGCTCCTAGCACTGCAGCGGTGTGGGTGGCATGTCTCCTTCCTGTGGCAGTCGGCTTTGGTTGCTGCTGTTCTCCAGCCACTTCTAATACTACTAGCCAACAGGTCCTTCTGACTTTTTCCTCAGAGGCAATTTTACCAACACAAAAGTTTAACTCTATTACCAGACTTTTGATACTACTGATTTCCTCATCAGTGCCTGCTGTAGATGAGTGGATGCGCGCTGTACTGCTTCTCTGACTTCTGATTCCTAATAGAGTTTTGCCTCCAGTCTGTGGCTCCTTGCCCAGTCTCTGCAGGGTCTTTAACTGGCGCTGTCTGTCCTCGAGGTTGCTACCGGAGTGCGAACACTGCTGTAAGCAGGCTTCTGGAATTGTACCCGCTGCACTGCATTCTCTGTCGGTGGGTATCTTCCCACCGTCACAGGCCCTCCTGTTTGCACGCGGCGCGACAGGAGTGTGTCACGACCTGCTTTGCTGACCCGCCCAAGTGCGGACCGGCCTCAAAACGCGCCGCTGGTCACAGAGTGGGACTGCTCCCGGCGTCTTCCAGTTTCCGCTAGCCTGTAGCTACTCCCAGGGCAGGAGAGGTACGTGGGGCAGCACCTCCGGCCGGTTGCGAGGCTCTGCTAATCGTGGCAGGGCCCGTTTCGGCCACCCGGGCCCTGCACGCCGTGGGCGAGCGCGACCCTGCGCAGCACAGCGGACGCCTTGCCCGCCGCTCCCCGGTCTCTGCCGCCCTCTGCCGGCCCGCGGCGGCAGCCGTTGGGGGAATCATTGCGGGAGCTTTTGAGGAGCCGTTAGGGCAGCCGTTGGGGGAGCCAATAGAGCAGCTGTTGGACAGCTTTTGGGCAGTTGTTGTTGGAGAGCCATTAGGGCAGCTGTTGCGGAGCCACTTGGGGAACTGTTAGAGCAGCTGTTGGTGGAGTTGTGGGTGACCATTGGGCGGCCATTAGGGAACTGTTGAGGAGCCTTTGAGAGATCTGTTGCACAGCCATTAGGGGAGCCACCGTGAGCCGTTGGGGCAACTGCTGGGGAGGTGTTGGGTAGCTGTTGGGAGATCCTTTGGGGAGCCATTTGTGGAGTTGTTGGAATGGGAGGAGGCATGTCAGGGGCTACTGCCATTCCAGGCCTCAGTCATTAGGGTGACTGCCTGGCAGATGAGCAGCAGGGTGACAGCAGTCAGCACTGCTGACTAGGCTTGCCCTGGGCTTTCCTGTGGGAAATGTGGTGTTGCTGAAGCATCTGTTGGTAGGGGTTTTGTGTTGGCTGTCCTCCAGCCAGGGAGCCCTTGGCAGCCTAAGTGCAAAGGTACCTTGGGTCTTACTTTGACTCAATAAAAAGCAGTTATCTCCTCCTTAAAATCAAGGTGCTCCATTTCAGACTGCCCAGCAGAAAGGCCTCCTATGTACCTAAACTCCTCCCCACGTTTAACTCAGTGTGTAATTTGCCTGCTTGTGCATGGGTAGAGCATAGGTTGCCTACTTTGCATTCAGCTAAGCCTGTCTAAATCTTTGTAGGTTGTGCAGAAACAATAGAAGAAATAGTTTCAGGATGTGACATTTTTTTCTCCAGAATGGTTTTTCAAATAGATTCTCCAAATCTTCTCCAGATACTAGGCCCTTGACTTCACTTCCAGGGGTTGAGAAAGGCAGAGAATCAGCCATTACAGAAGTAAAGAGAACACTTGACATGTACAGCTCCTGCTTGTGCTATGGGGTTACAGAAGAGTTCCAGAGACAGCCTGTCATTATAGGCCCCCCAACAGGGGTCATGTTGGCTTGAGAGACTCTTTGTTATGCTAGAGCACTGCATCCCTGCATAGGTGTGTTTGCAGTGGCTGCTTTGCCAGGTGCCTGGCAAACCAGGAAAGAGAGTATCCAGAAAAGCAGATTGCTGCTGTGAAAATGAAAGAAGGTGTCCTGTTAGACAATTCAGGTCAGGTTGAGGATTTCACATTACACTAAGAAAATACAATATTGTATGAGATGTCCAGCAAACTGTACAGTCATTTTAAACCAAGGATCCAGTGCATAGGAGGATGTATGTCATGGTAACTGCTCTGTGCTATTTGCTGTCATCATCACTAGCTCAATAAAAAATAGCACTGCATCACAGTCATTAAGCATGAACTCCCTCTGACAAGATTTTCACTGTTAATTCCAGGAACAGAGCAATGACTAGCTAAGGCATTACTTCAACACCCCCACTCAACAAGCAGGAATTGTTTCCATTTTAGAAGCCAAGACACTGAGGTAGATGGGCATGCTGCAGCTTGTCAAAGGGTACCACCCACTGAAAACTTGCAGCATCTCAGGGTCAGAAACCAGGAGTGTCCTTTTAGCCTTTCTCTTTAGATACTCCCTCAGCCAGTTTGCAGAAGGGACAGTGTCTTTTACCAAGACCCAAATCTGAGGATCTTATTGCACCTAAGCAGGCGTATGAGATTACTGTGCTTAAGCATGTTGCTGCGTAGGTTCTAGTGAGCAGTAGTGTGAGCAGCCCCAGAGTCGCACAGCACAGCACTGAACACAGTGCTGTGCAGAGCTTTGGTGGTATTTTATAGAAAGCTTTCTGTTCTAAACTTGAGTGATTGCTGTATGCATAAACAGTGGGAGGACAGGCAGACCTCAGGCATTTGGAGAGTTTACTAAAGTAAATTCTTAATTTTTTGAGTTTTGTTGTTTTGAACATCAGGCATATCTGTATGTGGGTGTTGGGAGCTTTTCATGACTTCTTAACTCTATTGGAGTTTTCTGTGTCGGTATGTTTTGGTCAGCTCAAAGAATTTCTTGTCTTTCAGCACAGAGAAAAAGGTGGAAAACAACAAAAACCCCCAAACAAAACAAAACAAACCCCAAAACACCATCTTGGGACAGTGCCTTCATCAAGTCCTGAAGTAACTACAAGCCTCTGTTGAGGTTCTCTCCCTATCTTCCCCTGTATGATTCAAGGCTTTTCACGGTTTCTACTGTATCAGAAATGTTGCTGGAGGTGGGAGGGAAGAACTCTCAGTTCCAGCACTTCAACTGAAGAGCCTCCAAACAGTTTTTGGAGGATGACAGCTAATAATCCAAACTTTGAACCTAAATGCAGACGTTTACCACATGGCTCCTGCTGAGTACAGACTCTGGAATTTGGCATTGCTGCCTTGGGCTCTCCAGGATTTCAACAGATGTAGTGCATTGATTTAATGTTTAAAAGGAAACCCTGCTGTGGCTTCCACAGCTTGTTTCATCACTTTAGAAATCAAGAAGTAACACACAAACAATACAAGCAATTTTGTGTTATAAACAACATCCAATGTTTAGGGAATTGGGATTAAAATAAAACGTCTTCAAGATTTTTGGCATTCCCTTGTTGTCCATCTGGAGATAATTTTCTTTTTCCCAGACTCTTCCCATTTTTGTCTATTTCTGAATTTTCACTATTTTCATTATAATTTCAAAATATCTTTTGGTCCTGTTGTTTGTTTGTTTTGGATTTTTCCCCCCTTTTTCTGTCTAACCAAACAATTACCTTGACAGGACTTGTTATTTGCTCCAAATAGTTTGGAGCTAATAAAAAGGCTAACTTCACGCAAATGCAGTGTTTGTGCAATGAGCACTCCACAGTGCTCACTGCATTGGATGATACTCACATGCAGTAAGACACAAGACTCCTCACAATAAGATCATGTCTGTGTTAACATCCATCCTTTTTTTTTGTGCATTCTTGGGACCTGATGCTTAATATTAAACTCTCTCAGACTGTATGTGGTATAGGGAGAAGGTCATCATGCTTCTGAAAACACTTCTAGAAGCTTTGCTACATCTTTTACCATTTGCTTTCAAGAAGCTGCTTTCAGAAGCATTCAAAGAAGTAAATCCAGGATCCTTTACCACTGTGTTATTGACATGATTACAACTTCAGAGATAAATAGCAGAGCTAGAAAAGATAAAGGCAGATAGGGTAGTAAAAGATAGGAACCACCTTCTGTACTGAGCGTGTCATGGAGTTTTGTTGAGCATTACATGAAGTTTTTAGCTTAAAGAAAAGACAGCCAAGTGGGGATGAGATCAAAAAGTATAAAAGTTGTGCATAGAATAGAGAATGTGACTGGAAAAGTGTCATTTACCATTTCTCATAGTTCAAGAACTATGGTGCACATAGGTGGCAAGTCTGAAATTAAAAGATACTACTTCAAACACAATGTAGGAACACTGTGAGCGTTACTGTTAAAGAGGTGTTGTTGATGTCAAAAGCTTATATGGATTCGAACTAGACCCATTCACAGAAGTAAGCTCTACCAAATGCTGTTAAACACAAATGTTACTATATCTCTGGTTCCAGAAATTATTCCCCTGCTTATCTCTTAAAGCTGAAAGTTTGTCTGGGAAAAAGCACTATATGCTTCCTCCATTCTCTTAATCTTCTATCTGCCATTCTGTTGAGACAGGAGACTGGACTGAATCCTGCTGTGAAGTCCAGCAATTCTTACGTTTCTAGTCTTAAGCCTTCATTTCCTTCAACTTAGCTTCTTTTCTCTTTGTTTCCTGTTTTCAGTTTTTCCATCTATCAAGCCATATTTTATGCCGTCTTTACTACCTCTGCCATTTTCTGCTTTCTTTAGGTCATCTTCAGAGATTAACCTGTTTCACCCACAGTAGATCTTTTATGCTGAGACCTAGAAAAGACCTAGAGAAAAATTTAGCAGCTTGACATCCATGTAGTTGTTCTGGTTACCAGTGATTTGGGAGTCTTCAGAATGAAGTAGCTCCAAAAGCCATTTGAGTATTCACTCCCTGAAAAAAAGTAGGTTTGTGTAAGGAGTCTCTGTTCCAATTACCAAGTGCAACATGCAAGAATTTGGTTGTTGCTTCTATTTTAATTGTTCAAGTTCTTGTTAAATTTTTGTGCCTTTAGCTGAGGGGTGGTTTTTGAAAAGCAAGGTGTTGTAATTGCAATATTTGGCACAGTGGGGATCATGAAAAATACCAGATGGAATAAAATTATTCTGATTTTTTGGTCCACAAGGAGCCTAACTGTCAGTCCTGCTGAGCATACAGCAGCTACCATTGAAATCAGTGGCCCCAGGCCAATCCTGCTAGAGATGCTTTGTTTAGTTCACTGGATTGACATTACTGCTGCGCTGTAAGAATACAGAAAGAGATGATAGTGTCAGTATGAAACAAGGAGGTGCAAAGAAGCCCCAGAGAAAGGCAAGAGATTGATGCCCTACTGTTCCTTCCTTTTCCTTTTGAAGCTTTTTAGCAGTTTTCATTCAAGTGTTGAGTGTCTTTTCAGTTTACCATTGCTCTGTTCCTTCAGCTCTATATTGATTTGGCAGAATGTGCAGGAAACATAACTGAATTGGAAATATACACATTTGTGTCTTGGGTAGCATTCTGAAGTCATACTTGCTGAATCCTTTGCCTATTTTTTAACATACATACATCAGGTCATGAGGGAAGAATCCTTGTGATCATACTTGATCATGATATAGTGGAAGCTGTGGCTGCAGACAGCAGAGCAGTCCCTGAAAATACACTTAGGGTTCACTTGTGAAGTTTATTTAGGGAATTGTTTAGTCTTCTCTTTTGTTATAGAGTATTTTTTCAGCCAGCAGTACAGTTTTATTCTGAAGCACATCAAAGCTCCAAATCAAAACACAGCTGAAATTGAAATAGACCCAAATGTAAGATTATTTGGATATTAGTAACCGTGTGTGGAATTAACCCACTCTTGAGAACAGTGGAACTGTAATGCAGATTTGTAGTCCAAACCTAATGGTTTATTTTTTAAATGTAGCTCTATATTAAAATAGAAAAGTAATTACTGATAGAATTGGTAGTTTAGAAGAATAAACACGCATGCTCTGTTGAGATGGTCTGTTGCTTCATCTGCATGAGGATAAACTGTTTTCAGGACAGAAGGATCTGTTCAGGATGTTATCAAGCAATAGAGAGTACATAAACTGTCATCAGAAATGTAATCATATGCTCACCTGTGAACAGAGTGACATGAATTTAAATTTACTTGAAGCACATCATGGACAGAATGCTTTCTTTGAAAGCCAGTCTTTAGCATAAGGAGGTTTGAATTCTACCATCTACATTGTAAGACCCTTACATGCGATGATACCAACATTCCATTGAAGTCTTGCAAAAAGCATTAAAGTAGCATGATGCTAGATTGTGCATTTCCATATTTAAATTGCTTACAAATGGGTTATTTATGCTTCTAGCAACACCTTTCAGTCTGGATCATGACACACCTAGGCTTGTGACATATTTGTCTCCCATTTTGTGTTGTAGAAAATGGTGATAGCTGGGAGAAAAGAAAATGCTAACAGAAGTAGGAATGGGAAGCTGGGAGTGAGCACTAGGAACATTGCAAGTGTTTTCCTGTGTGGAGTTTATCAGTCTGTGGGAGAGGCCAAGGCTGCTCATAATGGCTGTGGACAGTTATTGTTGTCGAAGATACGCAATTAAGCTGCTTGGAATGCCCAGTAATAGACACAGTATGGGAAGTCCAGGGTGCTTAATTGCCACTTTGCACCATACCCACAAACACTGGTTACATGCCTCCTTAACTTATGGCAGAGCTGTGTGGTAATGCACTGACAATTTACCAATGTTCTGCCAGCCCAGGTGTGTGCTTTCTTTGTGCTAGAAATGAGGCAGTTGTGGCAGGAGAAGGCTGGCCACCAAAGCCAGCAGATGGGCTTGTTGAGATGAGCCAAGGAAGCCAGGTGGCTGAGAGTTGCCAGCTAGCCACCTGTAGCTGGGGATACCCCATCTGGAGGAGCCAAACTTGAAGGTTTATCCCTAAGTTTTCTGAGTCTCATAGGCAGCCCACAAGAGGCAAAAGAGAAAACAAATGGAGATTAACATGATAGCAAGCTAATATTTTGCAAGTCTGTTTGCTTTTTGGTATCACATAACATCATGAGCAATTTCTCCAGATGGTCAGGGCCTCTTTCCAGCTGTGCTTTGAGAGGGGGCTGTAGGAGAATGGGATCTTCTGGCAAGTAGTTGCATCATAGGAAGCCTATATTGGAATTTTGTAACTTTGCAGTTTTTGACTGTCAGACTTGAACAGGCTACTTTGAGTTTGCTTGCACTGATTTGTAGCTTTTGGTGGCCAAGTTCAGCTTGGTTTATTGCCAGTGGTTACCCCAGGCCAACTGTTTGCCTTAGGCTTTTGTCAGCCTTCCTCTACGCCTGGGAAAGATAGTCTGCAAACTGTTACAGTCAAAATGTTGTTATCCAGCTCTTACTCCACTGGGAGGCAGTGAAAAGGTGTGCTTTCACCTAGCTTTGGTAAGTGTATCTACAGATGAAACAGATGAGATGAGCGCTGTGTGACAGAAGGCAGTGTGGTTGCTTGCACCAATTTGCAACACTGATAGCTGGCAGTAAATGAAAAGGTAGTGTGTTCAGGGCTGGTCTTTGTATTATACTAGTTTGGATTTTATTTTTCTATAGAAAAAAAAAAAGCCAAGTTTATGCTGTCAGGCAGTTTTTCCTTTTGTGGGAGATATGATGCACCCTTTTCATGAGGTAGGCTGTGCTTTGAACATTCAGAACAATTACTTAGGTTTTTTTTTTCCTGACCCTTAGATAGCTAAAGGATTCTGTATATAATAACAATGTGTCCCTCCAGCCTCCAGAATTGGCTGTTGAAATAGCTAGGCACAAATCCTGAAGAGAGTAAATAAAGAAAAATAAGCTCTCTATATTGTATGTGTATATGAGCCCTGAACTCTTCACACAAAGTAAATGTACTATCTCGTTTTCAAAGCTGTAGCTGTAGTGGTTGCATTGGCATACTATACTTTGATGGTTGCTGTCGGCTGATGCTTGCTCTGGCTCTCAGTTCTGAGTCTACAGCTTGGAAGAGGTACTTGCCAATAAACGGGCTGCTTTTCTGTGCAGAAAGGGGGTTATTTGTGCCTGCCTGCATGGGGTTATTTGTCTCTGTAAATGTGTGTTCTATTCAGTGCTTACAATTGCCATAGTTTTATGATACGGCTCAATATTTAGCGCTGGCCTAAGAGCCAGACCTGGAGCATTGTGTGAGATGTGTAGAAGCCTTATGGTTGTTAATGGGATGTTTTCCATTTTTGAGTACAGCAGATTGAAAACACCAGAAAAGCAAAATTTTCCTTGAAACTGTTCTTTTCAAAAATTCTATCTCAAGGTTTTTGGGTGCGTGACATGGTTTAGTGCTGGCTGAAGTTGACAATACTGCATTCATCTGTTTTCAGTGAAAACATAGTAAAGGCAGTGACTGCATTGGCACTGCCTGCAGCTCCATTACGTGCTGATGCATCACAGATTTAGCAACACAATGTTACTTCATGGTGCTTTCTGCTTGCTGGCTCAGCAAACGGCTTGCACTAGCCCGATCCCATATCAACTACAGCTTATGCTCAACACAAATGACGCTACTGGGTGCAGTGGCGTTTGGGGCAGAAACGGACTGACAGGGAGATGCTTCTGCCTGCTGACCTGGCTGATGAAGCACAGCCACAATCAGGAGTTTAACTGCCTCTCTTAGTGGTGTAATTTGTACCAGGCAGAGTAGAGGTGAGGAAGGTGGCCAGTTGGTATGGTGTCTCGTGTAATAAAGATAGTGAGCACTTTAAAAACAGGTCTTCTGGCCAGGCTGGGAGGTTTTTACTCTCGTGAGAGGTGATAGAGAAGCCAACAGAATCTCAGGTTTAAACCCTGAGGGATTCACAGTGATAATCTCGTCTGTTTTCCTCTATAATATAAATTGCGGAATTTCCCTGGCTTGATTCCTGCTTCGTGCTCACCCTGCAAGTCAGTGAAAACACGTTTGTTAGAGAAGTTTCCGACTGCAATTTGAACGTTTCCAGTGATGGCAGCCGCCTTGTAGCCCTTCGGAGACAAGCGGTTGTAGCCGTGGGATGGGCAGCGCAGCTGGGAGTGGCCGTCTCCGTCCCTTAGCAGTCCCGCCGCGGGATCCCTGGGCTGTCTCTGCAGGGGCCTGGTGCTCGCCCGCCCCTGAAGCAGTGCGGGAATCGCTGGGAGACGCCCGGGGCCACCGGTGAGGGCTGTAGGGGGCCGCCGGGGGCCGCTGCGGAGCCGCGGAGGCTGCGACTGCTGCTCCCGCCTCGCTGCGGGGTCTCCGCTTTGGGCTCCGTGACCCCGCACCGGAGAGCTGCCACCGGGAATGGCTTCTACGGCCGGAGGAAACCAGTGTGAAGCGCTGCGGGGCGTGTGCGTGGCCCTTTGTCGGAGCCAGCTTCTGCTCTCATTTATTGCAGGGCACGCAGAAGTTACTCTTCCTTCACTACTTATCACATACGGTATTTCTTCTGGTGACATAATTTTATATTGACAATCCATCTGCTCTCCGGTGCTATGATATTGGAAAGCATGAACAAGCTAGTAAGGTGATGACGATGGGAAGCACAGATTTCCCAGGCTGAGTCCATTCTTTCCCGGAAGGTTTTTCCAGCTGTATCCAACAGTTTATATGTCTGTCCGTCCGTCTAAAAAAATGCACCACGTACTGGGTGCTGAAAATCGGGCTGCAGAGGGAGCTAGGCTCAAGGTAAAGGTCCCTCTGTGTGCCATTTCCCTGACAGTTGATGTGATCCCTCAGGTTGTCTTCAGCGCTGCAGAAACTACAGAAAACCCAGTTTTCCTCCAAATATATTTTGCGTTATTCTCCAACATAGCTGCTTTCCAGGCCAAGTTTGAGGGTTGAGGCTGTTGGTTTTGTTACAGGGATTTTGTTACAAGGGAGTGGGTGAAGCAGTAGTTTTGAGCAATGAGCCAGCCATCAAGAGAGGTATGGACAGGGCACTGCAAATATGTGCACCAGTACAGATCCAGGGGGTCTGATGGAACATTGGATGTACTGGGCAGATGCTGCACAGGTGGTCAGAGTAAATATGGTGTAGTCAGAATGAATCAGATCTACCACGTGTTTGTATTGCTGTGTGAAAAGACAGCAACTCAGGGATCCACTGAGGACCATGGTGACAAATCAGTTTCAGGATTGTAAAGCCAGCATAGCTCAGCCTTTTGGTGATCTTGAGGCAGCTCAGTACAGCAGAGATTTGCAGTTGTAAAGTTGTCATTTTACCTCTTCTCCTGCAACACAGTAGTAGGAGCTTATGTTATGTCCTTTGGCTTAGAGTATAGCTACTCCACAGCCGCAGCTGAAATTATGTTTTTCTTTCACTATCTTTCAAAAAGCAAAAGGGGAGCATAAAGTGAAGAAAACACCTCTCAACTGGCAGATCTCAAGCTGCTTTCTTCCAGGAGGTGACAGTGGCTGTCAGCTCCATGTCCTACTCTCATGTTCTGGTCAAGCAGAAATCTGGAATGGACAAAGTCTGCGTCAGCTCCCATCCCATGGCAGGAGGTGACAGTTTTCATCTGGCTTTGGTTGCTTGGCCCCTGACTGTGTGTCTGTATGCAAAGTGTTTAAAATCAATGTGGAGCTGGATTCCTCTTGACCTTAGAACCATATAAAATAACAACTGAGAAAAGACTGCTAAAGCTTGAAACAGGGAATAAGATACAAAGATTTTGACCCCCGTGTCCTCAGCCTGGCAGATGCTGTTATTGTTTGATGAATTTTATGTGGTCTGTGGTGTAAGGTCAGCTCCTACTTCATCTGCTCTGCAGCCAGCAGGCAATCACAAAGCAGTGTACTTGGATGACTATCGTGTCTTTATTTCTGAGATGTACTGATCTGAAGTGGTTTGCCAGAGGTCACGAAGGTGGTCAATGGCAAAGATGAGAGTAGATTTCTCTATCTTAACCCTACTCTGGTGCTGTAGTTACCAGACTCTGCTTGTCTCATGGCTCTGCACAGCTAAAACCCATGCCAAGATTTAAAAATCTTCCTCCATATTTTTTCTGCATGAGCAAGCTGATAAAACCTCATTTCCATTTTGTCTGAGTTCCATATCCAGGAAAACATAATTTTGCTTTCTCAACTTCTATTTAAAGTTTTTCTTAACAGAGTTGAAAAATAATCCTTTTGACACTATTTGTCATAACCTTGCTGCCTGTGTGTATCAGTAACAGAGAGAAGCAATTGAAAACAAAGGCTCTAATGAAAAAGTAAACAGTTTCAGAGAGAGTTTGTTTCAGGCTGCACTACTTTATATATTTGTGTATAGAAGCCCAAATGAAAAGGGCACAAGGAGATGAAATGAGAGTCCATCTCCATCATGTTTTGAAATTTAACATATTCCTCAGCATGTCCCAGGCTTTGGCTCACAGGTAAGCTTTCAGTAACAGAAAGTCTGCTCAGCACAGCTAGAAACCCTCACAGCGCCAGGAGTCCTTGGTGCCTGGAGGTGGGGGAGCGCTGCTGGCACTCAGACTGCTCCTCACCAAAGGGGCAATGATGTACTGGATCTGTACCACACTATGTACCAAAACAAAGCCTGTCAGCATCTGTGGCAAAATAGTCACCAGTTGCCATATGTCATTCTGCTGTGCATATGTTAAGTGGGCCCAACCAATCGCGTTTGCACATTCTCTGTGTGACTTGTTGTCCCACACAATGAGTGCCCTGTTGTCACCAGTGCTAATGCTATGCAATCTGCTTTGCCTGGTGCAGCAGGCAGTTTGCCTCTCCTATCGCAGCACATTTTGCCACACAAGCATGGCCCTGGTATCGCCGGATGCTTTATAATCTGCTGCTCTGATGAGTGCAAGCCCTGCTGTCGTGCTCTCCGCAGCCTGGTGGGCCACAAAGGAGCAGGCAGGCTGCAAGCAGAAACACTCTGCTCAGCTGCTGTCTTGGGGCCGTACAGCCCCTGCATAGCATCCAGGGTGCTTGGCAAGAATTGGTCATATAGCAGGAGTGATGGGTGCTGGTGACAAGATTCACACCTCTACTGTCTGTAACTAATCATTCCTGTTCTTCAATTATTTTTATTTGCATTTACTTCATTTGTGACAAGCACATCCTAGACTTGTACAAAGGGAAGAAAGGGAGTACTCGTTTAGGTTGCTTGAAGCACTTCTTACACAAACAGCTGATATAAGCAGGGTAGAGTAGTTGTCCAATACTTTCCTATGAGCTCACTGAAGTTTCTTCAGAAACTTTGTGCACCGTTCTTTAAATCAAGTCTGAGACATACAAGACTTTCATCTTGTGAATTTCACTGAGACAAACCCCAGCCTAGTTAAGGATTGCAGGCTGAACCTCTGCTTAGGGTAGCCTCAGAATAGTAAATACATGTCTCTGAAGTATTCACATACCATAAAGGCCTTCTCCAGAATACAGCCAGTGGTGCTAGGACCACCTGTTGACCAGTGTAACAAATATTGAAAAGCTTGTGCTTTCAGATGTACCACCAAAGCTACTAGCATCCATCTGGAGATTGTAGAATACTGTGTATATACATGGAACCTAAATTAGGGCTGGGAGGACAGTTGTAATATAGGCATGCCTTAAGACTAGGTTCTTAGTTCCCAGCCTGTGATTCCTTATTGTAGCTTTTCTCAACACAGAGCAGTTTACCCTCCTACTTGTAGTGTTTTTTTGATGTAAAACTTGTATACAGTCAGAAAAAAATCCTTAATTTAGCAATGTAAGTTTATAACATTGACACATCTGTTTCCACTGAAGGCTTTGAAGCCCAGTAAAATTGGTAAGACAGGAAAAAAGAGACAAAGGAAAAAACCTGTCTGTAAAAATGTGACTAATGCCTAGACCTGTCTGTACTTGTTAAAATGTGCTAGAATGACAATGTTACCAGCTTGGCAAAACATCAGAAAATCACTGCTTCATCTGATGCTATTAGCTGAGTTATTCAGTAAAGGCAGAGCTGGAAAAATAGTGATGCCTCCCTGGGCCTCAGGGTAAAGTGGCAGGGAGATCACACGCTAGACTGAGAGATGCTAATGAGAGTCTGGACCCTTACACAAGCTGCCCCGCACTGCTGTCACCCTGTCTTGACTGGCCTGGTACCACTGGGCCTCAGAAGGTTTCTGTATCTACTTAGCCAGCAATCTGGAAGGTGTGTAACATGAGGGGCCCTTTCTGGACAGCCCTTCAGGAAGAGGCAAAAATGCCACGTTGTATTGCACTTGTCAGGCTGTGTTGAGGCTGAACAAGAAATGCTAGGGCAAGTCACTGGCCATCCTGAGCATCAGCTGTGTGCCTGATAATAATTTTCAACTGTCCCACTTCCCCGAGGGTGGGTGGTTTGAACAGGAATACAGATCCTTATCAGCGTTAGTCATAGAACTTGAACAGTTATGTTTCTGCAGCATTGACGCTAACAGTGGGATCTGTCTTTTTGGTGTTTTTTCTTTGCCTGTTCAAAGGCACACCTTTGGGAGGTGAAGGAGTTGATCTTTGGATTTCTCTCTCACAGATCTCCTAAAATGCTGTGCACTGCTTTCAGGTTACAGGCCCTGTCATGTCTGCCTTCCAGTGAAGCATGACTCTCACCTACCTGGTTGAGAGTGGGGGAGATCTGCCAGGTTGTGTTTGTGCCGAATCCTGTCTAGCCAAGCATCGTCCCTTGAGCAAAAAGTGATGCAGAAGAGGGAGTCTGTGATAAAGGCAGAGGTGCTTTATACTGCAGCTTCATGTTTCCTGGAAATGTCTCCAGGAATAAAGGACAGTGCTTCAAACAGCACTTGCTGTAGGCATGTATTTCATTGTGTTCTTCATGCAAGGATGTACTGAAATTAGTTCAAAGAGAGAAGGAAAACCATCTTGCAGTAACCAGAGATCAGATCACTTGGTAAGTAGAATACCCTTTTGAGTAATAACTATTCCATGGAGAGTCAGAATGTTTCTATATGTTTAGTAGTTTTAGTTTCCCTTGAACTGTGTAATTCAATTGAGGTGCCTCATCAGCTTTGAAACCATCTCACCATCTCATGCCAATGTATCACCACACAGCTGTATTTCCAGACTGGCAAAGCCACTGAGTATCTTGCAAGGCCAGTATCTGCAGTGTTTGACCTTGATAATCTTTGAAGGGATACAAAGATATTCTGACTGACTAATATCCAGGTCAGTCTCCTCCAGTGACCTACCTGCAATGGTAATTGGAAGCAAGGCTGGAAGTAAATGGGTGCTT
This sequence comes from Picus viridis, assembly GCA_033816785.1. Taxonomy (NCBI): domain Eukaryota; kingdom Metazoa; phylum Chordata; class Aves; order Piciformes; family Picidae; genus Picus; species Picus viridis. The sequence goes on along the minus strand of CM066584.1, from coordinate 11,188,869 downwards.
TATAGGTCTGTTGGTAGTCCAAAGGTACATGGAGGTCTTGAGGAGAGACAGTTTATGTACCGTGAGACACAGGGTATCACAGGGGCCAGATAATAGAGAATTCTGATCCAGGCGAAGAGAATACATGGCTAACTATTGGCAGTGGTGTGGAGAAATACAGAGAAATAAGTATGTTGCTGAACCAGACCATAGTGATAAAGGGAAAGATCACCAGCACTTCTTTGTAGTATTTGTTCAAGTGGATCAAATCTTTCCAACCTTGGTGCCTAATTTACGTTGATAGATAAAATTCTACATTATATGTTCTAACTGTGCTGCAAAAGACTTAGAAAACCAATCTTACCAAATCCTTCTCACCTTGTGCTGAGGGTCCTACTCAATATTCTGTTAATTAGGTAGCAAGGAATCAGTGCAACTCCAAAAGAGACTCAGAAGGAGTTGCTCTTCATAGTTATTAATGAGGAATGTTGAAGTTCTTTCTGAACAGAGGTCCAGAAACTGGAAGGGAGAGGACTTTCAAGATTTACAGCAGATCAAAGCAAGTCATATGGGGGGGGGGAATAAAGGTGAGCAGTTTCTGCTAAAGAATAACAGTGACCCCTCTGCCTGCAGGTCTCCAGCATTTTTAAATTGGTAGTTCTTTTGTGCTAATTAGTAGGGAACACGGTGGAAGTGCATATTCTGTCAGCCTAAATTCAGTTAGAGAAGAAGGTAGCCTGTGCCTTTTAGGGTATACTTTTAGGGTAAACTCTTCTATTAGCACAATGCATTATCTAGGGATTGATCCTTCACTCACTTGAGATCATGGAAAACTTCCTGTGTCCCAGCTAGGATCACAAATGCATCCAGAAAGATGAAGAACAGACACCTCTTGATTTCTAGGATATCCTGGTACTGAATGCACACTTACAGCACGCTGGACAGATGGGTCATGGTTTGTTTGTACTACCTATGTGTCCCATATCTCTCTATGTTTCTTATTTGTCTTTATATATATATATATTTTTTTTAAATTATTATTAATTCAAAGACCATTTACAATGATTCCCTTTATTTAAACATCCTCTAAATTCTATCTGCTTGTTTGTGCCTCCAGGAAAATCAATCTGTGCAGGGTACTGAGCACAACTGTAATAAAGGAGAAAGAAATAAAATAGACAGTGAAATATGATGTGCTTTCTTCAGAAGGGAAAGTAGAAGCCTCAAGCCAAAGTCCAAAGGTTACATACCATGATAATGGTCTTCTCTAACCTGGTTATACCTAGTACTTGCAGGTAAAAGTATTGAGTCAAGAAATTACTACAGCAAAGCCTGGTAAGACTCACTGCTATCCCATGCCCTGTTTTAGGGCAGCAGCAAGCATCAGAATCCTTCAATATCTAGCTGTTGTCTTAGGGACATATTCTTCTTTTGGGCATCCTCTAAGATTTGGGCTGCTTTGGTGGAGGGTGTGGGAACAAAATACAGAATGTGCATGAGGCTCCTGGCTGAGAGATTTCGTCAGATGTTCAGATCACAGTGATACTTCACAGAAGCACAAACCCAACTTTGTTCTCATATGAAGGCTTAATACCAGTTAGGGTGGGGATTGATACAGTCATGAAGTGAAAGGAAGTAAGACTTAATGTGTTTTTTAGAAGGTACTTTGGGTTGTATCTTGGTCAGCTTTCAAACTTTGGTGTTCACTTGATGGTAGAGAGGTTTCTACTCTTTTGCTTCTTACTATAGCCTCTCTGTATGCCTGGCATACATACCCTGTATGAAGTGGGGCTGTGCATACTCTCAGCACTGGGGCTGTTTCCTAGTTTTCAGCATTTCTGGGCTGCACATACTCTGAATCTCAGTCTCATACTACACAGCATCTCTGTGCTTAACTTTTGAACAGAAAGTTTAAATATTATACAGAATTTTTCTTTTTTTCATTTGTCAAATAAACTCGACATGCCCCCCTCCCATGATTACATGCCTGTTATTTTGGAGCTATGAGGGTAAGAAACCATCCACACTGCACAGATGTCTAAATTACATTGTGCAGGTATCAGTGTCCATAGATCTCCTTTGTAATTGTGTCTCTCTCTCTTATGCATAAATACTTGTCTGTCTTGTCAACAGGCAGCTGAAAGCAAGCTCCAGATGACATGCTGGTTTTCAGCCATGTGTGTGCACTGGGAGAGCTGCTAAGTCTCACCACTTCCCTGTTGCACCTGTTTTGCAGACACAAGCACATCACGCTGCCTCCTACCACCACATGCTCTTGTTGCAAGGAAGAGCTGGTTGCTGAAGCTGACAGACCACTTCACAGGTCTGTACTGTGCAGCTCTTGTCTCCATAGCTTTTACCTCCTTGCTCCCCTCAACCTCCCATCTCCCTCCCTCCCAGGGAACCTGCTCTCAAACTCTCCACCCTTCTAGACCTTTCTTGTCTGTAAATCTCACTACTCCTGCATCTACAATTTTCCCATGTGTCTCAGGCACACCTGAGGAAGCTTAATTTGTGCGGTAACTTCTGATGTTGGCAATGGTTATTCATGACTAGCCAGCCACTTGAAAACAGAGTTCTGCACCTGTTTCTTTAAGTATTTCAAGGATTGTCTGATGGTCTTCTCCCCTTCAATGTTTTATTTGCTGGGGCCATAGCTGGGCCCATGTGCCTGCATGCCCTGTGATGCCTCACCCAGAGCGAAGACCAATTGTGAGCCTGGTGCTCCTAGTCTCAAGTAACAGTCTTTCAGAGGAGGGAGCAGTCAGAGAAAAATTCTGCAAAATGAGGAGTCTCAGTTCTAGAGACCTCCCTGTTCATGTGCCAGTTCACTACCCACATGACAATGGCCTTTTGTCTTCTGGGAGACATGTTAAAGTGTGCAGGAAAACCAACAGTTTTGGAGTTTGCTTGTTACTGCACCACTTCTACCTGCTCCTTTGCACTAATCCAGAGCCTATCACTGCAGAGCCTTGGGGCACCTCCCAAACATTACTCACCACCACCTCCCTCAAGACAAATCCTTGGGGCAGGTAGGGGAACACAAACCCTGCTGAGACTAGTGTTCTCTCTCTCATATTATTGCAGTAAACTCTGCAAGCAAACTGCATTGTTGAGTTTCCACTCATCCTGCTGTTCTGATACAAAAGCTTGTATTAATCCCTGTTAAAAACACAGTGCAGTCATAGTAGAAGCAATACCTATAGTTTTACAGTAAAACCATCAAATTCTCTGTGCCATAGCATGGTGTAATATGTGCACAATGTGGTTGAATCGAGGTCTTCATTTCCTCAGTTTGTCACATATAGTTTAAAATGAATGGGACAGTATTTAGTTGTAGCCTTTTCCTTGGTCTTAGTTCCCCCTCCTTGTGATGGACTTTCTTGTTGGTATTCAAATGATCCTTTCCCCCTTTCCTCCTATTCTCTCCTCTCCTTTTCATTTGCTTTGAAAAGCAATACCCTGCTACTAATTTTTCAGTCATTTGTACTCTGGGTTTCTACTTTTCCCTCCTAGTACAGTCACTCTCCATACTCCCTCATAGAATCAACAAGGTTGGAAAAGACCTCAGAGATCATCAAGTCCAACCTATCAACCGACACCTCATGACTAACTAAACCATGCCCTCAAGTGCCACATCCAGTCCTTTTTTGAACACCTCCAGGGATGGTGACTCCACCACCTCCCTGGGCAGCACATTCCAGTGGCCAATTACTCTTTCTGTGAAGAACTTTCCTCACCTTGAGCCTGAACTTCCCCTGGCGCAGCTTGAGACCAGGCCCCAGGTAGGCAGCAGGCTTCCTTGTGCGATGGGTCAAGACAACATACAGGACCCTCTGTTCCCCTCAGGAGAGAGTCACCAACAACACTTACCCTCCTCTTTTTCTTTGTGGTACTAGTCCTGATGGTTGGTGGGGACTGGTTTGCTTTAGGCATCACCTTAGATGGTTCCTCTTCTGTCGTCTTGTCCACATTGCCCTCAACCTGCAGGGCCTCATACTTATTGTGCAAGGGCAACGGGGGAGGCAAAGAGGGCTGGGATGGATTTCCCCATGCTTCTCCTAACAGGTACCTGTACCCATCCCCCTGTTTCCGGGGTCACCTCCCTCAACAGGGGAAGGTCTGTAAAGCCTGCTCCCATGTATCTACCTACCTTTCACATTCCCTTATAGTCCTGAGTCTTGATACTTCATCCTTTAGCTCGGCCACCAGATTGAGAAGATAATTCATTTGGTCAAACCTCACACAGTTGTCTCCTTCACCAAGTTCCAAGTGCCAGGCTCCAGCTCCAGCACTCTCTGTAGCTAGCAGCCTGGACACCTGTGTGCTTGTGTGCTGGCTCTGGGTACCTACCATTTTTCTAGCAGCCTTTGCCTGAGTCACCATGGCTGGATCTCTTTAGGCAAGTGAGAGTAAGTTTGGGGTTTTTTTTTATTGTTTGTTTTTAAAAATATATATTCCACCTGACTACTCTATTTTGCCTAAGCTACCCCAGAGGCTTCTGCACTCTGTCAGCTGACCCAGCGTGCGCCGCTCTCTGCAATCCAGCCAGAAGGCTCTCTTGCCAAATGGCAGTCGCACGGCTTTGCTCTGCCTCGTTTAACTTTCCCGCAGCTGGTGTCACCCTCTCGAGCAGGCGCGCGTGCGAGAACATGACCCTGCTGGTCCTCGCTGGCTCCTGAGGTCCTCCTGCCCCGAAAAACCCCCAGAAGAAACCAAAACAGAGCGCCTCTCAGCTTGAGCATGCTGGTCCCGGTGCTGGTCCCGAGCAGCTCTCCTGCCCGTCCTTCACCAAGCACAGCTCTAGCTCTCACTAAACAGCAGCAGTCATGTAACAATTTACCACCATTAACCAATTAAGTGTCATCCCTCTCTGCAAGGTAGGTAATTATTTATGCACATGGCTAAGCTGCTGCTGTTTGGTGTTAACAGATTGTTCCGCTGTTTCTGCCCAGTGCCCCAGTCAACAATAGTAAGGCTGCAAAAGGTCAGGTTGGGATGAACAGCTAGAGCTGTGTGAGGGAACTGTGGACATCTGCTAACACACTGCTTAGCTCTGAACCCTCCTTTTGCTCTTGGGCTTGTGAGCATTGAGTGTTCTGTGTTTGTACTGTCAAATAGGCTGAATCTTTAAGAAAAAAAAATCCATGGAAAAGTCTGTGGATCACAAGGAGCTCATTATTCTACACTTCATGAGATGGCCTGAAGTAACTGGTCTGTCTTCTTTGTTCCCTGCCCATGCTGCTATGTCCATGTAAACCAGACTGTTCTTAGTCAGGGCAGGCTGTTGCATCTGCTGAAAGCGAATTGTTAATAAACTGATGATGTGACACTACATGGGGACTGCCAACCTGAAATGCTGCATGACATTTTTCCCAAAGGTGGAAGATTTATGGTTTTTAGCTTAAATTAATTAAGAAGCAGAACCTTAATTAAGAAGTAGGTTGCTTCTGAAACAGCTCACCCACTTCAAAGGGCTGAAGCTGTATACTTAATGGGGAACAAAGAAGAGAAAACAGGGTCAAACCAGACCATATCTGTGTGTTGTTCTCAACCCATTCATCTTGCACACAGGGGGTGCTCTGCTGGCATTTTAAAAATGGCAGTGGCACATCTGCCACCCAAAAGGAGAATTGGGGTCTGTGGGAGGGGCATGTGGTTTATTCAAAAGCTACTGCCCCCTCCTTTTGGTGCAGAAAATGAGCCTCTGCCAAGACTTTGTCATGTTCCCATTGATTTCAGTTGATCCAGGATATCTCTCTTACTTCCTTTTTATTTTCTCTTTTTTTCTTTGTTTTTTCCCAGCTAGGTGGTTTCCACTTCATGACTACAGCAGGCACATTGGTCCAGTTTCAGCTTCTCATACCAGGTACAGCTGCTAGCTGAAGAACAAGTGGTTTAAGAAACACCAGAAATCAGTCCCTTGAAAAGGACCTCACTTACTACAGATCTCGGTATCCTTCTGGAAGAAACACCACAACCTCAGGTAACTACTGCATTCCTCAGTCAGTGTCGTTGCCAAGGTAGTGATGTATTTAATGCCACTTACTATGTAAGATTTAAAATAGGTCATTCCTGCTTCTGGAATAAAGGAGGATGGGTGGGTTTTTTCCCCATTCATACAGTATGGTTTAAATGTTCTTTCAGAAAAATCCACCACCAGTTGTTTAGCAAGACACAGGAGCTAGAGGTAGCCATTTTGTTCTCCCCCGGCCCCAAGAAATGCCTATGGACTTGCTGTTGAATTGTCTTCCAGATACACCAGCCTTTTGTAAATCCTGCTGATTCCGTTGCACCTTTAGGTAGGTGCTGCAAGTCTGGCCTTGTGCTACTCTGGGAAATGCTTCTGAAAGCTACACCCAAAAAGAGGCTGATGGAAGAGATGGAGATAAATGCACAAAACACTTTCATTTTCTTTATTTTCAATCGATACTGTATGAATACAAAGTTTCTAGAAAGCTACAAAAATCCTACCACTTTATCAAGAAGGCATCAAAATGTGTCACTTTGCAAAGACATGAAAACACCTGCAGTAACCGACACAAAAATAGCATTTTTAGAGTGATGAAATAATTGCACTTAACTGTCATGGATATTAAAGTTATCACACATATGTACCGCCAAAGCTAGAATACAGGGGGGTTGTTTTTTGTGTTTTTTTTTTTACAAAGCACTTTATAAAAAAATTCTCTGCACACAAAACCTATAATTTTCATATTACTATCATACTAAAGATAAATTCACTTTAAAGCCAACACTTAAAACATTTAAAACAAAAAAAAAAAAGGTACCAGTACCTACACACAGACAATAATACAAGAATACTGTACTGCCAAGAGGTTTGACTGAAACTCCTTTTGAAAGCTTCTGCAAATATGTTAAGAAAACATTGGAGAACATTCACTTTTTTTTTTTCCCAAGAGCCTTCCCTCACTGTCTAACCTAGAGGTACTTTATCATCAAAAGGCAAGTTCTACATCAAAAGTTACCAGCAGCAGTACAATATTAAAGTAACCACTGACCATATATGAATATGCTTAAGTCACAAACCCATTTTATACACATTACACAAATAAACATAAAGTGAGAATTCCATTAAGTCATTTACAAATGTGAACAAATGCACATGGCAAAAAAAAAAAAAACCAAAACCCCAAAACAAAACCCAACCTGTTTTACATAAAATGTACTGAAGAATTAAAGGCTATTCAGGTTTTCAATGTTATAAAATTCTTTTGTCTTTTTTTTTTTTTTTTTTTTTTCAGGCACATATTGTATTTTTTTTATCTGCAGTCATGAGCCTGAATCAGAGGCCCATAACACAAAAGCAAACCAAAACCACATATTCTGTAGGAGGTAACAGGGATCCATCTCCTTTTAGTCAACTGAGTGCATTTAGGATTTAATTTATACACTAAGACTAATTACATGATCTCAGCGAGAATGACTTGAAAAGTTAAAAGGTTAAGATATTCAAAGTGTTCCTTTGACTTACTGAGCCTCAGTCTTTTTTAGGGGGCTAGACATCTCATTATGAAAGATAAGAGGGGAGAAAGAGATCATCCTGAGAAAAGTACAAAACTGGACTCTACTACACACATCTGCTGTGTGACCAGGTAGGTGTATCCCTATGGGTCACAAAAAGGGTAGAGAAAGGTTTCTCAGTATGACTGACTGAGTGATCTGGGAAAACTATAAAGGGAACTGCTTCAGAAGGCAAGTATGGCCTAGGACTTGTAGTGGGAAAATAAATAGGTATGGATCAACACGTCAAATGTTGTATCTGCCTGGAGCTGGCCAGTTACTTACATTCAACATTAATGTACACCCTTCATTATTTCAAACAGCCTATACCGTGCAGGTTGTAACGGAAGAAGCTACTGCCAACCTAATGAGCTGTAGCTGTGGTAGAAAGGGAAGGTGAGCAATAGGTATTGTATCTGCAATTCCTTCAAAATAGTGGTGCAGTACCTAAACAAAGTATTTTTGGAATTCAAGTAAGTAAAACTACATTTGTTAGTAGTAATTTTTGACAGCCCCGAATGGTACCATTATGCTTGGTTTAGTATTTTAATGAGACAGAAGTGTAGTTTATCACAAATGTCAACTAGTACAGCTGAAAGGTTTGGCAGGAACTGAGAAGATATGCTCTACTTGTGGGGCAAAAGTGCCTTTGCCCTACCTCAGTCTCATTGAGTTCAACAGGATTACTTGTCTTATAGAGGTAAGTGAGATTTAGACCTTGAAGGAATAACAAAAATAATATTTTAGAGACAGGGAACTTGAATTATCACAATATTTACCATGTAGTGTCACAATAGTTCTATATATAAAAAGTTAATCTTAGTTTTCATCAATACTTTAAAAATCAAGGTAAAATTGTATTCACAACTATATAGTCACTCTGACAGCTTTTGGTTTTGCTGATATTTCTTGTTTCTAACATTGTTTCCTTAAACTCTTGCTCCTCTTCTCACCTGTTGTAGTTGCAGTGTACAGTATGGCCCCCGTTCACAGAAGGTATGAAATACAGACACTTTATTAAGAGGAGCTAGTTGTTTGTTTTGTTTTGTTGTTTTTTTTTCCAAGACATCAGCTGGGAGAAAAAAAGATAAAACCAAATAAAACAACCCTGTGTTTTGAATTGTGCTGGCCAGAGTTCCTCTAACAGCACCTTCACCCACAATGCTCATGCTCAGCATTTCAAAGCTTAAAAGCACACGATTGCGTTTCCCCTAGCTAGTCTCTGCTCTCCATTTTCTTCTTGCTTTATGCATCTGACTTTCAGTGTAAACAAAATCTTCTGTCTAAACAAAAAATCTTCACAGATATCAAAATATTATTAAAGGAGAACAATAAAGTCACATTTGTCCACTGTCTGAAATTCTGCAGTATATGGAACTCTCATTATGCAGATGCAGGACAGGATGAAGAGAATATAAACGTGAATCATTTTCACTTTTCTGTCACAGACAAATCAGTTGCTGGTTTGCAATGCTGTCAGAAATGGCAAACAGTAGATTATTCTTCAGCAGGTTGATCACTAGCAAAATTACTTTGCTGTGAATGGTGCTCTTTAGTGAATGGAGGCCTGTAGATTCAACTTATTCCAATAAACCAAAGGCATTACGGTGATAACTAAATATTTTTGGTCTCTCTACAAATTGTCATTATTATGGCAGCACTTTTCTAAGCTGGAATTTCAAACCAAAGGCACTTTCATGCTAGAGTGCAGAAGAGTCACAATTAATTATTTGGTCATGAAATTTAAAAAGGCAGCATTTATTAATACAATTCACTTTTCAGGGAGAACTAAGACTCTGTAACCTTTCCTTTTGGTATAGGCATTTAACTGCGTAGTAATGAGACTGACAGAAGGTTGGTTTAGACCAAGCAGTTAAAGAGCGTTTCTGTGGGGAAAAAATACAGGTATTTTAAAAAATGGAACCAATTAATAAAACAATATATAAAATTTATGTTAAGAGGCTAAAGGTACTTCTAATATAATGCTAAGGCACTGCATATTGTAATGCTTTGGCAGCTCAATTAAAAGGTTCCTACAAAAAAAGTAACAGTAACAAGATAAGTACTTCCAGCTTACAAAAGAGCTCACAGTTTACAGGCAGCCTGTTGGACTACATACCCCACACTGAACAGTTGAAGGATTAAGGCTTTTAAGAATTAACATATATAGGGTATGGATCATTTACAGAAGTGTAAAGAAAAGACGATGGAAGTAGTTTCCCTAGTATTACATATGTGAACACCAATAAACGTAGTGACTTTTTATACCCTAGAGTCATGGCATATGTAGTGTGCCAGATTCCATTAAAAAACTGTACCTGGTTTTGCAGATTGACTTACATACTTTATATGCCTCAGAGAGTTTGCTTGTTATTAAAAACAAATAAAATCACCAAAACCACAATTCAAACCCTAAATAAAAGACAACTTTAAAACAAAATACAACAAAAAAGTAGTTTTTGACTTGTAACACCAAGTGCTTAGAATAAAGGGCTACCGTTAGGCTGTTACAATGCAGTGCTTTTCCTGATGTGATTTGTTAGTGTTAAAAAATGAGTGTCAAAAGAGACCTTACCATGGACATATTCCTCTGTTCAGTTTACAGAATATAAACTGAAAGATCATCAGCCCTAATATCCACAAGAAGGCAACAGCTAGATATCTCAGCAATCATCCACCTGCTAGAGGTGATCTGGAGTTAGATCAGAGGCAGGCTAAGGAATTTCAGCAGTCACCTTTCCCCTCAGAGCTGTCTGTATCGTCCACTAACCTGAGTCCTCAGCAGTGTCTGATGCGGAGGTACAACAGCCCACTACCTCATCCAGGCTATATGCTTGTCTAGATAATCAAGCAGCAGGCAATTCTAACAGCAAGTACTATGCAGAAATAGAATATAAAAAAAATAAGACTGACTCTTTTGATAACTACAGTACTGTGCCTGGGAGTATATTCTAGACTTACATTGTGCATGGACACGTATCAGTAAAGGGTAGGGAGGAGGGACCTGCTAAATGTTAACTGTTTTGACTCAGGGCTGCAAAAGGCCTTCCCATGAACACTCTTTGCTGATACCTCATGACTGCTCTTTAAGGTGGCTTGTGCTTGGCTGGGCAGCCCTCAGCCTTTCAGACAAATGTTTCACATGAGAGCCTTCTGCTGGCCCATCACCTGCTGAAACAACTGCTGCCTGGACAACTGAGGGGCAGTGCTGGGTGTGCAGCAGAGCAACACTCTCTGGTGCAGTCAGGAGGAATGAGACTTCTCTCACATACGCGTACCTCAGACAATCACTCACACCCACAACCATGGTTCGAATCCTTACAGCATTAAAATATCTCCAGCTGTACTTTACTTCCTGGAGTCTTCCCTGAATATACCGGAAGGATGAATACTACCACATCTAGATGCAGAAGGACATCAGACCCCATGCAGTACACATGTGTTTGTCTCATAAGAGGTCTTTGCCAGTTGGAACTGGAGAGACGACTGGGAGAGGTGTAAGAGCACCATGATAAAAGTGGAAAAGGAGAAAATAACCTCCACTTCCTAATCTTCTTTGCCTGATGGTGGTGGTGATTTTCTAGCATCTCATAGATATTAAAGCTGCTGATCCTTTCAGAGGTGTATGCATTCTTTCAAACACATTAGTGTTTTGCTTTCAGTTTCCAAACTACTCGATGCCGTTGCAGTGTCAGATGTTTCCATTCATCTGTTCATTTCAGAGTTGCAAGTTTTTCACTCAACTTATTAGAAAACATAGTTGTCCATATAAAATATAACTGCACACACAAGACTACATATAATGCGAGTCTAAATCTTCAGTATTTACCTACTTATTGCAAAATGAACCATCTTTTTTTCATTAAATAATCAAATTTTCTTATTAGTACAATACAACTTTATACTCTTTTTAAAATACACTAGATATGTTAGGGATAAGGGATGATGATTTCTTTTTCTGCAATACCTGTTTGAAAGTTTAATGGATTAGAAGATTAGTTTTAGTGTTGAGGAAAAAAAAAAAAAAAAAATTACAAAATTTGCCTAATTTTAGGACCTGTCTGTTTCTATCAGGCATTTCTTAAGGCTATAGTTTTCATTTGGTTTCAAACAGAAAAAAAAATGTTTCTTTTTCAAAAATAATTTAGTGAATTACATTCGTCCATATCTTCCCCTAATTAGTTACAAAGATAATTCTATAAAGGTTATTCACTTTGTGTACTCATTTACAGCTAAAGATTCATTTCAGTTTCACTTGCATTGTAGAACAAGTATTTCTATGTTGGAAAAAAAACCCCAAAACAAACCAAAATAAACTCTTATAAATGCTGTCAGTTTTTCCCCATGGCAAATGCTCTGTCATACATTTTTCTATCAGAATTAAAAATATGCCTCCACAGACAGAGGCGTCAGGTTCTTAAATACAGTCTTCCCCAAAGAACTGTGGTGTACAAATTTGAAGAACACAGTTTTAGAAACAATTTTTACAACTGTACCAGAATTTCACAGCTACAATTATATATGAACACATTAAAAATGACTTCACTAAAACAGGCTTTAGAAAAATGTGGGTGAAAGTTGGGCCAGAGGCACTGCCACTTAGTGTTGAGGTTTACAGTCTGTGTTTTGATAACGAAGTGAAATGAAGTGTATATATAAATAACTGCTCAGTCCTTTACAAGCCTGTAAATATGATGCTGTGCTCCATGTTCGCTGTTCGACACTTCAAATACACAAGCCATGCAGAGCAGGGTTTCTTGTGTATCCCTGTTTGTTACCACCTGTGAGGGGAAGGAAGAGGCAGACAGTAGGTTACAAACTGGGAAACACCCAAACGAGAAATGACATTGGCTTGATTCAGACACTCTTTAGCTGGGCCTAACTGAAACATGTTGCTCAATGGCAATTCAAACTGACCTCCATGACACTGCTCACATGCTGTGCTCTGGGGCTGAGCTGTGGGGCAGTCAGTCCCAGTGGAGGACACCGAGACAGCCCACCGTGGCTGCTGGACAATGAGTTGCCATCACATGGTTTTGGCTCAGCCTTCCTCAACCTGAGCCCCACTTCAGGAAAGGGAAACCAGTGCACCTTTGTCACCAAAGGCAGCTGAGGGGAGCACATGGCTCTACGCTTGTGGCCGTACATATGCCCTGTGCCACCAGCCCTTGGTCCTGCTTGAATCCTCGGGTAGCAGCAGCAGCAGCACATAGCTCTAAGCGCTTGGCTGAGGTGCTGCTGCAGAGACACAGCAAAAGCAAGCTGAGTAACTGGATGAAACTGGCTTAAATGTGGCCCATTCTTCAGGCTTTAGATCACCTGTTGGGTGTGCCCATTACTGCATGGTCTCCTGGCCCAGGGACCAATTCACACCACTGACATTTACAGTATTATAATTGACAGCTCAGTGAGAGCACATTAGATGAATGGCAAGGTTCAAAGTTATTGCCTCAGGCTCTCTGCAAAAGCCAAATACAGCCCTGTATATCAAAGAGAAGTAAGTTGAATTTTTGGAAAGTAACAAAGATGTGTGTTCCTGTTCTCAGCCAGCTTGGCCTTTTCATCCTTAGCGTCTGCAGCGCACAATTCCAAGAGTTACTCTGAAGTCAGTGGGATGATTTGTTTAGCGAGCAACGTGACTAAGGGATTCGGAAACTGGTTCTAAATAGTCAGCAAGACAAAAAAAAGCCTGAGAGCTTCTTAGAAATGCAAAACAAAAAAGTGAGTCCATACCAATAAAATTGTGAAGTTTTCCAACACACTGTTCATCATGTATTTCTCTGGTAAATGCTTCAGCTTGTGGATGAAGTTGATCATATATTCACACATTGGGGAGCGATTTATTCTGTACACGAATCGGCCGTTCTCAAACCTTGCATATTCAGTCTAAAGAGAACAAAAAGAGAGCATTTAGAGTAAGATAATTCAGAAATAGGAAAAACAAATCTAAATCTGTGTAGACAGAAAAAAGAGAAACCGTCTCTCGGCACACACCTCCACTTGCCAACTCCCTGCCTGAGCTATGCAGTGTCTTGTTAAAAATGCAAAAGCCCTTAATTACTAAAAGCTCTAATAGGATGGCTTGTTCTCTAACCTGTGAATTAAAAAAACTGAGCAGATGAGGATTACACAAAGGTAAGTTCAAGTCAAGTAAAAATTAATTAAGCAGAAAACTCTGTGGTAAGATGATTTTACAGTAGTTTCGAGGCAACTGTCTGCAAAAGGAACCACAAAAATAAGCTTACATATTTGTGCATCAACATACAGATACAAGTGTAGCTGTATTACTGCATGATGTAAGAGGCAATTTATGAACTGCAGAAAGATGCAAGACTATAGCTGGAAGAAAACCAGCCTGATTTAGATTGTGGGAGCTCACAAGAGGCTGTAGGAGGAGAAGGCTGTGACTCTCGGACTCCTGCTGCCCAGTCACCAATTGCTCAGATGTGGTTTTTTCTTTTTTCAATCTCTATAAGCTTGGGTTTAAGGAAATGATGGAATACTTTTTTATGGTCACCTCATACAGAAAACATATTTAGTTAACCAGACATGAACAAGTGCCCAGGACATATAAAGGCTCAACCTGCATCACTAGGCTAAAATTCCCATACAAAAAGTGTCTTGCAGACAACAGATTTGGGTGTGGGGCTTAGTACACTGAAGACAAGTTAAATACTGCAGTACCATTACACAATAAACCAGCTAGTGACCTGACCACACCATACAATTTTGCACTTAGAAAAGGTAAACATAAATGAAAGCCCTTGCATGTTAAAGAAAATACCCAATTTTGTATTCCAAAGCTGCTGGTGACAGGGCAAGGCATACCTCCCTGTCCATAAGGTAAGATAAAATAAGCATAGGTATAGACAAAACACAGGACACCAGCCATGGCTTTACATGTTTACAAAATCTAGATGATAGAGGCTAGCTTGTCACTGCAGTATGGTTGCATATGTGGCTGGTCAAGCGTTTGGAAAGGGGAGCAAAAGCTTCAGCTATTTTCTGCCACATGATGGAGGAGGCAGCTGCATGTTCCTCACTGAAGGCAGAGTGGAGTAGGGTCTCCAATGCAACAGGTAACCATAGTGCCACCATTCACATGGTGATTTAAAAGGAATGCAGACATGACTGGGAGGAAGGAAAAGCCAGATAAGAGCAAAGTAAAGATAAGAGAAAGAAAAGCCCAAGGAAAATGAAAGGGAAACAGGGAATCATCCCACACATCCCAGCACAACACCTACCTCTACTTTTTCTACTACTTGCTTTCCAAATGAGCAGACTTTGGTGGAACAGGTGATTGTCATGTTTTCTGAGCTCTCATACTGACTGGTGACTCCATAAAATGCTCCTGTATCATCTTGAATGTTGCAGTTTAAGTCAGCCTGTTGGGGAAAAATGATAGCTGTTGACTTTGTTTTCCATTTGACAATGTCAGTAGCACACGCTGTAATTAGCTCACCATCATTTTCAGAAATAAGGGAGACAGGAGGGAGTTTTATAGTGACAACAGTGGAAAAGGTCTGTCAGGAAAGTGGCAGTAAAAACCTTTGGGAAGTGAGCATCTTTTCACACTTTAAACAACAAAAGATAATCCAGTACTTCTCTGGGCTGCAGGTGATGTTCTCATCTGGCAGAGAGCTGATGAAGTCCCTGGAGCAAAGGAATCATCACCTGCAAGAACCTGGAGGAGCCTCCTCCTGGAGGAGCCTCCTGGAGGAGCCTCCTGGAGGGAACCTGCTCTGCGGCCTCAAATTCAAGCCATCCTGGTCCTGAGGGGCCATAGTTCACTTTCTCCTTTTCCCTTAAAGCAATAAAATCCTCATGGCAAAGGGAGACAGCTGCACAACATGGAATCAACATCTGATAAGACTCTGTCAAGCCATATGGCCCTGATTCAGCAAAATGCTTGACTTCATGGAGCTGCATGATGCAATTGACAGGCTGCTTCACCTGAGCTGTGCCTACCACACCACTGCAACACCATGGAAAGGGTTTGATTTCTTTCAGTATTTTTCTGCAGTGTGAAAAACTAACCAGCTGCCTTTGATATCAAGCAACAGACATTGAGAGTTGCAGGATCAAGCAAGGAACAGTGCTACCTTTAATTATTTATAAGCAAATCCAAGTCCTGTGCACAGCATGATTAATTTGGCTACAAAGCAATAGCAGAGGTCACATGCTGAATCCAGCCCCCCCCAGGCCTGCAACAGCACTGAAGCTGTTCTGCCACTGTGCTCTTTGTCATCACGAATTCATTTTCAAAAGCCCTCAACTTAAAAGCACACTAATATGGATACAGGCAGAGTCCAGGGATGTCCACAGCTGTGTTTGTTGATTCAGGCATTAGCTTTGCTGACATCTTTGATGCAAAAGGGGAGAGTGGACAGGGTTGTCTTTTTATGTGGAAATAGCTGATCAGCTACTGCAGCATAACATCTAGGAATTGCCTGAATGTTTAACTTACTCTGAGATGAGCATTTTAGCAGGGAAATGCACTTTGGCACCAGTTCCACTTGCAAGTCTAGCTCTGCTTGCTTTTAGTGCTAAAAGAGGAATTTAACACAAAAGTTTTGACAGACACCTTCATGTTCTTTCTACCTTGAGACATCTGGCAAACCCCGTCTACAGGTATGTTCATTTACAAGTTAGTGTGGAACATTTATAATCCTGCCTGCACTATAGTTCAGGTCATTTGTAACTGCTATTTAATTTTTAACTAGGCAACAACTCATTAATTCCACTTAGTGTCTGCAGTCCTTATTTGTGGTACAATGCTCTGAGGCGATATGCTGATAATAGCGCATACTGAGTAGTTTGTGGTACAGAGAAGACACAGGTCTAAGATTACTTCAGTCTGGCTTTGGTAAATTAATCAGTGGAGAAGTCTCCTGAGGTTTGCACACAGTAATACAAACAGCCCTATAGTCACGTCTTTTGCATAACAGAAAGAAATCCTATCGCTAGGTGTAAACCTTGTTTCTTGCACATGTTTTGCATGAGGTCAGCAGTTAATGTTTAATGTACTGCTTTAAATCTACAGCAGCGTGTTCCCAGTGAGCTGTAAGAAATTGTTCCAAGCTAACAGTAAATAAGCAATTTGCCATCACAGCTGGCTTTCAGTTGAAACACGACAAACATCTAAACGTGACAAACTGTAGCAGCCATCGGCCGTGCCACAGCTGCTCCACCGGAATTTCTGAAGAATAGGGATTTCTGAGAAAACAGTTATTTTTTTTGTGATAAATAACAATAAATAATACCACTAATCCTAATTTTTAAACAAGTGGTCATTCCTGATGCTACCACAATTGTATTTTTACTATCAATTTTTCTTTTTCCTTTTCAGATTCAGGCAAAAAAGTTAAGAAATTCATGTTAAAATGTAAACAATTTTCTGTTGTCAAAGGAGTCAACCACACAGTTCAAGCTGCAGTAACAACTGTTGACAGACTAAAAAAGAAAACTAAACAACTTTTTATCTGCTGCCTTCTGATTTTGTAGCCCACTGGGGGGAAAAAAAAAAATCTAATTGTTGTATTTACATGCTGACATTTAACCTGGAAAAGTAACACATGTGGCCATCTGGCACCCGCTTGATCACTCCTACAGCTCTTCCAGCTCTTGCTGAACTGACCAGGAGTCCTGTGTACACAAAAAAATACAGGCTGGGGCCATGGTATTTGAATGAGGAACACCTGAAATTACCACTCAAATGTCATGATTTATGCAATCACAACATTGTTGCAAAAGCCTCATGATGGTAAGACAGCTGGGAATTATCTTTGCTTTATTTTTCCCTTTGATTTTTTGAGTCCAGCACACAATAAACATGTTTTCAAGGAAGGATTTGATTTTTTCCTTTTAAATAAAAGTGTCCATGGTCAACAAATTACAAACTACTGAGAGCTGAAGCTTTAGGACTCCTCCAAAAATTATAATAGTAACATAAAAATATCATTGAGTTGTCTACAGCAAATACATGCAAATGAAGGCTTCACTGAAGCTTCTTTTAGCACTGATCTCACTTGCTGAAACAACTCTTTCCCCTCAGTCTAGGTTCAAACTTTTTCACTAGCAGATGCATACATGAACACTAGGGATAAGTGTATATCACGGTGAAGAGGGAATAGTCCTGTCAAGGAAGTATTTATTCAGAACCAGGTGCTGAAAGCTTTGTTCCATGCCAAATACCTTTAGAAATCAAGGAAAGAAAATAACTGCTAGTAAAGTACTACATTTTAGTTTAAAAATGGTACTGAAGGACTTGCTAATTCTCTGGTTTACAGAGCAAGTGGTTCAGCTGAACACGAATATCTGAAAGGAAAAGTTGCATTTCTTGATGAAAACTGATCATCATTAAAGTTTGTTTGTTTGGTTTTTTTTTTTTCCTCCTAAAAAGATGGTGGAAATACACACACACATACACACACACAAAATAGAAAAGAAAAGGCTATGCTAAACATGGGCTCTGCTGTGGCTATGAGAGTTGGAGATGCAGCTTTGAGCAGGAATAAGGTGATGTTTCAGCTTTAGCAGGCTCCTTACTAGAGTATTGATTCCAGTTTCTGTGTCTACACTTTAGAAAGGATATTGGAAAATTGGAAAGAGTTCAGAAAAGAGTTACAAGAATGATTTCAGGTCTGGAAAACATCCTTTGTAGTGAATGACTAATGAAACTCCATCTACTTACTTTTTCCAAGGGAGTTTTTTCCACCACTTTGTCATAGCCTACAAGTTGCTACATGGGGAAGAGTCTTCTGATAGATTAAATCTTTTAGTAAAGGACATTAGAAGACAGAAAGCTAAAGCTACACAAAAGCTAAATGAGAAACAAAGCAGAGGCTGGTAACTCTGGTGGCAACAAAACGCTGGCATAACTTTCAAATGTGGTGGAATCACCATTGCTTGGGGTCTTTTTAAACCAATCTAAATACCTAACTAGCAGGGATACTCTAGTTCAAGTAGGCTTATTGTCTGGATGCAGATATTACTTACTGAGGTTCACTGCCTCCATTACAGAAGAGACAAGACTAGATAAATATAACAATAGCAAAATTGAAATATAGGAGTTTATCTCATTAACCTCAATTAACCCTCTTCCTTATAATTTCCTTTTTCAAGCATTCCTGTGAAAAACGTGACCAGTCAAGCTTCTGGAGTGCTGTGCTTGCAGCCTCTCATGCTGCAACCAGCTTTGTCTCATTATTTCCTTGGTACCCTCTAGCTGTTCTCTTGCATTTCAGACTCTCATTGAAAATCTTTCCAGGCTCTAAAGCAGCTTTCCCTTCTGTACAGCTTCTCATGCAACTATGCTTGGACCCATGGCTCCAGGAATTTGGGTTGGTGAGCTCTGCTGCAGCATGTAGAGATATGCCTTTTGAATGGTGATTTCAAATACGATGGCACTTCAGATATGATTGTTTGATCAGATGTGATGTGAGCCCTTTACTCATCAAATTTTTAAAATATGAGACTGATGCAATTTAGGGAAAAAAACAACAACTTAAAAACAAAGATGGAATTTATTATCTACTTTCGAGAGTAGATGTCCAACTCTGGTTTATTTCTAAGAGCTGAGATTTATATTAGCTGAATGCATTTGGAGGCAGGAGAGGTACTCAGCTTCCTGGCACCCTGTCTACAATGGTTGTGTAAGAGCATGATTAATTCATTAATAAAGCATAGCTTGTCATTGGGTGGCACTGAAAATGTTACGTATTAAGAGCACCAAGTGTTTGACACACTGCATGGAGAAGCCAGTGTGCCACAGCAAGCACCAAACCAGAGCTGGCTGCAACCAAAAGAAAGAATGAAAATAAATTAAAAAAAAACCCCAAAACCCAAAACTTCACATTCACTTCAGAAGAGCTCTCAGGCTCTCTGCTAAAGGCAGGGGGCAGAGGGCAGAGTGCTTGTGTAATACTAACAGCTTTGGCTAACAAAAAAGCAACTCCAGCAAAACTGCTGAGAAGCGTCTAAAGCCTTCCTGCTGAGCCAAAGGAAAACAGCACCTACTGAAACAGTGCGACTTGGGGAGGGCCAGAACAATTTACGCTGGCATTCAGTAGTTAACATTAAATACATAAGGTCACTTATTAACAACATCTAGGTTTTAACAACTGCTGACTGCAGGGAGGTGTGTTACTCATATGACCACATCATGCCTCCCCTCCTCCTCCTCTCCAAAGAGTGATCAAAGAGCTGAGATTCCAAATTGTGAAGCAATTTTTTCCAAGGGCAGCATCTGGGCTGCTGGCACGTTTCACTGCACGTTACACAGCAGTGCAGGAATTGCGTCCAGGTCTGCCACATGGTTGGGCTCCTGATGGACAGGCCAAGCTGCTCCGGCTTCCCAGCTGCTCGGCCCCTTCCACTCATTATCCAGCCTCAAACGCTAATGCCCTCGCATCAGATTGCGAAGGGGTCCTCCACAAGCACCACGTGAGCTCCCTGCATCAAGAGGGTTGTGATGGGGGAAAGAAAATGGATGTCTGCTTTCTTCCATATCTAATTTGTTTTGCATACATTTGCATGCTGGCCATAGACCCATTCACATTACGGATCCCATTTGTGATTGCAGATCATTTGCCAGTCAAAGCTGGCGAGTGTGCAAGTGCGTGTGTAGGCAAATCCAAGATTCTAGATTGTGCAACATAAATTACATGTAAAAACAGAAAGGAGGGGGGGAAAAGGAAAGCAGTAGCCACAATTGTGTGTGTGAATGAAGGACACAAAGAATCTCTGCACCTTTTAAGATGGCTGCAGGCACATGGGGATAAATTCAGGAGGGGGTGGGAAGTGCAAGCCATTTCTGAACACTGATTACATGGGTAAATTGTTTGTTCCAGTATATCACAAAGAGAAGGAGCATTATTTTTCATGCCACAGCTGTTTTGAATAAGAATAGGAATAAACTTAACCATCCTCCTCATGTTACTTACCACTAATTATGGCATATATTTACATCTATAAAAGAGTGAAATTTTGGGGGACATAATTTAATGCCCCTTTATTGTGTAGATTCCTTTATTTCCATCCCACATTTGAATTTCAAAAATGTTTAGGACTTCAAAGCATCTTTAAAAGCTTGCCCTGATTATAATATGCATTACTTTCTAAAACTCCTAGTTTGCATTGCAGATTCCTGCAAACAGAGGCATTCATTTTAAACATCAATTAATATCATCCATGCATCTTCAGATGAGTTTGGGTCTTTATTTCAAAGTTGCACTGCGCTCTGACTAAGCTTTCCTCAGTTTGAAAAATAGTTCAAGCTACTGTAAACATTTAAAATTAAGCCAGTGGATCAGATCAGCAGAAAGCCTGACAACTCAATCTTACTTTATATCTGCTGGTTTTCTCCTGTGTCACTAGTTAGGAAACAGCCCTCCTCCTTTCAGACATACTCGCTTCCCACATGTCTTCCTGTAGCTGCAGAAGTCAGAGTTTAGGCTTGGCACAGGTGTTTGGCAGTGTCAGAGACACAAAATCCATGGCTACATTACTGCAAGATGTGCTTACACCAGCACTAAGGAGCCCAACAGAGGCATGGACCCACTGCATCGTACTTTAGGTTATGTAGAAAAGACATGAAAAAAGAGAATCCCTGCCTCAGAATTTGCAGTCAAGGGTTGAGGCAAAACATGAGAGAAATAAGTAGTAATGCTTTAGACAGATGTTTTGGGGTCAAGTTGGATATGCAATCCATGACTAAGTCTGAACTCTTTCAGAAGGCCTAAGAGTATTACTTAGTATCACATAATGTAAGAATAGTAGTGAGTAATCAGTTGGGATAGCATTAGTTATCAAAGTGAGTAGAATTTCAGCCAATAAAAGAAACCAACAGAGGTAATATCTGTTGGCGTAGATTTCTGATAGGCTAATCAGAACTTCAATGTTGGGGCTTTTCTCAAATCACAAAACCAGTGTAAGTACAAACTAACCAACGGTTATGTTGACCTTATTCAGATTAACATTAGATGGCATGAATCATATCTGAGATTTGGCTTATTTTGTAAGAGAGGCAGGGCTGTGCACTCAACCTGTACCCAGAGAAAGTTTCATCTGCAGATATTCTGCAGCCTTGTTGAAATTCCTTGCCAGTGTTCTAGGAAATAACTTTAAAATTTATTAAGAACACTTTTTTTTTTTTTGGTCATTTTACATCCCTGTAATCTCGAGTTCATATCACTGTCACACAAATTTCCTGTGTCATGTTGTTCCTTGTTTTCTCATTGTACTGAGGACACAACATACCAAGTACAGCTCCTTCTATCTATTACTGTAAAAGTCTGTCTCTGGAGTGACTTCCCTGAACTCTGGTTCTCAGTGACTACCTGGGATAAATAGAAGAAGAGAGTCATTGCATTCAAGGTGGAAGATAAGGACCAGAAAATTGCTTTGCATGTCTGTAAGGCTGGTTGGTGGTGTAGAAGTCTCGTCCTTTTATAACTCCTGCACTGCTAGGTAGGAAGAGGACCAAAGGTGTGACATCCAGATGCGTCACCAGAGCTGAGGCCAGAAGCTCACCCATTCCCAGCATCAGGCTGTGTTTCACAGGAGATATGATCTGCATGAACCAATATATCTCTGCAAAGCAAAGCAATGCTTTGCTTTGTACTCCGTACCTGTGATGCTTTGCAAAGTCAACTCCACAATTGCCAAATGTCTTCTTGCAAGATCTCAGACCTTTCCCTCCCACTGTTTTTGCAATTAAACCTTATTACCTTTATCACAGGGAAAACCATGCTGCTGAGAAGCCTCAAGCAGAACTAAATGGGAAAGAGCAAGAGAAATACTCGTTCCAGAGTTCTACCATAGCTAAGCCAAATTCTGCTTTAGTCATCCTCAATGTGAGTGCTTGTCTCTGGTCTTCCTGTTTCCCATCCTTCCTCCCCACACTACATTCAATGTCTAACAAAATACCCTTTGTGCTGCCTCCAACGACATGCCAGCTTCTCTGTTTACAGGCTCACCATCCCTTCTGGCATCAACTCCTCACCTTTGCTTGCAAGATTCCACATGCCATGACACCTGCCCGCTTTCCTTCTCTGGCTTCCCTTGACTTCTTTCACTCTCAGTCCCTGGTTTTATTTCGCTGATCCTCCTTACAGTGCTCGCTTACCTGTAGTTATTTGCCCAACACAAAAATCACATTCCTCTTTCACACACATTACAATCAAACTCCACTGTAAGGAGGACTGTCACTGGACACTGATGCTCAGATGCAGTTGCTTACAGGGCTGAGCACACTATCGATTGTTAAATGATAATGAAGGGAGAAGACAACAGCAAGGCTGGGAAGGGGGAAGTGGTTAAACAAAGGGTGAGAGGGAGAATTGTGAGTAAACAACCATGCAACATGAACAGAACCTGGGAAAATAGGAACTTTCAGAGGAGGAAGAGGATAATAAGGAGAGAGTGGATACCCATTCAAAGTGGATACTTAATTTGAAAGAAAAGGACAGGAATAAAAAAATTAATCTACTTTCATAGTAATAAACCTGAAGTTGCTATGAAGGTAAAAGAGATTGTCAGACCTTTACCAGCTTTACACTGGTAATACATGACTGTTTAGAACAGTTTCTTAACACTCCCCATAAAAATGGGAACACTGTACTTTTTTCTCAACAAATGTCCTGTTGAGGTGAAAGAAAGGACAGTGAGCTGACAGTTTAGGATCTAATTCTCATGACTTATTACTTCTCATTTTCCTGTACATATTTTTAGATGAGAGGTACTGGTGTGCAGTTTACTCTTATGAGGACATTCGTTGTGACTGGTGCTATACCCAAACACTGCCCCAGCACCATCCCTCTGCTTCACTCAATGAGAGAGAAAATCCACTGGCCTGTTTTTAGATCTTCACTCAGGAAGGCATTCACATCACATGTGTAATGTATAACTCAGTAGGATATTAGCTCTGTATGTTTTTTGATCTCTACGTTAATACAACACAAAATTGTATTATTAGACCATTATTTTGGAAAGCACAGTGAGGTTAGGATACGTTGGATTGGAGTTGCCTGCACATCCTCACTGCTCAGCAGCAGCTCTAGACTGCACACGCACCCTCTGAGCAACTATCAATATTTCTTTGTCTTCATTATTCAGCACGGCTCAATCCTTAGTTCCTGCACACTACTCAATACCTGTACTGAACACAGAATTACTAACTTATAAAGGTTTTCTTCATGGCATTATCCTGATTCTTTATAAACAGCCATGAGCTTGATTTCTCAGTGACCACCTGAGGTGAAGTGATGGTGCCATCCCCATATAACAGATGGGCAACTGAGGCAAGACTGTTAAAGATGTGCACCATTTGTAGGAAATCAAGCAGAGAAGGCTGGTGCTTGAATTTTCAAAGTCATGAGTACAACACAGACTGTAATGGTTCAAAGATGATCTCTACTGGCTTTAGACAGATTTTTGAGCATTTAGCATGCCTAAAAATCCATTTCCATATTAAGAAAAAGCAGAGCATACAACACCTATTTAGCAAATCTCTGCTACTTTCATGTCTTAACACAAAGACTGAGGATTGTCATTCTCTGTTGGAACTGAGAACAGGCAAGTGAGGTGACATTCCATTTGCCAGTGGGTTTCACAAGTATTTACTATACAAAGAGGAAAGTGAGATGAAGGTGCTCAGTTCAAGCCCAATCCAGCAAGGAAGGTCTGTTGCAGTCACAGACCCTTAACCTCCAAGCTCTATTCCTCTGCAGCCAGATTTATTCTGCTTTTGTGCTTGCTCTGCTGCTGCCTCTCACATACCCATTTCTGCTGTGTGTCTTTACCCCTATGTTTCTTCACAAGTTCCTTAGCCCAAATGCTTCCTCTTCCCCCTGCCTCCCTCTTTCTGACCCTACAACATCACCTATGTTTTCCAGCCTCCTGGTGCCTGCTTTGTGCCAGCTCTCAGTTCTCTGCTGCTTCCTGTTCCTGGCGTCTTTGCTCAGACAGCCCTGAAATGCTTTGTCTATAGCTCCCATGCTTAGTATTAAGCCCCATGAACTTCTCAACAGATTTCTTCAGCAGACCAGCAGAACTCTGCTAGGTGGTTTATCCCTTCCACACACAGATTTGAGAAAAAAGCCTCCCTCATTCTAAGTTTCCAGTTCCAAATCTGGTGCCACAGCAGCTCTTGGCAAGATATGAAGTCTGGGGTAGGTACAAGGTGGAGAGCGTTTCAGGTCACATAGATAAACTTCAACTGAAAGCATTAAACACCAGGAAATCTGGTTATAAACAGTGGTTCCAGATCAACCTTCTAGGATTTGAGCCTCAACCTGTCTATCCTGTACTTAAACTCTAAATATGCACCTTTCACTGAAGTTTTAAAAGGCAAATTTAAAATGCTTAGGTGGTAATTGTTGCTATGAAAAGAAGGATAGCACAAAAAAACCTCCAACAGATTACTCAGTAGAAAAAGCTTTAGTATAGGTCTAAGATACAGCCTGGAGATTTGATGATCCCTTTGGATGAACCTTTAGCGTTGCTAAAGTAAAATTTTGTAAATACAGTTGAAAAATCTGATGTATCAATGAAATGAATCACAACTAGATCAATATACACCACCTCAGCCTTCCATTCAAATTCTCTTTTCACTCTTGCTCACAGCTGACATGAATAGATAAAACTTTTGGAGCAGAGTCCCATGGCTGACTGACAAAAAGGAAAGGGGAAAGCAGATATGCTCTAGCAACCACAAAATGTTTAAGAAAAACTCTGGAGCTCTCCCAGGCTCACAGTCATCCCACTGCCACTTGATTCAAATCCTGGTTGGTCATATCTGCCTAAGTGTGGACTGATTGCAGGGCTGGTACTAGTCCTTATTTGCATTTGGCAAGAGTTCAACATCAAACACCAAAAATCAGCTTCTCCATTCCCACGGCTGCCCCATTTTTCCCTGGACCACTAGATGGCAGTTCCCCATCTACAAATGGACCCTGGTACCTGCTTGCTCCTACCCAGCAGCTGTGTCAAGCACAGTTGAGGCACACATATGCCTTTGCATGTCATCTGCAACACAGCCCTCTTGTGGAGCTGTCAACAAGAGTGGCTCTGGGCCAGTGTCCTACCTGAAGGATATACAGCTCTGTGCTTCTAAATGACAACAGGTTCAAGCACCCTGAAAGGTGCTAAAACACTAACCACAGGCTTTATCAACAAGACAGGTGCTCCACATCATGTCTTACTCACCCAGAATTTTACAAGGAAGAAAGCATTTTGGGGCCCCTTCCCAAACAGTTCCTTGAGTCCACCCTTCTTTTCAGGAAATTTGTCATAAATCTGACGAATGTCCACGGATTCAAGCAAGGGGTCACTGTAAGAATGGTTGGCGTGTCCGATGTGTACGAAGAGGTGCTTATTGTACTGCAAGAAAGAAACAGGAAAATCAGTGCTGTACAGAAAGAACAGAGGTTTATCATGGCAGGGGGCCGTGTGTGCTCCTGTGCAGGGCAATGCACTTTGAGGGATTAAATGACTCACACAGTACTCTGGGGACTATGATTTCCTGCACTATGATTTCCATGAACAACTTCAGTGACTGTACCATAGCCCCTCGTGAACTTGGGTAAATATCAAAACCTCTGTGTCCCTACAGCAGACCACAAAACATGGTGATCTTCAAGGGTATAATTGACCCTGAAAGGCATAGCATGGTGATGAAGAGCCCTTCACACTGCATAGTAAGATGGATATACTCACAAGGAAATCCTATTTCTGCCTCTGTTTTATGTCCTCAGAGTTTGTATTTCTGCTAGCTCCAAAAAGTACACATACACTCATCTCCTGTTTGCCTATTAAAACCCCCAAACCTCTATCTAGAGCATATGTAAATACCACTTAACAAAAAGAGAAGGAAGTGGTTTTAACTCCAGAATGACAATAATGAGAAGGTCAGTTACTCTGTTACTGTTACTACAGAAGGGGTCCTTACTGTACATCCTCCAGTATTTTAACCCTTGTAACATTAAAGGGACAAAATCCCCTGAGGAGCTAGCTCTCTAGATGACTATCTCTGCCAAAACACATTCAGCTTTAATTTCCTCCTTCTTAACTTCATCCTATTGCACCTCATTATAGTCATGGAAATCACCTCAGCAATTCCTTTCCTGCCTGGGAGAAATCCTTGGCCCACTGAAGTGCACAGCAGCCCCTACTGACTCCAATCTGGTCTTTTAGGGGCTGCCATTTCTCCAAGATGACAGCACCTTTCAGCACCTGAAAGTGGAAGGATGACCTCCAAAGATCCTCCATCAATCAATCAGCAGCTCACAGTGTCATGTGAGCAGAGAGAAGGAACTCAAGAGTGGCAGGATTAAACATTGAGGGTTTTAATCATGCAGATCACAAAACGTTTTGCTAACTCGATTAAAGGAAAGCCGACATGCAGTCAGTGAGCACTAGAAAATGCTGCCTTGTTGAACAGATGCTGTGTATAAGGGGCAATTCCCAAAAGCTAATCACAAATAAAATATTTAAAACCCCAAAGCAGACCTCATTTAAGCTATTTTGTTTACAATATACCTACTGAATGAACAAATTGAAATGACAAATCTAAATTAATTGGACATCCACTCAGAGCTTTCCTTCAGTGTAAGCAGAGTCTTCCCTAGCAGATGTCCAAAACTCTGGGGGAAAAGGACTGGCTAGATTTCTGCACTTAGGAAATTAAATTGAAATTATTTAAAAGTCATCTAGCACAACAAAATTTGAATTTACAATCAGAGAACACTCACTTGTGTATGGGGCCAAAAATCAGATATGATCCATGCTTTTTGCAGGGTTGCATTTCTTTTTTAATGTTGTGGAAGGACAAAGGAGAGCAAGACCCTCTACTGTTTGCACAAGCAAGCCCAAGTCTGAGAGCACCAGTTCCACAGATTTCCCTTGCAGTCCTCTTTCAAAATAATGGCATCCCAGCTTTATCTGTGTACAAGGGGAAAACTTGCCCAGCTTTTAGTTAGCACATGTGGAACCCAAAGGGGGCAGAACTGACCCAAAGAAGCTGTTTCTATCTTGAAGAGGAAAATGATTGTGACAGAGCCGTAAACAGGTGGTGGGGGGCAGTATGCTTGAGTGCAGCAGTGAGTGTGCCTGTGAATGTGTGCCAGCTAGCCCTCACTCAGCGCTAGCTTGAACAATGATCGCTCACACACAATAAGGGAAATCGCTGTGCCTACTGTAACAGTGTCTGAGGGCAGATTTTGCACATTACTTTAACCAGTAGTGGCAAAAGTGGACAAAGCAGACATTTTAACATGACAAAACAAACAAAAAAGTAACAAGAAAAAGCACAATGACTCCAGCATTGGTGCTTTTGTTTTGTGCTCTTTTTTGATAGTTGTCACCTGTTCAGTTTGCAGTACTGTAAGGAAATAACTAGAAGTCATGCTGAATATTTTCTGTGTAGCTTGCTGCCTAGTGAAAATGTATCAGTGACCAATACACCTGGGAACTGCCAGGAATGCAAGAAAGGGAGTCCAGAAACCTGCTCTTGTTGTGTTCCTAAGGTACCAGGGATGAAGTGTAGGATGAGGCATGGGCTGGGTCATTGAACATGGCTGTCAAACAAAGCCTGAGATCAGGCAAACGTCTCCATTTTTCAAGCAGAATTATGAGCTATCCCTCGTTCAGAGTAAGGGCTTGAAAAACCATTTCCATTATTTATTTTGAGCTTGCTCCCTCTCAGTCTTCTCTGCTGGAGTTGTTCCAGGTTGTGCAAATAACCAGATTTTTATAGGGACAGAACTGAGAGCTCAGTTCTCCTACATCCAGGAAAGTGTCCTCCCCAAAAGACACTCTCTGAGGCCCAAAAGTGGCTGCGGAGTGAAGGGGGAACGGAGACCCGTATTTTACAGCTTGGCAACGGCAAATTCCCAAGACGATTCACACACTGTACTTATTCTGCAAACCAGGAAAATATACAAATTGCTCTGTATCCAAACTTCAGTAAAAGCAGACACATTTACAGGAACATGGAGCATGGAGTCTTAATACTGTTCAAATATAAAAGTGAAGTTAAAGGCAGCTGTAAAGCTACCACAGTTGTCTGTTGAGCTCGCCAAAGTACCAGATGCTGCTGCAGCAAAATTTCCAAGTGGGTACAGTAGGACAGATGGTATGACATCACCTGACAACATTCTTAGGACAGAAATGTTTATTTTGATATTGCAATGTGTGATTATTTTCTCCTTATGTTGCTGCAATTCCTATGCTAAGTACAATCATTACTGACCTAATTAGATATGGCATATTTCTGCAAACTAACAAATGATCATATAACATTCAAAGCAGAGTAAACAGACACTGAAATGATCCCTATCTTTTGTACAAACATATTTCATGACAGAAATTTATGCACAGATAAAAGCAAAAAAGCCAAGTTTTATGCCTATATGTCTGAGCCCATTAGTGTCTGAAAAGCTTAAAAACATCCTCATTATATTAAAAATTCACTATTATTTTAGCTTGAGTATTCCAGAGTCACTGAAGTATATTAGGTGCTGAGGAATTTACTACAGCATTTAAAGTATTTGCATCTGGCATTAGGGTAGTAACATGCTTTAGATGATGTAAACATTGTAAGCAAAATCCTGTATTTTCCGAGAGTAAAAACTCTATAAAAATACAAAGAATGTTTTCAGCTGCGTCTTCAGCGTCTGCATTACACGACATGCCCTGGAGATGGCCATCTCTTCCTGAGCTCCTTTCCTTAAAAACATTCTAACTATCCAAAGAATGCAGTAAAGCCATGAAATATGACTGTTGTCAAATAATACCACGAGAAAAATTATAATCCACTTAGGAATTTAAAAGAACCAAGACAAATTGCCAATGGCAGGGGATGCAAGCATTTAAGCTGGTGCAGAACAAAGACAAACCACCTACATTTGTTTTATCAGTCAGCACGCATAACAGCTCCTTACCAATTCTGCACTTAACATTCTAAGGCAAACACCTCTCCAGTCCATAAAATGCAGATTTGTAAATTGCTGCATCTCTGCCTGACACATCCCTGTGCCTCCTCACACCTGTGGAGCTAATGCCAAGCCTTGACAAGCCTGTATTGGACCAAGTCTTTCATTAAACAATGATGGCCAAGATGTGGATGGCAGTGATGCCAAGCCTCTTGCATTCCTGGTGCAGGCAAGCTGGGTATGCCAAGCTACGGGGCTACCCTCTCTGGCACTGCTCCTGTCATTCAGGGCTGTGAGGCCCTACATAATTGAGCAGCACACAAGGCACACATGGGCCTGCTGAGGCTGAGTGACATGGATGCAGAGAAAGAGGAAAGGCAGATGGCCTGAGAGGGCCCTCGGCAGCTGCTTCTGCAGGGGTGACCTTGCTCATGGGCATAGCACTCTGACTGCAAGGGCACTGTGTCCTCCTGCTGCTCCGGGGGCACAGCTGTGATTTAATCCCCCTGAATCACACTCATATGCCTGGGAGTCATCCCTACACCAATACAGGTGGTGTAAGCTCCTCTGAAAACACTTCTGGGCCTGGAGCAGGGCAGCAAGCTGGTGGTTAGCTGGACCTTGCACACCCATAGGACAGTTGAGAAGGACAAGGAGGTAGGCAGCACCCTGCTGCTTTGTCTGCCCTGCCTGGTGTAATAACAATGCCTTGCTAGCTGGGCTGCTTCATGAGATCTGTAGGTTCCTGAAATGTCAAGCACAACCACCACAAGAGTGATGCCATCTATATCATTACTTGCAGCAACAAATCCCTATGAAAAAGTACCACGGGGAGAGGCTGGCCACTTGAAAAGTTTTGTGTGCCCAAAGAAACTCCACCACCCAAAGGAGAAGTGCATATTCAAAAGGCTCTGTTGCAGGTCTTCTCTTTCCCAGACACAGGGACAGCCTCTCATCTCTCTTTGGGCCAAATATATTCTGTACTGGAGGTCAGATGGACAACTGCTGCAGCTCGAGGAAGGCAGGTGAGACAGTCTGAGCTTTCACTGAGAGGAGAGAAAACAGCACTGCTCAAGTGCCTGGCATCATGCAGTGATTCCCTCTGTACCTCCACAGACCAGTCCAATCCCTCTTCTAAAAATGTACTGCTGCCTGTGCAGTCACTGTGCTTTTGGAGAAAAAAGGAGGCAGGTGAGGTAGACTGATTGAAAACCAATCACTAGTGTATCAGCAAGCCTGCATGTGGCTCTAACCTGAACCCTACCCAGCCACAGCTCTGCTGCCTCGCTGAATCTTGTAAATCTGACACTCTTTAATTTCCTACTGATGTAAGGAAATTGCTTGGTCTGCCAACAATTTTTCTTGTTCCTACCAAAACATTAGTAACAGAATATTTCATTCCTGTTGCTCTCTCCATACTGATGCAGACTGGGATATAGAACATTTTAATGCTATAACTGGGGTCTGCACCAACTTTCTGCGCTTGTATGCTATGATAAATCTGCCTGGTCATCCCAGCCTTTCAAGGACCTCCACCCATTCAGACTCACATCTAGATCTGCCCAGAGACTTAATCAGGATAGCAGAAATAAGGACAAAGGTGGTGCACGAAAGTAATTCTCAACCCTGACAAATTAATGTTGCCCAGTGCCTCCCAGCTACTGCCTCAGTCCCAGTATGAAACTGGGATTTGCTGGTTAGGCAAAGTGCTCACACAATATTTTCATCAGCTTTCCTGCAACAGTGAAGATGCATCCTTCAGTTCTGGCCTGACTGATTTGAGACACTGCAGTCCCAATTCCACAAGTGCTGAGTGCTCAGATGGGGAAATTATGTCTGAATATAGGAAGCTCTCAATAACGCTAAGTATTCTGCAAAATCAGGCTCATGACAAATCAAAGGGGACTCTCAAAATCAGTGGTCCATTCATTCTTTTGCACCTGAACTTCTTGGTTTGTCAAATGTGAGTAATAATGCTCCTTCATCTAAAAAAATGACTGCTAATACATCTGTGAAATGCAAATGGGGCATTTATTAATTCTGTTTGGAGGAGAGGTTAGACAGAGCACAGGGAAAAGGGCACCGGGCCACGCATTTCAACAGAAGAAAACAAACTACTGAATAGTTGCTTATCAAAGAAGGGCCATTTACACTGAATGAAGCAGGAACAAATAAACATGTGAGCATGTAATTAACTGCTGCATTGTAGAACAGATGTATGAGGACATTTCCCAACTTCTGAGAGCTTGACTTTACAGCCTAGCTACACCATTTTGGGATGGGTGTACGGGTGGGGGAAGCTGCAGTGGAACGAGATGGGAAGATGTAGGGCTGAGGCACAGCCAAGTGCAAAGTCCCTTGGGTAGATGGGTAGATGCTTGGAGTTAGCAGAGGCAGCTGTGGGGAGATGCAAAGCTGTAGCCCACTACACTGCCAATGCCAGCCCAACCCACATGTTGGCCCTCTACTCTTGCCCCAGAAGCAACACAGTACTGCATAAGGCTCCCCACTGAGATGACTCCCCTGATTCTACTGCTCTCGTGGGGTCACCACAAGGGCTGTGTGCCCAGGCTCTGCTCCAGCTGCCCCACAACCTCACTCTCTCACTCCCTGATTCCATGTTTCCTGGGCCAGGGCCCTGTGTAACACTGGGCAGCTACCTCTACTGTGGCTATTTCCAGCTCCCAAGATTTGGGTGAATGCAGGTTGGGAGACAGGCAGAGGGAAGCTGCCATTGCCACTCCTCTTCAGCCATGCTAAAGCATCACCGAAAATTTTCCTGGGGATTTACAGCAGCAGTGGTGGAGTTAGAGAAGAGGGAAAGAGCATGTGTGAAAGCAGCTGTGAGAGCACAGCCTTTACACATCCTCAAGGCTTAACATGGGCCAGCTTCGAGGAGTAAACTGTGCTCAGCCTCTTGAGCACTCCACTGCATTTGCACCCCAGGATCCTCCTTTGAAGAGCCCATGTCTTGACCCCTACAACTAGGTTGGGGAAACTGGCCCAGGCCTCCTGCACCTCTCCATGAGGTCCCCTAGGAACAGAACCAGCAAGAGGTTGCTGCAAAGCCATAGTTTCAGGACTGGGGCCTGTGTCAAGGTGTTAAGGTCGTTTCTTGGCACCTCCAACTAAAGATATCTGAATATGAACATTTTACAAAGTATAGCATTCATTTCTCAAGGCCAACACATAGCTTCCCATCACCACCAAAAAAAAATGACCCTTGCATACAGTTAAACTTTGATTTCAGATTAAAATTACTTCAAATCCTTAGACAGCCACTCTAAGACATTCATTCTAATGTGGGTTTGCTTCCTTGTCATTTCACAAAGACACTAAACCAAGGACCTCCTTACAGTTGAAATGCTGAACTGCTTTTTATACTGTTTCCAGGGAATAGGGAAAGATAAACAATGCTTGTAACAATGGATATTGTTCAAAGATGGAGGGCTTCTTTTGAAAAGATCTCATTTATTTTTCATCACTTAGGTGGTTTGATTAACTTTGTTGAATTTTACTGCATTTGGCTAATGACAGCAGGCTGGTTTTAAGGCCCTTGAGCAATTGCTTTCACTTTCTGGTTCTCAGGCACAATTCTCCCTGGGCTCACAAAGCCCTTTTACAGCAACAATAAAAACCGAATTAAAACATAAAGAATATTTTATTTCTCCACCACTTTTAAAAATACATTTGGAAATTTAGATCTAACACAATCTGACAGTTTGGATAGGTAGATTAATACTGAAAAACGCCCATCAGCCATGCTCTTTATAGCCCTATATATATATATATTCATATATTTTTAGATGTAAAGCTGTCTGAAATGCTCACAGACAAAATGAATGTGGTGGCAAGAGTAAGGAACCTAAGATAAGAAAGCTTTTTTTAAAACTGGGTGATGGCAGAGTCTTTTCCCTATTTGGAAAGCATGCCTGAATCCTATCTATTTCTCTGTGTATCTATCTATCAAAATATATAAAATAAAATTATTTGAATTATTGTAATTTCAGTGTTATAGTCTTTGAATTTTATAGTTACTTGTTTAACAGTCAGGATTTTATATACCTTTTAATCTGCTTGCATACTCAGTTTACATGTATTATGGAACATGGGATTACTTGGTTTAAGCATTTGTCCTGAGCTTTCACAGAACTGTCACAGTAGAAATGGAAAGCCCTATTAAGGAAAAGATGTCTTAAAAGCAAGAGATGGGTGCATTAATTGTCAATTTGTTGAGAATGTATAGGGTAGGCAACAATTAAAGGTAACTAAATTGCTAATGCTTGAATTGACAAGGGCAGCTTCCATGCAACATTTGGGAATTGTACTCGAGCATGAAATGCCACAAAAGGAAAGTACAGTTGTATATTTGTAAACTGAATTGATTTTCACGTAAAAGGAAGAGTAATTTTACCCATCTTTAACTGCAGAGTCAGTATTCCCTGATTTTGCAACTCTGCAATCTTTCATCTCCCATAGTAACTTCTGCCATGCAGAGCTACAGTGAGAGCTGCTTACTGTCTCCTTGATACTTTATTCTTTTGTAAATGGAACAATTTTGCGGTTAGGCAAAGGAAAAAGTCAACAGCCCTCCACAACTGACGGAATTCTACGGAGCACATTTCCGACCCACCAGAATGCCCACTCTAAATTAACATAACTGCTGGACATTGAGGGGCTTTTGTACTTTTAAACACCAATTGTGATTGGAAGAACCGCAGAAATGTTTAAGGCCCAACTCCCACAATGAATTCCCTGTGGGTGGACCTTTGTGCCCGTGCACAGCTCCACTGAAATTGCCAGGAGTCACCACGGGCAGACCGACCTAAGTTTCTACTTGCTGTACAGGAATATAGAGAGCAAGGGAGCTCCCAGGATCATTGAGTCCTGGCCCCTGGTGCCATTCAAATCAGCATTTGTCAATAAACTTCCAGGTTACATTTTAAGGGGGAACTGGTCAAGTTGCCTCTGTTACTATGAGGCTTTCTGGCTTGGCTTTTGTGTTGGAGGACAGAGGGAGGAAGGATAATACCTTTTTTAATAAAACATTGGAAATACACCTGAGTAATATATTAGCTGATGTAATTTTTGGTAAAAAGCAGTGTAATGAACACGTGACTATCTTTTTTCAGAAGATGCATGAGAACTCTCCCACAGCTCTCACCGAGCAGCGCGTGTGTATTCGTTTCTAAGGTCAGCAAAGGCATACGCAGGACATGCTGCAACCGCAGCACGTGCCCACGCGACTTCACACACACGTTGTGCAAAGCACACATCTTGCCTGGCTCACCGGTTTTGTTATTTAAAAAGTAATAACCCCTCCTTGTTTCTACGCTGAGCAAATAACATCTGCAATAAAACGTCACACCAGCACAAAGAAAGATGTAAAAAACACATGCAGAATTCACATTTTATCCAGCAGCACTAAATGAGCCTAGGGGTTGGCTCCCACTGCCAAGGAGCACTTTTGGTGCTTGCTGGAAAAAAATATCTGTGCACTAGAGATGGGGAAAGCTGGAAGGAGGCAGGCTGCCTCTGAGCTGTCCCTGTGGAGAGGCATGCACCAGTGCCTCTGCCCAGTGCCTCTTCAGCAAATGTCCTTCTGTGTTTGCCTTGGTTTTTTTCCCCTATGCCCTTGTTTAAGATCCAAATAATCAAATTTTATCTAAACAATGCTTCCCCTTCTCCTGACTCTCCTTTCCCAGCAGTGGTGGTGGCACACTGCCCATGGGGGTTCATTCCTTGGCTCCCCATGGTGCCTGCCCAGCTGGATGAAGCCGCCCCCCTTCACTTGAAGCATGGATGTAAAGAAAAGTCTACACTGGGAATAATGCATGACTGGGAATTGACTGTTCTTCATGTCTTGTTTGTGCAGTGTTACAGAACACAAGTAACTGTTTTTTTTAAAACAAGTCTGGGTAGTTTGATGCTCTTGCTTCTCTGGTAAACTCCTGCATAAATGCTTTGCATTTACAAAGTGCAGTTTCTTAGCAGCATGCTCTCAAGCTGGGACAAGCTCTGATGGGCCTTGCTGTACCCTCAGGAATTCCAAATAATATTAGTTTACTCCCCAAAAGGCTTTACAGTCTAGAGGACCGTCCTGGGTAGCTGTGTTTCTATTTAGGCCTCCACTCTTCCTATGCAATGCAAGGGGATGTGGTGCATCCCCCCGAGCCCACACCTGCCTGAAAAATGAGAGGCCCAACACATTCCCAAGCCACTGGCCCAAACACTATGTGTGGGCATGACCAGCTCCAAGTTGTGCCATTGTGGCAGAGTGGAGCCCACGGCTCTTTCCCCTGCCAAAGCATCACCTTCTCATTTTCAGTCTGTCAGCAATGTTGCAAACATATTCATGTCACTCAACTAGTTTCATGTTGCAGATACCAGTTGTCTGATGGGCAACTGGATGTGAGCTGTTTAGAGCATACTTAGTTTGCTGAACTCTCGTTCACTCTCTTCTTCACAAAGCCACAAGATACTCTACACCATATTTGTCCTGCACATAGTTTTGCACTATAAAAACCCATGGAAAAAGGTCAAGTAGGTGGTATACTAGCAAAATAATAAATCAGAATAGACTGAAATGCCACTTCATCCACACACAGCACAGCAGCGCTGAGCATTACATGGCCACATCCTGTTTTCCCAATAACCTTAAGGCACACATGCAACATCCTGGTGTGCAGCACTCTGGAAATGGCAGACCTCATAAATCTGCAGGACATATTACATGGGGTCAGTGAGCCAAGGACTCCAAATGGCGCACAGTGATAAGGCTGTCTGATGAGAAAACCTGGAGGTTGTGTTTCTACATGAGAAATACTCACTGCTCTCTGGATGAACTCAGGGCTGGGGAAGGAGAAGGTGTTCCAGCTATGGATTAGTCTGGAGAACACTAAGATAAAGCTTTAGCCCTCCAGAGCCAGGATTGCCAGGAATCAGGGCCATGGGAATTAGAGGGATTCCAGGGAAACCATGCAATACCTAGCAGTCAGGTAAGCACTGAGATAGCTGTACCTGCTGCCAAACATCTCCACCCTCACAGTTAATTCAACCTGGCAAAACACGACATTTAGTAAACCAAGACACTGCCACATATTTAGTATATGAATAGCTGAGATATGGTATATTTTCATTGGGATGTTTCTCTGCCAGGAGCATTCCTCTGTTGTAAGGTTTCTGGGCTATGTTTCCAATCTCCATTATGCAGGGTAAACACTCTCTGGATAACATCCCTGGCCAGAGCCCATAAATGCTATGGTTTCCAGTGCTGAATTATAAAGAGCAAGTGACAGCTTCTCTCTGCTCCAAGCTGCTGCATTTTACCAAGATTCTGAATAAGACTGGCCCATCTATATCATCCATTCATCACAGCATTTGCTTTTCAGAAATTATCTCAGTAAAGATTCTCAGGTTTGAGCTGAAAACAGCCCCTTTCATTCATTTGCAATGCAGTAGAAAGAGTGCTTGGCTACCAAGAAATGTTCTTGGCAAACACGTGATTATTAATACCAAGATTCAAGACTTACTGGAGTAACTGAAACATCACAACCAACCTCATAAACGACCCTTGCAAGTAGAGTATACAGACTAAATATCAAAACAAGACAAAAAAGTTCCTTAAAAAAATACCAAAAAACTTCTTCCCAAACCTTGGATTGGACTTCACAACACAATTAAAGAACAAGAAAGAAAGAAACTGAGTAATTGGACATTTGGATAGGTAATCTCAACTAGAAAAAAACCCAAAACCAACCAAGAAAGCAACAACAAAAACCCAACATCACCACCACCACCAAAAAAAACCCAAAAACCAAACAGCAAAACAGACACCACAAAACCCAAACAAACACCGCGCCCCCCCCCCCCCCCCCCCAATGTGATCCAGTTAAATGGTACATACTTGGGAAGCAAAAGGAACATTCCATCCCAAATGCCAGATACTGAAAATTGCATGCATAGGTTCTATGCAAGTCCTTATTTTTGTTTCTGTTTAGGCTTCAACTTAAAGAACTGAAATATTGCCAAAACCACAATGCAATTTGGTACAACTGCTAAATTAGGTTAACAATGAGACAGGCACCACAGAGAAGCATGCCTGCTTTCAAAGGGGGCTCCCACCTCTGCAAATGGGGTAAAAGTGGGCAAGAAAGTGAAAGAACACAGAGCTACTGTGGAAAGAGTATTACACTGAGCAGTAGTGCATGCAAACTCTGTGTGTATTCCATCATGCTTAACCCTGGAAAACATCCTCAGAAGGTGGGGAGCAATGAAGATAATATGCAGATTAGCAGGTGTGAGGGCAACACTTACTGATTCAGGATCCCTCTGCTGTTCAAGAAAAGCTGAAAACTCTACCAGCCTGAGCTTGGTCGTACCAATCGATCGGCCCTGCCACGCAGGGACTGATGGAGCTGGAGCTGACGTAGGCTCAAATCCTAAACAAAGGAGACATTTCCATGAGGATGTTGACAGTTCCTCAGTTTGTATTTTCTGAATTAAATATAATTGGGAATTATGCATGTAGCCCTCGGATGTTTTTATTAATTTTAGCAAATAATGAATTTGGAATGAGTTAAAATTGGGAAAACAAAGAACAATATGCAGAAAAAGAGGTCCCCATCCAGCAAGCTAGAAGAGTGCAAATAAAAGATCTGCTTTTTTCTTTTCTTGGAGCCATAACTCACTGTAGATTTTTGGTTTATATTACATTCTAAATTACAGAGAGCTCACATAGATTTACAGATTACCCTTCCTTGGAAACTGGCAGCAAGACTCACAGAAGATACTACAGTCTTGGGAGTCAAGAGAACCGGCCTTCATTTCTGGCTCCCAGTGTGCCACATGTTACAACTAAATCACTTCTCTTTTTGTCTGCTTCTTCTGCCACTTTCAATTCCCCTCTCCTGTTTAGTGTGTA
This sequence comes from Picus viridis, assembly GCA_033816785.1. Classification (NCBI taxonomy): domain Eukaryota; kingdom Metazoa; phylum Chordata; class Aves; order Piciformes; family Picidae; genus Picus; species Picus viridis. The sequence continues at coordinate 11,150,511 of CM066584.1, read as the reverse complement.
AGGCTTACAAAGCACGGACTGTCTCTTATATTATGTATTTGCACATTGTGTCTTTGACTTCTTTTGGAGCTTTTAGGCAGCATTATGTTACAGATAATAATAAATAATTACTGTAGAGAGCTGAATCATACCCTAAAAAGAAAAAGAAGGTTTTAAATTGATAATAAAGAGGGAATGACATGATCTAGACAGAGAAGAGATGTTAACCACCATGTCTAATTCACTTCAAGAAAAAGAATAAATGCTATCTCTTGCTCCTCATCATGGACAATTAGATAAGGAAACAAAACAGTAAAAGAAAAGGGGAAAGGCAGCAGCTCAAAGGCAAAACTAATCCTGGGAGAGACAGTCACAAGGAAGGCAGAGGAGAGGCACCAAAGGTTAGAAAACAAAGATAACCCTGAACTAGGTTGATAACCAGTGAGAAGTCAAAGGTAGCGTGTGTCCAACTCTATCACAGAACCGCAGAATTGTTTCAGTTGGAAAATACCTCTAAGATCATTGAGTCCAACCATCAACCAAAGACCAACATGGCCATTAAACCATGTCATGAAGTGCCATATCCACACGTTTCTTCAACACCTCTTTAGAAAACAGTGTTTTCAAATGTTTCAAGAAAAAGGAAATAATCAGGCATGCAGAAAGCCTTAAGTTTCAAGCATTACATAGCAGCAAGTTGGAAAATCATAAAAAATGGGTAAGACTCAGAAAACTACTGCTCAAACAGAGCCAGGAGCATGCTGTCATTTGGAAAGGGAAACCTAAAATTAGCTATCATCTGAAAAGAAATAATTACCTTTCCTGAAATTACCATGAAACCAGCCTGGGAAAAGGAGTGGAAAAATAGCCATGGGAAGGGCTTGAGCAATGGAAGTCAGAATAAACTCCAGGTACTTATCAAAGTGGCACCAGGCAGAGCAGTGCCTTCAGGAATGGCAAGAGTTACCCACAACCAGATGTACAGATATACCCTCCCGTTTTATACTTAAGGCTAAACAAAAATGGTTTTGTGAGAGTTTTTAGCCTCAGTTTAAAGTAAATTAAAACTTACTCTTGTAACAGATGGGAACAAGATTTAACCTACTAAAAAAGAAGCATGCATTACTCATTTTTTACTGTTTTCCTACAACGTGGAATGCTGACTGGAGATCACACATCACAATTCCTTGAGTATGTACTAGTGCTTTCTACCTTAAAATGTGAAAAAAAAATATAATCTAACCCAAGAAACAAACAAAAAACCCAAACCCAAAGATTTCCCCTCAGATATAATCAGATAATAGGACATTGGGATTGGTGTTTGATTTGGCTATGGGGATTGTTAGATATGGACTAGTGGCGCTGTCCTTCTCAGAAATTAATACATCACATTCAGTACACAATTCAAGTCCTTTTAAAAGGAGAGCAAAAATAGAAGAATTACCTGAAATGGGAGCTGTGACTGATGGCTGTATAGGATAGGCCTGCTGAACGAATGGCTTTACACTGCAATAAAGAGTTACACACAAATCATACACCATGCCATCCACAGTAAATCCCATTAAGAGTCACACAGCATAAGAAAATACATGATTAACAACCTTTACCCACAAATATGTCTCTTCCTTAGCATAGTTAACAGACAGACAATAAAGAGGTAATAGAAAGAAAGAGAGGGATGAGAATTACACCCAACACCTTAAAGGAAAGAGTTTATATGTGCTCAGTGACACAACAGGAAGCCTGACCTGCTTGTAGCAAGTGTTGCTGCAGACATGGATGGTGATTGCTTTGCTTCCTAATAAATCCAGAGGACACTGAACTAGAGGGGCACAAAGACTCTTATGGACCTCAAAAGAATAAGGTGAAGAGCAACTGAAAAGTAAGTCTGGGAAACATGGCTCCAGAGACCACTACAGGGCTGAAATGTAACACCTGACAGTGGGCAAAGGCTTCCTTCCCCATATGGTGCCATTGCTACCACGGTGCTGAAGAGCAGTAACCCCACTAATGGGCCTCATGTAGTCATCTCCTGGCCAGTAGAAAAATACATCCCACTTGCCACCAGTATTACTCATGTAATTTAAAAGAGGATGGAAGTATTTGTGTTGGAAATTTATTCACAGGCAAAACCTTACCAGCTGCTTCTTGGGCATTATTATAGCATCTCACTATGCAAATGGAAAAAAGGAGTGTGTCCATCAGACATTCAGCCTTGGCTTTCGGGTCTGGGATCCCTTATAACTTTTTGAATGTGAGTTTGCATCACTGTAAAGGCTCTTCCTTTCCACGCAACTACCTTTTCCTCCTTTTCAGCAAAATTTGCAAGTTCTTGCCTCATTGATACCTTCTGGCAGCAAACTGCAAAATCCAGCCCCACACTGCATACAGAAGCATGTATTAATTTTCAGACTTACTCTTGTGAGGATCCAGGCTGCCCCGTTTGAATCATGCCCGGCCAAAACTGAAAGAGGAAAAACAAACAAACAGACCCACAATTGTTTTCTCTGTTGAAAGATTTTTGGATTTCTGAACAAGCATGATTCCTTTTGCAAACACAAGTAAAAGCATTAATCTGTTCATTCAGCCTTAGTTTTCCACTGAACATAGTTAGAAAACACAGGGATTTTTTGGGGACTTGGCTAACAACTTACCCCAGGTGCCCCAGGAAATGTAGGACGGGGAATTCCTGGCAGGCCCAGTTTGTTGTGAATAGCAGTAGCTGAGACTATCTGAGCTGATGACATTGCTGCCATGTGCTGGAGTGCTTTGTCCTTTGCTGTCTGATCCTTTAACATGACAATTACATGGAGTCTTAAAACATTTGGCATAACAAATGATGTTAAGTAACTGCAGCTACAAGCACATAACTAAAAACTTTAAAAGCCACACAGATAATGCAAAAATAGCAAACCATGCAGGAAAAAAAAAACAGCACGGAGGCTAACGCTCAAACTACCTCAAGGCAAAACCTCCTCTCAGACATGCATGGTAGACCTAAATTCTCAGTCTGCTCTGCCAAAATGCAGGAAGCTTAGGGAGAGCAAACTACTGCCCACTTGTTTATCTGGGCAAATTCTGCTGATTTTAAATCAGGCTGGACTAAATGAGAACTGCTGCTAAGGCTCTGCCTGCAGGATAGGAAACACTGAGATTTGAGCTCTATCATTTAGATCTAAGAGAAGTTTGCCTTCCACGTTACACTGTAAAACAAGAACACAGGACTGCGACTGACTCGTAAACAATGACAGATTTTTTTCTTCATGCTTACAGATTTAGAAACATTTTGGATTCTGTTTTATCACAAGTTTTATAAAAGTTAGTTCACAATACCATGTGTAACAGCCTATATTTCCAATTGTGTTATTGTGCTGATTTACAGTGTTCCCAAAGAAAACAATAAGCCATAATTTTTTTTGCTGTTTTCAAGCATATAGGAACAAGTTTAGGAAAAGATGAGTTATTGATTACTTCTATTAGAGCAGCACTTGGGAGTCCTTGTCACTTCCCATCACATATGATCACAGAATAGAAAAATAAAGTCTCTTAAGGCAACAGAATTAACTAAGTGGATACCTTATGTCAGGTAAAATAAGTAAACAAGAGATCATTACTTTCTGGTAAAATGAGGTTCTTCATCCAGAAGTACTGTATTAGTAAGTGCTAATATTTAGGTATGTGGCTTAGAATGAAGGAACACAAGCAGTATTAGGCAAGGATATTTTGGGGTTCTTTTCTGTTTTTATTTTACAAGCAAAGTAGCAAGCATGCTGGCAAGGGATGCATGCTCTTATATATAACTGCACATATGCTCCCCCTTAAAAGCTTGTATGTAGTAGTACTATAGGTGAGCAGTTTCTTCCTTTGAATAGCTCCTTTAGAAACAGCACAGGCTGAGAGTACAGGAAAAGCTAGCCAAAAATTCTGCCAAGCACAGCTAAGGTACATAATACTTGGTTTAGTTAAAATACTTACCATGCTTGTTACCTGGATACAACAACAAACAGTTTATTAAAATGCTTGTGTAGAACAGCAGATTCTTAGCAAAATGTGAACAAAATAGTAAGAGACAAAGGAAGAGCAGTTTGCTCAGCATTAAATATCAGCTCAAAACAAATGCATTATTTTCACCTCGGGACTGATTCATTAAAAGAAAAAAAAAGGATCAAACCCTACAAACAAAACAGTGGGGGTTAATAACCACCAGCTCCCTGTGTCAAAGCTGCAGATACTGAATGAAGGGATTGTTGCTGAGCTTGTTTCCTTGAGCTGTACATGGAGCCCCTGTGGGTGCCTCTATGGGACACAGCCCAGGAGAGCAGCAGGTGGAGCAGGGGAGTAGCTGCTCCTGCAGAACCTCGCAGGATAAGAACAGGATACCAGCCTGAAGCGAAGGCTGCTGCTGTGCTGCCTGCAGACTCAGCTGCACTGCCTCCCATGCAGCAGCACTGACACTGCTGGCTGACCTGTCTTAAGCCTTGGGACTGCCTCGCCACAGCTGAGTGCATCTAGAGAACAGCTTTTCTCCTGCTGCTGCATGGTGAGTGGGAACACAGATATTCATCAGTGCATGAGCAAAACTTGGTCATTTCTTCAACTTGTAGCACTTCCTAAACCCACAACCAATTCACTGGGTAAGAGCTGGAAGTCAGCTCTGGCTCTGTTGGCTACTGGCATTCAAGTCTGCCTTGCCTCAGCACAGGAAGGCATACACAGGTTTCTGCATGGCATGTTTTACTGGCTGCTTTTGGATGTCTGCAGAACACTGGGCTGAAAAATGTTTTGGTGGGTGTTAAGATGTGGTAGCATCCAGAGATTCATGCAGCTCTCCAGAAACCAGCCCCTCTACACTCCTGCACAATAAGAATCACAGAATCAATAAGGTTGGAAAAGACCTCAGAGATCATCCAGTCCAACCTGTCACCCAATACCTCATGACTAACTAAACCATGGCTTCAAGTGCCACGTCCAATCCTCTTTTGGACACCTCCAGGGATGGTGAGTCCACCACCTACCCGGGCAGCACCTTCCAATGCCTAACAACTCTTTCAGTGAAGAACTTTCTCCTCACCTTGAGCCTAAACTTCCCCTGGCGCAGCTTGAGACTGTGTCCTCTTGTTCTGGAGCTGGTTGCCTGGGAGAAGAGACCAACCCCCACCTGGCTACAACCTCCCTTCAGGTAGTTGTAGACAGCAATAAGGTCTCCCCTGAGCCTCCTCTTCACCAGGCTAAACAACCCCACCTCCCTCAGCCTCTCCTCACAGGGCTGTGCTCAAGACCTCTCACCAGCCTTGTTGCCCTTCTCTGGACGTGTTCAAGCGTCTCAATATCTTTCTTAAATTGAGGGGCCCAGAACTGGTCCCTCCATCATGAAAACATCAAAATGAGGAGTTGTCCTTAAGCAATAGGGAGATGCTAGCCTCATGAGACTTTTCTGTTCCTTCCTTGCCTCTTTCTTAAGCAAGCTGCCTTGGAAATGCCAAACCATCCAAGTCTCTCCCACAGTCTGCTGACACATAACGAAACCAAAACATACAGGGAGCTGACACCATGATTCAAGAGATGTGTGTCTCTGGTTCCTTGTAACCTCCAAAACTTTGTGAGCACTTTTTTTGTGGCTACCTTGTAATTCTGCAGAACTGCTGTGGCACTATAGCTACATTGCCTGCACTGCCTCCTGGATGCAAACAGCCATGCCAGTGCCACCACATGAAGGTGCAGCCAGTGTCTGTGCTCCTGTCAAGTTCCCAAATTCATACCGTTCTGCTGCTATAATGGCCTTTAGGTAGATCAAAACTAAAGGAGAATTTAAAAGTAAAAGCTTTTCTAGAGATATAAAAGTCCATACTTGGGATTTGCATGAGCAACAAGTTCATTTTGCTTTGCGTTAGCCCTCTAAATTTTCCAGCCCTGTGAGCTTGTCTTGAGGAGTTTCAATGACTCCAACAAAGTTTCCTTTTTTTTTATTACCAAGGTTGGAAGAGACCTTGAAGATCATCGAGTCCAACCTGTAACCACAGACCTCACGACTAGACCATGGCACCAAGTGCCACATCCAGTCCCCTCTTGAACGCTTCCAGGGACGGCGACTCAACCACCTCCCCGGGCAGCCCATTCCAATGACGAATCACTCTCTTGGTGAAGAACTTTCTCCTCACCTCAAGCCTAAACTTCCCCTGTTGCAGCTTGAGACTGTGTCCCCTTGTTCTGGTGCTGGTTGCTAGGGAGAAGAGGCCAACCCCTTCCTGGCTACAACCACCTTTCAGGTAGTTGCAGAGAGCAATGAGGGATAGTGTCCCAATAGTGACAAATCTGCCAGCTCTGCTGAACATTGATACAGGCCAACATAGAGCAGTAGGAAGCTTCCTCTTTTGTAGGCTTCAGAAACTCTGCATAATTGGAAGATCAGTTTTTCTCAAAGTAACTGAAACTTCACATCTGAATATGAAATAAATTCAAAATCAAATACAAGTATGTAAGAGGTCCTGACTTTCGTTGGCAAAAGACCACCTTCAGCTCCAGAAACGTTTTGGAGAGCTGCAAGGTGTTGGCCTATGCTTCTATAATCAGGCAGATTTAACAGTCTTAAAAAACAAATGGGGAAAACCTACATTTAAAAGCTGTTTATTTAAATTGACATATTAGCTTGTCTGTCACTTTTAAAAGCCAAGTATATGTTAGGGTTTTGTTACATTGTAGTGTAGTGGAGAGGATTTTAACCAGGAGGGAATGGGTCTTTCTACCTATCACTGCAACAGGGTTTCTTCTGGAGTGAAACTTGGTAACTGATTAATAACACACAATAGTATTACATCACAATTTAGGCAGCATGAAAAGTAATATATCCAATTAAAACGGCAGGGGTAATTTAAACAGGCAGATTACAGTAATTACCCAGGTTGGAATTGGGCCAGGACAAATAGGTTAACACTTCTACTCTAAACAGGAACGTTGTGGGATTTTTAATGACCACAAATAGTTAAGGCTTTGATTTCCTATCTTGTCCAGGACAAAAAGGTTTTGTTTTTCCTCTCACTAATGCTGCTGTGCAAAGCTGAAATAAATCCTTTCAGGTCAATAAGGTTTATGCTGATGTACATAAAATAAAAGTTTGGCCCAGCATGCTGCAGAGTTCCATGCTGAGGTTCAGCAGAGGATTGTGGGGACCGTATCTCCTACTGAATCATTAAAACCTACTGGAGTTTAAGGTATTCCTTGGATAGGTCCCATCTGGCCCTGACCTGGTTTGACCCTATTTAATTTATGAGACCTGATGGGATTGCTACTGCCCAGGAATGACACTGAGGTAAGCAAGACCGCGCTCTTAAGACTGTTGCCTTCCCCTTCCTTTTTTAAAAGTCTTCTGTGCTGTGGTATGTAGTTAGTAATGAATGTTACTGAGGTGGATTTAGAGTACAATCAGTGGAAGTCTGGTCAAGTTCCACTAAATCCCTAAAATATCATCACTGTAACAGAGACCAGGATTTGCCTCATGTTTCAGCTGACTGCTTCCGGCAACAGTAGCAAACACTTCATTTTTGGAAGGTGCAAATGCTAAGAGTCTAATGCACTATAACTTTTAATGAATCAGGCCCTTGAGGTTCACTTAACACCCATTAGTTTTGGAATGCAAAATACATAGTTAAGTTAGACAATAATTATTTCCCAGTATCATCCAATTTTAAATCTTAATATCTATAAAAGCCCCACATGAAACAAGAGTTCTACATGACAAGCACAAAAGGATTTGTGCTTGACTTTCTTTTAATCCAACATAAACAGAAGAATAATTCAATCAATCACTTCAAACAAGTTCTACAGCAAAAAAGAAAAGCTGTTATCCTAGAATAATAAATGGGGCTCTGAATACCATGTTATCTATGACTTTATGTAGGAAAAAAAGACAATATGAGAAGAAATAAGTACAACAGAACACAGTATTAATTTGAGAAACCTTAAAACCTGTACCAATATTTAAAACACAAAACTTTTCTTGTAAGGAAAAAAAAATTACATAAGAGAAGGAAAAACAATTTGCTCACAAAATGGATATTACAGTTACACTAACACGAAATAGATTCCTAATAAGCACTTTTGCAGATGTTATTTCTACTCAGATCCCATATTGATTCAAATAACCTTTGCAATAATTAGCTGTAGCTCAAAAAAGATAAACAAATCATGAAAATATACAATTGTTCTGGACAAAAGATAGAGAGCACTTCAGTGTTTCTAGCCCTGATCTCCAATTTGCTTATTATTAGAGAAGACAGGAGTAAATACAAAAGCTGGCTATTTCAGCCAGGCGATAGCTAATGCCAAGAAGAGAATGCGCATTCAAAGCTGTCCCAACTTGCTGCCTAATGAGTAGCAATTAATCCATCTTATTGTATTTCAAAATGCTGAAGACTCCATTCACATCAAAGGGAATTTTTCAAGGCTTTTATCATTGTTCATTTAAAAAGTATAGAGCTATCTTTAGCATTTTATAATTGACAACAATATTTTCTTTTTATCCCTCAATGCAGAATGTAGAACAATGGATTTTAAAACATGTAATACATATGAACTGTAGGCATTTTAATGTTTCTTTTTGTCTCTAATTAATCTTGCACTGTGAAAAAATATCTGAAATTAAAGCCTAAGATAGATTCCTGCTGTGAAGACCTTCACTCTCTATTGATGCACAACTTCCAATCTATCTTTTCTCCTGAATGGACAGAGGAGACTTTGGCTCCCTGTCAGTGCAAAGGTGGGAAATGCTGCACCCTAACACTATGGACTGCTGTATTTGACATGGAAACACAATACTAGATCATAAAAGCTCTGCTTTGCCTCCTCCAGTCTCTGCATGAGAGGAAATGTCACAAAGGGGAACTGCTTTTCAGATCTGCCTCCAAGGACAATTTTCATGAAGTGAAATTTCTCTAACTTCAGAAAGACTTAACCACTTTAGACAATTGAGGCAAAAATATCTAAACCAGGAATATTTTCCTGCTGTAAAATTAATTAAAATGTACAACATTCCTGGAAGGGCTGAAGGGACCTTCTTTACTGATGCTCTTGAAATGCAGCAACAGTATTTACAGGCAAAACTTCCCTTTCTTGCAGCCTAAGGATCTATCCATCCAGAGTGACTGCAGGCATTTATCAAAGTAAAGGGACTTTGGTGGACCAAGCAGATTTTATGGAATGCAGGTGGGATTTTGTCCTACTCCGTAAGCTTAAGTAATGCTCTATCCAATGCTATGGGTGCAGGTCACTCTGAAATCCTTCCATCCATTTGGACTTTTGCATAAGATAAGCACTGGAAGATTGGCCCATATCCTCTCCTTCTTGTGAGCAGAATTCAGACTAAGGGGAGACAGATATTTCTTGGTATAAAAAATAACCAAGTGGGTACTTAATGAACAAGAGTTATTTGTGCATGAGAGGTGCACAGAGAGGACTTCTGGTGGGAAAGACAAAGAACCATGGGAGATGGAGATGGCCTCAGGTCAGAGCTGACTGAACTTGTAGCTATGGACTGTCAGGAAGTATCTCTGCATTAATACACAGAGTGCTTTCCCTTCATGCTGTAGGTAGCAAACTTGACAACAGAGGCATGTGGGTTTTTTTGAGTAATAGCTGCCCCCCAGGATGCCAGCAATCACAGGTTTTAAAGAGTAATTGCAAGGGCCAGCTCATTGTTAAAAGGACAAGAGTGGAACAAAAGCAGTGCTTTCCATGGCTATCTTCTTCTTAGTCAACCCTTCACCAAGAAACAGCAGCAGCACCCACTCCAGGGGAACAAGAGCTCATGATCTTCCTGAGGGAAGTCCATTATCTTCAGCCCAGGCTGCTGCCAAAATGGCCCCCAGTGAAACAATGGACACTCACAGATGCCAAAATGTATTCACCTTGTTCTCCTTTCACATCAGTGATGTCCTTCTCAGGCAATTTTCAAAGGACATTCAATCATAGAGATGGTTCAATACAGGAATAGTCAGAGAAATGGGCATTAGGCCTAACAAAATATCTCAAGGAGGCCATGTTCCATCTTGGGCCCAAGACCAGTGGCTTCTTCCACTTCCAGGGAATAACTGCAGCAAAAAAACATGAGGGCTCTCTTTTTTTTTCATAAAGGTAGCACCTTCTTGTGTCAAGGTTTTGTATCTTCCATGTGGAGAGAAAAAGATCTGTTGAAGACTGCAAGTTCTCCCAAAAGGGCCTGTGCAAGGTGGGCAGATACCATTCCATGGCACCGTATTCACTGAGACCAAGAATGGCAAGAAAAAGGGGAGGTAGATGAATGGAGCCTGAATCCTCTGCTATTTCTAGGCACCCCTTAGGCTGGAGTCTGTGGAGGAGTCATCAGGGTCCTGTCAGGACCTATCCTGGGGACAGCATGATGATGCAAGAGCAGGAGGAACAATCCAGGACCCACTGGCCAGCAAGACCTGCTATGGAAGGTCTGGGGCAGCTTTTGTCATTAGTGATGCCTGGAGGGTAGCAAAGCCAGGGACTGACAAATGTCTGTCATCAGCGTGCATTCTGTCCTCAATATGTCATCAGTGAAGAGTCATTCACTTCTGCAAATGCCCCTTCTGAGCATCAGGGGCATGCTGGTGGGGAACACTTCCTAAAGCAATCAGTTCCTTGCACCAAAATGGCAGCTCCTCAGCTATAGAGGAGCTGCAACCTACTAATGGGTGGGAAGGGGCAGCAAGGTCTGAAGTCCTTATAAATGCTACCCTATCAGATCTTCTATTTTTTTCAGGTGACTTCTTAAAATGAAAAATCCCTCTGGATCTCTATTTACTGCAAATCTAGGCTAGAGGTCTCAAATATATTTAGTGTTTAGCTGTTTTCTTTCTTCTTTGGAAAGATTTAATAAAAATCAGACAGCAGGTGCAGTACTTACAAATATTTTTTGGGGTTTTGTCTTCACACTTTAAGCTATTTGGGGCATTCAGAAAGGAAAATATTTCTTAACAGTAAATCAAATATTTTTGTTAGGCTCCTAGGCCTGTAATTTAGTATCTAAGTGGGCTTCCTGATTTTTGTAATCCTGAGTGCTCACCAGTCCTATAAAAGTTCCTGAGAGCTGCTGGTGCTGAGCACCTCTGAAAGTAAGGCCACCTATTTACTTAGGCATCAAGGATTGACAATTTAAGCTTAAAATGCTACATATCTCTGTATTATTGCACCCTTGGTTAAAAAGCAGTATGTTTAAGTTGTCTTAGTCGTTCCTTACGAACCCCAACTGCTCAGCCAGTGCAGCTAAAAAGCCAGCCACCAACAGCCATACAAGCTTGCCAGCATGCTGCCCACTGCGGATGAAAAACCCAGTGCTTCTGTCAAGGAGGCCTGTTACAAAGCCAGGCTGTTATTTATACATTGCAGTTCCAGGATTGTGGTAAGCATCTGCAGTGCTCACCCCTTAGTATTGTGAAATTACTTTCTGAAACAGTTTTTGCTTTTTAGCTAGAACAAAAATGTGATTTGTTCTAACCTGGAAAAAAAAAAGGTGATAAAAAGGAAAAAAAGGAGGGAAGTAAAAGATTTACAAGTTCCTTCATTTATTTTATTAAAAAGAAAAGAAAAAAAATCAACAGCAAAAACTGCAAAACTCCCTCTTCCATTTTTAAATAATGTGAAAGCAAAACAGTAAGGGTCCCAAGATCACTGCTGAAAAACTTGAAAAAACACAAGCAATCCAAGAAACCCCTATTAAGCATTTCCAAGAGTTTCTTTTTAGCCTTAGAATATATTTTATGGGAAGCAGGGAAAACAGGAACGTGTATAATTCATCACGTCAGATTAAGCAAACACGCTTAATATTTCCTGAACAGGACTCGGACTGCAGCTCTCTAAAGATTAAATGTCAATATTTTACTTTAAAAAAAAAAAGAAAAAACAGTCAGGGAATCTTGCAAATAGTACATAACTTCAAGTGATTCTAGATTGTACTCTAGAAACACCTTATAGTTAGAGCAATCTTGTTAAGTTGTGCTCTCTGGCAGTTGGAGTAAATGATCTATTTTAAGTATTCTTGATAGCATTTCAAAAGCACAGACAAAAACCATTTTGAAATGGAAAACAACTGCCCCAACTACCCCTCTGGAAAAAGCAAAAAATAAAAAACTTTTACAGGACTGCATAAAACCCCAGTGTATTTAAATATACTTCTAGTGTTCAACTGTTCAAAAATAAATAAATAGAGTAATGGGTTAAAAATCAGGTTTAGGTGCTGAGCTGTTATAAAGAGTAGTTCACTTTGCATTTGGACAGTGTTAAAACAATGTTTTTAATACAGATGCTAGTGCAGAAATCAGAGATTAAACACAAAGAGACACAGACAGCTACCACATGCAGGAAAACGAGGTTACAGGCACAGCAGCACCAGGCACTTGCCCATCACCGCGGGGAGGAGGAAGGGACAGGCATAGCAACCACAAGCCCAAAAGCAGAAAAGCGCATACCTTCAGCTTGGAATGAAAATCACGAGATTTCCTTCTGGCAAGAACCTGAATGTGACTAGACACCTGCAGGGTAGGGGAAGGGAGGAAACAAAGGAAAAGCCTGTAACCATGGAGATGAAAAGCCCCCTACAACTGGGCAAGCCAAACGTACCTTAATGGCGGCTTGAATTTCTCGAACTTTCTTTCTTGCTAAGACCTGTATGTGACTAGACACCTACATTGTTCAGGTTTACAGGGAAAAAAAAAAAAAAAAAAAAAAAAAAAAAAAAAAAAAAAAAAAACAACAAAACAAACAAAAGAAAAACAAAAGGCAAATCAAATTTAAAATGTCTAATTTTTTCTTTAAAAGAAAAAAATAACGTTTCCGAGGGAAGGAAGTTATTTGCATCTTCAGTAAGCTCTGCTGTTAAAGATATCACATTCCCAGCCAGATACCAAGCTCTTAGCACTGAGGCTTAACAATGCAGGTCATCACTGCAATGACTTGATTAAGAGGGGGAAAAAAAAAGAAAAAAGTGTAACCCACCAGTCTGTGCATTCAGCTACAAGACAGAAGACACAGTTCGCAGTTGGACACAGCCCACATGCTTTGGTACTGATCTGTGGCCAGGCCCTGCGCTCTTGCAGGATTTCTACCCCATGTGCTGGGGATGCAGATGCCCACTCTGACCACTTGCCACTAGCCTAACCTGGCACCAAGAAGTTTTATCCATTATTTATTTTGTTCTACAACTCCAATGAAGGGCCTCAGGCTGCACTTTGACCCCACTGAAATGTTTTAAATTCTGGCAAAAATGATAAACATAGGTCCCTGAACGTGTGTTGGCTTCTTCAGTAAACTCAGTAAACTCAGCATCAAGTCTGCTCACAAAAAACTCATGAAAGTGGGGACCAGTAACTTTACATCAGCTTGAGTGGTCTCCAGGTTTGGCCCTTTATCATGACATTTTGTCAAGAAATTTGTGTAAACCCAGTCTTGCACTAGACCAGTAATTGGTCAGAAGTTGTTGCCTGTGCAGTGAAGGGTCGGTTCCCAGATTCACTTTCCTGTCTACTCAGGTACATACTGAAGTCTATGCTATTGATGATGAGGATTTAATGATGCTGCCCAGCATCATCACATGGTAGTGCTCAGTGTCCTACAGCCCTTTGTTGTGAAAGTTTAAAACCTTCAGTGATGGTAAAAAAACCACTGAAGAGAAATCTGTTCTTCTTGTTTGAGCTAGGGCATACCATATCAGGTGGTGCACACATTCCCTAACTTAGTTACAATTTCTCTCTAGAAAGAACAAAGCAAAAGAAAAGGAGAAACAAAACTTAACTTCCTTACTCTATAAAACTATTTCATGCCAACTGTACCAAAAAGCCTGTATTTTTCATAGGGAAGTGAACGGTATTGCATAAATGAGCATAGCCCCTGAAGACCACCTTGAGGTACTTCTTTGGGAAGCAGCTTGGGAATGAGTTTGAAGTCAGTCAGTTATACTATTGCTTACTAACCAACTTGTAGTTAAACACAGAGATCAAGTTTTCACACATCTTCATTTGTTTTGCTCTCAGTGGGATATTAGTGGTGTTAAAGGTTATACAAGATACACAATCGTAACATTTAATTGCTCAGTTAAAACTCAAAAGTAACGACAATCAAAGTTCTCTGAACACACAGTCTAAAGTGATTTATGAACCACTATACAGGGATGGACATATACAGAAGTAGAACATCACCACAGCTCTACCAATACATGCTGGGCAAGGATCTATCCCCAAGGTTTGCATTTTGACTCCTGCTGTAACTTTGAGATCCCATCATAACTCCTGACTTGTGGAAACATGCACTGGCATAGCAGGGCAGAATGTGGGACTTTGTGTTTTGTTTCAGATTTCTTTGCCAATCTTTTGTTTGCTCCTTCTTTATGTGCTGTGGTTTCTCTCCTTTCTCGTGTCTTTTTTCATCCCTTGTACATATGTTTTCTTCCTAATTGACAAAAGACACCACCCAGGGCAAAATATCAGCCAGTTCAAAGTGCTTTAAATCCAAGCGCTGGCAGCAGGCCATCTTTGTGTGTGCCAACTCAGTGTCACCTTTCCCTGCACTACAAAACATGCGTAGCACACAAGTGTACGAACCTCTGCCTTCCCCTTTGTCACACACGTGGCTGGAGAGAAGGGGAATATTGCACTTGATGTTACAATGAGTGAGTGGACTCTGCAATTTGCAAAGCATTTTGAAACAGTATAAAGATTTAATAAGTACCACATAAACTACACAAAAAGTGTGCCTTCTGTGGGGCTGCTGATCACTGTGGATATAAATTAGGGGATTTAGTCACATGAGGTAAGGTAATAGTGATGTGATAACCATCTGAAAAAGACTTAAGACTGGTTAGAGGTTTATTCTGACTCTGATGAATGAAATCTTACCACAGTCACAGACCAGGAAAATTTTAAAATTATCATTACAGTTTTGCTAAATAGTTTTTATTTATTTACCTCTTATATCCAAGGATCATAACCTCTATTATATAGGCTGATTAGCTGGACTTTCAAAAGTTCCATTATTCACTATCTCAATATAATCACTATATCCTGTAACTGTCCTTATAGAGAAATAAATGCTTTATACCTCTGCTTCAGCTTTGTATATTTTTCCCCCAAATACAGGGGACAATAGCTTCCCATACACAATGGTCAATAAAAAATATGTCCTCAAACTGCAACTGAAAAGATGCACAACATAAAGTAACAAGAGTTTTAAATATTTTCTAAACAGCATCTATTTCATCTGAACAGTGAAATCACTACATCATCTCAGACTTAAAACACAGAAAGCCCCTGAAGCCAAAAATGCCATGTTTTGTCACTCACTGACATGCAAACTTCCCCACTGGGTTATTTTACCTGTTTCCTGGTCCGTGTCTTCCCTGTTCTAAGTTTGATGTATCTGGCTATCAATTCATTCCTACCTGAAACAAAAAAAATTCATGATAAGGGACAAGCAGCACCACATCCATAACCACCACCAAAATACCACATTTAAACATGTGAGTTCTATGCACAGGAGCCTCATGTTTTCATTTCACCTACTCCGCTTTTCCCTTGCAAACTATTAAGCAGTATTTCTCATTGTTTATCAGTATTTCTCTTCCCTCTCCTTAACAGACATTGCATGTGCCATACAAACATGCAGAAGGCTACAGGTTCAGTGGTTTCCCCACCAAAGTCCTGCAGCTGTTTGCAGGTGAAGAGACACCTCTTTGACCAGGTGGCACCCAGGCTGATCTCTCACTGGAGAAGCCCCAGTGCTGAAAGCTGACATCAATCTGGGCTCCTCTGGTTTTGTGTCTGACTACATCAGGTGGTGTTTGCCCACGCAGACTCCTGTTGGGAGAATCAGCTGCTCATGAGAAGGTTGTGTGCCACCCAAGATGAAGTGCCAATCATCCAGATGTTACAGTTTTACATCAGCTCCTCTCCAATTTTTAATTCTACTAGCAGGACAGCAAAAATCTATCCTTTCTGCCAGGAAGCACTCTGTATCCTTCACTGACAGAAATCCCTGTCCTAGTTCAGGGCGTTATCAGCACACCCTTAACTCCGCAGAAGAGTGATCACCCTGCAGTGCCCAAGTTCCTGCAGCAGTGGGACTGATCAACACTATGGTTTGTTATTCAGAGCTCTATTTCTCTTGTAAACATACAGCATTTCCAAGTTGCTAGAATCACTATTTGACTCTTCTTCAGTCACACACATTATGCTACTTAATACAAATGAACATTTTTCTTTCCAAGTAATTTCCTTCCTAAATACTGTTGACATGTAAGATAACACAGTTTTATGTGGTGTCCTGTTTGTTTTCACTGTATATTATGTTATTTCTCCATGACTTGTAATAATTTAAATATACTTGCTCAACAAGTCCTATGCTATGAAGCTAGCTGCACTCAGCACAGCAGATAAGCAGTGCATGTGTAGAAAATGAGGACTGATTTAGCAGCAAGCCGAAAACAAGGTTAAAGCAAAAAGTACGTAAGTACATAGCTGAGGAATGCATAAAGTTATTGTACCTATTGTATCAGCCAGAGACTCAAACTCTCTGTTTTGATGTTGTGGAGGATAGAAAAGGAAGCTACAACATACCCTGCCTATGGCTGAAGACATTTTGCTGACTGGAAGACTGCATGAACACAACTGGTCAAACTAGACTTTTATTCTCCTTTTTTTTTCTTCTCTCTTTCCTCTGTGTGCCTTAATTTACACCCTTCGTATCAAATGCCTCACAGATCCTCTCTCTTACAATACAATACAATACACCAGGTTGGAAGAGACCTTCAAGATCATCGCGTCCAACCCATCAACCAATCCAACCCACCCAACAACTAGACCATACAGCCAAGCACCCCATCAAGTCTTCTCCTGAACACCTCCAATGAAGGTGACTCCACCACCTCCACGGGCAGCCGATTCCAATGGGCAATCACTCTCTCCGTGTAGAACTTCTTCCTAACATCCAGCCTAAACCTGCCCTGGCGCAGCCTGAGACTGTGTCCTCTTGTTCTGGTGCTGGCTGCCTGGGAGAAGAGGCCAACCTCTGCCTGGCTACAACCTCCCTTCAGGGAGTTGTAGAGAGCAAGAAGGTCACCCCTCACTCGCCTCCTCTCCAGGCTAAGCAACCCCAGCTCCCTCAGCCTTTCCTCATAGGGCTTGTGTTCCAAACCCCTCACCAGCTTTGTTGCCCTTCTCTGGACACGTTCCAGCAAGTCAACATCCTTCCTAAACTGAGGGGCCCAGAACTGGACACAGTACTCAAGGTGTGGCCTAACCAGTGCAGTGTACAGGGGCAGAATGACCTCCCTGCTCCTGCTGGCCACACTGTTCCTGATGCAGGCCAGAATGCCATTGGCCTTCTTGGCTGCCTGGGCACACTGCAGGCTCATGTTCAGCCTACAATCAACCAGCACCCCCAGGTCCCTCTCTGCCTGGCCACTCTCCAGCCACTCTGACCCCAGCCTGTAGCACTGCCTGGGGTTGTTGTGGCCAATGTGCAGAACCCGGCACTTGGATGTGTTAAATCTCATGCCATTGGACTCCGCCCATCTGTCCAGCCTGTCGAGGTCCCTCTGCAAAGCCTCTCTGCCCTCCAGCAGATCAACTCCTGCCCCCAGCTTGGTGTCATCTGCAAATTTACTGATGATGGACTCAATGCCCTCATCCAGATCATCAATAAAGATGTTGAAGAGCATGGGGCCCAGTACCGATCCCTGGGGCACAGCACTAGTGACAGGCCGCCAGCTGGATGTGGCACCATTCACCACCACTCTCTGGGCTTGGCCCTCCAGCCAGTTCCTAACCCAACACAGTGTGATCCTGTCCAAGCCATGGGCTGCCAGCTTGGCCAGGTTTGTTTGCAATACAGGTACTAGAATATGAAATATCAACATGCTTCAGAGTAGACCTGTGTTCTTCTCCAATTCCCTTTTTGTTTTGGTCTGAACCATGTGCCAGGTTTCCTCCAACAGAACATTGTAATGGAGATATAGGGTTTGTAAGGCTTAAGCAGGTCTCTTCATGACAAACTTCAAGAAGTAAATGGTGCACAAGCAGCTACACAAACAAGCAATATTTCTGCACACAAATGAGGGATTTCCAACGTAAGCAAAGGACCAGCTAGTTACCCAATTTCATGCAAAGACCAAGTCTTTTGGTTGGACAGAAGCTGTTGTGCCCACAAGGTTCTTACTTGCCATTTGCAGTGAACAGGAGCCTTTGTATTCATAAGGTAAAACTAGGAAATGTTCCATCTCTGTGTCTCCCTCTTCTCATGTTCTTTCTCATAATCCAAACAGTTCACTTCAAGCAGTGAATTTTCATAGTGGTGACTGTTGCCCTATGTCCTTATACAGTAACAGCAGCTATTTCACAGTGACAGAACTACAAATTCACTTGCAGGTGTTGGGTATGGACAGAAATGGAATTGCTCTACTCTTAGTTAACATTAGTTGGAAAAGTTGGACAGTGGAAAAATTTCATACAATTTGGGAAAAGGAACTGACAGAGAGGTCAAGAACCTGACACCATGGCAATGAGAAGTGAGAGGAAAATGTACACAATGATGGCACATCATACTAAATGTGCTTTGAACAAGATTTTTCCTAAATATTCTTGATTGGCAATTTTTATACCTCTGCAGTGTCCCTCTAGTGAGTACTAGGCTAACAGACAGCAAAGAGGTGCACAAAAATTAAAAGAAGAACAAGAAGCTGTATTTCACCCGCTAGTGCAGAGTCTGAAGAGGTGCCAGCCTGCAAGAGCAGCCCTCTGCTGTGTGGTGAGATTCATAGACCACCATAGCCTTCAGTCACTGGTATGATAAGAAATATGCACATTTTGATTCAATGGCTCCTTTCCAGAAAGTACCTTCTTTGCACCTAGAATAGTTATTTTTGGTGCAAAAAGCATTGTCAGGTTGTCCTTATCAGCAGACAGTGACTCTATAAGGAGACATAAAGGATGTATTGCCATCTTCTGTTCCTCCATCTGTAAGTGGTCACAGCACGTCCCTCCAGTCATCACTTGTCCATTAAGGCAGCCCTATGCAGCCTTCAGCCATAGTGAGGAAAGAAGAGTTAAACTGTACGGTTTCACAGTTTGCTTCCCTGTCAAGAAAGCTAAAAATCTATTTTAAAAGGAAAGATCAGATTCCCAGGCAGCTGTTTGACTGGAAAAGCAGCTTTGCAAAGGACACCAAGTACTGAAAGTCTAGACTGTATTATTCAAATTACCAGTCAAGTGCTGTCTCCAGTTGAGCCCCAGTTCATCCATGAAGTGTTTTGGCTTGAATTAGTGTGGGATTTCTCACTAGCTATCTCAGCACGGGTATGGCTAAATAAGCCTGTGGTTTTACAAAGTGATCTCTTCCCCTTAAGGTGAACTCTAGCTAGAATCTAGCTCAAGAGGAGCCAACAGGGGGAAAATCCAACTTTAAGTAGAGAGAAGAAACTCTACAAGGGTACCATGCAAAGTGGCTTAGGCAGCAGCCTCATGTTTTCTTTACAGTCATGCTTTCAACACAGCAAAGAAACATGCATCAGTTTTAGCCAGAGCAGGAAAAACTCTAGCCTCATGAGGCTTACTAAACAAGCTGGGCTCTGCTCAGCCGCAATGATCTGAAAAGACATAATTTCCTTTTTGACTACCAAAAGGCCATAAACATAAACACTGCCTGACAAATACAAATTAGACAGCCCTGACTTAATGTTTACATCCTTTACGTTATCTACCAAACACTGGTGCTCCTCTTTACTAACTCTGGCTGATACTAACAGAAAAGATCTTCTGTCTTGATCAGCTAAGGCCCAGAGAGGATTTTCAAGAATGGAAGGGCTAATAATCCTAAGAACTTGCTTTACTGCTCTTGGGAATGAAGAGTCTGAAACAAATGGAGGGTCAAGGAACTTCTTTAATTGGCCCTTAGAAAACATAGGTTGAAAAAAGCTCATTAATAAATAGATCACTTTTTTCTCTAATTATAGCACAGCTGTGGAAATACTTTTCCACAGATGCCCTCCCTCTCTTTCCCTGTCATACATATCTGGGAAATTGCCTGGCAGGAGAGGTCAGGTTTATGAACTGTTAATATTCAGCCCCTTCTTCTTGTCATCTTGTTTTGACAGTCTCCTACTTTGAATGTTTTGGTACAGGTATGAGACAGGTGTGCCTTATCAGATATAACATGTTCACAGCACAGGAATCTTTTCCAAGGATCTTGAAAAGATCAGGGAAGGACCATTACAAATATTTAATATAAGCTGCTTCTTGTGTTTGTTTGTTGGTTTGGTTTTTTTTAAATCCTTTTAAATTCAGGCTCTATTTGTCATGTCCCTCTCCACTGTCAGTGCAATTGCAAACTACAGGTCTTCCCAGACTAATGCTGAGGAAGAGGCACTGTACACAACAAAACATCTTTTATAATACTGGTAAAAAGTAAAAGGGAGTTCAGCTAAAAAACAGTGCAGATGCTAAAAAACCTGCAAGTCTTCACAGGGTGCCAAAGCTGCACTGTGGCCCTTCCGGGTGGGCAGGCCCCCAGGGCAGCCCCGCTCCTGCCCACCAGTGGGACACAGGCTCCTTTTGCCTTCCCAAATTAGTGCCCCATCCCTGAGGGGTATCACCCTAAACAAGGGAGTGTGTGGGGATCTTGGACACCTCACAGGCAGCATGAGGACTGACACTTCTGCTCTTCTTATTCAAAATAAGTAGAAGCAGCTGCAAAGTGGGGAGGCTCACACCCGCCCCTCCCTGGGGGAGGCAGTTGTTGTTCTAACAGAAGGCCCTTGTGCAGGGCAGCCTCCTCCACTGACGTTATTTCCAAAACCAGCCTGAACGAGACAAGCATTAGTCCACATAAAGGCCTCCAGAAGGCTGAAGGATGCCCTCCTTGGTCCTTGAAAGTGAAAATCACCCCTGGGTGAGGAGGGCAAAACCAGCACCCCCTGCAAAGGAGCCACCACCGGCAGCTCTACCAAAATCTACATTAGCTGCGGACATGTCCCCAGCCATGGCGGGTCCTTTTCTAACAGGTCCCAGCTACAGAGGACACTGCTCAAACCCAGTCCCCACCAGTGACAGGGCAGCAAGCTGGTGCATCACATCCCTGTGGAGCCACCAGCCACATGGCAGGCAGGCATCTTTATTTAGAACATTAATGACAGAAATTAAACCTCCACCCTCCCAGCTCCCAGTAACAGGCACCATCCATATGTGATAAAAATAGGCAAGTGTGGGAAATCAAGCCAGTTAGCAATTTGGAAATTAACAGCTCATTTTAAAAAGTTTTCATACTCCACAATGTAATTCCAGTACCAACCAAGCAGAAAAGCTTGTTCTTCTCAGATAATGGTGTACTATGGATTTCTCCAGATTCTATGACACTGGATTGAACCAGGAAATCCATATCCTAAACACAAAGCCCGGAGACAGACCTGCACACACATTCCATCTCTCAAGTCTTGCACATGCCTGTATTTTCACCATGGCAAAGCTTTTCAGCTGGATTTGGTAAATTCCATTTCTGGTCACCTCTGCTCAAAGCTGTTACAAAGGCCTGGTGAAGAAAAAATGCTGCACATGGGCCCCGGGGCCAAATTTGGACAGTTAGTGGGAACTTTGCTTGATGCAGAGCCCGCTGAGGAGCTTGCTGCACCTCAGGCAAGTGCTCTCCTGGACAGCCCTGGTGTGCAGCCCTGAGCCCTTTGTCTTGCTGATGAGCATGGGCTGGATCCAGATCCAGAACCTGTGTGTGGATATTGCCAGGAGGAACGGGCTGTCAGAAGGTGGCCATGTGGCCCTTGGGCAGCCCACAGAGGAAGAGCTGCTCCACTGCAGCGCTCAGCCACGGCGCTTTTCTGCTCTGTTTTTGCTGGCGGAATATTCGGCTTTGGGAGACCTCACTAAAATTTGCTGGTGCTGCTTTCTGAGGATGTTTTAAAGCTAAATTGGCTAACAAAAAGCCTCTTGTAGATAAAAGAGCTCTGCAAGTCAACAACTGGCTAAGCAGTTTAAACCCCTAAGTAAGGCATCCTCTATTTAAACGTTATAGGCAAATCTAATTTAAGCTTTTAAAACATTATGGGCAGGTGTTTAAGTCATCCACACACTGGGTTTTGCGAGGGCTTCAGGGGGCTGGGCGGCGCTTCCCAGGCGGGCAGCATTTTGTTCAGACAAGCTTTCTGCAGTAGGCCACGTGACACAGGCCAAATAAACAGCATCTGGGGATTTTCAATTACAGACCTTCACCCAGCATGCCTGCACTGTAATCTCTACCAGATGAGGCTCAGGCCTCACTATTTTCAATAATTCACACACTGTGTACACATAACATGACAATAAGGGCATTCATGCAACGGCCTGATTCGCACATCAAAGCTCCCAAATGGCCAGCTGTAAGCATGCTTACTGCTGAATAATTCATTCTTTTCACAGGCTTGAAAAAACGCTCAGCGGGAGTTGGCAAGCTTGTGTTCTTTCCTGTGTGGTATGCTAAACTCAAATTTTGAAAGAGGTACAGCCCCACTAAAAAGAGTCAGAGATCCAACTATTTAAATGTGCATTTGCAAGCTTTCGGATGGCTGCTCACAATTAGAAAAAAAAAAAAAAGGAAGAAGAAAAAGAAGTGCTACATCTCCAAGTGGGTAGTGGAGATAAGATGAAATTGTCTACATGTTTTCCAGAGCAGGTGTTTAACAGAAATGAAAAGATAAAACTGTTTTCCAGATGGTAAAATGTTTGGGTTTGTTTTTTATTCTTTTAAGATATATTATTCTTTGCTAAATATCTTGGATATACCAGAGGCATAATAGTTAGCAAGTTTGCTAAACTTGAAAATTCAACATACTTAGCATAAATTTTCTACTATAAAGCAAAAAGGGTTTTAGCTAAGACTAACACACATGAAAAAGGCAAACACAGAATCACCAAAGCTAATTCTGTAACTCCTATTTACTGCTCTCACAGATATGGGTTGAATACTAATTTCTAGGTGATATTTTAACAACTCTAAATTTGCAGCTGTCTCTCTGAGCATCTAGCTTGCAACCAGTGTTACAGATTTTGAAAACACTTTGTCTTCACACAACAGAAGCATAATTTGGAGGGGGAGGGGGAGAAGGAGAAAAAAAAAGGGGGAAAAAAAAAAAGAGGGAGAGAGAAAAGGGTCTGCTTCTTGATAGCAAGTTTTCTTGACTGTCAATCTAACACCAGAACCAGCAGGATCAACTAGTCATGACCTCTCCTTATAGCAAACACATGCTGCTTACCAGCTGTGGACTGTGTTTTTTACACCCTTTTCTCTATCATTCAGAATGGCTTCCTCCTAATCACAATAATCCCAAAAGTGCTAAAACATATCAATCGTCCTTTAAACCCTGCCTACAAAAGGCCAGCCGTCCAGCCTTTATGGGCTTGTCCAACAGCAGCTGATACTTCATTCAACTACAAATCCAATTTAGCAGTTACAAGAGGTTTAGCATCACTGGAAAAATATTGGTGTTGATCCTGCACTCTTAAGTCAGCAAATATTCCTTTGCCATATTGTTTAGCTTTTTCTGCCATATTTACACTTCTGATGGATTTCCCTGAATGACTTCAACAGCAGCATTTAACCTCTGAACTGGTAATATTTACTGTTGATCAAACAGCAATTTCTAAAATATGTTTACCACAATTACAGAAACATAAGCCTGTTTGTATTCCAACTGCTACAATTCTGAAAAAAAACCCCAAACGACAAACAACCACCCTAAAAACAAAACAGCAATTTCATTCAAAACCATAGAGAGGATTTTATGTACTAGTGAACCAGGATGTTATTTGTCATAGTCCTTTGGGCAGCTCATGGCAACTGTTTCACTTACATATTTTTCATTGCCAAATACAAACACTTCCTTGATCCCCCTTCACTTTTTTTGGTTTTGCTTTGCTTTGTTTTGTTTTCCTCTTTAAGCAGCAGCATATGTGATGCCTTAAAATTAAAAGGAGTGACCCTATCTAGGAAATGTACTATTCCCTAGCCCAAATCTGTGGGACCACTAAGTTTGGGCAGCTTTTAATAATGGGAACATATGGCAGGAGATAGCTCCTCAGGCTGTGTGGAAGAGAATGGGAGTTGCTTTTCACTTGTTTTGTAGTAAAATTAATCAGCCTCAAAGCTGCATCAAGCACAGGATTCCCATCTCTCTGCACAGACGTGTCAGAGGGCTGGGGCAAACAAAGATGCAGGCAGGTCCCCCCACAGTCCCCCAGGGAATGGGGTGGAAGCAAAAAAACACACCAAATGAGTGTTTTAGACTTGTTGGAGCTTGTTGTTTAGCTCTACACCAAGTTCTTGAGCCAAGGCTCAGGCTCTGAATTTAGGCCATCCCAGGACAGGACTGGGAGGAGACAAAGACCGCAAGCGCCCTAAAACGGGTTGTAAGGGCTACCCGAGTGGTGTGTGTGTAAGCCGGCATACACACACAAGATTACAATAAGCCACTTAAGTATTATTATACACAAATTAACTGCTTGCAAAGTGTACAGTAACTGGGTTGCCCAAGAGGACAAGGAAAAGAAAAGATCCAAGAAACAAAATAACCTAAATAATCCCGTTGGATTCTAATGAGTGAACAATTGCAATGACTCACTGAAGTTATATCATAATAATATTTCCAAAGAAAAGAACTTTTTGTGTATTGTATTAAAATCAACAACAATAAAATGATCCTAGATTGAAGCAATACCACAATTTAATTTATACAGCAAAAGGGAAATGATCTAATGGTAGCATGGAAAGACATTCTCCTCATGCCAAGTCTCACATTTGTGGGTTTTGTCCCAGCTCCAGTTTCAAAGAAAACAACAAAAAAGACCTATGGACAAATGTGGTTCAAAAGTCGTCTTTGACTCTAATGCAATGCCTTGGATTCTGTTTGGCAGGTCTTCATACTGGGAAGTATTCCACAGAGGTAATGTTCTTCTGAGTTTTTAAAAACACGGAACATATTTAAAAGAGAGAGAAGAAATCCAGAAATCTCTCTTGAAAATCCATTAATATTTTGTCAGTCTCAGAAGATTTTACTATTTGCCCTAAATCCCATTTAATTAAACTTTACATGTTACAAGAATATATGGAAATATTTTACTCCTTTGTAACTATATTATTCTCTACTTACTATATTTTACTGCAACCAAAAATGCATTTCAAAAACATCAGTGATTTTTGGGCTTCAGAATATACAAAGAAATGCCCATAGGGAAAAAATAATAAAAATCTCCAAACTTGACCTTTGCCATTTCTCCGGATCAGCTACAGATGTTTAGTAGATTATACAAAACCCTACATGTCCTTATTCTGACATTCTGGTTTTTTTCCCCTGCTATGATAGGAACTCTTAGTAACCTATCTGCAAAGGCCCTGTGTGACTTCCACATGCACATATACTTGCTGTGTTGTTTTCCAAGGTAGTTGCAATTTCTGAGAGACACGGGCAGTTCAGAAAGGAGAAGACTCTTGCCCAGTGCTACTGACAGAAAGTCTGATTTAGACAGGAATCCTTCAAATACACAGACAGTGGGCTGCCTGACCTGTCATGCATGATGGATGAGTTAAGGGGATTAAAACCACTATTTGCATTAGAATAGATAAAAATTAGCAAAATAGAATTTCTCACTAGGTGGCTTCAGTTCTGTTTGGTCTCTTAGGCAAAATGAAGTTCATTTTAAAAGGAATTATGACTGTTTAAGTAATGCTTATTTGCAGAGGAGAAATTCTGGATGCCAGCTTGCTTTCTAGTGTTTATTCTTTATGAAATCCACTTTAGCAATGACTACAGCAGTATCCTTTTCTTCTCGTGTTTAACAGTAAAATGACTGCAGCTTTCTAATGGCTTTAAAATGTATGTATATCTTAATGCTTACATACTGCTAAGCTGCATATACCCAAAAACCATGTTTCGAGTTCACAGAGGTGATCAATAAGACCAAAAAAATTAAATTCTGTGTTGATGCTTCACTGAGGTTCTGAGTACAAGTCTGTGACTCAAGAACTCTAAGAGGCAGACACCAGAAATACTGCAAGCTTCTTGTAACTAGATTTATACTGCATATAGTGATGGTACTTAAAAGATGGCTGCACAACATACCGTAACAAAAGATTTGACTTACAGAATAGCATCATATTGTTTATACAACGTAACTTTGAAACAAATCCATATGAAAAAGTCAGTAGACGCAAGCAGGCAAGCAGATGTAAAAGCTCCAGAAACATCCATGGGCCATCATCTCCCCTTACTCCTGCAGAGGGCTAATCAAGATTTACCAGTCAAACAAGAGTTGCAAAAGAAATGGTGGTCCTCCTCTCTGCAAGCCTCACACATTCAATTTGCACACAGCCAGCAGACTCCACAAAATCCAGCACATTTTAAAATACATCTGCATACTGCCAAGTAAGTTTCTGAATCCCTCACCCATTTTAGCAGTGACTGGTGATAGATTCCACTATGCCCTAAAGCAGCATCAAGAGAGCAGCATCAAAGCTGAGGCATTAAGGAGGCAAATTTCTTCCACTGACGACATTACAAACCGGAAAAGCTGTGACATGATTTCTCTACCCAGCATTTACTATAATGAGATTTTAAGAGAGCAGGTCACTTCTCACTCTGAGATGGGGGTTCTGGCCAGATCCAGAGTCTGTATAAACGAGGCCAGTGCCAGAGACTGCAGCCGGGGATTGGGTCCCACCATATGGCTTCCAGAGAGGGCACACTCATCTGCATGCAAGGGAGGACCCCATGAGCTGCCTTCATTTTCAGCTCCACAGACCCTGCACTGGCATTTCATGCAGTTCTTTGCAAAAACTGTTTATTTAGCTTATGAATTATTTGCTATCTGTGTCCCATGCAGTTAAGATGCTTTATTTTCACAGCAGGTGCAAAGAGGTATTTAAACCTGCATTATGTCCAGGGTACTTGGACTCAGTTTGTGTTAGATGACAGCTTTTGACAGCAGATGGGCCAAGTGGAGAAACATTTGACTGGCATAAGAAAGAGCTTGGTATAAATCCAACACTAACCTTGGCTTCCAAGTTATTTCATGAGCACCAAGTAACATTTTGTGGAGACTTTATAGCTAACAATGTCATTTGAGCTATAGTACTATAAATATTTCCCTCCAATTATGAAGCCACGAGAGAGACCCAAAACATACTCAAGCTACAGGGTAAGTCATTCCTTGCAAACCCAGTTTCAAGGCATGCTTAAAATTTGGACTCCTTTAACTCATTTTTAGCCTGAAGAAAGACCTGTCCATGCTTCCAGAAGTGATACAGACCTGTCCAGATCAGTTCCTCACTGCTGATCCCATCTGGGCCACTGGTGTTTGAGTTAAAGTGGAGAACAACATCCCTGCACTTCCGAAGGATCCCTGGGACATCAGCCCAAGGGGAGAAAAGGAAACATTAATGTCATCTTGAAGTCAGGTATGAGAACACAACAGCCTATTTTGAAGCTCAGCTATGAGACAGCAATGAAGAGCAGAGTAATCAAATAATACTGTGCCATAACACATTTTGTTTAAATTTGGAAGTGTTCCCCATAACCTACTCATTCATCAGAGTGAAAAATGCTTGCTTGACTCCTCCTGTCCCTGTCTTCCAGGCTCCACAGCCTCCAGCAATTCCAGCAGTTCACAGTACATCCCAAGCACTGTAAATACCATGTTGCTGATCTCACTATCATTAAAACACCTACTTGTGCCTTTCAAAATCTGCAGCTTTATCTTGGAGAATCCTAAGAAAATTTTGGTTTGTGAATCTGCCAAATGCAGTAGAGTCCTAATGTTTCTAATTTTTGCTATAAATTTACTTAGAGTGGTTGCTTTGGATGATGGAAGGGCTCTCTTAAAAATACCTTTTAAGGTTTAGGACATGTCAAAGAACCAAAATAAAATTAGAGTTATTTATAATCTTTCTACCATTTATTTCTTTCTATAGTAAATCACTACTTTGCTTCCCTGTTGATGCCTTTACATAACATTTATCCAAAAAGGATACATTTGAAAACCTTTTATTTGTTTTGGATAAATGAGTAATGGAGTGCACACAGTTTCACGTGCAATTCTTAATCCCACTTGCTTTAGGCCTGATGCAGTAGGAGAGAAACTTTACAGCCAGGTTCTTTTGTGGCTGAGTACTGTTAATGTGGGACTGGGAGAAGAGACTGGGCTTCCAGCCACAGTTCTGCCACATTCAGGCTACATACTCTCTTCACAGTTTGTGCCTGTTATGGAGGTCTGCTCTCTCAGATTTTTGGTGAAAAAGGCACATAAAAGATCAATCCCACTCTACTTGATATACCTCCCCTCCTACACCCACATCCATGCGAACATGGCTATCATGCTGAACAGCATCAACTGTCAGTAGCTTCTACTTCTAACAGCAACAATGGACATTTCACGAGGAACAGAAAGATTTTGCTTCTCAGCTCCAACATGCTTCACTGGGGACTATGGGGCCAGGTCTGGCACTAGGACAAATCGGGAAATATGTCCCAGTGCACGCTCACTGCTAACATCACTAGACCCACAATGGATGCAATGGCAGGAACTGTGAGCATGGCAGCCTCATGTAGCAAAGCTTAAATACACACAGAGCTGGAACTGTATTCAACATTTATGTCACTCAGATTTCTACACTTACCAAACTCTCCATTTGCTCATATGATTTTATTACCTGCTTAGTCTAACCTGCCGGTACAGTAATCTGTAGTCTTCAGATACTCATGCAGTTTTCACTCCTCTGCTGCCCTCTCCCTCTCTCTTCTCCTCTGACAGTAAAGACAAGTAATACCAATCCTTCCTCTTCTTCAGTGGTTTCCAGAATAACTCTCCATCCCATATTGGTCCAGATTTAAAGTTTACTGCTCTTCTGCCCAGCCCATACTGCACTGACTCTCCCCTAGTGAACATACAAGCTGTTGCACACCATGGGCAGGTTATTTTGCAGATGCTATTTCCTAACAGGTAAAGCCTTGAACAAGATTCCTGCATCTTCCTTATAACATGGCCAGTGGCTGGCTGGCTGCATCTTGACACATGGAGAACTGCAGTATGGGACGAGGGACCAGTCCTGAGCTTCAGCAGCGAGCAGCTGAATAGAACAGAATAAACCAGGTTGTAAGAGACCTTCGAGATCATCGCATCCAACCCATCATCCAACACCATCTAATCAACTAAACCATGGCACCAAGCACCCCATCAAGTCTCTTCCTAAACATTTCCAGTGATGGCAACTCCACCACCAGTGGGCAATCTCTCTATGAAGAATTTCTTCCTAACATCCAGCCTAAACCTCCCCTGGTGCAGCTTGAGATGTGTTCTCTGCTCTGGTGCTGGTTGCCTGGGAGAAGAGACCAGCCCCTACCTGTCTACAACCTCCCTTCAGGTAGTTGTAGAGAGCAACAAATAAATAAAGGGTTTAAAGTGTTAAATACTGTATAGTAGATTTCTCTCTCCTGACACTGATCTGATTTCAGATCAGTCCCCTTGAATATTTCAGATCACTGCCAATGTGATCAGCATGCCCTTCCCAATTCACAGGTCTCTCTGCCTATGCAAGCACAAGTGTAGTCACTCGGTACTTTGCTTGAACACAGGCAGCGTACACGGTACTACACTGTTGTTAAACTTCTGCCAAGTCCACCTGGCACCCAGTTTCTCAGTTGTACATTACTCAGTTAAGACATTTTCACTGAGGCAACTGGCAAACCCATCCTGAACCTGGCAAACACAGCAGTATCAACATTTTAGCACAGACTAGCTTTTAGCTATTAAAAGACAAAGAAATGGTCATTGAGTCAGGCAAAGAAATTTTACTGGACATCAGGCATAGCTAGAACATATGCACAAAGAGATTAAATTAGTGCTACAGACTTACCCAGAGTGCTAGTGAGTGACATCCCTTTCTTCTTTTGTGAGATATATATGAATAAGTCAGCACCCACTCCTCCAGATAACTAAATTGAGCCATAGGCTCATTTTCCATAAGACTGGAGGACTTGGTAGTGTTAGGTTAATGGTTGGACTTGATCTTAAGGATCTTTTCCAATCTAAATGATTCTATGACGTAAGAACAAGAAGTAAAAAATATACTGAATTACCTCTGAGGCTCACAAATGTTTATATGAAGTTATTAAAAAGCTGAGATCTAAAACAACACATTCATTTAAAAGAAAATGGAAGGCTGTTTCTGGTATGGCTGAGGCAGCTTTGATTTCTGTTAGGGGAAATTTATAGCCATATTATTGCTGTCAAGGAGGGTAGTGAGCCACAAGGATTTCCAGATGCCATGTGTGAAGTTTCTCATTTCCCCAACCATACTAAAGTACATTATCACCTGAATGCAAACAAGCTTTAAAAAGTAACCGTCACTGAAACGTGTGTAGTAAGAGAATTAAAGCCAGAAAATCTCATGTGTGAATCTGTTCCGAACTGGATTTGTTTTTAAAAAAGGAAACACGGAATTTATGCAAAGGTCCAGCACCCTGGTGCTGAAAAGAAGATAAAAGATGGAACTATCAGAAGGCTGATGCTGTACAGTCCACAATGATTTTTCTTTAATGGTGAAAGCCAAGTCTCAAAGCAGGTCTTTTGTTAAATGATGTTAACTTGAATCTTTCCCTGAAGATGAAAACTAAATGGGAGATGTTGAGTCTAAAGCAGAGCTGCCCCTTCTGACTCACAACTGGAAGCATTCCAGCCACAAGATCTTGAGTGAGAGCAAAAGACCCAGTTTTGCTCAAACTCAGAATGGAACAGGAAGTCTGTTGAGGAAATAGGGGCATGCTGGAACCTCTCACTCCAGCTAGAGAAATTCCCCTTTTCTATGGCTACAAAGTTTCTGAGGTATGCATAGCAGAATGAAGGCTGAGAAGGGCACCATGCCGACACCAACCAAAATTACTGTATGCTAGTTTTGTCACACAAGTTCTCGTCCATTAAGTCCATTTTCTGAAAGAAACTTAGATCTGAGCAACAAAAAATGGTCCCTCAGAAACTCTCATGCTCCACATTGAACCTTTGCTACATCAACTGCTACAAATCACTGAAGACTCAAGTGCAGAGTATGCATTTGATGAAACAGGAAACAGCCAACTCATTGATTTCCATAAACTTACGACAAGTCAATATGGACAAGTCCCTTTGCAAATCTATACAGGGTAAAGAATTGTCTTGCTGTAGTATCATAATTAAAGCTGAACTACCTGAGTCATCACGTCACTCACTTCTAGCTAAATAAACTCCTCCAGAGTGTCTACTGCACCTGTTGGTTCTTGAAATTACAGTATTGTCAAAAAATCCAAGTTAATACTTCGAAAACAAAAGTGTCATTGCAGTGCTTCTGAAACAATCACTCTGGCTTCTCCATCTTTTCAATTTCACAAGATTAAAGACTTCAATTAAAATGTAAGCCAATTTACTGAAGTTTTTAAAATTAATTAACTCAGCTCTTTCTGTTCCAGTATTTTGTATTGTAACATCTGCCATTAGGCCAGGCTTTTGTTTGCATCTTTTCCCATTCTTCCCATTCTTACCTAGATAAATGGCTCTTTTTTATTCTCCAGATTAAAAAAAAACAACAAACAAACAACTGAGGATGTCAGAAGCAAGTTTTTCAGGGGTGAAAATGAGCTAAACAGCCTTGGCAGCTCTAAAAAGTAGTTTAGAAACTTTCATGCCTGAATTACTTGTTGATTCTCTGAGCACCATAAATACTTCAACTAGGGCGTGTGAGAAAGTATACCTCCACAGAAATCAGATATCAGTCTGTTATTTTTTCTGCACCTCCCCAAGCAAGCCCCCCAAAAGCTCCTGCCTGCCTTTCAAGAGAGAGGTATAAATATCCAGGTATTCACACAAGAGAGAATGCAGCCAGACTGCAGGCAGGCACATGGTGGTGTGCAGGGGAGGCACAGGAGGACCACGCTGCAGCAGGATCAAGGTCTCACACTTCAAAACACCTTTTCTTAGCCTCTGTCAATGAGTTTTATCTTCCTCCCATAGTCCATCTTGCCAGAGTTATCTCTTTAATTAGGAGTTGTCCGTGTGTTGCTGCCAACAGGAGGTTTGAACAAGTGCTTTTGTGAATAGCAGAACCAAGGAGACCTGGTTTCACACGGATCTGGGTCCCAACAATGAGCTTTTGCATGGATGCTTGTGCCTTACCTCCCAGGGACTACCAGCCTTCCCCTTACAAGATGCTCATAGGGTCTCTCCCACCTACCCATTTCCCTGTTTTCCACGGAGTTTTCCAAAGAACCTTCCTAAAGATCATCACCTCTCCAATTTTGTTAACACTGAGCAAAGGATTTGCAGAAGTGACTGGATATAAATGACAGGCAGACATCTACAAAAATATTATCTCTTCTAAACTTGTACTTTCATGGCAGTGCTTGAGCAGAGGACATAACAGAAACATGGGGTAAAGCTCTTTATGCTGGAGACATCATGCTGGACAAAAATAACAAATTCAGTCCCAATTCCATATAGCTGATGGTTCATAACACAGAGCTCTTGCTGCACTTGGGTTTAGAAAAGTTTAGGATTTCACCAATATCATTAATATTTCACAATGCAAAAAATGTTTATGGGTGAAGTAAAATTGTTGACTGATTGTTGACCTTATAACATTGTAAGACTAAACAAATGTTTGTCCAGTTTAAGAATGAGTAAATTGCACCAAGTAATATAAGCTATTATAATAGATTCTAACAAATTCTAATATTCTAATTTGAGAAGCTTATAATTAGTGCAATTTATATAATTTACACAAAGTTAATATCTGTGCTTGAGCTCCCTGAAGGTCATTCACGTCCTTTGGGAATGGAAAGATTTCACTGAAGTTGTCAATAGCGCTTCAAGGTATGTATAAAACAAAGAGCTTGATTTTAAATACACATATTTTTTAATTGCTGTCATAAAATAGAATATGTTTTTTTTTTTTAAATCCTGTTTTCTTTCACATAAATGTTTTTCTTTTTCCTAAAATGTGGGAAATAAAACCACCCAGCATTCAATACCAGGCTAATTAGAAATCATTGGCCTG
Organism: Picus viridis; assembly: GCA_033816785.1. Lineage (NCBI taxonomy): Eukaryota > Metazoa > Chordata > Aves > Piciformes > Picidae > Picus > Picus viridis. The sequence continues at coordinate 11,117,439 of CM066584.1, read as the reverse complement.
AAAGTTCAGCATTGCTTTCTACAACATAAAATTCAATACATCCAATAACAGATCACATTAAATTTGACCTAACCAGTGACAGGGTTCTTTATCCAGAAACAGCATCCTTTTGCACAAAAATCAGTATTTTGAAAGTAAAGTGACCTATTAAAATAGAATGCTTCTTGTATTCCCAAGATTACACTAAAGAACTGTATGTGCTTACATCCTATGAGGCAGAAATGTCTATTGAGCTGTGTAGAATAGAATAGAATAAACCAGGTTGGAAGAGACCTTCAAGATCATCGTGTCCAACCTATCATCCAACACCACTTAATCAACTAAACCATGCTACCAAGCACCCTATCAAGTCTCCTCCTGAGCACCTCCAGTGATGGTGACTCCACCACCTCCCTGGGCAGCCCATTCCAATGGGCAATCACTCACTCTGTATAGAACTTCCTCCTAACCTCCAGCCTAAACCTGCCCTGGTGCAGCTTGAGACTGTGTCCTCTTGTTCTGGTGCTGGTTGCCTGGGAGAATAGACCAACCTCTGCTTGTCTACAGCCTCCCTTAAGGGAGTTGTAGAGAGCAATAAGGTCACACCTGAGTCTCCTCCTCTCCAGGCTAAGCAACCCCAGCTCTCTCCTCATAGGGCTTGTGTTCCAAGCCCCTCACCAACTTTGTTGCCCTTCTCTGGACACGCTCAAGCAAGTCAACATCCTTCCTAAACTGAGGGGCCCAGAAATGGACACAGTACTTGAGATGCAGCCTAACCAGTGCAGTGTACAGGGGCAGAATGACCTCCCTGCTCCTGCTGGCCATACTGTTCCTGATGCAGGCCAGGATGCCATTGGCCCTCCTGGGCACACTGCAGGCTCATGTTCAGCTTACCATCGACCAGCACCCCTAGGTCCCTCTCTGCCTGGCCACTCTCTAGCCACTCTGACCCCAGCCTGTAGCACTGCCTGGGGTTGTTGTGGCCAATGTGCAGAACCCAGCACTTGGATGTGTTAAATCTCATGCCATTGGACTCTGCCCATCTGTCCAGCCTGTCGAGGTCCCTCTGCAAAGCCTCTCTGCCCTCCAGCAGATCAACTCCTGCCCCCAACTTGGTGTCATCTGCAAATTTACTGATGATGGACTCAATGCCCTCATCCTGATCATCATTAAAGATGTTAGAGAGCATGGGGCCCAGCACTGATCCTTGGGGCACACCACTACTGACTGGCCACCAGCTGGATGTGGCACCATTCACCACTACTCTCTGGGCTCGGCCCTCCAGCCACTTCCTAACCCAACGCAGTGTGCTCCCATCCAAGCCATGGGCTGACAGCTTGGCCAGGAGTTCGCTGTGGGGGACAGTGTTAAAGGCCTTGCTGAAGTCCAGGTAGACTACATCCACAGGCCTCCCCACATCCTCAAGTACAAACACCCAACACTTTTTCCACCAACAAAGAAACTATGTCACTTCATCTAGGAACAGTCTCATTCAAATGTGATTCAATCTCTAAGAAGAAATGGACTCAATTCACAAGAAATGGACACATTTCCAGAAGACTTTCTTTGGTCAAGATTTTCCCATTTTTCCTTTGTCAATCCACATAACCTGCAATGCAAATGCAAGTTTCAGTTAAGAAAAAAAACCAAACCGAAACAGCATGCTGAAGGCATCTGAGAGAGTAGTAAATTACTAGGAGATTGGAAAGATTGATTTGTGAAGAAGTTACAACAAAGTGGAGACATTGCAATCAGCATGTACATAGTGTAAAGGCTGAGTTTAGCAGCAATTTCTGAATGCCCTCAATTCCCGCTAGCAGACTGAAATCAGTGGGAGCTCAGGACATTCAACAATTCATAAAAATTAAAGCAGGGCAGTGCCTGTTTATATTGTTTGTTCTTGGCACTACTATCCAAGAGCTAGAAGCAGAAGAAATGCATGATCTATGTTGTGACAACTTCGAAATTTAGAAATATTTAAGCAAAAGGGACAGGGTATTGAAAAGGGGTGTACCACGTGAATAAAGTGATCAAAGCTGATGATGGCTGGTATCCTCTATTAATACAGCAATCTCTGTATTATGGGTAGAAACTATTCCCAAAGCAGCTCACCCTACCCATTATTGACATACTCATTTCCTACAAATCACAGTAAAAGTGCCTCGTGTGTACTTCAGAAAGCTGTAATCTAGAGGATTGTGGGTGTTGTATGGGGAGAGGTTTGTGGGCCAGGTCTAGCGGCACACTGCACTCACAAGGGGAGCATGCAGCAGGACGTACCCACTGCAGGGAGGGAGAGAAAGAGGCTGACGGAGGGAGGTGGTGAAGAGCAGCACAGGGGCCAGGAGCTGCAGCAAAGGCACAGGCAAGAGAGCTGCAGGCTGCAGCATGAGAGAAGACATCTGAGTGACATAAAGACAGAAGCAGAAAGAGGTTGGTTGGTTGGTTTGTTTTTGACCTGATATGTGAGAGTACACACAGATTTTCACTTAAGGCAAAGTTTAAATATTAAACAAGAAAATACCTTCCAGATTTAAAACAGGATCCAAAAATGTCCCATGTTGAGGCACTCAAAATGAAACTGGGCAATGCGCTAGAAAATATACTGACAGGAGGGACCTTCCACCAATTCCCTTTTTCCCAGAAGATTCACATTTCATACTTTCTTCCTGTATGACGTGAAAATCTATACCTATAAGACAGCACCAGGTGATAGGCAAACCATAAACCATGTGATGGGCCTGTAACATAAATATTCCTGAATCAGCCCAAACTCAAAAACCCCACAGTACCAGTAGTGTTATTTGCTTTGACTCATATGGTTTCATTTTAGGTAGTCTGTGAGGATCAGGGAGTTGGACTTGATGATCCTTATGGATTCCTTCCAGCTCAAGATATTCTATGACTGTCTTCAGTTACATTCCCTAAACCTGGGAGTTTAACAGTCACACCCAGAAGGAACTTCTGGCTTATCTTTCTGGTTTTCTTACACAACACAGAGAAAGAAAAGTAGGAGGTGAAAAATCACTGGATGATTCCTCTTCAAGAATGGCTGTGGCAAGTCAGCATTGTATTGATATCATTTTCCCTGTTGATCTCACTTTTTCTAAGAAATTACACTTTTTATTTAAGCACAGACTCTGAATTTCTTATACACCCAGAATATGCCAACACACTTCCACAAGTCTTCTCCCTTTCTTTGAAAGGAAAAATAAGGATCTAACATTCTGTGATTCTGTGTTCTACTATAAATGGAGCTGCCTCGCCTTTAATTTCCTTGTAACACATAACACCAGGTTTAAAAATTGTACACAGAAGCTGAAACACCACAAGCTGCCCTTCCATCTACTTTGCTTTACTCATTAAACCACGATTCAAACAGAGTCCATTAAGGCATCTAAATGTGACTTACCACATGTTTTAATTGGGTGGGGAAAAAAAAAGAAAAGAAAACACAATCTCGAATGTGGACATTTATGTGTTCCCATTATTCAGACCCTCTTGATGCCACAATCTCCCACTTCTATAGTTTATAAATGTTTGATTTAAAATATAGCCATTTTATCATTTGTACCACATTTACCTCATCTTACCACTATTCTGACTGGATGAGAAGCTAATGTAGCCTACACTGTCTGGTCAATTATTGCATGGACACCAGGGACCAATTAATGCTATCCATAAAAGCCTGAATCATTCTGTCAATTAACTAGAACTAACTATGTCATCAGATATATTACTGGTGAGCAAGTCTATTTGGTTGCAATATGTCTTGAAGGAGAGCAGTATCAAATGAATCACAATTGACTTGGACAACTGCTAGCATAATTTCAGAAGATGAAAAGACAAATGTGGTAGTTATTAGTGGTCCCCTGAGGAATTACGGCCAAGCAATTGTAATGTGCTAAGACTGTACTAGCAGGTGCCCACAGCACAAATCAGGCAGAGGGTTAAATCAATATTTTCAATTTCTTAGGATCAATCCAGTGTTTGAACAAGATGGAAACTTGTTAGCAATTGGCAGAATGTGTAAATGAAAAGTCAAACTTCTTATTATTTGTTAAAAAGGAATCAGTGCTCTGCATCATGCCCTTGGCACAAGGTAATGCTTTCATGATCCAGTTGCTTGGGCATTCACTAAAACTCTAGTAGTTCTTAAATTTTAATAGAGTGCAAAAGGTTACTTTAATACATGTTGAACATTCAAGATCTTTAAAAATGATTGAAGTATCAATAGAAAAGTTTTTGAGCTGTGACAACAACATGGTTATTAATGATTAATGCAAGAAGCAGAACAAAACTTGATTGCTTTAGGAAAGTCTCACCAGGAATGCAGCTTGATGTCTTTGGTACAACTTCACATTTATTCTGTTTCAAACAAATAACCTTCAGCTCATTAAGTGATTCATTACCAATTAAACAAGAAAAAAAAGTAGCCTTACAAATTTATTTCATTTATTTAAAGATGCCTACAGCAGAACTTAAAATGTCAGCATCATATCCTTTAGTTTTAACACAAAGGTATCAAATGCACCCTTACATTTTACTATTGTTTTATAAAAAAGAAGTCTCCAGCTACTCTGACAATTGGGGTTTGTATAATACACAGATTTGAGTTAAGGAAACGTACCCTTAAAACAACATCTTAGGGCACAGACAAATCTCTGCAATTTGGAAGCAGAAAACTGGCAAGTAACCTTATTGTACCTGGGGAAAAATGGGTGATGGCAGGGAAAGCTATTTGTACACCAACTCTATAAGCTCATTATTTCAAACAGACCAGAAACATGAACCATTTTTCATGTTAGAAAATGAATGCAAATTTTATTAGGAAAACAGAAAGAAAAAAAAACACCAAACCCTGGTAGTTAATTAAAAAGAGGAAATACAACAAATACAACATAAGAGTTTTGAAACAAGTATGTCTAAAGAAAGCACCTTTGCTTCAAAAATGAACACATTTCTCTATACTGGCTAGTATAGGAATTCTCTGTATTGTCTTCAGTGTTTGGAATTCTTCTGACAGACAACTGAAGAGGTAGGTGAAGCTCCTCTTTCACAATTGCCAGGGACAGAAATATTGTTTTGAATATTCTTTTTTGGCTGTTCTTTAATTGTGAAGATAACAGTGATCATGACACAGGAAAAATGGTTCATCTCACTGGAGTATCTTTCAGCCAAAGGCTCTCAGGGCACTCTCAGCACCAGAGGAGGGAAATAATCTCTTGCTCATCATATGTTCAACCTATGAATCTACTCTTACAGGAAGTTATTAGCACCACTTCTCTAGCTGATGTTTTTAAATAAGAGTTGCAGCCTTCACTGAGAGAAGTCAAAGTAATAAAGAGCATTTGAACATCAAGAATCTGCACACACTTTTAAAGCTTTACATCAGATGTTGCAGATGAAGTAGGACACAGTTCTTTCTCAGCCTTTGCTCAGGGTGCTGAGCCAAATGAAATTTAAAAAGAGCAAAGTGGATTTCCTTATTTCAAGGTTGATCCAGCTAATCTATTACCAATGTCAAACCCACTGCAGCTTTGTCTGATTTGCAGAATACATTTGTCAAGATGACCTTTTCTTCGATGTACATTTAACACAATACGGGGGTGGGGTGTGCTCCAGTGCAAGACAAGTATGATAAAACTACGGAATGTGAAATGTTGCAGTACTTCCTACTAAATTGGCTCCTATTTGTTACAAAATATAAGAGAAATCATCAAGAGTGATATCACTACTCTCTGAAGAATAATGTAGTGAAGGTAAGCTCTTTAATCCAAGATACACAGTCAATAGATTATTTTTTTTTCTTGCCTAGCACCTCTATCTCTCTATCTATGCTGTGCATATCAGTGTAACAGTATGTTTTTGGCTCCCCGTCCACACCCTTGGCTTTATAGAAGATACAGCATACATGTACTTCCTTGTGTTGGGGGTCTTGATGAGCCTAAGAAGCACAGCGAACAAGTGCAATCATTTGAAACCAAGGTTCAACAAACAGGAGACAATAAAACACAGAGTAACTTGAAACCAGCCCACGCACTGCCCAAGAGAAATCTGCAGCTTGTCTCACTCTCAGACACACCCTTGCAGCTCTTCTGGAAAGCTGTGCCCTGTTCACCAGACAAGGAGCTAATTGATTCAATCGCCTTCTGTATGCGCAACTATAAAATAAAGTGCCTAAAGAACAGCACGGACATAGAGCTCAGCTGACTGCATTGACAGACTCTGCTGTCTAACAACGTGCCCATCACAGAACAAGCACTGCAATTGTTCCAGCCAGACGCCATGGGACCAAGAATGCATAATTTCAGTACTTGTGTGTCCAACAGTAGGATATATTGGCAGCAGAATAGCAAACCAGCTTTAAGTTCAGCTATCGTTAACATTTTTCTCTACCATCTATGGAGTTACTCAGTGCAGAAGCGGGGCTGGTGTATCCCCCACCACCAGCTCACACACCTGCCAGAATGCCTCCTCTCCCTGCACACAGCAACAGATTTTATCTTCACAAAGTGGCATTTTAGTTCCACCTAGAAATTATATTCTTTAACTTCCCCTGTAACAACCTTTTTGAGTTGGAGTTTCCACAGTTACACAAAAAACAAAGAAAACAAAGTCAGTCCTTCAGACTGAAACTGATACACCACTCAACACCTCCATTTGATTTCTTTTACAGAGTGACTTACTTCACAGACTTTCTGGTTCTGACCCAGTAAAACTCACCAGGCTGAAAGAAAACTGACACTGGATCTGTGTGAAAGCTCTCGGTGGTCCAAGCACAGGGTCATCTGCCACAGAAACGTAAGGAAAATACCTCTGCTGTACTTGGCCCAAGGTGATGGATGTAAGGGCTCTACCATTCCAGATCTTCTGAACTATATGCTCAACAACAAAATGGTATGAGATGCATCTCAAACAGAATAAGAAATGTGCTGTCTTTGTATTCATGTAGCAATCTTTCTGCTAAACAAAGGCATCAGTCAATTCCACTAATGCTGAAAGGAAGAAATTTTATGTCAAAGCCCATTCTGCAAACTCTGAATTTAAATGCTGCTCTTGGATCTTAAACATAACAGAACTATTAATTAAGAATGACCTATCTAAAGCTAGATATTAAATAAGTCTAAAAATTACAGGGCTCATGATATCTTTGAAATGCTGGGGGGGTTTTCCTTCAGAAAGAATGATATGAAAAAGAATCTATACTTATCTTCTGTATGAAAAGATGTATTGAAAATTCTGAAAATCTGGGAAAAACTATACAGCAAGAAAATAACCCTGTGTAAGTTTCCACAAAATCACTCATACCAGCTCTTCTGGTTTAAGTATGGAGCAATTTTATCAAATGGGAGCCAAGTCAAGCTGATGTAAGCCTGGGATCTGTCTGAGGAGGATCAGCTCTAAAGTGTTTGTCAGACTCCACAGATTTTAGACACAACTTATAATCCCCACAGGTACAAGTTAGTGAGGAAATAGCAGTCCCCTACCAAGTAAAAAGGAGCTATGATTTTGGTCAAGCTAGAAATTCATTTCCAGGTCTTGGCTAGATAACATTATTACAAACTTGTAAGTCCATGAATGTCATGCTCTCTGCTTTCTGACAAAACCAACATCTGGTCAGGCGTCCCCATGGGCTTCAAGATAGGATTACACCTCAAGGTCTCATTTGTCACTGATCATCATCCAGGAAAGACACTAGAACCAGAAAAATAATTGCAACTAAATAACAATCCGTAACCAAACACAATCACTTTGTGATATATTTTGTCTCATACATTTGATTAAAATAGTCATTAAAATGCACCTGGTTATTTACAATTTAGATGCTGTGTGCAAGGTCAGAAGGGAATCTAGTACCTTCCAATCTCTGCTTAAAGAAAAAGGAGACCTCAGTAGCTTTGAAATCAGTTGAGAAGTTACTCATGCTCCCATATAACTCAGTGTACAAAAGCTGGTGAATGCTGATTTTATTCACAGACAGTGTCAAATTTTTAAGAAGTGTGTTGCAAATTAACCCATGAGGTTGATGATGTTGAACTGCTGTATCATCTGGATGATGTTCTGCAAGACAGATGTGTATAGCCTGCATGATTTCGGCTCAGCATAACAAACATCGTTTTAAAGGTAGATCAGAGCAAATCAGTGAAATCTATTCTAAGCCTGAGGCAATGAAGTTGTCTCCCTAGACTTATTCACAGAAATACATCCAAACACTTTTGGATTCATGCAGATCTTGCTTATACAGAAGAGGTGACTTCCTGCTTAATTTTGCACAAGTTAAAACCCTGGAGATAAAAAAAAAATAAATCCGTAATTATAGGTGATTTCAAGTTTAATTATAAACCCTAAATGTACTTATCTAATTAGATCAATTGCAAGTAACACTAAAGCACATTCTAATTTTCAAGATAGATGAGATTTTGCCACCTCTCAGCTGCTGTGAGAGCCAAGATCAGGTGAAAAGTAAGATAAACCAGACAAGCATGTTTTCCAAGCACCATATTACAGCAAATTTTATGGCTGTGTTTACAGAAATGTTCCCTGCAGATCTTTGATTTGCTAAGACTGGTTTTTATCTTGCTGACCCTCTACTGAGTAGCAACTACCCTTTTGAGGAGACAACAATACTTTTTTTGACAGGTCCCATCATCCTCTCTTGCCCCAGGAATGCAGCAGACCAGTTCTCAGAAGCTTCTTCATGAATTTATGGGGGCAGAACACAACTTCTACAGAAACATAGGTTAAAGTCTAAAAATAGCTCCTAAGAGATTCTGCTGCAGACCATAATTGCTGTGCTTGTTACTCTGACAGACCTGTAGCACAGACTGAAGTAATGTCTTTCTTCTGGCACTTGTACCAGCAACAGGACTTGGCCACTGTTCTCTTGCTGCTGCTGAGCTGGGGAGGCTGTTGTTTCAAGCCAGCTGTGTGATCTCCACTAAATAACCATCCTCTCACAGGAGGAAGGTGGCTGATATGTTGTAATGCAGGATCAACAAACACTTCTGGCTTCCTATATCTTTCCTGTAATACCAACTTCTTCTCTTTTCTGCAACACTGAGTTTTTTTGAGACAGAAACCACCTCCTTCTTGTGACTATGCAGTGGTTAACATAACGAAAAATTAGCTTAGAGTACTGCAGGGCAATCATATTTTCAGTGCTTCAGCAAGGTTACAAGCCAGCAGACCATGCGATACCCAGCATCTCTCTTCACAAGCCCCAGGTAATTCTGCTTTGGTTGCACATACTGTCATTCATATGAATGTTGTCTGGAGTGTACTCTAGGGAAAAAAGGCAAAACTGAGTCCAAAACAAATGGTTTGTAAAAGCTAAGATCATTACTGCAGCCAGTGCACTGTAAACAGAAGGCAAAAAATTAGCATATTCAATAATTGCCAGTTTGTTTCATGGTTGACTTTCCCTTTATTGTAAACGTCATCTTAAAATCTCCTGATGACACAGCAGTTGCAAAATTAACTGCTCTAATCACAGCCTACTCTCAGGTTGACACAATGGCACTCTTCAAAGGAATTAGTATCACATTATAATTACATAACTATAATGCTATTTATTATTTGTAATATTTGCAGTTACTTTGAGGTCTCAATTCTAGGGTTCTGGGTCTTCAAAAATACAGTTTCTCAAAGACCTTGCTTAGCACAGAAAATCAGAGACAACAGGTAGATGTAATAGGCAGAAGAAAGGCACAGCAGAGAGAAAAGAATAGCCTGACAGCTGTGCCAGATAAAGTAACCAGTACTTTCCTCTTTTAAAATAAATTTTGGCACACACAGGGGCAGGCAAATCAAAGCAATTCAAACACTGCCAGAGCCCTATTGACATCTGTACAGTGTGCTGCTTCTCTGCAGAAAAATTAATTTCCTCCAGAACACCCCATAACCTTAAAAAACAGGGAACGTGCCCCAGCATCACCATCTCTAATCTCCAAGAGAGGAAGCCTGGGCTGGGAGAAAACCAACAGGCATGAAGATCACAAGGAACATCAAACAGGGGGACGAGCAGGAGCATGGAGACCACTGGTTGCACAGGAAAAACCACTGAAGAGCAACATGGTCCTACACGTGTGAGATGGGGTGCTAGGCCTGGCCAAACCCTGGCAAGTCCAGTGCCTCACCCATGAGTAACGGAGGTTGAACGTGCAGATGGCTCAAGAGATTTTTCTCAAATTCAAATAACTTGCAGAAAAACAGTGTCTGCAGCCAGAAGCAGTGCCTCTGGATATAACACTGTCCATTTGATTTCTGACCCTACATAAGCATTTTGCTTCCACTATATCCTCCAGAGTTTCATAATTGAACTGTGTCTTGTATGGAAAGTTATTGCCTTTTGTTTTGAACCTGTCACCTAAACTTCAAATTGCTGCTCCTCATTCACCCTTTCAGTGCAACTTTATTTTACAGACTCTGACCCTCTCCCCCTTTAGTCACCTCTTTTGAAGTAGAGGTGCAGTCCACTGAGTCATTGTCTGTGCTGAAACTGTTCAGAGGGAAATTGTTTGATCGTCCTTGTCACCCTCTTAGATAGAATCTTGTCCAGGTTTGCTGCTCTCCTTTTTGAGAGGAGCAACAGAAGCACACAGCATATGTAAGGCTGCCCTGGCTTCCACAGAGCAAAATTCCCCAGTCCTGCAGCACCAAGGAATAGGCAGACTTCTTGAAAACAATCCTGGAGCATTTTGTGCAGTGCTGCCACAAAGATTCTCACTTCTATCTCCTAATAAAATGTAAAGCTAAAAATCAAATCATCACTTGCCGCTTTCATTTCCTCACATTTTTTTGCTTACTTACAAGAACGGGAACATTAGCATGGACAGGACTGTTTCAGTTATTGAAACATACAGTCCTCTTGCCAAGTCATTTGATGTTTTATGGACCTCCAGACATCCACAGACCACATGCTGAGTAACGCAGCTTTTCGGTGCTTTAACAAACAGCAACATGGGAGTTAAGGGGACAAAACAAGTTTTACTCAAACTGCCCTCAATAGTATGACTAACTGTTTCAGGAATTTTTTTTGTATTTATTCAAAACCACTTGCACATAATTGGATGCTCGTTTCCCATACTATAAATTCACACGTGTACACTTGAGTGTGGTTCAGTGTCTTGGACCTGAGGCACAAAAGAGATTAATGCTTGCTTGTGAAGATGCATCTTAATATGGAGGCAAACCCGAGAACCGCGGGGTTCATTGTTGAACTAGCTATGAACCTCCAGACACAGCATGAAAAATACGGCAAAAGCCCTGTGAGAAACATTCTGCCTGTGTTTTTAGGGCAAATAATAACAAACACCAACTATTTTCTCACAGTAGCTGACCTATGTGCAATTTTTTACGACTCGCTGAAAACTTGGAACAGCTGTAAGAAATGGTCAGTAAATTTAAGCAAGACCAAAGTGGATTAGGAATTGTACTGAAACAAAATGTTACAAACCTGAGTGATAAATTGCATGATGCCCAGAATGGAAGGCTTGAGGCTGCAGTTGCAAAGGATCACCCATGAAGACAGAATCACTGGACAAGAAACAAAGTCAATATATTCCTCTGTATTTAACTATTTTATTGCTTCTAACTACTCCCAATAACTTTGTTGATCATAAACTGGAAAAAACCCTCTAACTGAATGAAAATTTTACAGTTGTTTCAATTTATTACTAACTGACATCACAATTCCAGCAATTCATAAATTTCCACACTGGTCAGCACACCATGACCCAACAAGGAAAATGTTATGCTGACCTCACTGCAACAATGCCAAAACCTAGGAGACATAGAATTGCCAGTATTTTAGCAAGGGCATTCAGATTGATTCAACTGCTTGAAAAACTAGCATGATACTCAAAGGCAGATGTTGGAGTTGAGGACAAGAAAATTATTGAGTTCATACGTTGTGGAAAAAATAGACAGGATAAAAGCTCCTTGGGAGGAAGGCTGCAGAGACTAAATATGATACTTACAATCTACATATCTAAATATTATAAATACTTGTTTTACATTATTTATGCTTATTGATAGAGCTAAGGAAGCCACAAAGAAGCTCACACTGACAGAAAGTCTGGTGAAAGACAGCAATCCAAATGAAATCCCCAGAACTCTACAATGTAGGATTATGGAAACGTTCTTAGCATTTGATATGATGCATTCCCCTGGAAACACAAGAACTATTTCACCTCAGTAGTTCACCTAGTTTAATACCCTGCTTCTATTAGTTACGAGCTTTAGATGCTCCAAAGGAGGTTTAAATGACAGATTAATTTGCCCATAGCTTTTTTCTAGTTTGTAACACGAAGAACTACCCTCATCAGTTCCTGGACATACACAGAGGAGGGTGAGACAAAGCCCAGAGGTGCAGAGAGCAGGAGCACCCAGACTGAGCTCCAGTAGTGCTACAAGATCCCCTCAGCCTTCACTGCAGGGCTGAGCACCTCTCTCCTTTTCATGAAGGTTTGTGTGTGTTTAATTACAGGCAGGTGCCAGGAGAGAGATCAGCATTTGAGTTTCCCGCTTCCTTGCCTTGTTATATTTGCAACACTTAATGTTCCATAATTGATTACATGCAAGCTGTACCAGCTGTACCTACAAGGTACCGCAGATTCATTTTGGATGTAGATGCTGTCAAATTAGAAATGGTCAGGCCACAGTGCAATTCAGTGAATACGTTTGGCAAGACAGAAACAAAAGAATTGGAGCAACGGAAACTAACATTTCAGTAGCAAGACAGGTTTACTCTGCGCATCTATTCTGAAAGGAATGAGGTTGCAGCTTCAGCCTTTAGTAGTATTCATCATAAAAGCACTACAGATAATATCCCATAATCAGTGATTTCTGATCAGGAGAGTCCAATAAGCAATTTTCCAGCATATACTGGAAGTAAGTTACAGCTGTAGTCTAAAAAAAAATAATAAACAAACCAAAGCTCCAGTCTACATATATCAACAGAAAACAGAGGCAAAACAATTTAAGTGTTTTGGCTGTTGAGCCATATAAGGGTCCAGCCACATCTTCCATTAATACTAGCAGCCAAACCCTCCAGGTTCTGCTTTGGAGCACTCACATTTAGAGTTTTTTTTTTTAGTGTGTACAAAACATCATCATTTATTGTTGCTTAGCAGTGGTGACTCCCTCAGTACCAATCTTGGTCCACAAAAGTAAAACTATGTCAATTTAATGCAAATTAGTTTTTTTTTATCTGTGTTGTTGAAAAAACTGTTAGAAAAAAAAACCAGTTTGAATTAAACTCAGTTCAGCAGGAAAGTTCAATTTTACATCCTCTCTTTAAAATTAGTGTATATGGTTGTTATTAATTTCTGAATCACACCATGTGCGCTTTCCTACAATAATTGCTAGCTGAAGCCAACAGCAGTACTGTCATCCATTTTAATGGGCTGGGATCACGCCACAAGACACAAAATAAAGACACTTCTTTTTTCAAAATGCTTAGGATCAAAACAAGAAAAACACAAGAGACACCCTGGGAAACCCAGGGGGATGAATGAGTAGGAATTTAATTTCTCATTTATTGCTAATATTATTGTTGACTTGCTTGTTAATGTAACGTAGCACTTACATTAACGGATCTGTGTCAGAGTGACCTACTAATGATGATTTCTATCTGCTGCCAGGAGAGGCAGACACAGAAGAGACTATTTCAGTGGTGTTCAGGGGCTATTTCCCTGTCATTTAGGGGATTTAAAGCTCTTAAGCAGTTATGGCCTTGTTTATTTTTTAATAATTAGAGTTGGTTGAATTGCAAGTCCAAGAAGACAGAGGCAGCATACAGGGCCTCTGACATCCATAGTGCAACTGCAGCACAAAGGAGAAAGCAGGCACTACAGAATTGGTTTTCCTCCCCTCCTAACCAGATTGGGAGTATGAAAGAGCCTCCTAATTTCCTTGCACAATGCCACAGCCAGCATAGCTATGTCACTCTTCAGGTGAATGCAGCTTCTGAACCCCAAAGCAAAACAAACCACAGCTCTCTGAGTGTGCATGACTGGTGTTTATTTCTCACACAGGACTCACCAGACCTCCCTGCTGCACCTTTTCTATATGGCGCCATTAGGCACTGTCACTTAGCTGTGAACTTGGCCTCATGTTCCCAACGCAACCAAAATAGTCTGCTGGAACTGAGCTGCCACAGGAGCACGCACTGGAGCAAGGAACTCCTTGCTTATAAATCTATTTTTTTGTGCCATGCTGACACACCACCTTGCCTTCCAGGTTAGCATGGCCAGCACCATGAAGCCCTGGCAGAGATTATCAAAAGCAGCTGGGGAAGGGGCCATGGTGGAAGAGAAGAAAGATATACCAACTTTACTTAACTAAACTGGCCCCAAAACTGGATCTAGTGAAGCCATAACTATCTAACAAAAAAACTCCTAGAATGGACACATGGGTATGTTTGTCTGAAGTACAAGCAGCAGGCAGTGGCAAATGCCCTCTTTTGGTAGAACAACCTTTGTTTCCTATGGAGGGTTAATCAGCAGAGCTGCACTATCAAACATCTCCTAGCATACACAAACCTAAAAGACCCAGGAATACACCTCCAGTCCAAGCTTTTCCAAACACCTTCCATCAAATTTATTCTTTATTAGGGGTCACCGATCACAACTGCATAACAAAAGGCAGAAGGGGAATACATACTTGGAAATGTCAATTTGTAAAACAAGATAAAAACAGCTGCTTGCAATGGCAGGCATGGATGGATGCACAGGGAAGACTGCCCTAAAACCAGTTTGGTTTTGTCTGGTTGCTTTTCAGAACAGTATGCTTACTATTCCATCTAGGAAACTGGTACCACTTAGTAATGAAATCTGTAACCCTTTACTACAGTGAGCATGCATGGACACAAGCATCCAAGCAGAAGAGGCTGATTAAAATAGGCAGAACACAATTAAAAATATTTGAGTGGTAACTAAACAACTGCTGCTTTTAATCATGTGCGATGTTTATATCTGTGCAAGTGGGTGTAAAATTCTTTTGTTAAGGCAAAGCAGTGGGGAACCAAGCCTGTGGCTTGCACTGCAACTGCAATCACGTTACTCTGTCTCCCATCCTTGGCCCCCACTGTCTAGGGAGAGGCAATACCAGCAATAAATCAGTAACTCTCTACTCTTCACATCTTTGTTTTTAAATAAAGATCATACAGAAGCCCTCATATAACTGTAGCAAACACTGGAAGGGGAACCAGGGAAGAGATATTATCCAGGCTCTTGCAAAGCAGTTGCAAACCAACAGTGCTTCTTGCTGTTCTTTCCTTAACTGGGCTGGTGCTTTATCCACCCCATCTATGACTATTTAGACTGCAGGCTCTTCAGGCCAGGGACCACCTACTGTGCACATGTTCCTACAGTCTCTGGAACAAGGCTTCCATTTTTGCTGGTTCTCCCTAGGCTAGACCATAATAAATATGATTATTTTAACAATAACACACATTAATAATTGTTAATGCATTGCTTGAATTTTCCTTTGAAATGCAATCTGTGCTTTCCTCGCTCTCAGAAGTTTAATAGTTGGCTGAACTCTTCTCAGTTAACTGTAAGTGCCATAGGTAAAACTTTTTCCATTATCAGCACTTCTCATCTTTGAGTAATTTAAAGCAAACACATCTTTCTCTATGATTGCAAACGAGTCCAACAGTTGGGGGTTTTCATTCGGTTGGGATTTTTTTGTTTGCTTGTTTTGGGTGGTTTTGTTTTTGACTTTTCTGAACTCCTGAGTTATTTTCTAACAGCAACCTGTCCTGACAGCAGTAGCACAGAAATGACATAATGCTGGCTGTTAATGGCTACCTCACTGTGACTGTCAGCACTCCCCATTTCAGTGAGTGCTCTCAGACCCTCTTGTGCCTACACCAAGCTCTCTGTGCTCCCAGGCTTGGCCAGAACCACAGCTCTGTATAAGACAGCCGGCTTCTTTCAAAGCTTGTGTCTTCCTGGGCTCACAAATGGGGCTCTACCTCACTTCAGTGCACTGGGCTGTCTGCTCTTTCACAGGCATCTTCGAGTTCCTGGGGCTGTGGGAGGCCATGCTATTCTCAGCTTTCCAGCACGTTGCTCCAGGAGCGGGTCCGTGCCTGCAGCACTGGAAAGCGTGCGGGGGCAGTAGGGGTGCCAGGGAACAGCTGCCTGGTGCAGAGCGATCACCTTTCTGGGCGGGCGTCCACAGCCAGAAAAGTCTGCATAAATGTTATGAACTTTGCTGGCATGCTGAGGAAAGGAATCAACCAACACCTCCCTAGCCCTGAAAATAACCTTGCAGCCAGGGCTGCTGGTTGGCCTCTGGCTCCTGCATGCTTGCAAAAGAGCACAGTGGTGTCACAGGGATGGCTGGGTCTGTCCACACTCTTCCACCTGTGCACAAGGCTCTGCCATGCCCATCTGATCTGTGCCAGTGGCCAGCTATACACTACAAGGAAAAAAGTCCAGTCCTCTCCAGGAGAAAATAATCCAGCATTTGAACTGGCTGTTTTGGTCTTACAGAACTGTCTCCTCACACAGACAATTCCTCTCATCTCACTTGACATCAAACACAATTAGAATAGTAGTAAGGATGATATAAGGACCGAGAGGCCCCGTCACCGACCAAAACCCCACTGTGCTAAGCACTGTACAAATACAGTGCAAAGAGATGATCCTTTCCCCAAAGAGCTTACATCTAAGCATAAAATGAAAAAATCTCATTATTGACAGATTAATGACAATCTGTCAGAGCAACCATTCCTATTAGGAGTGTCTCATGCAGAAAAGTAGTACAGGGCCCCTATAATTAGCCAAGGATAGCTAATCTCATGTGAAAATTGAACGGTTAAAATTAAGGACTCACCTCCATAGTAATATTACATGAAAAATGGTGAGAGTGATATAAGCACACAGAAATAATTTAAGCACAACATACAGATGGGTAACTCCTAGTGGAGAAACCAAGGGATGGATTTCTTCTGTGAACTTCACAAAACATGCAACATTGTGGTGAAGGAACATCTGTGAATTTTCCTTTTCCAGCCCGTGTTTCTGAACTAACTCTAATACTAATGCTATAAAGATAAATAAGTCACTGATAGGCTATGGGTTGGGTGTTTTTGCATATTAGTGCTATGTTAGATATGTCTGCAAAAAGGTTTCGCTCAAATTAGTGCTTCTTTTGCTGATCATCTATAATTCAGTTATTAAGTATTAGACACAGTGCTAAACTTCCCGAGTCACATGGCTTTCATAATCACAAGATGTTAGTACAGAAAAGGTCATAAGCATTTCTTCTGCACATACAAATTGCATCCACACGCAGGGCTCGCAACAGCCTAAAGACAATTTCACACGACTCTTGTTCAGTCTCATAGTTGCGATCTGAGATTGAGAAGCCTTTTGATATTCAATAGAATATTTGATAGTGTCAGCACTTAGATGCTATCTAAGTATATGTCAAGAAACAGAACTAGAAGAAGGAGCTAGAGAAAAAAGATCTTACATCCTCATGTGGTGTGAAAAAGCTTGTGCTCATGAATGCCAGTGAAAATTGTGCTGATTTACATGATGTGAACAGCTGGCTCTTTTCCAAGGGTAAGGACTTACTGCCCAAGGGCACGAAACAGCCCATGATGTTATTTCGCATGAGAATGTGATTTTCCCTTCACTATTAGTAGGCAACTCTCACATGGCTTCTGCCATCCTAAGAAAGGAAAGATTCTGACCTCAAGTTCAAATGAAATTATTCAGATTGAAATTGCCTTGGACATAAAATGTTTAGTCTACCAGTTAGGGCCCAAAGCACTGTAGTTGTACCATCAATGTCTAACTGGAACATTGACACTTCTGAATTTTCACATGTTTATTATGACCAATCCTGCTATTTACTCCTGTTATGTGATCACCAGGATGCCCACAGCATTTAGGTCTAATCATGTAGTTCTCACATTAAAAAACACTCTGCCTACCCAAAATTCAGTTTCAATACTGCATTAAGCCCTTCACTGCAGACTTGTAAAAGCTGTATAAAACCAAACATCACAGCAGCAAGTAAACTCTTTTCTAGTGAAATGAAAATACATGCTTTCAGCAGGTTAACAAAAACAAGGCAATAGTCCCAGAGTGCTTGCTGATCAATAGGACAAAATGAGTGTGCTAAAATGACAGGAGTGAACTTAGAATTAACTGGAAGTATGTGACAGAATGCAAACAGGGCAATTGTACTTCTCTGAAAAATAAGATTTGCCAAATTTTCAAATGACAGCTGTTGGTACTGAAAGAAGTACCAACTTCTGCTCCAGAGCTGAATTTACTGTCAACTCTTGCTACACAGGCTTTTCACACTGTTCTTTACTTATCACTAAAGGGCAAAATACATTTTATTTTTTAATCAACCAGCTTAATTTATTAAGTCCAGTTTCTAACAAGAATTTGGTTTAGAATGTAAACTTGCCCTAGTTTTATAGGTAAGTGTATTTGAATTCGTGTCCAATGTAAAATGTTCTTTTCCATAAGCCATTGACTATACAGAGAAGAAACAGAGGGGTTTCTGTCTTCCCTGAAAAGTGACAATATTAGGAATACAAAATTAATAATTTTGAGAGGAAAATAATGTTCTTTTCATTATCATTATCATTTTTACACAGCAGCAGATGCAACATAGGGTCTTGCAGCTAGCACTATACTTCCAAATGATGCCTACGTTTAAATTCTGTCAGCTTGTGTATTTGCCAAAAGGAACCCAGTACATAAATTCTCCTTGGGAGAGGAGCTGTGCAATCAACTTACCAAAAAATGTTGCATTAAACTGAATGTTAGCATTAAGAAATCCGCTACACACCTAGTGATAATTATTTGAGTAGCACCCTCCATTTTGAATCCAAGAGCAGACCTTGCTGTGCTAGGTTTTTTAAAAAGGAATAAATAAATGAATAAACACACTGCAGCAGGTCCAATTGGCAGTTCCAGCAGGGCTGATTGCCTTATACTTTTCCCATGGCTTTGGAACAAAAAAGTCCGTACTTAAAAGTAAGGCCAAAAAATCCTGTAAAGATCTCTCATGTATGGTCTGCCACACACAGCACGTACTGAAGGGTCTTGCTCTCCCGCAGCACAGGCTCTTTTCCTTGAGGAAACAGTTGGGTTTTTTCCTAGAGCGTATGCAGATCCAAACCAATGGCAGCTGAAATATATGTCATTCTAATGGGTTCTGTCATAACTGGGCGAAACAGAGCACTGTTAGAAAGCATTCATCAAAGATATGACAGGGCTTTCAAATTGTGCTGCCTTTCAACTCACTGCTTAATAAAAATGTGCGAAGTGATACAACATCACCTAGTCAACATCACTAGCAGCAATAGACTTTATTTCTTTGGCAGCAGCTATTCAAAAATATCTTGACTGAACTTCAAAGTCATAATTGTAGAAACTGCAGTTGAGGGATTTAAAAAAAACAACCATACCACCTGTGTGACAAAGTAGTTATATAAACCTATTATCTTTAAAACAAATATTTTCAGCTCTAGTAAAGTTGCTTGCTCTCCTTTCCTAAGATGAACAAAAATTCCCTTGTTTACACCCCTCCTTCCACAGCTCCTATGAAAGGGGAACCTGGCCTGAGCAAGGGCTGCAGCATAGGTTCCCAACACCTCCACAGCGCTCTTGCCATCTGAACAGACTTGGATGGTAAACTCTCTTGAGCTTTCCTACTCTTCTTGGTGTTTCTTACATGCTACCTTAGTACAAATAAGAGTAAAGCATATACTGCTGTACATTTTCAAAACCTTTCTATGAGGATCACACTGTGTATGCCTTTAGAAATCAAGAGAAGTTTTTGCAATAACTCAGCTGGGGTCAGGAGTTAGGGAAGCTCACATGCCACTGAAGACAGTGAGAAGTTCCCACTAATCTCAGCTATGGAAACAAATATTGCTGTCTTCACACACAGACAAGAAATCTCCTTCAAAGTTTAGATTTTAATTGAACCAAGAGCTCACCAACAGTGTTTAATTCTGACAGACTACGGTCCAGCAAAGTATGCAAGATGATGTCTAGCATGAATTGCTTGGAAGTTTTCTGGCTGGCTTTTCGGGTGTGAAGTGTTCTCAGCTACAAGTCTGTACATAGCAGTTATTTGTAAAGCTCTGGTTAGTGAGGCGGCACATCAGCTCACTATGAGCATTTGTGACTGGCAGGTCTTCTTTAGTTCTTGCCTGTTTGTGGATTTAGACATCTAGATTTAAGCAATCAGTTTTGCACATTTTACCTTTTGCGTCTGAATATGGCTGTTACGACAGTGCATTAAAAAACCCCTGTTTGTATCTTAGTTGTTACATATGAAGGACTCCAGTGCTTACAAACACACTCATGTTTCCTTACCTAGCAAATTTGTGAGTCAGACATTTCTCTCTGTTTAGTAGCCACCTGCAATCAAGAACCCTAACACCAAATTTCCATTGCTTGGGCTGCATTTATTTGCTTTACATGTCTCTCAGCCATTTCACTTCCTGCCTTCTACTTACAGCACAGGAACAAAGCCAAAATCTAAATTCACCTTGGTTTCTGAAACTTCCTTCTCCAGTTCCCCATTTTCTTATTCCTACAGTGGATTTCTTTCAGTTTGTTCCTATGTTCCACACCTGAGAAAGCTGCCATTCCTGTTTAACCTACTCTGACTAAGTCCTGCCATCCAAAGTCCACAAGTCTTTGCCCTCACTGCTCCTCACTGGTTCAAAGTGAGATATATGACCTGTCAGCTGTCACAGGGCTTTTTGAAAGCACCTGTGTTAATTTCCTGCAGAAACCAATGCACTTAGATTCCCACTGTAGATGTTCCACCACAGAAAGAAGTGACCTTCCTGCTGCCATGGATGCACCAGGATGGTGAAGAGGACAGCATCACTCTGACAGGGCAAAATCTTCCCTTTCAGAAAACCATCACCAAGTCCAAGATCCCACCCAGAAATCTGTGAAGCTGCCCATGCCATGGAGAACTCAGGTACTTGAACAGATACCAGTATTACAAGCTTGACTTGGACTAGTACTAGATGATACACAGCCTTGCTCTGTTTCTACACCTAGGCTTGCACATCCCTCTAAGTGAGGCACCAGCGTAGGAAACCCAGACAAAATCTATGTCTCTCCCCTGGCTTTTATTTCTCTTCCTGGGTACCAGCTCTTCCTGTCTCCAGTTCACCACACTCACAGACATGAGGATTCACCACACCAGTACACTTCAGCTTCCATCTGGTATCACAGATTATGAATAAAGAGGGCAATGCTGTAAAATAAACTCACCAGTCAGGTGCTTCTTCCTTGCCGATTTCTCTCAGAGCTCCTAATAAAACCCATTATGATAAAAGACACACAGGCACACACAGACACGCGCACACACCCCTATTTATTGGGCACCGAGGCTTTATACTTAAGGTAGCACATCAGAGTCCTGAACAGAATTTTTAATTCATATATTAAACAACCATTCCTTCGGCAAGACATTAATCTGAGGCTCTGTTTTCAACAAGTTACTGATTTCGTATGAGTTTTCCAGGGGTATTCAGACCAAACCATGCATGACACAGGTGTTCAGCCTCAGCTGCCTGAAGGGACCTCCGGCAGAGCAGCAGCTACTCAGACAACAGAGCTGCTGGGCAAATTGTGCCTAGTGGGCTGGGTTTCTCATGCATTCAGCACCTTCATATCCACAACCTTAATTTGGAGGGAATGCCATTAAAAATAACCCATGACCTCAGTTCATCCTTCCATGGCCACACAGTTCTGCCTGACAGTGGTCTTTTGCTTAAATTCAACGTGAAATAAAATAAGCATGCTGCCAATTTTCATAGAGTGTGGAATTCTAGCTTGTAACATCCCACAACAGAGCAGTGAGAATATAAGAACAACAACAACAAAAAAATTCCTTGTCAGCACTTTCCTAACTGCAGTGGCTATGGGCCAGATTTTTCATGATGCAATTTCCCAGAGGAGCTGGTTTTCAGGCCAGAATCTCACCTCATCTGTTCTGAAGGAATTCCAGTGGAGTTGCACGAGTGAAACTAGTTTTTTATATATAACCTGGTATCGCATTTTTGTCCAGAGAATTTTGTTCTGTATTTCAGCATTATTCTTTGTAACCACCTGCAAAGCAATTTTCTTCAAAGAAAGCTCTTATTAGGCTTTATATGTATGACCTTAGGTTATCTTTATAGTTTAAGCTCCATAAGCTTAGAAATCAAGTTTTGCCTGTGGTAGCCAGCCCACCAATTCATTCGATTGTCCAGTACAACTTCCAATTGTCACAAGCAATTTGAGAATTGCAAGTATTTCATACTGCATGTTATGGAGTCTAGTGCTGCAAAAATAATGAGACCTGTACTTACACAAAGCATTGCAAGTCTACTCATTTAACCATGAATTTCCAGGTAATTTAGATGTTTTGATAACAGGCATACCATAGGCCAACTTGTCATATTACTGTTAACGCAAAAATGTCATGCGCCTGTCTCCTAGCCTGCACGCACGCTGACTCTCAGACTCTCAAACCTACCCTAATTCACAGCTTACATAAACAAAATGTATAATTTTTTATATATGGTTTCATAAACAGCCGAGCCTTCCAGCCACTAAAGAGTGCACTCAAGAAATCTACTATGGTAAATGGGAAGGACAGAAGAAATCTGCGTGAACCTGGTCCACTAGAAGCACAGAGCTGGACTTTGTTCCTGATGACTTCTCTCACAAGCAGGTGAGGAGACATGTCCTGCCTTTCCCCCTTGATCCTCCACAGAAAGGCCCCTTGCTTACCTATCCTGGAGTGAAATGACAGTGCAGGTTGGAAAGCTACCACCTGTAGGCGCTCACTCCAACTCTTTATTGGGGGCTAGGACACTTGTCACCATCTCCTGATGAGTGGACTGGCCACATCACATCTTGTGCACATCTGCTGCTGAGCAGAGAAAAATAACTTCCCAAGGTCAAAGGTGGTCCACAAGGCAGAAGGGGGCAGTGACAGCCAGGAATTGCTTGGTCATGAGTCACCCTGGCAGGGCAGCAAGCCCTGGGCTCCTGGTGGGAACTGAGGAGGAGGCACCTCACCAGCTGCCAGAACAGGGTGCCCTGGTGCCCCAGGCAGGATCAGGGCTCCCAGCAGCAATGATGTTGGGTAGTGGCACCATAAATAACATGAATTATAGACCGTGAAGAGTTTTTTTTTTTTAATTCACATGATTACAGTAAATCACAGAATCATTCATAAATAAGAGTTAAAAAATAAGAAGGCAGCCACCCAGCTCTGAGACCAGAGAGCACTCTGGGCTGACCACACGCACAGTTATGGGTGGCTGTCCCGCATCACCAGACACAGTTTCTCTCCCACCTTCTCCTCCTTCACCTCCTGGCTAAAGCCCTGCCTGCCTGGGTGGGAACAGGCTGCCCCCATGCATAGCTCAGCACCTGCCCTGGGAATGTGACTTCGCAACTGTTTGCACGGCCCAAGTTTAGCAACCTGTAACAATATCTCAAATCCCTCTTACTGCTGTATTTAAAGTTAGCTTTACTTCTGACTGCTTTTATTTCTGCCATTAATCTGCAGCTTGGGGCCAGTGAACACTGAAGCCTTACAATATGCTGTAGCATGGGGTTAACCTGCAGGATCTCCTTGAATTGCATGGATGGTTTCATTCAGAGAAAAATAAGCAGGTACAGAAAAGCCAGTCTGAAAGCAGATTGTAAATACTGTGTTGCTTTCAGCAAGTTCAATTCATTTCCAATTCCAATTGGATATTTTTATAATGAGTTTGTAAGGTTGATGCCATGCAACGGGATAAGTGAGCAGTCAGCTTTGTTGTTCAGGCTTTGTTTTCATGTTGCCAATTAAAAAAACAAACAAGCAAATGAACAAAAAGGCAATTAATGGGAAACGTTAAGACATAAGAATGCAACAGCTTTTAAACATACGGGAGCTCTCATCTGAGCAAGAATTTTCCCTGGAAAAGACTGAGGTGAGCTCACAACTTTCAATCAACAATCTCTCTATTTGTACAAAACTTAGATGAGGTTGAGTAAAGGTGTCACAAAGGAGGTGAATTTACACAGCTTTGGAGACTGGCTTTACTAGAATGAATTGTTTGTATCTTACTCTCATAAGTGAATGACTGGCAAAAAGCAGCATACAATATGTTTCACTGCTGCAAGCTCTGCAGACTTGAGGCAGCTGTGAGAAAACAAGTCCAGTTATTTCTCTGCAAGAACATCAATAAAAACAAGACTGTAAAGGATACAGTAACTTCAGTAACAGCCTTCAAAATGTTAAAAATAATTTCTGTACCTGAACCCCACTGATAATATATGTGCCCTTACGACTCGTTTTCCTGTTCTCAGTTGATTTTTTTCTCTTCCTTGCTACTTGACAGAAGCTGAACATCTATTTTAGTGGAGCTCTGCCAGTTTATACAAGCTAAGGATGTGGCCCATATTTTTAAAAAGGGAGGTTCTTTCCACTGTTTTGCCATCTGCCAAGCTCTACTTTGAACTAATTAAATAACATCAAGTTCTAGCAGGTATTTTCAGGCCATTAGAGTTTTCCATTTCTGGGCCCCTAAAGGTGCCTAGCAAGTCTGGCTTCAGGAGAACTGAGCTACAGACTCAAAAGTGCTGACAATTTTGAAAGTCTTTTTAAAAGTAAGGAAATAGTTAAATAGTTTGGACACGTTTGGTGATTTCCATCCAAAGTAAGTTTGTGTAAGATGTGAGCAAACAATCTACACATTTGGAGTTACTAGAGGATTGCCTTTAAGTACCTGTTGTTTCAACTCTGGCAATCACTAACTTGGATAGCATGGGAAACAAACTTGCGTGATGCCTCATGGGCGCAGACAGCTTACTCCTGATAAACAGTGAGGCTATTTATCACGTTGAACTGATCTCCCCTTCAGTAGTCCTTATGTTGCCAACCATGGTCTATTACCTCCACAAGCTGCTTTACCCACTGCCACTTCCCACATTGAGCCCTCTGGCTTCCCCATAGCACCCCACAGCTGCCATGCTGGCTGCGGGGAGGAGCAGCAGCAACTGGTCACCCACAAAAAGTATTTTACATACTTTCTACTCTACAGTTACAAACATAATAAGCATTAAATGCCTCAGAGATACCTAAATGAACAGTCACTCCATGTAACCATGGATTTCCTATCATTCATAGCATTTTCTTTCCCTCTTTGCTATTCATATGATAAATCCACTTATGCTAGTGGTCTTAAAACAGACTGTAAACAGCCAGAGCAGAGATTGTCTCATCTTGTGTGCACAAGACCTACTACAATGGGGCCTTTATCCTGCCTGCAGACTTTCAGCACTGCTATAATTCAAATACTACTAATAATGATAGTGAGTGTAGAATAGTATGAGCAAGACATTAACATGAACAGAAAATAACCCTCTATCAACCAGAAGCTTTATAGGAATAATGGAGTACACCAGCAACACTGGCAGGGTTTGCACGCATCCTGCTTTTTATCCTTGGAGGAAGATCCTTGAAGTATCCTCAAATCTGTGGAAAGACTGTTTCAAACACATCATATTGAATGAAGCCTTTTTGTCAAGATTCAGCAGCCCCACATGCTCCTTGGGGCTAAAAAGAAGAATGGTCTCTGCCAGCTGAAACTGTCACTGAGAAAGGGAATGGAGGCCAGCACGTACCACCACAGCTGAATGACAAGCTCTGGCTTCTGGTCTGCCTGGGATAAAACAAGAACTACCCCAGTCTACATCAGCCTCTGGTCTATTGCACTGCCACCTGAGAAAAAAAACAGCCAAACAACAGCAACAATAAAGAAATCCAAACCAGCAAACCAAAACCCAAACAAGCCAAGCAACAATAATCAAAACATCCATCAAACAAAAAAATGGTACCTCTCACCCTGCCTCTCCTGCCAGGAACATCCTGGCTTCAGGCCAGACATAAATATCAGATCAAGACACCAGTAAGACTTCGCCACTGTTTCAACGACACACTCACACCTTCAGGTCAGCCTCCACAGAGATGTGCGCCTGTGTGGACACACCTCTGTATAAAATTCAAAGATGATCTAAGTATGTCATCCCACACCAACAAAGGCACATTGCTACAAATCCATGGCTACTATAACTGAATCGTATGAATACATAGCAGATATTTTAACACCATTTTAATGGCTAATATAAATAAGCCTAAATCTCCACTATACTTTGATTTATATGACCACAATAGCTCTTTTCCTTCCCTTCCTAATTAATTTATCATATGGAACCAACACTCACAGATTTCCCTTGAAACCATGTTAATGTACAGGGGGGAAAAAAAAGGACTTTAATGACCAACACAACTGATCAGGGCACAGAGAAGTACTCTTAATGGACAAGCTGGAGCTGCTTGAATCTGCCTGGGTTAAAAGGGAGGCAAGTTTCCTCACAGACCTGGATGAAGGTCTGCCTGTACCTCAAGTGTAATCACAGACAAGGGCACCCCATGGGGCAGGCTGCAAGACATTGTAAAAAAGGCCCAGAAGTAAAGCAGACTTTTAAAATGCACAGTATTCTTGGCAAGTCACATGCTTTAAAACTGGATGTAAATCATTGCAAACTTCAACTTTTGTTTCCACAGAACTTTTAAAATGTTTTTGCTTTCACACAGAGGGCCCTGTTCAGCATCTTGCTGCCATGGTGTTTTTCTATCTTGACAATTCACTTCCGTGAGCAGGCATGCAGCCAACTCAAATGAGACTCAACACAGTGAAAAGCCCTTCAGGTAAACAGTGTGATAAGCTAAACTGCAAAAAGGAGACAATGTTTTTGGACTATGAGGCAGTTGCTATGGAGACGGTTGCTAATTAACTGCATTCAGCCAAGAGAACAAAGGGTTTAAGGGCAGACAGGACTCTGTATCTTAGAGTGAGCAATGCATAACATTTTATGCAATCTGGACATCTATCATATCTGGAATACCTGAGCCTTTGCTTAGGCTGCAAAATACCTCAAGAAATTACAATTGGGTGGTTTATTCCTTGAAATTTGAACCAATTTTTTTGTAATTAATGATCTATCATTATTTTTAGAACAAACAAAATACATACTTAGAAGTCACAGGTACCATGATGAATGCATCAAGTCGGGACTCTATTAAACATTGAAATGATGTATGTTCATTCAGCGTTACTGCTTTCAGAGATAATAAAAATGCCACTGAAAAATCACTTCTACGAAAATATAATGTACCTAATTTATTATTCTCTCTTGCATCTTAAGCTTACAATGGTTGGAAAGCTTACAATAATTAATTCTTTAGTTCCATCCTAAATGAAGTTCTTCGCAATATAACTTGGACACAAATACTGTATTGACATTCAAATGGGCTGTTCTGAACAGACACTGAATTACATTATTTTAAAGGGCTTCTATTTTGGGATAGCTATATATTATAATTCTTTACTGTTTCTAAAATGCACTGTAGGCCTACAGTACTCTAGAAAACACAAATTTCTGAGAAGTGGCACAAGCCTTGGAGCTGCTCAGTTACAGCTTATGGGGTCCACACATACCACTGGGGAACTTGCCCATGGACACAGCATTCGCTGAGACCTGGCGAGAGCTGCACAGGCTGAGAAGGGACCAGACACCTTGAGTGGCAGCTCCTAGCTCACTTTGCAGATGGAGACTGCAAAAGTTGACCCCTTCTCTTAAGTGAAAGCTGAGAAAACAAAAAAAAAAGAAGCCATCTGCTTGTTAGAAAGCCCCTTCCATTAGAGATGAAAAGCCAATGGTTAAAATACATCTGTACTAACACAAGATTTCTTTAGGTAAGGATAAATAAAGCACCATTTTTCCTTTAAAAAACATTAAATACATGATTTAAAGAAGAACAAAATAGGGGATTAAAAAAAAAAAAAAGATACTGTTAGGATTTAAAGGGTCACAGTCAATTTTGAAATTAAGTCCTTACTAAGGGGACTGGGATGAGTTCACACCTCATATGAGGATATTACTTCAGCAAAGCTTGCTACATGCTGAACAAGCAGTATATTAATTTATTACTCAATGGCCTAAGGTTTGGGGTTTTTTGACATTTTAAATTATGAGGCATCTGCAAACAGATCCTAAATCTGAATTGCACATGGATTTTCCACACTGGCCAATTCAGATTGCCCCTTTGCATCCCCTCCAGCATTAATCACTCACCCACTCAACTGTAGTTCATATTTCTTTTACAGAAACAGAGGTCTGCAAGATTCTTAATCTCTTGCCTAGAACATAGAAATTATTACTTATGTGGCAAACTAAGTTTTAAACATAAGGGACCCAATTCTGCCTTCAGTCATGCTGTCATAAATCTTTAACAACTCCATTAGATTTATAACAGAGTAACTGAGGAGGAAATTGAGACCAAGATATTTTCTAAATCAGTAATTAAATAGCAGAATTTTAGCTTGGCACAGAGTAAAGACCTCTTAGATTATGTCTTTGGATAAGGCTACATACTTTTTGTTCTTTGAATAATGATGTTATGAACAAATTAAATCATCTTATTTTCACCAGCCCTCTACATTACTCTGTCAAAGGACCACAGCATCTCATGGCACATCAACATAGGGCTAAATATTGCCTCACTTTCCCAGCCCATTCCTTTGCCTCTTCTCCATATAAATGTTAAAGCTGCCTGTTACTTGTACGGGGAATATGGCACCTCAAGGACTTTTTCTGATTTGGTTTCAAGGAACTACTATATTAAACAAACGTATTATAACAATAAGATGGCATTCAGCCAGCTCCTTTAGCAAAGGTACAAGGAATCTTGTAGATACATTATGCCAAGACTGTACTTTTCAGAACACACATGCAGCCTGCTCTCCTAGTGCACAGGATGCGGCGCAGGAAACATGGTTTTGCCACAGTAGCCCTAAGCTCCCCAAGGGCCACTGCATAAACTGTGAAAGAGGCCCCTTCAGTATTAAAACATAGATGGCACTGAGGGGAAGAGGGCTCAATTCCCAGATTTGCCATAAAACTCTTGATGACATTGGACAAGTTGTTTAATCTCTTTAGACTTCATTTGTTCATTGGGGTAAAGGCAGCTTGTAAAACTTCCTGTCTTGTAATTTTAATAGAAGTGGGGGTTTTACAGCTATTTCACTTTATTTTTATCTTTGCTAAGTATTTCCAATTCTAAAGCATCTTTTGTATTATTTCCCATTTTGCTGACCTCACAGAATCAACCAGGTTGGAAAAGACCTCAGAGATCATCAAGTCCAACCTATTACCTAATACCTGACACCTCATGACTAACTAAACCATGGCTTCAAGAGCCATGTCCAATCCTTTTTTGAACAACTCCAGGGATCGCTACTCCACCACCTCCCTGGGCAGCCCATTCCAACGGCCAATTGCTCTTTCTGTGAAGAAAGAGTACCCCAGAGTCCACACAGTCCCCACCAGCTCTGTTGTGTGTCATCCTTGCAGAGGTCAGCAAGAGGCTCTATTTTGGGACAATTGCTACCAAATGGGGACTGAAGACCCCAATAGCCTTTGGGGCATCCAGGGCAGGCTTTCTGAACTGTCCCACCTGCTGCTGACACTCCCATCTATATAGCTCCAGTGGCCTTTTTTTCACTGTCTCACAGGATGGAAAATTCTGCAGGTGGCTCCTCTGTACACTATTCCTTACAGTAATTCTCCCTCAGCGCTTTTAACAGTCTCTGGTGATTAGACCTCCTATACCTAAAAATACACCATGCAGTCTATGTAACAGTTGATGTGTGCCTGCATATCTCACCTATCTAAGCATATGCCTACATAGCTATCTAAGAACTACTATGAATATGAATCATATTTCTTTGCAGATAGCTCTCACAGTAGGTTGCATTCAGTCACCAAAGCAAAGAAGGGAAGTCCCAGCCAAGAGTTAGCCAATACACTGTGTGCAGATCTCCTTGCTGAGGTCTCAAAGAAATTTACTTGGCTGGAAGGGAACACATTATATTCACATACACACATTTGCACATAGATGTCTGCGCATCTATGTATGTAGCCATTAGTAAGCAATCATTTCACCATCAATTGTACTAAAAGGTTTGTTGCTGACAATCTACCCAAAGAACAACTAAACAAATGAAAAGGCAATTATTGTTCAAAGAATGAAATGCAAAGTTACCATGAGGGCACGTGCTAAAATGATCTGAGACTACTTTCACTAAGGAAAATTATGTTGCTAGTTATCTACCACCGTCAACAATACCCATAAAAACCAGTAAGCCTGCTGTGCCCGACCACCTGTAGTTGGAACCTTTTGGGTTAACTTTTTTTTTCCAGTGTCTAATACAGTAATGTTATCTGTTAGCTTAAACTGATACTGAATTCAAGCGGCTGAGGATGCTTTTTTCCTTTTGTGTTCCCTATTCATCTGCATTACTAGCATGACATAAAAGGTAATTTAAATTATGATTTCTATTTAAGTAATGCTTTTCTTTTCCAAGAGAGCAAAAGTGAAGCAGCTTTAGGCAAATAAACTTGAAATGTTTTAGTTTGGCTGCAGTGATTAGGCATGCTGAAAAGGCATTTTGTTCCTTATCTGCAAATGTAGTATAATCTACCTCACCTACTCCCACATAGATGACTGGAATATGCTCCCTAACAACCCCAGGCATATATCCTGCTCTGCTGTCCCCCAAACTAGCAGACAACATCTGATACTGCTGGCTACAGACAAACAAAGATTCAGCCTAACTCAAATCCATTGCCACCCGTTGGGTGTTCTGTCTGTCCACTCCAAAAAGAGCAATGGGACAAGAAACTGGGTTGATGATCTGATCCTTTCTGATGGCCCATACACACTCTGGCAAGTTTACTGGCCCCTTACAAAGGCAGGTCAGGTTTGGTGTCAACTTAAATCCTGTGCCAAGTTCCTGAATTCTACCAGACTGTGTGGGTGCAAGACAGGCTAGCCCAATCACTGGATTTCTATTTCCACACCCTCCAGTTTGCTTCCCCCCACACTTACTTTTTTTTTTTAACAAGGTGGATCTCAATAAAAGGAGATCTTGACAAAACCATGAAATCTGCCGACAGAAAAATCTTCAGGAGGCTTGACCTAGATGGAGATGGTTGTTGTAGGAAGGCTGTAATTAACCAGTTGCATAGTGACACTGATTTCTCACAACAGAGGATGCCTGTGTCGACCAGTTTCCATTAACAGTATTTCTTTCTGCCCTCTGTAGGTAAAATTGCAATGGTATTTTGCTGATATCCCAGCAGCTCCCAGTGCTTCTTCAGAATTTTAATTTCCTCATGAATTTGGGAAGCATTGTTACCCCTTTTACAATAGATCTAACAAGCCTAGCAGTCTCCTTCCATATGCTTCAAAGGGTATTCATGAGATGGAATTAGCACATTTATGTTTATCTATCTCCTCCTTCCCCAGTTTCTATTATTTTTGCTTAGAAAAGCATGTCCTTTAATTATCCAATGTCAAAATTTCAGTATGCCTAGAACAAAAAAAAAACCAAACTTCAGGGGAGCCTTTTCCTGTCAGCTAAACTATTACTGCTACTGAAAGTCTATAAATTGTTAATATCAGTGCCCAATTCCTGAAACTGTTCGGTCAGACTAAAATCCTTATAAAGCCTGGATTCAGTGTTTCTTTCTGATGTTCCAGACCAAGTTTCCCACATGTTTGTAGGATAGGAAAATATTCATACAATGGTATGACTATAACATCTCAAGGGCATCACAAAAAAAAAAAAAAACAACCCTGCAAGCATCTGTGAGGAAATCCCTTGTAAGACACAGTTAAGATACATAGTAATTTTGAATAGCATGGCCCTCAAGGAATTGTGCAAGACTCATGTCACAACACCCACAGTATTTACTCTCCAACAGTTAGCCCAGTCTCACTCCTGTAGAGGTGTACAGTGTGATATAAGCCTACTTCTCAGGAGACAAAGATGCTGTGAGATGATGCTGCTCCTTGCTCCCTTCTAGTGTTATTCATGATTATACCCGCGGTGTGAAAATTCACTAGGAGAGAGGGGAGAACACTGAGATGAAGTTTCCTTCTCAACATGTTTCAGATGCCTGGCTTTCACCACTCATTTCACTGGTCCCAGATGAGCCTGGCTTGAACAACTGGTTAGAAGTCTCCTATTCCAACAGCTCTTCAATGCTGGTGCAGGCTATGGTGATTGGTGCTGCTGGTGGTTAAGGGGTCAAATTTTGACCCATTTTTTGGTACTGATCATGCAAGATGCTCTCTGCATTGTACAAATTTCTTTCTTCATGAAACTACAACTTCTGCATTTTCTTAGCTCTTCTGCTTCTGTAAGGATATCCAGAAGTACCTAACAAATACAACCCTCCTTCCACATCCTTACATAAGCACTTCAATGGGGATTTTGGGCAATGGCCTCTGCTATGATTATGTGAGATATTTCAGCTGGCATTTGAAGCTACTACGAAAGAAGACACTTCTACCATGATCTCATACTGGTCTCACGAAGACAAATATAAACCTGACATACTATCGTAACCCCCAAGAGCATGCAGGCACTACTTGTCTAACTAAAGTTATCCCTATGTTGTCTAAACCAGGTGTTCACCCTGACTAGGAGGAATCCCAGTTCTGCAAAGAATGAGATCAAATAAATTAGGTTTTTTCCTTTTCTGCATCTTCATGCAGGACTTTCTATAACCTCCAGCTCTCAGTACAGTGCAACCAACTACCATACTACATCAGCCTGATCAAGGTTGTTTTAGCTACCTCCTAGACCAACAGAACTATGCCTTCTGCAATTACAGGACCACAAGTTCATCTTGTAAAATCGATGTTGGAAGGAAAATGAGATAATATAAATCATACTAGACAATTAGCTAAACATATCCTGGATGTTTTAGTGAGGTTGCATCACTTCAGTGCTCTCATGCTAACATGCGTCATTTCTAAACAGGGGTTTTACTAAAGGAACAATGCCATAATGGAAACTCTTACTCTGTTTTGTATAGCCACCTGAATAAGACTAGCCTTTAAATGACACTAAAGTGGTCAAATGTCTGACCTGAACCTACCCTTGTAACTCCCACTTAGTTTCAGGCAAGAACTAATGTTGCTAGTAACTCATCTATACAAGAGTACCTACTAAACAGTAGAAGACTTGGGTAGCAGCCATGTAGTTTACCTGTCACTCTTTCCTACAAACAGGCTATAACCAACTTTCTGCAACTTCTTCTTTATGGATAACTGAAAAGAACATACTTAATACAGAGAGGATAAAAACCAAAGTGCTAAAAAAGCACTTCCAAAGGACGTCCTGCTCCTTTTGATGCATGAATTTTCAGCAAAACTTCCTAGTATAACTTCCTGTTTCCTTTGGAATACGTAATTCTCCTGATCCAACACAACCAAACTTGGTCACTGTGCTATATACTTACACAACATTACTCACACTTTCAGATGTGGTGCTTCCCAAAGTCTGCTCTCTTCTGCTTGTTCCCCAAGTAAGAGCTGACAGCCTTTGTCATGCACAACTCTTACAGTCCCACTTAGATTTTCCCTTGAAGATGGCAGAGGGAAAGAAAAATAATAATAATAAAAAAATCCTCTCTCTTGTGAAGATTCTGCTACTTTATTCCAAACCACTGACAATTTGCTCTTGAAAGCCCAAACAGAAAGAACAAACCCTGTTGCTTCACATTTCAGAAATTCTCATCAAGTAAGCCCCATATGCTTAATTTCAATGACAGCAGTGCCTATTGCTCAGCTCGGAAAATCAAATTGCACAGCACACCGATGTTGCAAGAGCTCTACCAGATTGCAAAAATGTTTAACGGCAGATTTTTTCATTATCTGAGGAATTTAAGAAGTTACTTTTCAAACAGTGTATCTGTGGACCTTCCTTCACTTTTAACTGATTGCTCAGCACAGGCATGCAGCCTGCCTTCATGCATGCACTGTGCCATGACGTAATACAATCAGAGGATTGCAAGCATGTTTCTAGACAGATTTGTTTACAATCCAAGAAACCCAAACAGTCACTTTCATAATAGAAGTCCTACCTCCAATGCATTTTGTGTATGTTGCTGTGAGACCAAACAGAAAAAACTTTTAAAAGCCCACAAGAGCCTATCTTTGTACAATGATTTTAATAACAGATGAATAAACATGCAACCCGATCCTTCACATCTGGTATTTCACCACTCCAAATACCTTATTCACATTCAAATATATTTAATACTGTAGAAACTTCATAAGGCAGTGATGTCTTTATAGAGGCAGCAACTTCTATGGAACTTTTAAAATTAAAAGCAATACTAAAAGTAATTTGCAACATTTTACTGCATTCTTCATAAAGCTAGTTCCTTTGCAGCCTCCTAACTCAGGAAATCTCAGGAAGACACCCAATAACAGCAGTTAGCTACACAAGCCCACGGAATAGAATTTCTTTTGCTGACGTACTAGTTCAAAGTTCAACTAGAATATTCAATTTATACTAGGTGTTTTGGAAATTATAACTATTATTACTCATCATGCAAAAATTCTATCATCCTAGCAGAAGTCTGCATGAAAGTATCATTTTCCCTTTATTGTCATGGTAATGCAGGCCAGGAGATGTTATGCATGACCTAAAACCCATACACAATAGTTTTGAAAGGCTGCTATGCACCTTCTCATGTTAATTAGATCTCATTCTTCTCTGTTAAACAACAGGCTACAAAATTTTATTTTAAAACAATCATTAATATGCTCTTAGATAGTTTCAGTGCAAAGATGCATACCCCACAAATTATGACTAATTACTCTTCATAACTGAAGAGCTGTTCATAGGTCTCAAAAGTTTGGATTAAGCTTTTCTTGTCTTAAAGGCAAAAGCTACTTTTGCCACCTTGAGGCCAAGTTAGTAGTGCTGATAGTAACATGTATGTAGGTATTATTACAGTTGCTTGCAACCTATGTTTCTTTGGCATCATCTCTGGAACTGCAATAAAACTACCTCTCACTATAGCTAAATTAAAACAAACACACACCACAAACATGCACACAGGGACAAATGCATCCCTGCGGCAACTCCAGTGACTTCAGTGTTACACTAGGGATAAAAGTAGGCTGCATATCACAGCAGCTTTCAATCTTGTAATCTTTTCCAAAACATTCTCCCAGGAGCAAAGACGAGCACAAATATCCTGCCAATAAGTGAGTTCACAGGAATTGCTACAAGGAACTAAACTGTCAGCAGTAAAAGACCAACAATTGGAACAAAGTACAAATACAGGACAGCCAATGCCCTCTAATGGGCTGGAGTTTCGCTATATACAACAGGGACAGAGAAATTTATCAGAATTGATCTCTGAGAGGGAAGGCAAAGTGTACGGTGTCCCACTTCAAGCTACTGGATATTCGTATTTTATTAATACTTCTTTTGAAACAGTACAGATGAAAAAAAAAATCTTATCAGTACCTTGCAAGACAAATGAAAATCAGCCTAAGAGTTGAGTCTTTCCTCCAGGGGCTACACACAACTGCTTCCACAAAGAGTGCAAGCATCAATTTATAGATGTATTCCTTACCCCCTTTCAAGCTTTTGTATTTCTTCTCCCCCTTGTTTCTTTTTATTTATTACTACTCAGTACTTCACTAGGAGCAAAACCAAAACTGAAAGATGTCACAAGCACAACCACATGCACAGAGGAAGGGGGAAAAGGAGGTATGAATAGATCTTTCCTGCTGAAACCTTATCACTGGTCCCATGGCCTTACAGAGTACTCCCTTCTCTCATGAATTTCCACACTAAGGTTCCTGGAATTTGCCCCTCTGAACCAAAACAAGCCTCTGTGCTTCTTACCCAATAATCTCCTGTAAATTAAAATACAAGGGTTTCATTAAGTTTATATTTTGTTTGCTGAGGGTTTCTTCAAGGAGCTACAACCCTGTACTGGCAGCAGGGTCAGCAGTAGCCTGAAATGCTCCTGGTCATATATACAGGTCACAACTTTGTCCTTACAGTCTAAGGATGCCCTAGGGCCCTGCAACCCTTTTCTGTGGGTGCATGATCACAAGTCTTTTGTTCTCATAGTCTTCTGGTGCCACAGGTTATTTTGGGGGAATGCAAGGGGAGAGGAAAACACCCTCCCCTTCCCTTCCTTCCTTCATCCAAGAACACAGCTGTAGAGGAACAGCTGAAGCAACTCGGGCTGCCCAGAGAGGTCACACATGTCCCCAAGGACCACTGGGGTGGCTCTGCCAGCATGAGCCCCACTTCTGCTGCCCAGGTGGCACCACAGGCAAACACTCCTAAGCCACCTGCCTCACACCCCCCAGACTTCAAGCCCCCCAAGTCCTGCTCCAGCAATCCCCAAGGCAACTGACCAGGAGCCAGTGCATGGTCTTCTTAAAAACACCACTTTCAAGGACAGTTTTAGACCACTACAAAGAACAGTGAAGAAACTCTGGCTTCTGTTTACATCAATGCTGCAAAGCTCTCATTAAATCAGAGACTTAAAATATTTCTTCAAGCAAAATCTCTGCTCCATAGATAAAAAACTACAATTGCTCAACTTAATCCGCACAGCGTGATCATTGTACTTGTCTCTGCAAAGATCATATTTGTTCTAGTGCCTATATATAAAGGTAATTTCAGTTAGAAAATGAAATTGTGCTCTCTCGACCTTTTGGCTTACATGGTTCATGAATTACTGACACATTACAATATCCCCCAACACTATGGAAGCTTAGAGATACTGCAATGTCTCTCTTTTAAGTGAAATAAACTTGGTATGTCACTAAAAGGCATTAAATTATTTTCATTATGCCACACAATCTGAAACACTTACACTGTTTTGATTTCAAAATCCTTGGAGAACAATTATGTTCTCAAGGCCATAAGACTCTATTAGAAAGTCCTCAGAAACCTAGCATGGTTTCAATAAATCCTCAAACACTACAAAGCAGTTACTCAGCTTGAAGAATGAAAACATTATTTCATCCCATGCAAAGTCAGGACGTAAATTCTGCTCGTACAAAAATCTGCGCTTCCTAACATTGTTTTTTCTTCCCTGTCAGGGCAATGCTTTAAACCAAGTTTTCAGTATCAAACATCAACACCTCGTTTTTTTTTAATTTAAAATAAATATCTGAATTAGGATGAGAATAAATGAGCTATGCATGTACACTTACAGCAATACTAGCAACATTAATCAGCAATTAGAAATGCATAACTATTTTTATACAGATAACATTTATCAAATGTTAACATTCAGGATTAGCGAGCCATCAAATCAGTGACTGTTTAAATTAATGGATAAATGTGTTAATTTCTTTCATTTATACAGCAGCATAAAGAATGCTTCAAAACACAAAAAATTGGATTTTGGGATGATTCCTGTGGTTGTAGGATCCCTGCCTAAAAATGCAGCCACCCTTATTTGGAATGATGAAGCTTTTCAAGCCTAAGTAGAGCTTTTAAGCATAAATCCACAAGTTTGTTTGTACATACACCCTTATGTCCTCCTAGAAAGAGCACAACCTTCTAATGAAGCAAACTATCTCGCCTTTCCAAAGGAAAACAACACCCTCCAACTAAAGTCCGAACACGCAAGAAGGAGCGAGTAGGAGCGGACAAAGTTACTGCCCTGTGCAGGAAGAAAAACGGAGCGGGAGGCGGGGAGGGGGCGTGTGTGTGTGTGAAGAAAGGAAAAAACCCAAACACCCAGGCAGGAAACTGGGGCCCGGCAACTTTCTGCCACGGGCAGCTGAGATGTTTCATCCCAACTCGTCTCCAGACACGGCGTTTGGTGTGGCCGCAGGGTCCCATGGCAGCTGCGAGGGCCCCCCGCCCCGCCGGCAGCAGCAGTGTCCCTGTTGCCGTGACCTCGAGGCGGGGAGGGGAGGCGGGGGCACAGCTGGTGGCAGCTGCAGCACCATCTGCTCGGGGCTGTGCCCCGGGGCCGGCCACTCCCTGCTGCCCCATCCCATCCCCGGCCTCGGGACAGCCCGGCCAGGTAGGGGCAAGGCCACCTGTCCGTGTAAACCGCCCCCCTCCACACACCCGGCACAGCTTCCGCCCGCGCCCGGGGAGCGGGAACGAGGGGTGAGCCGCTGCCAAGGGAGCCTGCGAAATGGGAAAGAAAAAGCAATGGAGCGAGAGAGCTCGGGCCGAAGGCTGCGGAGCCCCGGCCAGGGCGTGCAGATGTCAGCATCCCGCCCCCGAGCCTGTATTTATGTAATGCTGTCGGCGCGTCATCTGATTTATAGCAGTGAGGGAAGGGGAAAGGGGAAAAAGGAAAAGGCAGGCACAAAAGCATCCCCTAACTCATCTCTTTCATTGAGAGGCTTCTGAATGCGACAAGAACTTTATCACTCTGCAATTTAATATTGCATGTTCTGCCATGCAGACTGTATTTCCCATTCCTTTTCTTCACCATACATTGAAAAATGAGCTGCTTGCTTTATTTTTGTTTTATGCTGAAGTAGTGACACATTTAAAAACTTCTCTTAAACGTTCCCATTCAGCCATAGCACAGCATTCACTGAGGGACACAATTCTGCACCAATCCTAGTGCCAGTGGCAAAGGGACTGGTTCAAACAGTCCAAATCAATGCATCAGCCCAACTGAGCTCACTCATTTTCACAGATTTCAAGATTTAATGCAAAAGTACCAAAATCAGTGTTGGGAATTTTGCGTCAAAACAAGCTAGGCTTTTTATAGTTCTCATTGGGACAATTATTTCCAAAGGCTAAATGTGTGCCACTTACCATACATTTTGCCTTCATCTGATAAGATGATTTTCCTCCTCCCACATGGTGGATAGATAGCTAGAGCCTCCTGAAAGCTCTGTTCAATGTCAGGGCTCCAGACCCCTTCTGCATCGTTGTCAATAGGTTTATCTGCAGAATCACTCATTCTTTCAATATCTTCGGCAGGACTCTCGCTGCCGCTCCAGCTGCTGGGCTCAATGGTGATGGTTGGGGTCTCCAAGCCTAAGCCTGGAGTCTCAAACGAAATAAACCTACAAAAGAAACAACCCCAGAAGGCATTAAAGACATGGAACTTCAGGAAAACATTTCTGTCTACTTCTGATACTACATTAACAGCAGCTGAGCAGTAATGACAACAGAAGCATGGGAAGCACCCAGTGGAGAAAAAAAAAAGGGGGGGGGGGGGGGGGGAGAAAAACCACACCACCAAAACACAATTGTTCTACCTCAAATTGGCAGAGATGAAGAAGGGAAACTACCACATTTACTGTGTGCATTTACATGAAGGCATAGAGCATCAGGTTATTTCTCACAGATAGTCCAAGTGGGTCTTCATATTGCAGAAAACTGCAACACATGATGTATTTCATCTGGCTGAAAACTGGCACCCTTAAAATAACAAGATCCTCAGGCAGGGGTAAATCAGCATGCTTCCACTGGCAGGAAGGGAAGCACACCAATTTATGTCACAGAGACCACCAGAGCTTAAAACCCCTTAAACCTAAAAACAAAAGCAAAGCGTATTGTTCACATTTGTCTGGATGTCAGTGGAGTAAACGGAATTACACTCGCAATGACACAGCTCAATGTGATTAACTGGAAAAGGCTGTGATTTTCAGATCCTTCCCAAATAAATAATACAATCAGAATCTGAGCTACATAGACCTCTTTATAGTGATAATATCAGAGAAAGGAATCATGAGAAAAGATATATATACTTTGACTGTTTTAAAAGGTCTCTGTCACAGAACCATAGCAGAACAAAAATTACAAGCTTCAAGTTGCTGAATCAATTTAATAAGAAATAATTTAATATAGCTGCACCTGCTCACACCACCAGAACTGCAGATCTGTCAGTGTTCCTTTTATATTTTTGAGAGAAATACAACTCTGCTATAAAGACTTGCTCCAGGCAAAAAAAGCTGCTGTACCAGCCCAAATTCACCTCTGGTATAATTCTTCAGTAAATCAGAAAAAATAACACCAGGAAGAGATTTGGCTCAACATGTCTGGGCATAATGCAGTTTTATTTTGAAAAATGAAGAAGTTTGGTGACTCTAAGTGGTCCAGGTGGATGAGTGTTCCAACATGTGTGTGAGCTGCACATGCTTAAAAATTCAGTTTAGCCAACTAAATACTCAAAAAATCCTAAACTACCACATTTTTATCCTGCTGGAGGAGATAAGAGCAGGCCCTTTTGGTAGGCTTCCCCTCCTGCATACCTCCAACCTCAGGACGATACACCTCTCTGTGCGGAGTCTCAGTGCATCATAATGTAACAGGTGAAGTGTCAGAATGGCATTCAACCCATGGATGAAGAAGGGGAGGCTGTACAATAAAGACAATGACAGCTCTGATGAAATACCTTTGGGCTGGAGAAAACTCCCTGAAAAAAGAAATACTTACAGCAGCCCCCACCCAAACTAACCAATCAACTCATCACTAGAGATAACCAAAACCTGACAGTCCAGTCCCTCAGAGGCTAGTGTCTTGCAAGAAACAACCAGAACTGAAACTTGGGAATGGGGAGTAGTCTCAGTCTTGCTAACCAGTGTTACTGGTCTGATGTCCAAAGTCAGACCAGTACCATGGGGTATTTCCACTTCTCCACTTCTAACAGGAGCTTGGAGAGCCCATGCAAAATGGGCTCCCAAGAACTTTATTGTCCTTACTTTCGTGTGTGTCTCTACAAAGAGGTATTTCTTAACTTTGCATTGATTTGAACATTTCAGCACAGCTTACAAAAATGTTAGCACCTACCCTCCAGTAATCTCAAGGCTCATCAGTGTCTCAAATGCCTTTTAACAACTGTTAATGAGGGAGCAGATGGATTCACAGGGAACTACACACAAATAATAAGCGAGTGGAAAGTCTAGTCAAATATACCACTTAGTCTGGGAAATACAAAAGGTACAAGTTTTTTTAAGTCTTGACACAAAAAGGGAGATATAAACCTTTGTAAAATAGTGGGACACCATCCTTCATAATTCTTAGAAGGCTGAAGGGTTGATTCAGCCCTTGCATGATCTGAATCTTATACACAAGATTTAGCCACACTGTAAACACAGCCAGACTGGGAAAGAACTGACACACAAAAAAAAAAAAAAAAAAAATCACATCCACTTAAGGGAAAACCAAGGGGGAATTTTAGGTAAATGAGAGATGATTTAAGGTTGACTGAGATTATTAAGGGGTTTCAGTTTTACTGCCACAGTGCAGAGAAAATGGCTACTGAAGATTTTATTGACCTCACATGACTGAGACCACAGTTTAGCATGGCACCAGAAGACAGTGGGACTGTTTGCTGGGTCAGTTCTTCAAAGAGGACTCAGGGAGGAAACCCTACTCACCAGCTCTGGCACAACAGCACGCACAGTACAGCATAGTCATGTGCATCTTTCACTCAGCCCAACC
The DNA here is from genome assembly GCA_033816785.1 of Picus viridis. NCBI lineage: Eukaryota > Metazoa > Chordata > Aves > Piciformes > Picidae > Picus > Picus viridis. The sequence goes on along the minus strand of CM066584.1, from coordinate 11,076,071 downwards.
ACCCTCTGCTTACAAAATCTGCCACAGTCATAGCCTCAAGTCTTATTATCGTCCCATAAACCAGCCCTTGTTATTACATTATGCTGAAATAATAATTAAAATGCACACAAGGAAAACAGAGAGGCTCTAAAGTAATTAATGTTGCTGGATATTCATGTTAGATCTTGCATTGTGTTTACTGGTGAATTTTCACTAATGTGATATCTCCCTTCTCATTCCTTTTTACCTACTTGGATGTCATCTTGAGACATTACTAGCTATTATTACAGCCCCTAAAATGTAAGGCAACCAAGTGTTTCTTACAGAACATCTGTACAACAGGGGTGGGGGTAGCACCTCTCCTACTAATGGCTGCTTTTAGTGATACCTATTTTGGTGAATGCTCCAGATCAAGCTAGAGGACCAAGGAGTGGAAAATCTTGTATTGAAACCATTAAATGGTTCCTTCTTATTTCAATAAAATAATGAGCTATTCAGTTAATCACTTCCAGCTCAGCTCTACATAGCAAAAGGTAAATCCACCTCCTAGCTTGAATTCTAAGGACCCAACCATGATGAAACATTTCAGACCTGTTATGCTGGGAGTTCAACATGATTATCAAAAATAATACAAGCTATCAATAGATGAGATTTGTGGCATGTTTCTAATGAGCTACAGATATCATGTGGAAAATGTGGATTTACACCCCCATTTATTAAAAAAATTTAATTTTTTTTTTTTTAAGCAAACTTCATTACATTAGCAAATTCCAAATCCTACAATACCAACTTGCAGTGGACAAAGAGTTAATCTTGTGCAGGCAATTAACCCCACCTCCCCCAAAGCAGAGCTTGCACACATGTCAGATGTTCTGGGTTTCCCTTTAACACCAGCTCCTCTCTCTTACATATTTCAAGACAACTTCCCTGCGCATAAAACTTTTAGCTGCAAACTTCTTTCTTGCAGCTGGTTTCTACTCTTTCAAGCTATGTGAATTGTAAGCAAATCTGTTTTTCTCATGTAGTTAAGACACTTCTTCTAAACATGGCAGAGGTATGCCTCTCCCCCCCCCCCCAGTTACTTTTAGCAATAGAGAAACTATTAGGAATAATACTGGATTTTATCAACAGGCTTTATAGTAAATTCATTCCATACAGCCTCATGAGGTACAAGATATGACTTTTATTCTTTCAGAAAGTTAGGTTAAAAACTCAGAGAAACAAGTATTGTCAGAGCTGATCAAACCAACAAATTTAACAAAAAACAAATGATACTCATCAAGGGAATGATTTCTCTGCTTGCATAAAACATTCTCTCATGCCTTCATTTTATGAGCAGTGCAAACCTGGACTTGCCCAGAAACTTGCTGCTCACAGACCAACAACTGAGATCAATAGATCCTCACAGGAGTGTAGGACAAGTGGAGATTAAAGACCTTGATATGTTTCATATCCTTCAATACTTGCACAGTGAAGTAACATGGAAACATTGTCTTTCAGAAGTCAGAGCTGCATCTTATTTTACAACATCTTGCAAAAGTTAAACCATTTTCACTGTTTAATTAATTTACTCTCCAGAACTTCAGTGTACAGGTGCTGAATGATGGCTTTGCTGAGGTATCAGATAACCACTGGAAGAGAATTAATACTCTGCAGGTATTGGTGCAGGAACAAAAGAAAGACTTAAAACATGCCTGGATTCTCAGAGAAGCCTGAGAAGAAACAACAATGTCTCTCCAATCTTCTAAACTGTGTCTGCTTGAAGAGGATCAAGGACAGGTATTTTTGAGTGTTGTTATCTATGCTGATCTTTTGGTTACAAATGGGTGCAGAAGGCTACCAAGTAATTCTTACAACCAGCCCAATATTTGTAAAACAACAGCACCATGAATTCAACAAGCTTTTTATAAACATCAAGACAGTAACGAGCAGACATGAGAAAAAACTAAATTTGTAGATGGCAAATTTTCACTCAAGGCTTGAAAAGCTACAGGCCCATGGGATTTTCCTTTTGCTTTGTTCAGCAGTGCAGATCCACAGCTGGAGCACTAAGACTTCAGGAAAGAACTGCTGGAGGGAATCCAGAGGAAGAAAGCTATCAGATCTAGAAAACATGACCTACCAAGAAAGGAATTAGGTTTGCTTAAATTTAGAGAAGACTGATGTGAGAAGATAACCACTTTCAAATAAGGAAAAGGTAATAGTAAAGCAGAGAAGCAGCTCTTGGCCTATTCTACCATGGGTAGGACTAGAAGCAAAGAACTTTACGAAAACCATAGGATGGGGATTTGGAAGTCTGTTCTGACCCTACCAATAGTCATACACCAGAAGTGATGAGTCTAGGGTAACGGTGAACTTCTTGGGGGGAGAGAGTTTGTTAAGAACAGGTGACACAAACATTTCTTAGAAATAACGCAGCTATGTTCAGCCCTAGCTGTGGTAGAGGAATGAACTAGATGATGCCATGAGACTCAGCAGACAATACAGTATGCAAAAAGTCCCAGAGGGAAGCCTGCAATGGGAGCACATCTTTGACTAGGCATGGGAGAACCCAGATGCCCAAGAGGCTTCACAGATGTCCTAGTGACCAGACAGCTTTGTCAGCTGCAGGGCAGAATTCCAAAGGAAATAAGGAATCCTGCTGCCAGTGCCTGTGGAACTGCATGCTCCTTTGCTCTGCAAAGGTTTCCTTGCACAGCTGCTGGGCAGTCAGTTGCATTAACATTACAGACAAATGCCACCTGTGAAGTAGTTCATGAAGACAGGAAGGGTGAGGAGGGAAAGCAAACCACCAGGCTGGGGAGAAAAGAGCTCCTTCTTGCTGGTGCTCTTCATGTTTGGGGAGATGAGGTTGCCTCACCCCCAACCACCCTGCTCTCCTTACAGATATTTGTTGAACTAAGGGACCCCTCTGTATCACATCCAGATTCTCAAGATCTTTCTGCACTGATTAAATATGGAATTGGTGGAAAGCGTCACTTTTACTGGGATCTTCTTGTTCTAGTTTGCCAGTACAAGTATCTTTGTGGTGTTTATACAAGTCAAGCAAAATGCTCAAGCCTTCAAAAAAAAAGTCAATTACCTTTTTAATCAAAACAAATTCATACTCTGGATTTTGTAGCTGCGATGTGTAAGTACATATGGATTTTTCTGACTCTTTGAGACATTAAAATGGCATTACTTAATATATATAGCAGCCATTTTATATATAATTTAGTTTTATGAGGAAATAATCTAACACAATATGAGGAATAAAAATGTAAATCATTTACAGAGCATCCAATGGCAAAATCGTTACCTTAAAGCGACTTTATATTGTATCTTTGTTACAAGGTCTACTTATCAGCAATTATTCCTTTCTAAGAAGGAAGGGAACCAGGGCAGAGAAGCAGTCCCTTTCAAAGATAAAGTATTCCTTTAAAAATCAGCCAGACTAATTCAGCCATTCACTTTTGCCATTGAAATGACATAAAAAGATTTTTTCTCTGACTGCATGAACAGTTCAAGGAGAAATTCTGATGCTGTGCTTTTATGGTGATCAAATAACTGCGTGCCGTGATGCCTCCATGTACTTCTATCGCTCACGAAGTGAGTTCTCCTAGGATTGAAGTTGCCATTCCTCACTTAGGATTCAACCTATTTACTAACTCCCAGCTATCTACTTCAGATTTGAGTCTGAGATCTGCGGTGGAGTAACATGATCAGTTCATCCACAGCTACAGAGCACGTGTGAAAAGCAGCACAATCTATTTCCTGAAGCCAGAGTGTTAGGCAGTGAGTGAATTCAGCTGCTATTTTCTTCTGTACTACTGCACTCAGAGTATGCACAAAAGTAGCAGTGTGTAAAATACAAAAAATATGTAATGACTTCAGTAAAGTGATGGTTTCCCTCAAGTAGAACTCTTTACTCTGCTTATCTGAGAAGATTTAGATGTGTATTTTCCACAAACTGCAAGGAATTTTACAGGTTGGACTCGATGGTCTTCGAGGTCACTTCCAACCTTAGTGATACTGTGAATTTTACTGAACACAGAATTGTCTTAGATCTGCAGGAGTAGGCAACATATAGAACTAAATGTGAAATTAGGATTATATGAACTGTTTCTAAAAAATGAAACAATGCATTCTCCTTGAATTGCCTTTTTTTTGCTTATGGAAACAGATTATTCAAAGAGTGAGCAAAATATTAATACATAAGAATTCTTCTCTTTGCAAACAGCATTCATCTCCCTGTACTCTTTATCCAACTAAAAAGAGTATTTTTGCACCACTCTTGAGGACCTAATGTATTTTTTCCCAAATGCTACTTTTGATGATGCATAATTATTGTTGTAAGGATGCTGAGTCATTGACTCCAAACCAATTTTCTTTTCCATTAGTTTTAATTTTACACAATTAATAAAATGGTTTGTCTTCTCAGTGGGTAAACAACTGGATTCTGACTGTGACTATACCACACTCGAAGGCTCCATTGGCTTTGTGTTTGGCTCACCAGGATGCCTTCTACAAGCAGCTACAGCTTCAAACCATCCATGAGATCTAGCTAGTACCCAGCAATCCAGCATGCAAAGTGCTCTGTAAGGGGCTACACACGACTTGTGATCCATGGTCTGCACTGATTGCCAGGTCATCAGGATAGGTGAATCTTTACATACACATTGTGAATCCCTATCTCATTATGGTCACAGCTGTTTGAGAAACAATTCCTTCCTCCTGATACTGAAGCAGTCACATTCATCCTAGGTGGGAGCAGTCATTTATGCCCAGCTGCTTTCAATTATAAGAGTGTTCCTGGGATTTAACCCAGCTCAAATACTGCATTGTGCTGGAAACCAACAAAGATTATTCTAAATATGACTTGGCACTCAGTGGAATGAAGAATAGCAAGCATCATCTGACTTGCTTTTCTTAATTACCAACATGAAGTGAAGGAAAAGATAAAATATTTACCAGCTCTCAGAAAGAGAAGCCATTCTTCCTGTAACTGCAGGAGGTGACTGTGCAACAACCCAGCCGCAGCAGGAGCTGATCATGCACCTACAGTCACCCAATGGGGATGGCTTGTGAATGGTAACGGCAACATCTATTACCAGTGTAACGCTGTGGTGTGCTTACCCCAGCTGCATTCCAGCTGTGACTCTTCCATGGCAAATGCTGCTATATTGTGAAGTGGGGATTATTTATATTTCACCCATTTGCCAATTATTCATGTTTCAGATGAATGCTCTGAGACTGAGACAGGTTTACCCATACCTGGAGGAGTTCTGCTGCTAGGGTTTGGACCGGCTGAAGGACAGTCTTTGCAACTGAAAATACACATCCCAAACTACCACACTGCAGCTCTGTAAGAAACACTCCCTAGCCCTGAGAGTTGTAAGTACAGGCCAAAGTACAGACCCTCAGGGCAAGGTCTGTAGACACCACTTTGCTTGTGGCACATTTATGGAGCATGTGTTTGTCAGGTCACTGTAATTCATGCTGTGGTCAACTCGTATAAACAGAAAATAAAAACTAGTATATGCAGCTATCAGGACAAGAGACATGTTTTACATACAAGGCTAGAAAAGTGGACACAAAAATAGGTGCAATTCTTGCTACAAGCAACAATTGTTTATTCCTTGAATGCCTTAAGTTCAGTCACCCAGTGGAGGCTGAGGCAGGGATTCAGCATGCAGAAGCTCTGTACCTTTCCCAGTGACTCCACAAGTTATGAATTACAGCATAAAAACCTCAAAGAAAACAGACACTGGCTCTCCCTTCAGTTCCAGTGGTGTTCATCTCTCTGTATGCCTCCAAACACATAACTTCGGCATCTAGACACAGACACACAAACACCCTGAATACTTTGAGTTAGCCATTTTGCATTGTGCATTTAATGGTGGTTTTGCCATTGTTTTAGTCCCACCTACCTGGGACTATGTGAATGGTAGCCAATGGGGTTTGTATGGCAAATAGACAACCTCTTCTTTGTAGTCTGTAGTAACTGCCTTCCTACAGCACGACTGACTAGTTACTTTGTACCCCAAAAGCAAAACTGGAACTATTAGTACCACATACCAAGTATTACGAATATTAGAATTAGGTATGTCCTTGATCTCTGGTGTGTTACTAGGTTCCTGCTGGGACCACATATGATTCATTGCCCATGCATGACAGACCTGGCAGCAAGTCGTTCCATCTAGCCCTGAAACCATTTATTCCCTTGATTCCCTAAGCCTCCCCAGTTGTATTGATGTTCTCTTGTCACACAGACATTTGCAAAACAAATCCTTCATGTCCATAGCTCTCTTATTCTGTTCTTGGCATATGACTAACTAGTCTTCTGCTCCAATATTAGATATGACAAAAGGGTTCACTCCAACAGCTCTGAGAGAGGTGGGAAAAAGGACAGAAAACCACCTGCTTGAACAACTTTATGTAAGATCAGTCAGGAAAGGGAAAACCAATGCTATTTGAAGGGTGGTCCAACATCTGACCAGCTCATATGTAACATAAAACTTTCACCTATATAAAAAATATTTTACATAATCATTTAAATATTCTGTTAAAAAGGTACAAAAAAGTCATAGTAAAGTAAAAGGTCCATTCATTTACTCAGGTGCATTTGTTGTTTAAACAAGAAATAGCCACAAGATTAACCCTTTCCCTATTCCACACTGAAGAAGGACTCTTCCTTTACGAAACAGGAGAAAGGTGAGTTTTGGACTAACTGCAACACCCAATTGGCCAAAAACACCCCTGGAATCCACTTGGCATCTTTTATCCCTCAAGTTCACTTGTTCTCTGCTTTGCAGATATTATTCAAGCACTCCTGTGCCTAAGTGCAAACACACACACACATACTTTCTCAAATATTTGTTCAAAGAGCTAAATTTTAGCTAACATTAATTTGACAAGCTAAGAAACTCTGACAAACACCATCTAATAAGCTCTGTCCCTCTAAAGCTGCTTCAGAAGGTTGTGAATGCCTCATGCTCACCTGAATGCACTGATTTCATACCAGGCAAAATCAGGAAACAGTTTTATTCTGCTTTGGTGTTCCTACTATGAGCTACTGCCCCAGGCTCCGATTCAGCCAACACAGAGCCATTTTATACATTTGAATAATCACTCCAAATGTAATGAAGCTCCTCGCATCTCCATTAGCAATTGTTTAGGCTGGAAAAAAGCCCTGTCTATCAGCCCCAGAGGAGCCTGGAAACAGAGAAGTGATAATACTGGGGGGCTCACTTTGGGAAAGGCTGTGGTTTTCTGGTGATAGGACACAGAATCACAAGACAGCAAAAAAAAGGAAGGGGTGAAAGTACAGCACCATGGCCCTCAGCAGGTCTGGGATTCAAGCCCAGATTTCTGGCCTTGCTCTCACCAGCCCTAAACAGAAAGATTTCAGAAACCAGCACATGAGATCAGATAGGACTTGGGGTCCATGTCGACTAGTCACAACATATCTAGTGGCTTGTCTTCATCACAAGCAAACACCAGAAACCCCACCTTATGTTCCTGTATACAAAGTAAAAACAGGACAACAATTTTGTTTGCAAGTGCACTATCTGTCAAATAAAAATATTTTAACTCATTTTGTTTGACAATTGCTAGCAGTAGCATTATAGGCAAACTATGAGCCAAATTAAATTTTGAGTTGTTTATCTATGTGATACAAAAGAAGCCTCCCATATAAGGCATGAGCATTTCCAATACTGCACTTTTACACTCAAGCTTCTCTCTTCCATCTCACATTTGCCTGCAACAGCTATACTTCCACAGGTGGCGAAAGCATTGGCATCAGCTGTACTTTATCATTCTGTCTCACACAGATAATGACAGATCTATAGTTTGCATTTTGTACATAATTAAAGAAAAATTAAAACATTTCTGACATCTCAAGTAAGATTCTCTTGAAAAGGATGTTTTTATGCAACAAGACCTAGATCTCCTATAAAGCAGTAGAAAACACTCTCCTGCTGAGATACAGAAACAATCCCAAACTGTGGCAAGTCTTTAATTGCTAAATATAAGTAAAATCTCCATTGGCTATGGCTATAGCTACAGCATTCTCAACACTCAATATAATAGTTATGTACTTATTCTGCACTTCTCCTGTAGTTACTGCTTGCTGAGGAAACAATTTCTGTCTTAAGCTCTGACTTATGTTTCCAGTCTATTTCAAGTCCTTATTCACTGTAGTTTAATCCTGCTTCAGGAAGTGTCAGTTTTCCACAAAAATAACTTTGCTGGCAACCATTAGAATTGTGAAATCACTGGATGCTGGCAGAGTTAAAAAGAGATGGTGGTGGTGGGGAATATATATATTAAAAAAAAAAAGTACAAGCCTAGGAACTAATCCTTATAATTCTACTGGACTTCAAAAATCTTGAATTTAACAGAAATATTGATTTCACAGCACACTATCATTTCTGCCACAGCACCCCTTCCTCTCCTCTGCTGACTGTTCACAATTTCACAGGCAATCACCACTTGCTTCTCATGCTACCTAAAAACACCTTGCCTGTCCAGTTCCATCAGCAGGCCCAAGTGTCACTCACAAGCCACCCTGATAAAGGTGTTCATACCTTCTGGCAAGGCAGTGACCATAACACAAGGGTCTCCCCAAGCTGGTTCAGTGTGGGGGAGCAAATCCATGTGCAAACTTTGCAGACCCCTGCTATTTTCCCTCACCTGAGTGAGGTCTTCTGCCTCATTGCAGCTAGAGCTGTTCGTGGAAACGGAGTAGACTCATCCAACCACACATGGAGGTCTGTGCTGCTTGTTTCCATTTCTGTCTACTCACTCATGCCTGGGACTTAAGTCTGTCCCTACTACATGTGGAAGAGGGGCATGGGAAATGAGCACAAACAAAGTCTTGCTGAAAGTAGCCTGTCCCAGGCAATAAGAGCAACCCACAGAGTATATTAGAGAAACAGAAATGAAACACATGGACATGTGTTGTCCTTTATTGCTCTTCACTTGGGAATGTCCACCTCCTCCCTGTCAGTTATCCTCCATTTGGTGAGGGACAAAAAGGGGAAGAGCACCCTTGCAAGGCTGGTTTTAGTTCTCTCTGCATGGGCAATCGCCCCAACAGCTGGGTCATGTTTTCCCCATTTTCCAGAACAAAGCTGGCACTGTGCCCTCAGACATCTGTGTGGTGCAAGTCCAAGGTTGCTTCGTCATTCACTTGTGAAGACCAAGTGCATGTCCAGGCTTCTGTGGGCAAAGCACACCCAGCTCTCCCACTCAGCACCTGCTCCTGCATGGAAAGGCAGCAATCAGTCCAGGTGCTCACACAAGATGCATGGTGCACCTACGCTGGAAGACTGGTGCTGTCAGCAGGCTGCTGTTAACTGCCTAGTGTCACTGTTTCCCCCATAAGACTTGAAGACCTGAAGCAGCTGTGTCAGCCACCACTGCATGTGCTGCTCCTGAACCGGTGCAAGCACCCAGCATCCAGTTCAGTTCTGCAACCAACAGGGACAGAAATACCTTCCCAGAATGACTCTTATTTACACTGCAAGGTCTCTGAAGGAGATAGATGGTGGCTTCTCTTTTTTTTTTTTTTTTAAATATAGTTTTACCCTAGTTATACTTCAGGAGATAGCTTTTTTTGTAGTATGAAAATGGATTAAATTCTACAGATTCCCTAAGGGAAGGAGAGTATGTCATAAAATGCTAATAATGTCTTGAGTGACAGAGGTGTCTCTGCCCACAGTGGTTGAGAGTATCTTGCTAAGACCAGACGACACTTGCACTGTCTAGTATAAATACAATGCCTCTAAGACAAGCATTATCTAGTATCTGAAAGTTATACAGTATCAAAATCTCTCTATGAAGAACACTCAATGATCACACAGGCAGTTTTATATGAAATGTTTGTCAAGCTCAGAAAGATAAATACTCAATTATTTATACTTGCAAATTACACTGAATCAATTTGCTCCTCAAATTTACCTCTGTTTTTTATAAATGCTGTCTATACACAAAATTTCCTTTTATTCAATGGATGCTTTATTTGTAGAGAAAGCTGAGCACTTGTAGCACAGCTTCTCCAGTACATTTGAAAGTAGAGGCCAAGGGTAGTTTCATGTGGATAGCTAAGACTACAAATTTCAAATTTAATTCACCACCACAAAACCAGCATTAAACTCCGCATTTTTTTCTTTATTCAATTCAAGGCTGCAGGCCTTCTAGACCTTGAAGGGCAGAACTCTGAGCTATAACAATTTCTGGAATTGCATGGTAGACAAATGGCAAAATGGCAAGTCTCTGGGAGATCTGACTATCAATCTTGAACTACCTAGTGGTGTTTCCAGTGAATCTGACACTACATGAAAAGGTTCAGGGTGCCCTTGATTCTTCTCCTACTTAGCCACGGATTTGCTGTATGACTCTCTACACCTTCCCATGCTTTACCATTTGCCATACCCTCTTCGTCAAGTCGGGCTGTGATCCGGTACCTTCAAAACCAAGCAGGCTTTACTCAACTTACTGCCGGTTAAATCCTTGGAAATCCTAGGCAAATGTATCTCACATGACTATCTCTATTATTAATAAAGGATTATGAAGAAGAAGAGAGTGTCCTAGACAAAAAAAAAAAAAAAAAAAAAAAAGAGGAAAGAATGACCCAGCAAGAGAATGTGCCATGAAATGACCCAGAGAAAAGAAAGCATTTTGGCTTCCTTCCTCAGACTAGTAGTTGGGTTTCCTGAAATGACTTTTTTTTTTTAAAATACTTTCAAAAAAAAAAAATAAATTCAAAAGCTAATGAACATTACAACAGAAGTAAGCTTGACTCTTGGTAGAGAAACATTATGTCTTAGAGCCAGGGACATTGAATTTTCACATTAGAATTATTTTTTGAACTGCATTTCCTGGCTCAGTGTCACTGCACCAGAGAGAGATATGATAGCAGGCAGGCATATAAGATTTTTAGATCAACAAGAATGCTACTTTTACTGTATGTTTGTAGTCAGAGCTCAAAAGTAGTTTTATTTCTGCTATGCATGGAAGATGTTTTATTACACACTGTTTTACTAATACACTTTTCTTTTTAAAACAGAATATAATTCAAATGTCTGACACTGCAGCTGCAATTTGATAGTTGAATTTGCTAACCATGTGGATCTACATTAACAAACTCTTCAATTTTCTTCCCTCTCTAGATCACCTTCCTGCCACTTTGATTTATTTCTGTTTCACAGCTGTGCCTACCAAAGGATTCTTACACTTTCCCACCTCTTTCTGCTGTTGATCCGAACGAAACCATTTTCCCCCCCTCTTTTTTCTGGGAATGTGAAATTAAGGAGTTCTCACACCAAGAACACAGCACCCAGAACTGCAGAGAACAATTTACCTGGAGTGTGGGAAAAAAAACCACAAACTAAACCTGAAGGCTAAAGGTTCAAATTTAGAAAAGTCAAAAAAGTGTCAGATTAGATTCCATGATCAGTAGTCACTACAGCACACCAATCACTCTCCCACAGATTCTGTGGGCTTCATCCACCTCACCTCCAATATTTACAGCACTAAACACCACATGTGGTAATTGCTTGAGCTACTTAAATATAGTCTCAAGCCTCAAACATTCCTCTCTCGCAATTGATATTGCTACTGTTAAAACTGGCACCAGAAAACCTTAGTAGTGCACACATGATCCAAAACACAAACCAATCCAAACAAATAATGAAAACCAGATCAAAACAAAGGAAAGAACACAAGAACACAGAGGACCCACAAAATGAAATTAGTAAGTACAATAATGAAGAAGACTGAGGCAGTCTGCTCTCAACTCCTTCCCTGTAAGATGTATTCCACAGAGGTACAGACATGAAGACTACCTGGATGCAGGCACAGGGAATGCCTGAACTCTTCAAGCTTGCTCAGCCCCATGCCCCATCTAGCAGAGCTTCCTCTCCAGCATTACACAGGAATTCAAAAACGCAGGCAAAGGATGAAACTGTAGCCCTGTGTTTACATATTAATTACTGAATAGTTACTTAACCTTGAGCCATATCCTAATGTAATGAGCTTGGCATTCTTAAGCGTCTCTGAAAGGGAGCTGAAGGCAAACCCTCTGCCTTGTCTTTACTTTTGAGTAGCCCTGCCCATGGGTCTGTCTTTATAAGTACTCGAGACACAACCAGTCAAAGGCAGACTCCGACAGACCAGTAAAATGTGCAAATTTCAATTACAGGGGTTCTGCACTTCCAGTGCAGCCCAGCTGCCAACCACATAGAGATCTGCAGTGATAGCAATTATACTTTAAAAGCGTTGCTACATGTTTGAATGCATTTACAGATTCTCCTTTTACTCTCCATTTATTATTAATGGCAGCTCAACTAATACCAAGACCCCAGTGTGTTTGGCACTGTAGGTGTACAGGACAGCAAGTCCTTGCTTTGAGGAGTTTACAGTCTAATTACAAATGACAGCAGATGCAGGGTAAACATTATGAGCTGTTCTGTTTCTCATCAGGAAATTTAACTTGGGTAACAATTTTTAACCAGATAGAAACAATTGCACATTAAATTGTGCGCCACAGGCTAGGCTGCAGGCATATCCCAGTCAATCTTACACACTGTGGTGACAGATAATCGGGTTACAGAAGATTCAGGGCTTTACAGGCATCCACCTGTATTTGCAGCAAGCAAATAGGAACTTTAGCTTTATTCAGTGAAGTCACATCAAGCCTTACACAAAAGTATGTATTTAAATCCATGCCTATTCACCAACTGCAAGCCCACCACAAGCATCTGATGGCATTCTGCACTTCCTCACATTTTCAGGTGTCATTTCAAAGTCCACCATAAATTAGCTGCCTACATAACTTCATGTTAATCCAACTAGGTCAGAAAAGTCACAGGTGATTGTTATAGATCTCCACAAAGAAGGACTTTGAAGATATAACTGATAAAAACTTGTCCACCTGAGGACTACACTGATCATTCACCACGAAACTGTGGCTTTATCTGTTTTACACACCCTGAACCCTTGCAGCCATCTTTGCTGTGGTGGCACAGTTTGCAGATCCTTAGAAGAGACACCGCACCCTGTGATGCTGGATATGAGCTGCACATTGCCATTTGAGAACCCCCTCAGTAGGCAAGTAGGGAAGCACTAGGGATTGAGTTGGAGATAACAGTTGTGGGAGAACAGAGTTGGTGACACAGTAAATGAGCACCAGAAATGGCACAATCTCAAAGTCAAGAAGGGTGTTTTCTGTCTCCCACATTGCATTTGAAAAGCAGATTTTCTAGGAAGCTCCTGTCTCTGCTCTAACACACATACCAACTTGTGGCAGCCCAGCTCATCATCAGGACTTATCCAGATGCAGTGTAACTTCACTTTAGCAGTTGTTAGCTAGGGGATGTCTCACCAAACCCATAAAGCAAAGCTGCACAGTGGGACCTGGTGATACAGATTAAAGAAGCCACAAGTGGCTTCTTGTTGCCCTGCACACTCCACCACATCAGTCAGAAGCTGGCAAAAACAGACACACACACAACAAAACCCTTCCCCTCTGGCTTTCTCAGGCTTTCACTACACTCCAAGCAGGGGAAGGGCACGTTGGCTTGCAGTATCACATGGCTGGTCTCCTCTCTTTTACTCAGGTAGTGAAGTTTTCTGAAGGACTATCAGCACAGTCAAGGCTAACAGCATAAACTGTATAACAGAGGAAGAATCTGGAAATGAGATGTCTGTCACTAGGTGTTGTGCATCAGATAGATCCTGAATGATTCCTACCAGTTTCAGTGTGAATTCAAGAGATGATACACTTTTGAAAAGCAGCCCCAGACACAGAGGATCTATGTAAATAGCCTTAGCAGTGGACACACCCCACCTCTGCTGTTGAGGCACACAGCACTGGCAACATATAAAGGCTTTCCTTAACACGTGGACAGGTTTCACAGGAATATTAAGGAACAAAGGAAAAACAATTGCATCCACACATCCATGTGCAGCTGGAAAATATGAGTTAAATCCTTGAAGCGAAGAAATTGTTATATCCTGTCAGCGACTTCATACTCACTGTGGAGCACAGAACATTTAATTTCTATATCATATTCTTACAAAGTTGCTCTGATTTGCAGTGAGTTTGGCTTTTACAATAGGATGGACGCGATTATGAATGATTTGCATGAGGGACTTTCCCAGGCATGCTTTACAAGATCACTAAGATTTCTGAACTCGTATTGGTTTGTCTGTCCCACAGCAAAACTTTAAGATTTTCCCCAGGGACTCAGAACTGTGTGCACAGTATTTTGCTGCTATGTCAAAACCTTTTCTATAAAAAACAAGCACAAATCAGAGCATCTGTATCCCCTTTCTCATCCTTCTAGTGTCTTTCTCTCACAGTTGTAATGTCATAAGTCCTGAAAACAAGTATTCTTTGGGCAAAAATTTGGAAATGGTCTTTCCAGGCAGGCACATAGCACTGAATTTTATCTGTGCTCTATGAGCCCACCAAGAGTTTCACATAAATTCCAATTGCTTTTCCACTGCTCATTTTTCCATTCTTAAAGATGGTTGTTGCATAAAGGACTGTAGGGCTCTATTCCCCCCCCCCCCCCCATATAAATTATCTATTTCTGTTACTCTTCAATTATTTACTTTCCTATGAAGGAGGGAGAAGGAAATAGCAAGTTTCAACTATGCAAGCAAATACCTAGATAACTGCAGAAATAGTCCAGTAACTACATGGCAGGAGATGGAAATCAGAAATAAAAAGAAGAGTATGTAGATAATAAAAACTGTCTCTTGCTAGACACATCAGGAGGCTGCTGTGACCTCAGACCTGTGGTCACAGAAGCCAAAATCAGTTAAAACCTGCAGAGCAGATTGCAGATTCTATTTAAGATTTACACTGAAATCCTGGCATTATTCTTTTCATTTGATTGATGTTTGAATGTTTAACTTAATTTTGCTTTTGCCTTCTTTTTCTTTTTTAATGAACAACTAATGATTTCATTACAATCTTAAGGATGTTTTGTTCCATGTGCAAAGAAAACATTTAGTGAAGGGTGTGATTAAGGACAAACAAGGAAATGTTGTATGGAGATAACTGCTTGTGTTGTTGTGCTGTAGCTTCTAAGCTATTTAAATGCTGAAAATCTCACCTGTGTGCATAGATGCCTGCCTTGTCTCCCCCCATCTCCTTTTTTTATTTGTTCTATTCCTTTGCTTGCAATTTTATTCAAAGCCACAAAGAAATATATTGGGAGAAAATAAATGTTTTTAATCCTAAAACAAGTCCTAGTGCCCAATCTTTAAAGAGGATATTGCTAGTAGTAATTGGTCAAAATACAGTTTATTCCAATTGCCTTCAGTAAGTATGGCAGTGTAAAAAAAGGGGTAAGGGCAGAAATTTGTGTATCTTACACTCCCAGCAACTGCTGAAACAACAGAGCATACTTTTACCTCAAGTGTTTACCCAGTAATTCTCCAGGAAGTAAATAAAAATTATGGCCTCTCAAAGGGACATTTATGCCCAGACATCAAGTTATCAGGGGGAAGGAAGATTTCTAATCCACTTCATAGAGGAATACCCAATCACTGTTCAAGATGCAAAGTCACAGAGCCAAATTACAGAGAGCAGCAGGTTTGGACTCTTCTCCAGCTATTTTGATCTGTCCCAAAGCAGGAGATGTTTTGCCAGCACAGCACACCCCACAGCACAGGGTACACCTCCAGAGCCTGGCACTCAAGCCCAGGGAGGGGGTGAGGGGCTGGCATAATTTTGTGGCGGGAATGCTCCCAGCACCAGGTGGCAGCTGAGCGTAGGCCAGGTACCAGTGCCGAGCCATCTGTGCAGTGAAGATACACCCATTGTACAGGAGCAGCGACCCAGGCGTGATCTTTCTCTGGAGGAAAACCACTCCCAAGATAAAACAGGGGGTGGGGGTGTTTCTGCTAAACTGAACAGAAAGTAATCATCAGGAGCAAAATCACTAGGACATATTTACTGCATGCTTAGAACTAAGGGACTTTTTCTCACCTCAAAAAAGGTGTCCACAAAATCCTTGCTGTGACAGTTTACAGAGAGAAGGGAAAACATAGGACAGGCAGTAAATCAGCCTACTAACTGATGCAGAGTCTATTACCAAATGTTTTTCATTACAAGTATGGCTTCACTAACTCCTGCAATGCATTGTAAGATATTTCTGGAAGCCTTAAAACTGCACAATGCTTCTGCATTGTAATACTTAACAGTATAGTTATTTTAGTTTATTAAACAAAAAACAGGGGAATCTGCTTAACTGCAGCTGGCTTTCATGTCACAAAAGGACTAAGCCAGTGCAAAAGCAGCCAAGTAGCAACCCTATTTAAGTCCACCATGAAGAAAACTTTTCCAACCTCTTATACCAATTAGGATAATCTGGGCCTTTTGATGTTAAAAACCCCAGGAATCATATGGAAATCATAAAAAGAACAGTATTTAAAACAGATTCAGAATGCAGATAAAATAATTTTTCCTTCTTAACAGTTTCACCAGTGCTGGGGGCAGCATCAGCTAACAAATTCTCCATAAAGCCTGTGTCACTTGTAGTGTTTGCTTTTGGGCAGGGGAGACAAGGGAGGCCATTTCTGAAAGTAGCTACTCATAAAACAACAGAGCACCTGGGAGGCAAAGCTGGGACAGGCAAGGCACTGGGGCGAGTGCGAGTGGCAACACCAGGCCCTATTCACAAGCATCCCACCAGGGGAAAGGTGACCAAACAATCACACAACACAATCCACTGGCCAACTTCTGGAGTCTCAGCCCTTGGACTCCTTGGTGGGCATTTGCCCAGGCTTCCCTAAATGAATGACATCCTTCATGAACAGAAACAGAAGCTAGAGGCATTGAAATAACATGCTGGAAGCTGTGCAATGAGTTATCTTTAGGTGAAAAGCACTTAAGCCTTATATTTTTTCTTTATATTGGACTATTTCTGAAGCACCCAAACTACTCTAAGTGTTCTACTTCCAAGGAAACTCAGGGCAAGAATTCTGTTTGCCTTGACAACACAAAAAAGTACCATAGGCAGGAAAGCAGGATGTAGAACTGCAGGATGTTCCAATTTCTTTAAATAAGTATTTTGCTGTGAAATCTGACACATCATCAAACCTTTGCCAAAACCATATACAGAAAAGGAGAAAGAGAGACAGAGAAGGCAATTTTCTATGTCCTTCTAGACTGTAACATAGCATTTTCTGTAATGGGAGAGGTTAAACACACCTTCTTGTGCAATACAAAGCATCAATATAGCCTCCCTATGGAACTAGTTACACACTCCTACTACATATGCGTAAGATGTTGTACAACACAGTTCCCTAGAGGCAAGAGGACAAGAGCTGAAAAGACCAGGGTGGAAGGGCACACACAGCTCAAAACCTTACACTGGCATTTGAATAAATTGAAAAGTAAGCAAAACTGTTCATGTTTATACAAGCAACTTGACTGTGCTCTAACAGAGGACAAGGGTATGAAACTATGCCCTTATAAAGTAACGCTCATCTTTTACTTATCTAACAAAAAGAAACACAGGAGAGGGTCAGAGGCTGCTGAAGGAAAAAATACCCAAGTGTTAAGGCCAGAGAAATGGAAAACAAAGTTTAACAAAGATTAATGTATTTGCAGACAGAGTGCACAAAAACAACACCACAGCCCACCAAACACTGCTTATTTTTCTATTAAAATAAATACTGAATACTGTTGTCAGTGGTATTCACATCTCTGTAAGAGCCTGGTATTTACATTGCCAGTTTGACAACCTACAAAAATTATGTTGAAGACTAGCTTTACAGTTCTAGTACAGCTATGAAAAGCAAATTCGGAGTAGTGTTACATTAGGAAAGTGAAATCAGCCTAACTTATCATCCAGATTTTCAGTTACGGTACAAAATTCTCATACAGATTTTTAATTTCCTTTCACGTACTCTAGTAATACTAGAACTGTATTAACATTAATTACAACTTCCATAATTTCTCAGTGCCTAAATTGTTTGCTATTCCTAGCATGTGTAGGAAACAAGATGTGCAGTTCCTGACACAAATATTATTCCTTATTAGTTTTGCAGCTGAATAATATTCAGCCTGTAACAGAATCCTCCTAGGACTGAAAAGTACTCTTGTGCACACGGATACACACACAAAAACAACAGCTAAAAGCTAAAGGCAAACTTGCTGAGAACTTCTGGGTCAGCTTTTGACATCACCCGTAGGAATGAAATCAGACACCCACCAATCAGGCACCATGAGGCTGGCAGCACAAAATAAACAAAAGCTGGGCCCAGGGCTCTACAATGAGAGAGGGAAGTGGAAGAGACTATTGTTCCAAAAGCTTTTAAATGATGTTGCTTTATTTATTTCTTTTGACAATGCCTGAACTGAATCTTTAAAAGGGAAAGGACCCTCCCCCTCTCAGGATCTGTTAAAACAGAACTGGGGAGGGGACAGGGGTGCTGTCTTTTCCCTGTTGCTATTTGTTCTCTTTAACAATGTTTTGCGAGCTCTGTAAAGCAAACGGCACTATCCCAACGCGGCGTGTGGGAAGGCAATGCTCTTCTCAGCATCTCTGCAGAGACTCAGCATCAACAATCAGTGCCAGATTTTCTGAAAAGCTGGGCAGGCTGGGTGCTAAGCTCTTTTCAAAATCTAACCCTTATTTAGGTGCCTTCCAGGAAGCTGAGGTCTTTAGAAATCTGGCAACGAGCACAGATCCTGAGCATTTCGGGAAGCTGGGGCAAGAATTGCACAATGAAACCACCTATCTGTGTGCCCTCCCCAGAAGAAAGTATCAGCTTTTTGGGGTCTTTTTGCACTGTGCATTGCTGAACATGCCTAAGCTCCTGCGTGAGACTACTTACTCAGACAAGCCGGCTGAGGAGGACAATGCCCCATGCAGCGTCAGAGCTGCGGCTAGCGTACAGCCGATGATTCACTTCTTGGACACTCTAACCTGTCACTGAACTCAAAAGATTTAGGATTAGGCCCCGAGTTCACTAAAAGCACACATGGTCTGTTTTTTTCAAAGTTCAGCTCAGCTCAACAAAGCTAGATGAATGACTTCAATCCTCTCAGTGCTTCCCCAAGGGAAAAAAAAAAAAAAAAAAAAAAAGAAGAAGAAGGCGGCAACACATCTATAGTTTGGACTGGATATGTTGCCCCTTTCCCATTTCTATCTATTTTCAGATTTCCATGCCACCTAGTCAAGTGGGTAGGGACAAGTAAATGCATTCCAGAAGTAAATGATAAACTTGTAGGTCCTGGAGCTGCACAGGTAAAGAATCTCAGTCTTTCTTCCATCTTTAATAAAATAGACCTTTTTCTACTCTTGCCAAGAAAATTAGTCCTAAGGTGCACACAAATAATTACATACTGTGGAACAGTAAATTATTACAAATGCCATAGCATTCAGGCAACCCCAAGTCTGGGCCAGATTCTCAAATGTTTTGCAGATGTTTATGGTTTGCTGCAAAACTTTTGTCAAGTTAGCCACACAGCACAGCATTTACTGAATGATTTTGGCACATGGTAATTCATCTTCTTTATGCAGGTGCTGCATTCCAGAAATATTTTGTCTTCTTACAGAGGACTGCTGGAACTCCACTTAATAAAAACAAACAACAAACCTCATGATGGAAGAAACCAGATTCTCTCATCTAGGAGAGGAAAAAAAAAATGCACAACCCCTCCCTTCCCCAACTCAGTTAATTTGCCTTTTCTTCCTTTTCAGGTAACAGAAACCCCCTTACAGGTAAAAATCTATTCAAAACGTTACAGTTGTCTGGTATTTCTGCAAAACGCACAAGCTGAAAAACACACCACCTCAGGATGAAGCCCCAGCTTGTCTCTGATATAGAGGTAATCAAGGCCCAAGTAATGTTTGGCTTACTGGAAGCTCACAGTTTGTGGGACTACTAAGGCCTAACCTTCAGAGGCCTGCCTAAGGCTACGCTGTCTAAATCTAAGCTCTGTTTAGGGCTTGCTGGACAAAGTTTTCCTTCCCTGATTGCAGTAAACTCACCAAAAGGACTTTGTCCACAGAGCTCCAGACAGAGCCACAATAGGGACCTTGCAGACACACAGACAAAGCTGCTGTAGGCAGCATCAGCATCAGCATCCCCGCATCCCCACATGCATCCATCGTGGTCCCCCTCAACCTCACCACAAAGGCACCACATGTGCTCCCAATGCTCCCTTTTGTCATAAGCTTTTACTCCACACTGCATGGTGCAGGAAGCAAAACACAAAATGGGGTTGTGCAGCACTTTGGACCTTTCCTTGACTGATAAGTTGCCTGGAGGCGAAGTGAAATGAAACCCTTGGGATTTAACAACTTGCCCTTTTAAGTATATGGAAATTAAACATTAAACCTAAAAAATTTCCAGGAGCAGATATGAATCCAGATATAATATCACTTTGTAGATATGGAAAAATACAACCAGCTATCTTCGACTTCCTAGACATACAAGTTTTCCTTCAGGGTAGGAAAGCAAAAATGAAAATGCCAAAGGACTGTTAACCTTTAGAGACACATTTTAAAAGATAACATGACCGAACCCAGATAAATTGGAATTAAATTTAATCAACCTCCCACTCCCTAGCTACACTATCAGAAGAGAAAAATCTACAATTAGGAAACAAACAGAAGGAAATACAGACATCTTAAACTGAGCAAGCTCCCATCCATGCTGTGCAGTTTTGCTGATGATACTAAATACTGCAATTCCCACATGCAGTATTACAGACTTGCTGTCTTAACAGTCCTCTAACAAGTAACCAGTGGAGGGGAATATTTAAATATTATTTTGAAGTGCACATTATCCAGATTTGGCTGTTGTTCTCTCATTTACAACAAAATTAATCCAAGTTTACAACTTAAATAATTTGCATCAAATCCTTAAATCACCTCTCTTATTCTCTGAATGGAGGTGTTAACATCTACGTGGTAGCTACGGCCCACTAATTCATGAGCTCCACTATAGTGGCTAAGAATATATAATCCTTTAATCTTTTGTTCTGTGACTCCACCTACAGCTCCCTGGCACTAATTTCAGAATAAAGACCATGATGCTTCTAATGAGCAAAACATTAAAGAAAGACTGACTGTCACAGTCAACAATCTGTTTTTAAAGGTATATGTGAAAGTTAGATAGGTGTGAAAGTACATGCAACAGGAATCTTAATTTTTAAGTAACTGATGAGTATTTCAGCAGGAATATAAAAGCCTTTATCAAAAAGAATTTAAGATATATTATTGAAAGATAGATCTTTCTATGGAGTGCAATTTTTGTCTTTTTAAATAAAACCATTAAGTTGTGATAACCTGTATTACATTTTATCTTATTCAAAACTTCCTTGGAAGTGTGATTTTATGTTATATTGAAGCTGTATATGTGTCACTGTTCAATCTTAATTTTTCTGGAGAAAGCTAAACCACTGAATGGATAGCTTTCACTGCCTAGGCATCTAAACCATTTTGATGAAGCTTCACTCATTTTTTCCAATTGTATTTTGTTCTGCAAATTATAGCAATTATTAATTTTCAGCTAGTTCAGTTTATAATTATTTCATAAGTAGTTAGGGAAACAACTAGGAATTCATAAAGCGGAAAAGTTTGTTTTCCTCTTTCCATTCATGAATAAAACTGATATGTGTAATGACAAACTACTTAAGTAGTTCAAAAAACTTAAAAGTACTTAGTGCCCAGAAACAACAGGCACAACACATTATCTGTAGACAGTAATTTTGTGTAACAGATTGATTTTAAAAGCACAACATGTTCCAGTATAAATTTTTGCCTTGTATTCCAGAACATCAAACATAGTTAAGCCACTAAAGCAGCTTGAAACGTCACTTTTTCGTATTTTAATTGAAGTAAAACTACAACATTTTGCTACACATCAATCACGAGAGTAACGAAAAAAATATTTTGCTATTTTTATTAAGAAAAGTGATTCATTATTTTTTAGCCTAAGAAGAATGTAAAAATTTAGAACATGAGGATATGCATGTAACCAGCACACATGTAGAGAAACCCAATTGTGTACAACAAACAGGTCTGGTTAGTAAATGATATTGACCAACAAAACAGCCTTTGTTTAGGAAAGTAGCTGAAAAGCAAAAATGCAAAACAAGATTACACTTAATTATTTAAATCAAAGTGCTCTGCTTGTTGATTTAAATTGTGATTAAAATCAGGGATTTAAATTAATCTACTCTGGATTGCATAAACATCATATTAATAAGAGGGAGCTGTAGCCTCATCACCCAAGAAGTCATTCAGGCAAAGGATTGTGACAGAGTGCAAAGAAGGACTGAAGAAGTTTGTTAATAGATACCACTCTGCTGCCTAAAGACTCCAGTTTCTGCCACAGAGAGATAAAGTAAATACGTCAGTAGGAAGAAGTGCTTACAGGAGTGTGCATGCACAAAAGCATGTACAGGTACTATGAGGTAAAATAACAATGATAATTTTTCATTAGAAGCAGGATTTCTCTCCTCAAACCTAACTGAAGTAGGTTACTCATGCATTCCAGTTATTCTTTCTTATTTCTAGTGTCCCTAGAATACACCATGTTCATACTTTTGTGAAGTTAGAACATACTCCTTGTTTACCTGATACCAGTATTCATGTGTTATTTAAATAGAAAAATGTATTAAATATTATTCTGAAATGGATTTAGGTTTGCAATTAGATACCTACACCCAACTTCTGTTCTGCTTCTACCAAATCCTGGACTATGCATTTCTTCCTAGACAGCAGGGTGGTAACTATCACAAACCAAATGGTACAACTTCATGTTGAAGGAGATCTACTGCAGTTTAGCCAGAAGTCCAACACATTGCCAAGGTGATCATAAATTAAGGTATTCAACAATGCAACCCATAGCATATTTACCCCAAAGGTGGTTTAATACCTCCCATGAGAACAACCTTTCAACCAATATGGTGAATATCTCTCTGGAGATATTGAAGACCCGCCTGGATGAGTTCCTGTGTGACCTAGTATAGGTGATCCTGCTTTGTCAGGGGGGTTGGACTACATGATCTCTCGAGGTCCCTTTCCAGCTCCTGACATTCTGTGATTTCAGCAGAGGTCCAATTACAATTGAAATAAAGGAAAGCAGTATTCCTTACTTCTTTCTGCTCTGCAGCTTGCTAGTGAAGGACAAACTACTCTGAGCCCACTTCTAACAGGAACTAGTTTTCTTTTTTGATTTTACAAGAAAGTGTTTTACAATCCAGAGACGATGAGTCATCAGAAAATCCTTGTATAATTGCCAAAAACCTGCCCCTCTTCATTATGAGCATAAAGATAAAAGCTCTTACAGTACATTAGCTGGCATACGCCTACACAGACAGTAAATAAATTAATTGTGCCTAGCCTCAAACATCCAAAGAGGTGTAGCAGGAGCTCAGTCCATCTTGTTTCATTAACAAATTAAATTGTAATAGAGCATCAACAGTTCTCTCACATACATAAGCTTAGCTGTTATACAGAAAAGTTTTGCAAGCATCATGCTTTCTTACACACATAGCAGGTCTTTTAATATTTACATTAGCTTGCATGCACTGCATAAATGCTACTAAAAAAAACATACGGGGGGGGGCGGGGAGTGGAATTATAGATGTTGGAGTAAGTCTGCTGGTCATCCTACAAAGCTATTCAGAAACTGCACAGGTTTTCTGAACTGCAGACTGAGGTACGGATGTTTGCCAAAACGGAATTTTTGAGTATGCCACTATTTCACACATGTGAAATTTACTAATTGTTTTGCATCTGACAAGAAAGGCAAGTATATTTGGGGGTGAGCAGACTGTGCCTGGTCTGGTATACTCAGGTTCCAAAGAAAATGAAATAACTTGCAAACACCAAGTTATATATATAAACATATCTATATAAATATATTTTAAAATTCAGCCAGTAAGAATACAGATCAAAGGGAAAGTCACTGTATGAAGTACTGTACGTGGACATGGAGCCAGAATTACTGGAAATAATCAACATTTACCATCAAACTCCTGCTACAGCTGAACTCTTTTCCTTCTGGAATGCTCACAATCTTTAGCATGAGAAAGTTATACACAACCAACTTGAAAAACAAGTTTAACTCTACTCAGCCACAAGCTAAGATTACACCCTCAAACACACCTTTCTAAGATTTCTTATGAGAGGTTTGTTTGTGCAATCCAGTTAAGGGCAATTTGTTAAAATTGCTCTGTGATTTTCTTTATCCTTTAACTGCATAATTTAAGCAACCTGCATTTTAAGTTCAAAGATTTTGTTTTTTATAATGACATTTTTCTCTTTTTATCTCCTGAAAAAATGAAAAGCTGTAGAGAAAGGGGACAGCTAAAAGGAATGGAAGAGAGAAATTGAGCTCAACCTGTCACAGAAAGCAATTTCTTAATTAACGAGAACAGAAAGTGAATTAATGTAAAACACAGAGGTTCAAAATGATCTGTTAGTGCTGCTCTACCTTCTTGGCTGTAACCCCTGGGCTGGGAAACTGGACTCAACTGGAAGCTGCGTACCACTGGCAGCTCCTGCCCGTCCAAAGCTTAATGATCCATGTACACAGGATTCTATCCTCTGTGTTTTGGTCAGGCAGTTGTTGAGATCCCTTCTAGGTTATTAACATGGCTGTGACACTCTGGCTCGCTCTCAACCAGGACTTCCTTCCAGCTTTGTCCCCCCCTTAAGTTTCACTTTGTATCTTCAACCAGAGGCAGTACTTATCTTCCTACCTCAGGAAAGCATAGTGCTGCTATCTGATGCAACACATCTGGACAAGGCCTCAGTGGTCACATTTGCGGAGCCCAGTGCTCCTCCTGAGGGGCAGAGCAGGAAGACCAAAAACATGGATGTGCACCTCACAGACGACCATGCCTCACTACTCCCATTGCACACGATTTTCTCCAGAGGTCGGTTTTGACAGGCACCAAGGCCAGTGCAGACATACTGGCCCAGACTCGTGACATCACCTGATTAATAAATCCAAGGAAGGCTTGGCAGCTCTGGCTACAGGCAGCCTGTGGGTGAGAGGATGCCACGCATCAGCTAATGCAATGTTTACTCACTGCTCTGTGCAGTGGTTCAATCAATAAACAACTTTCTCACAAGCCTCCTATACTAACCAGCAGTTGGTACAGCCTCTCCTTCAGTAGGCCCCAAAGGGCTTGCCGAAGCACAAACCAAACTCTGACGGCCACCACAGCAGTGCCAGGGCTCCTGCTTCTGCCCCACCAGCCCAAGGAACACATGGGACAGTGAGGACATCGTCTTTGTGGTAGCAGTGGCAGTACTGCTGACAGGGAGGTGACAAAGAGCCCTGGGAATGCAACTTTGCACTTGCTGAGCAGAGGCCATGGTTTACCCTGGCTCCACAGTGAAATGCTCAGAGCCTGGCTGAGCCCACTCCACCCCTCAGCACCCAGCTGGGCTCACAGCCTTCAAAAGTGAGGCCACTATAGGTCCTGTTCTTTATTTAATTCCTTTATGAACAGTGCCTCATTATTGTGGAATAATGCAAGTTCTTAATTAGTGCTATGAGTTAATCACTCTGCCTCAAGAGTTTCCCTCTCTTTCATAAATGAAGGAAGCCAGCCCAGCTTCCCGTTATCCAGCTACCAGCACCAGCTCTAATAAAGCACCATCTTCAGCTGAAGTCAACCACAGCCATCACACAGATACGTAATGGCTGATGTGTAACTGTAGATATCTTTTCTTTTATGGGGTTAATACTTGCCCTCGGGGATAATTGTGCAGGATTTCAGATGAGAGATTTCCATAAAAGGCAGTAGGAGTCACCCAGCTAAAACCACACATAACTCAAGCTAGTTTACCTCTTTGCATTATTTAAATGTCTCCCTTTAATGTGAATGCATCAATTTAAAGGCATAGGGCTGTCAGTGCTTGAGGCAGACAGCTCTTCTCTGGCAACCCAATGTGTCTCTTCAGAATTTACATTTGCTTGCACTTCAAAAACCTGCCTATTCCCAGGCCTCCTGGCTGTCACAAAGCAAGGTGTATGTCTGCCTTTCCTGCTGCTGTCAGGAAATGGTGCCAGGTTTACAGCACCCCTTTACCTGGGTGCCTGAAAGCTGGGGAGGGGTTTGTGGCTGCTCTCTGCACCAGATGTGTATACTGAAACCCACCATACTGCCATGTCAAAATGCTGGTGATCCTCCTGACTCCAGATGAGCACTTGGCAGCTTCCTGAACAGACTCAGAGAAGGAAGAGATACTACTGGCCACTCTGACAATTCCACCCTGCTTTCCTCTTCCTGGAGTGCCGACTCCAGCTCAAGCCTTCCCTGCAAATGCTTCTGCTAAATCAAAATTTACACCAGTACAGGCAGGTAACCAAATTGCCTACATCCAGGCCTTTCATTTTAAGATTACAACTTTTTTTTTCCCTCCCCTCCCAGCCTTATTTCTAGTGTGTACTTATACAAAGAACACTATCAAGGATCAAATTACAGCAATTACTTACATTTAACTACATTAACTTTTTTTTTTTTTTAAATATTTTTGTTTTAATGTTTAAAAAAATGCAAACAGTAATAAGAGTAAGGTAGAAATATTTTCATTGATTGCACAGTTCTTTCTACATGTTTCCCGGTCAAGGGGAATTTCTGGGGGTAGGAAAAAATAATTCTGCCATGCACTCAGTCCCCAAGTATCTTGTTTTTATATAGCACAAAGGTTTTGTCAGGTTACCTAGGAGTGAAAGTTATGTCTCATAATCCATAATTCTGTTGCCCCTTACACACCATCTGGTGACACAGTCAAAGATAATCTGATTTTTGCCTTTTAAAAACATCCCATAGCTGTATCATATGGCACATGCAATATGATAAATTACTTAGTACAGTGTTTCTGTATAGATTGCACATCCTGCTAAACTGAAAGTAGTTTCAAGCAGGGCTTTTTTATTTGAAATATCTGAGTACCTAGCTGAGGTTTTTATCTATTTACAGTTACACCTAAAATTGTATAATTAAACAGCCAACATCTAATCTAACCAATCTTTAAGAAGCTGTTACTAGAATTTTTACAAGGGACTTTTTACAAGGGCTTGTAGTGATAGGATGAGAGGGAATAGCTTTAAGCTTGTGGAAGGCAGATTTAGATTGGATACTAGGCAGAAATTCTTTGCAGTGAGTTGCGAGACACTGGAACAGGCTGCCCAGGGAGGTCATGGACTCCCCTCCCTGGAGGCATTCAGGGCCAGGCTGGATGAAGCCTTGAGCAACCTGGTCTGGTGGAAGGTGTCCCTGGACATGGTTGGAACTAGATATCTTTAAGGTCCCTTCCAACCTAAACCATTCTATGAATTCAAAGCTTTGCATCTCCAGTGGAACAAATATACTGAAAAGGCTGTTTCATGTCCCAAAAGAGGCACTGTCTTATTGCAGTGCTTTTACTAGGAAGAGCCTGATATAATTTAACTATAAACTACTTGTCGCATGTGATGCAGGAGTTCAAGTATTTCAAGTAGATTCTGGGAGTGTACCCATAGAGAGCTCCTTGCATGGTCTATCAACGTAACTGCAGGTTTGCAGATTTGCTTCTGTGACTTTATTGTCAATCTCCAAAAGTAATCAAAATAGTTAGTGGTTTGCCAGGAGTGGTAACCTCAGAAAACAGGTAAAAGACAGAATCAATCATGCTTGGGAAAAGAAAGTTCTCGCACATTGAACTTGGTGAAGGGAAATACGCCATTTGCTGTAGCTCAACTCCTTTACCAAACTGTTTCAGTGGCTCTCATTCTCCAAGGCCGAACAACTTCAAACAATAATCTCATCCCTTTCTGATGCACAAGACACACCCAAAACATTTTCAAGAAGGGTGGAAAACAGTAAAAGATTTCTGTGATTTGCAGTCAAGTTCTTCTAGGAAGATTACATATTTCTAGGAGATTATAATGCACACGTACATCTGAACCTCTGAAACAATCACACAAGCAGTATTCAAATTTACACGGCTGTTTTTCCACGTAGATTTTTATTTATCTTCCTGGAATTCTTAATCACTTTGGGGATTTTTTTAATTTAAGAAGTCAAGGCTTAATTTTCACTTGACTCTTCAATTACAACTCTGAATAATTCCTATTTTTCTTGCAGGTCAGCTGCAAATCAGTCTATCAGGCTGTTGTGTCCTTTTTGCACTGGCAGGTTTTGTTCCCACCAGAACCTCATGGCAAGCCAAAATCAAAGTACATGCCTACTATAATCTAATTTAGTGATGCACCTGCCTCACTCACCACAAGTTTCCAGTCTCAGGCTTCATTTAGGGGGAAGCAGGCAGTAGTGCTCTGATGAAAGACAATCTCTTACGAGTTTTGTGCTGGGTGATGGCTCACTAGCTGCTCAGCTGCTGGGATGCCAGCCCATGCACCATGGGGAGGCAGGGAATGTTTCTGAAACCTGGGCAGCACA
Organism: Picus viridis; assembly: GCA_033816785.1. NCBI lineage: Eukaryota > Metazoa > Chordata > Aves > Piciformes > Picidae > Picus > Picus viridis. The sequence continues at coordinate 11,047,666 of CM066584.1, read as the reverse complement.
GAAATGGGACAGAACCCCCAGGTGCAAGGTCACAGGTATTCCATTACAGTACCCATCTGTCACCCACACCTACAGAGCCCTAGAAGTGCCAGTCCTCAGCCACAAAGTGTGGAAAGTTAGCCCCATTTCCCCTGCCCTCTTGATCCAATCATCGTGTTCTTGCTCCCTCTGATCAGACTGTCTAGTTGCCTATCAGGTATCTGCTACTAGAAGGGATATGAATAAAGCATTTAAGATTCTGGCAAGCATTTTTTTCAATGAAGAAATGCTAAGAACTAGGCAATCATATTTTCAGCTGTCCTGCCTGCCAGGAAAGTGCACAAACTTCCAATAGCAAAGAAATGAGGTCAGTTTGGTCAACTGCCAAAATCAGCACATTTCCTCTTTTGGTTCTGGATGCTGCACCTCTACACTGTGACAAGTTGTGAAAGGAAGGTGCAGTTTCTCAGAAAAGGAAATAAAAAAATAAAACCAGTGGATGTTATTAAACAAAGGGAGGAAAAAGGGGGGAGGGGGAAATCATGAAGGATCCTGCTGTCCCATGACCTCCTCCTGAAGATCTACTTAACCGGATTCTAATACAACATTTCTATGGTGTCAATATGTACCTTGATATTGCAGAAATTTAAACCTCATCCTGTTAGAGGAATTTATATGAGAGATGCAACTCTTGATTATAAGGCTGGACTGGAATTTAGCAGATCAGGATTAAATCCTGGACTTTCCACAAGTTCCTATAGGGCCTGAGCAAAACTCCTAACTTCCTTTGCCTGAGACCTTATCTTGTGCGTGGTCTTGTACCTCTAAAAACTGAGCTGGGAACAGGTATTTACAGTAGAGCAGAGGCTGGAACAGTAGATTTTGGAAGCTCACTTGGGTCGTTTAATGCTAATGCAGCACAAACCAAAATGACAGCAGTAGTAGTAATAAGAATAATAATAGTAATTATCTCTCAGTCTTTATTTTCAAGTTAATGTCTGCCAAAAAGTGTTAGAGAAATTTCTTATTGTGGAAACTACTATATTTATATGTGTAATTTACAAGCAGCTCATCTGAATAATTTGAATTTTTTTAATTTAGATTATTTTCTCATTTTCCATTAGGAAGCCTTCTTACATACTGACTCACATTCAGCCTTGCAGGGAAAAGCGCCAAACATTTGTTTTTCTTATGTCTCCAGTAGTTATTTGACTCCTGCATCAAACTCAGCAAAGCCAAAACTGAATAGGAACAATCTTAATTTAACTATTAAATATATTTCAAGCTTCACTGTGATTTTGAGAAGATCTTTCATGTGGGGTAGTGGAAATATGCCAGAGAAATCTAAATATCTTTGCAATACTCTCTCCACTCCTTCATTCTTTAAGCCTCTCTCAAAAGGAGGTTAGGTGAACTCAAATCTAGCACAGCTTGGTTGAGCTAGTTTCACTTCAGGTTTACTAAGGGGAAAAAAAAAGTCACCAGGGCATCATGCCAAGCCTGCCACTTTTGAGATAAATATGACTTTCAGGGCAGTTTTATGAGTGGCACAGCAAGAAGTTCATATATTATGGCAATTCAATTGCAGATTTAGCTATGCAGCAGCTGCCACTGCTTCATTATAAACAACAGTTCACTCTGGAGTTCCCTTAAAGAAGTTTACAAAAGGGACAGTGTATTTATCTGACGTCTGTTACAGGGGTGTGGAGATACACAGATGGCCTTTCACTCTCACCTTCTTCACCTCACAAAGCCAAACCCAGTTGTACAGAAAGGGTTAGCCCTTAAATTTACCTGTTCTTTTCTTTATGACACTCCCCTTGTCTATTTGATTTGATGATCAGAGTGAGCCTACTTTCGTTGGGAGGGTCAGATTGGCAGATAAATTATAGTGAGGAGAGGAAACATGTTAAGTATGAACACACTCTCATAAGCTCTCACAGGAAAAGGATGTAGCTAACAATAAAAGAGATTACTGCATTTCTCTGCCAAACTTTCTCATACAAGAGTATGCATTTCCAGAACCTACATTTATAATAGTTAAGCATCCTTAGTGCTACATCTACAGGAGGCATAACCTGAAATCCCCTTCCTATAATCCCTATAGTAAGTCAGTTCTGGAAATTTCTTGTTGAGGTTAGCAACAGACAAACTTATCACCCCCTAACTTCACCCCCTACTACCAGAGTGCTGGGAGTTACAAAGCAAACCATTTCATGCTGTTTGACCAGTCCCACGAGTGATCACTCACAAGGAACACCTCCAAGAGCCACTCAGGCAAGGCTGTCATAGACTGCTTGAAGCAAGCTCCATTCACTAGATGTTCGCCCGTAGTATTGATGACCTGGCCTCCTGCCAGGCACAAATACTGTTTGCTGCATAGTTGGAAGGCTAATTACTTAAAGTTCATCCTTCCTCCTCTGGGGTTGTTCCCAGCACTTCTTCAGTTTTGCAAAGCTGGTATGGTAAAGCCAGAGAGCTGATAGAGGTATGGTCTGGTCATGGCTTTGAACCACTTGCCTTTGCTTGGCTCAGCAACCACATCATTTGCTGTTTCACTGAATAGCGTCACTTCTGACTGTTCTGGCCCAGTTTCATGGCATTCAGTACCTTTCCAGGGAGCAATCAGAACAAGCTTTTTCATAGCCCATCCCTAGTACAAGCATTATTCCCAGAAACACACTAGCCAGCAAAGACCTATTGACCTCTGCTTGCTGTCCTCAGTGCCATCAGGACAGCTGGTTTTGACTTATTTTGTTCACCTGTAAACATGTCAAACAGGCAGTGCAGGTGAACATTCCTCCACAAAGGCTTCTAGGCAGTTATTTGCAGGCTGCCCTCAGTTTACATTCAGCATCTGATTGGTGGAGTGAATGCCCAAAGTCAGTACCTGTACCCCATTTTACAAGTGCAAAAGAAGAAAAGCTGCTGGCAGCTCATTCTCAGAATGGGATACAGGGAGCTCTGCAACTTGCCTTATCCTCATGGATCTGGAATTGCTATATACTAAGAAAGCAAGTTTCTTAACAGTTCACCATAAAACATGCTTGGAGACTTTATGTCTTAAATTATGCATATGATTGTTTTTCCTGTTTAGTGACTGTTAGTGTAATAATAACTAAGTTGTTATTACACTTCTAACTAAGGATTTTTAAAAATTGTTATGTGAATTTAAAAGAAAGAAACAAAACACAAACCACAAAGCGCACACCCCACCAAAACCAACCAAACCCCAAATCCTGAGCAAGAATATCTCAAAACCTTGTGATCATTCTGTGAGCAGCTTTAAATACTAATGTGGTATTTCTTCAGGTCCTGAGATACACTAGCTTCAGCATGTTACTTCAGACAAAAACCAGCTTTTCAGCAAGTACCAAGACCTATCCATCAGTTGCACTGCTTAAAAATGGCCCTTTCGTGCATTTTCATAATAGAGCACTTTATAACTATTACCCAATTATTGCTTACAGCATTAAGTAACAAGGTATTATTACTCCAATTTTACAGAAGGGAACAAATCATGAAATCTGAAATACTTATTCTGCTTTTGCATAGGCTTTCTCATATTAATTAATTATGAGACTTAATTACACTCAATCTCACCGCTCCAAGCCAATTACGGAAAATTGTGTAAAGCAAAGCAGGGAAATCTGTCTCTGACACAATCACTTATACTGGCAGCACTTTCCACAAAGGTATATAAAAGGGATCATACACTCAATGCAACGGGATGTTTTTTCTCTAGTTTTTAACTCAGCTGCCCCAGCTCTAGTAATATGAGCAAGGAACACTTCTTGCAGCTTCCTCACACAACTCTGCCCCAGAAACCAAATGTAAATCTCTGCCTCTGTCTTGTGCCTTAATCATATGTTCACCTTTCTTCCCAGAAGCAGGAAAAAAATCCCCAGTCATGTTAAAAGCACCGGATTAGAAGAGTTCTAACCCAATGACTTTAAACATGGGGTGGCTAAAATTAGTATACCCTCACTATATATATATATAGATAGAAATATGTAGCAAAATATTTTAATGCTTTCTATTTATTTCAAATCTACAGCAATTTTATCTACTGAAGCTTAGCCCTCAAGGGGAATGGTAAATTTTCTAAATTATCACTTCAAAAGTCTCTATTCCACTGAATCTATGAACACTTCTGCATCCTATGTTGAAACGTTAATTCATGATTTCCCACAGCACTTAGCTGCAGGGATTCACAACACATTTCAATGCCTTCAACAGCAACAGCATTCCATGGGGAACCATTCTGCTATTTCCAAGCCCTGTCTTCTACAAAGATGGGCTAAACCAAGGCCAACTGGTCTTTTTATATTAGTAAAAATCAATCCTCCCATAAAATGTGCACATGTAAAATTAGAGGAGAAACAAGAACAATTACCATCTTTGTCAGTTTGACTTAAAGAGGCCTATGAGTTCAAGTAAGTCTACTTGGTTAAAACCAAGCAGAGACATAGAACTGACAAATATTAATCTGAGTTTCCTTAATTTCTTTACTCTGTTTGCCAGTGAGTGAAAGCTGCTCTAAAAGACACTGCATGAGTAAAGGTGTAAATGTGGAAAAGACTCTATTCATTTAAGACTTTGACTCCTTTGGAGCCAAATTCTCCCCCAAGTCTTCACAGTTATGACACTTTTTATTCAGTCTGGCCTCCTCCAGCAGAATATTCATTCTGTGCTTCTCTCAATTATGCCTTGTTTGCATCACACCATAACAAGCCTGCTACAAGAGTTTCATGCACTGGAACCTACACCACAGTGTATTTTAAATAATTTCCAGTTGTCTAAGTCAGCATCGTGGCAAGGCAGCAGAATTAAATACAATGGGATCTGGTAGGCTGCACTCACAGGATTGTGCTGTAAAAAGGTGAAAAATAAACATTAACTTTTGACTGTCTCTTACAATTTTTATGAATACTCTTAAGTAGAATGAAAGTACCTTGCTGAGCCTGAAAAAGTTTGCAGGTGCAGTTATATCAGGCACCTTTCAAATACACATTCCTCCTTATTCAGAAAAGCTGAATATACAGAGAACTAGAATCTTTCTTTAGTAGACTGGCCTACCAAGCACCACAAAGCTAGCAACAAATTAATTATATAATAATATATACTAATATATAATAAAATATCCTAAAATATAAAGTTCTCTGAATTTGGACAGTAATATCCCAGCTTCAGAACAGACACTCTCCTTGAAAATGCAATCTATAAATTGCAAGAGTAACATTAAGGCATTAACCTACATTTAACATCATACTGTTAAAACAAGTATCAGCACAAATTCTGCTAGTGACAGACATGTGTTTTCCATGCTTTTAATAGTAACCCCTGAGCTTAATTATGATAGTTAGTGTATGCAGCAGCAACACTTCCTATCCAGCACCCATCATCAGTCCAGCAATTAATTGCATACCACTGACCTTTATAGAACACCATGGCAATTTTATTATCGTACAAACTCAACTGCCTTTCGTACAACACTGCCCTATAACTGTGCCTTCTTATAAAAAACCCATGTGCTTACAAAAGGGATAGTTGAGCCAACAGAACTATTTATAATTTGCAAGAATAAAAAACATTTCACAAGGTTTGCAACACACACAGGAAAAAAATACTGCAGCCTTAATACAAGACAAATGTTACCAAGATTCACATTATAGACAAATGCGGAATGGAAACTATTCCCTGAAGTCATAATGGCAGCGTTGCGCAGTGTGCTATTTAAAAGCTATTCACCAATGTCCTTTTCCTTTTAGCCAGAACCCTATGGTAGAAATGCAGCTGTAGAAAGTCAATTAATTGAAACTGTGGTTCTGCAACTGAGGAATTGGATATGTAACATGAAGCAGCTGAAGGAAGGGCATTCTGTGTACTATCCAGTACTAGAAGAGAGGGCTAGCCGTCATGTCCTTTGTCTCCTGCCTTGGAGTTACTACTCTGCAAGTTTGCCACTTTGAAGGAGTTACACCCTGCTTATGTCCTGCCTTACTCTTGTCTCTTGTTATTAAGGAAATGCTATCACTCAGGACATTTATTCTAAGTTCAAGAGTCCCCTTGTTCCTTTCCCAAACCAAAGAGTTTGCAAAATAATTACTTTATGGCTATTCAAGTTTCAAATTGCCATGCTAATGTAATTCAGGGCAACGTATATGCCAAAACAGAACGTAATTCAGGGCAAGAGGACTTTCTACCTCAAATCAAGGGCAATGTCCAGGAAGAAATAGCTTCCACGTTCCCAGACCAAAGTAACCATGCAGGACACAACCACACTAACGCATCTGTACCAGCCACAGACTCAGAGAAGGAAAACAAATGGGGCAGCAGGTGGCAACAGCCTTTGGAAGGCACACATGTGCACTGAGGAGCCCCCAAGAGTGGCTGTTTCAGTTGTCTGCACTATCCCCGTGCACTTCTGAGTCATCCTCCAAATTTCTTACTAGAGCCAGTAGTAGACATTGTGCTCACAACATGCCAATGTGAACGGTGAGGTGGATCACCCATGCTGCAAAGTCAAAACATATACATAAAGTGATGCTGTAACATAGCTTGCACCATTTAAAATCTCACTTCCTGTAGGAGCATGCATTACAAATTAAGACTGGAGAGTACAGAGATTATTGAAGTTGTGGACAAGGCTATGATTTGGAGGCAACAACACTGCTCTGTTTGAAACCAAATCAAAATTCCCATTGATTTTGGTCATACCTTGGCTTAGATATTATTGAAGCCTGATCACAGAGCATAGTATTATATACAGGTGCCTGGAATAGCCTGCTACATAGCTTGATGTAAAAAGGTGGTACAGAATGAGTGCAAAGATGACAGGCGAGCCTCCCCTCCCCAAGCCAGGAAAGCTTTTATTGCCATCTCTTCAACACTTTCACTCCTGCCAGAACTCCCTTCTGCCTGCATGGCCCCTCCAGCTGTTCAAAGTGTCTCCCCTCCAGACAGTGCTGCTGAGCAGGCAGAGCATGGATTAAATAGTATTAAATGTTCTTTCTGTCATTATGTTTTCGGTAATTTAGAACATTATTTTTCTTGTTGGGGATATTATTAAAGGGGGTGAAAAAGATGTTACAGAAAATAAATCAAGAACTTCCAAGATCAAACTGTATCAGAAGCTTGACAACACTTACTGTGTCTGTGACCACAAATATGTACAGAAATGCACACACATGCATGCACAGAGTAAGATTAAAGTCAAGTCTTTTGGAGGAAGCTCACTAAAAAAGAAATAAATTAAAGCCATTTTCAACAGGAAGAGTCCATTCAATGGAGGATTTAAGCAAGGCTCCATCATTTGCATAGATCACTTACAGCAAGAGCAATTCATTACATTCCCCCATAAAAATCATGCTATATTTTGTCTAAAGCAACACATTCCTTGCAGATCACAGTGTCTTTCTCATGCTGTTAATAAGATAATCTGTTACATGAGGCTTACAAATCCATTTAAATTGATTTTAATTAATGAATCAATCACTAGCCACTGATGACTTGGTCTACAGACAGCAAGCAATTCAAAGCCTCAGGCCTCTAATCCCAAACCAAAATCCACATTAGAGCAACAGGACATGCCTCTGATCGATGGTAACACAAAGATGTTCTGTTCGTACACATTTAAAGTGCATGAACTTGATCAAAATGTATCTCCAGATCTTATGCATTACAATTCCCACATTCAGGACTGTTCAGCTAGGAAAACAATACCAAATCATTTACATTTCTTTGCAAGTGAAATAAATGAAATCAAGCATAACTATTACCTGCTTCTAAACTTTTAGATGCTTATACCACTTGAAGATTTGGCTTTTGTTCTTAAACAATCAGTTGGTTAGCATTAATTAATATAAAATTGCACTTCATAAGGTCACAAACATGAACAATGCCTTTTATGTATGCTTTGATCTTGCAAAAATTCACTGCTATTCTCCACTGCTAAAGTGCTTACATTTTCCTTTAAACAGAAAGCAAGAAAGAAGAAAGATTTCTGTACCAAAAGCAGGATGCAGAGACAGCATGAAGAACATACTTGTTATTTCAGTAAGTTAATTATTGTAATTATTGTTATTATAAGTTAATTATAATGCAGCAAGTTAAAGCCACAATAGCTGGAATGATACTGAATGCTGTAATCCCTAAAGCATCAGCATCTGGCTCCCCATAGCAGAGGGGACATATCTGAGTGGGGCTTCTTTTCCTACATACACAAACAGCTGGCACTCTAGAACAGCATCTGTGAATAAAGCACTACTACAGAAAGGAGAAAGGAAGTAAGAATGCTTGCCTCCTCAGGAGCCTCCTTCCTGGACATAAGCATCTAGCCCTCCTTACAAAGGCTGCTCCTTTTACTTAAAATGTGACAGAGAAGGAAGGATGAGGCAAGCCAGCTTGCCTCCAAAACAGTCTTGCTGCTTGCATAGCTACACTGCTAAACCCAAGCCACTTTGCTTGCATGATGCTCTAGATGAGCTTGATGGCATAGATCTCTGCTTGGCTGGGACATGACTCCTTACTGAGCTCCTTCACCTGACACCAACTTGTCTTCAGAAACACATCAGCAGGTACTTGGAGAAATTGAATATAAACACCACACATATCTCTACAGACTTCCTCTACTAGAGGAGCTGGTGCTGTAAGAATTGCAGTTGTGGACCAGTTACCATGTTTTTATTTTTTAAGTACTATCTGCATCTTCATAGAATCAGTAAGGTTGGAAAAGACCTCAAAAATCATAAAGTCCAACCTGTCACTACTAAGCCATGGTTCAATAGCATCCCATTAAGTATTGTAAAAGAAGTCCCAGTCCCTCCCAATGAACAAAGTAGTTTGCTTGTGTGCTCACCACTGGGCTGAAAGCCCCAGCAATGCACCTCAGGGGTAGCTCCATTATGACAACACATTCAAGTAGCCTGTCCCTGGATGGATGCTACCAGCCTTACTGTGGGGGAAAAGAGAGTTGGCATGGACCATTGAAAAAGTGTCCATGAAATCTGTGCTGATGCAAGCCTGTGAACCAGAAGCGTGTTATCCTTTCCCTCAAAGCACCCTCACTCATAACTCAACAGTCCCTCAAAGGCTCCAATGCCATCGTCTGAGCAAGGGATTGACCCCCTCTGGGTCTTTCCTATGGCCATGTCGTTGCACAGAAAGAGAAGAGGCAGGAAAAGTCACATGGGTCTCCACATGAAAAGGATCTCAGCATTCAGCTGCCTTCAAGGCAGTCTCTGTTCTTTCCTTTTTGCCCAACCCAATCCTCTTCCATACTGCCTGACAAACACATGACTCATGGAAGTGCCACACTGGACACTGGTATGGAATCACCTGTGTCAGATGTTTTTTTTCGGGGGAGAGTTGGGTTTTCCTGTTTCCCTTTGTGCATCTCTGCAATAGAGTAGTAAATTGTCCTTTTCTCAACCAACATTTTGGCTTTCCCTCCTCGCCCACCCAGAGGGGAGTGGGAATGAGGTGGAAAGGAGAAAGAAGAAAACCCCTCTGTTGTAACTGGACTGCCAGGACTCAGCTGCCAGCTGAGTTAAAACCAGGACAGTTGCTCTCAATACTTATGTTTTTCCCACATTGCTATTAAAAAAAAAAAAAAAGAGTAATTAAATAAGGTAGGTTTGGCTTTTCTGTGTTGCTAATTAGAGTTGAATTAACCAAGTAATAGGTACAAGATATCAAATTACTTTTCATAGTGTTTAAGACAAACAAAGGGTTGAATAGTTTCAGATGTAAACATATTAAGATCAACCTTGTACCAAATCTCAATCTGTCCCACTTAGCTCAAAAAAGTAAATAGTGCATGTTCTCATCACATAGACTGTTGTAGTGTAGAGGCACTCCACATTTAAAGAGACAGATTTTGCAGCAAACAATGCTCCACTGACATAGTGATAATCAATGTGTCCTTGATTATGAGGAGGCAAACAGTTTTCCTTACCAAAAAAAAAAGGCAGACTGAAAAACAATTCCTGTGTTTTGATTTTATAAGTTCCAAGTTTGGGTTGGGTTTTTTTCAAGGCCTTTTTGGAGCACTGAAACAGAATAAAAATAGTTTGCTGCACAAGTATAAAACAAAGTAACTGCTAATAAACATTTTAAATTTACTCCTCTGTGTTCAGCTCTTGGTCCCATTACTCCTCAGGAGTTGGATGATATCACTAAAATATCTTCCCATTTTCTGGTAAACTGATTAGATGGGTTTTGTCCAACAATTGTACCATAATGTGTTCCCTCTTCCATAGTCTGAATATCACTGCTGGAAAATGTACTGCAGCACAGAATGTAGTATATGCCAATATATCCTGACATTCAAATCAAGACCACAAATTATAAACAGTTTCAGCAAATTGACTTGAGTGCCTTTGTTCCTCAGACATACATCTTCCTATTGCTTACAAGAGCAGCATATACTAACCACTAACACTGCTATAGCCAGTACTGGGAAAGGAAGTTATTGAAGCCTGGATTTCCTGCTTTCAGTCGTAGCCAAGAACTGTGAGGCTTGTAGTGGTTTCAGGAACTGACTCATCTAATGATTCATGGATAAGATACTGGTTTTAATATATTTCTGATCATAAGACTTAAACTTCAAAACCAGCAATGCTTAACTTTTTATTTTAAAGTCTAAAAAACAAACCAAAAAAAAGGTGCATAAACCAAGTAAACAAGAATTGTCATGAGTCACACTGGCTAATGATTACAAATACATTTTACAATGCACTCTGTTTACAAAAAATAAAAAAAAATATATAAATAGTATGCTAAGCTTCCTGGAAATCTGAGATAATGTTGACAAGTCATTCAAAATCCACCGTCAAAAACCTGAGTACTTCTGTTGCTGTTCTGACACAGCTGAAATTCAAGTGCAGGACAGGTGGAATATAAGTTGCATTTTTAGAAACAACTTTAGGTACCCATATATCTACTGCTGCAAACTAATCGATGAATCCAAGAGCTGCTATTGTTAATACATGTGGTATAACCAACAGATCAGCTGGTAACGATGTATTTGGGTGTTTGAAACAATAAGAGAGTTTTGTTTCAGGAATCACTGGAGCAGCAGAGGTCAATCTTAAAGCTATGACTAGCACTGGATCGTATGCACTCACACACACACACATGCATTTTGTGATAATTCAGAATTCAAACCCAGTCATTTTCACGTTTCGTTCTTCTAGAGGGAAGCATGTCCTCCAGTGCATCAAAATGGTGTTTTATTTTTTGATCACAACACAAATCTCATCAGTATGCTGTAACTTGAACTACCAGGCTCTTGCACCTAGAAAATAGCTTGTGATGGAAGCTTGATTCTGTTAGGCTCATGTATGGAAAAGTACTGGTTTACTTTTTAATTTCTGAACTGCAAGCTGCAGCTACTCATATGCTATGTGCAGTGCTGCAGGGAGGGAGGGGAGTGTTAGCATTTCTGTATCTCACCATGTGCAAAACTAGCACATGGGGGGTAAAAAAGAAAACTAAATGCATGTTGCTTGGAGAAGGGAAAAAAAAAAAAAAAGGAAAAAAGAAAAATCCAGCAGTTAAAACAGTTGACAAGAAACGGCCAAAGTGCGCTCAGTGGCTGGCAGTCATTTTATGGCTATAGTCCTACAGCAGATTTACTTAGATGACGTCAGTGGCTCCAATCCAGCTTTTCTTTGGTAGCATTTACCACTTGCCTCTTGAAGCCTCCACTATGCTACAGAGCAGTAGACCATAATCAAAATTCCCTTTGTGAAATAGAGTTTACCTCAGGGCACAGAGGCATTGCTAGCTGAATTGCAGGCTCTTCACCCTGTACTGCATGCCCAGAAATAACCTACAATACTGTACTTTCCTTAGTACAGAAGAACCATTAAAAGAAGCTTTCTACCTAAAAAAGGGTTATTTAATTTGTTTCCAAAATCTCAGAGGCCAGAATATTAGTTAATTTTCCAAGCAACCAAGAACTATGATAATTCTACTACCCTTCAGACTTCTTTGTATTGTTTTCACAGATTTTGGAAGATAAAGTTTTTGATGGGTCATTGTTTCACCACCAAAAAACCCAAAAGCAACCAGAACAACTAAAGCTAAAGTTTAAAGTGAATTGGTATATAGGAATTTGCATATTTTAAAACTGTCTTTCGAATGTGCCCTTCAACTTCTTATCTACAACTGGTCAGTAACCACACAGTAAATATGCCAAGAACCTGAACAAGAAATTACTATGCCTAAGTAAGAGTCAATTTAAAGAGCAAAAGGCACATTCTTTGGAGCTACGGACTTCCTATCACAGAACAATAACTGGAACCAATGAAACACCAGTAAAGCCACATCAAGCAGATACCAAGTCAACTAAAAGTTCATAGGCTCTGATCAAAAAAAAACAACCAACACACACAAAAAAACAGACACCAAACAAAAATAAACCAAAAACAAACCAAAAACAAACCCCACAAGCAAATGAAAGATGCATCTTCCTGCACTAAATAAACAAAGATTTGTTATGTTTTAATGGACCCATCAGTCCAAGGACAACCAGACTCATTATGGGTGATAACTAGACACATTAGTGGACTGAAAATTGCCAGTTAAGCACTTAAAAATTACATCTAGGAAAGATGCACACATGCCTCAGAGAGAGCTGGAAGTCTCAGAAACTCTCCTTTCCCAGCCTCCTTGCTTACCTTCCCCTAATCACAAGAGGCTGAAAAATCACAGGTCTAAACCCCAATGAGCCAGAAGACCAAAAAAAAACCCCTACTATTAACATGCAACTGCATGAGCCACATCATGGATCTCAACTCTAAATCCAAGTTTAAAAGATTTAAAATTTTAAGTGACCACCAAACTGTTCACTGCCCACCAGGTTGGCCTCTGCCAGCTCCTGCTTCTTCCATGCAGTTCAGCTGGGTGGACTTCAGTGGATACTAAAGAACAGCCACTCTTTCACAACCATATTTCTGTGCTCCAAAGGGATTGGAGAAATTTTTTCTTCTCTTTGACTTCCTTTCATTACTAAAGAAGTAGTGTCAACAAACAAATTTAGAAGATGACTGTACATTTGAGAGAGAATTTGGTTGCTTTTATTGGTCGATGAGGACCCTGGACACAAAAGACATTGTACAAGCACAAGCAATCCTTTCTTTTCAATGGCCGGGGCAAGGAAAGAGTGGAAGCAGTAAGGTGGTCAGGATGGGCAAAGAGACCCAACAGAAAAGACCACATCTGAGTGCAGCAGCAGAAGAGATAGGATAAGGAGTACCTGGCAAGATGGATAACAAATGGAGGGAAACAAAAAGCCACCAGGATTCAAACAAAAGAGACCTTTATCAAGTGCTGGCCAAGAAAAGTAAATGCATACCCAAGGAAAAAGGTCCAGGCAACCAGAGACAGATGCAGTGCCCTATAAGGAACAGCAAGACACAGCCTGTAGGGCAGAAGACACAGAGGAATGTGCTGCAAGGTCAGAGAGCAACACAGACAGATGCAACCCTAAGGACATCACTGCAGCATTGAATGGAAGATTGTATTTTTGGTTTCAGACTTTTTCTGCAAGAAAATAATTACAGCCAAAACAAAGTAGGGGCTGGGGGAAGATGAAAGAACCTCCACTGACTCTTGGAAGTCTTCTACAAGGCTTTCAGTTGATTGTAGAAAAAGCATAAATAAATAACTTTAAAGATCAGCTGACAGCAAATATAGGGAGGTGATTGGTTTTAAAGGTTTGGGTTGGATTTTTTAAGAATAAAAATAAAATCAGGGATGTGGAAAATGAAACTGTTGACAGTTTTGCCTTTTAAACTGTAAACCAGTTTTAGGACAACATTGTATATGCATGGTGTTGGTAAATTAAATACAAATAGAATTTCCTTTCTTCCATTAATTGTCTCCAAACATGGTTTATTTTTTAATTTGAGATACACATAACAGAGGCTTTAATCCACTGAACCTTTATGAATTTACTTTTTCTTCCAAAGTCTGTTCTGACATTTTCTCCTCTCAAAACTGAAATGTCATTCCTGAATGATAATCTCCCAACAGAAAGACAACCATGTAAAAAACCACACCAGCTAATTCCAAAAATAAGCACCATTGTTCACAGCACCACGAGGTGAATGAATGGCAAGAGATTCCACCAAGGGAATAACTGCGATGTCTATAATGTTAAGGAATAATCTGGCACCAGAAATACCCAAGGCCATACTGGTTGGTGATTCAAACATGAAGCATATCAAAACGCTACTGATAAGCTAAATTAACAGATAGCTTATCTGAAGCATATACTAGCCATATGGTGCCACAACTTCTGTTGCCTGTTGCTGGCATAACAATAGGCCACTGCAGTCTTAGACTGGAAGCACTATTTGACAAACTGTCAACAGCATTTTTATTTTTTGCAGGGCTCTAGGGCAATGGCACACTCGCCTATTTGCATTTTTTTTTTTTAAACAGGTGAACAAAGAGTAAACCAGATGTCAACTTTAGAAATCGAGCTGTCTGGATCAGGAGATTTAACAGAGGCAGGCATACTGCTACAGCTCAAATCTAGACAATGAGCTTTTCTAAAAACACTCTGGCCTAGGGGAGTGGCTATTTAAAACACTTGGCTTCTTTTATTTCAGCACTATGGAAGTGAATTCTGCTCTTAAGTGCCAGCTCAAATGAAGTCATTTTGTTTCACTGGGGCTTTCTTTGCATTGTAGAAACGTAGCATGTACTGTAGCAAAGGAAAAGACAAGTATGAAAAAAATAAATCTGACTCTTTTGCAGCTAGAATCTGAGTGAAATGGGGGAGGTGGAAACTAACAGTTTGATCACCCAAAATAAAATAATTTTTAAAAAGAAAAAAATCTGTGAAAGGATAATTCAAGTGCAAATGAAATTTAACTCTCATTAAGGGGAAAAAAATATCACACAATAATCAAAATCCACAAGACTTTTGAAATCTTTAGTAAGACGTGGCACATACACTTTCAAGCTCCACAAAGACAAGGTGTGAATAAAGACCAATAAGGAAGATTCATAATGGGGCTTTAGTATGTTACAGAAACACAATTGCTTAGTATCCAAAAAAAAAAAAGGCATAATAGAAGTTGGCTTACTGCTTTCTTTCAGAAAAATTAAATCATCTTTGTTACTTTCATACTGTTTGAGGTAGGAAGAAAAAAAAAGAATCTTTTAACATGGTAATCCACTCTATTTTCAAAACTGAAAAAATAAAAACTATTGTCAATTGACATATAGTAGATGTGTCCATGGTATTCAGTTATGAAAATGTGCTTTTAGTTGTGTCCTGTAGGAGTGTGAAAGACATAATGAGAGAAACAGATAACTTTCTGTTCTAATAATCTGTGCTGCTTTGATAGGTAGTCACAGGGAATTTATTTATTTTCTGATTTATGCCCAGCTAAGTATGTAGCAATTTTAGATTATCTCTTCAAATGGTTCTTGAACATTCTTAGTTTCAAAAAATAAAATAAAACACAACAACAGAAAAAAAAAATACTCTCCTTTCATGTTAAGTTGAGATTGCACTTGAACTCTTTCCAAAAGCCAGAGCTGTACTGAATTATGATAATTAGAAAGCTGTGTGCATAAAAGGCAGCACAGTTGATGCATTTAAAAAAGTTCATGCCAGAGAATATAAGTTCAATATGTTCTCACATAATTAACATTTCCCATCATTAGCAGCAGTTTTCAGTTCATGTATCTGTAAAAACAACAGCACTCGTCATTGTTTTAGATTCCCAGTCAATAGCATTTTAATAGTTTTACACATAATCCTAAACTTTCCTTCCCTTCCCCCTCTCCAGCACACAGATTTCACATTCTACCTTCTGACCTGCTAGCAAATAAACTTGTATTTTCACTCCTATGCTTGTGCTGCCACACAGGCTGTCACCAACTCAGAAGTTTAGTGAAGAGTTAATAAGAGCTAGAAATCTAAGAAGGCCATTTGGAAAGGTACAACAGGATGCAAAGGGAATAATCACGTTGTTCCAGTAAACAATGACTCGAAGACAAAGAACATAAAGTTGTAGGTGATACCTGCGACTGGACAGTAGCCAAACTAAAAAGGGCTGCCTCCGATGAACCTAGACACAAGCTGAAAGGACTAGGCAATGGTGGTGAGGCCCCAAGGCAGCTATAAACCCTTCACACACGCTGTGTATTTTCATGACATTCTTAACATACATACAAAAAAAAAATCATCTAACAAATAAGGGCATGTAGCACACGATGGGTTACTCTGAGACATTCATAGACTTCCTGTGTAGAGTAGCTCAAATTATTTCTTAGGAGCCAGATTTTGACACAGGCTCATTGTCTTTCCTCCACTTCTTCAGTCCCTGTATTTTAAAATCTATACAGTTCAGGTGGAACTTGAATAACCTGACATACTATAGAAGTTGATGAATCTCCATCAACATAGAAATTTTGGCTTTGCCAGTAACAAGATAAAATTCACAATTGCAGTGGGATCATGATTTTGTACAAAACCAAGAGAGGCTCAGGGCATTAAATTAGAAAACTAGCTGA
This sequence comes from Picus viridis, assembly GCA_033816785.1. NCBI lineage: Eukaryota > Metazoa > Chordata > Aves > Piciformes > Picidae > Picus > Picus viridis. The sequence goes on along the minus strand of CM066584.1, from coordinate 11,031,145 downwards.
ACGTTATGCCACAAATCTGAGAAGCAGATTTGAAGTTGGCGCCTCAAAAGATTGAAGTCTGCAATTTTTCCCCTGTCTTACGTTTTGGAAATGAGCAATCATTACAACCAAACACAAAGTTATTCCAGGAAATATTATTCCATCCTTGTTCCACTTGCAAAAGTCAAAAGGAGTTTTGTGCAAGAACAGAGACCAAGATATAGTCATAAAGTGGTAAGTTACTGCAGAGATTTTTCTTCTAAAAATGTTGTCTTCAGTGTGGCTTGGAGTCAGTTGGCCTTACAATAAATAACGCCATTAATCCGTTCATACATGTGATGGGATACAATTTCAATTATACAGTACTTGCATAAACTGCCACAAAACCTCTAACAGCCACTTCTTTCAGGGAGATGATTTACCTCTTGCATGTTCTAGGACTCTATTTATTTATTTATTTATAATAGTAAATGACTGCAGTTTAGGAATACAAAGCATTCCTACTTGAGGCAAGCACTAATGGCGAAGTGCTGCATGGTGACAAAACAGTAATTAAATCTCAAATGCCAGAAATAAGTAATGCCTATTTCTCTCATGCAAAAGTAGGCCCTCTGCTCAACTGGGGATTTTAAAATAATTTTTAAATGCCAATTTGCACCCTTATTAAAGCCAACATAATACAGCAACAGGCCACATGAAGCTCACGGAATTAATCTGAGCTTAGACCAGATTCTTGAAAAGACACCCCTCACCTCATATTTTCACATGCTATGAATAAGCACAAAATATGAACGAGTGACAAACTTTTAACAGAAATTTGCTTGCAAGTTTTAGACAAACAACAGGCCCACAGTAAAACTTGAAAAAGCCTGTATGTCAAATTTTATATTCTTTCTAATCCAAGACACAGAATAGTACCCATGTCCTTCTTTAGACATCAAGTATCACACTACCCATGTACATAAAGCATATGCTATCTTAGCATTTGATCCAACAAATGTTTATTCCTATGAGTCATCCCAGTCACTTTACCCTGAGCAAGGACTGGATCCAGCAAACATTTTCTTTAACAAATGGGATCACTTTAGAAAGACAGGGGTTTTTAACTGACTCTGAAAAGACACAGCATTAATATTAACATCACAGAGAAAGACTAGATAAAGAGTGATGTATGCATGTGTGTATATGCAGTCAGGCACCATGTGCTCAAAACAGTGTTTGAAGGTAACCTTCTCGCAAGCAGACACACTCAGAACCGTACACAAAATCTTTGTTTTGGAAACAGTCTTAAGCACCTTCCAATAAAATCAGTTTACTTCTAGACCAACAGTGTAACCATCCTACTTTAGAGACTGAAAACTGACAGCTATGACATAATACAAAATTACATATTTTTACCTTCCACTTTTTTTAAGACACCAGAATTTATGTGTAGCTCCAGCAGTCTTTGTTACACTTTTACCTATACCGTATCTTGAAAGTTTGCTCGCATACGATCTAGAGAGGCAGCTCAAAAAAGAAAGGAATAAATCTTTTTTCCCCTCTGTATGTGACTTTACCAAGCTTAACTTTTTCAGGCATGAACAAACAAAGCCTAAAAACCACTTTAACAATATCCAAAACCACTACATCGTCCAGCAACAACAACAAAACACTAGTTGCCAATTACACCAAACACGTTACACACATGCTAACACATCTCCACATATCACAACATGCTATCATTTCTCAGCTGGAAATTCACGGTGGGCCTAGTTCATAATTAAGTTTCTGTTGTTCTTTTTAGCTGTTTAATTAAAACTCCTTTAGGTAAAGGCTGTCTTTACTAAGACTCCTGTCAAACCAAAATTTTTCTTCTGCTTCATTACTCGCATACATCCCACTCAGCACTAAGAAACTGTGCAGAATATAAAGCCTCAATTTGAATCTCCAGAGCTGTTGTTACACTCCCCTGATGTAAAGGCTAAATAATATTTACTGCACCAAGGCAGCTATGTAAAACTGATGCTCAAAATATACCTAACATGTTTAGCAATAAAGTACTTTCCGGAGGTATTTAGAGATTACTGAGAAGAAAAATGGAAATAATGCCTTTGCATCCAAAATTTCTGTTTGGTCAGCTGAAAAAAAATGTAGAATTATTTTACTGGTACAGAAAATGCCTCATGACCTAATTAAAAAACAGTACAGTGTCAGAAGACACATTTTACCATGATGGTGAAAAATAAATTCACCTCAAAAAAGGTTGCCCTTACTGAAAACCATTTCAAATAGATTTTTTTTTAAACTTGCACATTCAAAATGTGAGCCAGATACAAAAATCTTTCACTCTGTATTTTGAGAGCATGCATAGTACTAATTCCTGTATTTTTATTTCCAAATAAAGTATGCTTATATGTGTGTGCAAGTATACACGCACTCACAAACATGCAAGATTTACTCCCATCCCCAGAAGTAATTTAATATAAATGTGTGTGCCATGTTTGATAGCACCATCTTACCATCAGTACAATCTAATATCCATGTAATGGTATTCCCCAACTATTTATAGAGACAGAATATATCATACATTACAAGCACACATTCCCGATCCAGGGTTATAAGAACCCTACATCAGTTTAAATTAAGTTCTAATGTAATTATAATTATTTCTGTTTTCATATTCAATTGCAGGTAGCACTTATTTACATTAATTTTCCTGTAAAAGGCATTCCCACAGAGATTTCCATATTAGATGTACCACATAACTGAACCTTCAGCTAAACAGGATTTTATCCTCAGAGCTCCGAACTTTGCCATTATCCAAGTTGGACATCTCTGTAAAACCGCTAACTGACAATATTGCGTTTCTAAAGTTTATCAGCACTTAAGGAAAGCAAATATGCTTCTGTTAGAACTACAGCTGTATAGGTACTGTGTGGTTTTTTTCCCCTGAGGGTCTGCCATTTCAGCTTACATTTCTTATATATACTATTTTACATCAGAAAATGCCAGTGCAATCTGATGTTTCTTGGCCTTTCTTTCCCAGATGGTGCTCAACAACGAGCAGTTAAAAACACACCGGGAGCCATTTACATTCGGACAGCACAAGACAGAACTGCTCCCTAACTTTCCAGCACTTCGGGAGGTCACTTTTCATTTCTTCATATCAAAGGCAGGCACTTGTTTCTAATAAGTTAACTACTCTCCCGAGAAACGTGGGTGGCTGGTATTTCATTGTTTCATAAATATTTTTACACTGCAACACCATTCAACTTAAAACAGATTTCAAAAGGAGAAAAATCATGACTAGGATTATGCTCGGCTGAGGTGGGAACACAAACTTTTTTTACTTGGTAAAACCAGAGATATTTTTTCCCCTCTCGCTTGATTTCTCCTCCTTGTTTTCGCCTAGCTGCTTGGAGGGGGCCGCTTTGTTGTAATTTGGTTACAAAAGCCGTACTGTAGAACTTTTCCCCTCCCCTCAGAAGTGTACTTCCTTTGAAAACGCTCCTTCTGTGAACAAAGGCTGCCACCGGCCTCGCATCAGAGCCGAGGACATCTGTAGAAGAAATCTCTTTAAAACGTTTCGGATAAAGAAAAAAGAAAAAAAACCAAACACCTACGGTTCCTACCGAAAGGAAGTTTTCCAGGGACAAACTCCTCGGTGCTGTAGTAACTGCGACTTTGTCTTTTTTGGATACAATGTTTCTGCTGACTCCCGAAAATTTTCCACTTGAATGTGCAATTAACCAGCAGCAGCGGCAGCAGCAGCAGCTCTGGAGAAGGAGAAGAAGCAGCGAAAAAGGACATTCCTTCTTTCATCTTTTAGAGGAAAATAAAAGGGAGGGGGAAGGAAGGCAGAACCCGGAGCAGCGCACCGAGCAGAGCTCCGAGCCGGGCCGGGCCGGGCCGGGCCGCTCGACAGCCCGCACTGCCGGGAACTGCTCCTGAGGGCTGCGAGTCTCTGCGGCCAGCCTGGGGCCGCGCCGAACTCCGTGCTCCTCGTGGAAAATATGTGAAAAATGCCGAGAATCGGTGCGCGCTCGCGTGTGTGTGCAGTGTGCGTGTATGTTGCGTGTGTGTTGTGTGTGTGTGTCTGTGTGTGTGTGCGCGCGCCCCTGTGTGCGCGCCCGGCCGCAGAGCCGTGACTCAGGCAACTAAGTGCGAGCAGCGGCGGCGGCGCGGGGGAGCGGAGCGGCGCGGGGCGGGTAGCAGCCGCCTGTTGCAGCTTCGGCCGCGGCCCCGCAGCGCCACAAACTCTGGGGGAAACAACTTCTCCCCCTGCCGCGGCCCCTCTCCCGCCTGCCCCAGCACCTGCGGGGGTGCCGGCCCCCACCTACCTACCCCTCAGGCCGACCCCCGTCGGGGACCGACCACCACACACAACCCCCCCGCCCCAGTGCACAAAGCGCCGGTGGCGCGGCGTGCGCGCCGCGGCCCCCTCTTACCTCCGCGCCGCGGCCCCCTCCGCGCACCGCCAGCGCGCCGCGCTCCGACGGCAAAACTTCGCCCGCTGCCCCCGGGCCGCCCCTGGCTATTTATGGCCCCGCGCCTATTTTTAATCCGTCGCTCAGCTATTTATACCGCGGCAGTAGGTTGCCGCGGGCCGGCGGACAGACCCCTCGGAGGATGAGTTGCTGCCCGGCCGGCGGCGGGGCGGGCCGGGCTCCCGGCCGGGCTGCGCGGCGCCAGCGATGCGAGGAATGCGCGGAATGAGGGGAGGAATGAAATGAACGCGGGAGCGGGGCGGCCGCGGGGCGGAGCGCGGCCCGCCGCCCCCTGCGGCCGCGGGCGGGCGGGGCGGCGGGCGGGGCCTCCGCGCCGCGCTGACCTCATAGGGGAGCCCGCGGGAGGGGGCCCGGTAGTAGCGGAGCGGGATTTGGGGCACTGCGCCCTCCCCTTCTCTCCTGCTGGGCAGCTGCCCTGTCCTGCCGTGTGGTGGGGTCCGCAACAAGGTGTGCAGAGCCTTGTCAGGGAGTTGCAAAGTACCGGGCGGCCACAGAGGTCTGCTGTGGGCCACAAAAACTGGCTGCATTCTGGACTCTATTGGACAGGGAGGTTCTTCTAGGACCAACACATGCTCAACCCTGATGTGCACCACTGACCCCTGAGCAAACGTACTGAAGCCAGTTCCTAGGAAAGGTAGGAAAGTGCCTGGAAGGCTGCCACAACAGCCCGGGGCTCAGGAGAGCCCCCAGGCAAGGCGGCTTGCTACGCATCACATCCCAAATAAACGTGGGCATAGCATGTGCCAGGGGTCCACAGTATTCACCCTGAACCCAAGATACAACCTTTCTCATAAAACTGGACACAGCTTTAGATTTTGTAACGTAAGTTTTGCATTACTCGTGAGTCTAAATGCCATTAGACTATCTTTACCCTTCTTGTACCGGCATAACCCATCCCCCAGAAATGCTTCCCAAGCATTGTTGTAAGGCACACCTCCTTCAATCAGCAATCCGCTACCTCATGAAAATAATCACAGGGCAGGCACAGCTGTTGTACTTGTGAAAATTTGTATTTGCATAAGCAAAACAGATAACGGGACACCTCCATGCCTGTTTGTGGAATAAATAGCATATTCTGATGCGCAAACGTACATTTCTATCCACCTTTGAAAGTCTGCCCAGCAGGGTACCACTTTTGGAGATGTCAGGAAAATAACATTACAGCCTCAGAAGAACCACATGTTGGTGTCATCAGACAGCATTAACATGCTCACATTCCATGTAACTTCATGGCATGCTGGTGGAATTTACAAAAAAGCCCTGTTCATTACTTGTGTACGACATTAAGAAAAGATGCCAAGCATGTCTCTCTGTGAATACCAGAAATGTGTTCATCCTAATGCTTTCCCAGTACAGATCTTGTAAGACAGCCATGCTGATAGTAGCCACCATTTCAGTCTGTGACTGACCCAGGAGCCTCTTGAAAATGAGTAGCCTAAAGCTCATGTTGCAGTTCACACAGAGGCTGCAACTGTTTTTCACTTTTGTGGATCATGCACAGTGTGTGCCACAGGCAGTGAAGGCAGAAGATGCAATGTTCCCTCTGCTCACGTGAACGATACTGACTGAATTCTACCGGAACTCTACTGACTGAACTCTACTAGAACTCAGCCCTACAGAAAAGCCATGTGACAATTACTGATAGCAAATGAAGACAACATTGAGCAGGTGTTGGTCTCAGGATTTTGAGAATGCAAAAATGAACATGTGATGGGTTTTCCCCTCATCATTCCACACTGGCTGAAAAACAACTTCTCCCAAAGCAGGCTGCAGTGAACCCCCTCACACACACAGAATTTCTTTTCCCTTCCCCTTTTCTTTTCCAAATAGTTCTAGTAATATTGCCTAGTAAGTATCTAAGTGCCTGCCCTATCAGGAACATTCTATCACCTTGCAAATGCTCATACAAAAGCCAGTTCCTTGAAGGTACCCAAAGTTTATCAACTCTTTTCCAAAGCTGGGACAGAAAAATTACCAAAAACCCCCAAACCAAACCAATGAAAAAAAAAAAAAAAAACCCAAAACCCAAACCCAAGCAAGCAAAAAACTCCAAATAAACAAACAAAACCAAACAAAAAACCCACCTGCCTCCCAACACCTATTCCATAGATTTTTTTAATTCATTGGACTTAAACTCACTCCACTATGCTCGCTGCATGTTCACAGAAATGTGCAACATCTTTAAGTGAACAGGAATTTTTTTTTCCTATAAAGCTTGCAGAGAAAGTACCAAGAATATTGACTCTAACTTCTATGTCTGTGCAGGGCCCAAAAGGTATGAAAGCTCAGTAGATGTGGAGGGGAATCAGCAAAGTTTTGGACAATTAATAAAGAGTTTGACAGCTTCTTCCCTACAACAGTTCTCACAAATGAAAGCTCTGAAAATTTTGCAGTACTATGCTATTCTAGTGTAAAACTAAGAAAGGGAGTTGTTTCTCCATCTGTGTTTGTGGATGAACACAAATCAAACTCAAACCAAGTCGTCACTGTTTGCCTGTATCTCCAGACAGACACTTCAGTAGCTCTTTTGCTATTCATAACTCTTTCAAGAATTATTACATTTACCTGACACCTCCACATTTTGCTGTTAACTGAGGGCAGTAGAGAAAGCTCACAAAATCCTGATTATATCTCAGGTTCTGAAACTTTGTATGTTAGTGTTCTTCATAGGCAGTGAGGACTCAAAAACAGATGCTTGGGGAAGATTGGAGGTCTTCCATTAGCACAATGTAAAAGTTCATCCACAACCCAGAGTTCCAACTCAAGGCTCTGCCCTGACCATATCTTGCTCACAGGCAACTATATCAATTAAACTACCAAAACTGAGGCCAAGGTGAGATCAGGTCTGTGGGCCAGTGAGCTCCAGATAAAACCAATAGCCTCTGACAACTGAGGTAGGGAAATTCCATCAGGTATCAATCTTTCCTGGTCCGTATATCCTGTAGGCTCTCATGTCATGCCACGGAATGCCATGTCACACCATATTGGCAGTCATTTTGAAAAATACATAACTGGAATCCAAATTAATTTCTGACAGGGGGGAAAAAAATGTGTACTGGGAAGAGAGAGACAAAAGTGGTTCCTATATAAAAACCACAATCCAGTCTCCTGTTTCTACTACTTCCTATTTTTTTATCTCATAAACTGCAGACTCCCTTCCTCTTCCAGCTGTTTTCCCTTCAGCTGTTCTTTCTACCCCATCATTTTTTCTTTAGGTTTCCTTTTCTCCATCTTTATCCCCCCTTTTTAACTTTTTTTTTTTTTTTAGCCTTCCTGCCTTCCTTCTATAGTTACAAATACTTCTGTAACTTTCCCATACCTTTTCTCTGTTGTTTTTTTTTCTCTTTCCCCAATCTCTCTCCCTGAAGCCTTTTTATAGGTGTTTGTCTCTTGAATCTCATTCTTTGTCTTTCTCAGTATACCTTCCCATATTCCCCACTTGTCTCCTTTATAGCTGAGATAAGCATTTGTCCCCAGGAAATGCCCGTCTGGGCTTGTCCCAGTGTCCCTTTATTTTTTTTTCAGCTTTTGTAATTCTCGGCACACCTGTGTGCCTGAAGAAGCCATTCATCAATAAACACAGGGCAGACGATTCATCAGAGAAAGTTCTCTCTGTGTGCATGTGTCTCCAGTGTACTTTCCTTCAGCCACTGGGCCTCCAAAGAAGTCTATCATCACATGAAGGCAGTGGCCGGACTAACAGGCTAGTGGATACTGATGTTGCCTTTCCTCATCCTTGCCTTCTGTCAGATAGTGATAGTAGGGGGAATTAGAGAGTCTAACAGACAGTTGTTGTTCCCATTCCTCTTTGCCTTTAGCTATGCCAGGTACAGGACACATACGTATTTCACTCCAGCCACCCAAAAACATATGATACTTTTAAGACTCCACAAGATGAAACTGTACTCAAAGACACAGGGTTGACAGAATTCCTAGTTTACTCTAGGAATAAGTAAACTCTCATCTGCCTAGAGAGTACTGACAGAGGATGACAAGATGCACTTTGCAAATTCTAGATGCAGAGCCCATTTTGGATTTGGACTGAACCTCCAACCCCACCAATGCTCAGAAACTGCGTTTTGGCTACAAACACTAAAAGACTTTCAAAACTTGGTGTTTGGATTGCAGTTCAAATTAGGAAAACAGCTAATCTCAGGAAATGCTTCTAAGCAGTATATAGACTAGGGTTGTAGTGTGCACAGAATTACATATCCAAATCAATGTGTTGTTGAACATGCCAACAAAAATACTATGGGGAAGCTGTAATATAATGGAACAGAGTTCTCCATGTTACAAATCTAGCTGTTGAGCTTTTTAAAGCAGCAGACAGCATAAAGTATGAAAACAAATAACAGCTTAATAATGAATTACAATAATTGAGTAGAGAGGAAGCCAGGACACGAACTACGGCCTCAGAGCCAAACTGAGTGAAAATAGTATAGAGAGTGGAAATATATAATTTCAGACAATTCTGATCGGTTATTTCTAAAGGTGAACTGAGAGCTTTTCAAAATTACACAACCAGGGTCCAGGGCTCTGTATTTCTCCCACTGATGCAATCACTAGCATCAAAATGCTGTGGCTCTTGTCCTCATTTAGAGCAAATAATATAAGCACAGCAGCTATTCCTTCTACTGATAGCAATAATTCTTAGCACCACTGATTGAAATAAATTGCTGTGAAACCCACTTGAGTGGCTGGGCTTCTTAAAAAATATTTTGCACTACAAATTTTGGTTTGTTACCATCATTTTCTGCTGTGTTTAAAAAAAAAAAAAAAAAAGAAGAAATAATTTCCCATTCAAATTCACAAAGAATGTCTTTTCTTTGATTTATCAAAATTTCATATTTCTCACCATTTCTCAGCCTGCATAATATACAAATGCCATATTTTGTTCCTTCCCTCCACTTTGGCCTGGATTTTAAATGGTATTTAGATGCTGAAAGTTTGGTGTAGGCATTTTTAATCCTCTTTGGTACCTAAGTGCCTCATTTATTTTCATTTCAACATTTTTTAGGTGGGTAACTATTCTAGGAAATCATAGTACTTATCTAGACACTGAATAACAATAGTAACAGCAATAGCAATAAAAATAACAACAGTAATAAAAATAACAGTAACAATAAAAGACACCTTAATGTTTATTTTAACTACGTAAGTATCGTTAGAGGCTTCCTTTGGATCATGCTCAAAATCTACATCCAAGGAATATTTGAAAGCACTTAAAAGCAGCATCTGCTGTGAGATCTGTTGCACAAGGCCATTCACAAGCATTCATTTATCTTACCAAAATGACTCCACAGGTGACTTCCACAGGGAGAGGCAGGGTCCAGACTTCCTTCTTTCTGAAATGAATGATTTCTAAGTAGGCCTTTCCCAGTCATTGAGGACACACAAACACCCCTGCAGGTGCCAGTTTGTCCCAGCACAGGCATCTGAGATGCAGGCACAGAGGCTGTGCTGTGTCCTTTCACGGGCAGGCCTTGCCTCTGTCCCCTGTAACAATGCCACTTCCAAATTAACCTGTGGACACTTTACTATCACCACAAATGAAAGGGGTCCCACAGACCTGGCTCCCTGCTAGGTCAGCACCACACAGAGGAATCATTACACCATCTTAACATGTGAAATGGAAGATATACCACTGGAGAAAGTGGTAGGTGATAGCAACTCCTTCTGCAATGAGATAAATTCCACTTTCACAACCAACTTTGCTGAGACTGCAAAAGGTGTAAGTCAGTGCAGCATTTGGGCCTATCTGTTTAAAAACAACTTTAAGCATGAGCAGGCATGAGCAGGCACTGGGGTGACATGGAGCCACTGGCAAAAGTTGAGCTGTGCTTCCTGCTGAGGCTCCTCAGCCTCAGGTCAGAAGTGCAAAGCTCACTTTCCCTGTCACACCAAGGGCAGCATACAAAGACTACTCTGGCTGCTGCTTCACCTAATCCCTAGAAAATCACGTGCTAAGGGAGAACTTGCCAGATATTGGGAAAGGCTACCAAAACCAGTGAACCACAAGTGACAGTAGCTAAAGTGAAAACAAACTGTCCCAGACAATGAAGAACTGTTTAACATTCTTTATCCATACAGAGTCCAAAGTATCATTGGAAGTTCTGGTAAATACAAAACCAAACTTCACCTGAAGTGGAAGGCATACTTGATGTATACCAAGGCAGGTAGGACAAACTGCACACTGAACACTCAGCCAGAATATAGTTACCCTCATTTTACACAAATTTTTCCATTTCCCCATTCATAATGCAGGTAGAATGCAGGTAAATAAAATTGGGAGAAAACCAACATTAGAGTCTGATCTCTGCAGAGGTGTTAAGGGTGATGTTGCTAAGAAAGGCAAAAGTCAGAAAAGATACATCCTCTTGTTATGCTCTCTTCTATGTCATCTGCTTAATGAGACCTGCAAAAAGTAGAAATTTGTTCCAGCCATCTGCAAAGTTCAGGGTTTATTCAAGACAGAATTGGGGAGCTAAGAGAGCACAGCACTATTTTTGAGGCAATTCAAACCTAGCAGGATACAGTCTTTCTACTTCTGAAGAGAGGAAAGGAGAAAGGAGAGTCAAAGGAGAGGGACTCTTAGAAGAATATATTGTTATTTCCTGTTAAACTTGACTATTTATATGTTCAAATAAGTATAGAGAACATCTAAAGAGAGTTAGTGCATTCCTTACTGCAACTAATCCTTGAAGGCCAGGCTTACATGGCTTTTCAGTAGGAAAATTATGAACAGTAATTTGCAGTTTGTTGGGTAATGAAAGAAGAAAAAATTACCCAAAGCTGCTGGGAAATCATAATGGTGTATGGGTAAGTAGTTAGATGGACTCAGTTCACAGGCATGAGAGCTACTGGATCAGGTTTCTGGAATAGCCATTACAGAATTTGTAGTAGTAAAGATCACCATGTAAATCCCGACCTTTCCTCATCTTTCCCAGGGGAAACCAAAATTAGTTTTCATCTAGCTTATACAGACAGTTTTGGAAACAGGGGGAAAAAAAGCCATTTGAAGATGTAGAAACCTCTGAGGGTAGAGGGTGCTCTAGTCTATCAGAATAGGATCCACACATTTAATTTTAACATCAGACTGTCTCTTCTCTCCCTGCTTTTTCTCTGCCCTGTTCCAGTAATGACAAGCAGTAACTGAACTGACAGGGTTACTTACTTGAAATAAAAACAGCTGTTTAATGCTCTTAAAATTCAGTTTTTCAGCTTTGCAAGCTCCAGTGGATGGACTGGCTACTGTGAAGCTTAATAATCCTGATTGCAAATGCTCTCTTTGTTCTGTCTTTTCTGCTCCTATGCTCATGATGTGTTACATCCCATAGACAACCATGCAGGACACATTGCCAGTGTTTGAAGTGGTCCATGTAAATGCAGGACCACCTCCTGCAGGAAGAGCAAGGGCTCCCAATGGTAGGGGAACAGCTGTACAGTCTTAATGAACGGCTTTTGGCAGAAGGAAGACAGGGAAGACCACAAGTCATGAAAGTCAGTAAGTGTTCAAGCTCAGGGCTGTGTGCCACACAGCACACAGGGGAAAGTCTGCCCTGCCCACAGTGGGTGTCACAGGTAAGTAGGACACATATGGAGCTGTGAGTCACAGGTCCTGTAAATGGCCATTAAATAGCTGGGTAGAAGTGTGTCAAACAATTAAATGATGTAATGGACAAATGCTTATCAAAGACATAGAAAATCCTGACCTCATTTCACATATGACTTCATTTCAGGTGACCTCACAAGTGCAGTTACTCTACCACCTGTACAGCCTTGTATGTTTTATGTGCTTCTTTTACCCTCTAGATCCTGAAGAAATTAGTTAATTTGTTATTTTTTCCAATCAGTCCCAGATGGATGATGTCTGTCAGCATTTCCTAATTTACATAACATTTATCATTTTCAAAGCACTTTCTAAACACTAAGCAGTTGATCCTCACACCACCTCTGTGCCCTAAGCATTAGTATTTTCTTTTTACCAACTGGAAATTGTTAATGAGAAGTTAAAGCACACAGTAGCTAAAGTAATAGCTGAACTCAGTACCATCTATTTTTTTAACAGCTCTTGACGCCTCTAGCACATCACACTTTTCTAACGCAAACACCACCTACCACACTGCCCTCTGGTAGTTCTTTTTTCTTTCTTATTTACATATAAAAATCTTCTCAGCTCTGTTAGTTCTTACAAGTTTTTAGTCTCTAGTATAGTTAAAGAGCCAATCTCACAACTTGTACACAAATCAACTTCTAAAATACTCTAAAAACAAATGAGCACAAGTTTTGTGCTTTAAGATACTGTGTCCCACGTATCTGTCAGGTACAACCAATAGTTTCAAAAATCCATTTTTTAAAGTTATTCATTTAATATGAGGTCACAGAGTCATCTAAATTCTTCACGAGTATAGAACTGAAGTTCACTGAAAATCAGGCCCTAGATGCTTTGGTGAATTTTTAAAGCAAGCAATTAAATGGCTTGTAAAATAGAGGTATTTAATAACTGACATCAGTAACTGTTGGAAAGAACTGAAACTCAAAACAGCTACATACTTCACTGCAGCAGAGGATTCAGCAATGTGAAACTCCTTCCAAGCACATACAGAAGGAAGTAGTTTGATTTATTAATAATAATGGTCTTACATAGCTATAGGCAGGCAAAGGCTTTTGAGTCACTTCTAGCTGCCGTAGGCAAGTAAAGAAGAAACAGAGTAGGAGTCAGACAAAATTAGAAGCCTGTAACCCCTTCCTTGGGCAGTGTTTCTTCACCTAATGTCCATACTAGCAAAGAGTAGCAGTACATGGTGCTGAATTCTGCCCATACACACCACCACCTGCCAGCCTCTCCGCAAAAAAACGCTCTATGAGCTCTTCAATCATTTGAGTCCTTCCTTCCTCCCTCCCCCTTCCTTCCTTCCCTCCCTTCCTTCCTCCTTCTCTCCCTTTTTCTTCCCTTCCTTCCTTCCTTATCCCTTTTGCAATAAAAGAATTAAAGGTTGCAAATGGGCCAGAGGGAATGGGAAATCTAAAACCAGTTGGTAGGGCCAACTGCTCAACAGAAGCATTCATTGACTTTACATTTTGTATCAGCAGGCTACACATGCTTGCTCCTTCTGACCATGCATTATAGCAAAACAATGGCTAAAATAAACTTGAGTGAAATCAGATTGTTTCAGTAACATATCAGTTATTAACTCCCTACACACATAAAACATTGCCCATACCTTGTTTTCTGTTTAGTGGCTGCTCAGTTATGTAAGAGCTCTTCATGGCATATATATGAATCCTACATCCAGAGTACAGACTAGGCATGCAGGCTATAGAACTGGAAAGGGACTTTTACTCTTGCCTACATAGTTTTTAATTTCCAAACCCATGAGAGGAGCCACTACAGTGTGGCAAAGGAATGACTGGATCACGTGTTGTGCTGCTTCTATGGCACCACTATTAATGGATGGTTTATGTTATTAGTGAGGAGGAGAGTTAAACTATTAAAAACCTAATTTATGTCTCTTTCTTCACTGTGTGACTCAAACCAGTTTTGCAATCTGTTACAGGTTAACTAGCCAGGGTTAGGCAGGGTGGGGCCTGTAACAGATTGCAAAACTGGTTTATTCAATTCACAGAGCAAGAAAATATCCTTAAAAATAGGTATTCTAGAAGAAGACCAGATACCTTGCTGTCAATTATGGCACATCATACAACAAAACAGATATTCAGGCCCCTTAGCTTTCGCTGCTGTGTTGAGTGAGACACTGCATGCAAGTCATGTGCAAGCGGAGGCCAGCCGTTATTGTGCTGCAGCTGAAGAACGTGCCTTTCAGCTTGAGGCTACACTCAGAGGCACACCCTCACCTGCAGCCTCTCTCCTCTTCTCCATACTCTGTGTGCCAAGTGCAGCTGGTTAATAGATCACAGATCAGACCAACCAGCTGCTTCCAGCATATGGGGTCATGGAAGAGGGGAAGCTGCAGGGCTGCTCTGCAAATGTGTGAGATGCAGGTCTGGAGCTGCCTGGAGATCAACAGGTGATTTCAAGCAGGATTTAAAAAATGGAAAAGAGCTGTACTGTTTTCAGCTAAAGAGAGAGGGAATACAATCTGTTGCCTCTTGCAAAGTCTTACTCTTTTTGAAAGGGTAGGCAGAAATGCAGATGATGAGAGCTGTAAGCTTGACTTGTGGGGTATCCTGTACAGCTTCATGTGGGCATGGGATACACCACACGTGGCAGTCACATAGGTGTATCTGAAAGCTCTCCTTCAGTGTTAAACTGGCAAAGATGGAACACACAAATCATGGGAAAAAAACTAAGTTACATCAAAAGTCTATTGTATACAATTAAAATGTGGCAGATGGTTTCAGAATCTTGAGCTCTCTCTTGTCATCAATGTAGTTTTTATTGCTTCCAGACAATTCAAATTCTGGCATTATAGAACACTATCAGAGATCAGATGAGGTACATGATCTGCTTTTCTTTAAGCTGCCAATACCTTCGTTATCCTAGGGAGTTTTCCTAGTCTACAACCACAGAAAGATCATCTGAAATGCAGAGACTCGCCTTCACTTACATTAGTGGCCCCTTCATATTGCTCCATGAATACAAACAGGGTCCTACAGTTTAAGTTAAACCTAATACGAAACTCACTTTAGTAATCCATTACATTGTGATGGCAGTGCAAATTTGTCCCCTATTGTAACTATAACACAGCCATGTTCTGAATCCCTGTTAGGTTATATTGCATTATAATGGTAAGACACCAGAACAGACCCATTGGGAAGACAGAAGGGCTTCCTTCACAGGAGGTTGTTGAGAAGTTAGGATGTGCATGTGTCAGGGTGGTCTGGGAGTATTTGATCCAGGCTCAGTGCAAGGCAGGACTGGGTGATTTTCTAAAATCCCTCAGAGTTCTACAGTTCTAAAGGTTTATGTTTTCTAAAGAGACAATTTCTTTGTGTGTCAGGCAGTGTGGTCTGGTCTTATCCCCAGAACATTACCCCATATTTTTGCAAAGGCTATCAGTTTACCCACTGTAGTAGTGAAAATTAAAAGCTACATTCCTGAAACTGGCCCATTTCCTAACAACATACCAAAGAAAAGCAAACAGAAAAGGTATCACACCTAATTTAGTTAAGATTCCTTCTTTTGTATTTGCTACAGTGCAAAAACATATTCCCTTCTTGCTCTCCAAAACTGTCCAGCACAGCTGAATTGTGAAATGTGGATCTACGAACATACAATTGTTCCAAAATATAGTTAAAACTTTTTCCTTTCATCTATAAATTCCCCAAGATTGCTTCAAGTCTTGCTTTATCTAGATGGAAGACTTTCTTTTCCTCAAAATATGTCAATTTTAAACTGAGCTGTTACCTTTGTTTCTGAGCACAGTAGCTCCTAGTAGTTTCACAGCAACAGTTGGTGGGAAGGACCTTCATGATGCCTCTAGGTGAAACTCCAGGTAACAGCTATAATACTTAAAACCAAATTCAGCATTCATGTCAAGTGTTAATACACAGCTCTCCTGTTCCTTCTCCATGGAAGTGGCCAGTTTCAAACCACAGGTGTTCAAATTTCCTCATGCTGCCCCACAGAAGAGGCATGGGAATGCCCTCACTGCACCCTACAATGCAGCAGAGAGAGCCAAGCAAGCAATATGGTTAGGTAACAAGAGTTACTTTACCACTGTCTCACAAACCCACTTGGCAGGGTAAGTAGCCCATGTGGTATCTCGGGTTGCTGTGGCTGGGCTACCAGTGGGACTCAAACAAGGTCTGTCATGCCCTGCAATATCAGGTGCATCTACATTGCCAGTGCAGCCCTGCTTCCCAGTTTCAGTGATGAAGAATAAAGTCGAGTTTGCATATGCATTAGAGCCAGCATTCTGTTATGCTCATTCATGCTAGAGACAACAGTCCCAAAAGAATTGAACTAGAGCTAGCATTTCCCTTCCCTGCAGTCACTGAAGCAGCCCTAGGAGAGAGCTGTGGTCTGGGTGAGTGGAGTAATGAGGTTCTGCAGTCCATAATTCTGCTCTGTGCACTTCCTCCCTAAGGAGTCGCACGGCTGGTTTATTGAAATTGCACACAAATAGGTCTTAGTGCATTTAAGTGGTTGATATTATCAAAAACTCAGCCTCACTGTGAAACATGCTGGTGGAACCTGAAGAAACATGGGCTTCACTCCTGGCTTTGTGATCTGTTGGGAGGGCTGACTTCAAACGAATCTTTTAACCTCTTTGCATTTTGGTTCTTCTCAGCTGTAGATGAGAGATGCTGACACCCCCACACACTATGCTACTGCCATGTGCTGGCATGGGCTGAGCACATTCTGGGAACAAGAGTGGCCAGGCCTGTCCTTCTGCTGACCTCCAAAACCTATTCCCTGGATAACTGCAGAGCTTCAGCTCCAGTGGCAGTCAATACAAGACTAAAAATAATGTCTTTCTATTGTTGCTTTGATTGCCTATGGTTGACAGAAATCCCATAAAATATGATGTTGTAAAATATAATACAAACATTTAATATTAGAAAAAGTTACTTTAATCCTAAGGGCCAAGTTGGCACACCTAAGAGTGTAGTGTCACACATAGCAAAAATACTAATGCTCTTTCCACTCACTGAGAGGCTTAGGCTACTCCGGCCTGGCCCCTTTGGTCCCCAACACCTGCTCATCACACACACCTTCCAGGATAAATCCTCAGCAGACCCTTTATCCACTCTCCACTGAAGCTACTTCAGTAGCTTTAAAAGTGTCTCTGGTCTGCACTGCACAACTCCACTTCAGAAATCAATGAAGCAAAAGACACTACTCTTGGCCATGACTTCATGCTTTGGACCACAAGAAAAACTTGCAGTGACATGGCTGTCCCCACCCTTTGCCCATGTAATAGCCGTATCTGACCATATGGTGTAAACTGAGATCCTGATTTTTAAACTGCTGCTCTTCAGGCTTGTCACTAGATTTGATCTGGGATGATCTTCTACAGTGTGCAGTACTAAGAAAGTTAGCATTTTTCTGGGGCAATTAGATTTGCATTTCAGAAACTTCTGAATAAATATTTAAAACCAAACATAAATATTAGTTATAATTCTCATTACTCTTCTGGATGGCAGGACAGCTGTATTGGCTGCATAGCATATAATTTTTAGAGTTAGAAATATATAGCCATCTGTTCAGCTTGTAACATGTGTTAATAGGTATCTCAAATTTCATTTCAAGAAACAACCATCTTAATAAATAACCTAACAACAGAAGACTTGGGTTAACTAATGGAGACCTAGCTGCAGTAGTACTACATCTGTTCCAGTTAGTCATTACAGAAATATCCAGGTACAAAATACTTGTCTTAAATGGCACCTTTAGCTAAAATGCAGTAGAAAAGTGCATTGCCTGGAAGCTGAGGAGTGAGAATGAAAACAAGAGCTAGCCAAAAGATTCCAGTTTTATGTTGATAGCTGGATGTATTTTAGGAAGACGTGAGGTCTTTACAATATACTCAACCAAACTTCATCAATTTCTCCTGTAGACTTGGTGTGCCAGAGATGGCCTTGTAGTTAACTTCAGACCCAACTGGAGACCTACCTGGATTTGAAGTCCTGAACACTAACTCCAGAGAAATGAAAAAGCCCATGCAACATGTATGAGTGAAGACCACCATTAAATTAACCTCATATTGTGCAGCCCCTGTAGGACAACATCCTACTTCAAGTGGTGTCAGTTAAGGTAACAGTCAGCTCTGAATTTAATCTGAAAAGTGAGGTAGTACTGGATAATAGTACCCTACACTTGCATGGGTAAGCATGAAACAAAATAAATAACAAAAAGTATGATTTTTCTGTGGGTTTTTTTAACTTCTGCTCCAAGAGGCTCTTTTTAGCTGCAAACCAGGCAGTGTAAAGGACTGCAACTCTAGGTCTTTAGTCGCCAAGATGAAGAGAATGTCACTCTCAAGCAGATGGTACTGCTAATATAGAATGTCACAGACTTGGAAATTAATTTAAAGAACCCGAAACAAAAGCAAGGGAATGGTAGGGATAGTCTGCTATTATCTTTGGGTCTTGAAAAGGGGGTTGAGGAAGAAAAGCCAAAACAGGAAGGCCAGTTTATCCTTGGATTACCTATAGAAAATGCATTTGATTTCTTTAACATGAACTAGAGGGAAAAATAAGCCACCAAACAAATTATGGGTAGATCCTTGGACCTCTACAGATGATAGATCTGAGTATGGGGAAGCACAGAGACCATGAGACCACCCTAACTGACAGTCCTTATGCCATTTTCTTACCAACCACTTGGATTCTGGAGGGTCCTAAGAACCCTGCTGCTCATGGTTCAGCCCTTAATTTTAGGAGTGACAAGAACAGGGAGCAGTTGATATCTTCCTCTCCCATCTCTAGTCATCTTGCAACTACAGCTCAGCAGACTGGTGAACTCCAGTCCTTCATTGCTAGCATGGGGCAGGTGTCATACTGGAGAGGTTACAAGAGCATGACTTTATGATTTCATGAAGTACCTTCACAGGAACTAATTAGGGGATAAGTTATTAATGGAGAAACCACCACATTATGATTGAACCGTCAGTTGCTATGCCAAATAACTTGCATCAGCAATTACAATCATAAATGTTCTGGATAAAAGCACATTTAACAGGACCCTTTCACGGGCTATGCAGCCTCTGCTGCAGAACAATGTAGTGATTCCTGTGTTTCTGCCAGCTACAGATGGGCCTGGAAGATTTGTGATCTCTGTTTGACTTCTGTGGCATGAATTTGCACCCATCTTTGCCATTCATTAACCACTCCTCTCCCTTCCCTCAACTTTTTAGCTCCTATGTCTGCAGAGAAAATGCGATTCAAACATTTTGAAACAACAACCTGAGTCTGTGTGGAGTCTCGTAAGATATTTGTGAATAGGAACTGCCCTACTCATATGAATTAGTAACTTCATTGATCTTGTAGCCACAGAACTGGTGTTTTTTCAACATATGCTCAAATTAACTAATTTCTTCATGTGGGCTTTGCACAGACACAGGACATGTCACTTTGTTTCTATTCTCTGCTGGAATCTCTCAGGAGCTGTTTCTATCTCAGTATTCTTCCTAGAAGCAGAAAAAACAGTGGGATTTTCTGAGTGCATCACTCCTGCTCTCTCCATTCAGTTAGGCAGATATATAATTCACCTCTGGCTCAGTATGTGGTAGCGTGGCTATAGAGAAATGCCATGACTAACCTGGATTCCACACCAAAGCTACATCTCCTGGTACCCACTACCATGTTTCTGTATCCTGAAACTTGCTTATAAACTGGTGTTATCATGTGACAAATTGCCAAACCATCTATGTGTAAGAGGCAAAATAAACCAGTATGTTGGGTTCTTCTTGTGGTCTCCTCATCACTAGGACAACTTGTAGACATCTGAGCAGCTTTAAACAGTTCTACACTAGAACACATGAATGTGACAAGCTTTCAAAAATGCACAGCCCCAAAGACAGAAACACTTCCCACACAAATAGCCTTCCACAGCTCAGCAGCAGGCACACAGTTCGAAAACTCTTGCAAACAAGAGACATGGCATCTGATTGGAAAAAAACACTTTCTATCTTACATCTAAAATGGAGCAAAAGCCCCATTTTTATCTTCCCTTATGGACTTTCTCTCCCAGATCACATTTTCTATCTGTCCCCCGTTAAGAAACACCACAAAAAAAGAAATACTTACCTTAAAGTTTCCCAAGAAACTAGCTGTTGGTATGGTATTTCCTACATGTTAGTATTCAAGGACTTCCAGAATACGATTAAAATATTATGAGCTGCTTTTATGAGAGCTGAAGTCATGTAAAGAGATTTATATAGACCACTGCAACCTTCCTATCAACGGCAACTTTGCTTAAAGCTACTGTTTATGCTTTCAGAAAATACCAGAGATATCTGAGGTCCAAAGCACCAGAAAAAAGGAAAGGGAGACAAGCATCTGTCATGTACATAGAAAATGAATCCTTCTGGCAACTCCTGCCCAGCCCTAGATTAATATGGATTTACAATTAACATCATCAGTGAATCAAGCAGCATTGTAATTGTTTTTGCAGCTATTCCAAAACTTTCTTCTGCACAGACATAACCTAATTCTAACTTAGTGAGACAGAACAGCTTGACACGTTTGTTATCTAAAGACCACTTCAGCCAAAAAACATAATGAAAAAGCATGGGAACTTGACTCAGAAGCAAAGGCTCTTCTTTAATATTTGTTCCAAAAATAAAAAGCCTCTCCCCACTACATCTCTCATTATTTCTTATTCTTGAAGCTCTAATTTTGCCCCAAGGACTGCTTCAAAAATACATTCTCTTTGATAGGATTGCTTAATACTGCTCAGTCAAGTGGGATTAGAGCCTTCTGAGGCAAAGAACATATTTCTTATTCATTTTCTTGACTAATTAGTAAGAATTACTTTGGGAAACCTTTGTTGTAGAAGTATCTCTCACCTCTTCTCCACAGTGGGGATTACCCCACCGGTAACAGCTGGTTATTATCAGCACACCATCGCTGAGACCTTAAAATCCATGACACTGATTCACATTTGTGATTATTTCTTTTTACACACTAGACTGTATTTAGAATTTTTTACATTGGTCCAAGAGTATGACCTAGGCCATTGCATTTCCTACAGTTGATTTGCTAGAGTGTTTTTGTAGTCCAGTATGTAAAAACTGTCAGGGTTTGACTGTGGATGTCAGAACAATACTCAGAGTTAAAAAGAGAACAGAGATTCTGCCAGAGAGAGATCCAGCTGAGAGAGAATCACAGAATCACAAAATTCTTGAGGCTGGAATAGGACCCTACGCTTGGCCTTATTAAACCTCAGACCACTAAACATATTCTAAGACAAAACCCCCATCCTTTGGGGCACATCTTCCACTCTGTAGTTACTGGAGAAAGAATAATTTCTTCTTTTGCCTAAGTGTCCACATGCACCAACCTAAGTAAAGCCAAGGTAACAGGGTGGGAATTGTCATTCCCTCATGCCCAACTAGCAGCTGTCACTTGCTGTCACAAGTTAATAGATGCAAAAAATAAAACAAGAATAAAAAGAGTCCAATACCATCATTCTTAAAGCACTGACAGAGCTTCCACTTAGACAAGAGCAGTTGAGCCTATTACAGCAGGTAATGAAATCCACTAGTTCTACTATTCTGTATTCTGAATTACAGACAGGTCTCAAATGCTGTGCACAGATGCCAACTCACCAGCAACTTGATTCAAATACCCCATCTGTCTGAATGCCTATGGCATTTCTTCAGATCTTTGGGTATGTTAAAAAAAAAGTATTTTTTGTTTCTTTCTCACTCTTCTCTTCCAGTATGACCTCCTTTAGGATGTAACACCCCAAAATGGATTTGGGACACCTTTTACAAAGGAATTCCACACTGGGTTCTGTTCTGACTCACCACAGCAAGAAGAGTTCTCTCCACTCCTCACACAGTAGCCTGTCCTCTTAGTTTTGTAAAGTAAAAGCTCTCAACCAAATCCACCCCTAATGTAACTCAACAGAAGTCAATGAAATGACTTCAAGATTTATTTTGTCTCTTGGTTTTAGTACCAGAAAAGTAAAAACTTAGTACACACTTCAGTGTGTTAGACAACCCCACCACCACAGCATTACACCTGCTTTTTGAATAGACTCAGTATCCATATCTGGGTTATTTCTGAATCTGAGTATGGCCTTCGTTATGCAAAAAAAGGAAACTAAGTTTTACTACTTGAGACAAGGACTGCTGAAACAGCTGAGTTCCAGCAGATGTCAATAGTACAACTGTCCTCATTTAAAGAGATATTCAAACCTCTGATAAAATTTTCATTTTTAAAGATTTCCTGTACTAAAGTACACGTAACTACCATGTACCATTGCCATCTAGTGGAAAGGTAAGTAAGAACACAGGTTTCCTTCACTTGGAAGAGCTATCCGTGATGATCATTGATGACTATTTCAGCTAACTTGGAAAACCTCTAGAAAGAGTACAGTAAAGCCCATGCATCTCTCAGTGCCTGCTCTGCTCACAGGGAAATCAATAGCTTCCTGTTTAATTTATTTTTTTGATGTTGTAAAAAGAAAGGTTTGTTGTTAGCAATCTTATTGATAGTTTTTCTTCTGAAACACAGGAAACTTAGCTTGTTGCCTTATCTTTGATTAAATATAACATTCACTAAAACTTAACTGAAATACAGCATGGTGATGGATACACATGGTCAATAAGGATGTAGTTCAGAGCCAACTGCTGAGGAAGGAGAGGTGGTTGTACAGCAGAAAAAAGAAATCATGCTATACTAAGGCAGCTTCTCCTTCACTTGTCTAAAAGAATGAAATTAGCACAGCTTTTTGCAATTAAAAGCATAGGCAAGTTTGGGACAGGCTGGCAGATTAAGCATTAAATTGAAGAGCTTCTACACAAAATCTCTGGTGAGACTAAAAAGACTTACTTCTTGTAGCCATTTGTTTAATGAGTTTACATCTGCTGTAACAGTCAAAGAAGTCAGTTGGAGCTCAAGTGTTTGACAGCTGCTCTTAAAAAACCCAAGAAGGATGCACTTCGCTCATCTTCCTCACAGATTTTAGATAAGGATGAGAAATGTTACAGAGATCCCCTGAAAAGCCTCAAAGGCAAAATGCACGATATCTAGTTTTACTAGATTCTTGATCATTTACAGTTCACCCTAAAACTCCCACACGTTTGTTTCTTAATGTCCCTCATGCTCCGTTAAACCTCACTGCAGCAATGTTCCCATAGGAATGTGGCTTCTTGCCAGACTCTCTCATGAACATTTCATTAATCTTCTTGGCTCTCACACAAACTACAAAACATTATTTGTTAGCAATTTAACTGTTTTGCTCCCAAATGTGCCAGAAATGTGATCTTTGCTATGCTTTCATTCAAGAATACATGAGGATAATTATATAGTAAATTAAATGAGGTGTTGGTTTTTTTTTCACATTTAGCAGCATAGAGTGCCAAGAAAGGTAAACTGATTACATCTTGTTTCTGGAATTAATTCTCATGCTATCCTTCTCAAATACATATAACTTATATTTAGAAAAATACATCTTTAGATACAGCTTTATTTCAATACATTACACAATGATCTCTGACTTCTTTAATAACTCAGACCATACCATTATCTACCTGCTTCAGAAGATAACTAAACAGGAAATATTATTTGTTTTCTAGAAGTCTAGCCTGTCTCATGTCCAATGATGTTGAGAAAATACTACTACTGCCTTTGCAATGAGTCTGTTAGCACACAAAGCTTTGAAAGCCCACTTGACTTGCTAAAGAAAACAATTTATAGTCTGATTTCTCTTCTGACTTCTCCAAGTGCATACAAAAAAAACCAAACATTTGGGATGTATCAAAGCCCAAGCACTTTTGAAAATCTCCCAGTACTTACCTAGCTTAATATTGTTCTGCAATGTAACGGACAGAGGCATGCAGCCATACTCTTCATATTGTGCAGTCACTAAATTGCAGTCTGTGTGAACAGGAACATATTTGACCATTCATGAACAAAGCAATGGCCACAGGCTGTTTGCTGGGCCAGAATTTCGATTTTTTCCTTAGAATAATTCTGCAAGTTATGTTGCAGAATGTGCTGGATTGCAGCAAAACCTGAGTGATACACGCTCTTTCAATCTTACCTTATTATTTAACCTTACCTAATTATAGCAGGGGGATGAGTAGGGATGAGTCTGTCCATAGAACATGAGAAGCTGATGATAGAAGTAAGCTCTATCAGATGTTACATGCAGCAAGATAAAGAAACTATTCAAAGCTTTTAATGTTGCATGGAGAAAGGGAACAGGAATGTCATAGTGATTAAGACCAGTTGGAAAAAAAATAGGAGTTTGGTGAGAGTGGCATGATCAGCTGCATGACTTTGTTTGGATATTGGGTTGATCAACTATCTTAAGCAGAGAAAAGGGACACCTAGAAGATGAGATAGGTCATAAGGTATGAACAGATGAAGGGGAGTTTGGGAGCCGGATGTTTTTGAAGGGCTAATGTAATAGGAAAAATTTGGTAGAAAGGCTCACACAAGATCTTATGAGAGTCAGTCAAGGAGGAAATAACCAATGGAGGGGGCAAGGTGCCCAGGGAAATATCTATTCTTCTTACATCTAGATAGGAAGGCTGATGCAGATCTTTTAGCACCAGACCAACAGTACTCTCCTGCAGTGTTGCAAGGGTTAAAACCAGCCTAGAGACAAGCACATATGTAATTTGCCATTTGCATTGAGCACTCCCAATTTAGCTTTCAACCAGTGGCTAAGCCTAGTCTTAGTGGGGAGATGCCAAATATTAATTTAGGCAAAGCTACAACTGCTATACTGTCTTAAAGCTGTATGATCAGAAGTCAACAGAGTTTAACTGACCTAATTCCTTATTTTTATTTCATAACTAAAAGCAACTCAAGGGAACCCTGAGCACAGAGACTTACTCAACTCACTGCATAATTGGACTGACTGGTTGAACTCGCTGGTTGGCTACAATTGTATTCTGATTAAATTGTAAGACCTTTTTTCCAAATGGCAAAGCTCTCCTCCCTGTAATTCCCAAGACCCTCTTATGAGAATTACAGTGTAAAGAGAGAGTGCATAGTGTCAGACAGCCTCTGTTGTTAGCTCCATCAAGTTATAAATAAATACATGATACTTACAGTGCTCTGTACTAGAGAAAGCCAAGATCAAGGCCAAGTGTCACAGTCCTCCCTGAAAATAATTCAGCATGCAATATAATCCTACATACTCTAGCAATATGTATTCTAAATAGAAACAAACAAGATAACACTGGGCTGTGGGTGGTAGAATTGTACCAGACCCTGGGAATTTTATGTTAATTAATGCTGATTAATAAAGAATAGTAAGTTTTAATAAGTTAGTAATAAAAGAGAAATTGACTTTAAATAACAGGCATGCCTTGATTCCCTGGAACAAACCTTCAGATTTTTAATTGGGGGAATTCACCTAGTGGAAAATTTTGCCTGACTTAAGAGAGCAGAACTTTTCTGTTTGTGTTACTCACTGCAGCTTAACTCCCTGTCCCTTGGGTAACCAAACCACTGGGAAAGAGGTCTTAAAAGCTGCAGAAGTTACAGTCTTGATAGTAAAAATGCTGGGTGAAGTTGTGTCATTCTAAAGGAGAGAACACAGGATCACAAGACTTCTAGGGTTAAAATGTTAAGGTACATGACAAAGACCCAGTAATACAAGGTAGTTCAGCTCGTTTCCTGAAATTGCTCAGAATGCAAGTTACAGGTCTGCTAAGAAACAGATTAATAAAGATTCTGGGATTGTGCTGTCCCCAAAAGATCCATTCTCTCTCTCACATCAGGGTACAGCTCCTTCTTCCTCCTTCAAGCAGCACAACATATTACTTCCTTAACTACAAAGTGAAGGAGAGCCCTGGATCTTTTCTGTTCTTGTGCACACATGGTAACATCCTGAGGTTTGATGGAGGCTTCATTGTACATGTGTCATGAAAGGAAGCAGAGCTGACACAGAGAAACTTGCCCATTAGTAGCCTATCTTCATATCATGCTCTGTGCCCTGGTGAATCACGCAATACTTTGCAGATTATTATAAAGGAGCTCTGTTTAATGCATAAAACAGGCATCCTGACAGTTTTGGTAATCCAACCTCAAGCAATGTGGTCACAGAGAATCTATTGTGGCTAATGAGAAATCAAAAGCAAGGCCTAGGTATCAGCAATGGAATTTCAGAAATTAACACTCAGAACTTCCAGCTGGGGAATATTTGGGATCCTGAAAAGCAGTGTGTTTAAAATATCAGCAGATAAATCTGTGCCCTAAATCTCTTTCCTATCAACTTGGTAACTTTCCATAGTGATTGGGATGTGCATATTGCAGTGAATTCACTGCCAAACTGTCTTTCTTGTACAAGAGGACAATGTTTCTCCAGGACAGAAAAATCTCTGAATCTGAACATGGAGCTCTGGTTAAATGAAGCTGTCTGCTACGTGCCTCTAATTTCTTTGCTTTGATGAAAGTCCTAATGTCACCGCTTAGGCAATGAGAAGGCTAGTTAGGGCTTTATCAGGACTAACTGGTGGCAGTCAGAGTTGAAGGCAGATCTCCATTAAGTGCTCTAAGCAACTGGAATTAAACTATGGGACTGCAGACTCTGGGAAGTAGTGGTCCACATGCAAGTTTTCATTTCAGAGCTCCTAAAACTAAGCCCCTTTTAAAACCTGACCTTTTTCTTCCATCTCTCTTCTTCATGCTACAAGTAAACTGACAGAACCTGCCAAAGCAGAAAACTAACTTATTAGTCACAGGACAGTTGGTGGCACACAGAGCATACTCCTGATTAATTTATCAGTCTAGGTTACTTTACAGCCAGCTGGCCCACCCTCATTGTGTTACACGAGCATGTTGCAAACTACAAAGTGTTCACACAAAGATACATTTCTCTCTCTTCCCTTCATCCTCTGCTTTTATTCTGTGATCATTTCTTTAGAGATTGTGGTGTGGTGGGAAGGCTCCACCAAGTATCTGTGTGCCTACTTCTCATTTGTAATGAAAGTCCCTAAGGTGCCATGAAGAAAATTCAGTGTTAACTTAAAATTCAGGCCTGGATTTCTGCGAGGGTCAGAGAAGGGTGGTTTTGTTTTCTTGGGTTTTATTCTTTTTAAATTGTGTAAATACAATTAGTATTGCTTCAGTTTTGACAAGCTGCACTTAGTAACGGCTCAGATTACCCTCTCCATAATTTATATTTATACTGATTTCAGTATTGCTTTTTTAAGAGAAGGCACAGTGACCCAATTAGAAATACTGATAAGAATCCTGACTAAGTCAATCTTTACATTTCATTTTTAAAAAGAAAGCAAGGAAGAATGAAAATAAAAGTAATCAGAAGGCAAAATTATGAAACTTATTGCATTTCTACTGAAAATGTAGCCACCAAAAGCTTGTTTTCCACTTATCTAAATCAAGACAGGGACTAATTTCCCAATGTGTTAGAACTGTGCATTTCTTTTTTGTTCTCTTCTAGTTTGCAAGGCAAGCAAACAAACAAGACTAATTACAATACTTTAGCAATCTGTCAAATAAAACAGTTTTGTTGCTTCCTTTTTAAGCAAGTGCATCCATGGGATTTTTTTTTCTATTTTTTTTTGGTAGCATTATCTCATAAAAACACACATGTAAGTTTAGCAGAAACCATAAAAATGTATTGGAGACTTCAGCTAATCTAGTATCTTTCATTTGTAAGGAGGATTTGGGTGGAAGCCAAGTTAATTAAAACCAGAATAGAAATGTGTTCTATTCATATGAGTCATATACCTCTGACTCACAATACACTGTGTGCAGCTAATGGGTTAATTTGTCCTGGTAACAGAAAAAATGAAGCTAGAGGGTATGACACTGTTTGAACCAAGTGCTGGTTTCAGACAGTAGATGTACAAGGGTTTTACGCAATTAAGGATACAGATATGCTCTAATGATGTCCTTTCTGCCTATTCAAGTGCCATTACAAACAGTTCAGAAAGATCTGGAGGTACAGAAGGCTTAGAAATCCAGGACGCACACCACCTTCAGTACTCTATTATTGTAACAATATGCACATGCAAGTGTGTAAACTGCTATTACAGAGGAAAGTCTAAATCACAAGCAGGTAATTTGTAGCCCTGGAAATTCCTTCCTAGCCAATGGCCCTGCAGTATTTCAGTGAGAAGAATTTCTCCCCAAGCAACCTAACAAACCCACACTTGCCACAATGGCCTGATGCTAAGCACCTACATCATTACCACTGCTTTATAATTCCTCTGGTCCCTTTTTCCTTGGGGAAGTGCAGTACACACAAACTGCATTGCTAACTTTCTAGCTCCTTGCCCCACACCAAAACTTAAAAGACACAAGGTACAGAGAGAGGATTTTGGTTCCTAATCCACACCTATCATGATCTCTGTAAATTGGAGAAGTTCATTTACAGCTTCTCTCCTCCCACATTCCTGTAAGACTGCAAGCCTTTCAAAGCAAGGCCTGTATCATAGCTTGCATTCATGGAATTGCTAGTGCAACAAACCCTGTAGGCATGGATATAAACCAAACATCAATAATATGCACACCTGAGCTGTATCTGCCTAAAACACAGTGCCAAGGTTGAAAGCAGACAGCAGCATTCTGCTACTCTGCCATTGATTTAGTTATCTGGTGTCCAAGGGTCTCACAAGAGAAGACATAAATTATCTTGTTTTTTCAACCCTCATGTAGTTGAAAAACTCTTAATGAATACAAGAGTGGACAAGAAACATATATCTTTTATGAGGTCATTTACAAAGCAGCTATAAATGATCACTTGAGGAAAGTAGGCCTTAAAAGTAATGGTTTTGTGGGTGTAATTATATAGGATTGTGCTAGGATGTGAAGACAATACAATGCAGGCCTTAGTGTAAATGTGACTGAGGCTTCCCACAGTGATACGAATATTTATCCATGTCTAGGTAAAACAGACTCAAAGAAACCACAAGTACTTTTCTCACATATTAAAGTTAATTCAGCATTTTGCTGAGGCTACAGTCCTCAGCACCTTAAAAGTCTCAGGCCTTGTACTGCCCCCTCACATAAGTATTGCCACCCAACAAAAAAAACAAGCAAGCAAACAAAAGAAAAACAAAAAGGGAAAATTACATTTAAAAAAAAAGAAAAAAGAAAAAAGAAAGTTCCAGTCACAGCTATTTCCCACCCCCTGCATGTAATTTAATAGCCCTCATCTGTTCATTCAATGTAACAGTTATAAATTTGGCATGTGATCCAATGGACTGATCATTCCGAGGCACGACTACAGTCAGCACCACTCATTCCTCCCAGCATCTGAAGACCTAAGCAGTGAATGGTGCTGATCAGTCACAGCTGAAGACTTTAGAGCCTCAACATGCTAGTTTAGTATTAATGTTCACCTAACTGGAACAGTGCAAACATTCAGGAGAGAGAGGAATAGTTAAAGCACGTTTCCAGGGTTATTCTCAGTAAAATTAAATTGAGCCAAATAGGAAACAGTCTGTGCAGCCTGCCATAACATGATCCCAGAAGGGAAGCAGAAGATGCTCTTCCTGTTTTCCTTTCCCAGCACATCTGAGGGGCATGGCCTCAGGCACATTTTCTGTTCTTCACACAGAATACAGGCACCAAGGCTGCAATCCTGGAAAATCTGTTTGTGCGCCATCTCCTCCTGAACCCATCCAAGTTTCACCCTTGATTTTCAACTGAAAAAAACCCCTAGCGTTTTATGCCTGCACACGTTCTTAGCTGAACCAGTCTCACTGGGATGGAGTAGTTTAAGTTTCAGCCTGGCTGGGATCCAAAAAGGAGATGCAACACTCAATCCAGAACTTGTGGTGAGAAGGCCCAAGCAATCTCAACTTGGTTTACAGGCAAAATGCAATTATGCCTGCTGTCTTCCTAGTACACAGCTTGTAGCTGATGTCTGGTCACCTACGCACATGACCTCATCCAATGACCGAGAACAAACAGGAAGCATGGGATTACACTATTATTTGCTTTGCCAGAGGAAAGGCAAACCTGTCAGGTTGCAGGCTGTGTGGGGTAGGAACACCTTCTCTTGGGGCCATTTTCACAGAAGTGTCCTGGAATCACAGAATCACAGAATGGCTCAGGTTGGAAGGGACCTTAAAGGCCATCTACTTCAAACTCCCTGTCATGGGCAGCAATGCCTAACAACTAGACTTGACTGCTCAAGGCCTCATCCACCTGGCCTTGAACAGTTCCAGCGTGGAGGTATACACAACCTCCCTGGGCAACCTATTCCAGAGTCCCACCACCCTTGTACTGAAGAACTTAATCCTAAAATCCAGCCTAAACCTACCCTCCCTCAGCTTAAAACCTCTTTCCCTCTTGTCCTGTTGTTAGACACCATTACAAAAAGTTCCTCTCCAGCCTCTCTGGAGGCTGGATCCCTCCAGGATCCCTTCAGGTTTTGGAAGGCAGCTATAAGGTCCCCCCAGAGTTGTCTTTTATCCAGGCTGAACACCCCTAACTTCCCCAGCCTATCCTCACGGCGGAGGTGCCCTTGGATCATTTTTGTGTCCCTCCTATGGACTCTCACCAAGAGCTCTGTGTGATGCGGACACCAAAACTGGACACAGTATTTGAGGTGGGATTTCACAAGAGGGGTGTAAAGGGGAAGAATCACCTCTCTTGACCTGCTGGCCACAATCCTCTTGAAGCAGCCCAGGATACGATTTGCCTTCTGGATACGATTTGCCTTCTGGAAGAGAGGAGAGTGATCAAAACTCAGCAGGAACTTCACACTGTAACAGAGTTGATGTTAATTTTGATTCCTTTTCAAAATGTGGTTTGGAATTTCAGCACCCTTTGATTAAAATACAAAAGCAGGCCCTATAGAAGGCCCAGAAGACTGGTTCTTCTCCCACATCCTATTCCACATTTTCAACAACCCAGTCACAATTTATGCTCTCTTTTCTACTCTGTTAGTTAATGTGAAAGCAATGAAGGAATTGAGATAGCCAGACCATGACATTTTTGTTGTACTGCAAAGTCTGAAGAAGAACAAGTCTACTTGCTCTTCAGGACAAAATCTACAAAATTCAGGACTAAAGCTGCAAGTATTTATGGTGGGGCTTAAGACTGTGGAACCTAAGTAGATAGAGAAAGTTCTTTCCCTCCCTGTTATCAGGCAGCTCTGCTTGTTGGTTTCAGCTTTGCAAACAGACCTAAAGATCACACACCTGCTTCTGGATTCATTCCAGTAATTCAGTGTCTAAAAATATCGATCTGTAGCTGCCTGTATTTTTGACTGGTTCCCAGTTCTGCACTGATGCTCCTGTATTAAAGGGTCACAACAAAAACAAGTTTGTAAAAAACTAGACCTCAAAATCTTCCTAAATGCCATTATTTTCTGAAATGGACAGTTTAATTGCAGTTACTTTAAAATTATGTGTTCATTTTGTAACTACATTGTTTCTGCAGAAAATGCAGAAAACTGCATTACACTCAGCTGCAATATCACCAGTGAAGCATTCGACACAGTTGATATTAAAGCAAAGGTATACTTTGCTCTTCTGAGTCAAATATGGCATTTTCCTGACCTGCTGCTGTTCATCATTTCTAGCATATGTTTACATGGCTGTTTTTGCCAACCCACTTTCAGCTGTCACCAGCCCCCACAGAATAATAAACACCTACTGCACCCACAAAGAAGTAACTGAAAATGGGTTAGATGAAGAGGTCTGGAAGCTCCAAGAACAGAAACCATACAGCCTTCCTCATTTTTTTGCCCCAACAACAACATACAGTGCTGATTTTCAGGTGCGAATTTTATTGTGGATCGTAACAAAGGTTTCAGAAAAAGCAAAGGGAAAAAAATCAGCAATACAGTGTCTGTTACTTACGCAATACAAAATATATTTGAAAGCTAAAGGCAATGCAGCTTCATGTAAACTAACCCTTATTTTCAGATACATGTGATAAGAAGCATTATTTTGCAAATATTCTTTTTTCTCAATTAGTCTGATATTGAAACGGAGAACCAAACATTTCACTGACGTTAACATTGTTGCAAAGTTTTTTAGTGTTAAACCATTAGACAGAAAAGAAAACCTTGCTATTGCAAAAAGAAATAGGCACACAGAAAATATCATCAAAATACATAAAAATAGCCCTAGTAAATATTAAATTACTCAGAATATCTTTGGAAAATCTGTGGATGGTGAGGTATGCATAATTTTGGTGCTGCTAGCTCCACTTTTCCTGCAATACATCAACACAAAATATCTTACTTTAATTACTCAATGGATTTCTTTAGCCTTTAATTGTACTTTATCTGCAAAGAAAAACCCCATACTAATTATTATAGTAAAATGACAAAAGTCTATTAGGTAGCAGTGTAGAAAATCTTGCAAGAGGTCTTCATGGCATTTTCTCTCTTTGGGTGCTTGGCACACACACAGGCCATTCATGAAGGCTGTTTTGACAGGAAGACAAGAATAACAAAAACTGGACCTAAAGCTAGTATCTAGTATATTAAATATCTTATATATATATCTTTCTCTACTGAAATAAACTCCATTACTTTTAAAAACCATTCTGCTTTACAACACCGTGGCTTGCAGTAACGTATCTGTTAAATTTATCTGAAACATTAATTAAAAAACATACTTCAAGAAATTAAGAACAAAAGCCAACCAAGTAGTATTTACCTCAATCAATATAGTCTGTCTGAATGTAAACCACTCCCAAGTCCTGTAACCTTCTGCAAACAGAAAAGGCCAAATGTTGTTTTAAAGCCACTGGTTTACACAGAGAAATGCCAATCAGGAACTTGGTTCACAGTCAGTCAAAGAAGATGAGTATCTTATCCAGCACTCATTTGTCCACTTGAATTCCTGAACTATGCAGCTGCAAGGGCTGCTCTCTCCTGTAACAGCAAGGTATCTACTGTCTAAGGAATGCAAAGAACTAGATACTTTGCAGTCAGATCATTTAATAAGAAAAATGGTGAATCTGTACTGCATCAGAAATCTAGAGCAGTGCAATTCTGGATTTTATGTGTGTATCTCAGGTAAAATTATGGAAAGATTCCTTCAATACCTTATTTCTAGGGCTGCTCTTTATGGCAAACAAATGTCTGCCAGCTGGCAAAGAAATCTGAAAGAAGCTGAAGATACTAGGATTTACATAATTATTCTGATGACATTTTTTAATATACTACTAAGAATCTGTAGCTCCTCTTTGAAAAAAAATAAGTTTTGTGTGGCTGACAGAGCATGCCAGTATCTATCAATAGGGAAAGAATGCCTATCTCCAACCATAACACAAATATGGATACCAGATTGCTGGATGCAAGGGATGGATTAGAAGTCTAAGAAGCACAGGAAACTCTGTTGTCAGTTTCATAATGCCCAAGCAGCAGCAATGTTAACTGTCTGTTACTCACTATGGGCTAATAACCTGCCAGTTTTCAGTGGACTCAGATACCTGTGGGCTTTCATATGACAAGACAAGGGGCAATGGACACAAACTGGAACAGAGCAGCATACAAAAAACTCCTCACTTTGACGGTAGCAGAGCACTGAACAAGCTGCTGAGAGGCTGTTGAGTCTCCATCTCTAGAGGCATTCAAAACCCATTTGGACTTGTTCTTACATTATTTATCCTGCTCATGGGTGGTTGAACTAGATGATCTTCAGAGGTCCCTTCCAACCCCTGCCGTTCTGTGATTCTGTGGTAGAGCACAACAGACAAGCACATTGATCTGGTGGATGAGATCCTGATACCACCATGACATGTTAAGGCAGTGGCTTGGGTTCATATTACAGAGCTTTAGAAATCTAGCCAAGCATTGAGATAGCAGCCTTGAGATCAGAGGCTCCCTCTGGGACCAGCAGAGAAACTGGGCTCTCCAAGAGACTGTTCATAATCTTATATGCACTAAATACTTTGATTTGCATCTATTTAATCATTCAGTGTAACTATAAATAAATGCAGGATTGACCTAGAACTTTTAAAACTTCTACCTTTATATAGAGGGTGAGGAAAACTCTGCATTCAGCTCTACATCCTGATACACTACCGTGTATCAAGGATAAAAGCATCACAGGTGTCAGGAGAATTTGGCCCAGCTAACAACATTCATTTCCCTGAAGGAGGGTGCTGGCCTACACTGACTGCTGAAGATCAAACTGTCTACAGTAGTATCCTATATTTCTATAATATTCTATATCAAAGCAATAAATATTAGATATAATCTATTAGAATTTAATATTTATCTGATAGCTATTTAAATCTATAGTCAAAAATATAAGCAGTGACCCTGTCCTATATGGCAGCATATACTATTAGTGTGAATGAGTTATAACTATCATATGGGTCTATGTTTACATAGGAGACTGTTCTGTTTTCATTTACATAATTCCCTATCATAAGATAGATAATTGTGTAAAGGGTGGATAGTTTAAATGTTTCTATGGTTCTGCATAATTGCATTACAGCACAAAGATGTCATCATTCTGTCTCAGTTTTATGTTCTTTAAGGATGGAAAACAGAGACTGACAGACGTCAAAATCTCCAGTAATGTTACACCAATATAGCACAGGAATATTTATTTTCAACTCCAGGCAAAAACTAATTTCACTGTTCCTAACCTTTTCCTTTATATAAATGGATTTTTCAAGAGAGTGCATTCCTGCAAACAAGGGCAATCCAAATGTTTTGGTATTGTGGAGATGTAGAAGTGTGTTTCAGCTGAGCATGACCTGCAGAAAAATATTTTTTAATTAACTACTACAATTAGTATAATATATGTGTGCAAATGAAAAACTTCCATGTTAAACATTAAAACAAGCTGAAATTGCTGCTGGTACATATATGAGAAGTTCTGCCTCAGTTTGCTCAAAAAATATTTGGTTAATTCCTATTGCTTAGCTTCTCTGATATTAAAGGTAAAATGTTGATATTCACCAAGGCCAAAATGTCCAATTATTTCCCTCTGTAAAAGGCACCTCTGTTTTCAGAAATTCAATTAAAGATATAGAGGTAACAAAACATTTTAATCAGATAACATCTAGGTATTGTCTATTGAATTAAATATTGAATTTCCTTTGCAAAAGTTGATATTTACTTCTCATAAGAATTAATTTCTGTAGCTCCCCCAGCAGAAGTCAGTATCATCTTGTTTTAAAACATCAGTTAGTGTTTGTCTAAGACAAAATGTAATTGCTTGTCTTCCCTTTATGCTAATGTTGCACTAGAAATCCCTACATTACAAAAAGAGTCCTGGTAAACTAAAAAATATGTCAAGCTTTTGACAGTACCTAACATAGAGCTGTTATTGACTGCTCTTGCCAGCACTGCATTTCTTCAGATGAACACACAAACTGACCGACTGCTTTCCTTTTTACCCATACCAGTTCTGCCCTAATTGGATGACCGTTAACAAGCCTCCTTCCTGCACTAAGCATCCCAAGGATTTCTGAACACTTGTCCAGTAATTTCTGCCTTAAGGAATTTTTTTCCTTACTGTATAACCCAGGATCCCAAGGATCTGTGGTTGCACTGGAATGCTTAATTTAAAAAGGTATCTAACACTAACATCTAGACTCCTAGCAAATGATTAATGTACTCTTCACAACTTCTGCCTGTGCAGTTTTAGATGATTCAGGCAGTCTTTATGAGCTTCACTATGGGAACATAACTGGTGCTTGATATCAGCCTAAGAGAAGAATCAACTCCCATCTCCCTTTTTTTGTTTTTGTTAAAGATAAAGCCAAACAGCTTATACTTGCTTAAGATTAGATAAACGTATTCTTTATAGCCATGTAAAATGACCAAAGAACCTTACAGCGTAACAGAATCTTTGCAGACATGAGTAGTTTTGACCAAAAAGCAGCACTTTTGTATCTGAAGCACTACAGGAATGTTTCTAGAAAATTAGTCTGACTTGTTTGTGTGGGACATTATGCAGCAAAAGACATTCATCATAAAATCAATCAAAGGAACAAATTCTAAATCCTATTTATCGAAACCTAAACCTGCAACCTGATAATGCTGTATTTAAACTACTAAAACAAGCCATTTTTTTCCTCTCTAATGCTATGTAATAACAGAAATATTATAAGGAAACTGTATTAAACAGCTGTGTTTTCCTGAAATGTGTACTTTGCAAAAAGATCTCTTCCTTGAACAAAAACAAGTGACAAGCTGCAAAGTGTGCTTAATGCGGAATGCTGTATAGCACATATGTAAAGCAGAGGATCACATTATAGTAAGTCTGAAGGAATGAGTAGACACTTCAGTTTATACTCATAAAATTCAAGCCTAATGGCACTTGAAATAAAAATTCATCAGATTAAGTGCTTGAGAAAGTCTCCTCTTTTAAGCTGTGGTGTGAACAACACTATTGAACTGTTTCTCCCCGTGCACATTTTTCACAATCAGAATACAACCATCTTATCCTGGACAGAAAATATTCTTCTCCTCCTCAGATTAGAAAATATACATATAAAAAACATTAAAATATTCAGTAAAGAATCTTCCTATGATTGGCTTCAAAGACGGGATTCAATTAAAGTTACTATGTTTTTTGCATCGTTGCTCCACCTACCACAAAACAGTGTGAAAACAGATATTATTGAGACATTCATTCTCCCAGAGCACATGCAAATACCTTTCTACAAACCTTTTTTTCTTCACATGTTCTATTAATTTTAAATCTACTATGAAAATAGAAGTGCAAGAATAATCAATTATAAATTCTTCAGATAAGTGGTTTAATTCCTTTTATGATAAAGACGCAGAGGAATATTGATGAAAAATTGTTATGATGCTTTCATTGTTAACACTTCTTTACGACCCAAGTCAATTCTTCATTCCACATTCCTGTATTTGGTAAACAAATTGTACAGTACTCTCAGTGTCGACTTCAAGTCACAATTTACAATATCTAAAAAAAATAACAAGACAAGGGAAAACCAATTAGTAACTTACAATACAATACAATACACCAGGCTGAAAGAGACCTTCAAGATCATCATTTTCAGAAAAAAGCATCTATTCTCTATACTCCCTTTTCTTGCTTGAATCCATACCCATGAACATTAGAAGCACAAGGATATCAAGAAAGAGCAGAAATATAAATAAAACTAGCAACTCAAAAGTCAGTATTTCAATCACTTTTAGCGAGGGATACAAAGGGCTAATGGTGCTGATGTAGAAATGCAACCAAGGTTTTGAGGCCCATGAGACAATTTGTGTCTAGGACTATGTATATTTATATGACTGCATCTTCAGTCAATTGAGGCTGAGAAGTAATGATATTGAAAAAATCAGGCAGGAGCTAATGGCTTTATTAGGTCCAATTTTGGCAAGATAGCTAAAGGCAGTTTAAATTTTCTAAAGGATCTAAAAAAGCTAGATATATCTAAGTGCCTCTTGCAGACACTTCTGAAAATGCTTTGGGTTAGCTGATGTACATGGCTCAATCAGCTTAGAAACCCAACATCTAAAATAAGGATTTCTGTGAAACAAAAAGGTAATGAAAACCTCTGTTTTGAAGAGAACTTCTTGAAAAGTCCGTATTATTTCACAAGAAATCTATAAACCAGACAAGTACTACTGCAGCAGTCTACACTAGTACTTCAAGGAATATTGCATCTCAAATTAGGACTTAGAATTGCCTATCTCTGTTGCCTGTGTAGGAACTCATTCTCCTTACTTTAGTTCTTGGAATCAGCCATTAAGGCATGGGGATATGTACTCACCATTATCTACAAAACCTTTAAGAAAGCTTAGTTTTGCCATTATAATTATACACACTGATGTTTCTCATAGATTGTGAAGGGTTTACACCTGTGCATGGTGTCCCAAAGTATACATGGTATCCCAAACTTTGAAGGGCTGAAGGTACTCTCTACATGGCAAAATGACATCCACAGACAAAGGGTCAAAACACCCAAACTTAGATTTTATACTGGGCCTATGCACAGTTATGAAACCATGGTTGCATGGTTTTGTGGTCCTTAATAAATCAGATCAAAAATGCTTGGTATCAAATGAAGATAAAATGCCCAAAGCTACAGGAAGAGCACATTGCTTCCACAACATCGTGCTACACCTCACAATATCTTTTTATTTTGCATATATCTTGGCAAGTTTCCTCTTTGAGGCCAACAGCAAACTGTGTAACACCTTCTTTTCCTGACAGAGAACTTTGAATGAATGAAGAAGTAACTTTGACAGGTTTCACAAAGTTAATAGAAGACTCCACTACCACCACAACAGAATTCCATAGAAAGATCCAAACTAAAAGGAATCCTGCTCTCAGACAAGACAAATTATTTCCATTGCTACATGCATTTGCCCAACACGGTTGCAATTTTCAAAGAGAGAAACTTGAGTTTGGCTTTGATGTACGACTTTCAAGAAGAAGCTCAAACTGCAAAAGAATTCATAATAGACTCAGGAGATTAATGTTCAGGCCAGTTTTAAAGTAAAAGGTCATGGAAGGCTTTTTAACACCTTTTCAATTATATTGCAAATAACCCAAACAAATTGTTGACCCCATAAAAATGACTGATTTAACAGACTTATTTATTTAATTGCATTCCTTTTTCCACAAAGTATGTTCTTCGTATTCTAAAGCACTTTTCAGCATATTTTTTCCTCAAGCCCCCCAAATAACAGTGCAGGAATTTAAAGAGTATTTAGTACACACATTTTGGGTAAGATCCTTTTCAATACTGTTTTGCTCACTGGAAATTTTAAGCATGGGCTTTGTGCCCAATGTAACAACACATAAAACAGATGTGTTTTTCCATTCACATTGGGCAGGAAGTTTCATATTAAGCATTTCAATAATTGCACAAGAAATGTCTTATATATGCTGAAATATCCTTATGGCTTGATTTATACTGGAAAAATTAGCTGTCCCCTAAAGCCATACATACCTGAAAAATTAAATGCCATACAAATTTGAAACCTCCATGGGGAGTAAGGGATCACAGACACTCGTTTTACTTGGATCCCTGGATTTCACTCTTCGACTACGAAGCATAAAGTTTGTGATACAGTCACTACTTGTTTAGATAAGTATGACTGTGGAGAAGAGTTCAAGCAATCAGAAGAAGTAAGAAACATAGACTAGATCCAGATTAAATGTAGCAGCAGCATAGGCTCAATACCGAGACATACTTTTTGGTGTGTGCATATGATTGTGGCTGTTACAATCTGGAAACTGGGAGGGATGGAAAACAGCAAAAGGGATCAGAATGTGATTCACTGATGTGTTCCTGAACCTCCAGAGTGCCCTTACTATTAGCAGTAAAACTCCACAACTCATCAGGGAAAGACAATCCAATATTATGGCAGGAAAAGACTGCGTGCATCATAGAATGTGAATCCGCAATAAGCCTTGAAAACACATATATATTACATTGATTCTTGTGGTATGTAATCAGCAGAAGCTTAACTACCACCCCTATTGGGAAAAGAGAAGCAGAAGATGCATGCCCAGCCCAGGTAAGAAGTGGTAGCATCTCATGGGAGGAACCATTAGACTATCTGATAACATGGTTAACCAAGGGTTCTATATCCAACCCCAAAAGCTGAATTTAAACCCTGTATTTGCATGAGCAAAAAGGAGCAGAACCCTGGTCCTGCTAAAGTGAACACCCTCTTTGAAGGCATGTTTTTCTTTCAGTCTCCAGCTTTAAATCCAATTTAAATATATATGATTACATTCTGCATTCAAAGGCAGCTATGCAAATATTTGAAATTCTTCTTCCATAACATTTACCTCTTTTGTGAAAATCTTGTAAATTTGACATTTAGTATGAAGATGTGGGATGGGGGAAAATGGAGCAATTAGAGAAATTCACATCTGCCGGTGTCATCATTCACAATTTAATTTTTTTTTTCTTTGAGTGGATGTCTGAGTATTACTGCACGTTTGATCACACACCTTAGCCTGGCCATACAAGAGTGGAAGCCTTGCAACATTTGAGAGTGTAACCATCAACCATTTCAAGTACAGAGTTGCATGAGCACTTCAAAAAGCAGATTGCAACCAGCTCCAGAACAAGAGGACACAGTCTCAAGCTGCGCCAGGGAAGGTTTAGACTAGATGTTAGGAAGAAGTTCTTCATAGAAAGAGTGATTGTCCATTGGAATGGGCTG
The DNA here is from genome assembly GCA_033816785.1 of Picus viridis. Taxonomy (NCBI): domain Eukaryota; kingdom Metazoa; phylum Chordata; class Aves; order Piciformes; family Picidae; genus Picus; species Picus viridis. Next base: position 10,990,963 of record CM066584.1, on the reverse strand, counting down.
CCCAGGGAGGTGGTGGAGTCACCATCACTGGAGGTGTTTAGGAAGAGACTTGATGGGGTGCTTGGTGCCATGGTTTAGTTGATTAGATAGTGTTGGATGATAGGTTGCACTCGATGATCTCAAAGGTCTCTTCCACCCTGGTTAATTCTATTCTACTCTTGGATTGAGGTTTTAACCTTCATTTAGCTCTACTGTAATGTTATGAAGTAAGATCTGGGTCCAATGCACACTTTTTAAGAGATACAAAAAAAATGTAGAACAGCTACCTTCTGGTCTTGGCTTTGGTTTTTCCAGTCCACCATCCTGCATTAGCTCAAATGCGAAGGATACATTGAGGACCTAATAATACAATAAAGGTAGTTATAAGTGTGAACTGTAAAGGGTACAGCATAAATGGTCAAGAAAAGAGTTATTTAAAGCTATAAACTCAGATGGTCAGAAGGGAAAAAACAGTCAAATCTCCATATATCAATGGAAGATCTGGTCCATGGAATCCAGACAAACCATTGTTAATAGTTTCTACCCATGCCATCAATAATATAATTTTCCCTTTTATTCTGGATAAGCATTAATAAAAATGTCTTAAAAATGCTTGGAAATGGTTATCAGTACAGTCCTCTCCTGATTTCAGCTACTTACACCGAATTTATGCAGAAAAGTTTGTGTCATACTTGTACCACTACATATGTTCACATGTTTATTTGCTTTTGAAAGAAAAAATATATCCAATTACCTTTTGTTCAAAACTGTCAGGAGTCAAGAAAAAACTGTGCAGAGGAACAAAATAGCCTTCTAGGAGACCCATTAGCAGGACTAGGTACACACCATCTGCAAACTGTACAAAAGACATTTCTCAGTACATTTCCTGCAGAATAATTCATTGCTTTGTTTAATAAACAAGATATATATCATCTAATGCAGAGCTGTCAACTGCTAACACAAGTATTTTAGATTGCAACTCAAAGATCTCATCTTACTTCTTTGATTCCTTTAGCTGGTATGTTCTGTCTTCTCCAAAAATAACCTAATCCTAAAATACATATGCAGAATAAAGTCCCTGTACAGAGTGGTGATAAGCAGCTTTAATCTATGCCTTTCTTTCTATTCTACTAGTTGTGGGGAATTTAGAACAGTCACCTTTCAGGGTCTCAAATGGCATGCATTCCCTGAGCAGACAAAAGCAGAATGAAGGTGCAATCTCATGGCTGCAATGAAATTCAGATATTGGAGGAAATAAAGTAACAAAGAGTCATTCTCGCCCACCTTTTGAAAGTCTGTGCCAATCTAATTTGAAGTGTATGCAATTACACATGGCAGCTATCTCACTGTTATGATGCATGTTCATATCTATCTAAAAAAATAGCAACATCCATGAGATTTTGTTAAAGGCCTCTCACTCTTAGCCCTGTAGCATCACGTCTATCCGCGCACTAAGATACTCTCACAGTCAGACTTACTGAAGCAACCCATCACCTTCCTGAGGTAGGCAGTTTTCTTTGAACTGTTAGGAAGACAGCCTCCAGTCCTAGGGAAAACTGTTTCAAATAGCTGCTTGAGGGCTTTCTAGGAGCATTTGAACACCATGCTTTTTTCCAACAGTAAACAACACAACAAGCAGGCATGGGGAACACCCTTCTAACAAGCCTTACTCATTATTTCTTTCTGAATCTTGATTTACAATGTCTCAGACTGATAGCTGTTTAAATAAACCAAATATTCTTAATAACATGAATCAAGACATAAAATAAAGCCTGTCCTGAAGACACCTGGGATTTTTGGTAATTTCTGCTCGACCTTGATAACTGCTGAAGTGGTTCACATGGAAAGGTATTAATACAGCAAGTCAAAGCTTTTGTTTTAGCTTATTTTCAGCCACGTTAGCGGCTGAGAACAAGAAAGATGACCATGTACCACATGATCTCTGTGGTGCAATCAAGCCTGCACCCAACTGCACAGCTGCCTATACACTTGAGTAGCTTTACTCTCACAAACATATCTCACTGAATAGAGTCACTGTAATCCCATGTTGTTGTGTGCTTGTGTAAAGGTAGGCAGGAAACAACTGTTCAGCTTGATGTTGGTTGAAATGAAGTGGACAGAGCTCTTTCCTGATCAAAATAAGCACAGGCTCTGCTTACGGCACTTAGCAAGCATCTGTGAAGTAGCATCTGTTAATTAATTTTTGTGCTACAGGAAGTACAAAACTGTCTGAGAAATTTAGCTGCCCTTTTGAGTTCTTTGCTTAATTGCTGAGGGTCTTCCTCATACAAACACATTTAGAATTTAAGTAATAAAATGGAATAACATCTTGGAGCTCAACTAAAATTTCTGGATAAACCCAGGAGCATAGTGCATAACATAGGGCAACTATCCCTTCACTTTAAAAAATGCTGTAAAATCGTACCTGGGTCTCAAGTTCAGTGACCTCCAAATTCAATTTATTCAAATGCTTGTTCACAAAGGTGATGAGAGTCTGAAATGCAAAAACAATGCAGTGAAAGCCTGCTCAGCAGGGGAGCAGTTCAACACACACAGTATGAACTCTGCTCTGAAGAGAATCTGCATTAAGATACTGCAACACAATTTAGAAATATTAAAACTGAGATGTAACATAAAAAAAATTATTTTATTTTCCAAGAATGAAGAACAGAAATAAAATGAATGTGATGTATGTAAATAAAAATACACTGTTGAAATGTAACAATTTTAAAAAAACCAACTTGTAGCAGACTATAAGGAAATGAGTAACTGGACTCTGGATTCCACTCAAATCCAACAGCATCCAAAATACTCTAGGTCAGACCCCTGGCAGTTGTAAACTGTATACTTCTTTGGCATCGGTATACTCAATCCACCATTTGTGTTCCACTCAATGTACAGAGTGTGAGAACTTCTTTTTTGCTTGAGACTTTGGTAACTACATGTTGTTCTGTGTTTCAAAGTTAAGCTCATGCTGCTAAATACTAATAAGAAGTAACATTATAATCACGAATTTGTGTATTTGTTTAAGCATAAAGGTCAACTGAATTTAATGTGCATGCAAATGATGCCAATTGTATATTCTATACACACACACTCACCACACGTACACACAGATAAATAAGCATGCATAAGCACACCTTATAGATTTTAAAGATAAAATAAAAACCTTCCAACCTTTTTCACTACATTGAGCTTGTCTGGAGCATGATCAAACAAGGTGTCAAATGCATCTCTTTCTGAAAAACATTCAAAGATGTTAATATACTAAGCAGCCATTGCTCAAATGCAGAATAAACACTTACTAAGGCACATATTCCTTTGAGACAACAGTCAGCAAAAGTTTCAATATAGTCTGTTTCTATAACAAGTACCATGTGCATATCGCTCTCATGCTATAAGCTGCTAACCTCTATTACTTACAAAAGGCATCATTTTCAAGTGGGATTTGGATTACCTAATAACCCTGCTTCTCAAAAATGAACAAAGAATGGTTATCTTCATGTATAAAATCTTACACAGGCAGATACAGGGACCTAAGAAACCAAATCAGTGTGTACAGACAAAAGGAGTTTACATCAAGACACTACATCCACGGAAGGAGATTTTTCCTGTGGGTCACTGACTGCATTGTGGTTTGCTGTATTATTAATCAACTGAAGTAAGCTTATGATTACACAGCTGCAATACAATCCTTTGCATCCATGTTTTTCGGCCATTAGGATATACAGTTTAGGAGATTATCATCAGGATAGACAGCCTAGAGTAGCATTCCTGGAATGCTTTTGTAGTCACCTTGTGAAAAACATGGGAAAAAGTATAATAAAAGGCACCAGAGCCTTTTCTAAGAAATTTCTTTTTCAACAATCACCTGAATGATAGTGAAAGACTTCACAAAATGCTACATTCATATTCCTGAGTAAAAGCTAGGGAAGATCCAAAGGCATTTGTAGAAGGCAAACGCTACATAAAGTAAGACTGCTCAGGGATATCATTAGGAAAAGAAGTCATGCACTGAAATACTACAAGAAGCAAATTCTTGGTGGGACTCCACCTAAACATCTTAAATCATCATTTTTCTGTTCACCAGGCATTTGTGCAGTCTCAACATTAGCAGTAAGAAACAGGAACACATACAGGAACTTGCATGGTGTTTAGGCATCCTGAATAGTGACTCAAAGTCATTAAAGTGTAAGTAGATAATATATGCACGGGTACCAACAAGTTCACCAGCAAGTTTACAATAATACATCATTTCATATGATGGTGGGAATTTAGGACCATTAATACTATTACAGTAATGTTCTGGAGGTTAAACCTGCAAATTAACACATGCTGAAAAGCAATTACATGTGTTTTAAAGATGGGAAGACTGCCTTTAATGTTTTTTTCTCTTTTGTTAACTGTTGCAATAGTCTGTGGTGCATATATGTGTATATTTATGTATTTGCAGGGCAACTTCAAATCCTTTTTCCTTGCAGTTTGATCAAAGTGACCACCCGCTGCAAAACTAATGTATACTTTGGCTGCCTCAAGAAAAAAAGATAATAATCAAATGAACTTACCATGCCTTCCTGATAACGCCCTAAGAGAAGAGAAGAAAAAAAAAAAGGAAAGGAGAAAAAAATAAAGAACAAAACAGTTATATATCATTCACTTGTGGACACTGCGGTGCAAAAGAAAACAGCATCTATGGCAAGACCTTTAGTTCGGTGAATACTGGATTAGATCCATGGAATTAAGAAAACCTCCATCAAGTTACTCCAGCTGAGAATCTGGATTAGTCTGGAGTCCATCAGTATAATTCTGGCTTCACTAACGTTTCATGGGAGGCTGGATCTCAGGTTTCCTACTGAACCAAATCAACACACCTTGCCTGAGTGAAGAAGGCTTTTCCACGTTGACTTGTGAAATTTTTCCCATTATCTTAAAGATATGTTTACCACACCAACTACAACACAATCCAGCCAAAACAGTACTTGGACTGGGTTTTTAAAGGCTGCAGCATTTTGCTCCAGTTGATCCCTCATACAACTATTACATATACAAGAGTCCATAAACATTAATAGTAAATCAATAGTCAAGCTTCTCTCCATTTTATTAGAAATTAGGGTACTTTACTATTGCTTTCTGTTGCTTTGGAATAACTTCACCATTAGCAACTGTTTGGTGAGGTGACAAGTACAGGGCTTACTACTGTCACATTACATTTCCAAAGTCCGAACACATAAAAATAGTCATATCACATTCATTTTTCGAAAGAATCTGTTCTCTATCAAATAAATGCCAACAGGAAAGAATGGGGCATATGCTTTTTAAAAAGACTTCTGAATAAAAAATTAAATACAGAAATAAATTAATAGTAGATAAACATAGAGAGATTTTTGTATCTTCATTCTGTCTTTTCTTCAATACTCGTCTCCTGCATTTAGTGCCCCAGCTCTGTTTCCACATCCTTTTGTATTTTCAGATGCATGTTTGCAGCTCTTGAAAAGGCTAAAATACAGTCACTGGCTGATGCTGCATCATCTTCCCTGGAACCACAATACCAAAATCTAAGTATCGGCAAATGTTTGAATTTCTGAGACACATCTGTGTTCAATTACTGAACTGCTGGCAAAAGTGGTGTTGACATACTCAGTGTTACCAGTTATTTCCTCTTGGATTTGTCGAGACTGGAGGATTCCTTCTCTTTTCTGGAAAAAATAAGAGACATTTTTCTCAGTAAAGTTTAATACTTAGGGTACAGTAAAAATACATTTGTGATCCACAAACACAATTAGATAAAAAACATGCAAAATAAGAATTTTTTAAACCAAACTCACAGTAATATATTATTTCACCTTGTAAGTATTTCAGAAAACCGTTTTGTACATTAACAAGAAACTTGAAACTCCACTTGTAGAAGGAAGTATTTCTTTTCCTTTCTCCATTGTTCTTAATTCACTTTTCTTTAAAGGCCTCAATTCAGCAAGGCATTTGAAACACCTAAACACATATGTAAGTATTTTAGTAGATGTGTGTGTAGGTGAGTTGAATTAAGTCTTACATTTCAATGAACAAGCTTGGCAGATGGTACCCATGCTTCTCCTTTGCAAAAACCTTGCTCCCAGGCTTTGTTTCCACCCTATTCATATACGTTCTTTTTTGCCTCAGTATTTTCCTTTTCTGAAATCTTGCCATACAAAGAGCTCTATTTGCTTGCGCTGGAACACCAAAATGGAGGACAATCCATTAACAGCCTGCTCCAGACCCTAGTCTTCTTGGTGTTAATATATGCCTTGACTCCAACAATCTCCAGATGCCAGAAGCCTTTCACATATGGTAGTGAGTGGCCTGGGTCTACAAGCTGTACACAAGACGGCAAGAGCCAACCCAAATGGTTGCTATTTGAGTCGGTTGTGAAAGAGTTCAAAAATTTGACATTGTTTCCAATATGTTGATCACAGTCATCCCATGGCAGTGTAAATACCACACATGTTTTGCCTTTATTTGTGTTCTCTCTGTTAATTCTATTCACTGGAATGGAATACAGAAAGAAAAATCAAGCAAAATGTTAATGACTGCATGTGAAGTCTAGACATCAGGCAATTATCCATGATTCTTCTCTCCCTGTCTTACGAGGAAATGAGAAAAATTAATTTATGCTGGTCCCAGACATCTCTTCTACATGGAAAAGTCCCTTATGGCATGTGAACTAGGGCTGCTGTTCTTCCCTGCCCTGAAGAAGATAAGATATCCCTACCTGAAGCAGTCCTTTGTGTATGACGTGCTGAGGATTTGGCCAGTCTATTACTTGTATGCTGCATTACTAGAATATATGAGAATCAGAATTACTTTCTGCAAAAAAGCCATACATAGCATCCTCTGGGACATTCCAGACTAACACTTGGGATCCAGATGGCAGTTTCAGGGATTTTCCACTATATGTTTTTAAAGTTCTGTTACTGAAAAATCTTACACACTGTGAAAAGTGTATTCAGGGAAGACATTTGAACACCAAAACGGTAAGAGTGGAGTATGTAGTGGAGCACTACATACAGAAAGATGGGGCACAAAACAGCTGCTGAGGCATCTTCTGTCACATACCTTGTAACACTGAAGAAGAACTACATCATTTAGGGCTGTCTTAAATTTCAGCTTGCGCACACAGCAATAAGCACTCAAAATAACGATCTAGCTCACGTGAGAACTCCACTCTGCTCAGGGATTTTTTCCTTTGCAGCAGGGTGGAAGGAAACAATCCCTGAGCAGTCAGTCATTTAAGCATTTGTGGATGGCATAAATAAATAATTTATAAAAGAAAAGGCAATATGATGGCAAGGTCCAGCTCTCCACAAAAGCATTCTCTTGTTTCAGGAGAAATGATCGAACACAGCATGGGCTTTTTCAAAGCTGTTCATTCTATTAGTATGGAAGGAAAAGAAAGAAATCCAACAAAATACCTTTAAAGGGTCCAATTATCACATTTTTTCCCCAAATGATCTTATAACCCAGATTTCATATCACTCTCATTACTAACAGCTTTTCTACAAACCAGCCAAAGGAAACAAGCTTTCATAAGAACTGTGACGATTACCTGTTGGACAAGAGCACATTTTTTTGTTTCAGAAATATCTTTGTTTCTCTTTCAATAAACTACATTTAGCCAGCACAGCAACCTTCGCATTTTATGTGCTTCTAAACCTAACAAAATCATGAAATAAATTAAGGTAGTCTTCCTTTAATACTTCATACTTTTTTCTTTCTCTCTCTCTACTATTCCCTTTGCCAAACTGTGTAGAGTACTATTTAGAATCAGCTATCACATAGTCTGTTAAGCCTCCCTAGGCATGACCTTACTTTCCAGAATGTATCAGGATTTAAGAACACGGAGTCCTGCAAGTCTGAACCCTAAATTAGGCTTCAGGATTTGCTGATTGTTGATTAAAACTTTCATTGAGTTCAAAGGGTATGTGATGAATTATGAAGAACCAATCCCTCAGGACAGATTTCGAAAATAAAAATAAAAAACCCACCCACCATAAAATAAAGATGAAAAATGTCTCAAATAACTACTGCAAGAATACTGGCTCCCACCCTCTGTTAATAGGAATCAGCATAGTCTTGGAGTTCCACTGATCGGCTTTCAACAAGGACTGGGTCTGCAGGACGAAATCTTCTGCAACCGCTTTCTCTGTCATTCACTGGCGCCTGAGCTGCAGCTGTGTAGCTAAGAGGCAAAGCAGTGAGCCAGATTCTCCAACTACTTATTGTTTTTAAATTGGTTTATCTGTACTGACTTCAGTGGATTTGCTCTTGAACTACATTAGCCTATTAAACAGGAGGACAATTGTGTCCATTGATTTCAACAGGAATTTTGTCTGGGCACATGGCATGACAGCACAATGCAGGATCTAGTCCTTTGGACTGTGTTTTCTGGTTTAGTTTCTCATCCCAAAGATGCCCTGACTCCTGCACTTCTGGTTTCTTAAGCTGGCTTGGGTATAACTTTGAGATAAACAAGTGTAGCTAATGTATTTGTAGTAAGCAAAGTGTTTGAAAGCTATGTTCCTCCGAAGTTTCAGACAACTAAGTGTAGATTTGCTTGGGTTCTCATTTCATCTCCTGTAGAGAAACCCATAAAGTAGAATCTGAGAGTCAGTGAGTCATTATCAGGCATCGGTGATACATCTACCACTCTCACTTTCAGATTTCTCCCCAAATTAGAAAACTTGTCTGATTTGAATGCTGGAAAAAGGAGTGGTTACTCTCTCAGATCTGTCCCACAGATTTTGTCACACAAAACATGAGCAATAGCTCTTTGTACCAGGATACTTCAGGGTAACATCAGCTAAAACACATCAATAAAGACAGTTACAGTGTGAAGCACAAAGGCAAAGTTAATTAGAGAGAAGGAAAAGAGGATTAAATGAGAAAAGACCAAGTCCAACTGAAAGAAAAATGGTGAAGAGAGTAACATGAAGAGTTTGGATGGGTGGGACTCTAATAAGGAGACTGACTGACAACAAAGGATTTATTTGATGGGGGCTTTTTTTTGCATGTTTATGAGAAAGCCAACACTGTAATCAGACTAAATTAGCATGCACAAGGCTGAAAAAGAATATTTAGTCACCTAACATGAATCTGAATGTAATAAACAGTGACAATTCATCATTCAGTGCCAAGAATGATTTAAATCTCTACACAAGTGAGGGGACCATCAAAAATGGGAAAAATAATAATTCTGGAGATCACATTGAGTGATAAACACATTCCAAAAATAATAATGCTTCATATATTGTTAATGTCAGAGTCTGGCCACTTCACAATCAAAATGAGATATTCTGAGCCACAGCTCAATCTGGGAAAGCACTGCTGCTTTTTTCTGGTTGAAGCGTTGTCAAGGACAATGTGCATGCATATTTTGTCAAGCAAAGAGAGACACACATGCCTGCCCAAACAGAAACTCTTGGGGTATTTATCAAGAAACCCTTCAGTTAATGTCACAACACTACCAAGAGCTGGTTAACACCTCTCTTACCTGCACAACAACCACCTGAATGGACACATGATCTGGGAGTCTGATTGGTGCTCGAAAATACTGTGACAATGCAACCAGAAGATGAAGTATTGCTACGAGACTTTTAGCATGAACAGCTGAAATAGATATTAAAAGCACAAATTATGAACTGCAAAGTAACTAGGGCACATATTTTTACTTTTTAAGATGTAGGGGCTACAAGACTCTTACGTTTGAGGCACCTCACCTTTACCAGCCTCCTCCTGCTCAACAGGTAACACAGATGCAGCCCAGTCAGTAATACGCATCAGCACCAAACTGTTATGTTTTGCAACGTGTCTGGATGACACAGGCTTGTGTAGATGGAAATCTAAAGCTAATCCAAAAGCCAGGTTTCATGTACATCAGTTTTTAAGTGCTGCCTCTGCATTCTCCTTGCCTTTCCTTTATTCCTTTATTTCAGTGAGGATTTATGGGCTATCAGAAAGATATTTTTGTACTCATAACATGCACTTACTCATTTTTACGTGTCATGATGTCTGCAAGATGATAAACGAGCCTATTTTGGCAGAAGACTTAAGCAATAAGTTACTAAACTCAATGACTCAAACATTCCTCATGAAGTTGTTACAGTTCTTGTTATTGAAGCTTTTTCACAGCAGGTTTCATATGGATAGTTAACACTAACACAACTTATAAGATATCAAAAACCATACTGTAGGAAATCCTTAATCAAGTACTAAGCCATTGGCATGGAGGTGAATAACTTCTAGTTCTTACTACAGCCTTTCTTCTTCTATTTTGGTTTTGTACGTATAGTCTTCGTCCTTAGTATTCCCAAATGACATTTGATAGCTACAGTACAGTGCACTCACTGGGCTTTTTTGTACGTGAACTACTATCTTACTTCACCAGTAAAACAGGATCAGATTCACTAAAATATTCTTCTCCATGCACTGTGCTGGGTTGTCCATGGTCACAGATGAGGTGCTTTAGCAGATCACTAAAAAGATGTCTGTCTCCAGCTGCTGCTGCCTATCTCTACCTTAGCTCTAAAACACATGTAAAACATTAAATTAAAACTACAAGTTAAATTGTCAGGCCTCTCCCAACACCCCTGCCTGAAGCTGCTTAACAGAGAGTGGGGAAAAAATTGGGGGAAGCTGAAGACAGATCAAGAACATAAAACTCAGTGGGACCACACGAAGTGGAAAGTCAGAGGTACCTAATGTTCACTATCCCTCCCTTGAATTATTTCTCTCCCTTTATTTGTTGTGAATGGAACAGGATACAAAACAACTCAGCTCGACACATGCATAGAAGACAGGGAAACCACTATGTAGTGATCAAGGTATTAACCAGTGTGAAATGATTCTGATACCGAACTTAACACAGATTAAGAAGCTTAAGTTTCTAAAACAGATGATGACCTGCTCAGGAAGGTAACAGGAAGGGTGCAGTCCTAATTTTGGTTAAAGTTCTGTAACAAGCAGAAATATTCTTCATATCTATGTTGCAAATTTGACATGAAGAAAGAGTCCTAGGACGTAATTCTTGTTCTGCCTATACTCTACATTTATGCAGGTACTTGCCTGTCTCAACAAATCAATTTAGTAACAGAAAACTTAAGCTAGTCTGCATATAGATTTAAGAGCAGAAATACCATACACTGACAGACTGAGAAAACAGTTTATTTAAATTGGAGGTTGAGCACCAGTAAAGAGGGTAGTGTGCACCACCTCTGGAAGTGCCCTGCAGAGCAGCTCCTGCCATAAATACCAGGTTTCAACTTTCCTTATCATTGGATAGTTCAGGATTCCAGATAGCAGCTATAAACTCACATATGTCAACAAATGAGAACAGCATAGAAAACACAACTTACAGTCAACATTCCATTTAATGCTTCTTGGAGGGAGTTTAAGGGTTTCATTGATCTTTTCAAGCACTGTCTGTAGCTTCTGTTTCTGAGCAATCTCAGACTGAGTAACTTCGGCAACATTCAGCTTCTCACTTTCAAGCTTCTCTGAAGTGATATTGAATAATAATTAAAAAAATAAAATGCTTCCTAGTTTTAAAATTATCTGATTTTCATTCCAGAACCATTTTCCCTCACATTTCTGAACTCCTGAAGACACTTCACATTTGCCCTTTATTTACCCATTGACAAGGGAAAGCCAAGTATTAATGAAAGCCACACTTAATGGGTAGCAAATATTTGCTTCAACTTCCTTGAGGGAGCACCAGACTCAGAGGTAAGGCCCATTTCTTCGCTTGCTACTGGATAAAGGGTATTCTGCATGCAAGTGGTTTGCAAAGCACACTATCAAACCTAGGAAACACATGCCGACTTCAAGAAAATTTGTTTCACCCGTTTCAGTCTCCCAGCCCCTCTCTCAGACTCAGGAGATTAAAAAACTTGACTTGGCCCATTTGTGATAAATGTGCAGTGACACCATATTCATAGAGGTGAAGGATGCACCCAAAAAATACAAACAAGTATTTCTAGAGGTATGAAAGTAACTAAAACCACAGACCTTTTCTGCAGTCAAAATTTGCAGTAGATTTTAAAATACTCAATGCACTGGTTTATTAACCATAGTACAGATAGCTATGTACATGCATACACGGCTTAGCGTTTAACATCTAACAGTAAGCAAAGAAACTTTAGCAGTAAAAGCCCCCTGATAACCACAACAGAAACAAAATGCTTAGTTACCTATCAATTTACTTTTATGAAAGAATTAAGATTTCCTATTTAGCAAGAGCAGATATTGTTCTGAGCTGATATTGTTCTCATCAAAGCTAAGCTGAGTATCTTCTCAAAGAGAATGAACCTGAGCTATCAGCCTGTAAATCCTGCATGACAGGCTGCTGCCTCCATGGGTTTCTTGTGCCTCCACAGACATCAGTCTGTACATAGTCTCAGAGCAAGACCAAAATCTTTCATTAGCGCAGACCTAATTCACATGGAATTAAGGGTAGTGGAAAATCACTGAAATCATTAAGTGCTGGATCAGCATACACATATTTAGATTCAAGCTGTATCTGATACACATTTTTTGGGGTTTGGATGAAGTCACCGGAGGTCTGCCCATGAGAATCAAATTGCTCAGTCTGGGGCATACTCAGTCCATCAAAATATATTCAATAGCTTAACCATTCATAAAAGGGAACAGTCTGTGTAGTCTTTATTAGAAGTGCTCACAAGATATTTCAAGATTTATTTAAGATACTGAAAAGAAATTTACTGGGGACTTTATGAGCTGTAGTAACTATGAAAATGGCTTCCAAGCCAACAGTTAAAAAAGCACATGCTAGCTCTGCACTAGCAGTTTCTTTCTCTACCTGTTTCTCAGCTGAAGCTCAATTTGCAGTCCACTGGGTACCATTACCTCAGTAACACTAAAAGCCAGACATCAAATCAGACAGAAATTCCAACCTTCCAGAGGAACTTCTTGATGTGAATAAACTACAGTATGGAACCAGTAGAGATTAAAAACATCCACCATTGTACTGAAAACACCCTTGCCTTTAAACTTACTTTCCACTTGTAACGCAGTTAGGTTTGTACAGCACATATGCAGATACTAAGATTAACTGCAGTGAATACCATTGCCAAGACAAGACCTCTCTAACACCCCAGGTAGGCTTTATGCTGTTCTCATCAACTGCAGAGCACAACATGTTGCACTGTAGCTGTAAGGATTGTGCATACAGTCTATAACTCAAGGGTCTCGTAATACAATGCTATTTTTACATCACTTAGTGGCATAAATGTAAGATGATAGCAAGGCTCCTAAAGCAGAAACAAGTGATCTACTTACTGAAAAAGTGACCCAACAGCATGTACATGTATTTTTCTTACCAAATAATTTCTGCAATACTTGTCCATCATACAGGTCTTCAGCCAAGTCTTTCACAATAATCCTCTCTCCCACCAACACATCGTTAATCCAGTCAATTAATACCTATATGGGAAACACAAATTTGGCAGTATTATGCACTATTCATTTGCAATTTAAAACACATGTCATTTTGTACAATGATGAAAACACTTAGCAGAAAGAATACCAAAGCTGCAATGACTCAAAATACAAACAGTCTGAAATATCATAAGAAAATACAAGAAATTAAGGACTCTTCTAAGGTGGCTGTGACAATGCACCACAAGGGTCAGACAAATATTGGACACAGTGAGTGAAATCTGTCCCTTGCTTTCAGCAGTAATTTTTTTTACTTCTAGCTTTTTTTGCTTTTAGCAGACAATGCAGATGAAATTTCCTGCTAAAATTTTAACCCAAGAATCACAAAGACTCCTAGGGAAGACAGTAGCATATTAAAATGGGTGGTGGGATGGGACCAAGAGTCTGGACTCAGAATTTGAATACAAATTCTTAAGTCTTTGTGTGCCATCTGTAGAGAAACAATTGACCTACCCATTTCACTAGGATGTACAAACCATGTGGTTTCATTTAATTATTATCTAACCAGTGCTTTGAAGTGTTCAAATGTAAGAGAGGCAGAGATAGCATTAAAAAATAGTTCACTTTCTTGAATGTGTTTACAAGGTTTTCATTACCTTCATTAGTTCTTGTAATTTTGGGTCATTTCTTGAATTTGGATCAACCATTGTTCGGACTTCATTTTCCTCTGGAAGGTTTAAAGGAAAGATATTAGAAACTATTACAGGCATGACACTTTATTTTACATCAAGCTTTTATGTTGAGATGTAAAATTGTTGTGAATTACCTAGCATAGTGTCCTCAGGGTCTAGTTCGAATGGAATTGGACTGAGAGGTAAGTTAATGGCATTTATTCCTTCTTCCTGTAATTCAGATACTAGGAAATAAAAAAGAAGAGCTTGGTCAAATTTCAACCCAATTTTACTTACTATTTCACCCTTGCTAAAAGTAGTATTAATTGTCTTAATTTCTTTATAAGAACATGACTCTATTAGGTAAGCCACTAGGTGTAATTACAGCGATAAAATACAGCTAACAAAAATGAGAGGCCCAGCCAACAAACCTTTGCTTGTATGGGTAGGTTTTTCATGGATAATGCTACAAGAATCAATGCAATTTCCTCAAATCTTTTGCAGGATAAAGCCCATTGTCCTAAAGTTTTAAAAGGCTCACTTGCATTTTAATGATCCTGACATTCTAACACTAATGAGACATTTTATTTGAGGGAAATTACTATTGCTCTCAGCTATATAGCTCTTGTCTTGGGGCTGCTTCAAGTTTAGTTACTTGAGAAGAACTGGGTATGGCTATATATATGCACACTGGAGCTTCCAGACTGGTAAGACTATCTAGGACTGAAGATGCAGCAGCACATGGCTACCTTTACTGTTCAGGTCAGACACCATCTGGAGCAGGCTGTGGGATGCTTCTAGCCTGTGCTCCTAGCCTTACTTTAGCAGAAACCACAGCATCAGGACACAGATGTAAGACAATGAAGCCTCAATAGTAGCACCTTAGTGAGGAGTCCACATACGGGGTAAGAAAGAACTTGGACACAAGAATGGCTAAGTAATCCAAGGTCTCATAGTTTGGAGATGCCCACAGCTGTCAGCAAATATAGGCAAGTTCTTACTTAGTCAAAGTCCCCTAATGCTGCAAAAATAATTGTCCTTGTAACACATGCTCTGAGAACACTGTAACAAAGAGAGACAGAGATGAAGTATAAAAGCAGTTCTGCCTCTAGTTTTGCACTTTTCAGGATCTGTACCTGCTACAGTTCACAGCAACTTCATTCATTTAATAGAACTGGTTGTTAGCACAACTGTTCTAGTCAAGTGTTTAACTTAAATAACTAAATTCAACCATTCTACACATGTATATATGATTTATGTGCAGATGCAGATTCACTAGCTAATGCTTCAGGTTTACTATCTGAAACTTTCCTCAGTTTATTTTGAAAATTACACAAACAATTTAGGTTTGCAGAAAACAGAAAAGTAGAAAGCAGCAATAGAGATCCTGTGGTTTATTCCTGATCCTGTGACCAATTGTAAGTTAAGTTTTGGAAAACAGCTTTACCTCCCTGTATTAACTTCCTGCATGCAGTTAAGTACAGCTAAGTTTCACATGAACACTGTGATAATCAATCGGTGTGATAACAGTACTTGAAACTCTCCAAGAATGTTCTGTGCTTTGCTAAATGTTTTGTGCTCTGCCAGAAGAAATACCTGTGCATTTTTCAAGAGTCTGCATAGCTGTGTTCAGGCATCTATGAATGATTTATAGCAATAATGGCTGTTAGAATGCTTCTTACTTTTAAACAGTACAAAACTATTTTTTTTAAATCCACTATGTTCAATACTAAAACACTCATTCACTTCATACACTCAACTCTGCTTGTCTATCTGTGCAATACAAATACTGAGCAGCTCCAAAGAGTCATATAATAATACTGACAATAATAGTTCCCTCGATTGTTGTATATCCTCTAAAACTGATAGCTGAGAGCAATGGACCAAATTAAACCCTCATGTAACTCCACTGAGTTCTGAGGAGTCATAGCAAGGATGATTTGGCCTAGCATGAATAATCTCATGCAATCTCAGGAACTGTTTAAACTTCATGGCAATTTTCTGAACTATTACTCCTTAGAGAAAATCATTGTTGGTTTTTTTAGCCACTGATCTTTTTTTTTTTTTTTTTTTTTTTTTTTTGTTCAAAATGGTTAAGGTCATAAAAACATCAATGGATAGAAAAATTCCACATGGAGGTCCTTCTGTTCTGAAATGTTTAGTTCACGCAGGACTTAGCACAAAGGTTCATAGGCAGAAAACATTCTATTCGTATAGTAAATAGGAACGTAGTAAGTAAATTCTGTTCATGTAAATGTGCTCCACTGAGCTCTCCTATCCCAAAAGGCTTGATGCTTTGCTTGGGCAAAACATACTGGAGGAAGCAGATCATTTTCCTAGTGAAGGACAGTGGAGAAAGCTCTTGACTCCTTCCTCTAGAAAACAGAACTCACTGACACTTCTGCAGGGAGACTGAATGGAACTATCAAGGTTGAATGTTTTGCAGGGCATTCTGTACAAGGCCCACTGAACCTTTCCACATTCATTCTTCAATGCACAACTATTACATTCTACTATTAATAACATGACCTTCATCATATTATCAGTTTCTGGCAAGAAGAGAAAGCAAACAAAGCCTGCCATGTCTTTGCATGGAAAGGGAGCACAAAATACAGATAACATAATAATATGCATGAGAAGATAATACATTGTGTTAATACACAATTAATACAAGTCTTTACAATTAATTACAAGTAATTAATATTAATACAAGTGTTAATATTTATTGTACAGCAGAGGCTAAGTCTTGCTTTGCTGTACACAGATATACACAACATAGTGGTGGTCTTGTTCCCCCAGGCAGCTCACCCAGATCCATACATTTCTCACACCTGGCCAAGCCACATGCAGAACCTACCCAACACACCTCTGGATGATCCAAACATCCCAGATGAATCCAGTTTGCCAGAGAGGACATACCCTCCTCAGCCACTGCATTCTGCAGTGCACAATCCATGCCCAAGGTTGGTGTAAGTCCCCTAATAAAGACTCCTCCTGCTCTGCTGTTTCCAAGCAGAAAATGTGATGGAGAAACCCTGACCCTAATGGCATCTTTTTCTCTTTCCCAATACTGAAAATATAAACTACATAAATAATGCTACGAAAAGGAGCAGATAAGAACACATGCATTATATCAAGTTGTACATAAAGATAGAGAAAATAGATTATGTAGCATGGCCTCACTTTCTAAGAATTTCCATCAAAAACGTTCTGTGACAAAGCACTGTTACACACTTAGGTGGTTATAGAGGAACCACAAAAATGTGATTTGAGGTTAAGAGTTTGCATATAACAGTTTCGGCAGAGGACTCCATTTTTTCAGCTGCTTTTCATTCATTTGACCTAATTAACTTTCTTAAATTTACCTCAGTAGTCTAGTACTTTAATACTAAGCAAAGCACATAGGTTTGGGACAACTCTTTGCAGCAGCTGGAATTAGAATAAAATAATATAAGCTCTTGAGAAACTTTGAGAAATTACTCCACTCATCAGGAAGAAATCCACTCATTCTTACAGTTTAAAGACCCAGGAAGGAAAGAGGGGACAAAGCTGCAGGAGTTCATCTATACCAGCTGCGAGAGTTCATCTATACCACTCCAGCTGCCAGCTGCCAGATCAGTACACTGGGACCTGTGACACTGGGCATGCTTGGTCACTGGACTACCCCAGCAATCAGAGCTAAGAGCACCTTTTTGTTTTCACCCTCGCCTGCAGCTCAGATACAGCCAGTGCATCGGCTACCATGGGGCTTGTTCTTATCATGCTTATATTGGTATGATCAGAGACTTTATCCTTTTGGATGTGAGAGGAAAATCTTCATGGTTATTTTAAAGTCACCATGCTGATGCAAACTGTGGGTTGAATGTACTTTCAGAGCAGGTTCCTTAAAAGCAATACTTACACATAGGCCAGACAAATCTCTGAGGACTGGCAATGTGAAAGTCCCAGTTTGAATTCTGGATAAGCAATGGACACTTCTTCTCAGATTTCTGATTCATCTGCACAAGGCAAATTTGTTGTGATGCAATCAAGGAGAACTCCACTGCTATCAGCTGTTAACAGACTTCCTCCTCTCATGCCAGCACCAAATTTGGCCCCAGAGATGGGGAGCCCACAAGCTTGTATCAACAGCTACTTTAAGCTGGACAGAGTTCATACTGATTTAGATGCTCTAGGATTACAAGGTCATAAACCTATGCTATCAAATCCACGCGGGTGCTCTGAGCCAGACTTTGCCCTTTGATGCACGCATCCAACTGCCGTGGAAACCGTTGGACGCCGAGCACATCTGAAAGTGGAGTACTGCCCATACGGTTTAAATTGGCTTAATTCCTCCAGTGCATGCAGCCTGTTGCTCCACATTGTATTTATTAGACAGTTTCATTTGGGTTTTTTACTTGTTTATTTTGTGTACTGAAGGCTTTTTGCTGCCCTGTTTAGTATTCAGGGCTGAATGTTACTCTTATTTAAATAAAATACACGTTATTATTTAACTGAGCTCAGAAATGCCACATCACCCAACACAGTCTCTGTGGTTTAGACATATTCTAGCATATCTATCCAAAGAATCATAAAATAAATACAGCAAGATGTAGTGTTAAATGGTCCAAGTGCCACAGCCATGTCTTTCCATATAATTGATTCCATACTTATAAAACTAAAATTACTCAAGTGCTACAACACTAATGGATCAATTCTGAAAATCTGTGATTAACTAGAACCAAACCCGAACGTTGCAGGAGCACAATGACACAATGCTTCTAACCCAAATCTTTCAAAATATATGCACGTACACCTTCATAAATACAGTAATACAGCAGTTCTTTAAATGCCTTTCTTTAACATAAAAGTGTTCCATTCGAGGTCTTTTCTGCCATTTTTAAGTGCAAATACTTTGTTTTGCTTGTTGGTTTTGTGTTTGTTTTTCCCCTGTGAAAGCTCAGATTTGTTGACATTTGTATGATTCCATTTAAGCTTTCTCTAGAAAGTGAAAAGACAAACTACCTAATACTTTAAATGACTATGGTAGACAGCAGCTTTGTGCGCCATGTCTCTATCTTAAGCTACTCTTTCTTGGAACAAGTACAATTTGGAAGGCTAGTTGCTGACATCACATAGCCAGAGTAACACTGGATTTCTCCATTTACACTCACATTCAAACATGCTACATATGCTTATGTATGTAGACAGAAATTACAGATGATTTTCAACATGAAATGTCTTCATTACTCTTGTATAAGACAAAGACCTTCATTCAATTATAGCTGAGCCAAATTTAGATGAATCGGCTTTGGTTTCATATTTTCTTTACTGGGTGCAAATTTCTGATAAATGGTCATGACATTGATGATTCTGATAAATACTCATGGCTTGCTTTTGTATCCACTTGTGCACCAGAGCAGCTTTACTACTTCTACTGACAATAGTCTGCAATACAGACGAGTGCAAATTACAGTATCCATGCACACTGCAGCAGATTTATGCTGTTTCATGCCAGCTCACTGGCTCAGGGGGATTCTTATTCTCCCTCAAATACTCCAGTTTTATACCACAATACAATTCCAGTGGAGTAATTTTTAATTTGTTTTGGCAAATGTGAGAAGAGGTCCAAATTATCCAAGACGGTCAGAGGATGAGAGAAAACCAAAAGAATTTTCAAAAAGTCCTAGTTTAAGCTTTTACAGAATTACACTGTTTAGTCAAGCAAACTTACACAATTGATTTCTAGGCCATCCATCCAAAATATTTTCTAATGCTTGTGTGTGTGCATCTTACAAGTCCACAATGGGAAAAGAAAATATTAATCTAAAATGGTACTGCCTAATTTTCTTGAATACATAATTCATCCAATATGGATTCTGGCAGCTCAGCTTTAACTCTGAAACAAAAGAAATCCACACAAAAGACAATAAATCTGCATTACACATGGTACTAAAATGATCCAATGGATTTATAGATGTTTACAAGTTTGCAGAGTGTGACACAGCGTCCACCAGAAATTTGATATTCACAGCACAAAACATCATAAACATATGTCTGCAACTACAAAGGGGCCTTTTTATGTGGGGATCATTGTTAAAATTGTCTTCAGAACATAAACCTTAAGTTGTAAATGCTACTCCCCATTCTCCAAGACATAACAAATGAGGAAAGAAAAGCAGCGATATGTTTGTAATTGAAAATGTTTCTCAGGAAATGATCTGCACAGGAACATCATTCTCATTCCATTAACTGCTGACTCCAAGCCAACCATTTGTAAAAGTAAATAAATATGCAAACTGGCTGACAACAATATGCCTGCCTTTAATGTTACTACATTAGTACCCAGTCTCCAATAAAGAATCTATTTTCTTTTCTCATTTCTCCATTAAACCAAACATACACACAAAGAGAATGGGAGAAATGCTGTTCTCAAAATAAATAAATAAATAAATGGGAGAAAGGCTGCAATTTAATATTCATGTATGCAATACAAATTAAATGCTTATTTCCTCAAAATTTCTTTAAACTTCAAAGCTTCCCAGAAGTACCTCTGTGCCTGGCTTGTTCCTTTCTTTCTTGCAATTAGCAGGGGAAAAAAGGAGAAACCTTCATAGACTGACATATCTCTGGTCTGAATAGGAAAAGAACAATAAAACAGGGAGCAAACTTGATACTTTCAAAAAGTGTGCAATTTTTAATTCCCCATGTCAAAAGTAGCTTCCTTAAGCCTTACATGCTCTCACCTTTCATGTGGCATGAAGTTTTTTTCAGAGTTTTCCTGTAATTTCTAAGAGGTAACAAGTGGTGCAGTGTCAAGCTAACACATGCCAGTCATTCCATTCATTCCTTCAACACATCTTTAAAACACAGAAGTAGTATCTGCAGATGTTTTGAAAAGCCTGTCACCCTGTAGGAGCGTTTAAAATATCACTGAAAACAAACTTCCAAAAGACAGTATTGGGAACAAAGACAGGAGTTCAGATGACACTGATTTTCCCTGCAATGAAGTAAAAATCGTGCATATGAGAAATACTGCGACCATTTCAAGTCCTTATAAAAAAGTGCTGCTGAATCTGATCCAGCCTGAAAACTACTCAACAGCCTCAGATACGCTGTGTAAAAAACACCTACAGGTGTTAGCTGACCTGCACATGGTATCCCTAAATGCAAAATATTTTATCGAAACAAATCTTTTGACAGCTAAGATTTTAGGTTATGGACACAGTTATTGAGAAATCTCAGAATAGATATATTGAAAGATCTCGGAACTTTATGGAGCGTGTGGGGCTATACAGACAGAAGGGAGCACATTTGTATCCTCCTCACTGATATTTCAGTATTTCCGAGTTATAACAAATCTGCAGGTACTAACATCCAGAAGAGAGTCAGACAGACCTGCTGGTGTAGTCCTAATCAAAAGCAAGCAGAGGCATTTGTTCACCCTACACACTTACCAACTTACCA
Organism: Picus viridis; assembly: GCA_033816785.1. NCBI lineage: Eukaryota > Metazoa > Chordata > Aves > Piciformes > Picidae > Picus > Picus viridis. Next base: position 10,969,442 of record CM066584.1, on the reverse strand, counting down.
CAAGAGTTTTTTCAAAATATTGTGGAGTAGAGAAGCTGATTTTACAAGGCTGACTTGCCTCATTCTTTGAATCACCAACTAGCTAATAGTAGCTATTCCAACATCAACATGAGGCACTCATGCAGAAAAGACAAAACCAAAGATCTGTTCCAAGAAGTCTTTCCCAGTTCAACAAGTTCTAGTTATTCCTAAGAGAACACCTAAAAATAGTTCTCAGGAATGCGAGGGTACACTAATGGCAAGATGAGGATTTCCTGAATTTCTTGCTCTCTTCTTCTTGTGCACATAAGCCTTGTTTTTGAAGTAGAAAAAAAGTAACTGCCAGACCCACTGCATCTCAATAATGCAGATTACTACTTCTGTTTCATCTTGGAAGAATTAGAAAAATTACTACATTTACTGGAAAGTTCCTCTCAGGGACTGCGAATTGGTTTATGTATCGCACATGGACACTACTTTCAAACTATAGTTCCTGGAGCTACTTGTGTTTTAATATAAGCATCTGGTCATCTTCAAGGAATGACTGTGACAAAGGATCAAAACATTTGTAGTAAGTAGGGAAGTATTTCTACATCCCAGAAGGAAAAAAAAAAAACCAACACAACCAAACCCATCTTCATATCTTCTGAGAGTTTCTCATGCTTCAAGATCTTTCTTTGGTATCCAAGTCAAGCAAGATAAAATTTGAGGACAACACCAAGGCTGGACAAGAGGCAAACACAAGGAAAATGAGGTAAGAGTGGTCCAAAAAAGTAAAATAGGAGTGGACACAAATATGCAGATGTATTACTTACTTGCATAACTGGTAGCTTGTAGTCCATGCTTTGCTACCTTATGCAGAAAGTAGCATCCTAAGCATCTAACTATGGTTCTCAGATTCAGCACAACAGATGACAACTGAGTTGCAGTATCTAATTCTTTTGTTCTACTCCATTTTAAAGATTTTTAGTTCCTTGCTATGTTTAAAATTTGTTCCTAACACACAGATGGTTTCTGAAAGTCTCTGCAGCATGTCCTGGGAAATTCAGTTTCTTGTCAAGGGCAGAATGAGGATCTAATTTGAGAAGTGGGATCTAAAGGCAGGCCCTCAACACGGGAAAACTAGGCTGTGGCTTTGGCTGAATCAACAGAAACCAAGCTACATTCTTAAAGAAAATGGGATGGATTTGGTGAAGGACAGAAAAACGAAACCTTAAAATTGCAGAGATGTCTTCTAGAATACTGAAGAGCAAACTAGTCTTTGGGGTGCTCTTGACCCAATGCAGAGGTTAATGTGCAAAAAAAACCTTCAGGCTTGGAGTATTACAGAAAAGGTAAATTTCTTTACCCATCCTTTTTTCGTATGAGTGTGCACATCTGATGTGTGGAAGCCCTCCCAGCCTTACAGCATGAAGAGTCATTTCAGGGAATGAGAGGAGTATACGAGGCCTGTGGCATGCCCTGGTGGCAAAAAACACACAGTGTGGTGTGATCAATAGTATGGCTGTGCTATTCTCCTACGACACATTTACACGAAAGTGTAAGACTATGATTGTAAGACAGGACTTTGGAAGCACAAACTGGAAGCTATGTGACTTAGGAAAGCAGAGTTCATTCTCAATTTGCACAGGAATAAATCAACTCTTTCCAGTCTAAATTCTCAAATCCCTTAAATAGAATTAATTAATTTAATATTTCACCAACAGAAGAAAATAGCATTATCCCCATTCTGCCACACAGAAAGTGACACACTTTTGCATTGAGGGATACACTTCCATGTTTCCCTTCTGGAGACACAAATTGCACTTAAAAATACAGCCTTGGAAACCTGTCTGTAATCTAACACTTTGCCCGACATGGAATGCACAGGAATACCCAGGCTTCTTGTTTCCCAAACCTGTATCATAGCACAGAGAATACACTTCTTTTCACATAACCAGCAGTGTGGTGGTGAGAGAAACGGTCACACAGCAGTAATGATTTTCATCCAGCCCTGTGCTGTGCCGTTCATGGGCACTGCCTGCTACCCTTCTGTGCATTCCTGATCTTGCTCATTTCCTTACAAAACTGAAAAAGTTGATCCATCTTCCAAATGCCCTGTCTCTAAAAAAATTACCTTACTGAGATGTTCACCTGATTATAATGTTCACATGTATCTTATCAGGAAACAAGTTGCAAGCAATGTAAGCACCAGCACTGTAAGGGTAAACCCACTGCTCAGAACTGCATATGCATTGTAACTGTCATTTCCAAGAGATTCTGAGATCTCAAATAAGCTGTAAGTTCAGAAGGGCACTTGCTACCACCTGTCAAGTGCTGTCAGACAAAGGAAACACCTCTGCCTGCTAAATGCATGTCATGGGTTGCTGTCATTACCAATGGATCAATTTCAGCAAGCAAAACGTTCATACCAATAGCAGCTGTAGCTGTATGAACAGATGAAAAATTGCAATTCAGTCATCCAAGTAAATAACCTGAAATGTGCTTTACTTCATATCCCTCATACGTTCAGAGTTTCCCAGAAATTATCTATAGTCTTCAGTTGTTGATGTCATAAATGAGCTTAGGTTAATATTCCGATCAGAAAGTGATTAGTACTCCTATATTTAAATAAACACAAATATTAACACTGCATATTGTCATTTCAAGAATGCCTTTGACTACAAATGACAATTTTCCCTGAGTGGAAATGGAGCTGATTAAAAATCACCAGTATCACGCTGGATGTGCTATTACTTAAGGACAGAATTTGTACCAAACTGAAGTCACAGAAACACATACTCCTGTGAAATACCACTAGGATGAAACAGCTAGCTCTACCTTGCTCAGAAGTATTTTCATGGAACAGCATTCAAAATTAATAAACTACTGTATTTTCTTCCATTTTCAATCCAGAAAGAAATTAAGTCTGACAAGGGCAAGGAAAAAAACAAACTCCCCATTCTTATCTTCAAAACATTACAGAAGGTAAAAATATAAGGTCAGAAAGCAACACTCCTGAAGTATAACAGAAACAAAGATGAACAATAACAGGATGAGTTAGTCTAGTTTCCTACCTTTAGGGCAAAATGCTCCGCAGCCCATCATAGGGTGTCTGGGCCACCCTCATAGTGCATCACAGGGAAACTGCAGCCTTTAAGGTGTTCAAAGTCCCTTCTCCACAGGCCCCTTTATGCAGTTCTTCAGAGAAGCTGTATTAGCTTTAAAGCCTGTTTTCTAACAGAATGCTCCAAGCACATCACAACTCTCGGCTCAGAGCATCGCTTCAGAACAAGTGACTGACTGCCTATATAATTTAATATGATACCACATGAGACTCAGACCATCTGCGAAAGAAACTAAATCTGCTTTTTGCAGCTTGGTAAGTTGCATTCTGAATGCTGAGATGCAGTTTTGACTGTGTGGTTTTGTTACCAGTCATATAACTGAATAAAATGCTCAAATGGCAAGTATTAAAGTGGTTTTTTTTTCACCAGTTGCATCCCATTTCTGCTGCAGGTAACTTGTACCTTTTCTCCTTACAATTAAATAAAGGCACAATTCCCTTCAAAGCATAGGAAAGGTCCAGGCAGACATAGGAAGTTAAATTTACTCAATTTCCTCTTTTTTTTTTTTTTTTGTGAAACAAAGGCTAGCCAACAAGAACTACAGAATCCTTGATTCCAGCTGCCAGAATTAAGATGCATGCAGTATTACCAAATTCAGGTCCTGACTGCAGTACTCCTTTCTCTAAAAATATTTCCTCACTGAAATAATTAGCAAAAGTCACATGGAAGGAGGATTAAGCTGTAAACCAGGCAAAAGCATAAAACAGCTAAAAAGCAGAGGGAAGGAAAAGTATGAGCCATGAAAAAGAGTAATAAACTACTGTTAAGAAATGAACTAGTTTTATAGGCTGTGTCCTTCCAGAAAGGGACAGTAATGATAATCTAAAGCAATTGCCATGAAGTTTTCTACAGACTACAACTTTTCAGAAGCTGTAAAATGTTTAAGTGTCTATTTCAACTTGGAACAAGATGAGGGAAGTGACACATCCCTGGCTCATTTCTGAGTGATGGAAAGTGGTTACCTTTCTATTTTCCAATTGAACTTCATTTAAAATACGAGTGCCAAAAGGCAAGTATGGAGAACTGAGAGGTATTCATCGTTTCGGGTTATTGAGCTGCTCTATAGAACATTCCTCCCTCAGGTTTTGTATGAGATGTGATTCCTTGCAGAAGACATAGAGCTCTCATCACTGTTCTGAAACCACATCCTTCGCCAGTTCTAAGGACTCTCTGATACTCATCAGTCTGCAGCTACTGGGTCACTCCTGAAAGCTCTTTTCCCTTGCCAACAGTCCTATTTCATGCTGTATTCACAAGCAGTAATGGGGCTCCCCATTCTGACTCCCGGAGTCCCATTGCTTTCTGGCACTAGGGAAGCAGATTGCTGAACTGCTGAATAACAGCATTCAATTACAGGACAATACTGAGCTGGAAGTTCTTTACCAGGCTTTCCTTTTCTTGATTACTGAATAGAACCATAAGTGTCCCAGATACTTTATTATGGCAACCCCATTTGAGGAGTAAGTATAGTTAAAGGAAAAACAGGCTCTACTTAAAACATGAGGAAGGATGTTGAAGATGACTATATGTCAAGAAAATTTTATCATTCTGAAGCCAGGGCAACCTGCATCTCAATTCACCTTATTATGTTTTATTTATTTATAGTTATTTATAAAGCAGCACTTTCATAATTGAAAAAAACAAAAAGCTGTTTCACAGAAATAATAAAGGAAAGTTGTTTGGCCCTTTTGTTTTGTCACAAAGAGTCTTTGTACCTGCAGTAGTAGCCAAAAGATCAGGTCCAGGTGAACTGTTCCAATAAGGATAGTTACAGCAGAGTTCTTAAGAAACTTGAAAATTAGCTGAAGCAGAGCAGTTTTCTCAGAGGGAGTAACAAGGCAAGAAGTTGACAATAACAGGTCTGAAGTATGTAGCTTGGGGACTGAGTAGAGGCATTTCCAACCATACTCTCTGGAATCTATTTTAACTTGCTACAAACATAAATTCAAGCGGGACTTAGTTCCTAACTCGTGTAATCTAACAACAACAAAACCATCATTCAAAAAGCCTGCGCATTTTCCCCATCCCTTAGCAGAAATTACCGCAGGGAACAAACAGCACACTGGTAAGATGCTTTGGGCCTAGAGTTTCCCAAACTGTTCCTAAGGGTTCATTTCCAACCCCACAATTTTCAGCTTTGTAAAATCAGAATTATAAGCCAGGGAGGACTAAAGTCTTTTTCAAGCGGTTTTGGCCATCAATACAGGAAACAATTCAAAGGCAACATGACACTGATAGCTTAATTTGTGAAAATGGATAAATACCGTATCTGCCACATAGCACATTAACCCATGTAACAAATAATACAGAAATAGCACTGCAATACTTGGTTAAAAGGTTTTGGTTCACAGAGGAGGAAATTTAATTAAAGCATGTAATGTCAATTACTGTCATTTGTAATTTTATTTAGCTTCTCTAGAAACAATACAGATGCAGAATTCTAAAGTTACCTGCATGTTTGATGCAAATGGGATAAAATTATCTAGGTTCTGAGAAAACCCAGATAGTAGTGGAGGAAAAAAAATGCATTTTTACCTAACCTCATTCATGGATCTTCTTCAAAGCGTTGATTACATGAGGACTAACATGCCTCCAATTTAAACATATAAGCCAACAACCTAGACCTGAAACAAGACTTTTATGTTTAAAAAATTATGTTAAGTCATCAGAAAGGTTGGGAGGGGAGTAACAGGCTAATTCTTAACTACTACAAATGAGCACAGTCCTACTAAAGCCAAAAGAAGAGAACTGTTTGATTTCAGAAGAGAATGTGGCATACTGTTTGTATTGATTATTTCTGATCAGATTTATACTAATGGGAAAATGACAGGACCAGATCCTTACTGCTTCTGTCCCCTTTGCTCTGCTCAGCGCTAAAGTAACAGACACCTAGAAATCGTGTAGAAGACTCCAAGCATCTCACCACCACAGTAATAAACATTGCCAAAACCCACAACCATTTGATGGTTGTATCCCTTAAATAAAATTATTTGCATAAGACTAAGTCAATTGTTAAAACGAGTAGATTTTTCTTGCAGATCTCAGTTATTAATCTGTACTTGCTGACAGTCCCAGGACGAACAGAATGAACGTGTCTGCAACCTGTTTATGACTGACTCGTGCAGATCAATATTCAATATGCTGAGGTGAGGAAATCTGTGCTGCTGTTCATTGTAGCCTTCTTAGAGCATGGATAAACACAGGACTCCAGCCCCACACTCTGTAAGGTACACAAATTAACTTTACTTTTAGTGGGGAAAGCTTTTCTACCGTATCAGCTGAACTGGAGCACATATGGATTTCAAATACTATCAAGACCTTTGAAAGCTGTACTCAGATATATGTATGTTAATGCTTTCATCTCTTTTTTAAGTAATTATATCCTGGGGATGGAAGAATAATTTTACTAGTCACCATTTACTAGACCACATTTATCTACGGTTACCAAGTGGTGACGTTGGAGATACCACAGTTATTTTCCATTTTGAGTCTGACATATTTCAGATACTGTTTGGTGACAAATATTTGGAGGGAATAGTAAATTTTAAAACAATTGTAGTTGAAACTGGTGGAATTAGGACTTCCTTATGAAGCGTCTCACTTCAGACATTGTAAACACCGAGAAACACAGAAGTAGGTAGTGCATTTTTGGCAGAAATGGAAATAATATAAATTTTTTGTTTGTTTGTCTGTTTGTTTTTAATTACTTTCCTTGTCAGCTAAAACTCAACTCAGCACATCCAAACTCAGCTTCTGCTCTCTGATAAAGGCCCACTGCCTCATATGGAGAGTGCAGTGCAGCCCTGGAAGATTTGTTCCCCACAAGTACATTTGAAGAGAACAAAGTCATTTATTTACCTGTGATAAGTGTGCTGAACATCTTTAGGTGGGGATCACATTAAACTTTGTAAGGGCATGAGTTACAAATTCTACTTTCATTAAACTCCTACAAAAAATACTGTTGGAATCAGAAAAGCTCAGGAGCTGCCCTTTTCATGGAAGTACTGCACGGCATGAAACTTGCCAAAAACTAATGGATAATTGCAGGAAATTGGAAGTTGAAGTGCATGAGTCAGTCTACTTCAAGGCTGAACAGTTTCCACTGAACTTAAATAATGAATGCCAAGACCTAGGGACAGTACAATTGTCTGCAGCAGTTTTTTTCAGTTGTTTCACCCAGGCACTTTAGAGGTTTCTGTGTTTAGCAGAGTCCTCCTTGTCTTTTAGTTCATCAAACTTTGAAGGTGTTAGCATACATTGTTGTTACTGCCATTGAAACCTTTGCAGAAGCAGCAACCCAAGCATTTTTATTTTTGCTTCAAAGCAGTTACTACTGAGTATGGGCTAGAATATGCATTCTCAGGGATTTCGTCTGCAGAAAACAATCACTTTTTAAAGTCAATCTTCAGAAAAGGAGAGGATCACATCTTTATTTGAAAGTGATACATGTGACCTTCATAATCAAGTACACAGGTCCTGGTGGGTACAAGGATTTGAACATGTTAACTTAAGTATACCAAACATCAGAGATGGTAAAAGACATAATGGAAATATGACTGAGGTTTTCAAAGCCAATTAGAGAATTCTGCTGTGCTGGCTCATAACACTCTGTTGCAAAGTCTACTATTTGGCCTTGAAAATCCCAATCTAAAAAACGCATCCTAAATAATGGCTGCAGACTCAGCTGTATTAATTTATATGCAAGGACCCAGATGCAATTTCTATTCCCTTTGCCCTCAAAAGGTATTTCCTCTGAGTGTATCATTGGAGAAGACCATCAAAAGGCCCTGAAGAAATCCTACCATTTCAGGATGTGAAAGAAAAGCTGAATTACACCAACGCACATAATCATCTGGCTAAATATTTTTGTTTGTTTTGTTAATTTTTCACTTACTAAGCATCTTTGTTTATAAACATCAACTCTCACTCTCATGTCTGCTAGTTAACATGAAAATGGGCGAGCAAAGCCCTCACCAGCTCAGCCCTTACTGACTAGAGATGTACAGCTGTATATGGGTATGAGACTATGGCTGTCCAGAATGCTCTGCTAGCCTCCAACACCTTGTCATTGGCAACCAGTTTCTTAGATGAATTCTCCCATTTGCCCTGTGGCCAAGTGAACTTGTTGGTACTTTCAGTGTGCTACTTAAGGAGTTATATAGCTCTCTGAAGACCCATCCCTCAATTTCAATGGTATTTTCTAGAATATTGGGTTTTGAGTACACATTCCCTCTTCACCTTCTCTGGTGTATGATCACATGGTCCCAAGTGTGCATGATTTCATGTGCACAGGAAGACTTTAGAAAGTTCCGGCCTTAAAGGTGTAGTTTCATTAGTTTTGCAAGCTGACTTAAAGATGGAGTCTCACTCTATAATCATAACCCCTGGAGTATTGCTTCTCTTGAGCCAGTTCAATTGTTTGTGTGGCAGTGGAACAAATGGGATTGGGAACTGACATAAGTTAAAATCAATCGTTTTATGTTGACTGGCTTTAGTTTTAATCTGGATCCCTTTCCTTATGCAACTTATCAAAAGGCCCTGTGAATGATGCACAAGAGATGATCATGTTGGAGTGAGAATGAGCAACAAGTTTGGGAACATGAGGCAATCACCCCTTTCAAAAGCAGTGGCCGTGGCACAGGTTCCTGCACTAGGTCTGGATATTTCGCTATTGTGACCCTCAGTTTCCTGGTATGTGAAATGGAGCACTGACAATGCCATTTGAGCTTTCTAGATGAAAAAAGATAAAGGTTGTAAGTATGAATGTGGTGAAAAGCTTAGCAGACAGGGGTGGCTTAAAGAAATGGTTTGAAATCCAGTAATTTAGTTCAGGCTTTAAGTGAAAGTTGTAATCCCAGCAATTGGTGCCAATGTCTTCTATAACTTCAATCTAACGCACTGAAGCATCTAATTTAAGGCTTTACAGAGGAGTGTTAGTGCATATACACATCACTCTGCATGTGTTAACATTATTCCTCTGGAATGCTCTTAATTAAAATCCAGTAGCTGCTTACAGTGCATTTGATGCTTCCTATCATGAGTGCTCAGTCAAGCTAGCAGAAAAATACATTTAAAATAAGAATGATTTTTTTTCTTGGAAGTACGATATAATTGGCAGATGCTTTTGTAACTGATACTGTCATCAACATCCAGGAGACTTGCTGATCAAATGAATTCTATTTTCCAAATCCAGTATTAACTTTAGCACAAGGAAAGGGACTTTAAACTGGAACACCAGAACAGGTTGCCTTTGCAGCAAAATAGCTACTAAGCATGCCTAGCTTGCCCACTGTATCTTAACATCTCAAAAGCTAAATTTGTTTTGGAAAAGTTAAGCACAGAAAAATTCTGGATAAACTGTAGGATTTTTTGTCCTTTTTTTTTTTTTTTTTTTTAAAGGAGGATCACACATTAGAGGAAGTGTTTTATGATACCATATTGCTTCTTTCTGAAATTTTATGCTGGTTTATTTTGGCTAGTGTATAGTTGGTGCTCAGTAAATAGGGTTAATTGTTTTACTGTGAATAACAAAGTTTTAAATATGAATTCTAACTTTTTGACCCAATTACTCATCAAACTGCCTGACCCCTAGTACTGTAACACCACTTTCTTCCTTTTAATTGATGACTCATGAGCATGTATTACAGTTTCCTTAAAAAAGGAGAAAAAGCTCTGCTTGCATTTTTAAAAGGTTTTGTAATCTAAGAATTTAGCACATATACATAGGTCAGTACATATTACAGTGGGCTTGTGATACAAGAACATCAATGAAAATTAGATCCAAATTAGAGTAGAGTTTGAAAGAGGGTTGTGGGCACATGTTTCTGGGAGTGGCTGAAAGAACTTACTGTAGGGTAAGGTTCACTCATATATGCATTCTACCTAGAAACCTCATAGGGTGATGTTTCTGGTTAAAGCAACACAGATTTTTAAAGCAAGGAACCAATGAATATGGAAATTAACTTTTAAGTTTACCCAAAAAGAAAAGCTCCCAACTGTGCTCTAATTCATTTTCTTTGCTTCGCCTTCCAGAAATATTTTTAGAAATCAAATAAAAAGCATTGAAGTATTTCAACAAATCAGTTGGTTGGCTTTGTTTGGGGTTTTGGTTTTGTTTGATGTATTTTATTTGCTTAATGCCATTAAAACTTCTTCGGAGGGAAAAAAAAAAACCACAAACAACAAACCCTTACCAAGACCCTGCCCTCTGCTAGAGCCACCACAGCCAGCACTCGGGGCTGCAAAGCTGTTTAACCCACTCTGTGCACAGTAATCACAGAAAGCCGAGAGAAAACTGAACAAAGACTGATGACAAGCTTTTATTCGGTCTGTTGTTCAGTTCAAAAACAAATGCGTTTTGAAGTCCACAGCTTTTTAAATGTATAAGATTATTTAACTCCTCTAGGTCTGTGGAGCTGTTTTGTTTCAAGGCATCAGGACATGCTGATGCTTTCTTCTTCAGAGTGCTTCACAGAAGCAAGTGAATCCTGCATGGGCTGCGATTTCCCCTTCGGAGTGGCTAGGTGAGGAAACTGAGGCATGGAGCCCTGATCTGATTCCTGGTGCAGAGTTCAGCCAGCAGTTTAGACTCTGGGCCACCCTGTTTTCTCCCTGATGGCTTGCCCTTTTCCAGGCTATTTTACTCCTTTGTTGCTTTAACATTTTTAGCCCAGACACCAACCAGTTGCTAATTTATCTAACAGATAAGAAATTGTGCATACAATTAACAAAAACCTTCTTTGGTTGCATTTACCCATATCCCTCCCCTCTTTTTTTCTTCTAATTCCTGATGACCCTGCTTTGACTTCTATTACCTTTTAAAAAGTGGCAGGATCAGGCAATTAAGTTGAAGGGAATTATGAAATACTTAACCCTCTTGTCTCCCCTCTGAAACCCCAATCCCACACACACATACCAGCTATGCACAGAGGATTCTTGCAAAAATTTTAGAGGACTTTTTTTGGTAAAAACATAAGACTTCTAAATGGTTGTCTCTAGCTTGGATTGTGGCATGTCTAAGATACACAAGGGATAAAACCTGAAAATTAATTTTCTTACACTCTCAATTCCTTGTGTCTGCAGGAGCAATACTTTTACCATTTTAAAAATTAATTTTGGATTAAAAAAATGCACTGCAGGGTTCCACACTTTATTCAAGGAGTTAAAAGTCTGGAGCTGTGCTTGATGAGCCAGATGGTCTTTAACAGTAACATTGTTCATATTGTTTAGATTATCCTGTTGCAAGTACAGTGCCTCGTTTACCTTTTATGGAAGAAAGTGTGGAAAATTGACCACAGATGTAAGTAACCAAGAATGATGGCTGAGGCAATTCTTACCAGGCCTCCCTCTCTAACACGCCTGATCCTGCAGATAAAAATAAATAGAGAAATGTGAGGCAGCATGAGAAATATCTAGTGTTACCTATTTAAGTGTTTAATTTGAGCTCTGTGAGCTACTAAAATCTTTATTTTCTTAAACCAAGATTTCTTCATATTGAACCAGTTTCAGTCTTTCAGTGTAGGCAGCCTGAATGTAGATTTTTATCCAGGTACTAAATAGCACATCATTATATATTTTTTCCATCCTGGTTGAAAAGGGAGGATGGGATGAAGCCAAATACACTGACCTCAAACACAGTTTATGGTCCAAAAATCTTCATGAGAAGATTGGTACCCATTCTGTGCTGTAATGAGAGCACACAAGCTTCCCATTAATATTGATTTGATTGGTATCAGAAGCAAAGGCTGTGCCAAGTTAATTAGAGGTCGTTCATTGTTACTCTTAATAATGGACTGCTGAGTTTGTGAAGCATCTTGCAAGACAGGTCCAAATTGAAATAAACTTTTTTAGACAGGTATCTCTTTTGTGGAGTATCTGGAACTGGAAGGCTCAGTGCTTAAACAGAACAAAGAGAAAGCGCTACAAATGAAAGCAATAAGGCCCCATTTTATAAAGTCCTTTTGTCTCCTATCACTTTTCTTTCTCTCTCATTTCCTTCCTCTTATTAGAAGCTGCTGTCAAACTGCATTTACTTATGACAAGTGGTTCCCTTCAGAGCCCCTATGCTGATATCACTGCATTTGCATGCAGGTGCTACTGTGGTGGAGCACAGCTTCTCCCTGCCCTTGTCCCCCTTCCCTGGCAAAGCAAAGAGATCTGTAATTATAAACCAACAGGTTTACTATGTGAGGGCCCAGTAACTGAAAATCTCCTGTTTATTCATCAACATGGGTTGGCTGGCTGGTACTCTTTAACAAGTGGTACATTCCTTTGACTATTAAAGGCAACATCTTCCCTTTATTACACTAAGCCTTGGTCGATCCAGGAAATACTTTCTTTTGCCTGTGTAGCACTTTTAAACTTAATTCTCACAGCACTAGTTTCCAGAAGCATTCTCTAATATTTTTACAGCCTTTTTGAAAAAGTGTCATAGAATCATAGAATCATAGAATCATAGAATCAGTCAGGGTTGGAAGGGACCACAAGGATCATCTAGTTCCAACCCCCTGCCATGGGCAGGGACACCCTACACTAGATCACGCTGGCCAGAGCCTCGTCCAGCCTGGGCTTAAACACCTCCAGGGACTGGGCCTCAACCACCTCCCTGGATAACCCATTCCAGGGCTTCACCACTCTCATGGTGAAGAACTTCTTCCTCACATCTAGCCTGAATCTCCCCATTTCCAGCTTCATTCCATTCCCCCTAGTCCTATCACTACCTGAGATCCTGAGAAGTCCCTCCCCAGCCTTCCTGTAGGCCCCCTTCAGATACTGGAAGGCCACAATGAGGTCACCTCGGAGCCTTCTCTTCTCCAGACTGAACAGCCCCAACTCCTTCAGTCTGTCCTCATAGGAGAGGTGCTCCAGCCCTCTGATCATCCTCGTGGCCCTTCTCTGGACACGCTCCAGCACGTCCACATCCCTCCTGTAATAGGGGCTCCAGAACTGGACGCAGTACTCCAGGTGGGGTCTCACCAGAGCTGAGTAGAGGGGGAGAAGCACCTCCCTTGACCTGCTGGTCACACTTCTCCTGATGCAGCCCAGGATCTGATTGGCTTTCCGGGCTGCAAGCACACATTGAGAGCTCATGTTGAGCTTCTCGTCCACCAGCACCCCCAAGTCAGAAGAAGGTGTTTTACAGGAATCACAGGAGGCTGGAGATTATGCTGAGAACTCTGCAATCTAGGATGTAACGTATAAATCAGCAGTTAACTCTTCAAGCACACTTCTAAGGCTGAGTTCAAATAGTCAATTTAAGATGCCACTGACTGGGACAAGAGAGAGTTAACAGTCCTTTTCATATTTTTAATACCTGCATTCAGAATATGATGAATTGTGTTGGCAGCACAGACAGGGTTTTTTTATGGTTTAACTTCTGATTCTGGTCCCTGCAGGATCTAGAAAACAAGATCTATTTGCCATACCAGCTCTGGCTCTGTGCCTGCAGTTGTGCAGGGCACAGAAGGGAGACACCATGGAAGCACAGGTGGCGAGGAGGTGGCAGCAGCACCAGCACCAGAGGAGAGTGGAAAGGTGACAAGGGTGTTGAAGAGGGGCAAGGTGATGGGAGTGTTCTGGAGGTGACCAGCTTCAATAAGGATAAATGGGTGAGAAGGCAGTGATGCTGCGGTGAGATGGTGAAGCCTCGGCAGGGTGGGGGCGGCTGCTGAAATGGACTGTGCCTGTGTCTGAGAACCATCAGGCCTTGAACACTAATCCTAGTTCTGTTCTCAAGTTTCATGCAAATTATCTTTTTTTGGTTCTGTTTTCTTATTCATAAAATAGTGATACTGACCACTATCTGTATCAAAGTGGTATCATGAGGCTTAAAGTGCCACTGCAGTTCTTAAACAGCAGAGATATGCTGACCTTCATTTGTGCCCACAGTCAACAGATGCTTACCTGAGTGACTAATTCAGCTTTCGCTTTCTTCATGTTACACTACAGAGCAACCCCAGCTACGGAAAAGCTCTTGGACACCATCCTGGCTACTGCAATAGACTTCTTAACCTAATTGGGACTGCACAATTAACAAAGGGCAGGATTTGCCTGAAATACCCTGTAGTACTAATGAAAATGGAGACATCTGAAGAAAACCAGAAACTTTCAGGTCCTTGGTTATATTTGGAGACTGAACAGAAAAACTAGGATTAACTTGTTCACAGATGTGACAGCACAGTTCTAAAGCTGATCCAGATCTGCCAGAGAGATCAGGTTTTGTGCATGAACTGATCATTCAGCAGAGGAGCCTCACCTGTGTTTTAAATCAGTCAGACTATAAATAAGTACCAAGATCAATTAACGTTTCTGAGAACAGTTTTAAAGCAAGGCTTTCCGGTATGAACACGGATTTCCATCTAGATTAAGATGCCAACACATGATTCACAAGACCCCAGAGACTGTCCATGAGATAAAGCAGAACTTTTGATCACTTAGTACTCTAGAGAAATAAGATAGAAAAGTTCTCATTATCTGGGCAGGACCAGTTGAAAAGAGCACATACAGGAAGAACAACAGTATTACACAATGCAGCAAGGCTCTGATGTGCAAGGCACTTTGCTTTTGCTGTCATAAAATATATTACAGAGGCATGTGCTGAAGACAGAGCCCTGCACAATTAATCTGTGGAGATAGATTTTCACACCTTTACTCAATGAAGGGATTATTTGTTAAATTTTACAGGGTAAGGCAGAGAGCATTTAATCAGTTGCAGCAAACCAACACAGTAATTCCTGACTTGGTCCCTCGAAGGTGAAGTCAACCAATCTGTGTTCAGATCTGTGCTGTGGTTCTTACAGGCCTACATCACAAAGGCAATAATCTTCTTAGTGTTGTGATACAGGTCAAACAGACCACAGAAAACACAGGTTTGTAAATGCAAAAATCCAACTAATGATATTTAGTGAAACTCAAAATAGCCTCTTCAAACCAGACTATGAATTCAAGTAGGGCCTTGTAAGACACACAGGAGAGCATTAGGTCACCCAGCTACTGATCCTTGAACATACCACATGCTGTAAACTGTCAGAAATAGGACATCCAGGTCCCTGAAGCTTTCATGTAATTCTGTAGTAGCCTACAGAAGTCCAGAAACTGTTTGGAGTTGCTTCAGTGGAGTTAGTCACTGGTTCTGATTAGCAGAATGGCAGCAAAGCAGTGGTGTGTATGCTAACAATTTTATCTGAACCTAACTGAAAGTTTGGTTACTGAATGTGGAATTGGCAATAGTCTGCATGCACGCGATGGGTGAGATCTCTGTTTTCCTGGTGCCTGTGTGGTGTGTTCAGTTGTTGCTCTTTATCTGTTTATAAATGTAGAACTCATGGAATGAAGCCATGCAGCAGATGGACTGTGAACAGAGAGAGTGCTTTCTCAGCAGGACTTGCAGAACAGACTAAGATCTTCTGATGACCAACACTATGTAAATAATAGAAACTCTTATTTTTTAAGCACTTCTTGTTTCTGACATACATGCTGGGAATCTCCTTTTTCACAAACAATGCCTGTCTTGGTAGAAGCCTGTTTCCATGACCAAAACTATGATGAGAGCACCAAACTAGTATGGTTCCAGGAATAACCTACACATCAGTTATAGCCTGCCAAGAACACAGAGACCGGTTATTTAGATGAATGGGTTTGGTTAATAAGCACCACAAAGCAGAAAAAAAGATGCCTATATAGTTCATGCCTATTTTAGTTCATAGATAATTATGGGGGGGGGGGGGAAAGTGTATGGAGAAAAATCATGTATGGTTGGGGAACAGAAATACAAGCTTTGAACTTTCTATCCTGAAAATATAAATCACTCTAAGTTTTAAAGCACTTGCATGACTCATATGCAGAGGTCATAGACCAAATCTGCTGATGGAGGCAGGATGAAACAAATTCAGCTGCATTTTTATGATACTTTTCCTGCTGCTCTTAAGCTTTTTATTTACCCAAAGTAATACAATTTTCCAGAAAAGTGTAACAGCTCCGACATATGGAACTGCTATCCAGTTCACTGCTTAGGTGCAAAACTGCATGGGAACAGTGGTCTGTCAATAAATAGCTTACTGCAGGGCAGGGAAAGTAGTCTCTCAGGAACTGTACTGCCAGCTTGGCAGTACTCTGGAAAAGGAGATCTCAAGATGGAATTGGTATATTACTGCAGTTTAGTGAATAGGATCCAGGCCTAAAGGAAATCCAACTCAAGTAACATGAAGACTGAATGGAAGGCAGAGAGAGTAACAAGAAAGCGGGGCTTGTTATTGCAGAGGTCTATAAATCAAGGGATTTTTTTCTTCCTTACTCTAGCACAAACTCATAGCCAGTTTTGGACATCCTTACTAGTCAGTACACTGTAGTTTTTCACTTGGGAAATAATATCATAACACTGAGTAAGCTATTTGGTAACCAGTTGTGGTGCCTTTACACTTGCTGAGTAATATCTTTGTGCCACAAGAGAAATCAACAGGAATTATGATTTAGGTCTGGTCCGCATACTAATTTTATGCCACTGAGATTCTGCTGACTCTGAGGCTGCTTCTGTATTTTCACTAGCATTGCTGTTGCTTAGATTTTGGTCCAGCATAACTTAGAAAATGAGAGGAGACTAATTCCTGCATTCAGTTTAAAATGTCAGCACATAACAACTCAACAAGCCTGGCTTCACATGAAAATTTCAGACCTGAGTGTGTCTTGATCCAATGGCAGGGAACGAGACTTGTCAGGGGAGAGAGGCTGTTCCACGTGATCTGTGTGCATGTGTGGTTTGGATTAAAGATTTGAGGTTTGATATAAAGTGTAAAAAAGTGTGTGTATTTATAGCTATAACATTATTCTACCTCTTGTGTGTTTAGGGAAAAAGGTAATGGGCCTGCCTTCATTTACAAACATTTGGACCTTGCAAGGTGCACTAAAAATAACAGTAACATACTAGGGGAGCTGTAATTCCTCAGGGTCTTGTCAACACATTTTTAGCCATTTGTCAATGTATTACAGGTGAACTATGCAATACCAATGGTATTTTATTTTTGTCAACAGTCTAATTTTTTGCCTAGATCTAGTTGGAATTCCCCCTTTTGAATGACATGTCACAACATTCACATGTGTTAGTTGGGAAGGACACAGTCTGGCAATTTGCCTGTATAAAAATTTAGTGTTGTATCTACCTCCTTGCATTGCATTACAGAGTCTGATTTGGGATTCTTCAATTCTGGATTTAAGCCCTGGTGAATGGCGAGGGAAGGCTAAGAGTACCACATCCACATACCCCCAGAAGTCCCAGATGCTAGCTCCATGCCATCCTTTTAAGGACCAAGGAAGGCACGAAGGCAGTTTGGAGACATTTCCTTCCTCTCTGCAGTTACACACCAATAGATTTCAGCACTGCCAGAGAACCTGAATTTCCCAATATGGGAAAGTTTAGATCCTGCAACCCAGGCTTATTTCTAAGTGTATTTTTATACACCATGTTAGACTAACAGGAGATCAGATGTTGTAGGAATTTAAGTAGCTATTTAGGTACTGAGGTCAGGTATGTATTTGGGTATCCAAAACACACCTACCAGGCTCTCCAGGTGCCTGCATCTCAGTTGGTAAAGCCCACCAAATGTCTAATTCCCTGTTGCTGGCCATGAACACAGACACAAATCTGATGCAAAAAGCAGGTGCTTATTTCCCAGCCTCTGTTCCCAAGCTACTCTTTGCACAAGTATTTACACTGTAAATAATATACACAAAGATGGCAAAGTTATAATTACTATCTACTGCAGCATGCTGCCTTGCTTTCTGCACACAATGTGGCATTTGATGTTTCATGGTAACACTAAGTCTGCCTTATTTTCTTAGTATGCAAGTTATTACTCTCCACTTCAGAAAGCACTCTCTTCTACCTTGCTGAAACCTCTCAAGAGTATCCCCAAGGACTGGTTAAATGCTCAAACAATTAGCATAAACCAAGCCCTTTCTTTCCTTTTTTTTTTTAATGGACTGCAATTTTCTCATTTTTTTAAAATGTGCCATTTGTTGCAACGATGCTTAAGGTTCAATCTGACAGATCAGTTTTACTCTTTCTACTACATTTTCAAGTCTTAATATAGTATGGGTCTGATTCAGACCTTAAGCTCTGCACACTCTGATTTGATCCATGTATGCACCTCTTTGAGCATGTGAATGGTTTCTTGACTTCTCTACTTGTCTACTTGCACACTTATTGATAAGCGAGGAATTAAGTGGTTTGTCAGATTGATCCCAAGTGCTTAGCATCTGAACAGCATGAATTTTTACTCAGTTGAGTAAGAAAACCTAGAGCTTCATCTCTCTATCCTGCCTACATATGACTCTACTTCCCTGTCAAAAGAATAAAATTTATAGTCATTCTTATCTCTCTGGGATTTATTACTGAAACTGGAGACCGTTGGTTTGAACTAGAGAATTAAATCAAGCAGAGCTGGTACACTAGTCATCTAGGGGTTAACGCTAATTTTGTTAGTGCCCTTGCTGTTTCTTACCATCAGCCACTATGCATCCACCCTTTAAATTCTGAAAAGAACACCAACCTTTAATCTGTGGTATTAGTCCCTTTGACAAAATGGAAGATTATGTCTTTTTCCCACAAGCCTCCATGCAAAGCTTAGCCAGCTTCCATCTGGCCTGGCTAATTAAATGTAAGTTAACATTAAGTTAAGAGCCAGCTCCAGCCCACAAACCTTCTATTCTGAAACTGCAGATTTATTAATTGGCCAAACTATTTGAGTATTTAATTCCATTTTTTGATTACTTCTATTTTGTTCACTCTCTCATGAAAACAGGCGAATGTTTTTGAAGACATATTTGCATAATTTCAGCTCAGAAACACAAAACATTAAGACATGCTAATAAGATTCTGAGCAGCCATAAAATTGTCAGGTTTTCTTCTTCTGCATTTGACATGTTAATAAAGTACCATCATAACAGTGTGAAGGATCTGCCTATTATGCACCAGATCTGGAGTCACTGGAACTGTACATTTTAAAGCTGGCTGTGACCCACAATCTGGCCCTATATGTACTAAAACTAGAGTCAGTTGTTGTATTCCTTATTCAGTCAAAACTTTCTTTGACCTTGGTGGGAGTTCCATCTGAATGAAGAACAAAGGGATTAGATCTAACATGGGGAGCTGCTAATTGCAATCATGTCCACAGTTATTTTCAATAAAATTCATCTGTAAAACTGAAAATACAGAGAATCTAAGTCAAAATGGTGCTTTGCACTAATTTTTAATACTAGCTCTCCACAGGTCTTGTACCTAATCTGTTTTGCTATATTTAACATTTGATGTTAGGAAAACTGTAAACTTAAAGACTTTTAAAGCAAATAATTTGGCAAAGTTAGATTTATTGATTTAACACCTGACATTACTTTGAGAAAGATCATTAGTAAGTAAACCAGCCTAAACCCCTTAACTAAACCCTCCTTCTTCAGGATAGAGACAGAGATCACTCTAAGAAATGTTATTTCTTCATATATCTAATACAATGCCTGCAGCAACAGTATGTGAAACAAATTAAGAAATGCAAAACCTAGAAAACTTAGTTCACTTTCTAGTTCACACTAACAGAAGAATTAAACACCAGGTAAACTGTTGTAACAAAAAAAAGAGAAACCAAACAAAAAAGGCAACACCCCGCCCCCCAAAAAACAAAACCCATGCTCAACAGTTAAGAGTCCAGTTTCATATAAAAACCTAAATCACATCAAGACATGCAAGAGCCCAAACACCCAGCAAAAGCTCTATGGCACAAAGTGCTAACTAATGGAGTGAGACTAAATGCTGAAATTAGGAGATCATTGCTCCTTTCTGCTTCTTACCCTACAGAAGTAGGGTAAGTAAATCAACCCTTTTCAGTAATTCCCCATTTTTCTGCTCCACCTGCCACAAGCAGACAGTAGGGATGGAACAAACATTTGTCTTTTTCTCTCTTCATTCAGGATAGAAAACTAAATTCTCAGGTGTTTAGAAATGCTGAGGTGAGAATGTTCTGTATCAGGGCAGACTATTATCAGCTATTACGATGTTTGCAATAGAAATGGACAAATAATTCTCTCCCAAGAGACTGAAAATAAAAATGCCATTCTTACAGAGTGCAAGACCAACACATGCAAAACATTTTTTATTTGTTTGGTTATAGTATGGGATTTTCCTATCAACTTATTCTGTTCTCTCTTCTACCCCTTAAATTTTAATGACCTGCTTGATAAAAGCCTTTCTCATGAACTTCAGAATCTGTTTTATCCTCTGCTTAGCTTAGCTTACATTTCTGCTCTAACTGTACACACCAACTCTGTCTTCTCCACATCTTACCCTGAGGATGTTTTCCTGCACACAGAATCGTTACCTTTTACTCAGTTAAAAGCAACTTAGCTCAGAACATCTGATAAAATCCACCAGGGTAACTTTTTCAAAAATAAAATACAAAATGCAATCTAAATTTACTGGTCCTACTCTAAGACTAGGGACAGCCTTCTTCCACACACATAGTAAGATTCGGTTCATATTCAAAATACCAGACCTGCAATACAGTGAAATGCTGAGCTCCATTCTGACACACTTGAGGCTTATTCCTGTGAACTAAACTCCTGGCACTTTGCTCACGCCAGCTTTCCTCGTGAACTGGAGCCACCTTGTGCCCTATACAGCACCTGCACCCTGCTCTCCCATTAAGAGTTTAGGCATCCTAGACTAAACTTTCAGTTAGGCACCCTGTGCATCACAGAATCAACTGATGATGTTGATGAGACAACTCCTGAAAGTTATTTATTCAGATTCTATACAGTTTCATTTTTAACTGTTTTAAATGTGTTAAGCATGAACAAAAATAATAAAGATGCAAATCAAATGGATGCTGATTTTTTTTTTACAATCCAACCCACCACTGCAATGTTTTTTGGAAATAGTCACTTTGAACATTCATGGTATAATGAGGAACACCACTACTATTTTCCAGTTT
This sequence comes from Picus viridis, assembly GCA_033816785.1. Taxonomy (NCBI): domain Eukaryota; kingdom Metazoa; phylum Chordata; class Aves; order Piciformes; family Picidae; genus Picus; species Picus viridis. The sequence goes on along the minus strand of CM066584.1, from coordinate 10,948,384 downwards.
ATTAACTGTTCTTACCTATAACTACAGATTATAACAAAGCAGAATATGAGGCCATGCACTGCTTAGCCGCATGTTTTATTTTGCAGCAAACCAGTAACGTCTCTTCCTCTACAGTAATGAATTTTGAGTGCACAGCATGTGGCCTTAAAATGTTTAGTAAGTGCTACAGTTCAGATTTGGCTTCTAGCCATAAAACTCAAATTCAGCCTTGAAATATCCCCAAGGCTCAAGCTTTTCTTTTTTTTTGTCTCATCTCGTTATAAAACAGGAATCATGTGCATCAAATAGAGCTGGACACATTTCCAGAGGTTAATGGGGCAAATTCTGACTCAGGGTCAAATCTACAAATTCATGTTCTTTTATTCTAACAGGATCAGTATCAAATGTGTTGAGGGTACGAGAGCAAATACATCTTTCCGTTTCTTCTCAAAGCAAGGGTGATTTTCTTTATTCCAAGCAGAGGGGACAGATGTGATTGCACCTTCCGGGAAAATTAATATACATCTTTTAAAGAGATAAATCTGACTTGGTAGTTTTCTTAAGCCTGAAAGTATAGGTAACAAAAAAACCAAACCAAAACAAACAAACAAAGGCAAAACAAAACAAAACAAAAAAACACCACATGCCAAAAAGCCACCACAAAACCCAAAACCATGATCCACATAGTTACAAGAAAACCTGTTCTGGCCTTTTACCATTACTCTTCTTCATGCACTCTGACGACAAGTTAGGCATCATCTTTTGAATCCAGCACTGCAATAGATTATACTGCATTTACTCTGAGCACTCTGACATTATCATTATCTTCTTTTGTGCCCAACAGCAACTACAGCCCCTCTAATGCCATTATTGTAATTAAGAACAATCTGAATCATTGACAGCACTGCCTAGCTTGCTCTAGAATCCCCTGTGCATTAGTGTTCTTCTAAACCAATATTTCACTATTAATAATTTGCTGCTTTAGAACCGCCTATGGTTAAAAGAAAAAAAAAATTATAAGGCCTCAGCCTTACTCAATGGGCAAAGAAACTCATTAGGGGAAAAAAATAAATGAAAGGCTGTACACTGGCAAACTGTTAGCTTTTCTTTATACACACTGAAAATGGATTCACACCCTGCCAACCTATTCAGGCCGTTACCCAGGTGAGGAAGCTTATTTTGGCTTGCTTCAAAAGGACCACCTGTACAGATACAAAAGAAAACATCTCTCACTTCTCCCACTAAATGTACCCAAAGTACTTCTCTGTCTAAACTCTCCCCTTCATTAATCCAGCTCACAGCTGGATAAGTAGGGCAGAGCAATTTAGACATTCTTGAGTGGGAAATTCTGACCTTAACACCCACCCTTGCTGCACAGGTCCTCTCTAGGCTGCCTGTACCCTTGTCCATTCATTTGCAAAGTATGACACCATAGCTCTATAACTGCTTATCACCCAAGTCCCTGACTGTCTGTAATTCCAGGGAAACAATCAATCACGAGTTAAAGTAGTGCAGGTACAACTTGCAGGGCAGCACTAACACAAGCTGGGGTCAGAAAGCCCAAGGCTAAGACACAAGATGCAACTTAGGATTTTCCTCTAAAGTAAATGAGAAGCTTAAGTATTAAGCTCTAATGTAAGAAGAAACCAGTAGCCATTGCCTTGCATGCTATCTGAAAAGGGTTATGTTAAACTTTACCTACTGAACAACCATGTTAACATAGCGTAGAGCTATATATATATTTAGCAGACATGAACACAGGAAAGCACTATATCAAAATCACCAAAGAAACGTGACTAGTGGAAAAAGCTGGTATTTCCAAATAAGACAGAAAAATATGTATGAAAACCCCCACTATTTCACAACTGCCTTTATCCATTCTGTTTGCATGTGCACTGCTGGAGCCATCAAAGACAAGAAGCCAGCACCAACTAGAGCACTTCTGTTACTTTACTGCATGCAAAGGCAGGCAAAAGAGATTCAAGGGCTACATGAGACTTCAATACAGATACCAAAGACATGGTAACAGATTTATCTTCTGAACATGCATTCCATTTAAAATTATAAACTCTATACTAAAGAAACAGGAAATTATAATGTTTAGGATTTTTTTTAGGATTTAGGATTTTTGATGCTTTCAAAACTTTTACACTATGGGATTATATTTCTGTGTGTGGAAAATTTCTGTCAGTCTGGAGATGAATAGCCGCTCCTCACACTACCATGTCTTTCAGTCTCAGCTCAAAGCTTTTGAAGGGGAACAATGGTTACTGCCAACTGTTGCACACCCTCTTCACTGCCTGGACTGAAGTCCTTTTTTCCAAGTAGAACTTCATAGGTTTCACTGTGAATAAAGGTTAATCCCATCCATCACTGGGTCACTGCCACAGACTTCTCTATCACTCCACAGGAAGGGGAAAAGGGTCTATGGTAAGCAGAAATCACAGAAGCCAAAAGGCCTCAATTATGATTTCAACTACCATGAACTACACTTCCAGGAGTTTTGCTTTGCAATAATTATTATTTTAAAAAACCAGTAAGTGTAAGGTATTGTCAAACATGGTACACTATGCAGCACTAAACCAGTAAGCCAGGAAGAGAAGTGCTAAAGGACTGTAACAAAACCAGTATTGCTAACTCATGAGTAATGTGCTCTCCTTAATTTTTTATTAAATACACATATATAGAAGAATGATTTGTAACACCATGCACACCTATTTCACAGGGGCTACTACAAAAATAAAAAGAAAGCAGAACAAGTGGCAGAATGTAGAGCCTTGTCACTTAACCCTGCAATTCTGTAATATTTTGAGTTGAGTGGCACAGTGAGTCAGGTGCAGGATTCAGGTGAACAGATGGTGGCTAATCTTCCTAATACAGCTCTGCCAATATAACTCATTGCTGACCAGTCATATTCCTGGATTTTTTGTGGTTTGGTTGTTTTTTGTTTTTTTCTTCTGGCCTTGGTGTTCTCTGGCACGAGCGCAAATTGTCAAGGGTTAGCTGCATGGTAGGCTAAGGCTTTACATGAGACTGCTGATTTGCTTTTGGTCCAAGACATCTTCTGATTGCATTTCAGTCTGGTCACCAAAGTGAATTAACTCACACATGCACTTGCAACACACGCACACACCCAATCCCAAGAGGGACAAGGGTGTTCAAACCAAGTAATGTTATCTAGCACACCAAACAGAAAATGCGTAACAATATATACACAGTTACACACTCAGAGAAAACAAGGCACTACCATAAGCTGGAGAAGACACATGGAATACACTGAGAGCAAGCTAAGCCTTCAGTTCCACCACAGATGTTCATTTGGAAGAGCTGCATGTGAATATGTGAAGCACTCCAAAATATTCTGCCTTTGAGCTCATCCTCTCTCATGAAAAATGGCATTACACTGCTTCCAGCACAGCACTGACTGCACCTAGTGTAATAATTGTCCTTTCAAGAGTCATCTCTTTTTTGTTTTGGTTGCAGTTTAGCTAACAAAATAGCCTGTCGCTATTCAAAAGCACTAATCAAACCCAGTGAGAACTCTTCTCTTGGTCATAGCCTTCATTTCTTGGTCTTCTCTTACCTTCAGGGCAGATTCATTAAATGCTACGAGAAACATTTGAGTTCTGAAATTACAGGTTCTCTCAACAGCATGTTCACTATATGGAGAATGGAATGCAGAACTTCATGCTTAATTCTCTTCTGCAGCTTCACTTGGTTTTATTCACCTTCTCACTGAAGACCGAATGGATACTTTTATGACTTTGGTATCAGGGATAGCATATTTTAAATCTGGAGATGTAAAGAAAAATCAACATTGAAAGAAGGGTACATCAGTCTGAGCTGGTCTATAGCTGTTTGTCTTCTTTCCATGGCTCTTGTCCTATAATTTGGAAGCAATGGAGGCTCTTCAACGACTTGTTTAATGCTAATTTTACTTCACCACTTTAATCTTATTTACTTTTCATTTAGATAATTGCTGTGCATCTAGCCAACTACAGCAGATACCAAAAGGACTGACAGAGCATGCTCACACCTGGCCAGTCAGGTATGAGCCTGGAGAAGCAGACCAGCCCACCTTCTCCCAGTTGGAACCCTGAAACATCATACATCTGAAACTGAAGATCATCTTCAGAGGTCCCTTCCAATTGTAACTACTCAGTAATTCTGCAACCCAAGCTTGTCAGTCTCTATGACACCACAGTCCAGCTGGAAGCTTGTGGCTGCCACTCCGTCTTTTCCCACAGATGGGTAAGAGCCACTGTAGCAACAAGCGCTGCCAAACCAAGCACCCTCATCTGTGTCTGCTCTCAACATCCTAAAGAGCTCAGCAGTAACCACTGCAATCAAGTCAGCACAAGGGATGGACAGTCTTATGGTCAGACATTCTCCCTCCTCCCAGCCTAGCAGCACCTCAGAAAGTAGCTGCTTTCTGCAGCCAGTTCCCTTGCTCTGCTTCTCTGCTCCCCTTCACCACCCTCCTTCCTTTAACTCATTCTGTGCATGTTCAATCTTACCCTGCATGAAATATGTAGGCTCAAACAATGAAAAAACTGCTCAAATAGGATTAAACACAGGAAACAAAAGGTATACTTCTGCAGCAGCTAACTTGACTTCACAATCTCAGGCTGCTTTTGGAAGATGAATGAAAAACCAAAGTTCAGTGGCTCTATGCCCACATGCAGGTAATCAGAGAACATAGAATTAATGGCTGTATTGGGCCAGAACAGCAGATCAAAGTCCAGAGTCCTCACCTGGCCCTGCATTCTTAATGATAAAACAGGGAAAGGCAAACCAATAAAAATTTAACTACTTTTTTCATCCAGAATCCACCAGAACAGGTTGCAAGTTGGCTCTTCACACTGTGGAAGCACAGCACAGAGCATAGTGGTGCCTGGCCCTATTGTAGCCACATCTAAACAATAACAGATCCTTAACAGGGCTAACAGCTATGTGATGATGGCTTTCTGTTGACTGCAGAAAGCAACGCTTGTGGAAATAGGAGGCAGAGGCAGGAAGGCAAGAGAGGCAGAGCCAAAAACTATCAATGGCTACAACAGTTACTCTTTATCTTGCAGAAGTCCAGTACAGCATGGCTTGACGGATGACAAACAGCTTCAAGCATGCTGGAGCTGTCATTTACATACACATCTGAGCTGTATCTGGAGGGCTACTGCCATCAAAGCATAAAGCAACAACTGAGTCTTCAGTCTACACTGACAAAAGTGTTTTAGAGGCAAGTATCTTTACCAAGCAATCCTTCAATGGTCAGAGTTGGGAGGCCTTCTCAGATATCCCCTTTCAAAGCATGGAAGCAAAACCTTAATGCTCTCCCCTTTAGCAGTTTCTCAACACCTTTCATATAATGCAGATATGCTCAGAGCAAACTGAGTCATGACTCTTTTTCTTTCAGTTTTCAAATTTCCTTCCACTTAACAGAAATATTTTTATCTACCCAATAGACCTTGCTCAAAGGCAGTAATTATTTCGATGGTGATAGTAACAGATTTTAGCCAGATTCAGCTATGCAGATGTCTATAACACACCTCTGGCAGTAACCCAGGGACATGGGAATACCTAACACAGTATACAGATCAGAGATTGCAAGAACATTTAGCTGCTATGCACTAGGGTTGGAGATGAAGCACATTATGTCAAACATCAAAACCAATTGTTTAGCTATTCTGATGGCACAAGGAGGTCTGGGGTTGATGTACTGATGTGGTAAGGTAAAAGACAGAAATTCAAAAGTCCTGATATAAGAGTGATGATAAAGCCTTCCTTATGCCATTTCCTGTTCTTAGAAAACACTATATGACATCTTTGAAGCACCAGTATGAAATTAGCATTCAGTGGCCCATTTTTATAATTTACACTACCTATTAGCAAATGCAATCAGTTCCTCTTTTGGCTTCATCTCCATTTTAAATACAGTACCAGGCAAGAGCAGTAGAAAAGACAAGGCCTGCAAAGCATTTAAACAAGTCTACTGACAGGAAAAAAATAATCCTTTGCACCATTACTCTACTCAAAATGAAGTTGCAGAAACAGGTTCAAACAAAATAATTCAAATAGGTCAATCAAAATTCAGTAGAACACTTCTTATACATGAAATAAAAAAAGTGCTGTTCATAGTGACACAGCAAGGATTCCAGAAAGACAAAAATTTTACTTAATACACATAGGAAATTTCTCACCACCCTACGCTCATCCTTAATTGGTAATGTTTGTTTGTTCTAATTTCATATTATTCTGCAAAAGGTATGATGGCAACAAAGTAAAGATTAAGAAATTTGAGGTTATTATCAAGAAATAGCAGAACCTACAGTTTTCTACACTGTTAACATACTCTTCCCTTAGGCATACAGTGACCTCACATATCAAAATTAAATCAAAACAAGGCACACAAAAGAATAAATATTGTAAGTGGAAGCTAGAAAAGTAATTCCTTCTCCTGCCTATCAATACCAAATCAACTAGGCAGAAGAGCAGCCAAATTACTGAAATGTATGTTGTATGAATTGGAAAATCAACTGCACCTGTGAAATGAGCAGTAACTGCTCTCTACCAAATTCATGGGTCTAAACTGTCCATTTCCCATCTGCTCCTACCCAACTTAAGCCATCAGCATGTCAGGGGCCAACACTTCAGATTCTCCACTAAGGTAAGCTATTGGGAGGAGTGAAATTTCTGTGTCTGTAACTGTCAGACCAGGAAAAGTCAAAGACAATCACACGTGGCCTTACTGACCCACCACAAAAAAATTCTCAAACACAACACACACATTTACACTTTAAATTAGGGGTCATCCTGTTCTCTCCTTACACTTGTATAAAGATATATTTAGTACACAATGCAGACAACTACAATGAGCTTACAAAAAGTTTTAATTTGTGGTTGGTTTTTGCTAATAAAACACGTTCCACCATGCACCTTCACTCCAGCTAGATCAGAACTGGAATCCTCCAGCAGGATACATGGGACTGCTTAGTCCTTCAGTGTTTTCCAGGAATGAAAGGGATGGAATCTTGCTACAAGCTACAAATAATTTTTCAATATGACAGTTCAGATGTAAACAACCATCAAATATTCTAGGATTATCACACAACTTTGTCATTAAATAAGCTAACTGTAATTCCAAACACACTGTCATTTGAAATTTTTGCTAACTTTACAGAACGTATACACTAAAGTTGCAAGTGCTCATGCTCTCACAAGACTAAAAAATGAAGCTCTCATTCTTTAATGGCAGTAAGATACTCTAAAGGAAAACCAGTCTAAGACCCACTGTATGACAGATGACAACATAAATTTGAGCTTCAAATTTTGTATTTTACTGAATATTTTCTGACATATAATGGCAATATATTTCCCAGATTAACACATTTCAAGGAATGAAATGTGCCGTATCTTAAGGAACTGTGGTATTAAAGGAATTAATTTCACTTGTCTAGACTATTTTCATCTCTAACATGAACAGAATACTCACAATCACCAAGAACGTTGAAATTCATAAGGAAAGGCTTGCTATGTATTTTTGTATGTATTCATATACTGAAATTAATGTTATTACAGAAAATCCCTTTTATATTGCATTACAAACTATTTTTGGTACATGTGGAACTATATGAACTTTACAAATAATCTGCATCTCACTGTAATGGCATTTCAGGTCCTAACTGATTTCCATGTAGTGGAGCATTCTGGAACTGGCTTTATTGCTGCAAAACAACAATCAATTACCAAAATGTTTGTTGATGGCATAAACACAAGCCACATACACATACACCCTCTAATGCAGTAAACTATACATACACAACACACAGTGCTAAAATGTGTTTAGCATACTTCCTACAAGGGATAAAATATTTTTGCATTATTTGAAGACACCAATTCTTAGCCGTTGCGCTAAAATACTAAAGCAAATCTGCACGTTTCTGTCCTTTGTGCAACAGCAGAACTTAGACCAACTGAAAGCTCCTTATTTATCATAAGCACACCAAGACCTATTTCTAACAGTAATCTGCCACTAGATATGTTACAGCAGTAGGAGGGGGAAAAAAAACAAAAACCAGAAGTCAAAGAGTCTAGAAGAGCAACTGACTTCAAATACACCTGGAGCCATACAAACTGTGGCAGCACAATTAAGATGAGAACTTCCGTGTGTCACAGCCTACAAAAAACCAAGATGACCATTCATTAGTAATCTACAAACATGTATATATGTGTAGTGGAGAAAAGATTAGGAAGCATGAAGAAGACAGGCTTCACAGGAAGGATTTACCAGCTTAAGCATAAAAAAAAGTCTCTAAACCACTGCTATTTTCAGTCATTTCAAAACATTGGGAAACACAACGGGCAAGAACAACAGTAATGTTGTTCTAAAATTTCAAAAGGGAAAATACCAACATTATGACATAACAAAATGGTAGGTACAGGTTTCTGTCTATACACAGAAATGATGAGAAGAAATATGACTTCATATAATGTATTTTTGTAAGATTACAAGTTTGTGGGTAAAAGGAACTGCTGCCTCTGACAATTTGCTGAAGATCTGTGACAATGTCTGTCACTGAGGAAAACTGCATTTATAATAATGATAATACTGGAGTTACTGTATCTACTACAAATAGGCTAAGTTAATGATCTCCATGCATACCTACAACATCACAGAAAAAACTGGTCTAGGCGCAGTACTGCTAATATACATGAATCCCCTAACAGAATAAGCAAGTACGTATAAAGTTGATTATTTACTACTGCATCAACTTCTGGGCCACCTACAGTAACCAGAAAAGGCCAAACAATATGACCACAATCATGCAATGTGCATTTTAACTGAAAAGCAAGGTCACACACCTCAGAAAGACAGTGTCATAGCTAAAGAATACAGGGCTGTACTCGCCAAAGTTTTCTCATCTGCAGCACTGGTGCTACTCTGAAATACTGTTCATGATTTCATTACCCATCCTGTGATCCTGTGATAACCTTCTTTGCACTTGCAAGAAATTAATATTGCTTGGAAAAAATGTTTTGCAATGACGGTGACTTTGGCTCTGCTTGCACGATACACAAATTACATCAACTGTGAAAATGATGGGCGAGTGAGGTTAAATTCCAATTCCCTGTCTCATAGGATTTTAAATAGGCAAATTCAGTAGTGAGTGGATATTAACCCACATGTGTAGACAAAGACACAGTCTTTGCTGTACATGCTCAGTGTCCTTCAAAGCTCCACCTTTGTCAGGCCAAGAAGTTTTTTTGCTTACTACAAGAACAATCAAGTAAAGTTTTAATCCTCTAAGGCACGATCACTACTATAAACATTCGTCTCGCATTGCACGCGAGTGATGGGCACTGACCATGCTGTACATCAGCATTGTAAGTCAAAGATTCGAGCATCCAGTTTCGGAGCACTGCACAACTTCAAAGGTACAAACTTCTGAGGGGCTGCGAGATATGGCCGAGGTGTGCACCGCCCGCCACCTGGCCAGGCTGCTCAGCGGCGCCGGGCTGCCAGCCACCCGGGCACGCAGGCCTGCCAGGCACACAGGCCGCCGCGGCCCTCTTCCCCCGGACGCTTCACCTACTGCGGGGAAGCGTTCCCCTTCTCCAGCCCAGGCACCTCGGCCCGTCCCGCGGTAAGAGCCCAGCACTGCCTCACGCACAGGAGGCTCCACTCGCCCAGCCCCACCTCCGCAGCTCCCCACACCCGCCGCGCGCCACCCTCGGCTACAGAAGACAGCCCGGCCCGCGGCCGGCGCCCTTGTACGGTGTCTCCAGGCCGGCGACCGGCCGTTCTCCCGCACTCCCCGCCGTGACGCGCTGGCACCGGGCGGCGGCACCGCGGCCCCCACCCGGTCGTGGCGAAGCCACGGGGGCACGGCGGCGCGCTCCTCCCTCACTACTCGCCTGCCCACCCCACCCGTCCTTCCCCACTCAGCCCCTTCCTCCCGCTCCCCTGAGCTTTTTCCTCTCCCCCGTCTCCTCCTCCCTCCTTCCCCCCCCATTTTAAGGTAACTCCCAGGAAATGTGCAAACCGGTAAATTTTACCTTCTTTGGCTTTTTTCCTCCTCGCCAGCGTGCCTCCGAGTTTCCCTAGAAAGGAGTCATCTTTCTTTCTGGACGGAGGAGATTTAGGGGTGGGGGACTTGGGGGAAGAAGGGGACTTCTGTGGGGAGGTTGCCATGATGGCCCAACTGGCTCTAGGGGACGGAGGAGACGGGTCCGAGGCCCCGATGCCGTGGCAGGCTGATCCCGGCTCTGAACGGAAGCGGAATTATTTCAAGCATTTGAAGCAGCTCCTGCTCCACGCTCCCGGCTCTCCCGCTCCTTCCCTCCCTCGCGCCCGCCCTCCCGCCTGCTCGGCGCCCGCCGGGGAGAGCCCGCGCTGCTCCCGGCACCCGGCCCCTCCTCAGCCCAACGACCCTTCCTCGACACAACGGCCGCCCCTCCCCACACTGCTCTTCAGGGGCTTCAGCCATTTTGCCCCCTGCCCTGCAGTGGTGTGAAGGCCATGCACTACTCCCAGCTGGGTGCCAGAGCTGTCGGGGGCTCAGCTGTACCATTGAGGCACAGGACAATACTTCAGGACACTGTCCATCCACCTTTGTGCTGCAATTGCTGCACCTGCGTGGTAGAGCCTGTCACTAACTCAGGGTAGTTGATCAAAGCACCAGTGTAAGTGACTGCATGTGCAGCCGTTAGTATGGGTGCCAAAAGTTAAATGCTGGGAGGGAGGAGCAGGACCAGGGCCCAGACAGCTCAATTCCTCTGTAACTACTTCCAAATGAAGATCACGGAAAGATGCAGATGGGTGTTTCTAGACTCTGTGATCAGCACTGATAGAGCTAGTGTCAAGAGGTCTGTGCAAGTTAAAAGCTCAAGCTTACTACATACATGGCAATTTTGAGCACATTTTTGCAAAATAGCCCTCTGCCTGGAGGTTTTGGTTACATCTGTGGTCAGAGGCAGCTGGTATCATCATAGACACTTACACAAAAGAAACCAACTGTTGTAGTCAGACCAGTTTAAAAGCCAGTGGAAAAGAAAGGTGACTTAGCATGGCACCACCCCTACTTTGATTTGCAGATGAGTAGCTTAAGAGAGAAGTATCTTTAAAACAGATAATTTGCTCTGACTGGTTGAGGAGGCCACCAAGCCTGGAACAGCATTAATGTCATCTGGATGCACCACTTTCACTTACCACTTAATCACTCGATTAACAATTCAGGCAAAAAGCCACACACACTTCATGCAAATATCTAGTTATCCATTAGGCATAATAAGTGAAATGAAATTACCGTGAGGATATTTCTAAATCAGCTAATAATTGTTGTGTTTTTACAAGCTGCTAACATTGGTTAGCTGATGAGGGGTAGACATCAATGTGTATTTGTTAGCATATGCCCTGGAGAAAAACTTTTTTCATCCACACTGCCATCAGTTAAAAGCAGGTATGAGTTCAAGCCATTAGCACAATCTCTCTCCTTGCATTTGTTCTTTGGCTCATAGCACTGATTGTGTCTTGGGGCTGTTGTCTACAGAACAGAAATGCTTACAGAAATGCTACTCACACTGTATGGATAAGGAGATAAACATTTCTGAGTAATTTTTAAGAACATAATAAAAGGTTATTACAAAGGAAGAAGAAATAAATATGTCATGCCCTTTGTGATATGCATCTGTAGCATTTTCAAACAGAAAATAACTCAAATGATTATACATACATATCAATACAGGATTGTCTGGGCTGGCAGAAGAAACAATATTTTGTCAAATATGTTGTGGTTGATTGTAGGCTGAACATGAGCCTGCAGTGTGCCCAGGCAGCCAAGAAGGCCAATGGCATCCTGGCCTCCATCAGGAACAGTGTGGCCAGCAGGAGCAGGGAGGTCATTCTGCCTCTGTACACTGCACTGGTTAGGCCACACCTTGAGTACTGTGTCCAGTTCTGGGCCCCTCAGTTTAGGAAGGATGTTGTCTTGCTGAAACGTGTCCAGAGAAGGGCAATGAAGTTGGTGAGGGGTTTGGAGCACAAGCCCCATGAGGAAAGGCTGAGGGAGCTGGGGTTGCTTAGCCTGGAGAAGAGGAGACTGAGGGGTGACCTTATTGCTCTCTACAATACCTGAAGGGAGGTTGTAGCCAGGCAGAGGTTAGCCTCTTCTCCCAGGCAGCAAGCACCAGAACAAGAGGACACAGTCTCAAGCTGCACCAGGGCAGGTTTAGGCTGGATGTTAGGAAGAAGTTCTATACGGAGAGAGTGATTGCCCATTGGAATCGGCTACCTGTGGAGGTGGTGGAGTCACCTTCATTGGAGGTGTTCAGGAGAAGACTTGATGGGGTGTTTGGCTGCATGGTTTAGTTGTTGGGTGGGTTGGATTGGTTGATGGGTTGGACGCGATGATCTTGAGGGTCTCTTCCAACCTGGTGTATTGTATTGTATTGTCAAATAGCACTGTGCTTACTTTATACCACTACATTTATTCTATAAGCAGGAAGGGGGAAAAAAAAAGGTAGATATCTCACAAACAGCAGCAGGTACTAGGTCGTGCAGGAAAGGAAAGTCAGAATTCAGCATGCATTTGCCATGCATCATGCAAAATAACTGAAAAGACCCAGCATCCTCCTTTCTTATTTCACTACACTCAGCATATGCAAATTAATGAAAAAATACAATATTACTTATTTAATAGCCTCATGAGAAATAGGTGCTTAACATCATAACAGGAAAATAAATTTTACGTGAAAAACATATCTGTACCTTAAATTTAGAACTACATAAACTATACTTTTCTTTTAATCAGGGAATATATATGGATGTATGACCTTAGATTAACATTGCATTCAGCACAAAAGGCCTTATATTTATATCCACCACATTTAGGTTATGGCAGATACAGAAATGTTCAGTTTAATTGCCTAGCTTTTATTTCTACAGTATTTTGACCACAAATAAAAGCTGCAGTAATAGAAATTCCATGGAGATTTTTTTTTTTTGGTGAGGTTTTTGGTGTGCAATAATTGACTACTTTCACAATCTGTGCTCACACAGAGGACACAGCAGTCGGCAGGCTGCTGCTATTCAGGCTGGCCTTGCTGCATCTGACATAGAAATCTGGATCAGACCATGAGAGCTCTCACCATGCTCCCTGTCAGCACCTTGTTCTTACAGATGAGCAAACCAGTGGCACAAATTAATTATATCCTGTTCACATACATACATCTGCCATGCAATAAAAGAAGGCTAAATCCACATACTTCAAATAATTCTTACTCACCTGCATCACTGTCCATGCACACCTTGGTTTTATTTCCTTTGTTTTGTGATCATTCTGAGTCCCACAGTAGAATCTTACTTTGCAAATGAGGCAGAAGAGGCAGGGTACATAGTATAGCAACCATGGGCTAGGCTGGCAAGAAAGCATGGCAGCAGCCAAGCTGGATAAGCCAGTGCAATAAAATATTTTTTTTTCCTTTTTTCTCCTAACAATTTTTCTCCTATTTGTACCTCTGCTCTAGCAGACCTTTCCTTCAAGTCTTCAAGAAGCTATTATAATTTGTATGTCAGATCTGAGGAAATTAGGTGGGGAATTCATGTATAAGAATGTGAGGAAGTTGTTTTCTCATGGATTTTGCAACCTGTTGTGCTAAAGGTAGCATTGAATGTCCTGTAACTCCAGGGGTTCATTATTCCTAAACTATAAAATGAACCTGTGAACTGCAAGATGGTGTGATTTACTTACCAGTGTAAGAATTAAGAAATTGATCTAATTTCTTACCTATAGATCTTTCCTAGACACACATTATTACATTACAGATACCCATGGAGAGAAATTGCTATGGAAATGACTCAAGGACTTCAGAGAGTGAGATACAATTTTATTTTTTCCAGTAGAAAATTGCTGACATCTAAGCCATTTAGACATAGTCAATACGTTCCAGCACATCACATTATACTCAATGACAGTGCCAAGGATTTAAAAATGAACAAATCTATTGAGTTAGAGAGTCAGTTTATAGAAAAGATTGAGCAGCAAGAAGACTCATAACCAAACCAGTGTTTAAATACATTCCTAATACAAGCCAACCATATTACATTGACCTGTGAATAGTGCACATAGCTTCTCTTCCCCCCACCCCTTTGTCTACTTTCACAATACATGAAGACCAGCTTTAAATGACTTGAGTTTATTATTTTCCTAAATCCCTTGAACAGTTCATTTTTTAATCCAGTGTTGTGAGGTACTTAATATCAAGCAGGGTAATAGTGGTTTGGGGTTGTGGGTTTTTTTGAGGTCCATTAAATCCTCATCGTCCTCAGTTTCTTTTGACCCTAATACTCTCAAGAACACAAATCTTTGGGACTAAAAGGAAAGCACCCTTTCACATTTGGTATCATAGCTGAACAGGTTACCTGCTGTAAACTGATATCTCAGGTTTTAAGTACAATTCAGAGCAACCTGAACATGACTGATTGCAGTCTGTGCATCTCCCCTGGGCAAGCAGGCAGGGGGTAGCAGTCTCCACCTCAGTACTATAGGCCTCATGTGTCTGAGGGTGCCCTTCCTCTTTGTACAGCAGCAACACTAAGGTGAATGGTCCTTTTGGATTGTGAATGTGAGGTGAAAAACTCAACCTGTGACTGATAGAACTGGAGGTTTCTGCCAAATTCCTCTCCACTAAGAAGTTTGCTTTTGAACTTTTAAAAAATACCTTGAAAGCATTATGACTCTTCAAAGCAATCTGAAGATCAGGTATGCTTAGCCTATGAATGACACAAAACACAATGTCTGATGGCAATTTTGGAACACATTCAAGGATTGTGCTACATTTTTCCACTGTGGTAAAAGACACATTGTATTGTTAAAGCCCCACATGCTGTTTTAAGGATATCCCTTCAGGTTATAGTAACTGAGAACATTGCTTTAAAATCTTAGTTGATATATTATTTACCAAATTGATAAAGCTAGCCATTGTGCACAGCTTCACTTACACATAGCTGCTAGAAACACACAATTTATCAGAGACAACCACCAAGTAACATGTAACCTGACACTTCTACCATCTTTAAGCAATAAATAAATATAAATACATAAATATCACACCAATAGAGGTGTATTATTTATCTGTGGTCAGTGGTAAAAGCTTGCTTTTATCTTTAGAAAAGGTATTTTAAAATTTCTTACAATACACCAAAAAGTTAAGGTCATTCATAAATTACTGTGACAAAATCCAGTGTATCTGTTACCCTACAAGTACCTATCAAAAAGTTTTTTAGTTCAAAGCTTTTGGAACAGGAATGCTTCTAGCTTTGGCTGTACCACAGGAAACTCCTGCAAATTAGCACCATTCATGAAATAACGAGAACATCAAATCTTGTCAGAGCATAAGGTAAAGAGATACTAAAAAAGAAACAGTCCTTCCATTTCTCCTTGTTTGGTTGGTTGGGTTTTTTTTCAGTTTGAAAATGTAATGCATCATACATACAGCTGGGAATACTACCTATTGTAAATTGCACAATTATCTCAGATTTAAGAAAGTACCTAAATTACTCTGAGCACCAAGGAGAATTTCAACACATCTGCTTTGCCAAAATCTACAAATGCATGTACCAAAAAGAAAGGAGACAGTCCTATCTGCACAGATATTCTTGAACAGCAACATAAAAAAAGTTGAAATATAGCCATTTTCTATCAGATGTTGAAATTACAATCAAGACTTTCTGCAGCTCTTTTGGGGAATTAATCTCAAGGCAATCTTTAACTGCTGCACCACTCATCACATCCTATGATACTACCTGTGGTGTATTTTAACAAGTAATTGTAATGCAGTTAGTCTGGATGAGTATTTTCCAATTATCACTTTGCATATTTTAGAGAAGACCTTCATCTGTGACACACTAAAGCTTTGAGTAGTTAGCAGTCATAAGGGTAGCCACCCCTTTGATAATCCCTTTCCATTTTACAGAATATAAGGATTTATTACTGTTTTAACTTCCTGTTAAAAATACACAGTGTACTAAAACTTACAAATACCTAGAAAATTAATTTCTGATATTGCATTTACAGTAGTTTTAATAAGTGCTTAAATGTAGTCATTAGTCAAATGGCCCTTCCTCCACCAGTAGTAAAATATTCTTACATGAGATGCTCCCTTTCTGACCTTTAAATAGTTCAAGACGGCTTGGCTGTGACAAAATATTAATAAAACCACATACAGTTTCAGACAAATGGAAGCAACGCAGTCTCAAAAATACTAAATGATGTCATCCTGCTCCTCAGGAATTCTATTCTCAGCATTAAAATAAAATTCCAAGAAAATAATAATTTCCCTTTCAAAGACCCTGATGTCCATCAGACAGGTAAATTCAGTCCCAGTCTGTATTTCAGAGATCCTTTAAGCTGATAGTGAAGTGACTTGCTCCAGTTTGAGCAGAACTGCTTTAGAGCTTTTGATAACAAAATGTTTCCTGACTACATTGATACTACATTTGAATTTCTTCATTTTTCAGAAGACTGTCTCTCCATGATCACAAATATTGCTGAAATCATGTCTGTCTGCATGTGGCTGTTTAAATCCTGCCCAGATGATAGCCTCTGGATATTATAATGCTTTCAAAGTGCTGGTCTTCTGCTTTTTCTTTCACTCTCTGCTCCTCTAAGATAGATACAAGTTTGTCCCTTTCTTCAACCACTTTCATCATCTCAATAAAGATTTCATCCTCTTCATTCAGATCCATCTCATTTTTAAGGCGGTCTGAAAGATCATGAAAGAAGAGGTCAAAATCCAAATCACTCTGTTGTTACACTTTGCATTTTAATTGCTGGTGAACAGGTTGAATTAATATTACAGTTAATGACAAATGAAGTCAAGAGCAGTTCATGTCTTTCATGTTACAGCTCAGGGAAATACTCTCCTGCATTTGGGTTACAACTGACCATGAAAGGGTTCTAATGTCTAGAGTAGAACTTATAGCAGAACTTAGACTTCTCCCTGCATTCCTCCTTCATGTGCTCTCTTTTCTAATACCAAATAAAAGGGCAAGCCCAAACTGCTAGCCAAAGTACCTAAAAGCAGTTCCAAAATACTGTAGTAATGCTGCAGTTGACACAGAAGCAGTGCTGTGTTTTGGTGGTTGAAGAAATTACTTTCTGTTACTGGCCACCCTGCAAGTTAGCTCATTGTTGCTGCCTAGACAGCATCATTAGTGGAATTACATTTGCAAGTGCTTCTGACCCAGTTCACTGTAAAACTGGACAGATTAGCTTAGCTGTCTTTACTAGACTTCAGATAAGAAGATCCCAAACACTACATTTTGCTGGTTGAGCTGCACTTGCAGAAGAGCACAGGAGGAAGAGGCTTGGCCATTCTGGTCCCTGTTGAAACAAGCAGGGAATGTGGGCATGGCCTATCACTGTGGGCTGGAATGTGCTCCCCCCTTTGACCTACCGTCGGTCGCCATTTTTTCTCTCAGCTTTTGTTCCAGTCGGCTTTGGTGGTCCTGTAGTTCTAGCTCTTGAGCTCTATGTGCAATAGAAAGTAAGTTAAAGAATAAGCTTTTTTTCAGTGAAGACATATATGTTAGTATTATTTCAACCAAGAGAGTTCTGTTTATCCACTATTTTCTCCTCATGGGCAGTCAAGGCTAAGAGATTTCCCTGTGCCCACATTACCATAGCACTGCCAGAGGTACCACTACTAAGGTTTGCATTATGTATATCAGATGGAAATCCCTCATACATTGCAGTCCTTAAGACTTTAACCAGCTGTACTTCGTTGGTGGCACCCACAATGTGATTCTGGATAGGACTGAATGTTCCCACACATGAAGAGCCTTGCCATGCCCTCTGCGCAGGAACAGGTCCTGAGGCCAGGGAATTAACATCTAAACACATCCAGACAGTATTTTGCCCTGCAGTGCTAAAAGCAGCCTGCTTTTACAACTCTGCTTTGCAGAGTGTGAGCAGGAAGCATTGCTACCACAGCACCCAATGACAGTCAAAAAAAAAAAAAAAAAAAAAAGGTTTGGCCCCTGGCAGCATCAGCTGAGAAAAAACATGGCTGGAGACAGCAGCTGGGCTGCAGCCCTGTATGCAGCGTGGGGGGCTGAGTAATGTGGAAACGATGAATGGCAATGAGCAGCCTGCCCTGATGTGAAATGCAGGGGTGAGCAAGAGCTGCGGCAGCTTTCATTGCCTTCCCACACTGCCCGGAAACTGGGGAAAATAGCTGAGAGTCACCTCCACCTCACTGTGGAGTAGTTTTGAGGGAGGAGGGTGAGGCAGATACAGCCAATATTGCTTCCATCAGCCACAAATGGTAGCATTTGAGGCAGTTTTTATCTGCTTGTTTTATCGCTGTAGTGAATTTCTAGACCTTTTCTCATATGTTTAATAAAAACTGAGATGAACTTGGCCAGACTATTTTTATTCCACAGGAGAAAGTGCCCCAGTGCTTATTATGTACCCTACATACATAATGCTATGTACCCATACATACATAGTGCCCTACATTATGTAAGGGCAGAGCATCTATATGCTAGAGTACCACATAGGATTGAAATAGCTGAAGCACCGGGAGAAGGAAGGACAAGGAGGACACAGCTGAAAATCTGTGTTCAAAACCGATTGTAGCAACTCTGGGAACATTTATTCCATGACAGTCTCAAACTGCAGCAGGCAGTAAGGCAATGTATCACAGGTACACTTTTCCCCACTCTGCTTCCCATCTCTAGTACTAATGCTTGTCCTTACTTACATAATCAGGAGCTCAGACTCATAACGCATTAATTTATTCTTCTCCAGGACCAGCTCAAACCATTCATGTAGCATCTGAGTTTCATCGTTTATACCTGAATCTGTTTAAAATAGGAAACTTAAGTGTGCATTCTGGCCTCCCTTTCAGTGGTCTTACCACTTAGGTTCATTTGAAATAGTCCTCATTTTTAAGACTAGGTGAGTTCAAATGTAGCTTTTCTTGCTGTATGTCACTTACATCGATGATGTCTGGGTATAACATCCTTGTCTACATTGAGTTGAATGTTGTAGTTTATTGCAGTTAAAGACATTAGATTTTAAAATATCTTTTGGCAGTTTTTTTTTCTTTCAAATAATCACAGAGGCTTTTTTTTCCCCCTAATGTGTGCTTTTATATTTCTCTTAATTCTGCCTTTGACAGCATCTTCTCTGTTGAAAATGGACTCCAGTAGGTAAACTATATATATATAAATGGATATCCCATTAACAGTTGGACTTCAGGATGTACTTACTGGTAAGTATCAACTTAGTCCCTGCTTCCAGTGGACATCAGACCCATTATCAAATCCTCTATAAATTTCTATTAATTTGCCAAATGGCCTTCAAATCACAAGAGTATCATTAAACTAGGTTACCAAGTGAGAGAGAGCCAGAATCCTGGACAGCTCGGCAGCATTTTGGGTGCCTTTCTGTTGTCACTTTGAAATGCACTTTGGTCTTGGTTCCTGGAGTTACCCTCTTGCCTCTACTGCTTCTGCAGTCCCTCACTATAACATTGAAGTCAGGATTTGACTCCACTTGAGAACGGTACTTTGAACAATCTTGTCAAATGCAGCCCTCTAGCAACCTTCTTGAGCAAGAGGAAAATTGTTGGGTGTTGGGGATCGCCAACCCATTTGCATGCCAGTGTCAGACTGCGGACAGGGGTCATGCTGGCTTGGGTGCACTTTCGCAATTTCTCCTCAGGATCTGACCCAGACCAGGAAACAGCAGGATACAGCAGCAGTAGAAGGCAGAGCAATCCTGGTCTGATTTCTGCCTGATTCCATTACTCTTGACAGTAATGGATGTGTTCCTCTGGGATCTTCCAGAGTCTTCTCAGAGTGACTGCAGGAGCAGTTCTCACTGTGACATGGTTGTAGCTTCTTACAGATCCAATGCAGGGATGCAGCATTAGTATTCAGTCTTAGGTCTTTGTATGCCACCATCAGAAGTTATAATCAACATTTGGTCTATCTTGCTGTCAGGAAAAACACTGCAATTGCAGGTATGTGTATGTCCTGGACAGATACAGCGGGTTACTCTTGCCTTACTTTTTTGCGTTCTTGATTAGGCAAAATTATTCTTTTAATATTTCCTCTTTACACCTTATGATCTCTATCGCTCTAATAAAATACTGTGTGTCATAGGTCGGCATGAGCAAAGAGTAACACACTCTGCAAAATGCTACTCATAGCAAAATCCTCACTGTAAGGTGAAATAAAAATAGCCCTTGCTTTTCCTTCTCCTCCATCCCACAAAATGCCCCTCAGGGCACTTTTCCCCTGAACTTTTCAAAGGTTTGTTAATAATAATGTTAATAGTTATTTAAGCCTGATGGAGTGCTTCATGCTTTCCAAGGGCATAACAAGCCAATGAAGCCTTTTGTATAACACAGTATGACAAAATTTTTTTAAAGGCTAGAGGAAAAACAAATTGTGATTTTGTTTTGTGAGCCATGTTGGCTTTTTCTTACAGCACTACTAAACAAAACTTTCCTCCTGAATTACCCAAGTCTTCTTTAACCTAGATCCTGATTGAAAGTCAGCTATTCTCATGATTACATCATAGCTATTTCCATTTTCATCATATTTGAGGGAACAACAGGCTGTAGAGGAGCTTTCTGTTCTCCAGTGCTGCTATGCTGTCCCTCTGTACAGCAGACACACAGTAAATGGGGCTCAGAGAGTTTGTGCCCTTTTGGAACAGCTAAACCTCATATTCCTCACTCCTGCAGGTTTTCAGCTGACTTCTTTTGACTCTGTTGAAAGTTCTGAGAAACGTTGCATACGCTCCTTATGAAATAAAAAAAACCTACGTGTGCAGATGTTTGTTCACCTTCCAAACCATGAAGGGACTTCCTAACATTCTTTTAACAAATACTTTCTTCTTTACCATAAGTCATCATGATCTGTTTAGTCAGTTATGCTGTTTTCAGCGGATGCTAATTTCGGTGGAAAACATGTTGCGAGATTTTTATATCTGCATTTTCTTGTAGGCAGAAGATCTCCATAAGCCTCCACAAATGTCAGGGGAAAACAAAGCACTGGTACATTAGTGATTTATTATTTGGTATTTCAAACCAGAATAAAGGGGAAAATGGCCATGAAAAATTATTCATAGGACTGATATTATTTCTTAAAAAAAAAAAAAAAAAAAGGCATGAATTGTTTTCACTACAATTAGAAGACCATCAAAGCCTCATTTTGCTCATCGGTCTTCATGGCAGTTGTTTTGCACCCACGCATGTTCTCTTCTAATTCAGCTGAGGAGCTAATGAATAACTCCCCCTAACAAAGGGGCCATTCATCCCAGGCTCACAGAATTATTAGAGGAGAGTTGCATAAATGTCACCAAAGAGTAGTGTTTGCAGGCCTGTCTCTAAATTTGGTTATTCACAACCTTTGCAGCTCAATATTATTGCTGAACTGTGATCGTTTTCTAATTACTGTAATAATACCTATTAAATCACTTGAATTGCATAAGCACAGACCTGCTTAAATACAACTTAACCTAATAAACACTGGTCATTCATTAAACAATAATGCTCATTATTTTTAAGAAGGTTGACGAGAATATTAAACTCACCAATTCCTGCATCATTACACATATGTTGTTGCAAACCATGAAGTGCTAACATTTTTTTTGTGAAGCTTTCAGCTTCATGCTTTTGCACCAGAAGAGTTATTGAGAGACAGTAACATCCTGCATTTCAGTATCTGCCCTATTTGTAACTGGCCACCTACACACAGCAATCAACAGGGAGAAAAAATAGTACTTTCACCTTAATGAGGGCAATCCAATTACTAAGGATGGGAAGAGAATGAGAAGCATCAATCTCTTGGCAGACAGCCTTCTTTAGGAAATGTGATTGTCAAAACAGCAAAACCAAGAGGTGGCTCTAGGCCATTTTCCCTAGTATTCAGTGTCTACCCCAAGAGCTGGAAGAGGCTTGTCCCTTCCTATTTTTGAGATTTCAAAAAAACAAACACCCTTATACACTCAGCAGTTAAGAAAAAAAGCTAATACCCCAGATTGTTAAAGTCTCTTTAGTAGACTTTCCATGATGGTAGGGTGGGTGCCATTTGATCAAAGGTTATATTTTCATTTAAGAAAAAAGAGGCTAGCCTTTTAAATAACATTTCAAATAGCTTGGCACTATCAATTATAGGAAATCAGTTAATAAATGTAAAAGGTTGAGCAAATTCTTGCTGAACTGATTGGTTCAGTGTTAGAATAAGAGCAATAACTGCTAAGAAATATGGCATTAAAACACCCAGCACAGAGATTGTGCTGGGTTGCCTAGCTAAGATGACAACAAGATCAGGTGTCAAAACATTTCTACGTTTTCAGTGTTTTTCATGAAAGCAAGAAGTTCAGCTTTCTCAAACAGAGGTAAATAAAGACACGTTTGCAATCCATCTGTCGGCTCCCCAGCATCCTTTCAGCACAGAACCACAGCCCCCTCTGAAGTCCCCTACATGCAAGATTAACACACTCATCCCCATTTTGAGCCTGGCAGGAGGCCCTACATGTCCTATCTGGGAGGTCTCCCCAGTTTCACCCCATGCATGCTGGGAAGCAGCAGCAGGATGCTGCAGTGCTGGGTGCTTAGGTCTATTCGTTCAGGCAAGTGAAAACCCTTGCCTCCGCCTAGGGCCAGGACAATGTCCCTGTTATCTTCTACCCACTGCGGGAGAAGCTGTGCAGTTTGGGTGTGCGCCTGCCTGCTGCTGTTGCTATAGCATGGCCACCAGCTCTAATCATATTAATGGTATTTCACACACTGGGAGAAGTCATTAAGGACTCTGTTACTAAGCACAGGCTGCTGCTGGCTTAGTAACTGAGATACATCTCCTACAAGCCTCCGTGGTTCCCTTCAGAAGATGAAATTAAGCTCAGGATGGGTTTTTCCAAAATGGGAGACACACACACACAGAATTAGGTTCCGTTGTGAAGCAAATCATTTGAAATCTTTGAAAATTTATATCATGCAGTGCAAAGGTGCTTGAGCTAACAAAATCTACAGAAATGGGTGAACAACAATTTTTGTCCTTCCAGTTGTTCATTTCATTTCAGATTTTGGACTAAACTCTACTTCTATGACTTTATTAAAACCTCTCTGCTTTGAAACAGGTAAAAAAACCCAAACGAACAACCACCACCATCACCAAAACACAACCAAGCAAATACTGCTTCATTTACCTGATTCTCCTCTTAGTTCTCTCTCCAGTTTGACACCAAAAATCTCTAGAGCTCTTTGTCTTTCCTCCAGTTCTTCTAGCTGGCGCTGGACTGCCTGCAAAAATGTAGTGATATGAAAGCTACAGATATAGCTTAAAAATTCAGAGACAGAATATGGCCCCAGTGGTTAGAGAAGCAGATTGAAAAGGTCTCAAAGGAATCATGGGATTTGCAAATTCACTAAACATATCAGACACCTAAGCAATTTACTAATTCCACTAGGTATCTATCCACATTTTTATGTGGGTATTATAGGTACTAAAAGAAACTCCATTTGCCTGAACTTTAGCTGTCCCATTGTAAGATAGAGATCGTAACGTTTCTGTCTTGCATGGCATGAAAAGTCAGTATCTTACACATTCAGAAGTACATATTCTGAGATGCTACCTGATTAAAGATCATATAAATATGGAAGGGTTACAGCTAGAAAGCTTTGCCAGCTATTCTGTTGTTCATAGCATTTTGTTGTTTGGTTTACTTTCATATTTCACAAGCTTTTGACATGGCAAGAAAAGGCTTTAACAGCTAAGTGTTAACTCAGTGGCACTTCAGAGAGGGCTTCTACATTCACTGGTCCATCCTCTTTTAAGTAAGATTTTCAGAGGTGCCATGTGGATAATAGGCATGAAACACCATAAAAGGTTAAATTGTCAAAAATAGATGCTAGCAATTCTCATGTCAGGCTCTTTTAGGGCATACTGAGCCAAGCCCTCAGCAACAGCCTAATAAACATGAAAGATGGTTCAAGAAGTGTGGACTTCATTAAAGCAGCAAAACAAGAGAAGGCACCGTCTATTTCAAACAGTTTCTCTTCAGTAACACATTTCACAACAAGAGTGATGTATACAAAAATGGAGATTTCAGACTCACATATGAAAGCCAACTTAGCTTTCTAATTTAATATTGGTACAGAAATAGCAAGTGGAAGCTCCATCCAAATCAACAGTAATACAACTGAAAATGATGGACAAATCTGTCTTCAAAAAGCCTGCTTTCCCCACTACCATATCTTGATTACAATTACATGAATTAATGAGACTAAATCTCTGTCCTACACAGACAACACACAAAGTGCTAATGGCCACATAAGCCATAAGGTATGTGTATGTATATAGATATGTTATTGCAGCAGGTGAAACATCTGCAAACGTTGACACCTGAGAGAACACAACTTGAGATGCAGTTGTGCAGAAAAGCATTCCTAAAACCTTTAAACTGTAATTAGAAATAATAAAACATCAGCAGAGTCCAGAGCTTTTCCAGTATTTTCCAAAGAGGGCCTGTATAAAGTGAAGCGATTTTACATCATTAAGAATGAAAACAGTTCACTTCTGTTATGGCGGAGAGGGAACAAAAATACCACTGTATTTTTATACCCTCTTGTAGAACACGAGGGTCATAGCCAGGCTTCTTACATTCTCAAAGGCTGATGTTATTTCCCCTTTCTTTCTCTTTTTCTCTTCAGTGTATTATTCTCTCATTGTCATTCACTATTCCCTCTTGTTCTTCACACACAATTACAAAATCATGAAGATCTCTGGGGACACATATGAACTTGTCATATCTTGTCAGGCCCTGTGACATACATCTTCCTGCTTCTGATGGCTTGGGGTGGGGAGGGGGTGTTGTGGATTTCAATGGAAAAAGCAGTGAGCCACAGTGAGGAGTGAGTGGAGGTGCAGAACCCATATTGGGTGCTCCCCATTCTCACTATTCACTCCTGGGAGATAAATGGGACATTTGCAAACTATGTTTTCACCTGTGCTTTGTGAAGCCTCTTTAGCTCCTCTTGTTTAATCAGTTGCTTTGTCTCTTTCTCCAGCTTCTTTCTCCTTCTGAGAGCTCTTTTTGCCTACAAGGGGGAGGGAGGAAAAAGGCAATCAAAGCATAAATAAGCCATTACAGGTTTCCTCAAACCCTCCTCTAAATCACAGAACCGCTGAGGTTGGGACAGACCTCTGGAGATGATCTAACTCAACTGCCCTGCTCAAACAATGTGAGCTGCTGCAGGGTGCTTGGGACAGCCCAACCAAAATGAAAATATTAATGTAAGACTACTTTAATGCATTTGCCTATATTGACCTTAAAACATTACAAGCTCTTATTACAACCCTAAGTGAATGTGAACTGTGCCTACTAATAAAAAATATCCAAATCACAAAGTTGGCTATATACAACATACCACTAGACATGGCTTCTGCAGACACCACCATGAGCAGGGGAGAAGCCAGGCACAGACTAGGAGAAACACCAGTTTAAGGAATCTCAACCCATTTCTGTCACTGTAATTGCTAAGTTGTGAAATTCACTTCAGATCACTTGTAACATGGGGGTGGGGGTGGGGTGGGTATCTGAAAGAAACAGCCATCACAGGACACTACCTGAAGCCCTACAAAGCCTTTCTCAAAGCCAGTTCTCTACTGCATTACAGAGTGGGGGCTGCTCTGGCTGCTCCTGGAAAGTGAGGCAGCAGGACTGGCTTGCACTTGCTCAGTCCTGCCCTTGACCCAAGCTATCTGGAAGTGCTTCAGGCTTGTGGTTTTCCCATTTTGGAGGAGACAGAATATATAAGCACTGCAGACTAGATGATTAAAAAACTAATAAGCCAGGAAGCTGCTAAATTTTTTCCCACTGAGTTTTGCCAAAGACAAATGGTGGTACTGGCAAAATAGCAGCCAGAACTGGCATGAAAAGAGGTGCTAGGAGGCATCTAAGAGAAACTCATTGAGTGGGGAATGTGCATCAGAACTGAGTTACTGCTCACACCCATGTGTGACAGCTGCTCATTCACCCCATTTCTGGCAGCTGCCTCAGCACTGCTGCTTGTCCTGTGACTGCCTGAACCATTGGGAGCTGCTTCCGTGCAGTTTTCTCCCGTGTCTCACTTCTTTTCTCTATTTTGTTCAAGCTTTAATTAACTCACTATAATACTTTCTTACTACAGATTGTCTTTCCTGTTACAGGAAAGACAAACGATGAATTCTGCTGTTTCAGTGAATCCTGCCACAGAGCCACTGGTAGGACTGCTGTGCTTCTGCCTCATGGCACTTTGGCTTCTCTGGAGCTGTGCAGCTGGGTTTCTATTCAAAGCCCCTGGTAGCTTTCAGCTCAGCTGCTTTTGTAGTGTACTGGACTGTCTCTTGCTTTGCTTACCTTCCCCTGTCCCCATGAAGACAACAAATCAAAAAAGGGCCACCTCATATTATTAATTCCATTTACTGATACTCTCCGCAAGAAAGAGGTAAACACATTTCTGATGAGCTGTTCAAGCAGTAAAGGCTCTCTTTTTCACATCAGAGCTGAGTATCAAGAGTTCAGTGGTGCTTTAACTCCATCCCTCCTGTTAGCCTTGGAAGCTGAGTTGGGCTCAGAGACACCAGTGTGTAGCCAGTTCTTTTACCATACAGGGCCTGGGCACAACACTGTGGCTCGGGCAGTGCTACTGATTAAGATAAACAGTGTTTTCCAGCCTGTAGCACCTCTCAAATGAAGTTGTATTTCCCCAAGGGAAAGCTGCATCTGTTTGGTTTCATTTTTTCCAGTAGTTTGCTTGTTGGGCTACATGTTAAGACCACTTAAGAAATGCAGCTTCCAAGTGGTTTTAGTGAAAGATGCCTGTTTGTCAAATTAAGACCTCCCCTGTCAATGCTGGTGTATCCTGGGGCAATTAAAGATCCAAAGAGCAAAAAGAAATTTTGATGTTCACCTGTCTTAAAGAGTTTTAATGTCTTTTCTCTCCATGAAACCTAACCTCCACTGACAGAATGTTCAAATTTCCACTTTGAGAAATTGCTGTGTGTTTTAGATCAAAATCGTATGACAAATATCAAATACAGTCTAACTGATGAAATATCTTTCTGTTTCCCAAGCAAGATTACCTTGTGTGTTAATGAAGGCTTGGATTCAAATTCATCATCAGAGGAAGAAGTAGAATACTCAGTAGCTTGTTTTCTGACAGGTAGGTGTTCACATCCTAAAAGGCAGAAAGAAAATGGTCAGTGGAGCAAAAGCTACTGTTCTTTAACTTCCACAGACACTCTGCACCTGCCCTGAGCTCTAATCAGCAGCACATACAGCAATTTGCAAATTTGGCTGAAGGCATTAATTAAATTTTTGCTCCCAGTCAAAAACTCTGAGTATATTTGGGGTTTTTTTCAGGTATTACATGCAAATAAATTCATTCCTTGCACACACTGCATGTAGCACGCTGTTCTGAATGCACTCAACATTCATTAAAATGTATATCTGAAGTTAGCCATATTACCCAAATGATTGTACAAGGCTCACTATACAGTGTAATTGAATGCAAAAAGTCTGAGCCAGCTCTTAAACAAATTACCCTTATGTAGGTTGTAGCATCTGGCACCCATTTTTACTACATGACATCTGCTCAGTGTAAAATAGTTGGCGTCAGAATGTCTGGTCATATAAAAAAATCACAAATGTAATCAGAAGCAAATGGACTAAGAACAAGGCTTTATCACACAGCCTCATGCAACATAAATATTTCATTAATTATGTCCAAACAAACGTCACTTATTTTTCTGTTTCAGGAATATTATCACATCATTGAACTGTTGATTAAAATGCCAGAGTGAGTCAGGAAAATCCATACATCACAACAATGCACTCCATAAGGAAAACTCAAAGACTGCCTTTGGAAGAAGCATGCTCTCAGAACTACAAATTAAATTACATTTAATTGCGGCAATTTTATCATGCCTGTTTTTCCAGCATCTTGTTTCAACTGGGTGTAAATATTTGAATTTCTTCTTAATTTGTCTAATTCATAGCTTCATTCTCTTCATTTCGGAAAACAAAACTGCTTTTGGAACATCTGTCTCTATGCTTCAACCTGCTACAGGGTTAATGATTAACAGCTGGGCAACATCTTGGAAACGTACATTATTTAAAGCTAACAGTGCCGGTTTTCTTTGTATCTGTGAGCTAACAGTTGCTTTTCTATGCGCAAGTTTTGTTCTGATTAAAATCACTTTCCAGTCTCCCAGCGTAAAGTGTTTCTTCTTTGTCTTGTCCTGAATCCCAGCCCTGAAGTAGGACTTCCATCTCAAGCCCTCATTTAAAACTCAAAATCCATAAAACGTGTTCATCCCAGGTGGCAATGCAGTGAAAGAAGATTCAAGTAATCTAAGGCAGAAACGCACACTTTTGTTAGCAGTCTCAGTTTTAGAAGCACCCAGACCTTGTGTCAATGATCTTGCAAGCTCAGAGGGTCCAGTGGAGCAGATTTGGGTCTTGCCCTCCTTTTTGCAGGACAGGTCCTAGGACAGCAGGAGGTGCATCAACCATGGCACAACTGCCCAAGCTGCCACCCCACACTCAGCATTTAGAGAAGAGATGCATCTCCTGCTCTTTGGCCTGTTGGGAACTCTGCATGGGCTCATGATTGCTGGGATCACACTGATGTTGTGCACTTCCCCATACTCTGCAGACAAGAGTGCTTATCCACCCACGCTCCATCTCTGCCCCCAGCAATGACAGCCATCCATAAAGCCCTTCCAAGTGCACAGGGTGGAGGAAGATGTGCAGGTATCACAGATATTACTCCTTTTGAGGAATAAACTCACCTATCTGGCCTTTCTCTGTGCAACCAAAAGTTTGCAGTAACTACTCTGTGGTCAGGCCACTGGTAAAATGAATTCCATACCATGCAAGTGACAAACCCTGCACCCCCACAGGGCTGGAAACACAAACAATTACATGCTCCCTTTCTTCTTGCAGCTGTGGGAACAAGCAGCTGCTTCCCTGCTTCCCTGTGTCCTCCTCTTTGAGTCATATCAATAATTCAAAAAGCGTTACAAGTCTAGAGGCAAAGCAGGCTGCTGTAACACAAGGCCACCTGACTTCTTGGGGGTGTGACTCAGGAGCTGTTCGTCTTTCTGGGACAGAGAGAGTCGATGACTTCCCTAAGGAGTTCTGATTGCCATCTCATGAGCACATGAGATATACACAGAACGTGTCTGTACACAGTACAGATTAATTACATCCACAATGCCTATCTGCTACAGAAAGCCAGGTATTTGCATCTTGGCAGAGAAAGTCTTTTAGATTGCTTCAAAGCACCTCAGCCTTTCAAGAAATGTAGTACCCAAAGCTCTACAAGACAACAGCCACCTGACTAATCAGTAACCGTCTTCATAATCCCCACCTGAGAAGCCTACAGCACAAAGAACCAGGTGAAACCACTCAGTGATGAAACATCTGATGGATCTACCTGCATTGACAGTTAGTTAAAGCACATTTATTGCATCTACATTTCACAGGACCAATGTTCTCTGCTAATATAATAGATGCATACTTGCACAGAATAAGTGTGTTCGGCCTCCAGTAGGATAGAAAACCCCTATTGCAAAGAGCCAAGAGGAATATGAGAAAAAGCCTAATTAAATTGGTTTCTGTAAGGTGCTGGGAGTGTGGGGTTTTGTGTGGTGTTTTTTGTGGTTTTTTGGTTGGTGGTATGTTGGGTTTTTTAGGATCATGGTGAATTTCAAGAGAAAAATAATTACATGTAATATGGGCTAAAGCTCATCATCAGTTCATGACTGAAGTTTGCCAAACCTAGGTCTCAGGCAAGTGCCAATATGAGACAGAAATGCCATTTTAGAAAGCCAAACAGGACTTGTCTCTTTGCCCCTTTCTTTTTTTAAAACTCAAATATGAATATTTGGAAAAGCTCAGGAAGCTGCAGTGTTGAAGACAACAGATTACTAGGCAAATGGCTAGATCAAAACGGCATTTTTCCCTTCCAAATAGACTTTGCAAAATCTATATTTAGTAATTGTAATAATTGAATAATTCCTCTTTTGGCCTGCACAGCAGAAGAATGTGACGCATTAAATCATCATGTATTTCAAAATGTTTTAAATATAGTATTATTCAAACCTTTTTCTATTTTAGTAGGAACCCAATGTACTAATTAATACATCTAGGTAAGGGCAAGTCACCTTGGCTTAGCTGATGGGTAATGACCAGGTATAGATTCAGAAAAAGCCTCCTGTTTGAGGCCACAGCATGACAAGTGTGAACACTACCAACTCCTCTGACTACAGTCCTGAGCGTCCCTTGGCTTGCTGGGGATGCCTGGTTTTGCAAGTTGGTAGATAAAGGATGCTCCAAGAACTGTATCCAAAAGAGAGTCAGGAATGAGAGCAAGAGTTTCAAGAGATCAATGAGCATCTGATCAAGTCTTGTATATGCTATCTTTCTCACAGTAGGCAGTACTTCTGAAGCAGAAAGAATACAAAAAAGATCTGTCAGCTCAGTGGGAACACTTCAGTGACTTCACATTTTACATGCAGAATGTTATTTTAATGCCTCAGCACAGCAGCAATGTTTGGGTTAGTTTGAGTTGCAGTTTAGTAAGGTAAGAAACAAACAGGGATGTCAACGAAACTTAATAGAGTAATTAAACAACTATGACTTTCTGCAATGGGTAAGTGGAGAGATGGAGCATGGAGAAAGGTGGGTGTAGCTCTGATACCTCATATTTCATACCTGAAACCGTACTGCATGTAATTCTTTCTGAACCTGTGCTCAGATGACTTAAGATTGCTCCTTGCCTGATGTCAGTGTTTCTCAGACTCCTCTGCAACTTTAATACTAACCTACTTCTTGCAAACAAATAGGAAAACTGATGCCTTTTAATCACCACCCAAACAAACTCACAAAGTAGGTCAGAGTAGGTCAATACGGTGCCTTCTGCTCACAAATAAAGAACAAGATATTGATGACACTGCAAAGCTCCCCAAAGTATGCCTACAGTTCAGTCATTACCAAAGCATCAGAGCTGAAGAGACACCCTCTGGGAAATCACAGACACAGAGCAAAGCTTCTTGCTGTTGCAACCATATTGCTTCAGTCTCCAAGCTGCTCACAGAAAGGATAGCAAATGTACTCTGCACTGGAGTTTTCAGTGCTTGTCCTTCTGCTTGCAAACTGTACTTCCCCTTCCACCATACAGTGTCATAGCATGCTATGAATATGAGTTATGATTAACAATGACAAGATTTGATTAATAAAAATACTGACTATTATTTATTAATAGGAAAATTTGGCCCACTGGCAACTGATAGAATGGGATTTCACCAGGCTGTGACCATATAAAGTAAAGACATAAACTTAGTGCAGGTGAAGCATGGGCAGTGCATGTGCCTGTTTACCAGAGGGAGGACATATCCCTTGTTTACCAGACTTTCTGATGCTTGGGTTCTTTGTCCTTTTCCTGCATTCCCTGGACCCCTGCAGGAGGGAAGAGGAGAGGGAGATCACACCTGGACATGCCAGGACTTGTTCTGGGTTTGTGGTGGGCCCGTTTGGCCCTACCACCACACAGCAGTAGCTGCTTGGCACAGTGTCCCACTGAAAGTACTTTTTCCTGACCCAAACACAGCTGGACAGCAACAAGCAGCATACCCAACCTGGGTCCAGCAAGCTGCACTCTGCATGCAAATCTGCTGTACTCTTTCAAACCAGAAGCAAAAACCAAACTTACTAAGTCTTCTTCTGTATAAAGTAACAACAAATGAAACATACAACAGCTATGTATTTGCATGATCACACCCAGGTCTTTTAAATGCTAAGTGCTATTACATTATCATCATTATTTAATAATAAAAAAAATAATTCTGCTGAGGTCCTCACCTGTGAAAGGATGACACAGCCTCTCTTCTGGAGAATGGTCCTTCAAGAAAGGCAGAGATGACACAAAGGAATACCCTTCTTTGTCACAAAATTTACTTCTTAGTCTATTGAAAAGTGACCCAAGACTACCCTTGTGTCCTGAGCTGTCCAGATTGTCCTTGGAGGTGTCATCAGGCTCTGGAGATGAAAGAAGGAGGTACTTTTCGTTACAGATAAATGTGTCATCCATGGGAGCCCCTGGAGGATTCTCTTTAAAGGTAAACTTTTCCAGAAGTCCTGGGACATCCTCCATCCTAGTGCAAAGTGATTTCTGAGGTATACTGGTTGTCTTGGAAGGCCTGGTGTGAGGACTGTAGACAGGGAAGGATACCTTCTTGCTATAATGCCTTGGAGATCTCTCTTCAGAGCCAACAGAAAAACTGGATGTATTTGAGAAAGGCCTCCCATTTGCCCACTCCCCTGCTTTAAGCTCCTGTGGTTGAGTGTTATTTGTTCTATTACTCTTAATGTTCCTTTGGCTTAGGGAATAGCCAGGAGCACTGGAGAAGCTGAAGAAAGGTTGTTCTGAAGAGGCTTTGACTTTGCTGTCCGAGTCCTGTTTTAGTCCTTCTGGAGATGACGTTAGAGGTTCCAAAATGGACCTTTTGATGGCATTGGCTATGAGCTTTAGTGGTGATTTTGGGCAGGCAGCTGTATGCTCCCTGGAAGCTGTATCTGGACCCCTCAGAGAATCTTTTGTGTCAACTGACAAAGCCGGTGGAGCACCATCTGCAAATAAGAGAGGCATAGGACAAGAGAGTTTGAACCTATCTCTTCTCCAGTCAGCACCCTTCTTCTCTGAAGTCCACAGTGCTTCTTTGTTTTGTCCTATGTCTACCCTGCTTGAATCATATGACAAGAGTCGCTGTTGACTACAAAGTACCAGCTTCTTTTCTCTCTCCATTAATTCTTGCTCAAGGTTTTCTTCTGGGTGCCTTGTATTTTTGCCATCTTTCTCTTTCAAATCCAGAACAGATAACAATTTTTTCTTCCTATTAAAATCTGCTTCAGAGGTATGTTTCTGGGTTTTTTCCTTCCAGCCCCTTGTTGTGTATGTCCCAACATCACTATTTGCATCTTCGGGCTCTGAAAAATCAGCAGCCAGCGTCCCATTCCTAGGAGAGATCTGTGGAAAATGTCTGGTGCTGCTCTGAAAAGGACAATGAGGCACATAGGGATGGATTTCTTCAGGCATCTCTTTAGATTTTTCTTTTCTTTGAAATACTGGGCTGTAGGGTTTGAAATGGTCTCTTGTAACTTCTATTGGTTTCTTGTGAGAAGCCAACTGTGCATGAAAAAAATATTATTTTAGGGGTAGACAGATACAGTTTAGTGTTATATTTTATTTTGTATAATAAAAGTTTAATATTAATGTAATGCTAATAAACAAAACATTTAATTTGTATCTATGTACATACATATGTGGATGATAATACAACAAGACAAGTCTTTGTCTCTAAAGGGCTGATATTTCTCTAGAAGTGGAGATCTAAAACTATGGGAAACATTAATAGTCTTGAAGTAATGCTAAGAATCTGTCATATCTTTATGAATTTCCACTAGTATTTTCCTTAGAAAGAAGCAGTCCTATCCACAGGAAAATAAAAAAGAGCAGATCAACTCTATTCTCCCACGTTATTCCAGCTGCATCACCTCAGAGTTCCCAAGCAGCACAAGAGACCATCATCTGTCCTCTCCAACTGCTTTTATAATATTCAGTGCTTACACAGTGCAGGTAGGAATGAATGAAGTGACCCAGCAAAGACTGTAAAATGCAAGACAGTAGTTTTAAACCATTCAATCAGTTCTCTCTTATGATTATTTTTCCTTTGATGAAGATATGATTCATTACTCTAGCCACCAAAATACTCTGCTGGAGATAGTAACAAGGATAAATGCCCATATTATCCAGCCAGTAGGACAGAAACTAGGCATTTTTCCTACTTGAAAGGAAGGCATTTTATCCTCACTGCTATGTGATAATGGACAGTGTGAAGATTCAATTCCTATTTTCACTTATGTGCCAAATTCCCAAATTCACAGGGGTGAAGCCATTAATCTGTCTTCTCACTTCCCAGAAGCATCAGAAGTAAGGCAATAATGATTACTCCCTGTTTCACAATTGTATTTGATGACTAAAATTAATATTGGCTAGGATCTTGGAAAAACTTGAGAAGCACCAATAAACAAATGATCACCCTCTTAATCCTCCTTCTTTTAGAGAAAGTAAAAGGCTGCTAAGCGCTGGTTATGGAGTGGGAGCTGCATAGTCACCTCTCCTCATGTGCAGCATAGCTAAGCAGCATTGTACAGCTCTGTTCCCCTGGGACATTCCCTTCCTGTCCCTATTGTCCTGGACCGGATTTGAACCACCACCATGGACATGGAAGACTTAATATATTTTTTTAACACTAACCCTGAGGTCAAGCAATTTTAAGCATGTTGCACCCAAAGGGTGAGGACAACGTAGTAGGACATGAAGTACATAGGCTGATCCTCACGCCACCTGGCTCCAGGGCCAGGAGACATGCTGCCCTTTGCTTGGAACCATCAGTCATGACTCCTGCTGCAGTGCTGCCCTTACAGCAGGGCCACCCTTCCTCAAAAACAAACTAATTTTTTTAAAGTAGAAAATGGAAATCCTCAGTTCTGAAGGAAGCTAAAGATGCTGCTGAGCCATGGGAGGCATGCAGCCATGGGAGGCATGCTACTAGTTAAGAAAAGAGGTCTTCTGCCCATCAAATGCAAGGGGTGAATGTTAGACAAGGGCACACCAACCTCTAAGGGCTGCAAGAGCCTGAAATCCTCCAGCCTCCTGCGCTGAGTTTCCTACAGCTGGCATTATACAAGTCCTTACCGCAGCTCCCAGATGTGGTCTCCTAGGCTGGTAGCAGCACTTGCCTTTCACCTAATGATGCATAACAATTGAGTGGCATTTAAGCTACTCAGATAGATATCCTCTTACCCCACCACTGCTGGCATATGGCCGTGACCAACAAGCCACACATTTCCATACAGCCCCACAGGCATGCAGGGAAACCAATGGCCGGCTTGGGAGCACCAGGGGACAGAGGCTAGGGAGTTTTCCTCCCCTCTAGGCAGAAAATATGGCACAGAGGAGCTCCCATGCTGGAAGGGAAGGGCAGGGTGGTGGTGCTTACATGCTGACTGTTGCAACAAGGTTAGTGCCTAACTCTCAGTGCAACTGGGGTCTGAATCTCAAAGCTAAAGTGACTTAACTGCATGGGTTTATCAGAGTATCAGTGTCTTTTCCCTATGTATAGCACAGGCATAACTCCAACTTTAGGTGGTTACTGTGAGGACAAAAACTATCTGAAAGACCAGAGGATGCTCAGACAGCCTGCTGAGGGCAGACATCCCCCAACAATAGTTACATTCTTTTTTTTTCCTCTGTACAATTCTCCTTTGTACCTGTGTTTGAAGGTGATCCTCTTCAGGACCACTTTGACAGCTGGTTGAGCTCTCCTTCCAGTGTAGCCCATGTTTCTTGCTGGACAGTAAAGGGCAACCTGCCAAAGACACTTACTTTACCATCACATTTGTATTGCTTTTGTCTTAGGTAAAGCTTGCAATTAAAGAATGAGAAGCACAGAAAACTAAAGTCATCTGGATACAGCTGTACCTGAAGATATGGCCTACAGTAATGAAATTTATGGCCTCACTCACACATGTGTGCACATGCTATGCCAAACATGTTGACATTTTCAATGGTGGACCTGAGCTGCTTCCACTTTTTGGCTGGATGTCATGAAGCAGCTTTTGAGTTCCTGGAAACTTTCTGGAAAAACAGCCTTCTTTAGTGGGCTTTCAGGCATTAAAGGCAGAGGTGGTCAAAACAACCAGCAACTTCTCACACTTTGGGTAGTTCTGAGGAATGAAGAAAGTAGATGACTTCTGAGAGGGCTGTTCAGAGTGGGAAAGAAATGAGAAATGCAACCACCTGCAGGCAATAAGGACAAAAATAATCCTGTGGCCTCCCAGGCCAAGCCAATGGCAACAGGTTGGGCATTTCTAAGATCAGGCAAGGCAGCTAATTGCTAAAAGCCTTAAATGAAAACTAGCACAGGGAGACTCAAGACCTGCTGGAAGAAAAAGAAGGGAGGTAACTTGCACCTGAAGGGAGTCAGAAGAGCTCTCTTATATTTGTGCCTGTAGGAACATTACATAATAAATAAATCTTTGTAAAGAAGAAAAGTATCTCGAGCCAAGATATTACCATGTCAAGCTATAACATCACAAGTATATTTATAGCTCAATTATTAACTTCCAAACCCAGCTATTAGTTCTGAAAACTACAAAGGCTCCCAAAGCACACTTAAGTTATTCTACACCAAAGTTAAAAGCTGTGTAAGGACACAACAGGGAGGTAAGATAGTTCTTGCACATGGATGTCAGAAAAGGTAAGACAGAGGCCAATTTTCCTCTATTTGTCACCAGTCTTGATGCAATTTGTTACATTCCGTCAAGAACAGAGGGAAGGAACTCCCACAGGGACTAGCAAACAGGGTTGAATTGAGCCATGCAAAAACATGAGACTCCAGAATTAGGATTAAAATTTCCTACTATCACCTGCAGAAGCGAGCCAAAGGCGTTTAGTCTGTTCCACTCAAGTGCGAGTCTCCTGACTCGTGCAAATGTCACGGCTCACCACACCAAGGGGAAAAGGCAACTGCTGGTGCAGTGATAGCCATAACACTGATGGGGGCGTAAGCCCACAGCCCAGGGGTCTGCAGGGTAACAACATGTGCCTGTGAGAACAACTGCTCTCTCACTACAGCTCTCATGGGCATGCATTATCTTACGAGGACAAGGCCTGCGCATGTGAGAACACAGCTTTGTGCAAAGCCACAGCAGTAATGGATTTATTCCCACCAAAAGGCAGCCTCCACATTCAAAACAGGATTTAAACCCCCAGTTCCCTAGGGCACTATCATGATTTGCTTGGCCCAAAAGCTACTCCAACTGACCAAGATAAATTAAGAGTGTGGTGTTCCCTGTGGCCGTGCGACTGGGATTAAAGATTTTGAAAGGTAATATCCTGCTCTGAGCCTTTCAGCCAATAAAACCATGACACTGATTTCCTTTCTTTGGCCGTGCACCTTGTGCTGTTTATGAAACATATGTGATTTGGGAAATAAGTCTGAGAAGGAGACATTTTTCTTTCATGTGACTTATGATCATATGAATTCTTGTTACCAAACATTACATGGATTAAATATAGAACCATAGATTTACTGTGTTCCCCTAGAGAATTAAAAATGCCTTTAATCTATTCCCACTATGTGCTTTACACCTCGTTTTAATAGCATACTTGAGCTTCGGACAAATTCATGCAGTGCAACACTTCCCTCTCTAAGGCTTTTAGCTCCCTCTAGAGCCCTTCAGAGGCACACGGAAGTTTTTAATAAAATGGTGGGGAAATGGGGAAATGAATTGGCAAACAATTAAGTAATGCACTTGCTGAGAACAAGCTGAAAATGACTCGAAATTAGCAAGTGACCCCAGTCTTCACTCCTTTCCCAGAACCGGTTTTTTTTTTTTTTTTTTTTTTCTTTTTTCTACCTTGAATATGGAATAAGCATAATTTTAGTTTGATCTTTTAAAAACTGAGATCAGTTAAGGCAAGATTTTAAATCCAAATTTTTGGTGAGGACAACATCTGAGCTGTACAGTACTCAGAGACAGCCCTGAGGCTGACACAGGTGCCACAAGACTTCGAGGGCACCCTGCTCTGCCTCTTCATCCTGGGCAGGGATGAGCCTCCCGCAAAGTCAGACATCCTGCATGGCTGCTCCAGAGAGGCTTCTTGGAGCACAGCAAGTTCCCACACCTCAGAGGTGCATTGAATCCCAGGGAACACAGCCCTCTTGGGGTTTATCTGGTGAGATGCTGGTAAGCTCACACAGCTCCCATACTGGGATTGTCAGATCTGGCAGGTACCTGTGAGTCCATAATGAGCACAGGGCAGGCCAGGGTGCACTTTCAGAGGAGCTGTGCCAAGGCAGGGGGCAACCCTGTTATGAGCAGCATCCCTGGCTGCGAAGGGTTACCACACCATGCTTTAGAAGTGAGCTGAGTGCAGACACAATCACTACAGAAATCACTGCATTCCTGTGCCATTTGGGTCAGCCCAAACTAACTGAAAGTGCTAGAGGACAAGAACCACTAACACTCTTCCCAGTTTACTTCTTGGTTTGGCTGGTAGCACTCTTCCTTTCAGTAACCCAGAAACCTGGGTTTTTCCAACTAAAAAGAGGTGATAGAGTGCTTGTAGATGGGTGTAAGTAGGCATCTCCAGGAGCATTTATAATAAGAGATACTCAAAATGTTAGATCTGCACCTAATGAAATGCAGCAGTCAGTGCAGGTAGGGCTGGAGAGAGAACACGTGGTTCTGGGTTAGGAACACATTTTCTTAGCTAGAGAATTAGAACAGACACCACTTGCTGGTGGGTGAAATAACATAAGGAAGAGTCACCCAGGGAATTTGATCTTCTGAGAACAAGAAAATGGAAAATATTTGTTGCATTTTAGATCTCTGGTTTCTCATCTAGTGACTCAAAACCAGAAAACTTTTAAAGGAAAGCAGGAGAAACAGACATTTAAGAGACAAGGAAATAGAAGACAGCACAAACAGAAGACAAAATTCATTCTTGGGCTTTACTCACTTGTTTGGAGTTTTCTCCTCCAATTCTGATACTTATTGTATGCTGTGGAGTGAAAACTGTTGGCTCTCTGTAGTGCTGAACAGAAACAGAAAAGACACATGGTCAGCTAATGCAGCAAAAGCTAGAGAGTGAAAATTGAAGAAAAAAAGAAAGGGGAGAAAAACAGCTTAAATGGAGTGCAGGAAAACCTGTAAGCGATGCAGGTCCTACTGCTGCGGCAGGGCCGGGAGAGGGCAGCGCTGGGTGGCAAGAGATGCTCGGAAAAAAACTGCTGCTGGAATTCTCCCTCAGCCTCAACCCAGCACTTGTTCTTTCTTCTGAGAAGCCCGCAGGAGCAGAAAGGCAGGCAGGCAAGGGGACAGAGTCTTCAGGATAATGCAGCTGCGGGAGGCTGCAGAGCTGAGAGGCTGCTCACGTACACCTAGATAAACCTGTCTAGTGTGGTGGGGAGGAAGGTGATGGTGGGGAGAAAGGTGGCCTTAGCAGCTGGAGGTGGGGGAAGAATATGAAACCGTGAAAGAAAAAAGATTAAACCCTTTAGTGACTGCATAGGGACACACACTGCTGGGCACGCCTCAGGTTTTGCTGCTGTCCTTATTTTGCCCTAAACAAGGGCTTAGTTATTCAAGAGTACATTTTACTTGCTAATTCGAAAAGCATATATGGGCTGGGGTGGGGGAAAATGGGAAGAAGTTAACAACAATGGCATTATTTTTTTTTTGCAAAATAATTTCTTTGGCTGTTTTTAACACATCTTTCAGTTCTGGTCTTCTCCAACTCCAGAAGGGAGTTTCCATTTAGAGACAGACTGTTCCTAAATCTCTCCCCCTCACCTTGTTAACTACAGCCATTCCTCCTTGTGCTTTCCCTGGACACAAACATTTGAAACAGCTGCTGACAGAAATACAAATTGAATGATGGAGAGCTCTCTAGTGCCCCCCAGCGTCATCCCTGCTTGAGAACACTGCAAATAATGCATCGGCTGCTAATAAAGTCTACACTTCACCAATGGCAAAACAGTCATCTCACCCTGGCAAGCAAAGCAAGAGGCACAACTGCCCCAGGTTACTTTGCATCATGGAACTGTTGTTTCATCCATAGCATCCAAAAGGCAGACACCACCCCCACCCCCTCAGTTAAAAAGGACACTGTTAAGAGGTACAGCCTGGCCACATCACATGCTACGGCTTTGAAAACTTCTCCCAGCCCTGACTTCAGCCCTCAAAAGAGGCTGCTAAAAGGATGCCCAGGTTAGGATGCTGCTTACCGTCGGCAACTTTGGATGCTTTGGGGCTTTCCTCTGGCACCACAGGGCTGCTGGTGAGTGATGCCCGCTTCTGGAAAGGGCTCAGGCAGACAGAGGGTTCAGGCAATGAGGTCCCTCCTTCATGCACTTCAGAGTTCGAGTCACCATTAAAATCAGACTCCAGCTCAGAGCTACAAGGGAAGGAGGACAAGATGCAAAGAAAGTGGGGCATGTCAGAAGATGCATAAAATGGAGATATATACTACCTTTCATTGCAGTAAGCACCAGTGTCAGCCCTACAGCCATGAGGTGACAGAGAAATAGCTGTTTTGCAGTCAGACTGGGTATTCTCATTTTGCTTCATTCACTGTCGCTATTACAGGACTGTAACTTGTAGTAGGTGCTATACAGTTGAGATATCCATTCCCCCATCAGACTTCAGATGCCCAGGTTTGCACCCACAACTGCATTCAGTGCCTGGAATCAAACTGGCATTGAGAGAAGCTTGAGGTGAAGCACTGCACTGCGTGGTTTGCAGAGACAGGTCCTTCTGCCTGCAAGGCCACCCCAAAATGAAGAAAGGGAAATAGCAGTATGTGCAATGCAGCACACTGCCTAAAATACAGGCCCAAGGGTCAAAATTATTTTTCATCCTTTCCCAAGACTTTTGGAAATAAGAGGCATGCCATAAGGAGCTCACAGGAGGCCAAATTCAGGGCAGCCTACTCTGACCATGACCAACAATTCAATACAGTTACTGCTGGACCTCACCTCCCATCTAGGACCTGGAATCAGCTTCCTTCTCTGGGTGGCACTGGCTGCTGAGTGTTCATCACGTGGCAAGTGGCAGGGGATGCAACAGTCCCCTCTTGCAATGTGACTGCTGCCTCTGCAATTGCACTGCTGGCAGAAGGCAAAGCCAAGGAGAGTTTCTGAGGAACTTCTGAGGGATGGGAATCTCACCTAGCATTCAGTTCAGGGGAACCCATAATGGAAATCATGCAGCATCAACTGTTTTGACCAAGCAGTGACATCTGTGGCTTGGATAAGGCCTCTGTAAAACTCAAGTATTTTGTATAAGAAATAAGCAACCAAACTTCAGGAGCTGCTGGGGCAGACTTAGCAGTAAGAGTAATGAGGCCCCCAAGATGATCACAGAGGTAGATTTCAGCATCTTTTCCCTTTAATGTAACTAAAGATACGTCACACAAACACACATGAATAGCACACACATTGTGACCTTACCTCTGAGAAGGATAATGACAGGTATAGGTGATTATTAGTTTGGGTTGTTGGGTTTTTTTGTTTGTTTGGGGTTTTTTTTGTGTGTGTGTTTTGTTTGTTGTTGTTGTTTTTTTTTTTTAAATAATCCTAAGATGCCTTTCATTTCTTAAGCCAGAGTGTAAGGAACAGGCATTTGCAAGCCTTCTGATGTGACCACCTTCCCACTACCATAAAGAAACATGCCACCACCCCAGTCAGCCTATTTTCAATGCAAACAACATTGCTAAGCTAGTTTATAGATCTCTTGTGATGATTAACAGCTCTATCTCAAAAAAAAAAAAAAAAAAAAAAGAAAAGTAGCTTATGCTGTGAGTAGACCTTTTGTCAAGGCAGGGAAAAGCTGGTTTGTGTTTATATAGTACTGCCTTGTAGAAAGTAAAGATTTCTTTCAGCAGCCCAAGGCACAGCCTAGGTGGTGGGAGGAAGAACAACTGAATAAAAGGCTGTCGACACTATAAAGCCAGGGCAAATGCCATACAGGTATTGCCTGCCAGTCCTGCACCCCCACCACTTCACCAGCAGTGCTGGGAGGCCAGGGCCAGCAAGGTAGTGAGGATAAGAGCACAGCTCCAGGTGCATTGCTCTCTCCATAGGCTAAATCAGAGCAGCTTCAAATTTCACCACTAATACATACTTGTTAGGTGTCTTTCAAGCTATGTCAAGCATGTATATGTATATATATAAAAAATACGAATAGATGAAAACTTTGATAGCTGATATCCTGTGTGGATGGGGAGAAACCACACTGAGATTGGGCAGAATGCCACACAAAAGAAAAAGACCTGCCATTAACATTGATTGATATATTTCTCTTTCAAAGAGCAAAATGTTTATTTTCCCTGGCTGGCAAGGAGGTAAGTGCTTTAGTACAAAGCTTCTCCTCTAAACTCTGCTTAATAGGTGGTCATTATTCACAAGTACCTAAAGCCTCAACAGCAAAGCTGTGTTACCAAGTTGGTGGTTTTCCCCATCCCACCAAGTGCCCCACAGTTCAGAAGTGCCATTTGTCACTTTCTATTTCTCTCATCCCCCATTTTTAGACACGGGTTGTCCTTGACAAAATGGTGTGAAGCAAAGGGTGCCCAAGCTGCTGCAGCAGTGGGAGACTGACCTCAGAGCTGCTGGCACCAGTCATGCTGGCGACAAATAGGGCAGCACCCCTCACACCATGTGCCCCTGGCAGGGAACCAGGGGCTTCTCTGTCCAGCCACAGCAGGGGCTGCTGCAGAGAAGGAGCTGATCCCTTGAATCAGAGGGATTAGTCGACTCTCATTGCTGCCTGAGCACCCCAGGGGCACCACAAGACACAGGGCATCAGTGAGGGATACACAAACTTCATGGATAGGTCTGTCAAACGGGTAGGAAACCCTTCCCAAGCTCTCCATCCCTCATGGGAGAGGAACCCTGGAGAGGTTCATTCTTCCCCAGAAGAGCACCCAGACCCATGCATCAGAGCACAAATGCCATTTAAAATCACAAGAGGGAATGGTAGAAAGTTGTGTTCCACAAGCTACACAGCACCTTGAAGAGATGTTAAAGGTTGTCAGTCTTTGAAGGAGCTTCCTTACAGAGCAATGGCTCTGTGTTTACAAGACTTAAGGTTTTCAGTTTGTCCCTGCCCTCCCCCCCCACTTTTTTTTTTTTTTTGTACCCGCTCATTGTCTTTTTCAGTCCTCAGTAAGGGAAACTGCTTTACCCTGGAGATACCAATCTAATCTTTGGATGGAATGAACTTCACAGAATCCTGCCCCAAAAGCCAATGTATTCTAATTTGTATGCAGAAATCAGGCTTCCTCTGGGCGCTCCCCAAAGATCATCAACTTTCATATTTCGTAGGGGTGGACAGGCTTAAATGCCCAGGGAGAGGCCCAGGGTGCAGAGCTGCAGGTTGATACCCAAGGTGGGAGAAGGCAAGGTCAGAGGATGCACCTTTCACCACAACACACCCAGTGCCTTAATCTCTGAACCAGCATTTTTTGGTACATAAAGAGTTGAACCCAGGCTGATGAGGACCATGTTTTGCTCTGATTC
Organism: Picus viridis; assembly: GCA_033816785.1. Taxonomy (NCBI): domain Eukaryota; kingdom Metazoa; phylum Chordata; class Aves; order Piciformes; family Picidae; genus Picus; species Picus viridis. The sequence goes on along the minus strand of CM066584.1, from coordinate 10,905,195 downwards.
AGGCCCTTGTGTGGGATGTGAATATTTGAAGATTTCCTGCAAAGTGAGTCATGTGTCTGGGGGATTTATGGCTGTGGTGAAGAGCAATTGTTATTCTGAGTGGTTTGTCTGCTGGGTTTCTTTCTCCCCTTCTAAGTACATTCAGTACTATTACTTTATCTTTTTTTCCCCTTACTGTTCCAGAGAAAACTAAGCTGCTCTTATGAGTCTTTGTAACAGGCTTACTTGTATTTTAAAGTACCTGCTTGCATCACTGGTGACCATGACTCTGATAGCAAGAAGGTTGTGTTCAGTCATCTCCTCCTCAGGAATGATCCTCACGGTGGCCCACTCAGGGGAAGGGGGTGAGAACCAGCTCTCCAGATCAGGGCACTTGGGGATGCTCTTCGCCTTCTTTGGGGAGGTGGGCTCATCAGTTGTGGGCAGGTGATGGTCTGGGAAAGCACAAAGCTGGGTGTTAGGGGCAAGCTGAAGCAAAGGAATCTTCAGGGGGACTTCACTTCCTTGGCCAGCAGCAGTGGTTTCTGCAACGGACCCCATGTGTCCCTACAGGTGCAGGTGAGCTGTATACACTGACAGCCCAGCATCCTTTGAACCTGGGGATCTGTGGTACATCCCTGCTGGAAGTCATCCACTCCACAAGGATGCAATGAGGAAATTTCAGGTGCAGCCTGTAGGTCCTCACTGCTCAGTGAGACAGCCATCAGGCTGGGTGGCTGGTGGCAGTAGTAACAAAATCATGCCAGCCATTCAAGCAGGGATTTCAGGCCATGATATACATCTGCATGTGGAAGGAGGCAGATGGACGAGCCTGGCTGGGGTGGCTAAATCTCCATCATTTTATTGTAAGTTTAGGTCAATTTAGGACAGTGGAAATGAGCAAAACAAACACAGGCTCTTAAGAAGGCTATTTTTGAGTACAGCAAGTACAGACACTGATTTGGGAAAAGAAGCAGCATAACAGCACTTAAATAGCATAAGCCCTGAACTTTGCATTTAGGTAGGAGGAATATAGAATAAACCTAATTTTCCCCTCACTCATCCCAGGTGATGCAGACAGAGCCAAAGGGAGAAGATATCTATTCCTATCAAGTCCTTCATTTTTGAGCAACCTCATTTATCCACAACTTCCTGCACAAACAAGTAGAAATAAATCAGTGGCACAAGTTTCCTTGGGGCTTGGTGCAGAAGGGACAAATGATAAGCTCTGGGAGAGTGGCTTTGCTCAGTTTACCTCCCATGTGAGGTATTTTTGCTACATTTAATTCAACACTGTTGCTTCTAATGTACACCTGAATGTGTGAAACAACCAAACCCCAAAAGCAGGCATCTAATAGAGAAAATTATCTAGTAAATACCAATTAAATTCTTCTTTAACTTGCAGTTCCTTCATTTATTGCACATGAAAACCAAACCACCCAGGAACAAGAGTGCTACAAGCAAAGCCCAGATGCATTAGGAAGATTACACAGCCCATGGCACTCGAGTGCTGACCCACAGGACCCTCTGGAGCAAGGCTGTCCCCCAGCCATCACATATCTGTTTGGTCACAGCCCAGGGGCAGCAGAAGCAGATATGGCAGGTATTGTGGGTGCACATGCCACATCATGCCAAGCCCTAATCCCATCTCAGATGACTTGGTCCATCCATCACTGTCCCCATCACTGCTACCATTTTTGTGGAGTTGTGAAGCAAGGTCCTCTAAATAAGCTGTAACAGCAGAACTTCACCTTCATTCTGCATGATTCAGGTAGTTCCTTGTCTCCTTCAGAAAAACAAAAATGGTGTTCCAAGCTTCTGTGCCTCTCCCAGTTATTGCTTGCGCTCAGCCCCTTTCTATGTTTGAAAGCAAGCACCACTGAGGAAAGCCTGGCTGCTGGTGGCAGGAATGACTGTACTACTTGTGCCAGCCAGGTGAAATTCCCTTACTTGCACTCCCAGACTGAGTAACATGGCTTGGTGGTAATTTTTTTTAGCAGTTTTACCAACTACAGTTTTCCCAAGCAGCACAGAGCATTGTGCTTTTCAAAAGGCTATAGTGATTTCTGGTTTTCCACCCTTCATAAAAGCCAATGTTTTTTCTTGGCTTGAAAACTCCTCAAGAATTCATTACTCACAAGAGTGTTGGATGGGTTTTGTTTGGGGTTTTTAAAAAAATTATTCTATGTACAAGAAGCCAAAGAGGAAGGAGGAGTGGCTGGCTACTTCTCCAGAGCAAAGTTCTCCCCTGTGAAAACATATGCTCAGTCTCTACATCCAACTCATTTGCACCACAGCAGCCATGTGCTTCTCCACCACATAGATTTCATTTCCTTTAGGAGAGGGAGGAAATCCATCCCTTTCTGATTTCTGCATCTAACTTTCACTTTGGCCAAGCCAGGCCACCCACCCCAAACACACTAATGGGCAGCTCCCTGCAAGCCCAGCAGTATTCTGGTGATGTGTGATTCCACGAGTCAATGGGGCACAGCTGCCCACAGCAAGACACCACAACCCTTCCTTGCTTGGGTGCATGAAACCCTTCCAGGAATGGTCCACTCTCCCCCAGAGCTGGACTGGACCAACCATGACGAGCCATTTCTACTCTCCAGAAGTAGAGTAGAAAGCCGACTGAGCCAATTTGTAAAACCTAGTCCTTCAGCTCAACCTTCTCCCTAAGAGATGCTGCATTTTATATGAAAATCAGAGCAGGCAAAACCAAACAGAAGTTTGCAAGTTCTGTCTATAAGCTTTGTACCCATGCTGGCAATAAGCACTGGCTAAGGTCATTGCACATGGCTGTTAAAGTCAGCTTTGACATTTGCTTGCATGCTCAGTGTATTAATACTTTCCCCACCATGCTGACAGGAAAGAGAAGAAAACATGTTTATGACTAACAGACACACAGCTGGAGAGCAGTGAAACCCACAGACAGACTACCTAAAAATCATTCCCAGCTTGGTTCCTGTATGTATTCAAGTCAACAAGTCCCTCTGCAATAGCCTGTTACACAGACAGTTTTCAGTCATTATAGACATAATAGGCAGAGCTGGCAAAGGACCTTAGGATGTAAAACCATCTACCAGATAACTGTTATGGGTGGCACTGTCACTTCTCTCTAAAGAGTTATGCTTCTGTGCTTGATTTTTTTCCTCCCTTCCCTCTCTCTCCTTTTTGATATCATGGTATATCTATCCCTTTCTTGAATTCTGCACCTAGAAGCTCATCCTCTCAGCAATCTGTTAGGCAGCCAAGTCCTTTTTTGAGTAAGATAAGTTTGCATTCCCAGCAATACCCATCAGGTTTAAGATCAGCATCCTGCATCAGCATCAACCTCTACCTAGTGAAAGGTGCTCCTGTCCAAGGCAGGGAGGTTCGTCTAGGTCTTTAAAAGGCCCCTTCCAACCCAAACCACTCTAGGATTAGAAAGCAGACTCACTCCTTACTAATATTTAATCAATATTTGTATTGTGATATATGAAGTTGAATAAAGCACATTGCACCTAACTCCATAAAAGCAGAAACTGCACCATCTTCGTGTTTCAGTGTGTGGGATGCCCATGTGTGTACATGAACCCAAACACTGGTCACACATTCTAAAAGACTAAAGAAAGTGTAACTGTTTCTCATCACAGGGCTGCACCTTTGGAACAGGCTAAAAAAAACAAACCCAACCAAACCAAAAAACAACCTGCCCCCAGACAAAAACTCAAAGATGTCACAGGCACCAAATTGTCAGGGGTTTTTGAAGGCTCTGATGATGCTGCACCATTTGAGTGGCCTCTCCTAGAAGGCAGCCCTTCCTGCAGCACCAGACCAAACTCTCAGCTCCATGGGTGGGCACTGCGTGGTGAAAACAGCCCAGGAGCGCTCTGCAGGCTCTCACAAGAGAGAGATCTCCACCCCTGGAACAAAAGGGGTAGGCACCACGTGCAGAGAACAGGGACAAGCTGCTGCTGCTGGATGCATGTGAACACCTCGGAAGAAGAGCATGGCCAGTTCCAGCAAGCACCTGGAGGCTGCACAGGTCTGGGGCAGACCACCTGCCTCTGCACAACCAGGCAAATGGATCCCACTGGTGTGGTGGGTTGAAATTTCCTCCCCCAACTTTAAACACTGGCCATTACTGCAGCAATACTTAAAGGAGTTTTTAAAAGGATAAACACAATCTGATACAAATGAGAAAGCTAAGACTCCTTTAAACCTCTTATTTTGCACAAAAAAGTAAGAAGGGCTGTCTGAACTAGTTTCTCCTGAGCTGGTCCAAAGGTCAGGTACTTGCACAAAGGTGAGGCACACAGTTTTGCTCCCAAACATAGGCTAGCCTAAATAAGAAGCAGCCTTTGTATCTTTTCATGCCAGCTGGGAAGCTTGTATGTCTGATTGTATCCTGGGCTGACATCCATCCATGCAGCACCTGTAGTCAGGTCCTGAGTAAGATGTTGCAGTGATCCTGAGCAGGGCAACAGCGAATTTTTGTGAATCTGTCTCCAGAGGGGAAACCAGGCTCTCAACTTCAGTTCCCTCATTTTCATCACACTGAATGTTGATATTTAAGCATCCCAGAATGGCACCTCTAGTGATCATTGCAAATAACTGGTCAGGGACCATGCTGGCTGCTAAACCAGCCCTCAGGGAGGAGGCAGAGCTTTGCTGGAGGCCAAGCTGTGCTCAGACAGGGGATAAATCCACGCTGTTTGGCACTTCTGGGCATATGCAGCAACCCCACCACCATCCCTGCTCTCCGGGGGAGCTCAAGGTCTTGAAGAATAATGAAGGTGGACATCCAGTTCCTAAATCCAAGGTGGAATTACCACAAAAGCTCTGAGATAACTAACATTGCTAGTGCACAAGTCCTTTCCTAAGTCTGTGCCTGGCTCTGATTACCCACATCGTTGCACTTCTTAACCAGAAATGGCCTTATTGCTATTCCCTAAGGAGAAGGGGCCTGCAGATAGACCAAGCCCTGTGTCTGGAGTTACCTGAGCAGCCTGCCATGCTACAGGCACCTCTGTGGCCTGCCAGTACTCTTGCTCCACATCAAGTTTCCTCCCCAGGACAGAAGGTTTTCTACTAGAAGCTATGAGACTGAGTCAGAGGAATTGAACTTTGTAAGATAAACACACACCACGTAAAAAGAAGTATCTGGCCTGGGGGACAAAAAAGGGCACAGCCCCATTTCCTGGCAGTGCAAACTGGTGCTGTGCCACTGACCTCTGTGGGACAGTGTGGGACAGGCAGCACCAGCCATCATCAGAGGAGAATCCACTCCTCAGGAAACAGTCACTCAAAAAAGCATTTGCATATGATCTTACTTCATTTCCCTCATACTCACTTTAGATTTCCTACTATGTCTTAGCATGCTAAAGACCTCCAGCAGTGAGTATGCCTGCTCTCCAGCAGAGTGTGGACTGGAGTCCTTACTAATCCTTTGCCAAAATGTTAAAATAGTTTACCCAAGGAGAGGGGACACAGACAGCCGTGCATAGGAAGGCATTAATCTTAGTCACGGTCACCCAACCAGATCTCTGCCATGTGAGTGTGTCTGCAGGGACAGGCAGCACACACCACAAGAATCTCACAGCACACTGCTGGCCAGTTAAAGGGGAAATGTCCTAACAACTTGTGTTTTCTAGGTGCTAAAGTTTGCTTAGCTAGTCAGTCTGAGCAAGCCAAGGAGCTGACATGCTAATTCCCAAATCCTCCATGTCCTTTGTTGCTTTCCTGCACTGAGGTGCAGGGAAACAAGAAGGCAGGGCAGCCCTCCCAGCTCTGCTCAGCAAGGAGCCATGGGTCCTTTGCAGCTCAGTGTTTATGCTGTTTTATGGACTACACTTACACAACTGTAGCCTGCTGTCTGAAAGTCTGATGGGATTAAGAGAATTTAAGTTTTCTGTTCCTTAAGTTGTAAATCTCCTTACTCTGCTGCCATCCACAGCACTATGATCCTTCTCATTCATCATGTCTCCCAAGTGCTTTGTTTGGCCACTCCATTACCTTTTCATTAATCTCCTGATTCTCCTCTTCCCTGCCATACACAGTGTGCCTTGCCTGACTCCCTACCTTCTGGTTGCCTTTCTCCAGCTTTCTCAGAATGATGTCCCAGCTACCACCTGCCAGTCAGCAGGTTTCTGTATGTTCCCTACCCTTGTCTTCCAGCTCCAAACCTCAACACACCTCACCCAACTACAGGCTGGCTCTGGTATTGAGCTGGGCAATTTCTGGGGTTATGGACATCTTGCTGGCACCACAGCAGGTGGACCTGGCCTGAGGCAAGGACCAGCAGAGCCACTCCAAGCCAAAGCAATGAGAAAGCTCTGCAGTACTACAAAACCAGGCTCATGCTTCCTACTCTTAAGCCAGGTGACAAAACCACAGGTTCCAAATGGAGAGTGGGGCCAGGCAGAGTTGAAGCGCAGCAGAGCAGGCAGTGTCTGCACTTCCCCACCTGGCACTGTGCAGGCAGGAGCAGGTGAGGCTGTATTCCACCTTGCTAGCCTGAGAGCACTGAACACATGGATACAGGACACACTGCATTACAGAATGGTGCAGGCAGCTGGCCCCTGGAGAATGCACCGATGGCCCAGCTAGAGCCTGCAGTGAGTTTATTCACTTTTGTCCCAAACTGGCAGCAGCATTTCAGCACACAAGCTGTACTGCCTGTCTCCTCAGTGCAAGCATCTCTCCTCAGAGCTCTCCTGATCAGAGTACTTGACTGACTTGCACTGAGAGCAAATAACATGGCTTTGCCTTTTTTGGGGAGTTTGGGGTTCTTTATGTAAGCAGTGGAGCCTAGCTGCCTTCAGTTATTAAAGCAGCAGCAACACAGCCAGTGATTTCAACAGAACAATCCTGAATTCTTCTGGCCATCCCAAACATGATGAAAAATTTCAATAAATAATTTTTCCTTTGTCTGCATTTCAAAACCTACCTCATCCTCCCCATACAGAATGAAAAATTACTGTTTTCCTTACAGGGCAAGGAGTTAGTTTAACTGTCTAGTAAATGAGAAGTATTCCTAAAGCTTCATCTGCAGGGCTGACATCCAGGTTGGCACTCACCCCAGGGTTAGGGTTGTTCAAAACATCTCCTGCAGCCCCCACAGATGCAAACCTCTTCCCAGTGAAGCACTTTTATTCTCCTTTGAGTGTTATGCCAAGTTTTCTCAATATTGTGCCAGCTCACCCTTCCATTTCAGATAGCAATTTTTGCACCAAGTCTCAAATGAGTTAGAGATGCAGCCAGGGAAGGACAAAGATCTCTCTGCAGTGCTAGGAAGGTCTACAAAACTTGAAGGTGAGCCTTATTGCAGCTGCACAGATATGGTCAAGGAGCATAAATACTGTTATTCTCCAAAGCACCAATAATCCAAACACCACAGGCATTTACTCACTAAAGGTAAATCAGTGAGAATGCTTGGAAACGACCATCTTCAGTCCATTTGTGACTTTCTGGTGTACTTACAGGAATTCACCCATCAGATCCAGCAGAACACATTGGACCACTCAAGGGAGTTCATACCAAAGAGCAGAGAAGGCAACAAAGCAACACAGTGGGACAACACAGCAAGGTAGTGAGCTCACCTGCCAACCTGCACTCAGAGCCCCAGGCTAACCACATGTAACCTAAAAAGCTGGTATTTGCCTTTTTTTTCCTTGGTTGTATGTGTGTGTGGGTTAATGTTTTTGTACCAGCAACCTCAGTAATCTGGAGGTTTTTCAGCATCTAACAAGGCTTTCAAACAGCACCACTCCTGCAAAGGCTCTGTGCCCAGCAGGAATAGCCAAGGAGGTAGCACTACAGTAAGACCATGTGAGCCAAGACCCAGCTTTGCAGAAGGGACAGCCCCACAAGTCATCATGAAGCCCAAAACCAAAGATGAGTAAATCTCTCAATACATAATAAAAGCATGCCAGCCATTCAAGCTGGACCAAGGACTCATGGATCTCAAGTGCTTTTGTGACCACCTCAGTTCACCTTCCTCCCTCAGGTACAAGAGCAAAGTGGAGAGCCCAGCACAGCAGTAGAAAAGTCATGTCTGCAATATGCTGCATATTACAGACATGAGCTACATGAATATCCTTAAATCCCTGAAAGCTTGCAATTAGTTTTGTTAGTCATTTTCTCCTGCAGTGATTTTAAGGTAGTTTCTACCCATGGAAATACAGGACAGGCGTCCCTCAGGCTACCAGGCACCTGTACTGGTTTTGCTCAAGCTAAACAGGAGCAGCCTGTCATGCTAGAAAAGTGCTACCCCATCTCTGCACAGCAGAGCATCACTGCCAGTCCTCACAGGAACCAAGGGTGGTTTTGCATGGAGTACTGACCTGCACAGACCCAATCCAAGACTGATGCTGTCTCAATCTCAGCACCACCACAGTATTGCCTGGCATGGCTGGGCCATACCATCTCTACTAGACCAGTCAAGAAGATCAAGCTCAGATTTTTGAAAGCATAACTCTCAGAGCTGTTTACTATTCCTCCACGGCTTACCAGTAGGTAAGCTCCTTCTGCTACCACAAAACAGAAAGGCACGATCACATGCCTTCTCCTGGTCTCAGAGGTTTTGCTACACACCAGCCCAATTTAGCATGGTAAAGGTGCAGTGTTACATGCTGGCGTCTCACACACACCATGCCAATCCAGCACTGCACAGAGAAGCACTGAAACCTTACACATTACGCCATGCTTGGTGGTGCAATTGCAATGGCTTCTCCTTAGGTGATGAAAACTCCATGGATGGTCCTATGACAGTCCCTGATACAGGACCCCTTCAGAAACCGGCCCAGGAGCAGTGTGCTGCTGTGTATGCAGCAAAGGAGAGGCCCTTTCCAAAGGGGCTTAGCATCCACCCACCCAGGCCTTCACAGACAGCTTTCAGCACCTTCTACGATTACCACTTACAAGGTGTTGATCACTCCAGCATCTGAATGCCCCCACTGATAATGCCAGGGCCAACAAACAGGCATGAGCAGGAGATGTTATTCACTGGCACGTTCTTCATGACAAGGCAGCCCAACTTTCTGTATGGCCTGCTGCTGCTCATCTGCCAAACCAGTGTCAGGCAAATCACATTCCTGTGACCTGGCAAGGAGATGACAAGAGCTCGGGAAGCAGCCAAATTTGGGCAGAGCCAAGCCCCTGCTGGGACAGCTGGACTGAGTTGGCTGTTTTCTCCCAGCCTTGGGCAGAGCACGTGCTGCCCACAATGGCACAAAGACTGAACTCTGCCAAATAACATCCCCCTCCTCACTGGGAGCACTGGGCCAAGTGCCTCTGACACCAGCTGGCTCAGGGCAGCTGCATTATATCAGCTTTGCTCAGGAGCAGCAGCTCCGTGCATGCCTCTGCCTGTCTTGGACAAAAATGGTCAAAGATGCTCCACTGAAAAATCTTCAAACAAGCCAGCTGCAGCAGTCTCCATCAAGTCAATACCACCATGCCATAAGCAGCCAGAGGTATTAACATTTATCTTCCTGCCTCCTCATTAGCTGGTTTTAAGTCACAAGAAGGGAATTAATTTTTAAGCAAGGCACAGTGAGAGCTCCCATTGGTATTTCTTGGCCAAGGCAAGTCAGACCAACCAGGAGCCCCACACAAGCAAAACAGGAGAGTGAGCCTTGCTGAGCTAAGAAAAATATGAAAGCTTCAACTTATACACACCCAGGAAACAGCCCTGAAGACAGATGAAAAATGGAAAAAGAGCTAGGAAACAACAAATTCTAAGATTGTATCAGCCTTCCTGCTTTGGGCCACAACACACCCAGCACGCTGGTGGCCAGGAATAATATTTCCACTGAGAGGCTGATCCAGGAAACACCCACAAGAGCACCCTGATCCATTTGGCTCCTCACATCTAACACCAGGTCTGGTGGCTGACTGAGTCGGGCCCTCAAAGGTGCTAAGAAATGGTTCATACTCACTGCTGGCAGTGAGAGGGGACTGTGCTTTGAGGGCAGACAGCTCAGCATCTACTACCCCACAGCTCAAGAAAAAGCAGACAAGAAACATCTGATTTCATACAGCCCTGCCCCTGTTGCCTATCTACTGATGGCCTTGTTCAGTCAGGGGCAGAAAGAAGGAAGCCTACTGGAATTAGGCCTTGCAGCCTCCATTTGGGATGTGATCTTTTATCACCTCTGACATCTCATTTTTGTGACTCCCTGAGGCCATGAAGCAGGAGCAGTACTTACCCTCAGCTGCCCCAGCCATTCAGGACTGGCCAGAGCATTCAGGTCCTCAGGTGAAAAGCACCACTGAAATCCCAGGTGCTGCTCTTGGCAGAAGGTGGGTGCTCATGTACCCACAAGTGGCACACAGCTCACCTTCTCTGCTGTGCAAGTAGTCCAAATACAGCACAGTGCCTCCCCATAAAGACCACAGCCTAACCTGTGTCCTGCTTTTCCAGCTGGCAAACCTGAGGCTCTGCCAGTTGACCTGCCAGTCAACTGTGCCACCCCATACGTTATCCACAGGATGAGTGGACTCTGTCTGGCCATGTATGGAGCTGCTGACTAAGGCAATGACTGGAACAAACAGTTTTGATGTAGAGCTACTCAAATGCAGGCAGCTCTGATGGCGAAATCAAACACCAGCTGGCATCAAACAACTTGAATTAAGAAATTCGCTCAGCAGACTACAATCTGGTTTGTAGCACAGCCAGTACACCTCACTGACTCTTTGACTTCTTAACATGTAATAGGGAAAAAAATAATTTGAAAATTGAGTCCTGCTTACAATACAGCAATGCTTTAAAACAGCTCTGGGGCAGAATGAAGGCATCCTCATACCAGTGCTGTGAAACAACAGCTGAAACGTGCCCAGCAAGATGAGGGATGAGAGATACAGAGCAGAAAGTGCTCACCTGGGAAGCACAGTCCATGTGGCCCTAAGAGGGGATGGGGGAACTACAACACCTCTGTTTTGGTTAGATTTTGGTCTTACTGCAGCATACTGGTTACTAGCCCATACCAGGCTAAAATCTGAGGCCAAACATGTTACAGCTTTAGCTATGCCCTGGAGCCTCAGCTTCAAAACGTGTAAGGCTGCATGGAAGGATCCCTGTGTTAAGAGTTCTCAATCGAAGATGTTGCACCAAGGTATATTTGCCTTAAGAAACTGTAGGGCTTCTAGCTGCATGCCCAAACTGCTATCCTGCACAGACTAAATTTTCATCACATCTAAGAAAATGGCAGACATATTTCTGTCCTTCAAAGGACTCCTTGCAGTGTTGTGGCAAGAACTGAAATCTGTGAAATGTCCTCTTTCTCCTATTTTTTTTTCTTCAGGTCTCCTTCATTCCTCTCCAGAAGTAGTTCCCACGTTATGGTGGCTAACAAGGCAAAGAATAAAGACAACCATGGGAATATTGTCATTGTGCAATGGGGCCAGATTGCCTGCTTGGCTTCCAACCACCAGCACCTACAAATGATTTCCTGCTGCCCCTTCTCCAGTCATGGCATGGTGATAGGTTCCTCCACATCCCCATCTACCTGTCCCTACAATCAGGAGTCTGTATTCTTCCACATGCCTCCGGGCCCATGTCGGCACCTACACAAGTTCTTCAGCAGCAAAACACTTTTTCAAAGTATTCATCACTTACTTGATGAACAGATACTTCCAAACTCAGACACAAAATACAGCCAGAGCAAAGCAGGACAGAACCCAAAGTACCTGACTCATGAATGTATCCAGGACAATGCACAGCAATGCTCTAATATCAACTAAGAAAAAATAAATAGAGAGAAAGGCAAGATCAACTCACTGAAAACTTACAAGTTATGCTGAATGTACATATGTATGGAAAATGCTTCTCAAACAAAACCTGCTATAAACACACTATTTCTGTCATTTTAGACTAGTTTCCTATTTCATTGGAGCAATCTGTGTTCATCTGGTACATTAATGCATGTAATAACTAAGAGTTCAGAGTGCAGCCACAATGGGTTCAGTCTCTAGAGTTGATCAGTGTCTGCTGAAATAATTATTTGTTTTTGCACAGGGGCTCAAAGCACTAAAAACCTTAAAACAAAACACATGAATTAGGACCTGCAGAATAAATGTTGATAAAGCAAATTCAAGACTAGCAACATGCAGATTTCTTTGCCCTTTCACATTTCAAAAGAACACATCAGAAATTCCAGCCATTTCAAACAAGTTTGAGATGACATCGAAGCTTCCCTTCTTTTTATCTTAACGTAGTTCATGAAGAAAAGGAAAGAGATTTGGGGAAATATTTGCATGACTTATACTTGGATCAAGCATTAATACATTACATTTTGAGATCTTCAGCAATATGATCTTCCATGCAAAAAATCAAGTAATCTGTAAGCATGTCATGCCTTTGAAAACATAAACATTAATGCAGAAGTCAAGGCATTTCAGAACTCATTGATTGGAATTTGAGGAATGAGTGAGCCAGAAATTAAAGCAAATTATAGAAACTAATTGCCATAATGTTGTGGAATAACATAGACCATAACCCTAGCTTAAGGTTGGAATACATATAGAAGCAACTTTCACTGCAATTTTATAGCTGTACCAGCCTAGAAGAAACAAAGATGAATAGAAATTACTCTCCTTGGTAGAGCTAATGAAAGGCTGAGATTTGAATATGAGCAATCTTAAGAAGGTTTGCCTGTACTGTGTTTTTTTTTTCCTAAGCATACTTACTTAAGAACTGCAAGATCTTTTTCATTATCAAGCATTAGCAGAGTTATAAAGGAAGATTACCTTCACAGAATCCTGACATGTTTGGTTTGCATTAACAGAACCTAGGCAGGTAATGTCATCTTGCTTTGAGAATGAAAGATTAGTCTGGCACTATTAAAACAAACAAACAAAAACCCCAAAACAACAAAAACAAAACCACAAGCCACAAGGCACATCTGTGTATGTACTTCCAATCCAAATGAACCTGGTGGCAACAGACAAGTTCAGAACACCCTGGAATCAGAAGAAAGGTGGAAAACAGGACAACTCCTGAGCCTGCCAGACACGGCAAATGTCACTTTTGTACTTCTGGTGCTACAACGGCATCTATAACTTCAAGTGTCTTTCAAGTCTTAAAAAGCATTAACTATGTAAGGAGACACTAGTGTCATCTGCTCCAAACCCATGATTTTTGGAAGGCACCCAGTTCAGTGGCAGCTCGAGACCACAGTAGCAGCCCATTTGCCTTTCAAACAAGCACTGATGCCAATTCCAGCTATAGAAAGGGACAAAGCATTTGTGTTTTGGGGTGCAGTTGTAACAGCATGTACTTGCTGGAGACAAAGCACTGGAGCTTTTGGAAAGAGCTCAATATGACAGCTGTAGGAGGATTCAAGCCTCCTACTCATAAGGAGGTCTCCTCATGCAGCCAGAGGAAGACAGCAGTCCCAAATTAGGTTTGTTAATTGACTTGGCACTTAACTTGCTAATCTCTTCCTCTAGCAGCATTAATGGAAACAAAACAAGGAATATTTGGTTTTATCATGTAATGGTTTTGGTAGAGGGAAGGAACTAACAGACTTGCTCCTCTCACATAGCTCATTTTGTCTGCTTTCTTTTCCATACAATGTGTCCTGTTTTCTCCACTACTATTCCACGGCATGGACTGTTTACTGCCAGGGTACATTGCTCCAGTCACAGGATTTGCTAGTGATTTTATACTTTGGACCTTCTGTGCTACCATGAAACACAATTACTACAAATCTAGGCTCTAACACTACCCCAGTTGCAAGCTATTGTATTGGCATTTCAGCATGAATAAGTGAAACTCTGAGAACAGCATGAACCTCTGATGCTTCTCAAGGCTTCAGTGCCAAACTAATCATCACTTTCTGCAGCCACAAACCCCTCCTCTTGATGTTTTCATGCCACTGCCTCTGCCTAAAACAATCAAGTAAAGATGGCAAAAATAAGCCTGCTCTGAACTGTAAAGAGCGCAAAGAGTAAATTCAGTTTTACCCAAATTTCTTTGTCCTTTGCACTTCAGGAATTGTCAAGTGTTGTCTTAAATGGTATACCTTGCCCTAGGTTTTTATTATGCAAATCAACTCCATCTCAGTAAACTTTCTACTGTGCATGATGGCTTTTTCTTTGGCAGGGAAGATGGAACAGTTCATCAGGAACAACATTTGTCGTTCTTCAGCAATGTTGTCTTTAGAAATTATTTTTTCCCCCCCAAGTTTTGCTATCATTCAATCAGGCCTTATAAGGTTACATTTCTATTAAAAAACCACACTATTTTCTCATTAAATTATTTTTGCTATTCTTTCTGGGATTTGTTATTTTCTTGAAATACAAAGGAAGAGAAAGTTCAAGATATGCAGAGCAAGCAAAAGAAAGAAGATGAAGGGGAGGAAGAATTAGGAAGGCCCTTTTGGAGAACCTGCTGTTCAAAAATAACACACCACTAGCTTTAAAACCAAAAAGAATTATTGAAAAATAAAGCCTTGAGGGAGCAAAAGAAGACAAAATAAGCAAATAAGAGGAAGGCAAAGTAAACAGATAAAACAAGGCTAGTCTTAAATAATAGGTCACATTAGCTGCAGCTCCCTGGGGACCAGAAGATAGATTGGAGCTTGCAAACAGTACTCCAGAGCCAGTACCAAAGGTTTACACACAGTTATTACCTGCTATTCCTGCACACAATATAAGATCCCAGATAAGTAACTTAGCATGATCTGTATGGCATATGTAAAATAAAAATATGAGGAAAAGTGGCAGAAGTTGAAGAGAAGAGGACAAGTGCCATTTATGTACGCAATGCAAGCAACCCCCATGCTCACCAACACCAATTTGTCATTCCCAGGAAGGATAAATCCCAGCACCAGGCACCACCTGATCTGCAGCAGATGGGATAGCTTGTCAAGGACCCCGATGTACATCCCTTTCAGAAGGGACACAAGTGCAAATACACCACCACACTGAAACTGTCTGGCCTTTAGGTCAGGCCACAACAAAGATTACAGCAGCATTCACCAGAAGAGGAATTTGCAAAATGAGGGTAAAGTCTCTATCCCGAGGAAATATTTTTGAAAGGAAAAGATGAAACAAGGAGACTTATAAAGAACTACATTTATTTTTGTTTACAGCAGATATCATAAATAAAGCTAAAACAATTTTCACTGTGTGCAAAATACAGAATTTCCATGTGAAAATTTAAATACAGCATTAGAAAATAATAAAAATATTCAGTTAAGATTATAAGGTAAAATGAAGACAGGATTTAGGAGGAGAAGAACAGAATCCTCACTGGCCAGGAAGAGCTAGGAAGACTCTGCAACAGAGGGTAAAAAACACAGCAGTACAAGTGGTTTGAAATGGAAGACCTTTACCATCATGACCTTCATGTGAAAGCATGCTGAGCTTTGTAACAAAACACCACAGCCTTGAAATACACAGGAAGCCATGTCCTAACCATTTGTGCAGGAAGTGACACTAAAAATACAGAGGTTTCTGTGTGGGCACACCTTAGGGACTTTCAAAGCCACCAAGACATTCTAGGATGCCCACACAAATAAATACTATTGCTTTAGTCATGCAAACATACAGGTCAGCAAGATAAGGTGTTGGGTTCTGACCCTGCAGCCATTCTGCATTCCTGGCTGAGGTGTGTGAAATGGGGCAAGTAGCAGCAGTAGATATTTGGCCCCTCCTGAAAATTGCTGCTTAGATTAATTCTCAAAGGCCCTTCCCTTTGAAAGGGATCCTCATCAGGGAAGGCAAGGCCATGGCTCTATCAGCCAAAGCCTTAGCACTCTTGTGTGTCAGACGAAGCTCCTGGTTCTTGTTCAGATTCATTTTCCCTTCCAGATAACACATGATTACACACAGTGGAACTCATTAAAAAAAATAATCCATAAAAAATAATCACACAAATCTGTCATGGAGAGCAGTGGCAATGTCTCATGCAGCAAGAAAAATCCATTGAGTGGCAAATGAGGCCTAGTTAATTAGTCAACAAAACAATTCAAATCAAATCACACCCATCATGTAGACTTGCCATTTTGTTATTACAGACTGAAAATAGCATGCAGATGTGTTGCTGTTAGGCCTGCCTACTATACCTCTTGGGGTGGCAGACTGGAATTTGAATCACTATGGCTACTTATTTAACAGAATCCTTTTACATTGTACTTTTTCAGTATGAAAGTAGAAGTACTTAGAAAGCATCATGGTACTCAAACATTGTGTGCTCATTGTATACTGGAGCTCAATGGAAATCTGCTCATGGCATATCTGAGCTGAATGGAAATAGCTGTTCATGCTAACCAGGCTCATCTTGTCCTGATCTTACTTAAAATCTTTCCTTTAACACTTTGAAAAAAATAAAATAAAAAATGCTTTAACTAGTTCTTTTAAGAAACCATACTAGCCTTAACTTACCTTACAATACAATAATACAATAATCCAGGTTGGAAGAGACCTTCAAGATCATCGCGTCCAACCCATCAAACAATCCAACCCACCCACCCACCCTTAAAGGCACAAAGAAGCATACATGCACAGACTCAGAGAAAAGCATTCTCTACAGTGCACAGACACTACCTTCTCTAGAACCATGAAATCGGCAGCAGGTTAAGTGATCATGCCAAAGCTCGCATCCATTAATATACCAGACACACACAGATTGCTCCAAAAGTCTTTAAAAGGGATGCAAATGAAATGCTGTCAAACAACGGTGTTAGTCACACAATTTTGGAACTGGTAAGCAGAAAAAAAGTCACCTGAGAGCAGAAAAGCTTCAGCCAGTGAGTGGGTGCAGCACCGGAATGATGAACTGGACTAAAAGCAATGGAGGAGATTGACAGAGAAGACAGTAGGGAAAAAAAAGACACAGAACTTGGTTATCCAGGAAAGCTTCAGAAAGACTTTATAGGCACGAAGAAGAATTAGTCCCAACATATCTGCCAATTTTTTCATTGCATCATGAATGAGGACAAATAGGTATGAATCTTACTAGCAGAATGTTAAGATGAATGGGGGGAGGGGGAAGTTTACCAATTAGATAGATACCAATTGAAAAACCCTCCCCAACAGAATCACCTGCAAATTTCCAGTGGAATATGCAGTGTAATTAAGATTCCTCAGGTAAATGTCTTCATTATGCAAGTTCCTGAATTGTGTTGTGGGAATGCAGGGATTTTATTCCTTGTTGTATAAATACATATACATAAAGCCAATATAATCTTTAAATTCTTAAACTTTCTACTAGTAAGATTAATTTGCTTTAAATTCATTGGACATTAGGACGTTAGAGATTTCCAAGTTTCTTACTATATAACCACTTTCTGTAGATTTACCATTATGCTTGCTCTGCTGCAAAGCAGGAAATTTCCCATAGTGAACAGCAGGGAAAAAATTCAGAAAAAAAAAAAAATGCACCTAAAGCCTGTGCTGTTGACAAACTGAAAGCAAAACTGATGGCCAGCCAAATGTCAAAATTTTACCACTAACCAGTTTGCTGCATTCAGGGAGTAACACAGTAAATTGCACTGCATATTTTTTCCCTTTTTAGAGTAAAACAATTACTATCATTAGCAAATAATTAAAAAGCATAGCATTCCAAAGTAGTTTGTTGTTTGTGTTTTTTTTCAAAAGTGCTATAAAAGGTACAGATGAATTTCTTTATGTATATACAGATGCCCATCATGTTATAACTGTCACTGTATCCAGTCAATATTCTAGCTAAGTTTTGCTGAGTACGTTTGAGCATTAACGGCAATTTATTTCAAATGAATGCTGTCTTATACCTCAGTTCTCTTCAAGCACTTTCTCCAAGGTCTGTGCATATACTTCAAAAATATTTTTTTCCCCAAAATACATGAGCACTCTAAAATGTGAAAAGCTTTATCTTTGTATTTTAAAGCAAGTTGAACTGTCTAAAAGAAAAATCCAGTTTATCATTTAAACAGAAGACACGTTTCCTTTTAATATCTAAGAAGCAAAACAATTCAAATCATCTTTTCTCACATTATGTTAAAAAAGAAAAAAAAATCAGAAACCTGTCATAAGACTACTGGAAAGAGATCCTCAACCTTGGTACTACCTGGATGCAATGTTTCCTACCATTTTAAGCCACCCACTTTTGGACAGAAACAAATGCTACAGATCCTTTTAATTTTAGGCTATACATATTACTATATTTATGTATTTACCTATGTCTTGGTTAACTTCTGAATTAAGTGGAGAATGCTTACCTCACTAGCTAACTAGTCTGGAAGTAAATCAGAAATTATGATGTTGGTGCCTTCTTGCTGTCAAATAGCTTATCTAACCTTCTGATTAAGGTAGAACTTGAGAGGCATCTGTAAGAAATTTGCTTAATGGTTGCTCCAGATTACAGAATTTCACCTTCCTGTCATCAGCTTTATACACTGAAATGAATGAAACGCTCAGTTAAGAAGTAATCTCCTCAGAGTACATTTGTAGGTTTTTGTTGTCTATTCTAAACTATTTTTAAAAAAAATCTAAAAAAATAGAGCAGTTCCTATCCAGAGGTCAGCCGCCAACAAACGGGGAAACCTTGATTTAGAGCAAGCCAGGTGTAGTTACACTACCAGTTCCTTTGACTTAGTTTCAATCAAGCCTTCAAGCTAAGATTTGCTCTTCAAATTTATTTCAAACCTTTAAATAAGCTAGTACAGTTTGTACCCACTGTCAAGAAAGGGTATTTATCACAGGTAAGAAATGTAAAAGGCTTGTCTAGGAGCAATGTCAATTAAATACATGATTTTTTTTTTTTTTTCTTTTAACAGTCATGCAAGTCACAAATCTCAGAGCAAAGATGGAAGCAAAAAAAAAAAGAAAAAGGTATGCACCATATTCAGGTTTCAAAACCAGTCATTTGTCATTAATATTCCCCAAGCATCTGAAAGAAAACACATTCTTTCTTGGTCTAACAAAAAAACCCAAAATAAAACAAAACAAGACAGGGCGAGCAATGACACAGGGAAAGAAATGGCCCTCCAATGGTCCTCCACAGGATAAAAATGAGGAGGAGGTACAAAATATCCTTCATCCACCTCTGTGTTCTGGAAATGTGTCTGGACACTGCCCTTCATACTCTAAACATACAGTACATTTTATCTTGACAGTTCTGATCACGCCTCGTTTGTATCAGAAGGAATCCACCATTCATTTATGTCACATTCAATTGCATTAAAAGAAAAAAAAAAACAAACCCAAACAAAAAAACCCCAACAAACAACCACAACAACCAAAAACCCCTCAAGAAAATAGCAAGGCTGTTAATTTTGAAAATCTGAAAGGCACAACTGAGCAAGACACACAAGAAGAATTTATACCCTATAGAATTTTTTTCACCCATTCAAGCACATTCTCAAGTGATAGCTCTGCTTCCCGGTACATATGAGCAAGTACCTCTAGAAGAGCATAGAGGAATGGCACACCAAGGCTCAAGAGTTCATACAAGTAGGTATAGTTATATGCATTGTCCCTGAAATGAAGATTGGTAGCGTGCAGAAAACCATGCATCCAGTTAGATAGGCGTCTGGGAATGTCAAGCAGATCCCTTGTCACCCGCAGGGGCCAGCTTAGCGTGCCCCTAAAGAAGGAAGTCAGGATACCTGGGGACCTGTCCTCTGGACTGTTAGCTGCAGACAAAGTGTTTTCTGTGATGGTCTCCGTGGGTTTGGGTTCCTCTTTTTTCCATGCTTCTGTTGTCTCCTTATATAAAGCATTAAAAGAAGTTTAATATACTAAGGAAAAAACCACCAATGTTAAATATAGTTTTAGAAGTTGAAAGTCCAGTTCCTGTTTTCAAGGTTATATCTATCTACATACAGATATAGATACATAGTCATATCCAATTGCTTTTAAAGTTCAACTTTTTATAGGAAAAGCTAAATTCCATTGAGTACCAGACTGTAAATATGCCAAACCCACTGAAACAAGAGATATTTTTATATTGATTTTACTGGACATCAGGTAGAAAATATCTTATGCACACACACAAGTATTGCACCCTGCTCCAGACAGAGCTGCCTCAACATCATCTGCATTAATAATGTAACCAATACCCACCTTTCCTTGGATCTGTGTCATTGCTCTTCTCTTTCTGTGTTTAGTACTGATTTTGCAGTGTGTAAAATGAGGTTTACAGTAAAATTTGCCTAGAAGGGGAAAAAAATTATATGATATTTTATCTATTTGTTTATGGACTGAAATTCCACTGTTGCATCTATAAAAGATGAAACTTGGATAATTAATGGTTGGGCAGCAAAAGGAATGGAAAACTTGACACAGTCTGAATAGCTCACAGCTCTGAGTGGGTTTCCATTCTAGTGTATAGGTTTGAACATTTGTTGAAAAAGGCAAGGACATTTATCTATCTCAGCTTTAAGATTATTAATCAGCAGAAAACCCCCAAGATTCTATAAATATCAAGCCACAAGCCAACACAAGACATCAAGCAACAAAAAAGTCTAATAATCAGTTAAAAAAGCTTTTCAGAGAAGATTCTTTAAACTGCTAAAGAACCACCTTTGGCCTCAAGTCTTTAATCCTTTTGCAGGAGGTCAGGTTAATGCTCCAATTCACTTGAATCATTTGGAAATGGTGAAGGAATTTGAAATTCAGTTTAATAATTTCCCTCTAAACTAAAAAAGAATCTCCATCTCCAAAGCCCAGGCTTTGGAGCACCCAAAATTTGAACCTCCTTTTCTACAGCAGACCAGAATAAATTACAGTGCTTTCAACTCCTGAGCCAGAAGATCTTGAAAGAAATCATCCATATTCCCCCCAGCTGTGTAAATCTTCCACTATCAGGACTTACCTTCACAGATCACATTATTTAATGGGCAGTTATGAGAGCTGAGAATATTTCTGTATTGTTGGAGGGGAAAAAAAAAAAAAGAAACAAAAAAAAACCCCAATGCCCTTCCCCCTCCCACTTTCATCTGTAATTGGACAATCTGCATTTTGGTCACTTGACTAATTTTCCACTGAGGATTACTTCATTTAAAGCTCAGGTCTGTCCTAAGTGGATTAATTGAAAGACTAGATCTGCAAGTATCAGCATAGATGCAAGCAACATACTTGGCAGACCTCCTCCTGACTGAGCTACTTGGCCAGGTCTTTTTCCCTAATTCCATGAAAAGCATCGATATGCAGACATTTAAAAATATTCTTCAATAGTTTCTATATTACCTTCTTCAACATCAAAGGCATAAATTCCTAACCGTAGCGTTGTAGAACATATTTCACACTTGAAGCACTCCCTGTGAAAGAAGTGGCCTTCTGCGCTCAGCCGCTCCATAACGTAGACCCGTTTGTTGCAGAAATAACAAATGTCACTCCCCCCAACAGACTGTGGAAATTCTTTTCGCAGAGATCCCTGTTAAAAGACAAAACCAGAAATGCACATAAAGCCATTGCACTACACCCAGATAGAAATACTTAAGTGGGCAGCTGCTTTAGCTGCCTGAAGTTTTTTGACACAGCACCCTCCATATACAGTTAAAGTAAGCATCAATCAGCTTCTTTATTACTCATTTGCTGCAGTTCCATGGGTTTGTGCAGCAATTCATAAATGAGACGTGCACTTGCAGCTGGACTTGCATCCAGCTTTCCTCTGGGAGTTCACCAATACGTTGTCTACAAAAGCAGTATCAGGCCCAAATGCTCATTCGTCACTCTGCACTATGTTGGCTTAGGCACTCACAGCTGCAGGCATGAGCGTTCTCAGAAGAGGACAAAGGTAGACACCACCAGCCTCCAACAACAGACAGGCATTTGGGGTCCAAAAAAAAAAGGGACACCATGAAGGCTCACTTCATACAAACTCTCGAGGAAAATGCAGGCTCACATTTTAAGATCCAGTAAGAAAATAAGATGCCATTGGTCTTCCCTCCCTTTTCTTATTAGAGGTAGATGTGAGGACATTGCTTTGCATTATTGCATTATGCCTGGTTACAGGTTAGTAAAGAGAATTTCCCTTTCCTTCTACCACCCCCACGGCCACGCATGGGACTGACAAGGTGCAGGCTTGCCAGAGTCCAGGCACATTCAGGCAGCAACACACAAGCAAAAGAGGGCTTTGGATAATTTTTTAATGTTAAGTACAAGTCACAGTTATCATTGTCACATTGTCTTGTGCTTATAAGTTCCTAATTCAAATCTGCCCTAAGTAATCTATTTTGCTGTGATGGATCATTTCAGATTGTGAAACCTTCCAAACAACCATGCAAATGGGGAAAAACCACAAATACATTTGAAAAAAAAAAAGTTAATAGAACAGATAGGTATAACAAAGTGGAAGTAATTGAGTTTAGTGTTTAGTGCTGGCTGTTAAGTATCATCACCACAACAGAACACCTTACTTTGCTTCCCAATACCTGACAGCTCTGAGGAGGAGAGGCAGAAGATGGAGAAGGAGGAATGAGGCAAGAATCTGTAGCTCTGTCCAGAAACTGCTTCTGAATTCAACACAGAACAGTGTCAGAATTTAAAAACAGCTCTTTTCAGAATGAGGTATGGTGATTCAGGATTTATGTTAAAAATAACTGCCTAAACACATACTGGGCAAGACTTTCTTCAGAAGCCACCCTGATTAATAATTGTCTTCTGTTAACAGCTGTACTAGTAATTACATTTAATAAAAGCCTCCTCAAGCTTTAATTCATACAGAGAAGTAATAAAAATATAAATGGAAGGCACGGTGAGCAACATTTCCAGCACATCCACACACCAGCGTATTTTGCCAATAAGCACTCAATTCATTAGTAAGTGTTAGACTAAGGTCTTTCATAACACTAAGAATTCCACAACTAGGATCTTAAGTTACGATGCCATTCTGGAAACATCACTCTTAAGTCAAATTATTGTTTCTATATGTATTTACTCTTACCAGTTCAAGAGGGGGAAGCTGTGGCTTGGGTCTGTGATCATTCACATACAGATTGACAAGAACTTCAGCCACAGCTCCAATTGTACGTGAGACCTTTCCTACAGTCATCTAACCAGAGAAGATGAAGAATAGAAGGTAAAGAATTTTAGATATTCTTGAAAAATAAATGAATGAGAAATGGACAAGAATTATCTGAAAACATGCTAGGCTAGGAGAAAATGCATGGCTGAACTCTAGCAGAGCACAAGCACATTCAGGTGTGACTAGCACAGCCCAGCTGGTGGCCACAGAAGGCTTCCACGGAGCCCACACACTTTCCTTGCAGATCACTGAGAAACAGCTGCCACAGCACAAGGCATCCTGCTGTGTGCACAAAGCAGCTCAGCTAGAAGCTACTGCCTGGCTATCGGGGTTGGATACTGAGACTGAAAAAACACCGCCAAACCTATTGTTCACTTCAACTTCTTAGGACTTTGTTGTTACGTTTCACAACAGGGGTTGGGGACTAAACTTCACACTAATGGACCACAAACTGTGGCATTTCAGGAAAAGTTCTGTGAAAACATACTAGACATCCTGCATGGAAACATTTTGTTGATGCTCAGAGCAACAACTCACTGTCTCCCCAGTGACTCATCCTAACACTAGGGAAAACTGGAGAAACTATGCTCATGAAGGGAAGACATCTCCATTAATCTGCTTCATCTCACTACTGCAGACATGAATATTAGGTGGTTCCTAACCAAATTTATCAAATAGACACGCCTGAAGGAGACTGCAGTTCCTTAAGCTCCAGTCAGACCAGTGACTGCATGGTCTGGCCTTCCTTGTCAACACATGCCTGGGGACTGGAAAAGAAAAAAGGTGTGTGTGTGCAAGTGGCAGACAGATCAGTAGGTACTGTAGTTCCATGTTTGTGGTGAAAACCCTAAACCAAATTTTCTGCAGTGATTTTGATTTTAGTTTGATAGTCAAGGTGACAAAGCCAGCAAGAGCCATCCTGGTATATCCACAAATCTGGTGCTCTGCTTCTGAAATCACGACTTTTTTTTTCCTTTTTTCTCCTAGAGGACCCATGATCATTAGTTTATGCTTCATTAGCCTTCCACAGAGCCCATACTTCTCAGCAAAATGATGTTTCTATCCTGAGCAGTACATTATAAACCAATACTAGAAGCAAGATTACTTGCTACTATAGGAAGACTGTGTTCCTTCGTATTAAGACCACAAGACAAAATTTTCCTCCCCCAAATCTGTACCTGTTGAGCAACTTTAAGGTCACATACAACTTATTATCCATGAGCTCCTAAATAAAGAAAGCATTCAAAGTCAGTTGAAGTTTACCTTGAGCTAGTTAAATGCAGAGCAATCAGCTAAACAATAAGGTTATGCTTAAAGTGCAAAGAGCTCAATTTCAGGAAAAGTATCCTTGAGCCTGAACTACACCTTACAATTTGTCAGCCTGGTTGATTTCTGTTCTCCACCCACTGGAGCAATCTGTGTCAACATTAAAACAGCCCAAACAAGAAAACTCTGTTTATCTATACTTCTAAAACATTATTAAAAGGAAATGTTCTTGTAATAAATGTGAATTCACATTCCATGTGAAAGCAAAGGGGATTTCAGTTTGATCTAGCAACCAAAAAGATTGCTGACTACTCTGGTCTCCTGATCAACACAAACATTGTTGCACTTCACCAGTAGGGAATACAGGAAGAAGGTGGACTTAAGGACTGATTAGATTTAATTTTAGAGAAGCTGTTCAACAAGGACATAATACTGGGGGAAGATCTCTAGTTCTCCTTATTAAATGGGTATGTGGGTACTCAGAAGATCAGTTTGCTACAGCCTTTATAGTTCACCTTTTGGATGCCTTATAGAGGTACCTCAACAGACTGAAGTGCCAGGCAGTTAGAGGGATGAAATTTAACAAGTCCAGACACCAGATCCTACAGCTAGGACACAGTAACATCAGGCACAAGTATAAACTGGGAGAGGAATTTGGAGAGCAGCCCTGCAAAAAAGGAACCTGGGGGTGCTGGTTGATAGCAGCTCATGAAGAGCCACAGGTGTGCCCTGACAGCCAAAAGTTCAAACCTCATCCTGGGGTGCATCACACAGAGCACAACCAGCCAGCCAAGAGAGATGATTGTCCTGCTATATCAAGTGTTGATGTGGCCTCACCATGAGTGCTGTGTATGGTGCTGGGCCCCACAATTTCAGAAGGATGTGAAGGTCTTTCAATGCATCTAGATGGCCACAAAGCTGGTGAAAGAGCTGGCAGGACTGTCCTATGAGCAGCAACTAAGGACTTTGAGTTTGTCTAGTTCAGAGAAAAGGAAGCTGAGGGGTGACCTTAATGCTCTCTACAGCTTCCTGAGGAGGGGAAAGGGAGAGTAAGGTCCTCATATCTTCTCCCTGGTATCCACTGATAGGATGCATGGGATCGGTACCAATCCACATCAGAGGAGGTTTAGACTGAACATTAAGAAGTGCTTCTTTGCTGAGAGGGTGGTCAAACCCCAAAACAGGCATTCTAAAGGGTGGTGGATGCCCCACCACGTGTTAGTGTTTAAAAGGCACTTGTACAATGCCCTTAATGTGCTTTAACTTTTGGTCAGCTCTGAATTGGTCATGCAGTTGGACTAGATCATTGTAGGTCCCTTCCAAATGAAATATTCTATTCTATTCAAATGCTAGTCAATCGCTAAATAGAAATATCAAGGAGGGATGAGAATCTGCTAGGTCACCTGCCACATCAAAAGCCACAGAGAATGGGAGGGAGCACACAAGAGCAGTGCTGCCCTGCAAGGATCTACTTCTGCTATCAGACAACAACAGCAAAACCACCAAGCAACCCTGTGTTTCATATCCGTAATGGTTTTCCTGATCTCATTTTGCTTTGAAGGCGATTTATTTACTTTTGATACCACCTGCTAAGTATATTTTACCTCTGAGATAAACATGTGAGTAATAAGTTAGTGTGTAGGAAACACCCAAGGCCTCCTTACTGCTGGTAATTATAAAGTCACATCACTGAAGGTAAGTAGTTGGTCCAAACTCCACAGGCAGCAAAGCCTATTACTGATTGCAACATGTTCACAGTTCTTACAACATATTGTGTGGATTCACTCATGCAAAGCTCAAATTAAGCTTTCCAAAAGTCAATCCAACTTTAAACAGAAAACAGGAATAACCAAAGCCCAGCCTGTGATATTTGTTAATTGAATTTTGACATGAACTTTGACAGCTGATTAAAGCTAGAAGGTAGATTGATTACTACTGGCAACTTGCATATAGCATCATGAGGAAGTTAATTATTCATAAGTTGCAATGACTCTGTCTTTAAAAGAAACAATACATTTCCACAGCCTTCCTTTCATGTCCTCCTTTCAGACTGAGGCTTAATAAAAGGGTTCTGTAATCAGGATGATTTCTTAGCAACCACTTCAATGAATCTGCCACCATAACTAACACTGTTCCAAAGAAAATTCAACAGATGTAAAAGGATCATCCTTGTCTGATAACCTCAGTATTCACTCAAAATTAAAATGACAGTACTAATTATT
Source organism: Picus viridis (assembly GCA_033816785.1). Taxonomy (NCBI): domain Eukaryota; kingdom Metazoa; phylum Chordata; class Aves; order Piciformes; family Picidae; genus Picus; species Picus viridis. Next base: position 10,878,789 of record CM066584.1, on the reverse strand, counting down.
TAAAGGATGGGAGTGTGCTGATATTTATAGGTCATATCTCAAGAAGTCCCACACAACTCCAAATACCTCTATCACCTTCTGTTCTGCTGGGAAAAAGCAGGCAGAGAGACAGACATGTCACTTGTACTCACTGGCTGCCCTGGAAAACAAATTCAAAGATGTTTCGTGCCATTTTTATTTTTTTCCATCTATTTACTACCTTCCCACTGAAGTATCTATAGTAATTTATCATCACTTGTGGTTCATTTGGATAAGCTTTCCATTACCACATCCACTTCAAAAGGGGAGGAAAGTGAAAGTCTGCCTGTTCATTATCAGACCTGCTATTTAAAAATTCTCAAATACACCATGGCAGATGCACCATATTTAGACATGTAAAACATACAGTGCCTAAGAGGACCTGAGCCTGCACAACCCTACAAAGCAGTACACTAGGTATTAAGATATTCATGCATGTAGATCTGCCATGCATGTAGTCCAACATAGCCAGCCAAATAATTACCAAATTAGGTGAACATCTTATTTACTCTGCTGGTGACAGTATCCATATGAACAAGAGCCAAGTGCTCATTCTCAAAGGTTTCTCTCATAGTTTGATTTTTTTTTGTTCTTTATTCTCTCTGCAGTGTCACAATAGCTCTCCAAATCAAATGAGCAACAGACCCTGATGTTTGCCAACCATTACTTAGCTTAAAACCCATCACATGCTGTACCTCCTAGGTCATAAAAAGTACGAGGTAAATCCAGGCAAAGGAATTATTTGGAAGCTGAAGGGAATTAGGGGATTATCACAGTAAGGCACCTGCTGGGCTTGAAGTATCCTTGAAAGTCTGTGCAGCCTGTATTTTCCCAAGGAATGAGACAGCCTTTTTCACCACAGCTCTGTCTCAACTGAGGAATGTCCCTTTGCAAGCAAAGCCAGCTCAGTATCTCAGTATCTACTTGCTCAGTTACTACTGAAGCTGTGAGCCCCATCCCAACCCTGATTAACAATATGGTGAAAAAACCAAACCAACACAACAAAAAAACACCACCACCAAAACAGCCACCCCACAAACCCCTAAAAAGTTCTGGACCAATCCCACTAAATGATCCTGCTGAATGTCCAGACAGTAAATATTTGCAACCATAGCTTACCCGAAACTGGGCAACATGGATGAGTATTTTATAAAACTACTGCTATTTAAATACAAAGGCAGGCAGAATACTTTGTTCATCCTCACAGTAAACAAAGGAGTTGGCTTCAATACTTCTAGAAACTTGGTGTTTCCACCTTTATTCGCACACAAACCCTATTTACTAATACAGTGTTCCCAGACTGTTCCTACATAATCTGTGGGTGAGTGAAAGGAAACCCAGGACTTTACCTGCCCTGAAAAGCTGAAAAACAATCTTTAATTAAAATCTTTTTAAACAAGACCAGTTAGAAGCCAATGTCATCTTCCACAGATAAAGACACAGCCCATTGTAACATTTGCAAAAGTAGTAAAAGCTGAGTATCTCCAATTCAAGTGTTAGATCTAAGTGCTTTCATTCAGAAAATGCCTGTTTCCTCTCTAACATTTGCTGTTACAAGGAACTGTATTCCAGCACAAAGAAGTTGAAGTACAAATAACCAAACAAAAAACAGTAATAAAATGTCTGCACTGACAAGTGCTCATACAATTCTCAGACATTATTATGCAGGCTCTCTCTTGCAGTCTGAACTAGTATTCTCATGAAAAGAAACACAAATATCACCCATGAACAACTAATTGACCAGTTAGCTATATAATGTGAACCTCTTCCTCTGTTAGGTTGCCTGCAGCATTATCCAACAACAGAACATTTGAAATAATCAGCAAAATTTTCAGAATTGATGAAAAAATATTAACTGTTTTCTTTGTTCTTCAGCTTTATCTCTGAGCTATTTTAAACTACTTTACTCTTACAAATATGCAAAATTAACAGCAGCGAACAAAGTGAAGTTTGACTCAAATGTGATATACCACCTACAGAACAGGTCTGCTGGCAGCACCTTCCATCCAAGCCATTTCTGAAGCAGCCATAGCACAAGTTTGGATTTTACAGGAAAAAAATTAATAAAATCTGTTAATAGAGTACCTGTCTAGAAGGAACAGCAGGAGAAGCTGAACTGACAGATGATGGAGAAGAGGCAGCAGCTGAATCATGAGGTAGAGGGCAAGAGAGAGTTGGGAGCTGAGAATGAGGTAAGCCTTTAGTAGGTACCTTATTCTGTGTAAAGCAGAAACAGGAAAGTTATCCAACAGACAGTAATGTTAGCACAGGTTAAGAGAATAATTCCAGTCATGTATCAAAAAAATAGAAAAACAGCAACTACACTGCAGCTTTCTTCCCTTATGTCTGCACAGTAAGGAGCCATGGAAATCACTACAGCAAAACTTCCATGGCAAATGATATTATTGTAGTTAGTTTCAGTTTTCTCATTTAAAATTAAATATAGTTGGCAGTAAGGTAAGATGGTGCTGGGAAAAGCATAATGAAACATAAGAAACACTACATTGCACTAACTGCTGCTGCTCATCAATTCATTGAAAATTGTGAGCTACCAATGCGCACTCTTAAGTACAAGACAGTTTATTCTAACACCCTTCCTCCTTCCAACACCTTCATCCTAGAGAACTGTGACTAGCTCTATGATTTAGATTGTTTTACCTCAATTAAATCATGACACAATATTTCAACAAAACTTCTTACCAGTCTCAGTGAATTCTACCTTACTTTTCAGGTCCACCCAAAATAAAAGGAAACTTCAAACCACTGCAATTTTCCCCCACATGAATTCTTGTACATCTTCTAACTCTGCACATCTTTATGTGCAAAACCTAATATTCACCTTTGGAAACTCCATGTATCCAAACATCGAGGCAAGATGTGCTGCTTTCTCTTTAATGTTCTTTTTATGGAATTCCCTATTTGCTATGGTCTGAGCTCTTTTCTGCAATACAAGCCAGTGAAGGAAAGCCAAGAAAAGAAAGATCTCAGTTAATGCCACACAGATCATCAGGATACAGAACATTTACAGAAAGACTTTAGATTATATTAAGACTATAAAGTCAACAGGAAAGGCTAGCATATCCAGGGAAAAATACAGATTAACATATGCAGTTGAGACAGAAAGGAAAAGAAATTGCTCATCACCTGTTTTATTTTTTCCTCCAGGTGCTGAAGACGCTCAAGCACTCCAGAAAGTACAAAGGCAGCAGAACAGGCAGATGTGAGATTTTCAGAGGTTTCTGACAGACTGGGCTGGGTATCTGCTTTTTGTACAGTCTTTGCTCTCCTGGCCATATGATCAGAACCATTCAAAGACTGTTTGGGTTCCCTGACCTCGTGTTCACTCCTAGCTACCACCTGAAACTGGGAAACACTTGAAGTGAAAAAATTCTGCTTTCTGCACTACCATGCAGCATATGCAGCTTTTAAGGATGATTTCAGAAGCGCAGAACAATCATGCACCAAACTAGAAATAAAATGTTCCCAGATCACTCTTTGCACACTGTCTGCTGCATCACCAATGCCTGTGTCCATGCACTGAAATAAATCAGCCCTGCATGACTTAGGCAGGTTTTGATGTCCTTCTTTACATTTGTGTTTTTATGAATAACCCCAGATAACATCAGGGCAGAAGAGTAAGACACTACACATGGGGCTTTTAGCCAAGGTTTTGGAAGTTTCTTAGCATTGTATCTGCCTGAAACTAAACTTACAATCAAATAATGAGAATACCAACAGAAGTTTTTCACATAATTCTAGACCTAGTCTGACCCATGTCAATAAAATTCAAAACACTTAATGTATTTCAGATTAAAAATATTTTCCAAGAAGTTCAGAATAGGTCTCCAAATTTGAATCTTTGTACAAAACTGCTTTTGAAGTAAAAGAAACATTTAAACTGGTTTAGTTTTATAAAATTCAGTCTTAAAACTGACCTTTCAGCTGGTCTTTTCCTGACAGTTTTCTACTTCACTTTATCTGTCCAATTCAATTAAATACAGAAATTTTCCAAATTTCTCAAAATTAAAAATTTTAAAAACCTAATCCAAATCAATATGCAGTCTGCTCATGATGTCTCAGGATAGCATACCTGCCTTTAAACCAACAATTCTCACACAATTGGGGAATCCATGTTTTTCATTATGCTGTTCTGCGCATTTCCACACGCAACGCAGATCTCATGTCACTATAGACTACTTCTGAAATGCCACCGTGGGACATTTACTTCCATTTAAAACTCTACAGTAGTGAATGCCAATACTATTTGATATCAGACCATTTTCATTGGAATTACCAACAGAAAAATTTAAGCCCCATCTGTCTCTGATGTTGCAAGAGATTTCAGCAAACATTCCTGTCACGAGTTCTGCTTAAATGAAAAAAAAAAAAAAAACCAACAAACAAAAACCAAACAAACCCCAAAGCCTGGGCATCAACATCAGCTTTTCAGTGCTCAAGCTTTTATCTTAGATATTTTGACCAGGTTCCTCAGAGTGGAAAATCCCTTACTCATTACAACAACCCGAAGGATTGAGTACATGCACAGACAAATTTTCAGGTACTGCTGAAGTTTTCTCCCATGTTAAATGTAGCTGTGCAATTATATGATTTGGAGTCTAGATGTGATAACACAGAAATCAACACCTGTGGTTTTATATTTTCCCCCACACAGTTACTAATTCTTTCCAATAGTTTTCTCATCTGGTCAAGGGGGCCTAAGATAGCTTTAAGCTTCAATATGGTTTTCATAATTCTCAGCTAAATACATCTGTTAATGCAGCAGATTATATCCAAACACCATTTTATATATTCTGTAGTTACACAGTAGCATTGAGTTCACAGCAGTACAAGAAATGGTGTGGTGTTAGGTGTTATCCATGAGTTCCTACCTGCCTTTTTGGTTGAGGTGGAAGAAGGTTTGGTTCTATAGGTTTAGCAAAGCGAGGATTAACAGGATGGTCAGAAGAGAGCAGAGCTGGTCTATCTAGCTCCTTGTAAAGCAGTTTAAAAATTATAGAATAAGGAAAAATAAAAGGAAGACAGTAAGCAGAATTCAAGGATCTTTTGAGGCAGAAAGAAATAAAAGCTGCTTTTAAAGACATTACTATGGAAGTTAATAACACATTTTGCAGATTTTTGTCACCTACCCATTTTATTAACCCCTTCTACCACCAAATATATACTTAACATTCAGAACATTCCATATTCTTTAAGAGAATTTATGATCAAAAGGTAATGCATAGTGGCTTCCTCCAACATGGCCAAGGAGACCTCCGCACGTGTTGCATGCAGAAAGCTCAGGGCATTGACAGGCAGCCAGGTAGAGTGCAAACAATACTGGTTCACAGGCTGAGAAAGTCACTTGATCTCTCAAAAGCCTACACTTAAATATGTAAATAAATGGATACAAGCACAAAGAATTAAGAATGCCAGCGTCCTCGACAAAACCTCACCACCTTGCTCATCCTTCCCTCAAGATCTTTAGGGTGACAGTTCAGGACTCAGCTGACTCAAACCATCTCACTAGCTAAAGGGTGATTTTATCTTGACAGTATGGGATTACTTTTAAAGCGCCACTAATCACTCTAGCAATAAACCATGACAATGCGGTGGAACGTACAAATACATTTCATTATACCTACCTGAGGAATGGAAATGACAGCTGGACACATCCCACAACAAATTAGGTTTCTTTCTTATGCTTACCCAAGTTTTTGCAAAGAAAGATGCTACTGGATAGGTAGGTGTCCTTTATTCACAGAATACAGAGGAAAAAAGTCTTTCTGCAGTACCATATGCAGCCAGCTTAGACTTCCACACAACACCATAATTCTATACACTAGCTTGCAAAAGTTTCCTAGACATTGTCATTCCCGTACACTTTATTAATAAAAATAGCTATGAATACATTAATATGAATTAGTCACATTTATTCACTAAGAGGAATGTCTTTGCTTCACATAAAGTATGTGTGCAAAAAAAAAAAAAAAGACAAAAACAGAATACAATCCACTTCCAAGGGGAAAAACCTATCTGTTAGGTCTTGAAGTCTGCAGCATGTTCACAAGGAGGGACTACAATTGAATTTCAGAAATCACTTTTCTGTTCATCTATGACCTACCTGTCTCCGCAAAATTGCATTTGAAGCATTCCCTTCAAACTTTGCCAACAGTTGAGTTGCCATTGATTTAACTTTATTCTGGTTCTTTCCTTCTCTGCCATCACTTTGTTCTTTCCCAGCATTTGTCCCTTGGCTTGAAAAGCCTGAAGCCTGCAAGGAAACAGCAATGTTTTTCTTGAGTGTACCTATGACACTCACAAAAGGGAGAGATGAGATAACATCCATATCAGCAAAGGGTGAAAGGAAATACAGTCTACAATATATTAAACATGACTACTTAGCATGCAAAAGTCACCAAAAAAATATTTTCTTTGGTCTCAGAGTACGATAAAAAGGGAATATTAATTGGTGCTGGTGATGATAAAGTGGAGGTAACAGAAAGGTAGCAGAGAGCGGCTAGGAACCAGGCTGCAATTCAAACAAAAATTTGTTTAACTAACTGAATCAGGGAAAGATTTTAAAAAATAATAAAAAAACCACCACACAAAAAATCCAAACCCACCAAAAGGAAACCACCACAAAAAATAATAAACCAAATACTTAAAGTGTTTTGGGGTCAGAAAAAAACCCTAATGCAATTTAAATAATGCTATCCTCCCTTCATGTGCTTTAAAAATATTTGTATCTATCTCTTTAGTGCATACCACAGTATATTCAACATTTAAGGGGAGAGCCTTTTTTGCTCCCACTAAGCACAAGATGCCAAACCCTGGCTCCCTAACTGCTTCCTCAATAATGGTGCTCATCAAGTTACTGGATATATGCAGACACCACTGAACACCAACCTCCTCGAAGACACCAAAAAGACCTTTTCGACGTCTTTTGTTAGTCTCCTTTTCTTCTGTTTTCCCTTCACCCTGAAATAGTAAAGCCAAAACAAGTCCTGAGAATTACTGCAGCAGTTAGCAGATTAATCCAGGATGATAGCTTTCATTACCTTTTCTTCTATCAGTACTGAAGCCTTTGTAATTCATAAAGTGCTTGCACATCTTGAAGAAAAATGTATCACAGTCACAGGTATTTCAGTCTTGACTACACCGGGTTCCAGAGAAGTAACAAAGTCTGGAAACCCCCTCACAATTTTACTACAACCTCCACATCTCTCTTAACTTAGGTATCTGCATGCAGATCATGTATCCATCATGAGGACTCCTTTTGTGGAGCAATTACTATCTGCCTTAATGGTCTGTCTCTCCTTTAAGGTTCATCTTCCTGACAGTATGGTTTTGCATTACAGCACTTAAGCTATCAAACTGCCTATTTCATGCTCAGGCTATGCATACATTTGTTTTACTGAACTTGAGATTACACAAATTATAAATAATACTGCATAGTCTGTATGAACTTGCAAAATAGTCAATACTTAAACATTTCTGATGGTTCTTATTAAATTCAGTCTTGAAGAATTGGTACAATGGAGTTTGGTTTTTTATGTCTGATAAATGTCATGTTATGTTTTATAAACAGTAAACTACATTCCACTTATTTACATTTGCCCATGCTGTAACTTAGTGATTGCTCAGTCAACTCAAAAATAATAATTAAAAAAAGAATGAAGAGAAAGATCAAAGAAGACAGGCTTCCTTTCTACATAGAGACTGTTTGTAATAAGTCATTATGCAGTGAATAGAAGTAATCCCAAACAACTTCTGGGCAAACACCAAAAGAATCAGATGACAATATTTTGATTACTTAGTTTGCTTTGGTTCATTGTCTTTTAAGAACAAGCTCTGGGTAACCTAGCTTTACACTACCTATAGTCATCAGTCTGCCAACATGACAGCACAATGTATTCTGCATATTAATCTGTACCACATAAAAGCAGAATGTGTCTTAATGAGCAAAGAAGCTGTTGCCTTTCAAAAGTCTTACAGAAAGGACTTTCATGAACATAGTTACAGAGTGAGAGACAAAACAAATTAACTGCCTACCAGAACTCCAAGAAAAAGGACCATGCCCTTTATTGTGTAAACACCTCCATTCATTTATTAGTCTGGAGCACAGGAAACCTCGGTTCCTCTCCAGCCCAGCTGAGATTCATAGGAGAATGGAAAACATAATCCAGCCCAGCACAGGCCGCCAAAACAGCTACTATCACACCAGCTCCAGGCCCCTGTTTCCTGATCTCTCATAACCTGCTCCCCAGATAAGAATCCCTCTTCCAGCCAAAAAAAGAACAAACTAGATGGCATGGAAAGTTTAGTAAGCAACAGTTCATTACCCTGGCTGGGTTTTGACTCTGATATGCAAGTGCATTCCTACTGTCATACCTGAATAACACTCAGCACCACTTTCTGCAGGAGGAAAGAACCACAAAACTGATGCCATAGCCAAACTCTTAACTAAAGCAGTTGCTTTCATTTCCCAGCTAGTTTCAGAGGGCAACAGCACCCACAAGTCTGTCTTGACCAAGCACTGTGCTTCATGCCTAGTTTAACACCTCATCCCAGACAGCACTGCAAAGACTTACACAGAAAAAGGTCTTCACAGTACCATTCCCCAAGCTGATTTTTTTTTTTGGGGGGGGGGGGGGGGGGAAATCGCTTCCAGAAAATAACCCCTCTAGTATGAAATCAAAGAGGTTGTCAAGAAAATCACCGCAGGCTTTCATGTAGTGCCAAGCACTATAACTTTTGTTATGACAGAAGGCTATTTCATGAGGGCTGTATAGCTTAATAATGGAAAGCTGTCTCCAATACTAGAAGTCTATTTACTTCTGCAACTAACTCATGGAAAAACAAAACAACACTGTGATCACAACAAAGATTTTTCTTCTACAGAAGTCATTGACAAAAAGCAATGTTTATTTTGCCTATTTGTAACTGGGAAACATGTCATTTGGCTTTGTGTATATATGCACGCCAAGAAACAGTTATTTCCTACCAAGGATATATGAAATACTGGGCAGCTGGCTGTCCATAGATTCTGAAAATGTGTTTGTGGGTGGATAATATTCAAGATTTAAGTCAGTCTAGGAAAGACCTAGAAGTGCTGGAACAATTCTTCAGGTGGGGGGGGTGGGGAAAGAGATAATAAACCAATCACATTTCTACCAAAACTGAGAAGATAACAATAAATTTTAAAAAGCAATATATAAAAATACTGAAAAATGCAGCATGCAATTATACAGCTGAATTTTTATTAAGGACATAGAATTCCAAAGGTAGGAAACCTGTAGTCTTGAAGGCAAAACTCAGTCTCTGCAGAGATGTAAATGGAGCAATACAGGTAAGCATTAAGGAGGACTGTCTTTAAATAAATAAAGGGGGGTTGAAATTAAAAAGCACGCTAGAGAATCATTGTAGGAGATAAAGGTTCTGGCTAGCCCAGTGAACTCAAAACCTGGAACAGTTTTACATTAAGCTCTGTTTCAGAAAACATAAGTTTAATTAATTTTGGTGAAATAATTAATTTTGATGTCTAACTTGTTCTGATTTATCTGCAGAAGTTGTACACCAGACAGTGCTCTCTGAGCCACGTTGCACAGACACTCCCTCTTTAAACTGAAATTAAAATGAAAGTAGGCTTGGCTGTGACAGCAAAGCCCATCCTCAAGGTCTCCTCTCAGAAAAGGACCAAGTTAATGAATAGGAAGCTGAAACAGTTTATTACTGAGTAATTTCACTAGCTTTTTAATTACATCATCCCAAACCTTTGAAGTTATAATCCATTTAGAAATATATAGACAATACTCTCACTGCACCCAGTCCTATGCCAGACAGTATTAACTCAGGTCTCCATAACACCTCAAGGCCCTGGAGTCTTTAAAAGAAACATGTATGGGCATGGATGTGTTTCATGCAGGGACATAAACAAGGCATGTCAATAAGTTTTTATTAGTAAGTGAGCAGAAAGAAAAGTATATGGGTATGACTAGGAGATCATTACCACAGAGTCATGCTAGTCAAGCTGCCCTGTTTGTCACTGTTGTAGGCTTTATACATAAAAGAATTTGAAAGCTTCTCTCCAGAACCTTGACAGTATTCACAAACTATTCAAATCACCCTTTGCTAAAAACCATCACTCTCTCCTGTTCAATAAGCACTTGAGAATACCAGTGATTATTTGAACTGGCAGGTAATCTTATGGCTTTATAGTTAATTCCCGAACTACTACATTATTTTTCTTAATGGTAGAGAACAACAGAAAAATTTCAGACTCTCATCTTAAAACAACCACCAAACAAATAACAAAACACAAACTGCCAAACCCAAAGCTCCACAAAATAAAAGACTTAGCACCTAGTGTTGCACAGCCACCCCTGAAAATATCTTCTGAAATTTTTCCAAAAATAGACCACAAAAGGCAATACAATAATGGAGTAAAGATCTCAGATATTTCAAGTTGAAGACTGCAACTTATAAACATACCAAATAAAACATTCCCCCTTTTTCCTCTCACTTTTACCTACACAGAATGCTGACACAAAACGGACACAATATTTTCCCTAAGTATACCCAAATTCTCACTGTCATCCCAGATTTTGCAATTACAGAGAACATTTAACTGGGACTGCTAGTAATGTTTCAGCAATTTCACACTGACCATGCTTCAGATCTATTTTTACAAGCTTTACAATGGCTAAATGTGCATGTGTGTGTTAGCTTTGTTTACTGTGAAATCTTATTTTACTCTTTCAACATGCTCGAAAATTTCCTTCTACAGGTCTTTTCATAGTAGGGTATATATAAAGCCCTTATCTCTAAACCTAACAGTATATTTTCATGTTTTTAAAAGAGAAGGATATCTTGGGCAAGGCTTCCTTCACCACCTACCTTTGGTACTCGTTTTCTTGGTAAAGTTAAATTGATATAATTATTAAAGATGAAGTTTGATGATTTTGCTGAGAAAAAGTCACCACTTTCTCCATTTTGCTTGTCATCAGCATCTATTAAAAAAAAAAAATCTTCTTAGGATATTTATTTAGATCATTTTTTAAAATACTATGACAAAGCAAAAACTTCCCAGTTGAATTCTGGTAGCAATTATGTGTAAGAGACCCAGGAAAAGAAAAGTAAATACATACAACGTACACTCCCCAAAAGTACAGAATTAGGAGGGCCTAGGTTCAGCTTACCTACTGCCTGCAGAGGTGTGCCCCTGAACAGTTCATAAAACTTGGAGAGGTACATGACCATGCTGAGCTTGTCAGGCTCCCTGGCTGACCCCACCTCCTTCCCTGTGGTCACAGGGGGAATCCCGAATTCCCGCTCCGCAAGATCGAATGCCAGCTGATTGTTTTTGACAACATCCTCTTCATTCAGAGCATCAAAGTCACTGCAGGGACAACACACTGGCATCAGTGGTGGTTTAGCCTACTGTCTCCTCCAGAAATACATAGTGCTCCCTGCTCACCAGAGAGGTGCAGAACAGCACCATGAAATTTAAGCTAGTGTTTTATGAAACAAACATGTAGTATGGATGCACACACACAAGCACCACGTTTCTTAAGGTGTCAGACAGTTTGAATGAGGACCTCCTGTCTGTGTCATAACTGGATTTAGCAGTGCCCTAAATCAGTACATCACACATCTGGAACTGCATTATCCATTTGCTAATCCATTTTCTACGGAACCTATTCTAAGACTCTGATCCCTTGAACAGCTTCCAAAGTTCACGATTAAAACAAACATGTGAATAAATTACAAAGCTCCAGGCAGGGCAGTTTCTTTCTCCTCTTAATATGAGTTTTTGCACCCCCAAAGAGTTTCTCTCTCTCCGTCCCATACACTTGGCCTGTATCTAGACCAGGGGGCTGCAGGCAGCCCTCTGTCCCAATCCTGCCAGCAGCCACTGCCAGCTGTCTCTCATCTGGCCAAGTCCTTCAGCAGTCTCATTTTATACAAAAAGGCAAAAAGATCTGAACACAATGTTAATTAAACAGCAGGAGGTCTGTTAGCTTAGGATGAAAAATCTATGAACTTTCTAGAGAGAGAGCAGTGCTTAAGAGACCTGCTTTCCACAGACAGTAGAGATTGCTTTGCTATCTACACACTCTTCCCCTCTTACATCCACAAAACCATCCATAATTCTCATATTTTTAAGATAACCCAAGGAAAAAAAAATAAAATTCTATCTTACAGTGTTAGCTCTTCCTCTGGCAAAGCTGTACAAACAAGCACCCTGGGCATCACTTTTTCTCCCAACTTACCACACCTCATAAAAGAGCTCAATCACTTCATTTATTCACAACAAAGGGAGGCTTTAAAAGACAACAATTCATTTGTGACTCCTACGTCTGTGTGGAAGGCAACAGAAAGCATCCACTGCATTTTGGAGACTGGGGATAAGACAGAAGAGCCACCCCACAATAGTCTGCAGCAACCAGGCTCAGTAACTGGGTGCCAGCAATTGTCATTTCCTGACACCTGTTATAGAGTGACCCTCTTGTATCTAACTAAGGAAGCTTGCAAAACATTCATGTATACATGTTGTGCCTTGTAGGGGGTTAAGACCCCAGAAATGCTGTCAAAAGGGGAACACTGGGTTACATTCAATTCCTAAAGCAGTTAATTTTCAAGGGCCAACCTTTGTTGTGTATCCCATGCACAAGGGCACTGGGCTCTTCTAGAGAAAGAGCTATGCATAACCACCATCTCCCACACATCATCGTGGCCCAGCATTTCCCTACATGACTGTCACAACCACCACAACAAGACACTGAGGATGGGTCATTTAAATCTCATCTAGGTATTTCTGCAACTCATGACCATGCCATTATGGCCGTGGTTTTAAATGTACACTAAAAGCCTGCCTCTAGGGGACTGGGAATACAACTCCCACATACTCCAAACACTGCAATTTTTGTTTTAAATAGGCATGTGATGCCCACAAATGATCCGAAGTCATAAGGTTCAAAGCCTTCCTAGCTCTTTGAAAACTTATACATTTCATTTCAAAAGGCATGCATGAAGACACACACAAAAAAAGCATAAACAACTCCACCCTCCCATCCCCCAAACCTGGCAACAGTGTGCACTTCTTGCAAAAAACAGCAAGAGAAGGGAACTGTGGAGTGTCAGCGTTGTGCTGGTTGGTCTGACACTGTACTTTGGTAAACGCTTCATCTATTCTACTCTCAAAAAACCCTAAGATGTCACTTACATGAGGTCAGGTCTGAAGCGATGGATAATTGCACACAAGGCAAGGCCACTTTTCCAGGAGGTAGTCAGGTCTGTGACATTAACATTACGGTACCCCTCCGTCTGCTTCTGACACCAGGTCAAAAGCTTGTTAGGACGAATATCTGACTCTGCAGTTACAGTGGAGGGCAAATATTTTGATCAGTTTTTGAATGCTCAGAAGCTCACAAATACTAAGCCACAGCAAACATGAGATGTCACGTACCATGTCTTGAGAGATTCACTGATCTTCTAATGGAGCTTACTCTTTCAAGTGGACATTGTTGTAACTCACTGGTAACATATAACTGTCTCACCTACAAATAAAAGTAATTGGCAGAATAATATAAAAACTACTTGAAAAAGGAAAAAAAAAGAGAGTTTTCTTTCTAGGTTAATTTTATCAACAGTTGGATCTAAATGAAGAAGTCTCCCCAAGGTTTTCTTTACGTACTATTCCTACTGGACAAAAAACCTTGTGATTTCACAAGTAAGCTTTTCAAGTACTGACCTGGTGAGGTCGAACACAGCTTGAGTTCAAATTTGGGTATCTTGTTCCTGGGTCAATGGTATACTGGTCAAAGTTCTTATTAATATTTTCAGGGGTAGTCTGAGGCAAGAGTCGATAAATGCTCTCCCTTGCAGAGAAGGAGAATAGAGAGATGCAAGAGGTATTTATTTTAATCAGTATATATAGAGAGTATTTTATTTTTCTGCGGCTACCTGCACTTTATTTTGATTCAGTCAGGACATGTGTTATGCACCAAATGCATAGAGCATCCATCCCATTTCTTATCTCCATTCAGCAGAAGGATGCCAGACAGAAAAAGGACAACAAAGAGACAGACACTTTTAAAGCTTATGCCCATATTTTCCTGGGACAGGAAGCAAGCAGGAGAAAGGGGGTGGAAGGGAGGAGAGGTTACGTCATTCAGTCATCTGGTTTTGCTTTAACCTCCACCCAAGGAGTAACTTCACCACATAACAGCACTAAATCCCATCATTCTGCAATCCCTATAACATTACCACGGCCTTTTTTATTATGCTGTTCAATTTTCCATTTGGGATTATGTCACATTTGAGTCATTCCACAGGCTTCTGTCTTAAAATTTCTCCAAGCACTGTACTACTTAATAATGCTTCCACTTGTATTACCACAACCATGACTCTTGGTATTGTGTATCTGCCCCAAAACACACTGGGCAGTTACAGCTGAGCAGGCCAGTTGCCATCAGAGCCAAGTCAGCAACTTCAACCAGCAGACCATGGCAACACAGAACTGATGGTGTTCTTGACATTTTTTTGCTCTAGTCAAAGACATTGCAAATACAAGATTATAATAAGGAGCATTATAGCAATTCTCCTTTGCCACACATTCATCAGTCTACATAAAGAAGGCATGTGGGCTACTAAACGAAATGGTAGTTAAAAATCACAGATAGCAACTATGAACACTGTTGAGTATTTATTTAGACTATTTCAGGGTTTTGGCTTTTGTGGTTGTGTATTGCTGAGATGATAGAGGATTAGACTTCAGACAAAGTATCTTTAATTTATTTCCTTAAGGATCACACTGAACTCTAGCATAGTGACTTTAGTTAGTGATTTAAACCCATTTCATGCACACAGCTTACAGAGCAACAGCCTAGTGCTATTGTAAGTTGTCCAGTAACCTGAAGAAATGGGTAATTTCAAGCCAATGCCATTGCAGTAAAGATGACTGTTCCTCCTGTTGGCATTCTGAATTCCACTGCCTTCTACCAATACTGCAAAACGGAGGAAACAAAAGCAGCACTTACCGTTCGGCAAGGATTTCTAACGGGGTTTTCCTTGAGCCCAACTCCGCACCATCCACGCAGTATCAAAAGCAGCTAAAAAGCCTCTTGCACAGCCAGTACCCATTGGCCAGAAGGGCTGCAAGAAGCACTTACATTTTAATTCCTTGTATTTCTTAAGGTCTTATTACAAAAGTAGTTTGCAGTGTGAATCAACAGTGTAGAGTTTCATATTGTCTTAGCAAAGTAGCTCAGAAAAAGTTAAAATACAAGACCTCTTGAAGGTTTTAAACATTTTTTCATCAGCTAAGATTTGGAGGAGAGAAGACTGCTTGCCTTTTTTTTTTTTTTTTTTTAACTTCCATATTTAAAAGCAAATTTCTTAATCTCAAAAGGTAAAGACTGAGGAAAAGGAAGGGGTAAAAAAGACTCAATACTCAAGAGGTAGTCATGGAAAGCAAAAGATGCCTTTCTCTCATCTCCAAATTTTGCCTTGGACTAATCTTTTCTAACAGTTCAGGCTGTCAGTATGATTTTTTTCATACTTTTTTTCTCCTGTAATTCATTGCAACATACACTTTTCACTTCAGAAAAAGCGAAAGTATTAAGGCAAAGACACCGTAACAAAAATTTGGACTGAGTTTTTCCTCTGTGATAGAAGTTAGGAAAATTATGCCATACACCCAAGCTGAGGACACAGCTCAGTTTTCAGACAGAAATATGACTTGCATAAAGCAAAACAGGAACACAGCCAGAGTCTGCCAGCCAAGTATTAGTTATGGCATAAACTATGGTATTAAAAGAAAAGGAAAAAAAAAAAAGGAAAAAAAAAAAAAAGAGAGTAGAAAAAAAAAAGGGGAAACCCCCACCCCAATTCCAAATAAGGTACCATTGTTTCAGGAATTGTAAGAGAAGGCAGTTTGTTGTGGAGAGTAGACTGAGGGGCTGGATTAAGTGGGGGGAGGGGAAAAGCCCAAACAAAAAACTCCACCACTTGGAAGTTATTCCAAGATATACCTCAAGCAAACTATCTCCAACAAGTGCCACCAGGAGCTGATGTCTGTGCCTCTCTCTCACTAATGCAGCATTTTCAGATGCATACATGGAAGTAAAATCAAACATTGCAACATCTGGTTGCCCGTAGTGATTAATTGCATAGTCCAAGGAAGGCAGCTGGTAATTGGTTGCAAAGTCAGCAGCTTCTCTGGCATAGGACAGCAAATTGTTCTGGTTCACATTTTCCCCACAGAGGAGCAACTCAGTATCAATATAGTCCTGCAAGGAGAGAAGCATGAAGAGTTAGATACTCCAGCTGTCTTCTCTGGATTTCATTGTGTAATCTTATAGCACCAGGGCAGCAGCTACACATCTCGGAACATAAAGAAGCAAGTGAGATTTGTCATCTTCTCCAATAAGTTCACACACAAACAGGTTACTGTGCTGCCCCAAAGTCTCTATGCTGACACTGAGTGAGCAGGCAACAGATTATATTACTTCCCAGTTCCTCTGTTATATATCTTCATAATATTACTTCCCTCCCATCAAAAGATGTCATCATCACTGCAATGCCTTTATGCATGTGTGCACCCCACATCTGAAACCACACCAGAACAGAAATACCAATAATATAATGTGTGGTCTCAGCACTAAGATTTTACTTTGCATCTCAGAAAACAGCACATTCAAACTTGGATCATCAAAACTTTTCTGTTCTTCTGCTTTGGGCTGGGGTTTTATTTGCCTTTGTGATGAAGGACTATGTTTACAGGTCATCCTGCTTAAAGCCAGTGTTTATTAATACAGCAGTTTCTATTTAGAGCTTAATCATGGATGAGACCCCTAATCGCCAGGATGATAGCACAGAATCACTATTAGACAAGTTGTTATAGACAGACTGGTGCTTTGGTTTTGGGGTTTTTGTTTTGCACTCAGACCCAAGCAGGTCAAGAAAACAGCTCTGACAGGCTGTTTCTCTTCTCCACACTCCCCACATATCTCCTGTGCCCACCTACAAATATCAGCCCCTTAAAGCCCAGGGCCCACCTCCCACTCCCTCTTCATACTGGTGAGGCTGACACCCTTCCCCCTCTGACCTCAGCAGCTCTGCCCTGGGAGCATCTATCCCCCAAAAGAGCAGAAAATCAAGTCACAGGGCTTAGCAGTCCCATCAGAAAGCCAAGAAGCCTTCTGAGAGCTCCCCATGAGTACTTCCTTTGGGAAATTATATTCAATTGTTTATGGCACTGTCTCATTTGCAAGAAAAAATTACCTCTCTTGGGTTTCCAGGAAAAGAAAATTTAAATGGTGCCAAAACACTTTCTAGAAACAAAACAAACCCTCGCATCTAACAGAAGAAACAAAAAAAAAAAGGGGGGTGGGGAAGGAAGGAAAAAAGAATTAATTTAAAAAAAAAAAAAAAAAGAGGCCACAAAGCCTCAAGTACTTTTGAAAGTTCAGGCCATGCACTTAAGTCTCCTCCCATCATGTTTCACCCACTTCAGAGAAATTGCAATTTGGCCAGGGGTACATTTTAACACTTCCTTATTTGCCTGATGAAACTGGCTATAGCTGTGCTCTGTACTAAGTTCTCCTTTAAATGAACAAGGTTTTTATTTTCTAGTGTCATGACCACACCACATATTTCCAAGGTGAGCCAAGATTCCATCTCAGCCAATTTCAGAACAGACAAATTTAGGAAGTATTGTTTTCAGTTCTCTACAGCAACTTTGGATTTGCCTACAGTTAGCACAAACAAAAAAAAGTCAGAGCAAGATCTAAATGACATGAGCTTCAGTGATCTACAAGTCTATAAACACCCTCTGTAACATACCACAATGTTTATGCAATATTCACACTTGTTCTGTGCCAAGAAAACTGGGTGTTTAGCCAGCATTCTTACATACATTAATAATCACCCCTTTGTCCAGAAGACTCTGCTTTTTTGCTGTCATCACAAAATAATGAGTGCTGTCTTTGTAGTAAACAATATTCTCCAGGTCAATTCCTAAAAAGAGAGAATACATTTTTATGCAGTGCAGTACACCATCTGTGTCACTGACTAACACAGGATTGATGC
Source organism: Picus viridis (assembly GCA_033816785.1). Classification (NCBI taxonomy): domain Eukaryota; kingdom Metazoa; phylum Chordata; class Aves; order Piciformes; family Picidae; genus Picus; species Picus viridis. The sequence continues at coordinate 10,860,678 of CM066584.1, read as the reverse complement.
CCACGTTCACTTTCCAAGACGGGATAAGTAATTAGTGGACAAGATGCTCTAAAACAAAGTAAAACATGGGAGGAAATTGGACTTACCTCAACAGGAATTTGTCTCAGCACAACTTAAACTTATTTAACATCATTCTAAAGATTAGTCAATTAATAATGGTCTTAATCTTCTGACGTAAAGAAGGGGAGCAAAGAGAACAAAGTGGTTTTTAGGTTGCTAGGGCTCTGGCATCGGGTCCAACCTGGAGTTTTGGTTGTTATTGTAAGTAATAATAATTTTAAAAATAAAATCAAGAATGAAATTGCTTATACTAACAGTGGACACAAGTATTCTGAAACCCCTTTCCATACAGATGCTTTTCTTAGTTTCTATTTTAAGTATTTAGGGCAGATTCCTGTCTATTTCTTTTCAGTTTATCAGATCTACACATCAAAAAGCAAAAATAAACTCCTCCCAGAAGGGAAGAGCCTTTTTCATAGGGTTTAAGCTGTTCAGTATGCGAACAGATACAAACAAAACAAACTGTTTCTTAAGGGAAATCTCTGGGCACTGAAAATTCTCTTCTAAATTTGTTCAACATAGCAGACATTTTTACAGCTGAGAAGAATTTAAACATTAAAACAAGCTACAATGTGGCAACGCCTAAGCTAAAAATAAAAAGAATGAATACATTAAAAAAAATATCATCCTACTGTACCACAGATGGAGAAGTACATCTGCAAGATTCTGACATCTATAGCATGTTATTAGTTTTCTAAAATATACATATACACACACAATATACTTAAACTGGTATTAATAGGAATAGCGGGAAGGACTGGCAGACAAAGAGCTCCTCTACTGCCTCTTGTATCTGGTTGTGAGGAAAAAAAAAAATAAGAGGATACACCCACCCGTTTCCTCTTTTAGGTCCTGGAAGAACTTCTGATTGAAGATGAAAGCAACACCACTAATTTCTTCTACCTTGGCTTCTGCAGTTGTATTTCTGTTTATAAAATTGGCAGTGATAGCTATAGCCAGCTTTCCACGAAACTCCTTCCTCCTGAAACCTGGTAAGCAAAGAAAATAATTTAACACACTGGAAACTTCACAGCAGATTCTCAGGGAGGGTCAGCTCAAGGCAGCTCAGTCTTGTTCCTGAAGCCCTACATTTTATCAAACAACGCAAAACCAATAGATTCTGTTATTCTTCAAAAATTCCCTTAGATGCAAAAGGTCTTTTCTTCTCACTCCCAGATGCAAAGTTTGAGCTTTATTGCATTCAAGATAAAGTCTCAAAGAGAAAAAAAATCTAAATGGTAGCTAAAGAAAACAAGACTGGAAATAAAGCAGATCAAATTATTTTAAAAGTTACCCTCCATTAAATTTGATAGATTAAATATCACATAAGACTTTGGTTATGTAGGTGCTAAATAGCTCATGAAAAAAAAATCTGCACGAGATCAGCAGTCAAAAGCAGCAGAGATATCTGAAAAAAAAAAAAAAAAAAACAAACCCCAGGAACCTCTTTAAGAATGTACAGGTGCACAGACTACCAGCTAATGAGGTTTTTCAAAGATATTAGGTGTTGAAAAGAATTCAGGGGCTTATCTGTTAGGTTCCTAAGGTGAAGTCTGAAGTTACTTGCTTCCTCACTCTATCCTAGCTTCCTCTTTTTACAAAAGAAGCCTCTTGCAATCGCACATTTAAGTTTTCCCCCTCTACATATTTCCCTTATCTGTAAGTGAATTCTGAAGCAGGACAGGGGGCCCTAGAGTATGTGTATCCAACTGCAGATGACTTTTCAGAGGCTACACATAAATCCTAAGGAAGAAAAGAAAATAAAAATCAAATCACTGTGCTTCTTGTTATGCTCTCGTTATTTCATTGGGATAAATTTAATGTGACAATACCAGCATCTGTACATAAACAGCCTCCAGTGCACCAAACATTCCCTTAGATCCTGGTACTATGATAATCATTAACTTCTCAGAGTATGCAGCTGAGATAAGAATAATTTCACTGTGCTGATATCTGACTACCAAAGTCTTTCATGGGACAGAGCTGGACTATAATGTGGGGAAATTTCTAATAGAGCACTATAAGGTATTAACTCTATTCATATTTTTGTTGGCAGATATAGGAAGAAACAGAGAAAAAGAAGCTAATAATAAAAGGAAATGGGGTACTTAGGGAACCAAAGCTAACGTGGATATAATTAAAGCTGTAAGGGGAATATATAATTAACAGGTTTGCTCATGTGATACAGGAGCAGCTTAGGTAGTGTCTCACTAGGAAAGACAACTCAGGAGGTCTGAATTCTCAGCATTTGTTCAAGTTCATGAAGCATTTCCTCTCTCTCCTGACACCACCTTACATTTATTTATTATCTTTTGGTACCTGTAGGAACTTCTGAGGTTTAATCACCTCTGTAGAAGAGTGATACCTCTGATGCCTTCATTGAACACCTGGCAGTCATATTTTGGTCATTAATTTAAACATACAGTGCAAACTTAGGGCATAATAGCAAAGACAATGCAACTCCTGACATGTATCTTGTCAGCCTCCTTCAATTATTAGCCCATTTGTCATTGGAATGGGCTGCCCAGGGAGGTGGTGGAGTTGCCGTCCCTGGAGGTGTTCAAGGGGAGATTGGACATGGCACTTGGTGCCATGGTCTAGTTGTGAGGTCTGTTGGGACAGGTTGGACTTGATGATCCTTGGGGTCTCTTCCAACCTTGGTTATACTGTGATACTGTGATTATATAATTATTAACCTTGAAGCAAGCTCAATGGCATCATGCTGCATTTAGTAGAAAATGCAGATACACAGTATTGAGAATCAGTAATGACTTTAATATCTCTATTTTGAGATACAACTTCAGAACAAAAGCAGATGATGAGACCCCAAAAAAAAAGCCAGTTTCCAAATAGACTTCAATAGATTAAAAGGTAGCAAATTACTTTGTGTTCTCCTCTGATTAGGGTATTTCAGAAGGCCCCCAAAAGACCATAAAGAAGGCTAAAAGCATACATTCACCTACCTTCTAACGTGTTCCTGCGGCCATCTGCACCAATAATAACATCAAATTCATACTGTGACAACGGGTGATCCATGGGGAGAAATTCAGCTCTCCAACCAATCTCTGAAAATATGAAGAATAATTTCATTAATTCTTCAGCAATACAATGGAAAAGTGCTTTCAGACTCTGAAGGGCATTGAGAGAAATGCTCCATTTCTCACACAGAGTGAGCTGAATTCTGGCTCAGTTGGATGCAGGGAAGTTCTGCTTCTGTCAAAGAACTTGCCAGTAGAGTTCAGGCTCATAATTTGACAACAACAAAAAAAGTAAGTGTCCATTGGTGTCACCTAACACACTAAACTTGCTCTCTAACCCATGTCACAGCAATGTGTTTAAGCATTTCATTCTCATAGAAATGGGTTTATCAGGACACTCTATTCACAGTAAGCACAAGAAAGGGCTGTCTTTTAAGAGAAGAACAGCAGCATTCCATTAGCAGCACTTCTAATTGTCTTCTAAAACAGTTAAATAGAAGGACACTCACAAAGCTAAATTTAATCTTTGCATTAGGACATATTATGCAAAAATGTTTGTATTATCCATGTTGAAAAATAGATACTCAAGATAATTTAGTTATTTTACTGTTACTATATGATTAAAGAGAGGGAGTACTTTAATTACAGTAAAATTTTTAAATATTGTATTAATACTGCACCTTATACACTAATCTTAAACAAAAAAAGGAAGAAATTAGTGAAATCTTTCTGTATTTTGTAATTTTAAAAGATGGCTGATAAGACTCTGTGTGCTAGTGGGAGTTACAGCAAAATGCAGATGCAAAATGAGGCCCAAAGAGCTCAATCCATCCTCAATATTTATATTATCAATTTAAAAAAATAAATAAATTGCTTTTGCAAGGAGATACCAGAAAGCCACAGCAGACTCCCTACAAAGCCTCAAACATGCCAGAAGGCATAGTGCAAAAACTCAACCTCTCAGACTGGGCTATATTTAAAGAATTATCAGTACTCTGTCACAATGACACTTCTCATATATATATACACACATATACAGCTACATACAGCAAACCTATCTGAATAAGAAGGGGAAAAACCCCTCGTATTTCTTTAAATGGAATTCAACTACCTTGAATGATTTCACATAAAAAGAAGCTATTGTGAACAGAACTACATTCTGATAAACAATACTTTGGTTTTCTTGATCTTCAGGAGGCTCCAGGAGTTTCACGAATTCTAGGTTCACATGGATTTCAACTCCTAGTATAAGAGCAACTTTGAAGAGGATAAGCTGAAGTTGTCGAATACCTGTTGGCAGCAAGTAACAAAGATGTATTTAATACACAAGTAATTGCAGTTGCTGCTAGCATGCCCCACAACTGATATTTATTGTTAAGCACACAGCATTATTTTCCGTACTATGACAAATACAAATTGTAGTAGCTGTCACCGCATGCTGTTCACTTCTCATTTCCCGCTTGCAGCTCCATGTCATAGGTAATATAACTCATTTCAGCGAGTTCCTTAGAGCTTTTTTGATGGTATTTACAGGATCTGCTACTTGTTATGTAGATAATTTTAGGATATAAAGTTTTACTGTTCATTTCCATGCAAAATATCACACTTTTGCTTATTTTCTCATTAGATTAAGGGTTCTGTCTACCTTATAACATACTAGAATGAGTATCAGTATTTTTCATACTTCTTAATAAAAGCCTACTGTTTAACAAATCCAGACTAATAAAAAAAGCTGCTCCAGAAGACTGTCATTTGTTAATTGGTATGTTGCTTAAATGAGACCATTTTTCCCTTTGTGTGTGCATGCACACACCCACGCATGTTTAAGGCAGATGAACTTTTGGTCAACTCAAGAAAGTCTCCATTAATCTTCTGATCTCAGCACACCTCTTACCTGAACAAAATCCACACCCTCAGATACTTACTGATGTGATCAATAGATCCTGCACAGAATTTCCCATAAAATTTCTTTGCTCCCAGTCCCCGGAGGTCATGGATGGTAAACGGCCAAAGATGTAAGACATTGTTTCTTGAAAAAGTGTCCCGCTTCTCCACCACCACAACTTTGGCTCCCAGGAAGGCAAGTTCTATGGCAGTCCGCAAGCCACATGGGCCACCTCCAATAATTAAACACTAGCACAGAAAAGAAGGAGTCTTATACAGGATTTTGTACTGACTTCCACACAGTTTCTAACTCACTCTTGAGGCATGACCTGGTACCCAACCAGACTGATGTTAAGAGCGTATTCAAATCATCTATTCGAATCAATGAACATTAAAATTTTGTTCACATGTGGTGTTCAGTCAGTCCATACAAAAGGATAAACTGCTTCATGCAATCAGAAAAGCACCCAATAGACAGATGGAACAGAAGTAACAGCAAAAAAGGTCACACGTGTGAACAGCTGCTTGTACATTTTGAAAGCACTTGAACTACACCTACAAAAATGGGAGGGAAAAGGAAATAAGTGGTCTTGGTGTAGGCTTTTCTTCTTTCAAAGAGGAAATTGCTGTGCATTCACTATACTGGTCAGACAAATCTATGTTAAGCCAGTAGTCTTATAGTATTAGTTCCTCTCTATTTCAAGCAAGGGCATAGTCTAACAGCCTATTGCTGTTCACCTGGTAGTTCACCTAGTGCTGCAAAGCAGAGCACGTCAAGGTAGGTCAGCAGACAACTTATTTCACCAGAGCTAGGGAACTCAGCTTGCCCTAATCCATTCCACCCAGCAGTCAGCATTCTCACCTTCGCAACAATCATATAGGAGCTTAAATCCAGGTCTGTGGATCTAGAAGACCTGTTTCAGAAATGACTACAAGGAATTCTTGCCCTAGTTTTAGCTGACAGCTGTAAATTTTCAGAGATTAATGAGGAACACATTTCCAGAAACTGAACTTATTAAAACCCAACAATACCAAATCCTTTAGATTTTCCAGACTGATTACTAAAAGCTCAGCAAAAACAGTCTTAGAGCTGGATAGTGTTGTCATTCTACCCCTCCTCACCCCCAATCCACACAGACTCCACAAAAACCTGGGCCATCAGCTCAAGCGCCAGGCTGGGGCAGGGAGGACAGGGTGAGCCTGAGCAGAAGGCAGAGGTCTGGCTGTACGGCCAAGCTGTGTTGCACTGCAAACCCAAAGCCATTATCTCATTAAACCAGACATGCTCCTGTGCTCCCTGCACACATAGCCAGACAGTGATTACAGTTTCAAAGCAAGCACTGCCTGTATCTGGAGGCTCTCTGGATACAAGTCTGGTTCCCATTACATTTCAATTTCATGAAATAGAGTAATTTATTTATTTTGGGTTGTTTGTCATTTGTTTTCAAATTTGACAACTTAAGCAAAAATTATCTGGTGCTGACTTTTGTCCAACCAATCATAAAAGTGCCTTTTTTTTTTTTTTAGTTGAATAATTTTTTAAAAATCCCACTGAACAAAGGGCTTCTGTGAGGTGCTTTTGCTTTGCTTTAGGCAAACTAGAAATATTAAACAAGCAGCTTGGCTTTCTTCCTCCTAAAAGAACATATTTAGTTCACAATTGCACAAGAACACCCCTTACTGCATGTTAAATATTAAGAAAATATCAACAAATGTAATTATATAAAGGAATAAAATGGAGTACGGATGTTATCCCGACTGAAGAGGATCACTGGTGGAGTCTGGGTCAGCTCTTTCTTGTACATGCTTGTTGTGATTAACATGGGACCTCTGAGTTCTGACAAGTAGGTGACTGCCTTCACAGCCACACAGCCTCCCAGCAGTGTATTGCATGGACACAGATGCATTTTACAAAGACCATACATGGTTTGATAAGGTGGGGATTGGTTTTTGGCTATCCAACTACATTATATATTAATAAATACAACTTTAAAAATAAAACAACAATCAACAACAAAAATTCACCCTACAACCACCACAGAACAGTCTTTGGAGATTTAGTCATAGTACATCCTGCCAAGTAACAGAACCCACACAGAAAAAAAAAATGTTAGTTCCTCTTGGTACTCTTCAACACAGTATGTTCCAGTTTTAAGGAGGATTCTGCCCTCCCACCTCCTCTTATCACCACTGAAAAAAATATCTTCTTAATTGCTTAGAGACATTATGAAAAATGGTTGTATATTTGCTATCATCCATGGTTACCTTCCCTAAACACACTTATCTATGTTTCAGAATTATTTGTTCTTCAATTTATTAAGGACACTTCCCAGTGGTAGAGAGCTTACTTTTAGCACTGTCTTCATTTTTAAAACTTCTGGGGCCAAAACCATCACAAAACCCTTGCAAAGATAATTCCTCCTGTGTTTATATTCCCACCTTTATTAAATATAGAAAGGAACCATATCAGCATCCTGTCCCTGCTCTCCATCCCTAGCTCTCTGCTTGCATAGACACCGTAGAAGCTTTCTTGTAGCCAGCCTACAATATATCTTGAATGGCTTCCTACGTCCACTTCCTGCTCTTGTAATTTAACACACTGACAACTGACATCACATAAGGAAGTCTTGAATAAGCAATTCTGAAATCTAACGAACAGGGTTGGACAAACGTCAACAGTTTCTTGATGCCCACATCACAATTTGCAGTTCAACTGGATTTTAGTAGTGCCAGATCTCCTAAAAAGGTAAAGGTAACTTGACTTTCCACAACATCATCTGCAAATTAGCCTGCTACAGTTGCTGAAGAGGACTGACAAGGAGCTTTTGCATGTCTTTTGTTCAGGCTGGAAACACAGGGAGGAAGACTTGTATAGATTACAGGGAACTTTATCCCAAAAAACAAAATCACATAGAGGCTTCTGTGACCTTCCTCAAAAATCAGTACCATGCTGGATGTCACATCCTGGTTTACTACAGGGAGTATACCATGTCAGAACAAGATAGCAGTAATGATAGAAAGCCATGAAAACCTCATAGTATAAAGGGCTGATCTGCCTGCAAACAAGTGTAAATACTTCCTGCCAAATGAGAAGCTTCAGTAAAACATTCCAAGAACAGCACCTGCATTACAAGACAACAGAAGTCAGCAAAAGTACAGAAAGAATAAATCAGAAGGAAGAAAACACAGTTATGCATTTCTGTGGCAGATTAAACATGTGATTTTTAATTTCCTCCTTTACCCTTCATGAAAATAATTAATCTTTTCACATAGTTCATCCAAAGATCTTACAAATGCTTAAAATATTGAGCATGCATCCCTAGAAGGGGCTGTACATGCTGTGAGAATGAAAACATGACATAACCACTAATTCCTACAAGCACTGAACGCCACAACTGCTTCTAATGACACTTTTATGTAAGCTAATTTCATCTGCTTTTCCTGAAAATATCCTGCATGCAAATGATACTAATTACTGACTATGATAAATGAGACCATGAAAGTTTTACATGCTGGTTTGAGCACCCATTACCTCTCCAAAATCAAAATGACTTTTGTGTCAGGCATGGGTTTTCAATATCATCTGCGTATAATGTACAAATGTCATATATAATGTATATGACTTATGAAATAGAAAGGGAGGAAAAGGAGAGAGGGATTTCAAGTAGGGGCCTCCTGCAATTCCTCCCATCTCCAGCTACTAAATCAGCAGCATGGAAATCCAGACACCTATGTCCCATTCTGGAAAAAACATATGCAGTTTAACAGCTGAGAATCTGCAGAATGCCTTCACTGGTTTTCACACAGAAACAGCTGAGGTTTGGAGAGAAAAGGAGAAACAAAGCAAGAGTACTAGCACTATGTCTAATAAAGAAACAATAAAAAACAGCCAACCAAAAAACCTCCCCACACACAAAAACAAAACCATCAACCAACCAACCACCAACCAACAAATACCACCAAAAAGAAAAATAGCAACAAACCCACCAACAAAGTAACACTCCACAATGCCCCACCCCAATCATGGAAATCTCATCCATTTTAGTAATTTAAAGGTAGAATCTACTCCCTAACCTTGAAAATAAAATTTAAAAAAAAAACCCACACCACAAACCCAAACTCAGCTCTCAGCATTTACATGCTCAGAGTCAAGGAATCTGCTGCTACTTGGTAGTAGCCTGTGAGTGGAGGATGGAACCAAACAGCACCTCTTCACACAGTTAAGAATACACAATCCCATTTTAGCTCAGTGCATTGCACAGATACTTTCCTGCTCTAAATCCCTCAGTCCTCTCCTGCCCAAGCTACAAAATCATTAAATTAGTCCTGGAAAACAAGCATGTTCAATTATGATCCACTATCCACGTATTCTTGGGATAAGGAAAGAAGCTACAATCACTCCAGGAATTCAAGGTCTTCTTCATGTCTCTCATTGTTATTTTGGAGGTGAACAAGAGGAGATCAATTTTAGACTCCAGTTCTAGAGTAACTGGATAGACACAGTCACCCTCTGTTTCATTTGTTGTGCCTTAGAACAACACCATTTCTACTCCTCAGTTTAAATATACACATACTAGTGAAAATCACCTGCCTGACTTATTTAACTTCCTTTAGATAATATGCAATACTTACCCAAATCATCACTTGGAACTCAAAGCCTATACGAGTGGATCTTGGTGCTAGAAACAAGCCACAAGGAGCAGCTTTCCACACACACCTTGAAGTGTTGTCTGGTGCTGCAGCTGCCCTCAACAGCTGTGGGCCTCCCCACACAGTGATGGGAGGATCTGCCTGCACCCAGATTGCTGCAGGATGCAGAGAGACAGAACACTTTGCTTTTCCATAGCAATCGCTCTTCCTTCATTTGCTCCAGGCCTCAGATGTGTTCATTCCCACAGTCACCAGAATCTTTCTGGGACTTCACATGGGCTCTGGCCTTCCTGCAAGGTCCAAAGTGACAGGGATGCACCAAGGATTAACTTGACTGACTCCACAAGATTACATGTTGCGTGGATTTGGGCAAGTATTTATCCATGATAGAGCTAAATGTGATGCAACCAAGACAGGCACAAAACATAATGAAACAACACATTTTCTGGATCAGCAATGACTGTTTCCCTGGAAAGGCTCCAGAGAGTAACAGCTGCATAAGCAGCTAAAGCAGACAACTACCAGAAGCTGCAGCGGGAAGCTCCCTCCACTGCACCACTTTGCACTTCATTCCCTTTACTAGACATGAAAATGCTTTTGGCAAAAATAGGACTGCTCAGTAGGACATTCTTGACTTACTGACTTACAGTTCATCTCCCACTTGTAGTCTCAGATTTTATCACAAATTCATTGACAGCCACTGGATACAACAGTGCAGTCACACATAGCCTCAATCCACTGAAAACCAATATAATTTTTGAAACATTATACTTGAAGTCATTGAAAAAATAAAGTTCTATACGCCACTAAATGGCAGACAGTGTTAGGAGTGTCAAGATGAAGTTTAAAAAAAGTTAAGCTCACAGCGTGCCTGACATCTTCTCAATCTAAGATGCAAGTCTAAATTGCTTCAGCCGAAGCGTTTCAATGTATGCCTGCCCCTCTCTTGAGGTTCTCACTGCTTCTCTAGATGATGACAAACTACTACAAAATACTTGTCATCTTTCTACAAACCAGTACAGCCACTGGCACCAATGGAGGATGTCTCACTGTAAAATAGCTCATTTGCCAGACACACTAGAGCCATGCACTTACAGTGCTCTCCTGACAGTAATGTGCCCTGCACAGCATGAAGTGCTTGTACTTGTTGCAGGCTGCCATACCTATACAACTGGTTTTACTAAAAGGCAACAGAACACGACCCTATCAAGAACAGTGATAATAGCTGTAGCTAAATACGACAGTGATTTGGGAAGTGTCCATTCGACTACATACACATATAAAAAAGGGACAGTGCTGACCTAAAACAAGAGCTCTTTTCTCATTTCTAGAAAAAGGTCATATGATGAAACTTCCACCCAAAATTTGTGGTTAACTGCTCTATGCTACATGCAAATAATTTTTTTTCACTCATTCTTCCAAAGGAAGAGGGAGGAGAAGATACAGGAAAAATTAAGTAATCTTTAAAACCGTATTTTCCTCTATCATACTATGTTTTCTGAGCTCATTATAAAGTTAAGTATTTTTAACCTTATTAATTGGACAAGAATAATATTTGGTTACATGTATTTTAATGAGGAGTCCTAACTCTCCAGAGCATTATGTGAACAATACTGAAATGCACTACATATAGTTCCAAAATCTGCCTTTAAAATATTATTAAGACTATCTGGATCTTGCTGAACAAACATTTTTGGAGAGCAAACACCACATAAAGACCACTGCTGAGGAAGTTCAAAGGCAGCTGGGAACGCTAAGGTGCATGCACCCTTAGCTGTCATCAACCACAGGAACAAAATCCTGTCGCAGTGCAGGAAGTGTGACATGACAAATCCGTTTCTGCTTTCCATCCCACCAGTATTTGACCCTTTGTATCCCCAACCGTGCGTCTCAGAAATCCACAGTTTTGCCATCACCTGCTAAAAGCACCCAAATCTGCAAGTGACTGCAATGGAGAAATTGCCACTTTTGTTCTTAAAACACTGCTACATGGATTTGAGGCTACCTTATCTAGGCTGATTTTGGACAGAGCTCTTTCCACAGCACTGTGCCCTGCAGTTGCTGCACTCACAGCTGGACACAGCATGATTCAGGGATCAGAAGATCTATCTTTATTGCCCTCCTGTTTTACAGGGTCAAAGCGACAGAAGTGAAATGTTAGTACATTTATTGCATTCGTCTGGCTTATCTCTACTGGCATTTCTTTCTCTTTTTTGGAAGATAGCTTCTGTATGGAAAAATAGGTGCCTTCATTTTTCCTGGATGAATTTGAACACAGTTGCCCATCCATCCTCACTACCTCTTAGATATGAGCTAATATTAGATTTGCATATAAAAACCTTTCCATAGATTGAAATTAAAGCAATGGTATGAAAGACATCTGAAACTTATAGTCTGCTATGCAACACATTAAAGAAAGTCTGCATGCATTCAGTGTACTAGAAGGTCAAGAATTCCTTCCCTGATGCATCAAAGCTGGCAGGACTTAGTTATCTGGAGCTTTTCTGAAGAACTCTCTCAGGTGGCATTGATCATATTTTAAATACATTGACTTGATCTCAGGGCTTTTATATCAATTTACAAAAACAAGGGTTCTTTTTAAATTGCAGTTGGTAGATACTAAATAGAAAAGCATCTCCAGAAACTTTCAGTTACCTAAAGAAAACCTGCACACAGGGGTTTTTTGGGCCAGCTGCTTAAACAATCAAAACAAACCAAAATAAACCTTGCAGAAAGAACGTTGCCTGACTATCCCAGTCATAACACAGTTGGCAGCATTTAAATACTTTGTTTGGGCTTTTTTTTGTTTGTGTTCTCCACACCCTCCTACCTCCCTCCACTCCCCCCTCCCCCAACTTGTGTAGACTTATGTCTGACATACAGAGATAATCATACAGAGATGATTCTCTAAGGCTATCCTTACAAGCTTGGCAAAAAGCCCCCAACCAAACCCATAAAACATCCATAAACAGAAAACTGGTGAACAGAGGAAACAAAGGAGCAAGAACTTCAGCTTCCAAAACAGCAGAGATTAAGCCTTGATCCTTAGGAGCCTTGAGAGGAGTAACACTTATGAGACTGCCATTGCAAGAAAAAAAATTAATCCTCTACATGGTTTTAGGGTCAGGGGATGGCCAGCAAGGAGAAGTCTTGCCTATGGACCAAGAGGAAGAGATTTCTCATGCTTTATGGCACCCCAAGCATGCAGGCAAGTTGGTCAACAATCCTGGCTTTGCTACAGGAAGAAGTTGATAATATGCTTAAAATAAAAGACAACACAGAACAACCAACCAAACCCCCACCACTGTTTCTACAGCCTGGTCTCTCTACAGAGATTAAATACTACACTGAACCTAAAATTCTTTGGCTAAACAATTAAAACAATCTAATAAATCATTTAAGTTTCCACTTAGAAACCAGCTTTTTACATCATTTGATAAGTCAAATTATGTGAAGGTCATTTTACAGATAATAAAACACATTTTTATATTAGGTCAATTATTAACCAACACCCAGCCAAGACTTGGCTTTTAGAAGCCTGTACTAGGTACATGAGGTCATACAGAACTAGCCAGGTCTGAGTCAAAATCCTCATATAAATGGCTATTAATTTTAAAAAAAGCTGAATCATTTCATCCCATCATTTTCAACTTTTGTAAAGCAAATGACTGCTCAGTAGTGTATGGCAGCTATGGCTGAGCTCAAAATGCAAAGCTGTACAAGGCAGCAGCAATTCTAGGCTCCTGGGACCTATTTTCTTCCAGCTCATCGTGCATTTTCCAAAGCTACTGCATTTGCCAGTGGCTGCATTCATAGATAGCCACTTAACTAGAACAGCCCAATACAGCTCCACAGAGTGACAACCCTATTTCGCCTCCCCCCCAGTTTAGTTAACTGATCATTTGCATATACTGGTTTATTATGTGTAGACAATGTTTTCACTTTTTAAGTTTTTATTTACAGTTTGAAAATGGTGGAAATAAACCGACCAGCACCTCTTAGATATATGGCATTCAATAGCACCAAACAACAAGATGGACTTGAACAGTTCAAACAACCAGCATTACAAAATACACCCCTAGTGTAACATTTTTAGGAAGGTTTTTGAGAGCAGGGAAAGTTAACAGCACTCATACAAAACCAACAAGGGAGGCTGCTGGCAGCATACCATGCTGTGAAAGTCAAGATTCCAGCACCTCTCTCTAGTTGTTATTTCCAAAACCTTTTTCTTGGCTGAAAACAAAGAAGGTACATAACAGCCCCTACTAGTGAAAGAAAGAGTCTTGAAAAATAAAAGTAAATATGAAAAAGGTGACAAAATACAAAAGAAGCAGGGATAGCGAGCTAAGTGCATAAAATTTGGCAGCAAATTGCACATCACAAGGTATAAGAGTCTCTCTTACACCAACATCCAACACAACAGAAGGGGGATAAACAAGCATAGAAGATCAGTGTTTATTTACACCGCTACATATTAATGATTCTGTTTTCACATTCCAGCCAGGGTAAAATTTAGATGGAGGCACCTGCCTGAACAACACTGGCTGTGCTCGTTCTGCCACTATCAGGGCTGCATCTGGGCTGACAAGCAGCGTGAACTTCCTACCCAGATGCCTACAGCCAAGCAGGAGCCAAGCAAACCAGCTCAGCCCTTGCTGCTCCACAGACAGCCAGCAGCCTCAGTGGCTGCCCCACCAGTCACAACAGCCCTCACCTCACAGGAAAGCCTTCCCACCATTTGCAATTATTTCCTACCATGTTAAAAACAAACAAACAAGAGAAATCAAAACACAAACAAAACAAAAAACCCAACACAACCCTGAAAAAAATGCCTTTGCCCTTTACTGAGCACTTGCTGATCAGCATAACTCATTATTAGTGATCTGGGTGTGTAGTCCTTGGCAGGAAGCTCACTACCATCTCTCGCAATGTTTTCTAATCTGAAATGCAATTTACCCTGGCACAGCTGTTTTATGTGAAATGTAAATCCAGGTACAGGCAGAACAGAGAGGTGGACACCAGTCACAGAAGTATTTGCTGTTGCAGAGATCTTTTTTAAGCTGCTCTTGTACTTCGTTCAAAGGGCACCAGAAGCAAGTAACACAGGAGTAATTCAAAGTGTGGCATAAACACCTGATTCCTTCTTAGGTTAGTATCTTAGTCAAATGAACAAATCCAAAGAGCAAGACAAGCAAGGCAGTACCACTTGGTTTCTTAAGAAGAAACAGGCACAACCTTAGGAAACAAGCTGCTCTTCATAGCTGAAATAGGAGCAGCTTCTGCTAAAGTATTTTGCATTTTCACTTCTTACACTGCACCTCTTAGAACAGCAGTAGTTTTTGTTCTACCAAAAGTATATTAAAAGCTATCTGCTTAGAGTTAGATTTATCAGCAGAAAGAGGAAGGAGAGCAACCACATCCCCAATACCCCAGTTCTCAGGACAGCCATGGGAACCTCGGGAAGGACCTGAACCGTAGGAGACAGGAAATTGCCTTATTGTCTGAAATCTCGTTTTTAGCAGCCAAGTGTTTAATCACTTCTTGGTAGAAAACGTTATGGATTTCCTCACTTATCAGTACACAAACATTACCAGAGCAAAGCTGGAAACGTAGCTAACAACAAACCCCTAATAACTACATCTGGCACCATCAGAGGTCTCCCTGAGGCCAAAAGAGAGGTCTGACCTGAGCAACGTACGGGCATGAGTTGTGTGCCGGGACCGTGCAGGATCACCCCTTGCCCACGCACCCCACCCTGCCTGGCAGATGGACAGTCTTGCCGCTTCACACACTCAAACCCAAAAGCACTACAAAGACACAGTTGGGGGAAACACACCCTGTCATAACCTTTTGTTTCAGTCAAACTTAATTAAGCCACTTGTGGTGACAATAGCAGTGTTTTGTGTGAAAGTAACTGGGTGTCACTCCCTGTGGGAGTCTTTACAAAATACCTAGGAAATCAGGTCAGGGTGGGACAGTTCCCTTCTGCCGATTACTTGCAAAGCCATGAAGCAAGTGACAGCGACTCAGCACAGTGCTACTAAAGTACAGTTGTAAAACTACTGTTATTCTGCAAGCCAAAAATTCCAAAATTCCCAAATGTTTGAAAAAGTCTTATTTATGCTGTCTGATATGTTATTTTGGCCAGACTTCATGACTGATAAATCTGAAAAATCATGTATTTGTGGAAATGTCTGTAGGTTAATAAAAATAAACTGATTTCATTATCAAATCACATGCCAAACATTTGCCTTTGCTGATGTAATTTGGCCCAATTTCAGTTTAAAGCACTGCTCAGAGAGTCTAATAGTTTTGTTTGTTTTCAAAGAACTGTCTGCTGTGTGTCCTATCATCACCCAAGCTACTCTCCATTCCCTCTCTAAAAATGCTTAGAGAAATGAATGCACAACGTTCAAGAACTGTGGTTTTACTGCCTGTTCTTAGGTGATATGCTGCTTCCCCAGTCTCAAATAATCTTTACCACTTGTTCCTATTACTCCTGCATATTCTGCTACTTTGAAATAATGTTGGAAAAGTTACTTATTAAAATTCTTTAAAATAAATTTACAGTGGAAATCTGGAGCAAGGCTTTTGGTGCCTTATCCTAAATGGCAAAAGCAAAGCACAGATACCAAAATAAACACCTAGGCGACACTTAAGAGGTCAGTAAAACATGGTCCTTAATACTTCCAATGGCTCAATAGGTTCTGGATTCTGCTATCCAAGCACTTTGGATATCCAAGTGCTGCTATCCAAGCACTGTGTGACCATAATGGTATATTTCTTAAAGGCAGCTGAATGTCTTTTTGTGGAAAGGCACAACCTTTCATGCACAACACCTCCTATAATATGGCAGTCCACTTCTAGTTTCAAGTTATGTCCTTCATAGGAACACAGTTTTATGATAATAGGAGTTAGCAATGCTATCTAAAACATCTTAAATAAGTCTGATGCCTGTTCATTGTAAACCTGGATTATCAGGTTTGGAAATCTCCCCATTTCAAGTATTAATTTGAGGAGATTAGTATGTTCAGTGAAAGGGATGTGCCATCTGAACATTCGCTCTTTATAGAATAAACAGATTAAAGTTTTTATTATAATAAGGGTATTTTAAAGTTGGAGCACATCTAAGATTCCCTTCTTTCATCTTAAAATTCTGTTACTCTCTTCCAAAAAAATATTTGTCTCAAGGGGCAAGCTATCATGACACTTGAACACAAAAACACACTGGCTTCTGTACCAGTATATATAGAACAGAAGAAATCTGGCTGAAAATCTGAGTTGCCTCTGAAGGATCAACAAATGCCAGCACTTCAGGAAGAAATTTAGCTGCAATACCAGCAGGTTTATACATGCTGGATCATTTACTTAATTAAGAGACAAGTATTTGTTTAGTGCTACAGAGGAAGGTGGAGAGCAGGGAGAGGAAGACATCTAAAAGCCAATCTGCCCCATTTATTACAAAGAGCAAGAATGCAGATTAGGATGTTCGTAAACAGCTAAGGACTGGTAGGAAGCCAATTCCTACCAAATAATGAAAGAGGCCTAGTACCCACTCCTCTTGTCAATTACCCTATGGCTAAATAACATGGCAGCTCTCAGCACAACCTGGATCCTCTCTCCTTTTCTCAGCTCTGTGGTAAGGAGAACACCAGATGAAATAGCTTTAACTAACTCCCAAAGCATTCATTTGACCATCTTAGGAAACAAAGATGATATGGAAAGGAGCGGAAGGGGTTTGACAAACAAAGATCATCCTGTTGTATCACTTGAGGGTGCACCACTGTGGTTAGTACTGGGAGAGAAGGCTCAGAGCCAGTGCTGAGTCAGTCACAAAACCTCCAGCCTCCATCCCATTTCTGACCCGGCATTCCTCCTCAGTTGACTCATACCCTGGTCCCTGATTCCCCTCCACCCCCGTTCCCCCTCAAGCCACACACTCTCTGTAATGCTGCCTCAGTTAAAGCATCACCCCACTGGAGGAGCCTGTGGATATTTCGTACAGCAAAGACATCAATGCCACCAAGGCCAGGCAATACTGATGGCATGCAACACTACCAAAAAGAGCCATAGTGTATATAAACCCTGGAAAATGGTCATAAATAATTTGAGTCAATCTCTTGCAACGTTTCCAAAAGGAGTTTTTGGAAGGAAACCTAATCTATTAAAAAAAAAAAAAAAAAAAAAAAGTTGGAAGGCCAAGTCTTGGAGGAAGTAGTGACCTGCTGTGTGACTTAGATCCTAACAAGTTAATGGGTCTGGACAGGATTCATCCCAGGGAGCTAGCTGAAGAGCTGGCTAAGCCATTCTCCATCATTTATCGCTAGTCCTGGCTAAATGGGGAGGTCTCAGATGACTGGAGGTTGGCCAGTGAGACACTCATCTACAAGAAGGGCCAAAAGGAGGATCCAGGTAACTAAAGGCCTGTCAGCCTGACCTCAGTGCCTAGCAAGGTTATGGAGCAGATCATCCTGAGTGCCATCAAGCAGCATGTACAAGGCAACCAGGGGATCAGACCCAGCCAAGATGGGTTTAGAAAAGGAAAGTCCTGCCTAACCAATCTGATCTCATTCTACAGCTGAGCAACCTGCCTGGTAGATGAGGGAAGGTGTGTGGCTGTGGTCTACCCAGACTTCAGCAAAGCCTTTGACACAGCTTAAAATCAAATAATTGCAGAATCTCTGAAAGCCATATTTGGCAGTGTTCTTCAAAAGAAGTTAAGACAAGACTCTTATTTAGGAGGAATGGAACCTGTATGCATAAAACTTCAGTATATTGTAATGAGTAACAAGTGTGGCTGAAGAGTTTATAAGCCCCCAAATCAACACATACAGTATTCAGCTCTGTAAAACTGGAAGAAACACAAACACAGAGCACGTGTGTGAGGCAGCAGATTTGCTTAAAGACAAAACAAAACCAAACAAATAAAACAAACCACGCCAAAACAAAGTAATTTAGATCTCAACCGTATTTTACCTCCTTTATATCCTCCAAAGACTGGGAAGGTTGCATGAAGCCCAATTGTAAAGCTTTATCTGAAAAGAACCATGAGCTGCAGACCTAGCAACAGGGTTCATGGCCATAACCTCATGCAAAGCCTTCAAGTCATATATTTCTTTCTAATTATGCCTACTAGCAACCTTCAGTCTGTTTACAGAGCTGCAATTGCAAAAATCCACTTATCTCATTTTGTGATCCTGCTTTAACAGGTAAGATTTTTACTCCAGGCTGATCGACTCCTATCAGTCCTCAGGCAACTCCACAGAGCTGACTGCTGGCACCTCTGCCAGGATTTGGTCTATTTACTCCGCTCTGCCTGCTGTACTACTAAACATGGTAGCTGGCACAGTATACCAGAAAGATAGAAACTCAAAATCACCAGTTGCACCAGAGGAAAATCATGGTATGTAAATTCTAGCCTAATCTCTCTACACTGGCATTTTGGGTGGACTGCCAGTGCTTCTGAGAATTCCTTATCTTAAGTGCGGTTGTCAGAGTACTCCACTGAGATGATTCGGGAATCCAGAGTCTTCTCACAAATGTTTTCTCTCATTCATGTTGCATAGATAGGCTTTCAGAGCAGACTGTGATTCATGTGTGAGGAATGTTGGGTAGATAGCCCCACAGAGCTCACAGGCTAACGTTACCAGTTGCATTCACCAAAATCTGATGGTTCATGTTTCTCTAGTTAAATCACTAATGACACAGTGAAGTGCAGGTCTAGGCATGGTCCAGCTTCATAATGAACATCCACATGTATTTTACAGAATATCTATACACACATACAGCCATTCTATAGTCATTTACATTTTGATCATATGTGCATATGTCCATTAATTTCTGCAAATACTTACACCATGTCACTATAAATATATCTTCATTCTTAACAAGGAACACCATACTTTCAACACCATGGAAGGTGTTGATTAGCCTCCTGTTTGGCAGCCTTGTAAAGCATGATACAGACTGTATTTTAGGTACCAACCAATTTCCACAATTCTTCTCACCATTTATAAAAATTCATCACTTTGCTTAAGAATTTCGCTGAACCAGGCCTTGGTTTTCTAATGTCACACTTGAGAGAAGGACTTAGTTGTGTGCTTAACATGGTGTTAAAACTGCCTTATTTGTTGTTGTTGCTGCTGCAAATATTTTCTCATGGAAACTTTGACATGGGGCTGTATGTATAGGTGAGGTGCACATGGAATGTCTCCTGTAATTAATTAATCAGTAGTCGCTTTCTCATTCCTTCCCTTTCCTGTCTGTTTTCATCACAAAGATTCCCTATGACGTATGCGCACAGCCTTTTCCACAGAACAAAAGGGAGGAAGGAAGCACAGGTCAAAAAGGAAAAAGAAGGGGAAAAAAAGAAAGGAGAGAAGCTGAGGCTGTCAGGGAATCTGCAAATAGCTGTAATGATGCTCTTCATTTTCCAAAGAAAACTGTAGTAAGGGCATTTATTAATTTAGCAAAAGTTAATCATCATTTGATTTTATTCAAAATTAATAAATAAGATCTCCATATGTACTGAAGGTAACACAGTGTCCTTCTCCCTGTTGCTTTTGAGAAATTTCAAGGCAATGATTCAAAGAATGAGACTTTCAACACTGTCTACTGAATCCATAAAGTGACAGCAAACTACAGATGATTTTTTTAGTTAAAACTACCTAGTTACCTGCCAGTGTGCCCTTCCTTCTTGTTCTACATCTATAAAGCAGCTTCTTAAAACTTACCTTTCTTGGGGCAACTTTCAGCTGTCACTTGGCAGTAAATAAGTGAATTACTCTGTAATAAAGCTATTAAAAATATTCTGTGATAGTTAAATGAAACAAGTGGCATGAACTAGATTTTGTACAGTTCTGTGCAAGAGATTTATATTGATGTTCACTGGCTCTCTATCAAATAAGATGCTACAAATTCTGCTGAAGAGATCATTTCCTGTTCTTTCCACAACCATGTCCTTCAGTCACTACCACACAGCAATTCTCTGTATTGTGCTTGTGAAAAACCAGTTACATGAAAGTATTTAAATCCAAAAACAGTGCAAGAATTTCCTTTGCTGTAGTTTAGGCCCAAAGACAGATATCCCAGGCCTCCAAGCAGCATTTTCCAGCTAACAGTTTAAGAACTCCTGTCAAAATACATTTGGCCATGTCTTCCACCAAGTCGCAACTGAGAAGCTCACTGAATATGGTATGACTGCACATGCAAAACCCCATTCAATAAAGTAAGTAGTTCTTGTGAGCCTGGAATGAATGAAGCCTACTGCCTCATGAGTTTAGAGCTTATGCCTGACTGATGCTGACATCTAAAGAGTACAGAAAACTTTTCTGCCATGTTTGAGGCAGACTGTAAAGCAGGGTGTTTTTAGGACCACTCTTACATATTGTGTGTTTCCAGAAAAGTTGCAGAACAAAAACATCTGAAAATGTCTCAAAATGAGTTTATATAAGCCATAGTTTCAAAAGGTGTATTGAAACAAATTTAAAAGATTCTAAGCTATGAAATCCAAAACCAAATTCCTCTTACCTTCGTGTTCATACAAGATTTCCCACGTTTATATTCTTTGTGACTTGCTCTTTTGTCAAGCTTGTTCCACAAAGCTTTGGCCTTCCACGTCGTCACTCTTGACTTCAGTTTGGTGTAAAAGTTTCTATTGTCCAAAGGATCCAATTCAAGTTGGCGAGTGAGAATATTAAAGGCCTGAATGGTACCTTTGCATGTTGATGCTTGTACAAAGTTTTCAAATATCTGGCCAGCCTGACTGCATTTTTCATCATCATTTTCCCCCATGTTCTGAGAGAAGTATTTGAAAAGGATTAAGATGGAGTTCTTGTGCTGAAGTACAGGTGATCAACACTACCAAGTACTTCCAGGCATGTAATTCCTAGAAAAGACAAACACAGGTTACATTGAAAGCATGTTCTGCCTAACAAAATTAAACCTACAAACTGCATATTCAATATGAGCAGAAAAACACAGCACAGAGTGAACAGGTACAAAAAAAGTTAGTGGCATCCAACACACGTATTACAAACAAGCATAACATACTTGTGCTGTCATAACATGTACTTCAGAAAATAAAACTCTAGCCTACTGTTTCAGAAATAACCAGCTTCACTAAGAGCCTGAGCATTTCTTTTTGTTCAGTGCTAGATAATAGATGAAAGCAAATGTCCAGATTCTTTTCCCAAGCAGAGTTTGTGTCACTGCAAGTACATCTCTTAAAACTTTACAAGTCTTATGAATTCTTGGTAGCCTGCTGCAAAAAGTCAACACCAACTGAGGGAATTTTCTCCTGTTGCACAAGCTAGGGCCAAGAGCACAGCTGACCCAGAGCACCTCCAAACTAGCAAAATCACTTGCAACAAGCAAATGCAAACAGGCAAAGCTGAAACTTTACAAGTTACACCAGAGCTAAAGATACAGAAAACAAATAACCACAGAGCACTCCCCGTTTTCTAACTCTTGCCAAAATGCGAAGGATTTCAGTGCACAGAAAGGAATTTTATCTCCCCGTCTCTACATGCTAATGCTAAAGTTACACGTTTCAAGTCTCACCTTGTTGTGCTGATGATATAAAGTAATGATGCTTGGCCCACTAAGCCCCACTGGCTTTTCCTAGCAACATGACCACTGTGAAACTGCCTGGTACTCCACATAAATGCCCTTACATTCTGTAAGAGCAATGCTATTCTAAATGAACATAAGTTTGAAAAAACTAAACCACTTCTACTGCGGCACTCCCTTATCCTTCTTTAACCTTACTCTCAATCTCTAACGGGGAGTTGTCTTAGAGTCGGCCAAGATCCACAGAAAATATCCAAGTGGCTTGCACGTTTTCCAAGAAAATTGTTATAGATTATGTATAAACTTGGTGCTCAGATGAGAGTCTACCCAGACACAAGCCCAGAGATTTAAGTAATGTATTCTTTTTCTTGCTATTAAAGAATTATCTACCAGTCCAAGAAATCAAAACCTAAAAAAAAAAAAAAAAAATCAATGCTTGCCTAACCTCCCACATAATTAGTTATTTTCCTTGGAACATCATCTGTTAACTGATAGTTTTAGAATAAATTGTTAGAAAGGCCTTTGAAGTTATGCTTTTTAATTTAACACTGTTCACAAACTATTAATTCTCTGCTTGCATTTCCATCAAAGAAGAAAAAGGAAAGTTTAACCAGTGTATTCAAGCAAAGAGACCTACCATGTCTATCTTAAAATCCTCTAATACAGAAAATTATTATGCAACTTATTAAAGAGATCCCACAGGGAGATAGAAGGAAGCATTTGGAATACTCACATTCCCCAGCTGCACTCAAAATAAATAACCTTTGTGTGCACATCATTAGCCTGTTGGTTTGTGGGTAAAACAAACTGGCAATCTTGAGAGTTTGTACATTTTCTTAGACCAAATGTCATGATAAAATGTTTGGTGCCAAGAATAAATCAGGAAGTTTTTGTTTTCCCCTCTCCATACTTTATAGTACAATCCATGCCCTTTTCTGAAGAGCTTTGTGAGGTGAAAGCACAAACATTTTATATGACATGACTTGGTCTTTGAGGTCTTTTCCAACCTTACTGATTCTATGACTTCCAGAAGGTCTAAGTGTTCAAGAAACTGAGTGCCACGAACTCCCATAGACTCAAAAGTAGTTCAGGATGTCCAGCACCTTTCCAGGTTCACATCCTCAATGTTTAATTCACAAAGCCCTCCAACAAGTGCAGATTGGCAGGAAGAAGCCCAGCCACCTTCGCTACCCCAGTGCTGGTACAGCCAAGAATTACCCTCACCAGCCCTGGCTTTGGGAATGCAGGGCTGCACAGCAGTTTTGGATCAGTCCAGAACTGGCCAATGAATTCAGAAGTTCCTAGGGGAAAGGGAAATGTAAGGGATTGCCCTGAAGAGAGAGGCTGATGTGTGTTTGGGCTTTATCTTTACACACAAGTGCTATTGCAAGGGGAAGGCAACACACAACAACTAAAGATAGCAATACCACAGTGTAAGGTGCTACAACAGGGCTTAAACAGACACCCCAAGATTAGACACCCACTGACAAAAAAATTAAAACTCAAAATGAAGGATAAACACTTACTTTACCCGAGTTCTATGCCTGGCTGAGTTTTTGTGGGTTTTGGCTTTTTTTTTTTGTTTGTTTGTTTTTTTTTTTTAAATAATAGAAAAGCCAAAGTATTTTTCTCAAAATAATCATGAACAGTTTCTTGGGGAATGGGGAAGTGCCAGTGAAACTTTCCACTTAGGGCTTTTCAGCTGAGCAAGTGGCACACAGATTAGGTTTTCTTAATCACTATAAACTCACATCACTACTGCCTCAGTGCTACCAAAGACTTTGACCAACTCAATAGCTATAAAACACTTCCTCTCCATTGTTTTCATTAGCTCCCCACAAGATTTATCATGTTCATGTAACACAAATATCTTTAAAAGTTAACTTTGGCATAATTGATAAATGAGTCTGATCACAAGCTCTTTAATTTAGTATCTTTTCTGCACACAGAGAGGAGATTTTTATAGCCTCAGCTGTTTCTATCCAGGAAGGAAGTGGGGGAAGTGAAAAGCTAAAAGGGTAGAGCTGTAACTAAACCAACCTTAGAAGAAAAACAGCATGTGCTAGGGCTGATAATGCTGAGGAGAAGACAGAAGAGATGGTTAGCTGAAGCTGCTGCAGACAGGATGGACAGGAAACCATTCTTAGCATGATGCAAACCAGTGGAAGCTGGTGTTGGCACGCGCACAAACACATGCAGCAGGCCTAGGCTTCCAGTGAGGAAGAAAGCAGCTGAGGAGGACAGCTGGGGCATCTTCCACAGCCTTAAAGTGTCCCTCCTCCAACACTGCAAAGCCAGGACTTAAGACTGTTCTTCCTGGGTACAAAATCTTCTCTTCATGAGTTTAAAACATTTATACACACTGAAAAGCTGTGGAGCAGCATCTCAGCAGAGACATTTGCTCATCAACAAAGCACTATGTCAGGGGTCATGTTCTCCAAAACAGCTACATTCTGTGGTCAGAAAAGCAGGATGAGACAGAAGACTAGTTACTGGGGTTTCTGGCTTGCTAGAAACACCACATTTTAATATATATAATTATTATTGTTGAGGGTGGGGGGCATGAACATTGTACTGACAGATGAAAAAGAGGAAGACGGTGCTCCAAGCATATGAAGCTCATGGAAAAATATGCCTTTTTTCCTGAGGAAGCACCAGCATTTCACTGCAGTATGGCACATAACTCATTAGAAACAATGCAGTAAAGACACTAAGTTGAACAAAGTAATTCTTAACTAAAGTTTCCTGTTCTGTAACTGTCTCAAAGACTTAAGAGGCAATGCATAAACTGCTTACCTGTAGTGAGAAAAAAGAAACCAAGCATTTGGGAAAATACTTGACTTCTTAGAGTATTATCATTTACTCTTTTTTCTTCTTTCACCACATAGCACACCCCAGGCATGAAACACAGATCCAGGAGTCTCATCAAGGTGAGTGCTGATGCTGAAACTGTAAACTATGATTATCACAGTGACTATTGAACTTCTTCTGGAAGTACAATCCAAAAATAGAGTTGAGTTTATTTGAAACTTTACCAACTGCTACAGAGGCCTATAAAAATTTTGGGCCACAGAAAAGGAGCGTATTAGAGAGCAGGAAAGACTGGAGAAACAGTTCTTTTAAACCAGAACTAAAGCATCCATGGGTTGGATTCATAGTTAACATGGACTGTCATTTTAGGTCCCACACATGATGTTGCAAGTACATACAAGAACTTGGCCTTCCACTCAAGGTTCCATACTATTACAGGAGTATCTTGAGGGTTCCCAGACAAATTGCAGACACTAGGAAGTAAGGGCTGCACTCCATTGATCCCTTCTACTCTAACAAGCTGGGCCAACCTCCTTTCTGCCTCCAGTCGAGGCAAATGGGAATATCAGATAAGCAAAGCTGAGAAGTGCTGTTCATGCCTGATGGCTATTCAAGGAGAAACTGGAGTTGTTATTACAACTTAATGGAAAGCAGTGCAACAGGGACAGAGGGAAAGTGGAAATTAAAGCAGTGGCACAGGTACAGGTATGAAAGCAAATGTCTCCAGTCTAAGTTGATATTTCCTGTAAGTGAAGCAAGTTTTGTTACTACAGATGATTCTGAGAATAATGAAAAAATGTCTCCCCTGTCAGGATAATTCCACTAATTACCATTAGCTAAATGGATGTATGAAACTGGTTCAGGTCTGCACATGAAGCCTTTCAGCAAAATACAGGAAGCAATATAGCTAGCATACAGGCATCATCACATGAAAGTAACCTGTGTCTTTGACAGCAGCACCATGCAAGTTGTCAGCAATGTTGTGAGGCAGCATACTAAAAAAAATTTAAAGTTGCCCCACTGGAGAAAGAACAACCCTAATTTTAATTAAAACTTAACTACTTCAGTCCTTCCTTAGTCCCTTAATACTCTGTTTCTAACATTTGACATGTTTATCAAGGAGACTGGAAAATAATTAAATTCCTCACATTTCAATACCACTAATCCCAACTCCATTTTCAATACAGCCCTAATTCTGCAACATTCACCAAGAACAAACACTTTTATTAAGACTTCAGTTTGGCATACAGGATACAATACATTTATTGTTTGCTTAAGGTTAGAAACGTCAAGAGAAACAAAAGATTGTCTTCTGTAGCCTCTGTAGTAATCATTTACTATTCCTTCCTTATCATAGTAAAGACTACAGTGTTTCTGCTGTCTCTTTTTAACAAAAATCTAAACCTTCAGTCTGAAATATCAACACCAGTACAAGTGAAATTTGCAAGTACCAGAACCTTAGAGGATCTTCTAGGTTTTTCAACTTAAGTTTCTCCTTGCACTAGGCACTTTGTTTTCATGGTGACCATTTCAAACATAAATATTTCTCTCTGGAAGAAACATAGCTTTTTAGTGGTTTGGTTTTCTTGCATGTTTTCCTAAAATGGACATAAAAGGGGGGGGGGGAAATAGATGAGATTCTGGTAACAACTGAAGCTTTCCCTTTCAGGACTAGTTGAGAAAGCACAAAAATACTTTTGTCAAACACACTTGTTTTCCATTGGTGACATAGAAAACATTTCTTAAGATGCAACATCCTAACAGAAACAGAATTTGTCTCCCAACAAAGCCTTGCAAACCGCCTCTCTCTACAAACAACCAGATGACTTTTCTGCATTTTTATAAAAAGCTGACTTCCACAGAACTCCTGCAAAATAACTTTCCAGGCCAAGCATGGAATTCAAAACAGTTCCTACTGAGACACTCTGTGCCTGTGAACTTACAAGGTTACTGTACACGCTATCGGCTTGTTTTGCTGAAGTTATGTGAGACATTTCAAACAAGAGTCTTCCAACAAGTGCTGCTGTGCCAATTTAGCTTGCTGCATCTGGAATCATCCCACAATAAAATATAGCTGGAAGCACATGCACAAGTACACTTTGCAGTGAATATTTTAGATATGTTCACAGGAAGCATGGAGTGACCTATCTGTAGAATTTTATCTGCAACACAGACTAAGTTACATTCCATACATTTTAAACTTGAAAGCTTTAAAAATAGTCCAGTTTGTTCTTGATGTCACCGGTCTGAGCTTTCTACCTTTGCTGTGAGAATGCTCCAGGACACTGACAATGAAAGTGAGAGCAACCTCATAAGCTAGCAGCTTGCATATATCTCCATTCATGCAAACATGTGGTGGTGGCATGGGTAAAGCATGGATGCCGCCCAAAAGGTCCCCATCTGCAATCCTAGAGATGAAGACTCAAAGGTCTGCTTCTGCTGCAACTGCTGGCAAGCCCAAGGCAGACTGCATCAGGGCTGCCATACAGCCACTCCTGCAGCCCCAGTTCCAGATAACACAGAGCAGAAAACTGGCAGTCATGGGTTTCATACCCTTTTGCTGCCTGCCGAGGAAGCTTGGTCCTGTGAGTGCCTCTAAGGCCCCTGGGTGCTCATTTTGCAAAGCACAGGCACAAGCATTCCAAATGAATGGGCACTGCATAATTTTCCAGACATCTCTATGGAGCATATACTGAGACAACTCATCAGAAACACTGATCTGAAATACTGATGCGTTGCTGAGAACCAAACTGCAAAATAAAGAAACTTTCTTTAAAAAGTAATGTTGTTATACCTACAACACTGAAAACTGTAACTCTAATTTTTTTAATCCAGTGGTTTTGAGGGGAAAAAAATATCTCTATCCCAGTTATTCTGTGCAGGCTACAGCAAGTATCTAAAATTACTATTTCTAACAAAAGGTGCTAAAAGCTCTATTACAAAGTCCCAAGTTGCCATACAGTCTGCATCTTCAAAGCTAACTGTAGATGATTAAGCCACAGTCATTAGGGGTTAATGTTATTCATAAATAAGACATTAAAACCTGACTCTTGTTTATACTGGTTGCAAGAAAGAACATTTTTCAGTTCTGCTGTTGTAGATTAGAAACACAATATAAACAACTGTACAAAGTTTATGCAGATATTTTCCTAGGTTAGGATCACAAGAACAAGGGAAAAAAGTATGCTATAAGGATAAGATCAGCCTGAGAGTCAGCATACCGCTTCAGAAAAGGCACCTGTTATTTAAGTGAGAAAGATGTTATGAAAATACTGTCAGTGCAAACAATTAAAAGGACAAGCTTTAAGCGCTTTGGAAATCCTACCTTTCATTTCCTATAATGACACAATTTCAAGCTCACAAACTGGAACAGCAAGAGCTATACAAGCTGATCACAGAACAGGTGGTGGTTTTGGTATTTGATCAGCACAAGACTTTCTGCTTTCAGTAGGATGTTAGAACACTAGGCCAGAATAATTCAGAGAGCAAGTAATATTCTATTTACCATTACTGAAATCACATCCAGCAGGGAAGTGGCAGGGCCAGGCACATAGAGCAGGGGCAGACAACACAAAAGGACAATGGAGAGGCAGCTCCAGCACCACTCCTGTCCTGTTAGCACTGGGAGATTTGACATCCTATTCTATCTCACAGCCCTGTGGTTTTCCTTTCTGCTGCTCACCTCCAGATCATTGGGAAAACTTAGCACCACTCTGTCCGAGGAGCACACACACACAAAAACAGGTATCCCACTAGCTGACAGAGTCATGTCAGCAAAATCCCCACCACACTTGTACAGCTTACCTTTTGTATGAAAGGGGACAGAGTTACGGAGCTAAATACTCCATGAAAAAAGAACCAAAGCATGAACCAGGAGAATGGAAGACTATCTTAGTCAGCAATCATGAAAATAATGTTGGTTGTGACACTGAGAATAGGGATAATCCAGAAAGATGGGTCATCAAGACAAACTATGAACTGACACAGCAACACAAGACTGCAAAGGTCTCTGGCAGCGTCCAGGGAAGTGTCACCACATTTTGAGGCAGCTGGCAGCTCACAGCAAGGAGGATGGGGCAAAGGAGGCCACCTGTTTCAATGCCTTCTTGTTTTCTCCAGCTGGGAGCCACCCTATGCCCATACACAGCCTGTTCCCTTACTGTGGCCACTCTTGATCCAGAGGGGTTATGAAGCAGAGAAAAGGGAACCAGCACTGCTGCTACACAGAGAACTGCCCAAAGACATCAGCAGCAGACAGCAGAAAGTACCTTACAGTGAGGGACCAGAGAACAGTGTAGATAAAAACAAGACTGTGTTTTGTTTCCCCTCAGGATTTCTGTAAGCGAGAAAATAAATGGGGGCTTTGAGGCATTACGTAAAAGTATGAAATTATGGCTGTGCTGAAGTAAACTGCCCAGGATATGTCTTGGGGAAAGAAAACTAACAGCACCAATGTTAGCTTTCACAGAATACCTGCCAAAAGTTCCCCAGAATACATTTCAGATTGTCTTTCCAAATGAGGATCTTGGGTTATATATCTTCTCTGCAGTATGTTTCCCTCCCATTATTAGGGCTGCATGACCCTGAGGGCTCCAGGGCCATGATAATTCATTTGACAGAGCTGCCCTCAACTCTAGACATCAAACTTCCAGATCAGTAACCAGGATTAATCCACTGCAAACACAGACAGTACTGCATTGACAATTAAAGAAATAAAACATTCTGGGCAGTATTTCATATGCACACACGTTTAGGAATCAACACATTCCATTCTTGTAATTTTAATGCAAGTTAGCACTCAAAGGCTAACAGGGCTATTAATGTGGCTTACTAGGGTATTAATGTTATCAGTCACACTGAAATCCATGGGAACCACAAATAAGTTAAAGAAAAAGAACCAAAAAATCCCCAAAGCACTTTTGAATGACATGTTCCTTGGTTAGAGCAATGTCAATGCACCACTGAAAAGCAGCCATCAGTGAAGCCGCACCCAGACAAGTCAGCCAGAGGGTGATGGAAACCCAGAAAATTTAGGTTAAACACCAAACTCTGCTTCAGGGAATATTTACATGAGAAGACAAAGAAGAAAGCAAGCTATTAAGAGTGCTTTATATACTGTTTTTGTTGGGTTTTGGTTTTTTTGTTTTTTTTTAATCCTTGTAAAGTGCACCCATAGTTACCAGCAAAGACTAGAAAAGACACCAATTCTAAAAGCAGAAACAGTATTTTTTGAGAAAAACAACCCCCTCTTCCCCCCCCCCCAACAAAACACAACAAAAAAACAAAACCCCAAAACCAACAACACCCGCATGCAGGGCAATTTCTACCCTCCCTCAGCCTTGCCTGTCCAAAAAAGAAGAGAGAAAGAAAAACAAAGTATTAAAAACCCAAATAAAGATTCCAAGAGAGTCACAAAAACATCATGCATTTCTGCTGATAAAAAATCCTCTCAAACAACAAAATACATCTCGAAACACTGGTTTTGGGAAATCCATCAGATAAAAGCAAAACAAAACAACAAGAGTGGAACTAAAATGTTTGGAAGCAGTCCCAAAAAAAAAAAAAAAACCCAAACATCTGAGGGCAGAACACGATTATCCAAGGAGAGATGACAAATGCATCACTGTTTTCACAAGGCAAGCTAAGATATAATCAGAATTAAATGATTCATCTTCTCCAGCACAGAAGAGTTTACTAGAAAATGTGAAACACCAAAAAAGCACTTAAGAAGTAATCATTCATTACTCTGACTGGTTACAAAAGCCTGAGGTTTAAATTCTCTGCTGGTCCTGTCAACTCTATTGAAGGGCAGAGGTGGATGCCTCTTATTAAAGTCTTTATGCAACACTGGCCATTTGCTTCCAATCACCTACCAAGCAGAATGACCTGTGCTTAAATACATAGATGATGCTATCATCAGGCTCTTCATTAGTCATTCTTTCATTTGGAAAATATGGTTTTCCACTTAAGTGTACTCCACTGCATGCAAGCAGACAGGCTCTGAAGAAATGCAGGCACTTCTAAAGTGACAAGGCAAAGTACAACATATTCTTTTCTAAATTGTTACTTTTCTCACTGTTGCCTACTCCTAACATTCACTTTACTGTATGTAAGATTCAAAATTTCTTAATGAAAGAATGCATTTGTAGCAGGCTATGACCAACATCAGTACACACATCTAAATTTCAGTGTTAACAGTGCTTTTAAGAGTTGAGTATCTTTAAGAGGGGGGCGAGGGAGGGGAAGAGACAAGTATGTTAGTCACAACCAGAAAGCTTTAAGACAAAAACCACAATTATGCAGATTAGAAAACACCTTCGAGATCATCAAGTCCAACCTATCACCCAACACCATCTAATCAACTAAACCATGGCACTAAGTGCCTCATTCAGTCATATTTTAAACACTTCCACCTCCCTGGGCAGCCCATTCCAGTACCTGGGGGTGTTGGTTGATAGCCAGGTGAATATGAGCCAGCAGTTTGCCCAGGTGGCCAAGAAGGCCACCAGCATCCCAGTCAGTATGAGCAATAGCATGGCCAGCAGAACCAAGAGAGGGATTGTCCTCCTGTACTTGGCACTGGTGAAGCCACACCTCAAATCCTGGGTGCAGTTTTGGGTTGCTCATTACAAGAAGGACATTTTGGTGCCAGAGCATGTCTAGAGAAAGGCAACAGGACTGGTGTCAGGAGCAGCTGAGGAAACCGAGATTGTTCAGCCTGGAGAAAAGGAGGCTGAGGGGAGACCTCACTGCTCTCTACAACTTGCTGAAAGGAGGTGGGAGACAGGTGAGTATTGGTCTCTTCCAAGGAAGAAGTAAGAGGACAAAAGGAAATAGGCTGCACCAGAAGTGGTTTAGGTCAGACATGAGGAACAATTTCTTCCCCAAAAGGAAGGCTGCCCAGGGCAGTGGTGGAGTCCCCATCCCTGCAGGGATTGAAAAGCTGTGGAGATGTGGTGCTGAGGGTCGTGCTGTAGACAGTGTTAGCATTTCATACCCATATATGAACCTGAAGGCACATGAAACAGCTACAGCTGTTTGGGGATCCTGAAATGATGCCATGTGGTGACTACACATTGCTTGCTTGAGCAAAGTGTTCACAGTGTCAGTAGATTACAGGCATCACACTTCTTCCTACAGCCATAGGAAGACAGAACTAAAGCTGCTTTGGTGCCCCAACTCTCAAGCAGTCTGTAATTTTCAGAAAGGATTAACTGGTTCTGAGTTTGCAGAGTGCCTGGTACACAGGGCCCTGATTAGAGCTGGCTTTGCTAGAGAGAACAGTTTAGGTAGAAAAGTGGCTTACAAAAAGATCCTGGGTCACTTTGGCTTTGCTTTAGCACAGCCCAGCCTCTGCCAGCTGGTGGGATGCCTGCTGGCCCATGCCTCAGTGCTGTCAGCCCCCAAGGCCACACTAGGGAGGGTATGGGGCAGCTGCACCCTCATCCAGCTGCTGTAGGCTACCCACAGCCCCAAGGCTGAACCCACACAGCCTGACCCCCTGAGCACTGTGCTCCTTCCTCACTGCACCTGTCCTGTAAAGAGGGGGAACTGGAGCTGTCAGAATACTGACATTTTTCACTCAAGCTTTTGATCAGAAGAAACCCCAAATTCCATTCATCCAACACACAAAGTCAAACCAACTGAGAAGATAGGAAGATGTATTTCACTATTACAATTCCCTTACATGTAGTGCAATTTTAATATGCCCCAACTTCAAGAAGGAAAACAGAGAATGGACCATCAGAAAAAGGATGGAGATAAATATTTCTGGATGAAAACTATTCACAAAGGAACTATTGTTAAGTCCCCCACTCTACAAATACTTTTTTTTTTTTTTTCCTTCCCAATTTTGTTACTGAGCCCAAGACCTTACTTTGGCTTGGACTTCTCTCAAGTTTTACTTCAGTACAGATTTCTCTCCAACGTACAGGCAAACAATATTGCTCTTATTTCACTGAAATGTGCAACCAGATCTTTATCTGCACTCCACTTATCAAGCTTTACTTTACTAGTAATAAGGAGTTAGCCAATGCCTTAATGCAGTGGCTGTATTACCTCTGTGACTAAATACCAACACAACCAGCGCCCCCAGAGCTACACAAACCAGCACAGGTTTTGCTGCAGCATCTTTCAAAGGTAAGACATTCTTGGAGCTCTCTACACAACCCTCTACAGAAACGAGCACATGTAAAATGGTAGTATTTCACCTTTCAGTTTTGAACTGAAGTTAAAAACAGATTCTTCAGTACATGCTGCACCCACAGGCATGTGATCACAATTGAGTTTCAGGTCTTGGGCATTTAATGAATGGAGATAAACTTCATACACATCTCTTATTATTATTACTCTTTTTAAAAAGTTTTTATTTTTTGGCGAGTTGGCACATCAGGTCTAAAGAATACAATTTGCACAATATGAGCTCACGCCGTGGAAGTAAAAAATATGTCGTCAACATACAAACTAAACCTCAGATGGAATAATCTGCAGAGGAAAAAGCATAGAACAAATTTAAAGGGTATCTGTATCAGTACTGGGAGCAAAATTTTCAAGGAAAAATGCTTCCTATCACATGCTAGACACACTACAGCCAGATGCTACCTAAAAGACAGGGGGAGGGAGAGGGAAGAAGCACACCAACACATCTACATCAGAAACCTTTATGAAAGGGAGCCAGGAAGCCACTGGAACAGTCACAGAATCAGTCCATTTCTTTATGGTATAAGAGGAGAGTTTTGGCCTCCAACCTCCTTCCTGCCTAGCGCAGACAACTATGAAATACATTAAGCTCAAGTATGAAAGAAGTTCCCCTGTATGTAGCACAGATTATCATAGCAAAGGCTTTGTACTTCAACATCTCTTTGGTGGTGCTTCTGGTGCCTGGTGCAGCTAGGGAGGATGAGAGGGCTGTCAGACTTCATGTCTCTATCAAACCTAGACAGAGCATGACTTCTTTGTTGATGCTATCAACTTCTGGGAATTCCTTTCAAACAAGGTCCATCAGACATACCACTGTCTGCATCTAGCAAAAATGAGCTCCCTTCTAGTCAGATTTTCTCCCTTAAGATGCCACACGCACGCACATCCAATAACTTAGTACAGTGATTTGGCTGGAGCCTTTCATGAAAAACTACTGTCGTATTTTACATGATGGTTTATCTGTGCTCCACGACCTAAGGTCCTCCTGACCCCACCACATATAGCTGGGGCTCTTCCACCTGTGCCCATTGCTGCCCACTGGTCCTGCCACTAAACATAACCAGCACACTGCCTCTGGGAAGCAAATCAACACATTGAGAAAAATTCAAAACCCTTAGCAATAGAATGTTTGCTTACCTAATACATCAAGTCAACAACATCCAGAATAGTTTCTATGACTGACATGATAGCATTCTTCAAGTATCATCTGATTTTTTAATTCACTGTGACAAAAGATGCCATATGCTTGCATAAATGGAGACTAAAAACACAATGAAAAGGTGTGTTACAGGTATTGAGCTACACAAGGGGCCACCACAATTTCTCTTGCCGTTGCCTGTAAGATGCACACACAAAACACCACTCTGAATACAGACATTTGATCTAAGAGTACTTGAAAAAAGTGAAGGCAGCACTTCATTGAATTTCTAAAATCCAGGGTATCGACTAATTATGAATTGACTTTTGCAGAGCATATTTCCCCAAGGCACCTTGGCAGGCAGTGTATGGCAACTCATGAACACTTCACTTGGATATTTTCAGGTCAAACTATGTCCTAAATGGGTCAGCACAGCATCCAGCAGAAATCACTCTTCCTTTCTAAAAAGGGAAGCTGACAGCTCTGGACAGGCCCATCCTCTTGCTGTTGGGGCAGCTGCACTTACGTGATTACTCCTTTTACCTCCCGGCAGACCTTTCTTGGCAGGGCTGCTCCAGAGGAGCCATGTCTCAGTGTTCTAGCTGAGATCTATTAGTCATCAGCAGGTTAAAAGGTCAGATTCGTAAATCTGCTTAAGGCAAATGCCTGACAGAGGCAAGGATCTCAACCAGAGACATTCAGCATAGCCACTGCTAATGGGACTCCACTTCTCTGAATCTAAGAACGCCTGGGCAGGTAGAGGAAGTGCACTGCACTCTCAAGGT
Source organism: Picus viridis (assembly GCA_033816785.1). Classification (NCBI taxonomy): domain Eukaryota; kingdom Metazoa; phylum Chordata; class Aves; order Piciformes; family Picidae; genus Picus; species Picus viridis. The sequence goes on along the minus strand of CM066584.1, from coordinate 10,825,603 downwards.
GGAGAGCCCATCTCTGCTCTGACAAACAGCTGGCCCCTTAGAGGCACAGACAGTTCAGCTGGTAAGAGACACAAGAACTCCAACATGCTTATAGCTTCCAGGCAGAACCCCAGATTATTAGCAACAGTTACCAACACAATTACCACAGGAGCTCTAAAATGGATTTCTCTCTGTTCTTGCCCACTTCTTGTTTTTCTGATCCCTTTGAGGTTGCACTCCAGCACATCTCACAGCTTAAGAGCTGAAAATTTTACTGCTGGAATTTGAATCAAAAGTGATAAGAACATAATCTAGCATATAGGCTTAGACGAGGAAAAAAAGAACAACAGCTAAGGGGGGGGGGGGAGAAGAGAAAAAGAGAAAATAACTAGTAATTTACATATAATTTTGGTGGATGAAAAAAGAACCTTGGGCTCAAGTCTCATTGCCACTTTGACACCTTCTTACAGAACTTCATGACAGTTTTGTGACACTGACCAAAATCTTGAAGCCACATTATCTTGAATGAAATTTCAAGTGTGCTATACAAGCAGAAGGTTCAGCTGTTTCCACCTCCCCTTAGCATTGGCAAGGTTATCATTATACTGTGTCACTGCTGTAAAACAAATTCTGTCATCTACAATTGCACCACAGAGAAGATGGCTCTGCTGAAAACAGGGGAGGGACTGCATCTGCTGGGGTGTGCCAAGCGAAACTCAGCAGCATCACAGCACATGACTAAGCATGTATTTGGGTACATCAATACTCAACCACCAATTTGAAAAGAAAGGCCATTTCTTCTTACCTCCCCTCTCCCACCAATCTGTAAATACGGTAAAAGACAGAACATTGCAAGTGAAGTTAAAGAAGCCTTAACCAGAGAAGGGAAGAAAAAAAAAACCAACCACAAACAAAACCACCACACACAAAAAAAAAAAAAAAAAAACAACAAACCACCACAAAAGCAACACACCACAAGATATAAAGAAACTATTTGCACAGGACAATGACTGTTAATATTCCATTTAAGATTAAAATGTATCCAGTAAGAAACATTAGAAACTAAGATCCTATTTCCAAAAACAGAAGAGTGACTGCAGATACACACTTGGCATAGACCATTCATACACTTACCCTGTGAGATAAATTATTAACATAAATGTTGCCTTTTTTGCTTAATTCCATTTCTGAGAGGTAATACTTCTGTTGTCAATACTAGTTTCTAATGGCTAGGTCCATAATAAATTTTAAGTTCTTCAGATCTGGTAGAGAAGATAAAAGCTCTCTCTTTTCTGAGTATCTTCCCCAAGAAATCAGAATAATCATTAAAATAATAGTGAAATCACCAGCCAAAGGAAGAAAACACTGCTTATCTTTACTTTCTCCTCCAAAATTAGGGAAGACAAAAAAAAAAAAAACACCACCAACCACAAACACCCCAAAAACACACACAACAAAAAAACAACCTCACATTAATTTCAGCCTTGTGTCTGGGCATAATACCCCAGAAAAAAATATTAGAGAACAGATGAAGCCCATAGGAAAAGAAATTTAGATTCAAAGCGTGAGTTGCTGCTTAGTATGACAAAGTTATTTTTCTCATTAGAGAATCAGTCGTTAAAAATGCAAAAAGGCTTCCATGAACTCAGAAGCAGCAAACACAACCTAGTAGGAAAGCCAAAGTAATGAAGTAAGTTTGCTTTCTGCTTTGTAGAAGTACCAGTAAATCTCTCGCACACATATTTTCAATAAACTTTGAGGTGGGTTGAGATTTTGGCTGCATGACAGCTGATACGCAGACAGAGAAGGAAAGCCTTGCCATCTTGCCATTCTTTCCTTGTCTGTAGGTTACTTCAGCAAATAAAATTGAAAAGTAGTAGCTGTTCATGATCTCTGAACACTAGAACAGGTAGGGGCTGCAGAGTAGCTATGTACAGGTTTGGTGGTATACTTTCAAATACATGCACAAAGAAGGCCTTCAGATACTATCAGGATTCTACCTATGACATAAAACAGCATTAGAAATATTACTGGAACACTCTACATGCATGCATTCAGGAAACACACCCAAGTGCTTTCTCAGTAAAAAAGAAAATAGAAAGAAAACAACCCTGCCCTTTGCATAGGCAAGTGTAAGATAAAGACCTTGTGGATCATCTTTCCCACATAAATCCACAGAGGAAAACTCTTCATTGTGGAATTTCATTCCCATATCAGAAGGAAAGCCAGACAGAAACTTTCTCCTCTGAGCAAGCGTCCTGCATCCACCTCTGCCACCCACACCCCGGCCTCTACCAAGCTCCTGATACATGACAGCTCCTCCTTCACACCTCCCAAAACCCATCTCTCCCTGAGGGCTGTGTCAGCCCCAGGATACCTTAAGCACAGCACATGCTGAACTGCCCAAGGTCACCATCCTGCCGAGTCCACCTCCATGGGAAAAGTGGTGGTCCCAAAGGAATATAGCTGCGTCCCATGTATGATATTCTGTATTTATCTTGAAAAAGGATATGGGAGGTATTCGTTGCAAATACTCCACACTGGACACTAAAGGCTATTTTTTTACCTCCAACACAGGCAAAGCAGGTAAATGTGCACTAGGCCAATCTATTTTCCTGTCCACTCATCTAAGCAAGGCATTTACAAATAAGATGCACCTCTGTAGTGCTGGTCATGTCTTACAGAGTAGCTCTGTACAGTGTGCTGAGGAGTATTATGTTACCCCTCACCCCTCTGCTGCAGTTTCAGCTCAGATACCCATTCCCAAATATATACCAGGTACCCGGGACAAGACCCAGTGCTTCATTAAATATTTGGCACATTGTCTCAAATTACCTTAGACACCCAGGGTTATTTATATATCATGGCATGCTGCATGCCCCTGTGACAAGACAGCATCACACAATACCCTATGCCAGGAATGCAGGCAACAGATTTAAGCCAATCCCCACTTCAAGGCACTTTTACTAGGAAGCAGGTCACAATCTGAGTAATATCCGTTTTATGCACCGAAAAATGTATGCTATTCATTTCCAGGAAATAAAGTCAGCCACCCTCACACATACAACCTCCATCAGAACAACATAAAGATGCTTTCTTTTGTCTTAACAGGCTTGCTGTTGGGATGTATAGAGTTCTTTACATATGTTATTCTAATGCATTTGCTAGGACACCTAATGTTGACTCAGTGCAAGGGCAGTGTTTCAGAGAGTAATTACAGCAAGAAGGATTTGGTTACATTTACTCAATTCAGTTTTGAATATGCACCAATAGTTCATATTTATGGAGCCTGCTCCCAAGCACATTTCTGATATTCATTCAGCCACATTTGTGTCCTGAATACAGATACTTAGAGGAGTGTCAGCTGTTACTCTTAAAAATCTGCAGTCAGAAACAAAGAGAAGCCTACATTCAGCATTCTTCCTATGAAGCAAAACTCTGAAACCTGAAAAGGGGCTCCAGACTTCAATATTCTTCTGTCCCTACAACCAAGTAGTGACTTACACTATTTCCTGAACTGACAGAAACAGTAGCTGCACAGGTGACAGCCGTAAGAATTTGTAGCACTCTGTGAAAGGGGGAGGGGGTTAAAAAAAATTAAAAATCAAACACTGAGGCTTAGGACTTGGAGTCTGAAAGAGAGGACATTCAATTATCACATCCCACCAGCAGTTCTTTCAGTCTAGCTAGGATGGACATGACACATGCAGAAGTTCTCATCCCAGGATGCTCATTTTTACACAACAAGAAAAGCAGGATTGATTCATGTGTACAAGTACACACTGTGCCAGATCCACAGCAAAATGCTGATGACAAGAAGATTTTGTAAATAAATAAGCCAGCACCAACTATACACTTACTACCATGAAGTCGAGCACAAGTATCTCCTGCAGCACAAACTCTGATTTTTCTCCTAATCAGCTCAGATTGCTACTTACAAATTATTCCCCAGTTCAGCACGAGTTGACACTGCATACAGAAAAGCCATAAACCCCAGCCTGATAACAAGCTTATACAATAGATGATCCTGTATGAGAGGAAGCTGATCTCACGAGCAAGCAGAAACCAAAAAGATCTTGTAAAGTTTAAGTCTAATGGTTAACCAGAGGTTTTCTTCAGATGGAAAGAGTGTCAGAGAACATTATGCTGCATTATGAATTTCTTCCTTTTTAAGCAACTGCTTTCAGGAATTGCATTTGTTGCTCTCTGTGTGCCCAAGTCCAGAGGCCCTAACACCGCTACCAGATGGGACTCACCTCAGCCAGTAACACAGATTACAGTTCATAGAATCAACAAGGTTGAAAGAGACCTCAAAGATCATCAAGCCCAACCTATCACCCAAGACCTCATGACCAAGTGCCACGTCCAATCCCCTCCTGAACACCTCCAGGGATGGTGACTTCACCACCTCCCTGGGCAGCACATTTGAATGGCCAACACCTCTCTCTGTGTTATTGTGATATTCTTGCATCTGATTATGTGTGAAAAAGAATCCCACTGTCAAACCCAAGTCTTCTCAAAGAGAAGGGAAGATTCATCTTTGGCTCCTCCTCCACCTTCTGCTTTGCTTTTTTGTACACTGTCAATTTTTTGCTAGACTCCAAATACAATTTGCTCATGCCAGATTAGGGAAAAACATCTTGGAAGATTTAAAAGCCATCCAACTGGCTACCGGAGTTGCCTACTCAAGTAAGAAAACAGCACAAGTTATCCAAATCTTTTAAAAGTAACACTTTTTTTTTTTTTTTTTTAAATGTAGAGTCAGTTAATTAAATTACCATAAGACTATTTAAAGTTGATTATAAAACATCCCTGCATATTCCCAATAAAAATTTCACATGGCTTTGGAAATTCTATTTTGATGCTTGGCTATGGCAGTTACAGTTTATCCTTATGTGTTACACCCCTTGGGCATTACTGCAGTCTACACAGGCAATAAGCTGCAAGCTTTAAAGGTCTGAGAAGGATTTATTGTGGACTAACAGATCCAAAGAACCTGCATTTTTGGAAGCCAAAACTCCACAACACACACTTAAAATATGAAGCACGGTCATTTTAAAAGCTGAATGGGTAATATCCACTTAGCTGAATACAGCAAGTGAAGAAACTGCTGGCATTGTTTGTCCAGATCAGTGTGGATGAGGCGAGAACAAAAGTTTAAATCAAATCCACATAGTCCCATCACACAATTCAATAAACCTTCCATGTGAAGGAGTCAAACTTTAGACAGAAGGTTTGGGAGATCAGTTAACAAAATGTAGCAAAGTGTCCAGAAACTGACAGGCAGGTGATTGCTGAGCCTACAGGTTGTCTTAAGAATTATTCCCTCCTCACCAAATCTTATCATCACAGCTCTAGTAGAAGAAAAAGCAGGAAGAAATGAACCCAGGCTTCCTGCTAGTTACATCAGTGTTACTGGGACACTGAAATAAAAACAATCAGAACTTGAACTAAACATAAGCTAGAGCAATTGTATCTGCTGTTCTCAACATGGAATGGGGTTTCTCTTACCCCTCTCCCTGCACACTAAATTGCACACAAAAACTTGGAGGAGAAAAAAGAAAAAACCCAACTGAACACAGAAGGTTGGGGGTGGGAGAGTGTGTGGTGTGTGAGCTCAGAGCAGGAACAGGGCTTGATAGCACATGCAGCTCAAATTTAAGCACCAGTCTGAATTTTTTCCTTTCATGGAACTAAGAGTCGAAGTATGACTAAAGATCATTTTGGGGAAGTTTTTACTTGCTTGTAAATGTTAACTATGCATAGATGAAAGAGTTATTCTTAGTCATATTCTCCATGTCAAAAATAAACCCAGCAATTTCCAGAATGTGTCACAATACAATACTAACTGTCTGTCTGCATAGCCGCTGATTCAGTGGACACTTAATAGCCTTAAAGTAGAATATCTGTATTTGCTGGAGACAGTCTAATGTACCATGCTGGAATACCCCAAACTACTAATACCACTTCTGAAGGAGTCAATTTGCAGTATAAACACCTCTAAAACTGGGCCTAGTGATGAGCAAAGCACACAGCATGCCACCCCCAGCAGCCAGGCTGCCAGATGCAGCAGAGGCTGTGTTTTCCAAATTAATGGACACCTCACAGAAAGAGCTTGAAAAGAAAAGGTGCATCAAAGAAAGAATTTGCTCACATACAGAATGCACAGGCTAAATGTATATTATACAGATACATGCATGCCAGGCTGCCTGTACAGCCACACAGAGCAACCCCAGCTTTCCTGTAGCTTCTTGGCTCCAGATATAACACACGAGCAAGCTGAGAAAACAGGAGCAGCATACAGGGTGGCAGACCTTAGTTTCAGTCAACTGAAATTGTCTTTATTTTAAGGGAATCAAAACACACCGTGCCCCTAAGCAGCAAAGCCTCCTCTACTAGAAAACAGTTTTTCTGCTGACACCAAGGGAATCAAACCGAGAAGGACTCCTGAGGAATAGCTACACGTCACCAAGGACTCACAACAAATGTTACAGCCACGTGGAAGAGTCCCAGTGGGAAATATATAGCATTTGAAAGTTTTCCCTTGAGTTTTCAAGATACTAATTATAAAATACCAGAGCAGTGAGACAGCTGGAGCAGATACAAGGTATTGCTAAAAAAAGAAAGACCTAAAGCCTACCCATGGAGAAACTGAACAGCAATCGCCTCTTGTTTCATCATTTCTTACATTTAAAGAACGTCTCCAGCCAAAAAAAAAAAAAAAAAAAGTCTCACTCATGTCCACAAGGAATGGGATATGGATACCATACAAGAAAACTCTACTTCAGAATACCTTGGGGGTAAAATAAGGAGAGGGTGTGTGGGGGGAATCTTTTCAAACCACATTTACTTCTAGACAAAGCTGAAGGAAACCTGAACTCCTCAAAAACAGTAGTCCAACCACTACCCTGTTACCAGGGAAATTTTACTGCTGTGCATCTCTAGGGCAGTATTAATGCAACTAAGAACACAAAAAAAGAAGAAGTCAGAGTTTCAAAACAGAAACGACATCTCATTTTTATATACTTTACTGGTTTGCTATGAGTTTTACAGATAAGGCAGGAAAAGTCACTTAACTTGCTGCAGGCCTCACACAAGAGGAATTCAGATGCAGCATCTCCCAGTTTCCCATTGGAACTTCCTTTCTTTGCCACACACTGAGGAGTCCACCTGTCTCCTACTGTCCAAAACTTCTGGAAATTTCTGTTCACAACTAACATTTTAGTTACAAACTGTAACACAGTATTAGCAGCATCTCCCATACTTTTTTCCAGCATTATGAAGAGAACAGCACTAACCAGCATCAAGCAGCATTTGTTTGTCAATTCTCAACTTTATGGGTCTGTCTACTATGGGGGATAAGACATGCTTTGCAGCAACAACCTTGAAAAGAAGAACCAAATATAACATAGGAGCCAAACACACTGGTACCTGGCTGGTCAGCCTCCCAGCACCCAGCTAAGTGCAGGAAAAGCACGGCAACTGTCTCAACCCAAGGCTTTAGGGGAAAGTAGGTGTGCTGTAAGTAGGTGCGTCCACTCATAGCAGCTGATTTAGTTGCCGGTGACCCTCATCACCCCAGCCCTCTACTATTGCCACTGCAGGCTCTGCTATCTGCCCAAAGCAGGAGGCAGATGATAAGGAAGAGGTGGGGTGGGATTCAAGTCAGGGGAGTAAAGTGGCTAATTACTGCTCTAGGCAGCAAGTAAAATGGTACAAAAAGGTAAATACTTTAAAAGACAACTTATCTTTTCAAGCAGAGAACTGTAAAACTGTTGCACTTTTTCCCAGTTTCCAAAGAAGCAAAACATGCAAAAAACTGAGGCTGAGTCTCAGTCTGAGTTAGACTAAGATCAAGGATAAGTAACCCAACATAATTTTAATTCTTAAAACATTTACTGACCTCATAATACACAAAGAGAAAATGTGTAATATCTCTGAAATTAGGAACAAAAGCTTGCTGATGCCTCAGTACCTTATTTTAGAAGTACACTTTCATAGGCATCCTCCAGAGGGAATAAAATCCACTGTATGTTTGGACATATGCTTATTTAGAGTGCTTATGGAAATGCCAATAGACACAAACTCCAGTTTGGATGTTGGCTAATCTGTTTCCCATCCATGTAATATAATCAGCAACCAATACAGAGTGGCAAAATGAGGGAGGCATAATGCTCCCTTTTCTCCCAGATCAAGGCACTTCATCAATTAGATGTTACTATCCCTGGGAGGCAAGTGTGACAAGTCTTATTAAGACATTTTAAAGATTAGAACACTGAGTCAGAGAGATTAAGAGCTTCCTCAAAATCAACAACAGAGTTGGGCAAGGAGCAAGCTACACCCCAGCCAGGCCTAGCAGCACTGTACCTCGGTGTAAGATTTGAGTCTCTAAAGGGGTAGGTGGGTGGTGGAAAAAAAAGAGTCCACTCTCATAAAAAGTTTCCCGGCCACGACAACACGCCTCAGTTTTGAGATGTAGGGACCATCTTTAGCTACAAGAATGCAGCTAGGTTTCCACGCTCAAATAGCATTTTGGCTGAAAGTACCAACAAGGTTGCCAATTGTAAACAGTTATTTAAGGTCGACAGAGACCTCCAAATCTTTTCCGATAAACTTGAGAGAGAACTTAAAACTTTTTGATACTGGTTCAAGCCCATAAGCCTAGGGGCAAAAAAATCTACAGTCATCGGTCTTGGAGCCAACCTACGGCCAACTGTCTGAATTCAGTCACATGCTGAATTTACACATTAAAAACGTAGTGAACATGACAAGACAATTACTATCACAGGTTAACACACACTTCAAAGCACAAAGAAAAGCCCAACAGACGCCATATTCAATTAGTCCAAAAGGTAAGCAGAGAAGGATGTTATGTTGATTAACACGCTCATTAAGAGGCGTCCAACCCAACAGCCCACTTCAGTGTGGCAACACATTTAGAAAGCATTTCGCTGCCTCAGTCACCGGGTACTCACGAAATACAGACGAGCGCTACTTTTGCTGCGTCGCCCTCAGATACCGCATCGGAGTCCCCGTGGTGCCGCCGCGTAGGGGGCAGGTACAACCCTGGGCTGCGAAAGCACCACAGCCGGCAAGCACCGAACTCGGGCAAGAGCGCACAGCCCACCGAGCGCTGCAAGCGCTCGCACGCCCCTTCGGGCACCGGCCGGGCAACCCCCGGGCTCAGCCCCGGCCACCAGCCACCTGCGCCCCGCGAAGTGACAGGAGGGCGCAATCCCTGGCGCCGCCACCCGCGGAAGGCAAACCCGACTGAGGGTGCCCTCACTCCCGGTGACAAAGCCCAACTGCGGGTGCTCTCACTCCCGGAGGGACCTTTCTCGCCACGGTAGCTACCCCCGCAGTCGCCCCGCTGCCGTCGCCCCGCTGCCGTCCACCGCCCACTGCTCCACCCGCCCCACGGACCTACCCGCGGCAGCGGCGCCCCGCATGCTGCCCGCGGCTCGGCTCATGTCGGCGCCGGGCGGCTAGGGGCGGGGCCAGCGAAGCGGGGCGGGCCGAGGCGGGGAGATTGCCCCAGCCCGTGCGAGCTACCGCCGGGCTTCAGTGCTTCCGGTAATGTGAATTTTCTTCGCTACCCCCATAGGGATTATTTTTGTTACCCACACCCCTTCGTGGTTTTGGGGGACCGGCCGTGCCCGGTGCCGCCCAGGTCTCGCACCCTGCTCTGCCCCCATCCCCGGCTGGAGGCAGAGGGTCACCTGCTGGTCCGGCACCCGCTCCGAGCCGCATTCCCTGCTGAGGCGCCGAGGGGGCGGTGGAGGAGATGCTACCTGTGAATTGGGGCTACCTGTGAATTGGGGAAGCGGGGATCAGTGGCAGTGCGTCTGGGGCAGCGTGAAATAGGGAATTCGGAAAACGCTCTGTGCCTCAGTAAGCTTAAAGGCTATCATATATTCAGGAGAGTTAAGAAGATTCAGGTCATCAGGAGAACAGAAAACTACTAGAAACAAAGTTCAGGATTACCGAGTCATGTACCTAACAGCACTTAACACTTACAACTCCTTGACTTTCATGGACATGATAACATCTTGCTAACAGTAGAAGTGAAGTTTTATGAAAAAAGATAGACAACATTCCCTCGATCTGCTGCAACAGTAAGGGTAAAATGCTCCACAGCTGAAGCTCATATCAAAACCTAAGTGTTTGCTACAAACCCTAGCAGGCCTGCTTTTAGGTAACTTAAAACATTCATAAATGTTTTGACATGCACCACACAGACACTGTACCTTAAATGACCTTGAAGAATGCTGTGGAAGACCAAGGCAGCAGGACCCTTCTCTGCCATGACATGAGCTACTTGACCTTTTTCACACTTGCTTGCTCTGAGCCAAATTTAAAGCTGCTTTGGATAAGGTGGAAAGAAACCAAGTGTGAACGTGCTCCTAAGTATCCATGCACAGCTCAATGTAACACAATCTCTTACAAGCCAACAATTGAAACAGCTCTCTAAAACCATTTGTTGACCACTGAAATAAGCAGTTTGTTGTGGAAAATACATCTCATTTTGGTAGAAATTTGCCTTCTAGGTTCTTGCATTGTGCTTGGCTGAACCCAAGTTTTACTCAATCATTAACTTTTGAATTGCAGTCTATCTGCTTATTTAACTTTAGGAGATTAAATGTACTTCTTAGTCAAAGTGATAAACCAAGAATATAGAAATAATGGTGTTATCTAAAATACTATCTTCTTCATCAGCCTTGAGGAAGGCAAGAACAAGGAATGAGAAAATGCCCTTGGCCAGCTTCCAGCAGAAGCAATCTCTAGTTAGTAAAGGAGGATGTCTGCATGAAAGAAATGGTATCGATAGGATTTGTACCAAGTCTTCCTAGTTTCTGTCCAGCACTGAGACCCACACAAAAGCAGGATTCTTCCACACAAACCTCAGATGATACAAAGTAAAAAAGAATTTAACCCCTCCTGAGACATATTCCAGAACTTCCTTGTTCTGGAAAGATGGCCCTTCTTCGTTAGGAAAGATGCTTACAGAACTGGTCTCACATATATCTCTTCACCATCTGTTCTCTTCCCTCCACCCCTCTCAGAAAAAGTTATTAAGCCCATAAAAAACAATGGTCTCCTGCCAGGTCCTTACAAAATTCTTATACACTCCCCTAGGGAGACATGTCAGGGGCTGCATGAAGACCACCAGGACCTTGTCATTCTAATAACTACTGTTAGTATATTTATTTATTGTCCTTAAATACTTGAGCTGTGACAATGCCCAAAAGATGAATCTATAGTTCATACTCACTGCTCTTAACTATTATCATAATCATCTTTTAAAATGATGTTTCATTAGATGTTACTTAAACAGAATTAAGAAAATCTTTATTCACAGTCACACCTACCTCTCTCCAAAGGAAAACATCACTAAGATACTGTCTAATCACTTGGAGCTAAGCTGAACACAATTCAGTAAAGATTAAATTGCTAAACACTAATCAAGAATGACAAATTCAGCATTAGCTGTGGCTCTGTTGGCTGCCCTAGCCCACCGTCCATTATGTGAAGCATGGAACACACAGCTAGAAAGGGAAATAGCAAGTTCCCTGGGTGCTGTGCAGCCTCCCCTTCCAGGCAGATCAAGGTCCTAACCTATTATTTTTAACAGTGCAGCTGCTTCATAAACTTTTTGTTTGTTTGTTTGTTTTTAGTCCTAGGCTGTTCTCCCCTGTTGGAAGGATAGGAAAAAGGAATAAGAATAGTCCTTATGAAAATCAATTCAGCCTTATCAACTAGTATAAAACCACACCTGGTAAATGCTGTAGATGTTCATCTCCTCGCTGCAGATGATTATGTGGAGCACTCCCTTTCCTGACATGTGCAAGCCTATCTATTCAAATCCTTCTAAGTGCAATGCTGTCTACATAGACAACACAACAAAAGCCCTTCTTGTGGCGTTTAAAGAACCTGTCTGAGCAATTCTGATTAATTGTGGATCTATTCAAAGTTAACTACCTTTTTTATTTGAAAGAGACTGTCCAGTTTTGATGTCACAGCCTAAGTCTCAACAGAGTGTACTGAACTGCCTTCTCCACCACTCATCCCCTTCATGAATTTGAGAATTCACACAGAAGGTAGTAGGACTTCTTTACCTTATAGGGGCTCATAAGCTTTGACATTCCACTACATCAGGTGAAAGGCCTTTGTGGGTAGCACAGGGTATTTCTTGGTTTCAAGTATGTCATCATATTAACCTCTGGTGAGAATCAGTAGTTAAACACAAATTTTCATATTCTCTTCCCTCAGTAATGAACAAGCTTTAAATAAATGTACATATAAAGCCATTGGAGTGGTTCCTTTAAAGGAATTTTGATTTATAGATTAAAGAAAAGAAAACAGATCTAAGGAAAGGAAGCATGTGGGAGCATATAATTTTCCTGGAGCCTGGAATAGCTGGATTTTCTTACCACATGTGCAGGAAACAGCCCTTCCTACCCAATCCTGAACGTGTCAGATAATACCCATAGCATATAATGACACCATCCTAGGGTCAGATACCCTCTAAGCAACATTTCTGTTCAAGTTTCTAGACATTAACATGCCTGCTGAAGAACAGTTCAAAATGCTTTGGTTCACTGGTGAATAATGAATATTTAAACTGTTCCAAAGGATTGTTGTTTCTTAATTTAAAAAACAGACAGAACTATCAACTAAACACACCTAGATACGTTTTCTAGCCCTCTTCCCACAGATGACTACAAGGTGTTTTTTAGGGAGGCTTGGGGATGGGTCCTTCACTACCCTACCTTCCTCATGTTAGCAACTTCTCATACACTCACAGCTTCTGCTGCAGTAACAAAGTAGGGGTCTAGCACAACAGCACCAAACTGCCAGGATTTGTGCTTATCCTGTGTTGCCCCTGTCCTTGAAGAAGGCATTTCTAACTAACATCCCACAGCACACCCAGCCAGTAACACATCCCCAGGTTGGTAACATTAGTCCTCCATTCATCAATGCAAATATTATGTTGTTTGGGTAGGATTATTTTAGTTGTTTGTTGTTATTTTCCACGTGAATATTTTCTCTAATATTTTGACAAAAAGGAGATAGAGCTTGTCTGACACAAACCTAGGAAATTCTGCTTTTTGGATCATATCTTTTTTCTGCAACTAAAAAGGTTTTACTGGTGTGAAATTTCTAATACAGTAGTTTGAGCACAGGATGATCTCTTGCTTCCAGCATCATTCAATGTTAACTGATTGGTTTTCTGTGACACTTTGTTAACTGCCAGCTCATACAGCGTACCCAGCTAACTGGCACCAGCCCCTTCAAAATCTTCAGTACATGAACCAAAAAGTTCCTTCCTTGGAGGCAAAATGAATGAGCCTCACACTCTCTAGAATAAGGCCCATTTTAGTGAGGCACAAAATCACAATTCTGTAATTATTCCTACAGCAGAGTCACATCCCAGTGTCACTTCACTTCGTGTAAGGGATTGTGTCACCTTTGGTGGTGTTGTAATTACAAATCATGGGAACATTCTTTGAGTTTCTGAATAGTAACAACCAGAACCTTAAGAAATGTAAAACTTTATGAAAGGCAGAATAAATAATTTTCTGTAAATAAAGCATTTTCTGCCTTTTTTTTTTTTCACCCTGTCCTTATCCACTCATTTAGCCAGCTGTTAGAAGATTTAGTCTTCCATAGGGGATATATTTGGATTTTTTTCCCTAAGGAGTATCACTAAATGTCTTCCTTTTATTAATGGTGAGACCTCAGTGCCCTGAAGACTATTCCACAGCTATTTTATATTTTCATTTCTGACATTTGGGTTTGTGTGCTCAGATACAATTCTGATTTTGCTTTGATTTGCAGAAGTCACTACTTTGAGAAATACATATGAGAGAATATCAAAGGCGTAGAGCTACTTCTGTTGAAATAAATGTCAACATCTCACTGACTTCAGAAAGGGATCAAGTAATCAAACATCATTTTGCATGGATTCCAACAGGCTTTGCATCAGGCCTTGTATTCCTAGCTAGTACTTGCAGCTTTGTTGATTTGGATTCTGCTGACAAATGATTCTGTGTAAAGCTAACCAACCAAGCTCAACAAAGCTGATAAGATTTCCTTCCTGCACTGCTAACACCTTCCCTGAAAATGTACTCTTGAGTTTGGTCATACTTGATTTCATATTAAGACTTTATAGAGCAAAGAGAAACCTAAAGGTCAGCTAAGCTGATAAAGAAATCTAAGTCAATACACAGTCTTTCAAGTCAAATAATTCCAGGCTGCATACAGCTGGTAAATAGATTTTGCCTTGTTAGGGTGCTAAAACATCTGCATGAGCCAGTAACTGTCAGCTGCTCAAAGGATGTCACATTGCAAAACAGCTGGCTAGGTTACTTCAGATCATATCAGGAGAAAAATATAGTGATCTGTGATAGAGGTGTTGAGGAAATTTGGAAGAAAAAGAAATCTCAACCAAACCCAACAACAACAACAACAAAATAATTAAAAAAGCAACAGAGAAGATTCATGTCTTTAGCATGCGCCTGCATGAAAATAGTTCCTAGAATGTAACTGTCAGTGAATAAAGAGAATCTTCTGTAAATACATGCTCAATACAAATTAACCATTCTATAGGTGTTGTCAGCAAGAGCCTGAGATTATTTCTTGTCTGTGGGAAACCTTCTGTCAGAGACAAAGATCACTTTTCAAATGCTTTGATGTTAGCATATTAAATCTAGCAGAGACTTTATTTAATTAAATGGTATTTATGTTTTGTGGGTGTTACTGAACAAACTCTTCCCTGAATGTCATTAATGGAAGAATGACAGAGAGTTCGAACCAGTGAGCACCATTATGATTAGTCTGAGTGCAGAGATAGTCTCTGATGATATTTTAGGGAAGTTACTGTTCCTCAGACAGCTGAACACTGAGACATACTGGTTGAGCTCAAGGATGAAAGCACAATTCTTCTAATTGTCATGCTTCCAGTTTCACAGATTCTCATTCTTCATTTTTAAGTTAAACACTTCTGGTTAGCCTGTGCTATTCTAATTGTTTCTTTAATGAAAATTACTCCATATGCATGAGCAAAACCATGTTAGAACTTTAATGTAAAATCTCTTTTTTTTTTTTTTTTCATTCTTGAGGAAGGAGGTACTTTCTTTGGCAATTCCAGAGTTTACTTTGGGAGATTCTGGTGACTGATCATTTATATTGTGCTGTATTTTGCTGCATTAAAGAAGAGATAACCACACTTCTCATTCTTAGCCAGGAAGGACTGGCCAAGAAGAAGATGTAGTCTTTTTACAATGCTAACACAAATGTTTCTAACTTGCTCTATGGAGATAATAAAAAACAGTCAGCAACTGCTGGCTATTGGGTTTGTCTGTTGTACATTATTGTCTTGACAGCATAAAATAAATAAATTACATTTATTAAGCACCCCGTTGTTTAAAAAATAAGGTTGCTAAGAAACAAAATTTATGCATGTTTAATGCCATTGACAATCAGTATTTATATAAAAACATGAAACGTAGCTATGATGGACTTGGAGACTACTACAGCACAACTGAAATGTAAACTCATGGTCTGGGCAAAGGAGAAGAAATGTGAATTTTACTGCCATGTCATAATTAGGACTCTGGCCAATGTATAATTACAACTTCCAAAGTTCCTTTCCATATTCTGGAATCAACAGGAAATGTCAATTAATGCCACTGACATATTTATTGTCATATTTACTATTTCTTCACGATGATGTTGATAAGGGTTTTCAAGAGATATGGGATTCCAATGGAGTGGAATAACTAAGGATATGTAGATTCCAGAGAAATGATATAGATTATGGTTCTCTATAGTTCAGCAAGAAAAGTGCTGATGCATAGAAAAAGCTTGGTTTGCTTTAACACAGTTTTACATTTCATTCAGAATTATATATGTTACAAATACTTGTATATGAAACCTTTTGTTCAAAACCACTCAGTTGTTGCTATGGTCCAGGAGGTAAGTGGTTATTCTCAATGGAATACCTATATTGGCATTTTTCACTACTATACTTGCTGGTAAGAAAATTCCAACCAGCCTCCTACCTTTCCCTGAAGTCAGCCCTATGTTCATTTAAATCAGTAACCAGCTTTCCATCTGACCTCACTCACCTGCAAAAAAACCCAACCTGAAATTCCATAAAAAAAAAGATTCTGTAGTCCTCACCAGAGGCCAAATACCAGCACAGCAACACAATTGCTAGAGTTATTCATGGCATTGATAGCCTACCCACAGTAGTACAGATGCAAAAGGGACTTCTTCCTAAACCTGGTGTTGTAAAGTTGTGAGTTATAGGTCTCTAATCACTACCTTAACCTTAGGAAAATCATCCTCAAGACCGGACTTCTTTCTCAGCAAAAATACAAGAGTGGGCTCAAATTGCTACTCTGGTCTCAAATTGCTACTGAGGAATAGGTTCTTGAAAGTTTACTTGCTTTTTAACTCCCCACTGCATCTTAATTTTTTCAGTTTTATACCTGGCTACAGCAGCACTGAAATTTTCTCTTTCTCATCTGATCACAGAAAAAAAAAAAAAAAAAAAGGCAGCTTAGTCGTGTTTCTACCCTTTCATCCCTGGTTTCGTAAATGGGGCCTAAAGCCATTTACATCCTTAAGTGATAATTAAATTGTTCAAGCTTAGTCAATTTCAGTTTTCCCAGTTAAATTGGCCCCCTTACAGCACTGTCAGTTTTCCATGCAGGGAAGAGCTCAGCCTTACACTATGCCCCAGCTCCCAGAGGAGCTCAACGCTGCTGCATAGATGCAGGCTGTGCACACGTATCAGTGCTACTGAAACCCATCTGCCAAATCCAGAGTGGCTCAGGAGGACACAACCCCCTTCGACACTGCTTGTGAGAGGGAGACAGGTGCTATATCCCACCTGGCAAAGCAAAAGAAGTTCTACAGCAAGTATTTGACATGTTGAGAGCACACATGGAATAAGGCCATGGTTATTCTCTTCCCTGCCATAAGCTTTGGAGATTTCAAAGATGTCGCAGGTCATTCAGCCTCTACAAATGTCTCCCTCCTCAATGGCAGGCTCTGCACCACCATGATCTCTACTTCTAATCGTGGTTTAGTGCTTGACAGGTTGTTGCCACCTCATGAATTGCAACCTGGTCCCAAGGTAACACTAAGGTTTGTTGAACAGTCTCCTTCCTGTTGCTTGGGTTTCTTTAGCTCATGTGAGTGCACTGGATCACAGCACAACTAATATTGTTCTTGACAACCTGTAAACAGTTTTTATAAACTCCATAATTTAGTATTGAATCATGCCATGTTAGCAACATCAAATAAGCAAGGATAGAGACCTTTCATGAGTTGCACCACCTGCCAACAGCTTTCCAGTCTCTGTGCCAGAATAATTTAAAAAAAAAAAAAAAGAAAAAAAAAGACTATTCTTTAATTAAAAAAAAAGTTCTGTGCATCTGCAAATTTGTCAAACAGGGCAGCTGGCATCCCTCCACTCTTCCTGCTCATGCATAGCCAGCATTTGAAATATCAGATTTCAGCTGGTGAAGGAGGAGCCTGAACACCCAGAAAGTAAAACCACTTTGAACTCTCTGGAATGGTAACAGCAGCACTTGGGGAGAAAACAAAGCCTGGGCACAAGTGCTTTTCACAACAGCTGAAATGAAGACATCTAACAACCACCACATTCCCAGGGGAAATCCTGGTGAGCAGAAACTTGGTCCCTCAGCTTGTCATATGATTGCTCCATGTTGCTCACAGAACTGGCATTTCTTTCAAGTGCTCTTCACAGGTTGTTTAAAATTCATACATTAAATTGACCTGTGAAACTCAGCACAGCTGAAGTCTTCCAGCCTTCAACCTTCTTGATTTGAAAGCACTTCTTTCTACATGTGAAGTGGTTCTTTTGGCTATATTGCATTCTTTCCATTTCTTAATGAGCTGCAATTATGCTGCTCTTTCAAGATATGCATCTGGCATCACCCATTCACCAAAGTACTCTTTAACAATGTCTAAGCTAAAGACTAAAAGGTATTTTCGGTATTGAAAAAGTGAATTTGAAATAACTTCATAGAATGCAAATGGCTTATTTACAACAGTGCAGTACTTCCTGGTCTGTCACTTTCACCCATACAGATAAATATTTGTTGTCAGACAGTAAACAAAAGTTTAGACATAAATGGATAATTCATAGTAAATGTCAATAAAATACAGTCACTAACTAACAGACTGTGTCAGAGAATGCTTTACTGTGAAACCTTACAGATGAAACTGCCTTATTAAAAAATAAGCAAACTTCCATTGTCAATTAACTGAATTAACTGGCTGGTTTCCTTCATGAGCCCTGCCACTTCTGTTATCATTTACTTCAGTCTGTGATAGAGTAGGATGTGTTTTGGTGTGTGGTAGTAGGATTTTTAGCCAGCGTGTACATTTCACTGTGTGATCAGGAGAGACAGCTTGTAGGTACAATTTTTCACAACATAGGCAGATTTTGGAAACTTGCCCTCTCTTGGCTTCTGTTTTGCTTAAAATATTAGCCTACAAAGCATCAATAAGTATCTTAAACTAAACTGATGTCTGCATGTCATTACTTATGAGTGTGTAGGCCCTTGCCTGGAGGCAGAGGAACTTGTAATACTGCTACCATTTACTGTTATTTATATTTGGCTTTTTCTTTTTTAGCCAGAGTTTTCCTACAGCATTTTTTTGCTTCAGCTTTTAGTTTGGCCTGCCCTTGGTGGTGTATGCAGTAGCATCTTCTAGCAGCTCTGAATAATGGCCAAAGAATATCAGCTGAGAACAAGGGGTTGGAGTATCTCCCAGGGCCTGGCTGGGCTGTATTACCAGCACTTCTGTGGACAAACATGCAAAGTTTAGTGAAGTCAGTGGAAAGACTCTCACTGGCTTTGGTCATCATTGGATCCAGCTATAAATTAGGAAAATCTGATTTTAGTTCCATTACTTGACCACAGTATTTTTCTCCTGTGTGTTAACAACACAGTTCCTCTGTAAGCAATGGCAGAACTGCTCTTAGCAGTCAGGTGATGGGTTTGTCAGTAAGTTACACTGTAATATGACCAGCTAGGGATCCTAAAATTGCTGCTGACTGGAGGGGGGAATAAAAGACACCTTTTCTGGTTTTCTGGACAAGGTCATTGAGTTGAAGGGATCTGTACAGCATCCTGAGGAAATGTGAAGAGGTTTGGATGATTGAGGCTGGTGAGAGGCCTCGAGCACAAGCCCTACGAGGAGAGGCTGAGGGAGCTGAGGTTGTTTAGTCTGGAGAAGAGGAGGCTCAGGGGAGACCTTATTGCTGTCTACAACTACCTGAAGGGAGGTTGTAGCCAGGTGGGGGTTGGTCTCTTCTCCCAGGCAACCAGCACCATAACAAGAGGACATAGTCTCAAACTGCGCCAGGGGAGGTTTAGGCTCAAGGTGAAGTTCTTCACTGAGAGAGTTGCTAGCCATTGGAATATGCTACCCACGGACGTAGTGTCCCTGGAGGTTTCAAGAGGGGATTAGACATGGCACTTGGTGCCATGGTTTAGTAGTCATGAGGTCTAGGGTGATAGGTTGGGCTTGATGATCTCTGAGGTCTTTTCCAACCTTATTGATTCTATGATTCTATGATCCTATTATGCTTTGTATTCAGTATGTGGTAAAATACCACCCTGAAGTGGACGAGTAGCTGTTATCCAACCTTTCCAGAGCAAAGTGGAAACAAATCACAGCCCTAGGAAAAAGTAGGGAAATGGCTGGAAAACTTGGCTAAGGCAACTCACTAATTTAACAATGGCAGAAGCAGCATTAATGCAGGAACTCCTAGCTTTTGTGTCCCATTCTTTTCTCCCTATGTATGATGTATCACATGCACAGACTATCTGAAGAAAGCACATAGGAAGTGCACAGTAAATCAGGATTTTGACAGTTTAACATAGATTTAAAGAAATGCATGTTCTTGGAATCAAGAGCATAGGTATTGAAAACAAAAGGATAGATATCAAGGCACTCCATTTTGAAGTTTAAAAGTGGTTAGTGTCACTCCACATTCATCTGAGTAACATAAAGATGTAAAGAAATTGTATAAAGTAATTAAAGGTGTTTTGTTGTTGTTGTTTGGTTTGGTTTTTTTAAAATACAGAATTTTCCATTAAAAAGTGCTGTTCTTGTGCAAGAGACAACATCTCTGCAGGCATGTATCAATAGAATTTGTTTTGAGTAACGATTTTCCCTCAGAACACTTTCTATTTATAAACTCCCTTAAGCCTTTTATGCTATGCTTCCTGTTGAGACATACCACTTAATCACCAGAAAATGACTCAACCAATCAGCCCAGGCACTTCCCAAATACAGGATTCAAAACCGGTGACAAAATCATGAGCATGCTCAAAATCTGACTGAAGATGAAGATTAAATCTAAATTAACTTCATTTACTAAAAAATCTATCTTTTAGATAATAGTGTGTTCTGTCATTGCTTCAGGTACTTCCGAACTCTGAAGCAGGAACTTACAGTTTATGTGACATTGGTCTATTAAGCAGAAGAATACCCATGATCTACAGAAAGAATATTATCCTCATGTAATGCTTATTTCCATTTTTCTTTTAGTGAATAATCATTCTCTAATCCCAGTGGTGTCTTTCAAGAAAACTTTTAAAACACGTTGGAAGCTATAGAGGAACACATTAAATATCTATAGGCAAGAAAGGGCTTTTGAAATTAAACCTATTGCATATTAACTAAGCATGGCAATATATGCCCCCAGCCTGAACTGACCTGGTTCCATGCCAAAAGTGGTTGGAAAAATAAGAACGCCGTATCATCTGACAGACAATGTCATTCTGATAAATGTCTGAGGTCACATTCCAATGCTATCATTGCTGGCCTTTCATCTGTAGAAGTTGTTCTCTCACTTTCATAGCCAGCAGCACAGCGAAGTAGCTCAAAAGCAGCTGAAAACATACACAGATATGTTTCTATGGCATAGAAACATAAGACAAAAAAATACTAGAATGTTTTTGGCTCCAAATGTGTTAAAATCTGTTTCTACTCCAGCTTTCATTCAAAGTGTCTACCTTTTTACATCACCACAGGATTACTCTGAGCTCAGTATGGAAAACTGACAGGTGTGAACAATGAACTAGTGCCTACACAAGATTTGCATAACTCATTATCTGCAAAATGCCGTGATTTTTCTCATCTCTGAATGTCATTTCAGGTTCCATATTTCTCTATCTCTGATACCAAGTGATATTACTGTGGTAATAACAAAGCTGCTTGTCAACACTGCAAAATCTAGACATTGTTAAGTCTTTGCTGTTAATCAGGAGGAAAAAAAAAAAAAAACACGTGTGTAAGATATACCTACCTCACCTCTCCTTTCTAAGCCAAAGTTCTTTCCACTGGACAAGGTAACATCAACTTCTCCTGAAAAACAGTATTTTTATAGCTCTACATTTTGCATATATTTACTGGAACAGGAAAGAGAGATGGGTCTGTAACATCATCACAGGTCTTCATGCTGACCCTATAGCTGCAAGAAGTTTTGATTTTAAATTTTGTTTTAAAACAGATTTGGACAGCTGCCTAAGTGTGAATGCCTGGGGCTGTGTTCTGCAACAGGGAAAAGAAGAAGAGAAAAAAAGAGGGGAAAAGGGAGGAAATCAGATTAAAAAGAAAATGTAAACATAAGTGAATTAATTAAACAGAGGACTTGGCAAACTCTATCTCGTTTAAAGTTATTAGGATTTGAAAATACGGGCAAGTCAGCCAAAGTACAGTTAAATGGTTCAACCTTTTGTTTAACAAAAAGTCATTATGCAAATGTATTTTTTAGATTAGATGGAGTGAAATGAGATGTATAACAGTACAGAACAAAAAGTAAACTAATGCTAGGCACCAGTATTATTCCTAAGGGCTCTGTTTGTATTGTGTTCTTAAACAACTCCTTCACCCTTTCTTGTGGAGGGTAACTTGATTAGTTTCCCCTTTCCACCTTTCTCCTTGCTTTGATAGGATAAGTTCAGAAGTGGATGCAAAGAGCAAATCAGCTAGAGTTCAGCTTGGTCACAATCTCATGCATAGGTGTACCTTTCCAGGCAGTCACAAAAGCAAGCTCCATCAAGACAAGGCAAATAAAGACTACAACATACTGCTACTGACATATAGCCTGTCAGATAGAACAGTAAAACCACTCATGAAGGAGTAATATATTAGTCAGCCTTTGGTTAAGAAATACTCAAAAGCAAGAATCCATCAATTATACCAGAAGTAGTTCCATAGGAAGCACCAACACCACAGACTTGGAGGCTTTTACTTAGAGAGGTAAGTTGGGAAACTTGTCACCATAGTCTGCTTGCTGCTTTACTGAGGAGGGAGTGAATAGTTCCCAAAGTGACAAGTCAATTTAAAGCTTCTTCCTTTACTTGGCCCTGAAAAAATTTTGCTAGTTGCAGAGGGAACTCTGCCTCCTGACCTGAAGGGATGCAGCATGAGCACATTTTTGCACATACCAAAATTTCACAAGACTAAAACCCATTTAGCTTCATCCCACTTCCACTGACCTAAGTGGTGCAGGATCAGATATGCTTTTGGCTGATTAGAAAATCCCTTAGTTCTTACAACAAATTGTAATTCTGTTCTTCAATGCTCAGAAAGTGCTCAGATATGACAAAAGGGTGAAGCTGTAGACAGTACAGGTTATGTGATTTCTAAAGTCAGTTATGTCGTGTTGGCTAAGAGTTACTACTCCCCCAGATGCAGCACCTCAGCTGACAACAATGCCATTGTCACTCTAAGAAAATGGATAATCTCAAGTGATTTTTTTTTTTAACCAAAAGTGAACATTAGAGCAGTCAAAGTATTGGCTTATTTTCAAACTATTCACTCTTTTCACTGACTCTGATAAACTTTGGTGTGAATTGTTGTATGTAATCTGAAGGAAAATAGGATTCATTGGAAGATATATGCATAGATTAAGACCTAAGGAACTTTATCATCATTCAGTTTGACTTCCTATGTAACACAGGCTGTTAAGCTTCCACCATATACTTTCTGCTTGTATTATAGTACCCATTTTATAAATACTTCAGTCTTTATCAAAAAGGATCAAGTATTAAGGAAGCTTTTGCACACCAAAGAAGATTGCACCAAGAACCTCAGAATGAAAAACCTGCTGCTGCACGTTATTTGTGGCTTGAATGTACCTAGTCTCTCCTTCCCAATTTAGGGTGTTTCTTCTTAGAAAACAGAATAAACCAGGTTGTAAGAGACCTTCAAGATCATCGTGTCCAAACTATCAACTAATCCAACCCACCTAATCAACTAAACCATGGCACCAAGCATCCCATCAAGTCTCCTCCTGAACACCTCCAATGATGGTGACTCCACCATCTCCTCGGGCAGCCCATTCCAATGGGCAATCACTCTCTCTGTCCTAACATCCAGTCTAAACCTCCCCTGGTGCAGCCTGAGACTGTGTCCTCTTGTTCAGGTGCTGGCTGCCTGTGAGAAGAGACCAACATCTGCCTGTCTACAACCTCCCTTAAGGGAGTTGTAGAGAGCAATAAGGTCACCCCTGAGTCTCCTCTTCTCCAGGCTAAGCAACCCAAGCTCCCTCAGCCTCTCCTCATAGAGCTTATGTTCCAAACCCCTCACCAACTTTGTTGTCCTTCTCTGGACATGTTCCAGCAAGTCAACATCTTCCTAAACTGAGGGGCCCAGAACTGGACACAGTTCTTGGTTATAGAACTGGAAGTCACCTTTCCTTTGCTTGTGGGCTGTGATAAATGCTAACTCTTGGATGAAACAAACAAATTATCCTTTGCTAGACTCTTCCTCAATAAGCACTGGTTGTTAATATCCACACACACATATTACCAAGTTATTGAGCCTTAGCAAATTAATCAGGTAAAGTTTTATAAGTGACTTGGAGTCATTTGCCATGTTGACTCTGGTAGAAATGTGACATATCAACAGAGCAAGTACAAATTCTTTGGAGTAATAGAAATAATTTAACTAATCTTCTCTCAACTTTTCCAGCCTACCAATTAGCTAGCTCTTTAATATTGCCCTTTTTTTTTTTTTTAATCAGAATGTCCAATGTCCTTAGGATGACTGAATTATAAATATATTAGATATAAACATAGGTATGCTTATTAGTCACACTTACAAAGGCACATAACATATCCATTGTCAAGCTCTATCACCCATAAAACTATGTCAACTGGTATTAATTATGTTACCATCAATTATTTGTTTTCTTATTGTAACCCATCTTTGACTTTGTCTGATTTTGCCTCTAGCAGTCTTACAGTAACTACCATGAAGTTCATGATCCATACCTTTTCCCAGTTTAAATACTGGTACACATCTATTTTTAGGCCATTGTATCCTAAAATTTGGTAAAAATGCTACTTGAACAAAAAAAATATTTCACCATCTTGGCTATATGTTGTGAATTACTGGACTACAATCAAAGCTGATAACTTATCTTTGTATACACAACAACTTAAAAGCAGGAATCAAGAGGGACACATGCCATCACACAATGCACAGAATCAATAATAAAATAACATGACTCAAAAGCTTAAAAAGATTATGAAGTTCTGCTCTCAATATATTGACTCTTACAAAACCTTTAATAACAGTGTCTGGGCAGGAAGTTTGGCAGGAATCACAGTAATGCAGTCCACAGTAAATAAAGGTGTGGGCAAGTTTCAAAACATCTCGGGTGGTGAGAGGGTCAAAGCCTAGCACTCTTCTACAAATGGTAAAAAGAAAATGTTCAAATGCTTGAAATACTGTTCTCAAATAGGAAGATTCAAAAATAACACAACAGCTTGAATCTGAAAGGATACAGTAGCTGAAGAGTAATTCCATATAAAGAGAAAAAGTAAACTCAGTAAATTCAGGAAGTGTTTATATTTAGAAGACCTCAGTACCAAGTGTTTTTTTCTGGTAAGTATGGCTGCCAACCCTCCTTCTTCTAAAGACAAATAATATCAAACAGACAGGTTTCTGGTCTGAGAAACAAGCACAGAGACAAACAAGATTTAGCAGAAAAAGATAGTGAAAGGCTGCACTGGATAATACATAGTAGCTATGCAAGAGATCAAAACCTGATATTGTGGATTTCTATAGCAGATTTAGATCAAGCAGATGAAACCATTCACATGAGTTGATATCCTTGATTCTCTGACAGTAGGTCCAGGTTTATACTGGCCCTAAGCCCATTCCCCCAGAACAAATATGACCCTAAACCAAAATAAGGGCAAAACTGGAACGCAAAGCATGACAAATAATGTTTGACTTTGAAAAGACACAGCAATATTTTTTCTTTTATGAAGAATTTAGTCTTCCTGTACATTCATTTAATATTCTGAAAGCTTTTTCTGAATTATGTTCCTCTCCCATAAAAAGATTTTCTTTCTCTACTTGCTCTATACAGAGTGATTGAGTGGATTAGAACTCACTAGTTATTCACATGGGAGAAGGCTATTCATGTGGGTAAGTATTCTTCTTGTCCCTGCTGACCAATATACCAGAATTGGTAATAGATATTGAACAAAATCCATCTTGTAAAGGAAGCCATTAGTAAAGCAAACAAACAAACCAGCTGCAATTACATGCATGACAAGACAGAATTTTTTCTTCGGCAAAGCAGCAAACAGACCTGTGCCAGCTGGAGGACCTAAATTTAAACCAAGAAGCATCAGGTTTCAGATCTGCACCAAAACCACCTATATCTTAATATTTATTGGGACTTTAGGATCTGTAGATGGGTTTGAAAGAAAGATGCTTATGGAAAACAGATGTACTGAGTTTTAATCCCAGTTCCTGTCTGGGTAAACTTGGCTTCTCTCATCTTCAACAGGATGTGAAAACATTTAGAACTGTTTCTTCTGTGTGAGGAAGACCTTACTCATGTGATTACTGGGTTAAGAGGTACAGATTAATGATTGTAAAGTGCTTTGAAATCCTGAGATGAAAGGCATTATGCAAGAATGATGATTTTATATCATTTAATATCAGTTTGTTCATGATGATGTCATATAATGAGAAAAGTATTCTGAAGTTAGACTCTCAGATCTGGCAAAGGAACTTGTATTCTGGCTGCAGCATACTTTTCACGTCTGTGTGGCCTAACGAACTAACAGGCCTTCAGATTCTTCACCACAAAATGGAAGTGATAATACCTTTTTCTTTTGGGTTCCAGCATTCTTAATAAAAACTGGTGTGGATTTGTGATGGATATAAAGCTGCTTGGATGGAACAGCCATAAAACACATGATAACATGACTATCATCATATCAAGCAAGACAACATAATTTCTGTAGCCCTGAGATATATCACAAAACAGGTGGGGGAAATTTTCATTTTTCCTTTTTTTTTCTTTTTTTCATATAAAGTCTTCCAGTCTAGCATGTCAGTTTTTATGTCCTTCCTGATTCATTAGAAGATTTCTCACACAGAAAAGTGACCACAAAAATGTTGTTTTTTTTTTTTCTGGTCTAGTTTTCAGTCACCTGGTTCATATTTCAGCAATATTTCACAGACATTCTGGGAGTATCCCTCTCCAATTGTAGGCCATCTTGTATATCATGCCAGCCACTAAAAGAAATACAGTGCCCAATCTCTCCCTGTATCATTTCCCCAGCCCTGCTTGCACACCTGTGAAAAAAAGGAGAATTTTCTCCTGATACAAGGAAGGCAGAGAAGTAAATGAAATCATACAAATTTGGAGGAAAAGAGAAGACCCCAGAATATTTCTGTACCAGCGATGGGAAAAGGATTTTCTAACATCTTCCTTTATTTTCACAAAAGCCTAATATAGACAAGCTGCTGAAGTGCTATAAAGTGTCATTTTACTTCTGCAATGCTGCAAAGGCTTAGTCTCCTGGGGAGCCTTGGGCATGGCAGTCACTGGTACAGGGCAATGGCAGCTGGCTTAACATCTGCATGTCACTGCAGCAGGTAACCTGCTCATCTCAGAACACAGTAACAAAAGTTTTACATTCTCCATGACATAGCCCCACACATTATATAAGTAAATACATTTCTCTGTGTATAGCCACACAGAGGAAATATTTACACTGCTAAGCATTTGGATTATGAAAGCATAAATAAAGTGAAGGCTACTGGAGCCACTGTAAACCATCAGAGTTATGCTAGCCTAAGTATGGTGAGATACAGGATGTAACGTGCACCCTTCTGTCACATGCTTTGCTCTGTCAATACTGGAATACTGACTCCTTCTTTTAGGAAAACTCTATCTTCAGTTAGCACTGGCAGCACCTTAATCCCTTTACTATGACTCTGAAACACTGATCACCAAAATCTAGGGCAGGCCTCTGAAGCAGTTGGATCAGGCTCTAATACTACTTTAGATGATAATCCTGCAAAGATTTAACATTTACAAATACCTTTATCATGTCAGTAGTTAAATGGGATGTTGGAGGATCAAGGTCAGAATTGGAACATTCAACAAATTCCATCTTTGGCTGTATCTATCAAAGATACAACAGAGACAAGGGAAAAAAAAAAAAGATAAGGTGACTTCTGACAGAACCTGATTCTTAGCAATATGCAGCACTTGACAACTTACATATCAGCTTAAGTTCACCCACAACTATTCAGCCCTGTCAGCTTCAAAGGATTTTAATCAACATGCAAAGCTGAGTGCATCTACAAAAGACAGAGGCCTGGGCTGCAGCAGTCTTTCTTCTGACACAGATATTCCCTTCTGCTGTGATCCAATGCCTGCTTTAGTGTTTTCCTCACTCTGTTTCTATGCCTCCTTTTACAAAATATTTTTAACCTTCATCCTCCAAACTTTCAAACTGGATACCTATCTGGATACCTCAAAGTGCAGTTGCTGGGAGGCTTCTAACTGTAACAACAACCAAGATAAGGTTAGAAATAGGAGAGCTGAAAGAGAGAAGCTACTCTTTAATTTAAAAGATCAGCAATGAGAATTTACAGCCCTCGGTACCCTTACTACCTCAAGAATTTCAGCTCTGTATTTGGCCTCTTAGCTTCTGTGTTAAGCACTGAAATTTTAATTTGAGGGGAAATAGTTGGATTTCTCGAACAAGTTTTGCATGTTTTTATGGGAGAGGAGAAGAAACTGAGCAGAAAAAGAAGTCTCCATATGATATATATTCTAAAACATCAGGTGGACTATAGATGTGTCAGAGAGAAGTATTTTCTCAGACATTTTAGATTTTGTATTGGACAATTAAAAAAATATTATCTAATTCTCCATGAACATTTCTGCCTGGGGATTTGCTGCAGCTCTGCTGTGTTTCATTTGGTGTTTGTTATTAAAAGCCTCTGTCCTATTGCTTACACATCTTCTCTCCCAGAGATAAAATAATATAATATTTGAGGATAAACACTCTCAGAAAAATTGCAAAGTGTTCTGGAAATAAAAGAAGATGAAAACAACTACTTGGACCTGGAACCTGGTTTACTCATTTATACATGAAGAATAAATGCCAGTTATTGCATAGATTTTTTAAAGTGTTCATTATGAAGAAAATAAGACCAGAAAAAACCACATCAGTGCTTAGTGCTGGTTTTACAGATTAGTGTAAAATTAATATTCATAAACTATTGAAAGGAAAAAAAGAATGGGCAAGACCAGACAAATGGCAAACTCTGAAGGTCCTGCCTATCTGAGGATTATGTATAAGTGTTAAAAAATGGTACAGTGCAAGTATTTAACGTATAAAGAAACAATCTTTAGCAGGTTACCAAGAATCTAATTTTGTGCAGCATCTGTCCTTTATTTATAAAATAAATCCATCTATTTATAAATCACCCATAAAAATATTTTTCTGGTAATAGAAATATTTGGTATGAATGCTTCTTTAGAAGTTATCACTTCCTATTATAATTCACAATTCATTTCTAACAGTTGCATAAGGGGGTCAGATCTTTTTTTATAGGCTACAGTGGTATGATGCCTGTAAAACTGTGGTTATGAAATGCAAACTATTTTACAACAGCATGTCTCTGCTATCAGAGAGTGCCTTCCACAGAAGTTCACAGATAAATATGTCTTCTGTGCTTGTGTATTGATTTCACTCCTAGTAAACAAGTAAAAATCCCTCTCTATTATTACAGGATATCTACTGCACAATTCAAGGGTTTGAATAAACCTTTGCTTGAAAATAATTTATTAAAAACATTAAGTGTAAGGTCATGAAGAGCTACACATATTAGATACACATTAGCAGTGGATAAAAGCACATAATCTCATAAGAAATGATTTGTCATTTCTAGATGACATTGTTAGATGTCACATGTGTTTAAATCCTTGTAGAATTAAAGCTTATGGTAATATTTCCCCAATATTTCAAACAAGTGTCCAAAACTTAGTTTAGACCCCAAAAAATCAAGCTACTAATTAAAGTATCTTTCTATGCTTTCTGAATGAAGAGGCAAAGGAGATGATATCATTATTTGCAGCAGAAAACACTGTGTTAATGAGATTATGACAGGAAATTTGAATGCTAATTTATTCGTTTAAAATAGAAGTGACAGGGCACTAAAACAGGTTGCTGCCTCCAAGTCACACAACAACCTGGCAAAAAAAAAACCATCCAAACAAGACCCTAAAAGTTGGAGGTTTTTTACAATTCCGTAGCTAATAACAAATTTTATCTTAGAAATGTAATACAAATCCTATTTTTTTCTAGTCATTCCTTAAAATACAATGTTCAGTGTAGGAGTTTACCAATAATTAAAGGCCACACACATAAAGTAGCACAGATATTCCTGGTTTAGAAAAACTCATATGGAGGAGATGATCTGAACAGCTCATAAAAATACATTTTATTTTCATAGTAATTGGCTAAATTATTAGTCACATTTATAGATGTGTTGAAAACTGCTATGTGCCTAGGACAGCAAAGTCAGTGTCTACATCATAACTGTAAACACCTGCCTGGCTTCATTAAGGATAGTAAAAATATCCCTTTGTGGGAGGATCATAAGCTGTGTTTTAGTCAGTTTGGTGTGTGATCTCTGACAAGAACATACCGTGCTTCATCTTTCTCTGTGTCTGGTATTCTCCTTCGGATGAGAAATCTGCAATTCTGCTTCTGTCCTTGGCCCCATTGTGTGCACACACACGCAGAGAGTACTCCAGCAGCAGATAATGTAAAATAATTTGAATAGTCAGAAGTTTTACAGAGAGGTGAAACTAAATGTGAAACACCACAAGCTTGGCTTAAGGCCTTCATATATACAAATAGCTTAGAGGTCATTTATAATCATTATGTTGCCGCTCTATGTGTTTAAGGAAGATTCATTAAATGAAAAATAGCTAGGGAAGTTCTGTTTTCACTTTATATATATATATATATATATATATATATATATATATATATATATATATATTGCTTAGGAGAAAGGATAGAATTTTCATCATAGGGATCCAAACATAAGCGTTGGCAAACAGTTCTATCACCTCCAAACCAAGTACCACATCAAATTCATAAATATCAGTGTGGAAAAGGAAAGGAGGGAAGGAAACCCAAATTCTTCTTTAAGACATCGCAGAAATGGGATTTTTTCTTTCGACCAAAGCTGAGCACTGCTAGTCATACTATCATAATTCTTTACATGTTTTGGTTTGTTTGTTTGTTTAATATTGTTTTCCAGAATACTTCCCATCTTTTGCAATCGTTTGCAAAAAAATAAACAGAGGCAAAAACAGATGGAGGGCTTCTCCTTCTCTCTGCTTTCAAGGGACCAGGAGCGTGCTTCATGTTCTGTAACTGAGGGCCCAGCTTCTGGGCCCACACTTTCTCTCCCTGAAGGTGCAAGAAGGTGAAAGAAATATACTCTACTTGATTTTTGTTGTCATTAGTTCATCCAACAGGAAGCAACTGCCTACAGTAGAATAATCTCAACGCTCCTGGCTCTTTAATTTAATTTAACTGATGAACTACTGGAGAGTTAAGTTTAAAAATAAGTAAGAAAAATTGACCAAACCCCAAATTTATCATTTGGCTTTTTCAGCATTTTTCAGTCACATTCAGTACTGAAGAGCATAAGCCCAGCTTGTTCTGAAGCTCCTAAAGTTGCTCATCAGCTTTTGTGTGATCTTGCTCACGTAGGTCTTTGTTTCTAGCTCACATCTCCACCTACTCAGGATGCTGTTCCTGCTGCTAGAAAAGTCATAGCCCCTACCGATTTCTACAGAACAACACTGAACATTGGAAATAGAATGACGTGAATGCTTGTAAGAGGTGTATTGGCATAGCAGATGTGATAATTGGTATACACAGGCTCTCAGCATCTCTGTCTTCCACTTGCTCCTTTCTAGAAGGGCATTAGAAGCTTTCTGAAGTGTCATCCACAAAGCAATTGCTTCCCCATAAAACAAGAAGCACGGTTGTGGATATTTTCATTTCCCAAATTACATGACAATTGCAATCTAAATTCTAAATTGCTCTGAATTTTGGTCAGCATCTTGTGTTTTCTGTGGATAGTATAATTTCAGAGACAGTAATCTCCTTTGTATTTAATCTGCAGTATTACTGTGCTAGTATGCAGCTGTGGGAATTCTGCAGCATTAAAACTCCAGCATCACATATTTTTTTGGCAAGACATTTCTTGGTATGTGACAGATTAGAAGTTAGCTTTGGATAGGGTGTGGGGTTTTTTGTTATTATTTTGCTTTTGAGTATTTCATCTGTGTGCATATGTTTTATCAAAAAGTTTATACAAAGTGATACATTACTACATAATGAAACCAAATTAGAAACCCTTCTCCTGAAATATAACACTGGCAGATAGACCCCAAGCAATGTATAGGTTGGGTCATGTCTTCTGCATCTGTATCATATACAATGCTTCCTATCCAGAAAGCCGATGCATGTCCTTCTGTCCTATGCATTATGCATACCTTCACACACATTTTTTGCAGATGTTTCTCCTCTTTGGAAACATTTCACACACAGAATCACAGAATCACCAAGGTTGGAAGAGACCTCAAAGATCATGAAGTCCAACCTGTCACCACAGACCTCATGACTAAACCATGGCACCAAGTGCCACGTTCAGTCCCCTCTTGAACACCTCCAGGGACAGTGACTCCACCACCTCCCTGGGCAGCCCATTCCAATGGCTAAAGCATTCCATTATGTTTCCATACAAAAGCAACTTCCTAAGCTATCCATTTCTCTCCAGAATTATCACTTGAATGATAGCAGATATCATCTCCAACTGCAATAATACCTACAACTAAACTGAAGGTGTTGTTATATCTTTGCTGCATTCATTTACAAACAAACCAGTGCAGAATGGTACCCCAACAAAACCTGAGATATTTAACAAAGGAACATTCATCACTACTTTCACTGAAAATGAAATAGAAGGATTAATTGAAATCTGTGACTTAATTTTCCTGCATTGCCTTTGCTTTGTATAAATAAAATTCCATGAGAAAAGACAAAGGAGTTATTCTCATGAGCACACACAGTTCAGAAAATTCCTTGGTAACTGAGTTTGCTAGTGATGAGTTCTTTAGTTTGTCTGTGATGACATTACACATGTGTATCTGTAGAGACACGATACTTGATTAGTAGTTTCACAGATCAGATATAAGAGTCGGTTGGTTTTAAATAATACTAATTCCTCAAGAGTGTAAAACATGGTAGGCCCTCTCTGTCTCAAAAAATATAAAATCAGGGCTGATTGAAAGACTTTCCAAATGGTCCAGTGGCCCATTTGACATAGGTAGAAGTAATACTGGAGTATTTACTTAGCGGTTTTTAGAGTGAGTAGTAGATAGGTATGGCTCAATAGGGAATTACGGTGAGTGAGGTGTCCCTCCCCATGGCAGGGGGGTTGGAACTAGATGATCCTTGTGGTCCCTTCCAACCCTGACTGATTCTATGATACTATGATACTATGACACAGTCTCAAGCTGTGCCAGGGGGTGAGGAGAAAGTTCTTCCCAGAGAGTTGTTAGGCATTGGAATGTGCTGCCCAGGGAGGTGGTGGAGTTATCACAGTATAACCAAGGTTGGAAGAGACCCCAAGGATCATCAAGTCCAACCCGTCCCAACAGACCTCACAACTCAGACCATGGCACCAAGTGCCATGTCCAGTCTCTCTGGAACACCTCCAGGGACGGCGACTCCACCACCTCCCGGGCAGCCCATTCCAATGACGAATGACTCGCTCTTCAGTGAAGAACTTTCTCCTCACCTCGAGCCTAAACCTCCCCTGGCACAGCTTGAGACTGTGTCCCTTTGTTCTGGTGCTGGTTGCCTGGGAGAAGAGACCAACCCCCTCCTGTCCACAACCACCCTTCAGGTAGTTGTAGAGGGCAATGAGGTCACCCCTGGTCCTTCTCTTCTCCAGGCTAAACAACCCCAGCTCCCTCAGCCTCTCCTCATAGGGCTTGTGCTCAAGGCCTCTCACCAGCCTTGTTGCCCTCCTCTGGACACGTTCAAGTGTCTCGATGTCCTTCTTAAACTGAGGGGCCCAGAACTGGACACAGTACTCAAGGTGTGGCCTAACCAATGCAGAGTACAGGGGGCACAATGACCTCCCTGCTCCTGCTGGCCACACTATTCTTAATACAGGCCAGGATGCCATTGGCCCTCTTGGCCACCTGGGCACACTGCTGGCTCATGTTCAGGCGGGTGTCGATCCAGCACCCCCAGGTCCCCTCTGTTTGGCAGCTCTCCAGCCACTCTGACCCCAGCCTGTAGCTCTGCATGGGGTTGCTGTGGCCAAAGTGCAGCACCCGGCACTTGGACTTGTTGAATGTCATCCCATTGGACTCCGCCCATCTGTCCAGTCGGTCGAGTCCCTCTGCAGAGCCTTTCTACGCTCCTAACTGACTAACATCTATTCCCAGCTTGGTGTCATCTGCAAACTTGCTGATGACTGACTCAATTCCCTCATCCATATCATCAATGAAGATGTTAAAGAGGATGGGGCCCAGCACTGATCCCTGGGGACACCACTGGTGACTGGCCGCCAGCTGGATGTGGCACCATTCACCACCACTCTCTGGGCTCGGCCCTCCAGCCAGTTCCTAACCCAGCGCAGAGTGTTACTGTCCAAACCATGAGCTGACAACTTAGCCAGCAGTTTACTGTGGGGGACGGTGTCAAAGGCCTTGCTGAAGTCCAGGTAGACCACATCCACAGGCCTCCCCACGTCCACCAGACGGGTCACCTGATCATAGAAGGAGATCAGGTTGGAGAGGCAGGACCTGCCCTTCCTAAATCCATGTTGGCTGGACCTGAGCCTTGGCCATCCTGCAGGTGTGCAGTTATTGCCGCCAGGATAATCTGTTCCATCACTTTCCCTGGCACTGAGGTCAGGCTGACTGGCCTGTAGTTTCCGGGTTCCTCCATCCGTCCCTTCTTGTGGATGGGGACCACATTGGCCAGTTTCCAGTCATCTGGGACCTCTCCAGTGAGCCAGGACTGGAGGAAAATGATGGAGAGCGGCTTGGCCAGCTCATCTGCCAGCTCTCTCAGCACCCTAGGATGGATCCCATCCGGTCCCATGGACTTGTGGATGTCCAAGTGGCTCAGCAGGTCCCAAACTAATTCCTCATGGATTTCTGGGGTACTACACTGCTCCCCAACCCTACTACCCAGCTCAGGAGGCCACTCATCCTGGACTCCTACCTTGCTGTTAAACATCGAGGCAAAGAAGGCGTTCAGGACCTCAGCCTTTTCCTGATCTTCGGTCACCGTGTTCCCCTCCAGGTCCAGTAAGGAGTGGAGATTCTTCTTGCCCTTCTTTTTAGCATTGATATATTTGTAAAATTGCTTTTTATTTTCTTTCACAGAGGTGGCCAGTTTCAGTTCCAACTGGGCCTTTGCTTCTCTAATTTTATTCCTACATAATCTAACCACTTCCTTGAACATACCTCGAGAAGCCTTCCCCTCCTTCCAAAGGTGATACAGCCTCTTTTTTCCCTTAATTCCTCCAGGAGCTGCTTGCTCATCCAGGCCGGTCGCCTTCCCCGCCGGCTCATCTTTCGGCAGATGGGAACCGCCAGTTCCTGTGCCTTCAAGAGCTCCTTTTTGGAAGTAGGTCCAACCCTCCTGGACCCCTCGGTTCATGAGGGTTGGTACCCAGGGAACTTTACAAATAAGTTTCTTAAAGAGGCTGAAGTTTGCCCTCCGGAAGTCCAAGGTGAAGGTTCTGTTGGTACTCCTCCCTATCTCCCTGCATATTGAAAACTTCACTATCTCGTGGTCACTGCACCCTAGGCAGCCTCCCACGGTCACATCTCCCACCAGCCCTTCCCTATTGGAGAGCAGCAGGTCAAGCAGAGCCTGTCCCCTGGTAGGCTCGCTTAACAGCTGCGTCAGGAAGCAGTCCTTTATTTGCTCCAGGAATCTTCTGGACTGCCTTCTCTCTGCCGAATTAAGTTCCCAGCAGATATCTGGCAGGTTGAAGTCACCCACGAGGACAAGATCTGATGATCTTGAAACAGCCTCCAGTTGTTTGTAGAATAATTCATCAACCTCCTCATCCTGGTTGGGTGGTCTATAACAGACTCCAACCAGGATGTCAGATTTGTTGGGCTGCCCTCTGATTTTAACCCACAGGCTCTCAATTCCCTCATCTTCCACCTCAAGTTCAGAGGCAGAAAGTGTCTCCCTAATATACAAAGCCACCCCTCCTCCTCTTCTCCCTCGCCTATCCCTCCTAAAGAGCCTGTAACCCCCCAGTGTAGCACTCCAATCGTGCCTGTTGTCCCACCATGTTTCTGAGATGGCAACTATATCATAGTTGCCCTGGTGGATTAGGACCTCCAGCTCATCTTG
Organism: Picus viridis; assembly: GCA_033816785.1. Classification (NCBI taxonomy): domain Eukaryota; kingdom Metazoa; phylum Chordata; class Aves; order Piciformes; family Picidae; genus Picus; species Picus viridis. Next base: position 10,789,811 of record CM066584.1, on the reverse strand, counting down.
CTTATTGCCCAGGCTGCGTGCATTGGTGTACATGCACTGCAGCTGGGCTCCGACCTCTCAGTTGACCCTACCTTGTACCCTACTCTTACCTCTGCAGAGGGACCGATGTCTTCACCCACCCCTTCAGACCTAGTTTAAAGCCCTCCTAATGAGCCCTGCCAACTCTAGTGCTAGGACTCTCTTGCCCCTTCTAGATAAATGTACCCCATCAGGACCCAGCAGGTCAGGTGCCATAAAAGTTGCCCCATGATCAAAGAAACCAAAGTTCCTCCGCTGGCACCATTCCCTGAGCCACTTGTTGATGGTGTGGATTCTCCCGTTCCTCTCAGTGTACTCCCCTGCCACTGAGGGAACTGAGCAGAACACCACTTGCGCGCCTGCCCCATCGATCAACTGTCCAAGGGCCCTAAACTCCTTCTTAATTGCCCTGGTGCCCTTCCTGTCGATCTCATCACTCCCAGCCTGTATCACCAGTAGAGGGTAATAGTCAGAGGGACTGATGAGCTTGGGGATTCCCCTTGCAATGTCCCTTACTCGCGCCCCGGGTAGAGAGCAGACCTCCCTGTGGGATGGGTCGGGACGACATATGGGTCCCTCAGCACCCCCCAGGAGAGAGTCCCCAACAACTATAACCCTTCTCGTTTTCTTTGTGGAGCTTGTCGTTATAGCTGTTGGGAACTGCTTGGCCTTAGGCTTGGCCTTAGGCTTGGCCTTAGGCTGCCCCCGGAGCTGGTCGTTACAGCCGGCGGGGACTGCTTGGCCTTGATCTCCCCCCCGGATGGCTGCTCCTCAGCCCTCTCATCCCCACCGCCCTCAGCCTGCAGGGCCTCATACTTATTATGCAAGGGCAGCGGAGGAGGAGGAGAGGGCCGGCGGATTTCTCTTGCCACCCTTGGCAGGGACCCGTGTCCATCCCTCTCCGTTCTCAGGGGCCCGTCCCTCAGCAGGGGAGATCTGCAGAGCCTTCTCCCACAAGTCCAACTCCCTTTCGCTTTCCCTTATTGACCTCAGCCTAGATACCTCCTCCTTCAGCTCGGCCACTTCATCCTTCAGCTCAGACACTGACTTTGCTGTCCTAGGCACATAGCAGTTTTCAACACATCTATAAATGTGACTAATAATTTAGCCAATTACTATGAAAATAAAATCTATTTTTATGAGCTGTTCAGATCATTTCCTCCATATGAGTTTTCTAAACCAGGAATATCTGTGCTACTTTATGTGTGTGGCCTTTAATTATTGGTAAACTCCTACACTGAACATTGTATTTTAAGGAATGACTAGAAAAAAATAGGATTTGTATTACATTTCTAAGATAAAATTTGTTATTAGCTACGGAATTGTAAAAAAACCTCCAACTTTTAGGGTCTTGTTTGGATGTTTTTTCTTTTTGCCAGGTTGTTGTGTGACTTGGAGGCAGCAACCTGTTTTAGTGCCCTGTCACTTCTATTTTAAACGAATAAATTAGCATTCAAATTTCCTGTCATAATCTCATTAACACAGTGTTTTCTGCTGCAAATAATGATATCATCTCCTTTGCCTCTTCATTCAGAAAGCATAGAAAGATACTTTAATTAGTAGCTTGATTTTTTGGGGTCTAAACTAAGTTTTGGACACTTGTTTGAAATATTGGGGAAATATTACCATAAGCTTTAATTCTACAAGGATTTAAACACATGTGACATCTAACAATGTCATCTAGAAATGACAAATCATTTCTTATGAGATTATGTGCTTTTATCCACTGCTAATGTGTATCTAATATGTGTAGCTCTTCATGACCTTACACTTAATGTTTTTAATAAATTATTTTCAAGCAAAGGTTTATTCAAACCCTTGAATTGTGCAGTAGATATCCTGTAATAATAGAGAGGGATTTTTACTTGTTTACTAGGAGTGAAATCAATACACAAGCACAGAAGACATATTTATCTGTGAACTTCTGTGGAAGGCACTCTCTGATAGCAGAGACATGCTGTTGTAAAATAGTTTGCATTTCATAACCACAGTTTTACAGGCATCATACCACTGTAGCCTATAAAAAAAGATCTGACCCCCTTATGCAACTGTTAGAAATTAATTGTGAATTATAATAGGAAGTGATAACTTCTAAAGAAGCATTCATACCAAATATTTCTATTACCAGAAAAATATTTTTATGGGTGATTTATAAATAGATGGATTTATTTTATAAATAAAGGACAGATGCTGCACAAAATTAGATTCTTGGTAACCTGCTAAAGATTGTTTCTTTATACGTTAAATACTTGCACTGTACCATTTTTTAACACTTATACATAATCCTCAGATAGGCAGGACCTTCAGAGTTTGCCATTTGTCTGGTCTTGCCCATTTTTTTTTTCCTTTCAATAGTTTATGAATATTAATTTTACACTAATCTGTAAAACCAGCACTAAGCACTGATGTGGTTTTTTCTGGTCTTATTTTCTTCATAATGAACACTTTAAAAAATCTATGCAATAACTGGCATTTATTCTTCATGTATAAATGAGTAAACCAGGTTCCAGGTCCAAGTAGTTGTTTTCATCTTCTTTTATTTCCAGAACACTTTGCAATTTTTCTGAGAGTGTTTATCCTCAAATATTATATTATTTTATCTCTGGGAGAGAAGATGTAAGCAATAGGACAGAGGCTTTTAATAACAAACACCAAATGAAACACAGCAGAGCTGCAGCAAATCCCCAGGCAGAAATGTTCATGGAGAATTAGATAATATTTTTTTAATTGTCCAATACAAAATCTAAAATGTCTGAGAAAATACTTCTCCTGACACATCTATAGTCCACCTGATGTTTTAGAATATATATCATATGGAGACTTCTTTTTCTGCTCAGTTTCTTCTCCTCTCCCATAAAAACATGCAAAACTTGTTCGAGAAATCCAACTATTTCCCCTCAAATTAAAATTTCAGTGCTTAACACAGAAGCTAAGAGGCCAAATACAGAGCTGAAATTCTTGAGGTAGTAAGGGTACCGAGGGCTGTAAACTCTCATTGCTGATCTTTTAAATTAAAGAGTAGCTTCTCTCTCTTTCAGCTCTCCTATTTCTAACCTTATCTTGGTTGTTGTTACAGTTAGAAGCCTCCCCAGCAACTGCTTATGAGGTATCCAGATAGGTATCCAGTTTGAAAGTTTGGAGGATGAAGGTTAAAATATTTTTAAAAGGGAGGCATAGAAACAAGTGAGAAAACACTAAAGCAGGCATTGGATCACAGCAGAAGGGAATATCTGTGTCAGAAGAAAGACTACTGCAGCCCAGGCCTCTGTCTTTTGTAGATGCACTCAGCTTAAGTTCACCCACAACTATTCAGCCCTGTCAGCTTCAAAGGATTTTAATCAACATGCAAAGCTGAGTGCATCTACAAAAGACAGAGGCCTGGGCTGCAGCAGTCTTTCTTCTGACACAGATATTCCCCTTCTGCTGTCTAAACAGTCATTAAATTCCTAATCCTAAATTCTCCAGTACAGAAATCCTGTTCTGCTGTTTATCTACTAAGAATGAAAAACAATATATGAATCACAGAATAACAGAATCACCAAGGTTGGAAGAGACCTCAAAGATCATCAAGTTCAACCTGTCACCACAGACCCCATGACTAAACCATGGCACCAAGTGCCACGTCCAATCCCCTCTTGATCACCTTCAGGGATGGTGACTCCACCACCTCCCTGGGCAGCCCATTCCAATGACGAATGACTCTCTCAGTGAAGAACTTTCTCTTCACCTTGAACCAAAACCTCCCTGGCGCAGCCCAAGACTCTTTCCCCCGTTCTGGTGCTGGTTGCTTGAGAGAAGAGACCAACCACCCTTCAGGTAGTTGTAGACAGCAACAAGGTCTCCCCCGAGCCTCCTCTTCTCCAGGCCAAACAATCACAGCTCCCTCAGCCTCTCCCTGCAGGGCTTGTGCTCAAGGCCTCTCACCAGCCTCGTTGCCCCTCTCTGGACACCTTCAAGTGTCTCAATCTCCCTTTTAAACTGAGGGGTCCAGAACTGCACACAGTACTCAATGTCACCAAGGACAAGCTTTCTAAAATCATGAGCCCAGACACCCCAGTCAGTGTTTTTTTCACAATAAATATGCTTTTAGTTTGCTTTTCACATACAACTGAGCAGGTTATTAAGTGCTTTTCTGCAACCACAAGAGCTTGATATGCAAGCTATTTTCATGTTTATTTTAAGCAAAAAAATTTAGAAGCTGGAGGTCAAGAAAAAACACCCAAAATCAGGACACTCTTGATATTGTGAAATCTACTGATGAAACATAAGGAAAAACCAAGTGATACATGACATTTAAAAAGCTAATTATTGAGTTTTATAATGGCATGTCAAACAGACCTATCCAACAACAATGTTAACAAGGATATTAAAAGGGTTCTTTTATCAAAAGGAATTAAGGTAAGATAGTTGGCTGAAAAACAGAGTTCTGAGAGATCAAAAGGGGGGAAAAAACAAACACCAATTTGCTTGCCTGCAGGAAAGGAAAAACCTCGTTTAACTGAACACCCAGTAGAAAAGGCAGCAGGTAAGTAGCTTGAGAAATTCCACTAATGGTACCATTTATCCTCTTTTCATCAACTGGGAAATGACTCTGTATACACACATGGCAAAGCAGCTACAGTCTGTTCTTAGCTGTTGTCATGCAACCCAGACTAGAGATTAACCAGTAATTGTTCTTTTATCTCTCTGCATTCAAACATGTTCTTAGTTTCTGTGGAGGTAAAGGGTGACAATATTTGTCCCATATTTCTTGCATTTCTCCATCTCAAGTCATTCTTGTAAGACAGATTCAAGGTACCATGGAGACAAGAACAACTGATACTGTGGAAGTTTTAAATGGGCTCCCCACTTCCCTGAAGAGATGCTGTAACTGTAAGCTGTAGCTGCTCAGCCAGTATGAACAGGCTCTAGTCCAGCCTTCATTCACTACAGCAGGATTTCACAAGAGCATCTGGGGGCAGAGTGCAGCCATTGTCTTTCAAAACATTTGCAGAATTCTTTGAGGACAATCTAATTTTCTTAATGAGTTTGTGTAAATCATTGACCTCCACAGTTGCACAAGGAATACTTCAGGGAACTTTTTGAGGCATACTTTAGCACAGCAAAATAAGATAATGTCATACTTGATAGAAACATGATTTCAGAACAGATTGAGCTGTTCCTCTAATATTTCTACTGCACAATGTATTTTTGAAATACTGAACAAACCAATCACACTTATTGATTTTACTATACCAGAGATAATACATATTTTTCTTACTGATTAATATTCCTTCTTATATCACAATTTTACCATAAACATGCATATTGAAGTGTCTTTATCCCTGAAACCAAACTAAGGAATTATTTCAGTAAGTGGAAGTCTTAAGCAGATGTCTTTGGAGCCAGGTCCTTCTCAGCATTCATTAAGTGTATAACATTTAATTGCTTTCTTTCAGTGATCAAAGATCTGAATTTTATGCTCTGGAAAAAGGCTGACATGGTGCTTGGATGAATTGCACTGGCTACTTGTCCACCAGTTCTGGAGTTCAAGCAAAAGAAGCATGATGTAGTTGTGCCTTTCTCCACGTGCCTCTCTGCCTGACTCACCTTTCTGACACTTTCCCCACCCCAACTAGTCGTACTTGCAGCCTGCCATCTGCTCAGCCTATCTCAGCAATACCCGTGTCTTGCGCAAGCAGCAGTCTGTTGCAATTTCTCAGTGGGAAGCAGGAGGCTGATGGGAACAGTGGGCACACTCCAGAACAGGGCAAAACACTTCCTAAAATAGCTGTGACTATGATCCTGCTGTAGAAACTGGCTTCCTTGGGGTTTATTCCTCATTGCCTCCCACCTGCCAGTAAAGAACCTGACCCTTTGAAATCAGCACTGACTTACATGGCAGGGAGCCATAGGAAAGCTAGCACTTCAGGTTAGCACTCCCTTTCCTGTGCTTTAACCTTTATAATCAAAAGTATCAAAAAGAATGAAAACAAACTGTGGGTGCAGTCATTGGTGCATTACACTTTCTATTTTCACCAGCAGATTTTATAGGTCACCGTTTGGCCAATGAAACGTAACACAGTGTTCCTTGGACACTTCCCCCTTGTCCCCTCCCTGTTCCTTCCCATCTTTTTAAAATTTGAAAACAGGTGTCTTCTTCCAAACTAAATACTTGTAAGTACAGAACTTGACAGAAAAAGAAAGTCACAAGCTAACTCACCCACAGCTATAATTAATGTGCTAAAGATCCTGAACAGGCCATCAGATCAGAGGAGTTACATAAATGCCAGGTACAGAGATACTCACCGCCCCAGAAAACAGGTGTATATGTTCTTAAGGTTTACTATGATTTATGAAGTAGTAAACACACTCCTACAGGCCAAAGTGTTCCAGGCCTGATCTTCCAGCACTTATCATCCATGTATATCTATACACAACTCCTGCACTCTGTGCACAGAGCAAGCTTTTAAATAAATCAGAGAAGAAGAGGGCTCTATCCCTTTGTGTGAGGCAAACACACAACAGCTGACTTTTAGAAGCTGACCTGCTAAGTCTACTGAGAGAGGCCAGTTGTTAAAAATAGTCTAAGAAACAGCAATCATTAAAAATTCAGAAAAACCTGTCCTTTGCAGTTACTATTTGGCACCACCAGCTGGATGCTCTAAGGAACTAAGAGAGATTTTCACTTCTTAGACTGGAAATACCAGTAGCATGACCTTGTGTCTTATGGTCCTGTACACTCTTTTGATATATGGGTGAAGTGTCATTGTAAATACCTGCTACTTTTGGCACGAGAGAATGACTCTCCTGAATTTTATTCATTATGCTGAGCAGCAGTCAAGTGAAATCTTGGAAGGATGCCCATCTGTATGTTGTGTGATGAGATCTCATACAATATATACCAGGGTCCTACATGGAAAGGGGTTGTCCATCTCACCTGCCTCCTGATTCCTATGGATACAAGTGTTAGTGAAGAAGAAGCTCAGTCTCATTGCTCCCAGCCATACCAGCAGTGTGTTCTGGGCAAGCAGATGAACACCGTGTCAGGGCAGATGCTCCAGTGCTGAGAACATTTCACTTGGACAGATTGTGGTAGCACATTATCATTTTCTGCCGGGCTGATTTTTGATCTAAGTGACACTGGGAAAATAAGGCAAAAGTTTCTATAAATCTAGATATCATCTTACAAGGCTTTTTTTTTGCAAAGCCCATTTTAGTCCGGTTGGACTCTATGACAAACTTGAACTTTGTTACTGTCCTAAGTATTCACATATCACTCCTTAGGAGGAGTACACAATGTAAGCTAAGTAGGAGCAAAACCTATCCTTCCATTTTGCCTGCTGGTGGAAAAATCCAGAAAGGGAAAAGCTGTGGGTAACATAATAGAATAGAAGTATGCAACCTAAGTGATGCAAAACCATTACTTCTTAATACAGAGCAGCACAAACATATCAGTTGCTCAGCAGGGTTCTGCTGTCTTCCTTTCTTTACAAGTGGTGACAAATGGCACGAAAAGAAATAAAAATTACCTCCTGGAGATTCTGAATAGGTGTGGTGGTGGCAGAAGATTGTATCTCTACTCCCAGTCCTGGAACGCAAAACTCCTGCATACAGATACTCAATTTGTCTGAGCTGGATACTCCTCTCTACTTAAAAGACAAAGTTGTTCTGTTGCAAGCACAGGAAGAGAAGGGTGAGTAACTGCCTGAGATATGAAATTTTATGTCCAGCGAGCTCAAGGGCATCATCTCTTCCCCCAGCGACTTTTATTCTGAACAGAGTTGGTCTCTAAAGCTTTGCAAGAATTATTTCCTCTTCCCAGACTGGATTCCTGTGCAACGCATGCTGGAGGTACATAGTCCAGCCCTGAGGAAACAGGTCAAGTGCCACAGTGACAAAGACTGAGGATGAAAAAGAGAGCAGATTAGAGAGGCTGAGTCAGTCCTAGTAAGCAATGATTAACTTTGGAGTTCTTTGCTTTTGGCATTCAGATCATGTAAAATCATGGTATTACTTCAGTGCCAGTCAACTCCATGTCTGGGCCATTCCCTTCAGAACAGGCACCACGGACAAGACAGATCATACCAGCAGAGTAAAAAGCAAAAGCTGAAAATTAGTAAAAGGTATTCACAATAACTTCTGCTTCAGTGAAAACATTGCTATGCCTATAAACAAATAAACTAGAAAGTTTGGCACAACAGGGCCCAGGACTGGAATAGCAGGAATGTTGCAGATCAAGATTGATGTGCATTGGCAGAGCTACACGGGGAAACACACATGGCACCTGTCTCCATGGTGCCTGACTTGAGCTAATGACGTTAGTCTCCTGGTTTCATAACCTCAGTAGTCAAACCTACATTTTAAAACATTACCTTGTAGACTGTAATGTGAACTGTTTTGAGGGAAATTTTTCCTGAGAAGAAAAAAAGCCATGAATAAATGTGAAAGGCCAGTTGAATAAGAAAGTAATATATACCTGTAAAAGTATCCACAGAGAAAGTATTTTAACTGTTCTGAGGAATATGTATGCGTGTATGACTGTGTGTAAAACTATCTATGTACCATATGTGTTGATAATAGGATAAGCATTAAAAAGTGTGCCAAAAGAGATTTTTAGAATCTCAGTCACCTGAGGTGCTGTGTATTTCCTCTCAGAAACCCATCCCATCTTTTACCTAAAAACCCAGAATGTGCTGCAGCCTGGATTTAAAACAGAAATTCCCAGCCTGGATGGGATACTGGAGAATCTGAAGCCCTGCTTACAAATATCAGCAACAGGCATCTGATTAAGTTAGATGCCATTACATTATTCAACCATCCCTAAATAACTATTACACTGTTTCAGACACTAATCCTTTCTGAGAAAGACAAGTAAGAAAACATTAATTGGATGACCATTAGATGAGCACTATACTTTCTTTAGGACTGAATGTACTGCAGGTTTTGCTACTTTGTATTCCTTCCTGAAATATTCCTCACTAAGCCTTAACTCCATTACTGTCAAAACTCCTACTAATTTTAGTGGGTCCAGGAACAAACTTGCATTTTTTTCACCAGCTAAGAACAACTCCCTCAAAAAGACAGAGGAGAGAGTAGGTGTGAGATTTTCTAGTCACGTCTCACATCAGGATGCTACCGTATTTTCGCATTGCTCTCTCATGTTTTGTCTTGAAGACAACAGTGAACATTTACAAACATGCCAGCTCTCCACATCCAGTGAACACCTTATGTAAAACATTCTGAGAAAAGTAGTCCTTTAACTGTGCAAAAGGCTATGTCAAACCTAAAAACCTTTCAGTATTTTTAATTTATTTTAAAACTCACTAATTTATAGACAAACCATCAGAGAAAATGTAGTTTATTTAGGCATAATGTACTCAGAATATCCGGTAGTGTGACAAGCAGAACAGTCTGTCCTTGAAAGACCATATTAATTATTTTAAGTTGCTTTTGAATACCCATCTGAAATCTGAAATGAAGTAGGAGGTTCCTACTTCTGCTGTTTAGTCTCAGGAAAATAATAGATGTGCAACTGCTATAAAAGCAGTGAACAATGAGTGTCCTGGCACACCAGAGGAGCATACTCAGCCCAGTAACACCCACTAGATGGAGATATTTCCATAGGACTCTCCTGGATGGTGATGGCCTCCCTCAGCAGTGCTCAGTGCACCATGAGCATACCAACACAGGTCATATTCATATTACAGATTCTCAAGTTTGGGATAAGATCACAGTGAACTTGTTATAAATACTAATTCAGAGCAGCAACGTGCAGTTTGGGAGATTTCCTTTTCATTGTGCAGCAGATCCACATATATATTTTTTTACATTAGAAATGACAGAAAGAACAGATTATTAGATTATTAGAACAGATTATTAGAAAGAACAGATCATCAAGTTCAACTGTAAACCTAATGCTGCTAAGTCCACTATTAACCATGTCCCAAAGTGCCACGTCTACACACCTTTTAAGTACCTCCAGGGATGGTGACTCCACCACTTCCCTGGGCAGCCTGTTCCAATGCTTGAAAACCTTTTGGTGAAGAGATTTTTCCTAATACCCAATCTAAACCTCCCCTGGCACAACTCAAGGCCATTTCCTCTCATCCTGAGACCAACAGACCAGAAAGAGACTGACCCTCATCTCACTACAACCTCCTTTCAGGTAGTTGTAGAGAGCAATAAGGTCTCCCCTCAGGCCCCTTTTCTTCAGAATAAACACCACATAGTTGTGATTTTGAAAGCTTTGTGTCCAAATTTGTCATATTCAAAATAATGGAAGAACTAGTTGATTGGTTGTTTTTTTTTTAATCACTTACAATTAAAATGCTCTTTCCATGAACCTCGGGAGACCAGGTTGTATGTGAACTTCACAGGCCCTGTATGAATTTTATACACTCTACTGCACAAAAAATATTCCAAAGACCTAGGAAGTCATCATACATACCACTGAGCTGAATCACTGTACAAATGTTATCTTTGTTAACTATTTATTCTCTTACCAATATCAAGCTGGATAGGAGCACAGGAACCCACACCTCACTATCAAAAAGGCCACACTACTCTTTTTTTTTGATCTCACCCATTTCCATTGCACTGATAACTGCAGATATTTGCCAGCTGCAAGTAGTTTTTGGCTGGCATTTGAGAAACAACTCAGCTGGTGGCTGGGAAAAGTATGGAGAGATGATCCACCAGAACAAATTAACTTCTTGGTCTCTGTTATATTTCCCTGACACAGCTAGCCTTCCTTAAGTATTATATTATTTTCAAATTCTCTTAAATGCTTACTCTTGTCACACTCCTAACTTTTTTATTAACTTGTTTATTAATGTATTAAACTAGAGTGTATAGCATATGGAAAAAAACAACTTAAGGCCCCAACTCATTACTTTTTTACACCATGAATAAGAAAAGTGACAATTTATCCTCAGCTTGCAGTTTTCCTGAAATAAATCATCTGTCAGTAGTCAATGTTTTTCATCATCAGTGATATAACCCAGTGGAACTGCCAGTAAAAGCTGTCCAGGACCAAAAGCTGTCCTGGCCAAGCTGTCAGCCCATGGCTTGGACAGCAGCACTCTGCACTGGGTTAGGAACTGGCTGGAGGGCCGAGCCCAGAGAGTGGTGGTGAATGGTGCCACATCTAGCTGGCAGCCAGTCACTAGTGGTGTCCCCCAGGGATCAGTGCTGGGCCCCATCCTGTTCAATATCTTTACTGATGATCTGGACAAGGGGATTGAGTCCATCATCAGTAAATTTGCAGACTGACAGATGGGCAGAGTCCAATGGAATGAGATTTAACACATCTAAGAGACAGGTTCTACATGTTAGCTACAACAACCCCATGCAGCACTACAGGCTGGGGACTGAGTGGCTGGAGAGTGGCCAGGCAGAAAAGGGACCTGGGAGTACTGGTTGACAGTAGGATGAACATGAGCCAGCGGTGTGCCTAGGTGGCCAAGAAGGCCAACGGCATCCTGGCCTGTATCAGGAATAGTGTGGCCAGCAAGAGCAGGGAAGTCATTCTGCCCCTGTACTCAGCACTGGTTAGGCCACACCTTGAGTCCTGTGTCCAGCTCTGGGCCCCTCAGTTTAGGAAAGATGTTGACTTTCTGGAACGTGTCCAGAGAAGGGCAACAAAGCTGGTGAGAGGTCTGGAGCACAAGCCCTATGAGGAGAGGCTGAGGGAGCTGAGGTTGCTTAACCTGAAGAAGAGGAGGCTCAAAGGAGACCATATTGCTCTCTACAACTACCTGAAGGAAGGTTGTAGCCAGATGGGGTTGGTCTCTTCTCCCAGGCAACCAGCACCAGAACAAGAGGACACAGTCTCAAGCTGCCCCAGGGCAGGTTTAGGCTGGATGTTAGGAAGAAGTTCTTCACAAAAAGAGTGATTTGCCATTAGAATGGGCTGCCCAGGGAGATGGTGGAGTCACCATCACTGTAGGTGTTTAAGAAGAGACTGGATGAGGCACTTGGTGCCATGGTTTAGTTGATTAGATGATGTTGGGTGATAGGTTGGACTTGATGATCTTGAAGAACTTTTCCAACCTGGTTAATTCTATTCTATTCTAAATTTTTATTACGAGGTAAGATGCTCTTTCTGAAATATTTTTTTTCAGAGAAGTATTTGCCAAATAATTCTGTTTATCAGCAAACTGATACTTCTTTACACTGTAACATCCCATTAACTTAAGAAATCACTAGTGTATTCAAACTGTTGTGTGGAACATCTTATACTTCATTTTGAATACACATTTTTTTCCAGAAAACAATCACAAATCCCATTTAAAAAGTTGTTCTTGATATTTACATGGTGTTACATGTGTTTTTAAAAATGCCTAAATTAACTTTATGCATGTGCAACATTGAGATCCTTTCTCAAATCTGTAAACTGAAAATCTTCCAAAGACTGAAATACCATTGGTGAAAGCTTGCAACAAAGTAGGTAGACAGTGCTAGATATAAATGACAAGACAGAACTTTTTAATCACAGTCCAGTAGCTGTGACAGAAGGAAAAAGGTTAGTACCTTGGGAAAGGCAGGATGGTGGTACCAGGGACACAGTTCAGCTGTCTTTACAGTAAAACAATGATGAGTTCATGCTTGCTGCAGACATTCAGCCATCAGACTCCCTCAGGTATCAGGGAGTTCAGTCGTGCAGTTTGACAGAGTTCACAGAGGCCCTTAAACACTTTCGTTTTCCATCCCTATAGAGCTGAAAAGAATGATGCACAGGCAGTTGAAAATCTAGCCCTAACCAGCATATTAAGTTATTCAGAGACAACAGTAAAGACAGTAATTTCTAATGATTAATTTTTTAACTCACTGTCATTTACCACAAAATCTTAGTCAGTACAAAATACTTTTGTTACAGCTTTGTGCTTTTCCACAGTGCAAGTATGACTCTCTTTTTTTATGAAAGTGCTAGCAAGTATCATGGTGTGTGTTGCTCAACAGCAATTTTCATTTTCACAGTTCCTTACCACACAAACACATCTTAATGCTTCCACATCATTCCCAGCACAGGGTGGGAAATACTTTTAATCAAGCAAGCACAGAACTGACAACAACTGTTTTGACTGTCATCTAAAAGTCAACCCCATCAGCAGAATAGCTGTGGAGATACAGATCAGATCAGTCAGACCCAGCTCTGACCCAGGCTTAGGTACAGGAATGAGCTCAGTGTGCACCCCTGCTGAGTCTTCAGCCCACCCCTCCTACCCTAATTTCAGTGACATCTGTCCATGCCAGCCAAAGCCTTGAAAAGGAGTATCAAATGAAAAAACAGAGAGGTCATAACTGAAATCAGCAACAAGAGTTTGCATGTTTCTTAGTTTTCACATCAACTTCAAAATACTTTGAATAAAGAATTAGATGCCACACCAATGAAAATTAATTAGGAGAGTAGTGTAAGTGTGCTACACTAATTGTTATGGCTTGTAGCTTAATGGCATGTTTTTTTGTGTCTAACTACAGGCTCCAGGTGGAGCAGTCAAGAGAAAGCAAGCAGAGCTTATTCAACACAAACACACATAGGAATGACAGATCAGTCCACGGAAACATCTCTATGCAGGAGCTGGAGAAAAACATGGGAGTGGTTGTTGCTAAAAACAAAATCAGAATGGATTAAATATAACATGGATGCAAAAGCAGATTATTTAGGGTGAAATCCTTTTCCTTCAAAGGCTGACACAGATGCATGCGCATGGAGCAAGATACATACAAATCCAACTATTTGTGTGAATTACGCTGGAAAGAAACATACACATGTTAAAAAGTCAAATCTGTGCTTTGTGTAGTGTATAATTTTACTAGAGCATATTAGAACCTTGAGATAGATGGATTACTAGCCTCTCTTTTGCCCTGAATGATGGCAATGCTGCAGTCTTCTGGGAAATAAGACACAAGATGTGGCTGTCCCTTGCCACATTTGTATCATAGAAGGGATGAAGGATACAGCATGATCAGAAATGATGCCTTGTTTTTGCAAAACTTAACAGATCAATAATACTGTGAAAGTATTTGTCTGATGGAGATAAAAGGAAGGATGCAGTCCGGTGAAAGATACAAGCTGAAGTACAAATGTTCTGTTCCAGCTATGAAACAGTAACATCTTCCTAGTCAGCACCTGGCCACAGGGCTGCCTGCCTTAGGCTGTGTGAGTCCAGAAAAAATTTGAAAACTCATCTCAAATCACAAGGCAGTTCCCTTGAACTGTGTAAAAGTATAAACACTGCTGTAAACAGGAGCAAGATTTTTTGCATGCTCAGTGGACTCCTTGTTCTGAAAGGAATTCTGGGGCATTTGCTTTATTGTTTTGCTTCACTAAGTACCTACAGCAAGATGTTATTTCATGACACAAATAAAACAGAAGTCTCATTACCAACACCCAAACAAACCAAAGATCCTCAGCAAATTATATTCTCCATAAGGGACAACGATACGACCTGTAGCCTATTTGCAGAAAGACGTTCAAAGGTAGTGAAATAAAAACTATGTTCCTGGAAGACTAACACACTTCCAAAAGCCAGAGAAGTCACATTATTCAAATATTGAAGGCCTTCATAGGTGATAAGAATATGATTTGAGTCACAAGCCCAGTAAATTATTTGCTCACCCTGGGCAAACCCACAGTGCAGATGAGTCCTTCATTGCACCGTCTCTGCAATTGTCTCACATCTGCTCTGCGCTCATTATCTCATCTCATCAGAGCATCATCTAGAAGGTTACCATGACTTATTTTGCTGCAGGCTGACAATTATGTGGATTCATTATTTTATTTTAAAATGTGACTGTTACTTGTATGTCTGTTCAAAACAGTCATTGATTGCCTGGCTCTGTTGGACACATCATTGATGTTCCCTCAGTTCCTCCAGATTCTTTGTTTGCACAACAGTAATTTCTTTTATCTATTCATTCATTTGGGGGAAATTATGGGTGTTTCTTCCTGTCTCTCATAAGACCATATAAAACAGCCATCCTTAATACTTTTGAGGAGTTCTTGATGAATTTTAGTTGAATACTCTCTCTATTATTTTCTTTCAACAATTGCTATCTTTCTACATTTAGTACTATTAATTGCAGTTGTTCTCTGTGGCTAGTGAACATGTTGCTTTTCTGCAGACACTGTGATTTTATTGGTCTTATTTTGTTTAAATCTGAGTCACATCATTCTTTCTGACAGCCTGTTTCAAAACTATAAACATGGTGATATAACGTAAACTTCTTCCAACTATTCTTTCCTTTCTTACCCTTGCACAGTAGAACATCAGCAACAGGAAAATATCCTCAGGGCTTGCAGCTTCCTGGCAAGTGATATTTTTGTAACTTTCAGACTAAGTGCAAAAGCTAAATGCTTGTCAATAATGCTTTGATCCTCTTCAACTGTTGCTGTGAAGCCACACATTTACTGATAACGTTTATGGCACCTGGCAACAATAGCAAATCACTCCTTGTCCACTGGAACTGCCTTGGGGTCACCATTGCCATTCCCTTCAGCTGCAGTGTTGCACCATCTGCTCTTTGTCAAACCTCTCCATTTAGTGATTTCTGGTGATTGGTTTCAACAGCAATTTATGGAGAACCTTCATATTCTGGGAGGTCTCATCCCAGTTCTTTCATGGCACTGCTTGCAGCAATTCTTGTTGCCACTGCTATTCATATGCCACCCTTCTAGCACATTTCACCTTTTCTTTTGGTCATTGTGATATTAATGTCACCTAGATTTTTATTTTTTTTTTTTTTTTTTTTTGTAAAGGGCTGACAGCTCCTGTTCAAAAAAACATGACCACAAAAATTGATTTCCACTCCACAGTGCCACTCTGGTCCAGTTGCATTTAAGTACTGGAAAGTAACATGCAAAACAAAGCTCTTGCTGTAATTTTCATACTTGGGTCACTGCCTCTGCTCACAGATCCTTTCTGATTCATAAATATCATAGGATTGAGGCCTCCATCAAGATCAGAATACTCCTTGTACTGAAGTACACAGAATTGTTTGATATTTTAAAAATCAAGGTGCTTGTTAAAACATTCCCATATATAGGTGCCCCAAATTCTGTTATGTTAGTAGGTTTATGTTTTGTTATGTAAACAATAGAAATTAGTTTCAAAACCTGTGAGAGAGATTGCAGTCCATGACTTCACATTCCAAAATATCCTGACTTTAAAAAAAAACCAAGCAACTAAAAATATTTTGTGTGCATAATAATTTTGTATTAAAGCTAAATAATAGCCCCAGTAGATTGCAGATAATGTGAATTTACACAGGGATATGCAGTCCAATCCATATGGATTATGAACTTTGCCCTTCATATATCAATAGGAGTTCAAGTAAGTGTCTTGTCAGAGGAATACTGAGGAAAAAAAAGCTAGAAAACAGCAGCTGAGTACACATGCTGATTGGAGTTCTTTTATCTTATCTCAGAATATTTATGTATGTGATCATTGCCAGGTCCTGCAATTATTTGTTGCTGGTTTTGCAGGGAAGCTGGGGCCAGTAATGACAGAACTGTTGCCTTCTCCCAAATGCCCCTTTTTAATGTAATCTCACTGAGATGTCTCCCACGCCTGGGGATGAGCAGCAATTGAAACACTGCAGGGCAGCAAGCAAGTGGTTAGTGCAGTAGGAGAAGGGACAGGAATACAGGGAAGGTGGCTCTCAAATCTTGATTCTGTGAGGGGACTATCAGGATCTATCACTTTTTCTTTCCCCTGTGCCCTTTCTGTGTCCTCAAATTTGAGAACTTGAGTCAGGGGTGAACATTTCTCATCAGAAAAGGAAAACTACAAAAGTAATTCAATGAACCCGTTTCCACAGAGGAATCTTTGTTCTGTTGACTTCTACAACAACCTTGAACAGCAGATGATGTAAGGAAATAGTGTGCTGAAGGAAAAAAAAACCACCACCATATCCATGAAAAAAAAAAAAAAAAGATCATATAATGATCCATAGACTCAAGTAAGGCAAGATGGAGAGAGTACCTATTTGCCTCCTTGCTCTGAAGCTTTCAATGTGTTTTTCCTGTGTATTTTAACAAGGACCATATGCAAGATAAATATCAATGTATCAACAACTTTGTGCTTGCACTACCAACTCTGAAGATACAGAGTCAGCTGAGAATACCGGCTAGTCCTACTTTGAGCAAATGCATTAGAGCACCTTTAATTTATGAATTTAAAAAGTCAGATCTCTCCAGATGAAGGATTCATGTGTTTTTGAAGCTTTAGGGAAGCAGCCAGCTGTGAAGGGCTAACCTTTATCGTGGGGTTTCTGTTCTCTACTATTTAACACACAAATATATTCACCACAACAACCACTAAAAATTATGTGGCATGAAACAGTAAAAAAAAAAAAAACCAAACAAAGGAAGCAAAGTCCATCCTTGAAGGAATACTAATTAAAGTAAATTTCAGTTCCATCATAGGAAGATGCACAAAACACTCTAATTCCAAATGGCAGACAATTTAAAAATGGAAATACACTGTAAAAAGCATCAGACCATCAGGAGATAGAGGTTCTCCACTTCCAGTTTTCTTAATCACCAAGTCTGAAAAAAATGAAATACTATGACAGTCTTAATGAGAATGTGTGTAGCTATGAAGTGTCAGTTGGCATCCTCTCCCTTCTCCAACAAAAACATGTGCACACTTCTGTAAAAAAGCTTGACATTTTCATACACCAGACAATACTGCACTTCCTGGATAGCTAGACTAATCTGGCATGAAGAAGTTTTAAAGGGTAATTTGATTGTATAGAATCATTTGGGTTGGAAAAGACATTTAAGAGTGTTGAGTCCACCGCTACTAAACCACGTCCCTAAGTGCCACATCTACACATCTGAGTGCATATGGACAGTACATTTGAGCAGCAAAAAACCCACTGCCATGGGCTTATGCATTACAAATATAAATACTTTCAGAACTTTATTGCCACAGCTCATTATTTTTAAATAGATGCAACTGCTTGGAGTGGCATTTAAAGTGTGTAGGACATGTACAAGAACACAGCCATTTACCTATGTACATAATTTGCAGTTGTGATTGTAGATGAGTCCTTACCAGGTTTTGCAGTTTGCCTGTTAGTCAAAGTAAATTCAGTAGGTTGTAATTCTGTGGTTTGGAAAGTAGATATATTTTGGAGGCTTCATCTGGTTTCTTCTTGTCACAGCACTAATAACGTCTGGTAGGTGACTCACTGCTCCATCCACTCTGGTCATGAGTAAGTGACTCAATACAAGGCACACTAAAATCATAAGCACTGTCCATCAGCTAGTTCTTCACCAGTTAAAACCTGGAGCACCTTACAAGAAAAATATAGTCCACAAAGGAAAAAAAAAAAAAAAAAGAAGAAGAGAGATCAAAGCTTGTTCATATTTCAGATGTATAGCTGCTATCTTGCTACATGTTGTGTAATTAAAATAGATCAGTATTTGTATGTGCATAATTCTATTTTTCCTGAGTAAATTACAGCTGCCACATGATGAATGCATCTGAAAAGGCTGTCAAGGATTTATTATATGCTGATAGGAGAATATTTCAGAAGTCCTTGGCATGTGATAATCTAACTTCTAGAGAATTTTGCCATCATCCATGAGAAGGGGATGATAGAGCTCCACTTAAAGCTCTGCAGCTGTGAAGAAAAAGCTAATGTGTGTCTCTTTCTTCAGCAAGAAAATATAATTAAGCAAACCAGAAATCTCTTCTTCAATCTGTTAAATACCATCTGGTGTTCACCTACACCTGACTGTTACTCTGGTTCTGACAAGGCATAAAGTTAAATACAATAACTGTTAATAATCTAATCTATGTGTCATACTCCTGAACTTTTAAAACAAGGTCTTACTGCTTTGTTTTAATCAATTTACAGAGTGAGTTAAACAATAGTAAGAGTATTTCCCAAAAGTATTGCATTTTTCAGGAAAACTCTGTTGCTATTCTTCTCATTGCAGTCACATTTCTCCCAAACTAAGCTATTTAGCATTTCAGTGTCCTTAACACCCCTATTTGCTTGAGCAAGACCTGACAAAACTATAATTATTCTGCTCTAATTGCTTTGAAATCCTTATTTCTTTCCTAAACCTTTCCTAAAGCTCCTAGATCTGGCTGATCTTAAAAACTGTATATGTTTAACCTATTAAAAAATTCAGAAAGTTAAACACTGAGCTGACCCAGAAAATAACTCTCTGAGTTTTTATATTTACAGTTTCTCAGTCCTAACATTTACAAGTTTCCGTACTATAAAACCTCATGTAAGTAGAAAAATATTTTTACTACAACTCAAGAATTTTGTAAGTCCCACAAATCTGATAAAACAAATGACCAGTAAAAACAGTAGACAATCAATATCGTTATCAGATCTTGATCTGTCTGGATAATGTCTATCCCAAGGGACCCCCTAGCTGATATTGTACTAATAAAGGCAACCAGTTTCACCAGGGAATTTGACTGCTGACAGGCTAAACAATATTTTTCAAGACTATAGCATTGAAATATGAATTCACTGTAGACCGTAAGTATTCACTTTTGTCACTTTTTATTCTGCTTTGTCAGACAGCTGTACTGAATTGCCCTTGGCTGCTGTCATACCTGGCCTTTCATGCTGATGTTAGTAGGGACTCTTTGGCACAACACAGTCTCTCACAGGACATCAGCTATGATCCTCCACTGACCATATGGCTAAATCATAACGGGCTAAACACTGCAAGTGGATACTTTGATGTAGATGTCCTGCATACCCAGAGAAGGAGGGAAAAGAGCACTGCAGGGAGCAAGCAGAGTAAAGGGGAAATGGCTCTGTGGGTGATAATGCCAGTCTGGCAGCAGGGCAATCACTTGGCAGTATCAGTCTGAGCAGCCTTCCTGGCCTCACCCCAGCCATATGGTCCAGCGTCTGCAGGGAAATTCACATGAATCGCTGAGACATGTATAGCTTTAAATGCTAGAAATTGCAGCTTCACCAGTGTTAATTCCCTCTTTTAACTCTGCTCTTCCTCTCTCACACTTGCCTTTCCCCTTCAGCAGGGATTCAGGGTTTCAGTTTCTGGAAGTTTTGCCTGCTGCTGATAGATTTTGTCTTTTTTATGCACATGTTTGATGTTTCTACTTACGTACTTCAGAAGGCTGCCTTTTCTTTTCATATTAGAGGTTGTACATTAGCCAGACATTTTGCTATTCTTTTCTTCTTTTTTTCCCCCTGCAGCTAATTGATTGATTATTCACAGTACAATGGTTGGAAAGGGAAAAGAACTCTATTAATTAGTTGGTAAATGACTATACGAAATAACAGATGTTTGAAACACAGAAAACAGAACATAATATAATGCTTTTAAATGAATAAACAATGTGTGGGAAAAAGTAAATCAAACATGCACAACTCCCTCCCCTGCTGCTTTCAGGAACATGGTCTTTTGTCTCAAAACACATCCAACCAGAATGTGGCTTCTATTCTCCAAAATCACTGGTTCAGAAGATGTCTGCCTTTGACAAGAGTGCATTCACCATGACAGGGGGCCATTTTTGTCTCAAATCTATCTTAAGGATCTTGTATTGAGGATGAACGAAGTCTTACAAATCCTTTTTTATATCCCCAGGATATGTTTTTCCTATGTTTCCAGATAAAATGATTCCATCTTATTATGTCCTCTCTAAATTAATAATTTGATGTCTAAGAATAAATTATACCTTGGCAAAAAAAGATCAGATGTGTTTTTGTGTAATGTAGGGGTTGTTTTCTGTGGAATATATGTGTTCAAGAAAGGATGCTCTTTAGATGCTCCTTAGCTGTGAAAATATGTTACAGTCCAAGATATATTTTCTGACATCTTTTACCTAATACAATTTTTAAAAAGACTTTACACCTGTCCAACAAAAGAACATACCGTTCATAGTTAATCCTCTGTCCTAAGAAGCAAGCTTTTAAACAGAACAAACCAGATGTGGCTGTTTTCCTGCTGTAAGGATGCAGGAGAGATAACCAGATTACAATGTTCTGTTACATTAAATGCAGAATTTTTATGTTTTTAATTTTTTGTGGCTGTCGCTGTTGCTTTAATCGTACAAAATAAAAACTACCAGAAAAGATGACTAATAATACAAGCTCTTTCAGAACCTTAATACTTCTGTTTAAAGACAAGAGTGTAAATCCCATTGAAATAGATGGGCATATTTCCACCTACCTTGGTGGGAGATAATCTGTTTAACATTTTCAGTATAGCTAATTAAAGTACTCCAGGTTGTATGCCAGTATAATTATACAAGTGTAGGTATTTTCAAATCCTGCTGAAAGAAAAATCAAGCAGTAACTACTCTCATGTTGGTTGGGTGCTCTACTATGACTTAACTGTAAATCAAAAAAGTACAGGGGTAGCAGGAATACAGACTTAGGGGTTTACAGTAACACAAGAATATTGGAATAAATATACACCCCCAAAATTTACCATGTAGCTAAATCCTTTTGCATAGGCATTCAAGACTGAACCAAGAAGATAAAGATTAATCATTACAAATTGTAAGTTTTAGGTGCACTACCATCTATGACAATTTTCCCTTCTTTATCTGCAACTTTCCCATTTCTAGCACAACAAGTGACACTTAGGCAATGGGTGAACTGGACACCTAAGTGTAAAAGAGAGGTGGAAATGAGGAGGATGATGCCTTAATCATTTCTCTGCAAATACAGGATTGTTTCATATGCCATACTTCCTGCAACATGATGGAACACACTAAAACTACTAATGCATTCTAGGTCATTCCTAACATTCTCTGTTAGTTAAACTGTATAGTCCAAGAGGACTACATTTAAAAAAAAAAAATCAAACTATTGTACCAATAAACTAAGATTTATTTTGTATCCACAATAAAACCATCTATGGCACTGAACAGAAGTACGATTGAGAGAATGGCTCCCTTCTGTGGTCATAGAGGCCTTCCCATCTCCACAGCTCTTTACTGCATTTCTGCTAACATTCAGAGCTGACTGAAACTGACACAGGCTGTCATTAACACTGAATTTTATATTGGTGATTGCTTAATTGTGCACTTCCAGGATTTTTTTTCAGGACTTAAATACTTTCTGTAGAAATATTTTAGTCACTATTACCCAAGATCCAAAATAAAATGAGACTTATTGGTCAGTACTCTCTTGGCACAAGTGGTGCCCTAGAGCAGCAAGCTGACTGCAGCAAAAGCTGTCCATGAAATGCTTGGGGTGCAGCATGAAGAGGAAAAATACTGTGGAAACTGGGGAGGCAAACACAGTGATGCCGGTGTCTGACATTTTTTATAAAAATGTTGGAAGGAAACAATCCGGGAGAGTGGGCAGAGCCGGCCGGCCAGATGCAGGATGTGTTACCTTGAATCCTCGGAGCTTTAAACATCTTTTGAAAATTGTTGAAATGTAAAGCAAAATACATAAAAGGGAGATGTCAAGCAGCTCCCGCCACCCTCTTCGTTTTAAACTTGTTCCAAAAGTCAGCAGAAGGAAGGTGTCAGATCTGAGCGGGAAACTCATACTGCTCCACTCCCTCAGCATCGCTCCCCTGACCCCCTCAGCCCCTCTCTCCTCGGTCCTTCCCTCTTCCCCGCCCCGGGCCAGGCTTTCCGTCCTGTCTCAAGCGTCGTGCCTCACTCTCTCACACCCCGGGCCGCCGACCTCAGCGGGGGCCGGGCCAGGCCAATGTGGGCCGGCGCTGCGGAGCAGGAGGGAGGCTGTGGGGCCGGGCCGGCGCTGCGGAGCCGCCCGCTCCCGCCACACCTCCTCGCTGATAGCCCGCACTGCTGAGCGGCAGCGGCCCGAACAGCGCTACAGGGATGCGGCGGGAAGCGGGAGCCGGTCCGGAGCGGCGATGGCTGCTGCTGGCGGCCCTGCTGTGGGCTCTTGGCTGCTCCGCGGCGGGGAGCGGAGGCCGGCGGCGGGCGGCCAGCCTAGGCGAGATGCTACGGGAGGTGGAGGCGCTTATGGAGGATACGCAACACAAGCTGCGCAATGCGGTGCAAGAGGTGAGGGGGCGGTGGAGGGGTGCCCGGAGAAACCCAGTGGAACCCCGCAGACTGGGGTAGTCCTTCCTCCCTCTCTCCCGCCCCGGTCACGACCTCAGCGCACCTGCGGAAAGCGCTAGCTCTGAGCAGCATTGGTCGATCCCTGTCAGAGGCCGCTCTTCCACCTCCCCTGAGCGGGGGCTGGCTGAGTGCATACTGCAGGGAACGCCGCGCCCCTTCGTGAGGAGCTGCTGCCCTGGAGCGGGGAGCGGGAAAGCTCCTTCAGCTCGAGGTCCGCCGCCTTGAGCTGGCCGGCGCGGCCGCCCTCAGGTGGGGAAGCAGCAGGCGGGGGAAAGGGCGGGAAGATCCCTCCGCCGCCTCTGGCGATGTTTCTGCTCACAGGAGGCTTTCCTGCCACGCTGCCTGCGCCGGCTCCATCATCCAGTGCCCTGGGGCTGCCGGTGTCCCTGCGCTCGGGGTTCGCGTGTGTGTGCACTGGGGGCTGCCCTGGAAAGCTGACTTTGCAGCAGTGCAGGCAGATACGCACAAATGCAAGCGAATTGTCTCGATCCTGAAGTGAGGAAATAACGGTACGTGGCGAGGGGAGGAGTGCAGAGCTGTTTTATTGTCTTTGTACTCCTGGAACGAGAGGTTATCCCAAACAAGGATTCAAAGGTGTAAAACAGTCCTGAAAATACTTGTGCAGAAACCGCTTACTTTTGATGTAATTCCCTGTCATGATCTCAGATTGCTTGCCCAGAATCATACAGAACCAGGCACTGTCTAGACGCCGAGCCATCGTCTCCTACCGCTATCAAAAGACCTTGTTCCTTCTGCGCTGTTTTTCCTTCACGTTAACAATCTTCCTTCCAAGTTCTCTCATTAAAAATACATAGTTTAAAAAAAAAAAGTCAAAAATTAACGTTTTACTGACAGCCCCTTGGGGAAACACACCTTTGTTTACTACAGGTAATAACTCTTACTGACAGACAGCTGGGCAGTTGCTGAAGTCTACCTCTGTCATCCATTTCAGTTGAACTGCAAACACATTGAGACAAACCATCTTTTAAAAGTATTCTTTACAATGCTGAAAATATGCTTACTTAAAAATGGGAATGTGGTGGAAATTTCTGCCTCTTTTCCTCAAGTAAGTTCTGGATTCAGGAATGGTCTGTATACAGCACAAAATGTGGACTATCAGAGCTGCATTATAGCAAATCGGTACTTCACACTTAAAAAGGTTTTCAGCTGTTGCTTAAAATAAACAGACTTGGCAGAAAGAGAAATCTTGTCTTGGGAAAAATTCTGCTGTTCAGTCTGAACTTGGGGCCTCCTTGCCCTGTTACAACAGTTGCAAATAAGATAGGGATGCAATTTACTGCAAGTTTGTGTGCTTTACAGGACTCGTGGCCCTTTGCTGGGCTTACTCTGTTTTCTGACTCGGAGAGCATGCTTTTGTTGACTCTTCCTCTGGCAAACAGTGACCGTAGGAACTGAAATAGAGAATGAAAATCTGGATGTATGCACTCTGATTGGTATGATTGCTTCTGTTGACTTCAAGAGGTTTTGGCTATGTATCTGTCCTGCCTGAATATATTTTCTTCTCTGTCAGATGGTGAAGTCTGTCTGAAGTGTTTAGTGGATTTCTGGGAGAAGGTGAAAGCTGGCCTCTTGGCCTGTGCAGATACCACATTGTCACTAGTCTTTGCACACTTCTTCCTCACAGGGACTGATGGTTTAGCTTTTCACTGCTCTTCCAGACCATTAAAAGATTTGCTGTGGTCACTGAAACAGCTGAGTAAGCGTTGCCATACAGGGGGATCTGTGCTAACAGGCACCATGTAATAAATCAGGGTATTACTGAGGGCTGCACAGGAAGTGTTGATTGTTCTCTTTTGTGTAATTGTTGCTAATTTTCAGTTGGTTTATTTAAATTTGGCAGATGGAAGCTGAAGAGGAAGGGGCAAAAAAACTGTCAGAAGTAAACTTTGAAAACTTACCTCCAAACTACCATAATGAATCCAACACAGAAAACAGAATTGGAAACAAAACTCTTCAGACTCATCAAGAAATTGATAAGGTATGAGAAAACATTTATAGCAAGATGCTGGTTCTTATTTAACCTCTTCTTCATGTTTAGAGTTTGGGGTTTTATTGTTCCTTACTTGCTTGCCTAATCACCATGTAGGGGCATATGTCATAGGAGATTAATGTGAAGTAACAATCTGTTTTGAAGAAAGTGCCTGATGAAAATAAAACACATGTACAGCTGTTATGTGGGTCATGAAAGAATGGTCATCTCCTGCTCAATTAGCTTCATTATAGTGACATTTTCGATAGATAAGGAAGTAGCCTAGTCATCTACTTTCTTCCCCCAAATTAGGATTTTATGAGAGTGACAGCAAAATGAGGAAAAAAAGGAGGGAGTGAGGGTGGGTTAATTACTGCACAATGCAAGACTGAGAGTTAACTGAGGACTAATTAAAAATGTAGGTTGAAGTTTTGTTCTTCTTTTATTATATCAGGTTACAGATAACAAAACTGGATCAACAGTTTTTTCTGAGACAGTTATTACATCTATAAAAGATGGAGAAAACAAAAGAAATCATGTAAGTGGACATATTTTTTCCTCTTGAAAATGAAACAAATACTTTGGGTTTGTCCTTCAGAAGAAGATGACATAGTTCACCTAGCAAAAGTTCTGAATGCTTTAAAACACGAAAAAAAACATTAGACATCAGCATACAAAAAATAGTTTTGCTTTTTAATTGACTTAATTTAGCAATATTATATTATGCATTTGAAGCAGAGTTTCAGTGTTGTACTTAACTGATGTGTTTCATCTGGATGTTCAGTTTGTCAAATGTGAATGTTGCACTCGAACAAGATAGTTACACAGCCCTTTCTGGTGAGTGAGAGTAAATCCTTAGTATAACAGTGCTTCCTATATGTCTTCTCAGTGCTCTTGGGTTTCATTGAAAAATTGCTTCATAGACTTCTAACACTAGAAAATGAATCCTAAATTGTCTGTAGGGAGGGCAACAATATGTGGCAGTATTTGCTTTTCAGCCTAACACAGTAGTGGACAACTGGTTGCGAAATGTCACTTTGGGGAGGAGAGGGGTGGGACAATAAATCCTCTCCCCTGGAAATACAGTTGGTTAAGGATTCTCTAAACATTTTAAAAGATCAAGAATATTCTTTACCTAAGTCTTGCAAACATAGGTGCATATGCTAAACATCAGCTGTCCAGGAGAAATTTGGCACAAACCCTTGCTTAGAACAACTGTTAGGTTTTCTTCAGTAGTCTTACCAAAATAGACTTTCTTCATGCTCTTACTACAAGAGGACTTGTCAGTATTTCCTTTGATAGCTGGATGATAGGCAATCCAGATGTTTGCTTACAAGCAAATATGGTCATCATCTTCCAACCCAGTATGCAAAAGCAAACCTTTCAACCTTTTTAGTTCTGGGACACAATACAGGTGTTGTTTCATAATGTAGTTGGCTTGCTTGTGGTATCTAATCATTCTTCACAGATACACAAAATATTGCTAAGTAAGGTTTCTCCAATGAGCAAAGCTCCTCATAAACTTCATTTATCAAGCAACATTATCTGCATTTTCCTTATGGAAAAGTTGTCTCGCTTACTAAGCCAGAACTGTATCCTGAACCAATACCACTATTAGTCTTTCAGCTAAAGAATTTGAGAACTGAGTACAACTTTTTGTCAGCTTCATGGTGGCAGTCTTTACTCAATCATGAAGTAAGAGTAATCAGAACTGAGCACTTTAACGCCTAATTATTTAAATCCTGGAACACTTTATTCATCAACGTCCTTACTGCAGCAGCTGCTGAAACAAAACTACATTTGTTGATGTTTATTTTCCCCCTCACTCTCATTTTTGACTTTCAGCATGCCCATGGTACAAACACCTTATTCAGATGTTGCCAAGTTAGAGAAAAAGCTAGATATGAAAGGCAACCAACAAAATATGTGATTGTTATATAAGGAGAGTGGGCAAACACGCATAGATTATTTTGACTAAGAGTTGCCTAACAGAAGTAAATCTGAAAATACTTGAAAACTTTGAACATTAAAGAGGAATATGAATTACTTAGAGTGCTACATGGGAGAAGAACTGTTATTGGGGTAATGGCATGAGATAGAGAACTGGTAAATTTGGGTTACGTTCTGCCTAGAAAAGATCTATCAAGTTGAATTAAGTTTTTGTCCAAATTAGAAAGCATTTTTGCTTATATCTGTAAACTTAAGACAAAAGTACTGGGAAGATGAGTCACAGAAGACTTTGCACTGGGCCCCTAGGTAATTTGTATATACATATATTTTCCTACTTGGTGTCATGTGACCTTGTGGGATGTCCCAGTCACTTTTCAGGCTACAGGCTTCACAGACCATTGGATGGTGGAAGAGTATTTCTGCTTCTTTTCTGCTTATTATAAATGTTAGCAACAAAGTAATCCATGTATAGGTTTTGTATTCTCCAGGTAGTTAAAAACAAGCCTTTTGAAATCTGGATCTCTAAATACACATTCCTAATACCCACCAGTGATTCATCCTGATGTGTAGTACACTGGAAAAAGTGCTTTCTATAATTCTAGCTTTATGTTTTGACAGTCATTTGAAAAGGATGATGCTGATCTCTTTTTCTGGGGATGGAGAATTTGGTAGCAGAGGCTGTAGGGAGCTGGCCGTTGGGAACAGGACCTCTGTTCTAATGCTAATGCTGTAGCCTTCATACTGGTGCCTCTTTAGAACAGCACTTCTGTTTTGATTTTCAGTCTGCCAAGTAAAAGAAATAGGTGCATGCTATCACACAAGCTGAGCTTTTATGCCAGTAAGGAAACTGAATGCTGAAAACTAGAACAGTTTCATAGGCTTAGTTTATAGGCTTAGCTTATAAAAGTTAAAGATTCCCACAGCTCCTGCACTTCAGGTGTAAATTTGGGTGGTAAATACAAAAATTCATCAAACACCTCACTCAGTTAACTACCTGCTCTGAAATGTAAGCTCTATATAATTTATTGCTGCAGTAATTGGTAAAAACTGGAACCTTACAGCCCTCAGTTCACATTTATTCTGTGAGCCAATTTGAAAGCCACTGAAATCCATTGGAGGTTTTTCCAGTGATGTTTTTGGGCAGCCCCACGAATAGGCAAAGATGGTCTTGCCATGAGTCTATGTTGCAATAATAAATCCATGTACTGGCTGGAATGAACTTCAGCCCTGGAGAAGCAGCTTCATGGAAAATGGCTTTTGTCTGCTTTTTTTAGATCACAGTGCCTGTGCCGCTGCTATGTCCTCATGCAAGCAGGTACAAGTACACATGTGTAGTACATATAAATATACACAAGGGTTTGAAGATGTGCTATTACGGAAACAATAAGGCATAATCTTCCACATGCTTTTTCCTCTCAGTATTTCTTCTTGGCTTTGCATCACTAAAGTGTTCATTTTAAACTGTGTTCTTTATTGCTGAATGGCTCACTTGAAAGTATTTTGATGGACAAGAGACTATTAGTATTTTAAGTTTCCAGATGAGGAATTGGGCTGGTTGCCATTTCTGGCAATGCAATCCAGGTTCTTCAGAGGAGCTGCATTATTTGGAAGTGCTGCGTTATTTGGAGGTGCCATTTACGTTCCCAGGCTAGCTGCCATCACTTTCTCAGATGTCAGTGAGGGCTGACAGTCACCAGCAGAGATGTCAGGCTTTGATCCAACAATTTTGTGTCTTTAAAGAGACCAAATAAAGGCAAGAGGTAACTGGAAATGGTTTTATGTCTGTGTAGGATTTTATATTCACTTGCTACTGGGTTTAAGGTTCAAATATTCTGTGATTTACTTCTATGATTTACTTCTCTGGAGAACATCAGTTAGCTTGCAAATTAAGAGTGTTTCCAGTAGCAAGCTCAAGTATAGAACACAGATAAAGTATCACCAGTCTTTATTACCATATAAAAATCAAAATGTTTTCTAGCTTGTTGACTAGTCCTATGTAAATATTGATATGTTACTGTAACTGGTGAAAAATAAAAGGAAACCATGAAAAATAAAAGGAACTGGTAAGATTTGCTGCACAAAGATTAGTTGCAATTCTTCCTGGTTGTATTCAGAGTAGTATTTTGTGTAAGTTCTCTCATAGCATACTTAAGATTTTTATTTTTCTTTATTAATTGGATAAATAAAAATAGTAACAGCTTCTCTTTAGCAAATTAGGGTGTTGGTTTTTTTTTTCTTTCCAGATTTTAATAGAAGCACATAAGGCTGTGTTCAATTCTCGTTCTTAAATGAGACTTTTAAGGAGCTAGCATTTAGGGAGGGTGTATCAGGGAACAGGATGACTATCATGCATTTCTCATTTGGCTTTGTCACTATTAAAAACATTCCTTTCTTTTGCCTGACTGTGATGGTAGAGGTTTGTGAGTAAGAAGAGGTGTGATTCTGTGCAAGGTGCTTGCTTTTTCTCTGCAGGGGTAGGTGTGTATCTGTATGCACACAGCTACTAGACACCACCTTCTGCAAATACAGCATCCGGTTAGTCTAATAGAAACTGGGGGGAGAGGCCTCATGATACCAAGCCTTAATTTCCATGGTAAGATGCTGCTGTTTAAATCCCTCCAGCTCTTTGCAGGGAAGACTATATCACTGTAAAATTGCTTTTGCAAGCTGACTAGCTCATAAGGACAAGCGGCTTGTGTTTGTTGGAGTAGAAAACAATGTGGAGAAGGGTGCAAAAGGAAAGAGGATGCAGCCAAAGATGGGAAGAACTTTGCAATCACTATTTTGAATGGTTCTTAGTTATGTTTAGGCTATGAACGTTGTTGAGCAAGGGAAATACCCTTCTTGTATGAAAAGCATGATGGAGCTTGTGCACACCCCTGATCTAACTCCATATGCAACAAATGCTTCCTAGTGATGCAGAAGCTAGTAAGATATTTCACTTAGCTCATGGATGATAGGATGGTCTTACTGATGGTCACAATGTATCTCTTAAGACCAAAGTTTTTTACCAGTCATCAGATGTTCACTGGACTGTAGCCAAAACACCTGAATGTTATCCTCTTAGACCTAAGGAGTTTGAAAAGCATGTGTCATCTCTGATCCTTCATGAAGAAACTTCTCCAAGGCAAGTGGGAGTCCCTCTGTAATTGCTATCTGAGGTGTATGTCATACGGCTACATCTTTATTGACTCAATTTAGTCCATTCTGAGTTGGCTAGTTTTCTCAAAGAGAATGCTGTGAAAGAAAGTTGTGGATCCGCTTTGAGAATCTGTAGTAGAGACTGTGTACAAACATTGGATGGTTTTTTAATGGTATAGTGCTGCAATGGCCATGATGTGGAGAAAAGTGAGACTTGCAGTTGCCATGGACTCGGATACCATGCTTGGTGACCCCAAATAAACAAGCAGGTGTAAACTGCTGTTAGACCTTATCATAGTGAAGAGAAGCAAGGTGCCTTTTGCTGAGATGTGAGGTAAACCAAGTAGGTGTTTTGGCTGGAAACACAACAACCAGGGGTCAGAGAACACAGATTATTAGTACATTTTTTTTTTGTCTTAAATGCCAGCTTGGATTTACAGGCAAAGAACTGACAGCAAAGGGGTTATACCTAATTAAAGGTGCCACAACCTGCTGTTGTTTGTGTCATGTGGAGTCTGAAATAATTCAGATAATTTTATTAAAATTACCTTGTTAGTTACAATCAAAGAAATTAAAGAGTGACTAGGATTTCTTTCATATTTCCTGTTGGTCTAGCTCAGTGTAAAGTTTTTTCTGTCAAGTTAGGCAAACAAAATTGTGTAGTACTAATTGATACTCTCAAAGTAACTTTCTTCATTAGTAATTCAGGTCTATGCCTGTGTTTAGAAGTAATTTAAAGTTTGCCAGATCCTCATGTGCTACAATATATTTTCAGTCCAATTAAACTAAAAAAAATAGTATTTTTATGTAAAATCAAGCTGGCTGGAGAACTGTCTCACCATTTTTATCTATCTGTACAGTTACCCTTTGTGTAGCTAGATACTAAAGGGAGAAAGATTTTCTTGGAAACATCTCTCCTTACTAAAAATAAGCTACAGCTGTAACACAGTTACAGTGTCTAAAATTGATTCAATGTTCTAGGTGATTGAGTTAGTAAAAACACAACAGTAAACCGGTAACAGTAAACAGTTTATCTCCAGAAGGCTACAAAACAGACTTTCTGTCATACTCAGTGCCCACTCACTGCTTAATTAATGTCCATTTAAGACCCATGCACCACTTCTAAAGCTTACAGCATTCTTGTTAGTTGTGGAAATTCTGAATGTTTTCATGTGTGGGGAGGTATGGATCACATTCAGTTATCTGCTGCTTTCTTGTTTACACATTGGTTGGTACAGCCCTTCTGCAAACAGCTGTGGAAAGGAGTAATGTAAATCAAGGAGCAGTTGTTTACCTTTCCTCTGCTTTGAGTTCAGTCTTCTCACACATAAAATGCTGAATTTAGGGAACCAATCTTGTCCAGATGTCCTCTATATATCTAAGATGTAGAGAGAGAAAAAAAATCACCATGAATGCTTTTAGTTCCTGCCTCACCTATTTATCCTAAGAGAAATTAAATGTTTTGGGGTTTTTTATCTTCTCTGTAAGGTAACAGATAAAGTCAGGAGAATTAATCCTATGTGCAGGCTGGTGACAATTTTGTGATCTGCTGATGCCTCATAAGAGAGCACAGTATGGACTGCCTTTAGACTGCAGAGAGAGTGCATCAGCAATGTTTACTCCACTCGGACCCATGTAGCAAAATTAATCACATGACAGGAAAAGCTTTAAGGTAAAAGAGACTTTCTTTTTTCCACTACTTTTGAGGACATAGCTTAATCCATTTGCTCCAGTAGATACTTAGTTGAGATTGTAGCTGAAACTATGTTGTCTAATTAAGCAGTAAGCCTTAGCTGGTAGGGTAACAACATGCAGCGGAAGCTTTAGGAAATACAGGCTGCAGTACTGGGTGCAAAACACAAATGTTTTGTCTTTTTAAAAACATCAGCAGCGTTTTTAAAAACAGGCAAGATTTGGCAAATGTGAGAAAAAGAAGCACTGTTAAATGATGGCTTTAAACCTGTCCCCTGAGAAACTAATTTCTGTGTCAGCTAAGTAAGTCTCACTTTGTTCTTCTTCCCATCTGATTCAGAAATAACATTTTGCTATCTTTGGTGGTGTGAGTATCTGGCTGACCTTTAGAGGGACTGAATCATGTGGATGGTTAGCACTGAGGAATACCACACCAGTGCATGCATTAGCTGTCAAGTCATGGTTGTTCACCACTGCAGCATACAGAGAGAACCTCCCTCCAGCTCTCCTACCTGTCCCAGTTCTTACCTTAATAACAAGTCCATTTCTCCCTTCCAATTAGTAGTGTATCATAATACAGCATAATTGGTAAAAAGATATACAAGGTGGAATGGAAATTTCAGATTTGGAAGTGACTCAGAGCTTTTCCTTTACATGAGGAATCCCTCAGACATGTTCCCTTAGAAGTAAACTCATCCCAGGGGAAGGCAGAAGCAGCTTATTGCATGTAGAAATGTTGACATTACAGTGTCAGGCAAAGGGCAACCTGAGAGGTTTTTCTGTGTCAGATATTTCATATCCATCAGCAATGGGAAGTTTTGGTCCCCCACTGGGTGTTTGCCTTGGACTTCATACATGGTAAAAATCTGTGATTCTTATTCTCTTATGCTCTTTTTGGAGAGACGTAAAGAGTGTGCTCAGGACTCTCTTTCACTGGAGTCTGTTTAGGAATGACTGTTCATGAGCAGTCATCATCTCATGGTGTTGATATCCACCAGACATATTATTTCAGACAGAGAATTAAGGGGGGAGGGGGAAAGGCTCTTTTGTAATCCTGCTCAAAGAGGAGGTCTGGAAGAAGCCTCAAAAAGTCAGCATCTACAACCTAGATGCCTACTCTATCCTTAGGCAGACATTCATCTAATCATGGCAGGGGTTGGAACTAGATGGTCCTTGTGGTCCCTTCCAACCCTGACTGATTCTATGATTCTATGATCTGTCCTCAAAATCCTCAAGTGCTGGAAACAATTTATTCCAATGCTTTCCTATGCTCACTGTAAAGCCTCTATTACTGTAATTTAAACCCCTTCTTCTTCCATCTACAGCTCATGGAAAACAAATTATTCCCTTTCCTGTACAGGAACAGCAGAGTCCACACTGTCAACTCTGCTGCAGACAAAATCCACTGCAGATTTAATTTTTACCCATGTATTTCCATTCTAGTATCATGATCATTGACTGTTACCTACCTCAAATATAGTAAATAAGTCTGCTGAAACTTTAAACCACCTAAAAAAAA
Source organism: Picus viridis (assembly GCA_033816785.1). NCBI lineage: Eukaryota > Metazoa > Chordata > Aves > Piciformes > Picidae > Picus > Picus viridis. The sequence goes on along the minus strand of CM066584.1, from coordinate 10,756,459 downwards.
AAGGATATGAAATAAGAATAAAGCGGATAAGATTCAGGGTTTGAAACAAATTTGGTGCAGGTTGGTGTCTTACTCTGTGTGCTACTCTTAATTTGGTGATTAAAATTAGCAAGCAGCTATTAAGTACAAAACTCTTATTGTGAACTGTTTTCCTTTTTGCACAGCTGTTTCACATCCTTGGTTTGTACAGCTTCTCTGGATAGCTTTGCTTTTATTAATTTTCAAAATTTACATAGTTTGGTAGTGAATCATGGAACCTTTGTAGCTCTGTAACTTTGCAGTGACAAGAGAGGCCTGCAGTAAAATTCAGGACTGAGTGTATAGCATGGCATCGACTTTCCTTGAAGCCTAAGGGAAGATTTTGCTGTCAGAATTTCTACCTCCCTTCTCTACCTGTGGTACACCTGAGAAGCAGGAAACAGGAAGATAAAGTTATGTTACAACCTGTCCTGCCTGCAAATGTGTGGGATGAGAAGAGACTTCTGCTATTACAAACAGCCACTGCAGTACGTAGCCCCATATGTATATGGCTGTATATACATACACAGACCTTTGGTCCTTTCTTAGTTGAATAGATCTTAAGTTTCCAGGCTAAGTTAATGACCTGCCAGATTATCATCTGTGGGGATTTTCTACCAAATTTGCTCAGTTCTTCTGGTGTGCATCCTTTGATCCATTGCAAAATAGATTGAAATAAGTACTTGTACTGTGTTTTCTACTCAGCAGCATGTGCAGAAGCTGTAGTCTTGCCAGGAACAGATTATTGCATTGCTTCCTGAGAAAAAGGGGGGTGAGGGAAGAAAAGTGACTCCTTCTGCAGAGAGACCTGCCATAAAGTTATTACATGACATACAGGGATTTTGACCATGCATGAACAGAGCATGATCTGATAGAACATCTAAGCATCATTTTTCTCATTATCCTAAGACATTTGTCAGGATTATGTAATTTATTTTTTTAATTTTTTTTTTTTTTTTGTGTGTGTAGTTTCTCCTTTAACTGATGTCTCAGTTCCTTGAAGCTGTGGATAATATGGTGTTTCATTTATTTCTTTTTTGACCTGGGACATTAATTGTGTAGGAATCTAATCAGTGACAGGATTGCTACATTTGTGGTGAGGATAATCAGATGCTGTAGAAAGGGGTGGGCTTCTTGCTCTAGTTTTGGTGGTGGGCAGTTTATTTGGTATCTGCAACCACCTCAATTAATTCCCTAGGCTTTCTGACAACATGTTAAGGCTAACACAACGATGTTCCTTTTGGTACCTAAAGCCAAGCTGAGGTGCCTTTGGGCCACCTTCAGTTATGTCATGTAGACATATTTTGCATTCATTCATATTGCAGCATGTGGAGAGCCAGAAATTATGTTTTTCCAATTAAAATGGTTCTGTTTTCATGTCAGAAGAAAAGGAAACTGATGAGTTGAACTATGGAGAAGTTCAAGATAAAACTGAGGGAGTCACTTGTTTTCTTGTTTATTATTTTTGGGCTTAGAAGGCACATTCCTGTTGAACAGCCACACAAGTAGCAGACTTTTTGACATAGCACCGGGATGTGACTAATACCATAGTTAGCAAGTTACATGTCTGCTCTTTTTAGTACATCTTTTATTAACAGTTGTTGTTTTTATGAGTACTGTGCACTTAGCAGAATAGCAATAAGAGGTTTGTTCTGCTGGAAAGTATTACAGAGGTTTTGAGGTATTTCAAGGCAAATTAATTCGTATCTCATTAAAGATAAATGCATTATGTGCCTTGTCTAGACAACTAGGAGACTAGGAACTGGAAGGCTACAGCAATTCAAACTGTGGTAGTAGTTTCCATCAAACAATATTCCATTCTGTGTAATTCTGCCATTTTTCTAATACACATAGGACAGGCCGGATATAAAGTAGTTCTAATGCTTTTTTTCCCTTACTACTCAGCAGTTTTTGCCATCTGCTGCAGTAATGGAGATCAGCCCTATGTGAAATTAAAACAAAACCTAGAAGGGAATATGCAATCACAGAAGCAAATATTAACTCTTGGAAGTGCTAATTGCTAAGAAATGTCAGTTTTGGTGTGAACAAGTGGTTTCACTACAGCACTTCAGCTATGGCTGAAATAATCATTGTCTCACACATGCAGCTAGGTGAGCTGAGCTCTGGAACTGTCTGGGGAGGAGCTGTAGCTACCACTTATGGATGTGAACACTGAGTTTTATCCGAGTTACAGGGTTTTGAAAGGCAATTTCTTTATATCAGGAGCTTCTAGGAAAAGGGGCTTTTGTTCAGAGAAGCTGTTGAAGCATAGTTGGCCCTGCAGACTGAGAGGTGCCCCCATGCATTTCCAAGGTTGTTATAAAAAATCATTTTCTGTTTGTTGCACTAGTTTCAGAGACATGAGGAAGTTTTGCCAGCAGCAATCGTTACCTCTATGAAATTGATATGTATTTTTTTCTCTACACTATAGCTTGTCAACTTGGAAGCCATGGAGGGTTAGGGATGAACACTTTGGAATGGCAGTTTTGGCTCACCCTGCTGCATAGGCACTGCAAAGGCAAAGGCCTGTAGTCACCAACCGCAACTGGATCAGAATAAGCCAGCAAACTAGGACATACAGCTTACACAAGGAGAGGTTCTCTCATTTGAATCCTTCTTACTGTTCTCAGGTCAGAAGAGTCAGGGACCTTGGCAGGCAACTGCTATGGAATTTCTTCACTACAGCTGCCCTTTACCCATGGAGACATTTTCTTCTCCATACAGCCACTAAGCCCTACCTTAGTATTCAGTGTCTGACTTTGATAAAGCTCATTTCACTAATTTCTTGGGTTCTAAACTAAAGTGTAAAGAGCCTAGAAGGAAAGGAAAGCTCATTCCCTGAGAAATACTGGTTGAAGATATGAATAGCAGTGAGAGAGTTTTGTTTAAAAGCGTCTTTGAAGGAGTTTTTGAGAATGTGAAAGGAAGGCTGAGTATGAGTGGGGAGAGAGAATAGACAGATACCAATTTTCAATTTAAAAATCAGCTATTGTATTTCAAAAGTCAGACAGCATCAGAACAGACTTGAGAATATTTTTCTAGTCTAAACTTAGGGTGTTAAAGAAAAGAGTAAAGCAAAATGAGCATGATTTCAGTACATAATGTATCACCAGCAAAGCAGGGCATTTGAAATACTTGCCATGGTGAGGCACAGAAACCAGATAAACACTCTTAATGAATGTGTGTTTCTGTGTGAAAGTTGGTTAATTCTGGCCTTGTGGTTCTGCTTTCTTAATGAACCAAGACATTCTTTACTTCTCTATATCCTTACTGTGTTACATCGGCAGAGGATAATGTGGTCCACAGCACAGTTGGCTACACTCTACCAGCCAAGTCAAGCCTGCCAAAAAAGCCTATAGCACCTTCTAGGCAGCAAGTGTTGTTGGGTAGTGTGAAGATTGTTTTGTCACATCAAAAGAAATCTTTTTACCTTCTATGCCTTTCCATGTCTCTGTAAACATTCAGCCAGAAGGAAAGCACTCTTGTCAAGACCTGTTACACCAGTTCTGACCTATACACTCCTGCCCCATCTTGTGCATGTTTCCTGGCAGCAGTGGTACTGCTGGACTTCAAGCAAGAAAATGGAAGTTTTTCTTTCATTCTTTCAGCAGGAAGTGTCAAGCAAAAGAAAAAATGGAAGTGTCTTTCAGCAGCAGTTGTTCTAGGGTTTTAAAATACAGGGCAACTTTTCCATGAGTTTCAGTGTTTTGTTGGGTTTTTTTCCCCCTGTTGGTTTTGGAACAGAGCCTAACCCCCAAATTGCTTTCAGGTGTTACAGGATATTCACTGCAGAGTACAATATTATAATAAGAGCCCACAGGATGCTGAGCATATACTTACAGGTACCTAGCATGCTTTTCTCCATCCTGGCTTCTGCTGTTTGTGCATCCTAGTATATCCACTACTAACCAGACAATCCCGCTTTCACGCTGCATTATTTTTTAGCCCTTCTCAAATGGCAGCTACATTAAATCAACTGGTATAACATCGTAATGGATTTCAGAGATGTACACCATTGCAAGCATAGCCAACTCGTTAAGCTGTTTGCTCAACTTGTATGCTCTGCTGCATGTGAGAAGGCAGCACTCCCTCTCCTCAGTTTACACACTGTTGCTCTTGCAAAGACAAAATATTATGAGAAATAACTTAGTTGTAGAATTCCAGAAGAAAATGAATAGTTCCAAACGCACTGCAGCTGATGAAGATATTTAGGTTTGTTTCTTGTCCAGCTACAATTGTATCTCAAGGCAACCTGATTAGAAAAGGTCTGTAGCCTGATTAAGGGGGGGGGGGAGGGAAGAGTTACACATCTGCATGTATAAGTATTACTGAGTTCTGAACTGACTGTGGATTAGAATACCTGGGTGAAGGAGTTTGGTTTGGAGCGTGGCACAAAATTTCACAGAGAGAATATGAAAGCAAGTTTTTTCCATGCCAGGAAAGAAAACCATGAAAGGATTTTTTTCCCCAACTGAAAACCCTCATAGAAGTGGAAGTCTGAACTGGTGGGATATAATTCACTTAAAAGGGGAAAGAAGGTTTTTTGGTGGGGGACTTACGAGAATGCAATGACTGGAGTATTGCAACTTTGGTGTTAGGTGGGTTTGGAGCTAAAAAGTGAGTTATTCCATGAACTTAAAAACAATTATGGCAAGATTTCTCTTCTGTGGCAAATGACAATTGGAAAAACTGACTACACTGAAACCTGGCTGTTTGCCTGAAAGTGAATGGAACAGAAATGAAATACTATCATTTTTTTCTGATTATGGTTTACACAGCAGGATTCATGAAAGAAGCTGACAAAGCCACAGACAGAAAATTGTCCAGAAAGAGCATAGCTGCTGCAGAGAAGTGGCTAACTGCTAACTTGGAACCACAAAACTCAAACATACTGTAGAACATTTGGATTTTGACCCACCTGATTATGCAGCAAACAAGCAGAACACACACTGTTCTGGGATAATGGAGCTACAAAGACACTGTGATAGTTTATCACTGCCTAAGCCAGACAATACTAATGCCTTCAAAGAGAGGAAATGACTGTTGCTTAATTATAAGCATAGAACCTAAATATCAAGTCACTGACTTGAAAAGAATCAGGCCCTAGACTGTATTAAGCTTCTGTTCTGTGTTCTGGCTAATCCAGCTCCTTGAAAATGTCTCAGACGGCTAAAATGAGTAATTTAGGTGAGGCACTGCCCTTCATGCAGAGCAGCCTTGTCTCACAAAGGCCAAGAAGCTTCCATGAAGTCTAAACTAGAGAAGATCTGAAGACAGTTTAGCTGTTTCATTGTAATGTTTTCCTCTTTCAGTGATTATAGCAATTTAAAAGCTTCATTTAGACTTCCTCCTGAGCTAATTTTCAGCCTACATGAAACTCAAACCCCAGTTTGAATGGAGTGGAAGAAGTCAGCAGTTTGTGGAGAAATGATCTAAAAAAGTAGAAATAGAAAATTCATGGAATCATAGAATAGTTTGGGTTGGAGGGACCTTAAACCCTTAGTGGAACATTTCAATAAACACTACGCAGATGACAGTTGATCTGCTCCAGCAAGTGAGATTAATGTCTGCCAAAGAGCAGCCAACTAGATTCTTCAAATAAATCAGAGATTTTTGTTGTGTTGTTTTTGTTGTTTTTGCCTTTTTAAAAATCTGGCTAATGGGAAAGGATAGCATCAACCTTACAGTGGTACAAACCAGTGATGGAGTACAGATGACACAGAATGATGTTATGACTTATTCTTTTGTTGCTTTGATTGTTTCCAGCCTGGAGAAAACATGTTTTGGAGAAGAGGGTTAACCACTCAATTTTTAAGATGGGTAGAGAAAACACCCCCTCTCTGTGAACCAGACACTTGAGGGGTACACAAACATATACACCTTGCTTTGTGTTAAGAGTTTCTTCCTCACTGCCATACTGTGGGGGTGTATTCTGGGAAGGATAACTATCAGTTTGTATGTTCACAGTGCAACATGAATGAAAGGTGAGCCATCTCAACCAGAGTGCTTGTGCAGCCTCTGCCTGAAGAAACTTTAGTCTGAGTTTATGACTCAGATGAAGACTCAGTGTCCCTTTCACATGAACATTTTTATTATGACTGTGAAATGATTCCAGGTTTGAAAAGCTAAAGGTGCTCAAGGTCCTTGCTAGCCTGCGGCCTACTCTAGCATCTTAGCTGGGAGGCATGAGGAAACTATGAGGCTTTTATTTCTTTCTCAAGGATGTGTGTGGCTCTTTAGTCCTTGTCAATCTTAAATTAGTGTTCAAAGATGTCTGCTGAACACTGCTGGTTTAGGGAAGCTAACCATGCTGTGGAGTTTCTGTGGTCAGCACTAATGCTGCTGGGGAAGAGGAGGGAAGACAGTAACAACGCTACCTGGCCTGGGATCAAGAAAGCTGTTGCAGAATGGTCTCCCATAGAGCATAAAGATATTCTTGGCTGCTGCAGCTGCTGTAGCATAGGATTTCTCCTTTGGTCTTGACCCCCATCTGAAAAACAGAAGTAATGAATCATACTTGTACTCTAATGCAAGTAGAATAGATTTAATACAAGTATCTTCAGGTCTCCTCTACCCCCTAAAAGAGCCCCACCACAACAACATAAAAAACAAAACAACCCAAACCCTTCAGAACAAGAGCATTTATTTTCTTAATTGCTGGTATTAATATTTATACAAGAAGTGAAGCCACGTAACACGCTGAGGCCACAGTATTTAGGTATGCCAGGAGATAGCATTGTTCTGTTACAGCACCAGGATTGTATGAAGAAAGAAAGCAAACTTTTTGCTGGGTTCCCAAACAAATAGAATCAATCACTGCTGTCGGCTATTTCATATGAGGTATGGATTTCTGTCACACAGTGGCTAGTTACACTTTAATCCTTCTCTTCAGGAGTGTATTATTGATGAAGACTGTGAAACGGGAAATATTGCCAGTTCTCCACCTTTGAATACACGTGCCAGCTCTGTAAGACCCAGCGTATGGTGAGTTCTGAACCAGAAATAACTTTGTGTGCTCTTTAGAAACTCAGTGTATGAATTATTGTTGCTAATGTCTGCAAGTTAAAACTGATAGAAAACAAGATACAGAGTTTTCTGCATGAGGTTCACAACTGGATGTTTAGAGTGTCCTGGGTATTTCTGCCTGTTAACACACCTGAGTTTCAAGGTTTCTGCTCTCAGATGCTTTGAAACCTGCTCTCTGTTGGTCTTTTCCAGCTCTTGACTCACAGAGAATTGCAGTGGCCTGAAGCCTAATTTGATGCATTCACTGACACCATGGACAACACTGTAGCGCCATTGTTACTGTAGGCTATCCTCCCACGTGGATCACTTACATTATTTGGATTCTGTGGATCTCAGGAAGCAGTATATTACTGTCTTTTGAGCTAAAACATAATGTTCTTGCCAGTAGTTTTGTTTAGATTAGCTTCTGTAGGTGACGGGTGCCTAAGAAGTTCAGTTTTTTTCTGTGGTGGAAAAAGCAGTCCGTCAAAAAGGCCATTTATCTGTTTATTTTCACCTAAGTTCTGCTGATGGCCCCTTGTGAAACAAATGCTCTCAAAGCATTTGTAGACAGTTAAGTCTACAAGGTGGTGGGATCAGTTCCATAACTTAGAACCCCTACAATTACAAACTATTTTTCTTTTAATTAGTAGGTCTTAATAGTGCTAGCATAGTCCTGCTTCTGGCCCTCTGTTAAGCACTTCCTCTGGGATCCACTGGAAAAGAAATTCTGATTTTGTATGAGTGCCCAGACAGGACTTTACACAGACAGAAAAAAGCTGTTAGACTGACCTAGTAGCAGTCTTCTGAGATATTTATCAAGCTACCTAAAAACCCCAACAAAGTGATATAGCACATTTATTAGGTTGATCTCTATTAGGTGTGTAGTTGAAACACTGGGACAGTGGTCATACAGAGCTGGCTTTAGCTGGAGATTTGCATTTCTGATTTGCAAGGATAATTTTTTTCCCCCTGGACTGCAAAAGGCTGCCCTGAAATCTGTGTTACACTGGAAGATGCCTGCCTGTTGTTCACTTGTGATGTGAATGCTAGCAAAAAAAATCAGGTTTTGTGAGATTGTAAGTATGATGGCATAGAAGGAGTGCACAAGCAGTCCACGTGTGCTTGAAGTTGAGGAGCTAAGCAGGTCTAAATAGCAGCAATATGACATGCATATGTTTTAAGTGCATACATGCAGCTGTCTTCAGCACCAGGGTCTAATTCTGTTTGGCTGTCTGTTGTCATGCAATTAGTGCTAGAGTGACAGCACTGTCACACGCTTTTTCCATGTGCCAGCCCTGCTCACGGGATGTTGAATGCTGTGGAGAGCAGCTGTGTGTTTGGGGCAAGTGCAGGAAATCCACTTCAAAAGGAGAGAATGGCACCATTTGTGAGAACCAGCATGACTGCAACCCTGGAACGTGCTGTGCTTTTCAGAAAGGTACAGAGGTTTTGCTTTTTATCCTATTCATTTTACAGCACAGGAGTGTCAAGATTTAGCTCTTTTGCCCAGGTGAAGTGGTTAAATCTCTGCAGAATCAACAGGTCCTTCTCCCTTGGCCTGTGGAGTGCACTGTGTTAACTTCATTATAAAATACCAGTAGAGCTAGGAGTGAGAAACAGTCTAACAGAGGTGCACAATGGTGAAAGAAAAACCTATTGCTTACTAGATGAGACCAGCATGAGGAGCATAGAAATCTACTGTTTCTAAAAGACAGTCTCAGACGTTGAAAAGACTCAGAGCTGTGTCAGATTCTAACCCAACAGAACAAAAATAAGAGATTTTTAAAAGTACAAAAGGAATTACTGAGATACTGACAGTAGCTTTCCCTTCATATCAGCAAGCAGACCATCAGAGTCAGATTACAGATGCATTTCATACTCTGAGTTTTATATGAGCCTTCCAGGCACCATGCTATGCAATACTGACTGGACACAGAGGAATGATGTTCCAGGTTATGTTGTCAGTCTACATGGCAATGTGAAAATTGATTTACAGAAGGGAGGAGATGGTGTCAGGCTTGTTAATGCTGCCTGGTAAGGGCCCAGCTTCTTTTACTGTTTCTATTTCCTCACTGCTTTGATCATAGTTCGCCTTAATTTTGTAGTGACAAGATACAATTCCAACTATCTTTCTACCCCAAGTAGATACTTCTCTAGAGAGGGTTTTCCTGGCTCTTGCTTTGAACAAGAGGTGACCTTGTATCTTCACTGATAGTTGAGTTGCCTATCCTGCTGATGGATTAGGCTACTAGGGCATTTCAGGAAAACAAAGGAGAAAGCTCAAACACCATTTAAAGGCACGTGGGTCTGTTCAACTTCTCCTCATCAATATAGAGCATTATATACCAGACTTCTGATGTCAAGTTCCATTTCAGCAAGTTTGTTAGAGCACTTTTATTCTCCTCTCCACCAGGTTTCTGCCGAAAGCATTTACAGACTTTGCCAAGCTCTACCAAGAAATTTTTTTTGGTACTCTGATTCTCAAATTAGATGAAGAGAGCACTTCCAATAAATGCCTTTTACCATGCAGGGCTTTGAAACTCTCTTCTGCAGACACAAGTAAATCAGTAGTATGTGTCCATTGGTGTTAGTAGCACTAAATTAGTCTACTGTGAGGGTAACACTGCTTCTGTAGCCCTGTGTTTTCATGGGATCCAAAAAAGCTGTGTCTTCATGATGATTTTTTCAGCTGCATAAGGCATTCACATTAATTCGAGTGAAAGTTAGTGTTTGGCTTGAAATCGAGTTTACTACAAACCTGTAACTCAGGAAGGAACAATACAACAGGTGAGAATATGGAGTGAAATTGATGGAACACCATTATTAAAACTTCAGATGGAGCTGTCAATAGCAATGGATTTTTGTTCTCAAGTTGTCTGCTTTAGCAATGCTTCAGGATTTTTCAGGTTAGGCCTAAGCTCGAGGCCTTTATTAATCTCTAGAGTATTGCAAAAGGCTGTCCTAATAAAGATTGGACTGTCTTTACAGTATATTTTTTACATAAAAAAATAGCAACCTGTGGAGCCTCTGCTGCTTAAGATACAATGTTTTGGAATTAGGACCTGCGAAGTCATATACCTACATTAAAACATTTGTATTCACACACAGATATATTTTTACCAAACCTATTCTAAAAACTTAAATTCTGAACTTGCCACATATTCTATTCTGCTCTACCACACACACACACACACACACACACACACACACACACAAAAAAAAAAAAGGCAAAAGCAAAAAGAGGTGAGTGAAGATAAGAGGAGGAAGGGAGGTTTGATAGGAACATCTGGAAGAGCTGATTCAAGACTGACACTTGAGATGACACATCCTTCCAAATAATTTCTTACACAGGTTGAATTTCACCCCTGTGCAGGAACAAGGGGGCTAAACCCTAAAAGCCATCAGACAGCTTTACCTCATGTAGAATTACTATAATAAATTAAGTGGCTGAGTAGTTTTTGTAACCTTGTTATTTAATCTTTGAACAATTCCTCTGTATTTGTAACCTTGGCAAAGAAACAGAAGAAATGGGAAAAGTAACAGAGCTCTAAATAGATACTTCTCTATTCAGTTTTTAAACCATTAATGCTGTGAATTGCAAAGGTTCACATTAGTGTGAGTTTCCTGGGAGTTAAAACAGCTTTCTAAAGCTCCAAGGCAGGGAGTAATGCAGTACTCCTGTACTGGCAATAGTCACTTCGTGAACAAGCGTGAACATCAAATGTCTTACTCCCACCTAGTGGAAATAACATTATGTCTTCCTAATGTGTAAGGGGTCTTAAAAAGAGGTCAAGTCTGTCTTTTTATATCTTTGTGGACTTGTAAGATTAGGTTACCTCAGTCCAACAGTTAACTTCTCATAACATTAATTTACTCTGGAATGCAGAATTACTGTTTCCTGTGTGCACTCCATTACCTGAAGAAGGTGAACCCTGCCACGATCCTTCAAACAGACTTCTTAACCTGATCACCTGGGAACTAGAACCTGATGGAGTACTTGAACGATGCCCATGTGCCAGTGGCTTGATCTGCCAAGCTAAGAGGTAAAGATCTGTTAACGCAAATACAGTAATACATGTAGTGTATGGCACCTGCCATACTGTCACATGGACAGGAAGATAAAGCTGTTCTGTTAATTTGTGTGGTGAACTTAGAAGATTCAGGTAACCTCTTTTACTATAATAAACAGCCCACCTCTGCCTGAATAAATATTACTAGTGAGTGATAAATACTGAAACTATCAGATTAAATCCTACAGAATATGGAAATACTCTGACCACGAATGGAAGCCTTAGAACTTCTAGAAAGTAAAACATTCAAGAATTCAAAATGTACACAAAAGCTTCAGGAACATCTTTATTTACCCTTTGTTTGCAGTTAGAGAGGCTGCAGCTTTAAGCAATGCCTGCCACAAGACTGTCACAGGGACCAGTAGCCTTTTCTGTTCCATGCAGTGCAGAGAGACAGCAAATGGACCCTGCTCAAGTTCTATTTCCCTGCCATCCGTCGGCAAATATAAATCATTATTGCTGCCTTTGAAAGTTCCTACCACACCTGGGATGCTGCTCTGCAAGCCACTGAAGCTACTTTTCGAAACAAGGACAGCAGCAAGTACAGCTAATTACATGATCTTATTTAGAATCAAATATATAATGCTCACTTTTCTCAAGTCTAGGGCTTGATAGCAAGCAACATTTTTCTGCAATCCTTTCAAGCTGAAACATCATGCACTTCTTAACTTGGTGCTATGATTTGAACAGAAAGGACTAGTCACGATTTCTGGTAGGTGGAAAGGCCAGACTGAGCTGAGGTCCACTGCCACCTTGTGTCCAAACCTTTTTTGATATTACTTTGTTCTAGCTCTGTATGTGGAATTCCCATCTTTACCTCCTCAGCTGCCAAGCATGTAAGAATCAGATGCTTGTGAAGTCAGCTAAGGTAGATGAGGCAGTGTCATGTATTTAACATGCTTTCATGTTGGAAGGGAATAAAGATTTTTATTAAGGAACTAGCAAAAGAGCTTGAGAAGATCTGCTCTATGACCAGCTGTCTTTTTCCAACAGCTACAGCACTACATCCGTGTGTGAACTGTCTGCTAATGACACAGGGAATAATGAAAAAGAAGATCCCTTAATCATGGAGGAAATGCCATTTCTCAGCTTGATGCCCAGAGATATTCTTTCCGATTATGAAGAAAGCAGCATCCTCCAGGAAGTGCACAAAGAGTTAGAGAGTCTGGAGGACCAAGCAGCCTTGAAGCCTGAGCCGGAGTCAGCTCATGACCTGTTTTTGGGAGATGAAATTTAAAGTCCAGCCAACAGACAATTCAGTTATTTCTAGGAATTCTCTATGTGTCTTGCTTATATAAACCCTAAACACATACTGCTGGATAGAAGTGCAATAAACAGTCTGCAATGTGCATCCTTTACTGTGCACCAAACCTGCATGTTCTAATTATTGAATTAATTTAATCCTTGGACCAAACCTTCTGTCAAACAAAAATGAGAAACATACAGATTAGTATTTTACCCTTGTACTTTAGAAATAAACTTATCAGTACTGGTGTGCATTAAAGAATACATATAAGCATAAGTAATCTTCAGTTACTAGCGACTGTAGGAGTGACTTTTATCTACAGTAAGAATGATTGCTTTGGAGTGGTTTAGTCACTGATTTTAAGCAGTTTTGTTTTATTTAGAAAATACAATTAATGAAGCTGATTGTGGATGTCATGTGCCCTCCTTTTAGTTGAATATACCCCAAGCTTCCTTTCAGGAGTGCACAATGGATGCCATCTTTCCTGCAACAGTCTGCAGTGCAACTTCAGAACTAGTGGGCCATGGCTAAAATATCCCTTGAGTGTTGCACTTTCATATACAATGGTTGCTGATCTCCCTTACTACATAAAGAGCATACTATAACCACTACCTACAACCTTTTCCATGCAATTAACTGTCCACCACATTAACAGATACTATGTACATTCTTGTATAGATATAACACAGGGGGTGGGAACTTTCCCCTTGACTCTTTAGGGCTCTGTCTCAAGAGCAAAAAAGGGGATTTAAAATTGCAGAAGAGACAGGTAACTAGGCTGAATGCAGAGAATACAGATTCTCTATTGTGCACTGTGTGTGAAGTTATCAGTACATAGAATAGTGCAGCTGCAGTGACAAGGCTGTGCCTAAGCTAGAGCCAAACACAGGGCCACAGGTTTGGCAGTATTCTGCACTGCATGGACACCTGCCTCGGTAACAGCAGTTAAAGGGTCTGCTGACCATCATCACCTGCCTGTTCTGAGGGAGGCAGTAGACAGAAATCTATTACTTTAGTTTAGCAGTAACACAACCTAAAGAACTTCACATATTTAGAGACTTGTGCATCTCCTACTTGCTTCTATTACATACAAAGCAAATTCTTTATGGTTTGTGCTTTTAATACCCTTTACAGGCATAAATCTGTGCATGTTACCCAATGTGATTATCAGTACATTTTCAGAGGTTGGTGATTTAAGAAATCAATAGCAAGCCAGGAGTAAAATCCAATCCATCACAGTTCCAAGCTGTCTCAACAGTTTGCTACAATGGTTCTTACATCATTAATGGGGTTTTTTTTGGAGAGGTGTAGATTTCACCATCTGTTACTGCACATGGTAAAACATTACACGAGGTTCCTGCCAAGTAACTTTGTAGAGCTTCTTCCCAAATAATCCCTAATGCTCATGTCTAATTTGGAACAGTAAGCACCAGTAACTTACCAAGAGCAGCTACATGACTGCTACTAGCCTACAAGTCTTTACCACCTACAGTCCAAGAAAGCTTATCAACAAATTCCTTGGGTACTGTACTTATTTTTTATAACAATTATCATCATGAACAGGAAGGGTATTTCATCAGAACAATCTCTCAGTGTCCTATTTCAGGACAGCATTATTCTCCCTTCAAGTTTATTGATGCCTCAAGCCCTGAAAGATCAAGTATTAGTATTCATCAGAAGTTCAGTAAGATTTCTGCTGAACTAAGCAGATTAGAAATTCAAGGCTTTTTGCTTAAAATGCCCACGCTCAAACACAAAAATGTTTGAAACTATTGGAATAAAAAGTAGATGCTGAAAAACACCTCCTAGAACAATACAGTTTGTTCCAGCACACTTCAGTGGAAGGAAGTGCATCTCTGGACAGGAAATTATTAAAAGGATACCCCCCCAGTCCTCTCCAGCTTTCTGCCAAGACTCAGGTTTAAAATTAACTTCCTCAAAAAGTTCTCAATAGAAATTTCCCCAGTAGAGCTAAATAAAGCAAGCCAGTTTTGGAATTCTTTTCCTATTCACGTTTTCTTCCTTCTCTACATTTTTGCCTCTCCAACTGTCTGAATTTGTAGAAAATTCATTACTCATTTGGTAGGTAATTTTTCCTGTCTTCCAAAACCTGCAAGGATCCTTCAGCAGTCTATACACAGAAGTAATTGTTCATTTAATGAAGTACTCTACCTACTGGATGGTACTCACTATGCTTCCTTTGCTTCTTCTCCCACCTCATGTGTGTTGGAAAGAGGTGGCACAAATGAAGCTGAAGAGGAAGAATGAAGGATTCCTCTGTGCAGCACCTGGTTCTCAAGCTGCCAGATTCCTTGGATTTTTTTAGGTTGCAGTGGGTCAGCATGCAAGGAAGAACTGAACGTTGTTATAGAACAGCCTTCTTCCTCTCTGGGGCAGATCTTATCTGCTAATCCTGCTTGGAGCTTAGAAGTTTCACTACTGAAGAATTAAATTCTGGAAATTTACAGTTGAAGATTTGGTATGAGTGTAAGCAGAAGAGCAGGACAGGTGATGAACCTTTCTGTAGTACTGTGTAGAGACAGGGGCGTGGACACATGCACATAATACATACTCACAGCTTTACAATTCTGACATTACCTTGGGGAAGTTGTATTGCCATGAAATAGTTCTGTCACGTTTCAGATAAACCCCACAGCGTTTAACAATAAAAGTAACACAACAGAATGAACAAATGTTTTATTGGCATGTTCATTGTTGTAAACAGCATCTGGCATGAAAAAGTTTACCAAAATCTTTTTGATTGTTATAAATTAGGTGGTTTTTCAAAAACTGCAGAGAATTGTTCTCTATTGATCTTTATGGACCAAAGCACAAAACTGCTGTTCCTAGGCTTTGCAATGAAATCATGTTGACTGCATCAGTCTTTGCATGACAACCTGAACTACCAAGTTTGTAAGTTGAGGTGTTAAGAGGTTGCCCCATTATTGGACTACATATAGCTACGGAATCAGTGCTGGGAAAAATAACTTTCAGTGGGTGGAGAAGACACAAACCTGTAAGAGCTTCAAAGACAAAATGTACAAAAAGTAGCTGAACAAAACCAAAAAGTTCATTAACGAGGGAAAATACAACCCTAAAGTACCCAGCATCCTCAAACAAAATGAATACAAATTTAAATAGGCAACTCTACTTCCAAATGTACACAATGAACGTTGATATGTGAAAAGAAATACCATGGTAAATAGCTGAACTGCAGTTCTGTTAAATGGATAGGGCAAATTTTATTTACACATTGAGCTTCCGTAATCTACTAAAAACCACTTTACCTTACAACAGCACTTCTGCAAAATGAACAAACCCCTGCTGGCAGCTTTCTGCAGACACCTCTCAGACTACCTGCTTTATGGAAGAATATTCTAAAACCTTACCCTTGCAGCCCTTCCATTTTTATGCTCAACCTTTTCTTCTGCTTTTCTAGAACCCACGTGTTAACATTTACTTCAGACTCTCTGATGAGGTAATGTGTGTATCAGTGAAACAAACAGAAAAAAGGATTCTTTCATGGCCTTTGCACAGCTTTTATTATTAAGCTATGAATATCCTGTTTGAGGCTAGTTTCACTAGCTACTATGTGCACACTGTCCTCAAAAATTTCCACTCATTTCCCTCCCCGCCCACTTTTTAGTTCTAATCTTTTATTTGCACATCCCTTTTAGCTTTACAGTACATTTGACTATAGTGCACAACATGATTCCAAGTCAAACAGTGACCCAGCGGGGCACTGAGCTTCTGATTGGTAACGACCCAACCAGTGCTGGTGTCAGCGCTTTACACCTAATGAGTGTCCTGCCGTAATGGCACTACACAGTAGTAGTGAACCTTTTTATTTGAAACAAAAAAATTCCCCAGGGAAAATGCTATAGTGAGTATCAGTCTTGAGTCAAATCTTTATTTGGTGCTCCATCCAGATAAATTTTTAGTGCTTTTTCTTTACGAGGAGAGTAGGTTACCCGGTGTCCAGTTTTCTGGAGCCTGCTGCTTTCTTTTTTCATCAGTTCATTTCTCTGCTCATCTGTTAATTCCATTAATTCTTCAGTTTTATCCCTAAAATGAAGATGCGTTAAAATTCAGATTAATAAAATCACCACAATTTGATTTATGTCTTCCCCCCCATTTGGAGCATCTTAGTAAAAAACACAGATAAGCATAATACTACTCACAGATTATTTTCTTCCCCAGAAATGAGCACTGTCTAAACCTGCTTTTTAAACACACAGTGGGTTTTCTAACCAACAGCAGACCCAGCACAAAGCAAGCCTGTACTCCATCTACCTATAACTCCTTCATAGACAGCTATAACTCTGCACTTTATTTGGTCAGTGCCAACAGCTGGAAGCAGCCTGTCAGCTAGCCCCTAATTAGAAACTACCAGCTGTTCACCCAAGTTATTTTCTGCAAGGCCAGCACATAATCATCAGCTGTTTCCCCCAAACTCACATGTAACTATGAAAAATACTACAGGAGCAGTATGTTCATGAGGGTGGCCCAACCATCGAGTTCAGCACACGTGACAATATTCAAGATCTTAGTCCTCAAGTATTGCCTCTGGACTACTGCAAGCTGATGAATAATTTTCCTATTACCAGAATTTTTATCTAACACTCTTTTTTCCAAAGAAGCCATGCTCATCTCTTGAAGAAATCAACACAAAACACAACATCTCTGAAACTCATGGCAAGACTTCCAGAGTCCACACAGGAGTTTGCATTCAGCATGATTTTCAGTGGTTTAGGAGGAAGGATTAAGTAAAAGCATGCAGTGTTTGCTTTCTTAAAAAAGAAACATTATTAATATTCATTTTTTTATGAAGCTAAAGAGTACAAACATTGCAACTTACTGTTTTAAGCCCTCTTTTCTTTTAAGACAGGAGTATGTTTATGCTTGTATTGATTACATCATACCTCAGATCTTATACACAGATTTTGTGTGGTTTATTATACTGCAATAAAATACATACCTATAAAATATTACTGCACCATCATCACAAATATACAGAGGCCAGACATTCAACGTAGATACTTTAGGGTTCCAGTCCAAGTCCTGGTGAATCTCTAGTATGGAAATGTCGCATGGAAATGTTCCTCTGCCCTGAGAAGAAGCCATTACTTAGCGAATAAACTCACAAACACACATCCACACCATAAGTAAAAGTAGACAGTATCGTACTTACCTTTGCAAATTCTATGTTTTCTAAAGGTATTCCACTTATTTCACTCAGCTGTAAAGAAAAATGGCAGATTCAGTATTATTCCACATCATCACACAGTACCTACACAAAGTGACTAGACCTGCCCAATCTAGAATTAAAAGCCCTCCAATAATCCAAAGCATTAGTACAAAAGGATAGTGATGAGATACAAAGTTTTGACGTTTCTGAAGTTACCAGTGTGTCACAAGTGACACTAAAACCCATCTCTACACCACTGCACTTCCTACCATAGCAACTCCACGATTCCCTGCCAAGCACTACTGGCTGCTCTTCCCCCGGCAACTGGTCCTGCTGTGCATCTCCCCAGTACACAAAGTGCTTCATCCATGTCCTGTCCTTCTCTGCCCCTGCCAGAAGGTCCCCAGCAACATAGAGCCATCCCCTCTGCTGAGCAGTTTCAGGGTGCACACAGGCTCATCACTGCCTTGCTCTTAACTCAAGCACAGGCTGCAATCTCGTCTCCGTGACAATGCAGACGCTAACTTTAATTGGTATTTAGCTGCTTATTTCTCTCAAATTTGAAGAGATTTCCACTTGAACAGTGGATTTAAAAGAGGCAAGAATCCTAAAGCATACATGTTCAAATTAAATGGATGGTGAGAAAAGACTAACATCCTGTGTAATTTTCTAACTCTCATCTCCTTAAGAAGCTAGGATAAATAAACAATACTGACAAAAGCTAGACAAACTTGGAAATTTACTAGCCTTACATTCTGCTAATAAAATTTGTCTGAAAGAAGACTTTGCTGGACTCCTCTGTTACTACAGATACGTCAAATTCAAATTTATTACTGTCAGGAGTAAAAAAAAATTAAGGCCTCTCAAAGCAAAAGCTCCTATAATTGGTCCCTGCATATCAATTTTTAAGAAAAGAAAACAAGAGGAGGCAACTTTTTATGCAAACACAAGTGCACAGGAAATCTTGAAGACTGCAGGCAAGAACCTGTAGTCCATGCAGGAAGAGTATTAAAATGCTGGCTTGAAAAACACAAAGTGACAATAGCTCAGCCTTTTCAATTTTTTTTTTTTAAGGGGCAAGAGACACAGGCAATATTATGTTTCTAAAACTTTAAGATACCACTTTCTTGGGGGAGATGCATTCACCTGAACACTTTGATACCAGGCCATTACATGGAACTGAAAAGTAAAGCTGTAATTCATATGGCTTTGGTAATGGGATGGAAAAAGTTCTTAGTTTCCAGTGAATAAACGTCACCATGCAGCAATCACAGCTCTGTGCTTCCCACAAAGAACATCTATGAGATTCTTTGATACCACAAGAAACTTGTATTATTTTACCTTCTCTTTTAATTCTTCAACACTACTGCTTTCTAATACTACTTCCTGGAAAGAATCTAGTTTCATCTCTGATGGCCTCCATCGTCTCGATAAAACAGCAAGCTGTGACATTGATTTCATCTTTTCTGCTCCTAGGGAAAATAAAGGCAAATTTACTACGTTAACATCAGAGAGATAATTTGCTCTCTAACATTTCATTCCAGAATTTTTTAAGCAACAAAGTTCCTTAAAAAATTTAGCACTTTATGACAAAAAAAAAAAAAAAAAAAAAAAAAAGAAAAGAAAAAAGAGGTTTTCTTCCACCGCTGTCAGAAAACTACTAAATGGCAGAACAGCTGCACCAACTCTCAAACCACAGTCTCTGTCATATTTGTACATGCACACACATTTCAGCTAACTACCAACACCACCAATACCAAATAAAAACCTGACATGCAGCCATGCCTACAGTTTTTATGTACAATGAAAACAAATAGGAAAAAAAAAAAATCTATGGTACTACAGTATGTCCTAAAGCTCCCAAAAACCTGCAAAACAATCCTCCCCAGCTTCATGAAGAGCTTTTATTAACTTGTTTTGCTTCCATTTTTAATAAAATGCCATTAAAAAGTCAGCAATATTCTCCTAAGGAAAAAAAAAGGGAGGGGAGGGAGGAAGTACATTTTCCAATGATCTCTAAAGAAAAAAGATCTGACGCTGTCTTTACTTTCTCTTGCACTATTATCATTACCATCAAGTATTTCTAAGAAGACCTCCCAATTGCTGGAAATATTGATATCTTCTTCATAGATATGATAATCCAGAAACACAGTGCCTGGGTTCTTCCAAGTTTTCTTTCGTAGACGAAACCTGTAAACACATCATGAAGAAGCATTGCCAGATGTTCACCCAGAGTATTTTCTGACAACGTTGAGATACCACTCCCTTATGCAAGATTTGGTTGAATTTATTGTGAACAAACTTCACATTCTGACATAGTCCTCACAGCACGGTATCACTACTGGCTCTTCATGCCCAATCATTCACAGACACAAGGAAACCCAAGCCTATGTTGTGCTTGTTCAGTGCAAGAAACAGAGATTGGGGAAGAAAAATGTTTCCTGTTTAGGATAAGAAAACAGATGCTCCCAAACACTACTGGCAATTTGGCTGATTTGCTTGGGTTTTTTCATGGAAGTGAGGAAGAAGGGGAGAGGTGGAGCAATAGAAGAGAATGTGTTCGATATAAGTACTTGGTTCTGCTGCATCAATCCAGTCAATATAACACCATAAGCATTTATTTAGATATGAAGATATATAAAGATATAAACAACTGAGATTAAACACGAGTACAAAATTTTAGTTGGAATAGTTTCTCCACACACAAAAGCAGGTGTAAGTTTTGTGATGTACCTCATAATTATAGGGCACAAGAGAGCAAGCACAGCAGTCAAAAAAAAATATTTGGGCTAGTTGGTAAGGGAAAGAGAGAAACCTGATCCAGACTGAGGTTTCTATTCCTTTTCTCAGGGCTAACACTTGACTTCCAGTGCTTTGCTCCATGGGTTTAGGCATATGTCAAAGCTTCATCAGTCTGCTTACCACATATAAACTCCAGTGAGTACAGTATCAGCTGTTCCACAGTAAGCACATATCTTGTGTAACCAACAGTGGACAGAATGTGCAACAAAGGCCCCAAAGCAACTCCAGCCTAGGTAACCGATAATGGGTAAAGGGAAGACCGAACTGGATCATTGCTGTAAGCACACCCTAGGGCAATGCACCAGGCAGTTTGCTGCAGTGATTCTACACTAGTCCTGCATCTAGAGAGAGGATGGTAGCTCTTTTGTGAACCGATTTACTTAATGCTCTCTCTTCTGAAGAAAATCACCCTTAGAGAGAGCAAGTCTGCTCAGATCTAAACTGGCAGACATTTTGCACTCTGGCAATTCTATGAAAATATTATTCCCTATGTCATTTTATGTGAGATGAAAGGCAAGAATTGCTAAATCACTGTTTGCATTCACAATCTGATTCAAAACCCACAGTAACTTATTTCTGCGCCTTTCATAACCTGCTTTCTCCATGAGGAAAAAAAAACCAAAACATAATCTTGAATAGTATTTACTCGGGTAACTTCAACAGACTGCAGACTTTTTACCTGTCAATTGTCAAGTCTAAGCCGCACTGCTCTCGAAGCTGAGGAAGTAGCTCCTCTTTGGACTGTCGGACAGTCATTCCTTTAGCAAAAACCGCATCTAGAAGAAACTTGCATGGCTGTGAACAGAAGTAGGAGGTGAATAAACACAAATTTCTTGAACAGTAAAAAGTAGCTTAGTCTCCTCCTTATGTTTCGTGACCAGTCCCATCCACAAAGCAAAACGAGCATCAAAACTCTTTTCATAAGCAAGCCAGCAACGAATTCATTAAAATTAGTACAATATTACTGAAAACTGCAAACATAAGCAAACTCAGTTTCTTATTTGTGAAGTCTACATGACTTTCCCATGTTTAATTTGTCCTCTATTTACACTGCAGAAAGAGAGGTACTTATGAAAGATACCACAGATCACATTACAATTGTATACTTGGAACAGCATGAAAACAAATAATCTCAAGTTCCCTTTCTAAATCCAGGCAAGCTTGCAGGAAAATGGAGAGAAGAGAGACATTCTCCCTCTTGCCCCAGATTTCAGAGAAAAACCTTGGCCAAGGCACATACAAGTATTTTCATGAATCAGTCTTGAAGTCTTACCTCTGGCTCATTTACCAGAAGCTGATAGACTTTGACTCTGTATTCACCCTTTTTAAGGGCTCTTCCAAGTCTAATAGTTATCTAGAAGGCAAAAGGAGTATTTGTTATAACTGAAAAGTAGAATCACATTTTGTAACACACTTATCAAGACCAACATTACAATTTCACCTGGCAAGTTAACAAAAACTCAAATTATGTTCTTTCTATATTGTATCAATATATTTCAATGATCTAAAATAACTTCTGAATAACCTTATTGTCGTCAGAAAATGACGAAAGGGTCTCATTCAGCCTGACACTCTCAAACTCTTGATTGCTGGCATAGACTCTAAAGACTTTGAAGTGAGGAGATGGAACTCCAACGAAAGGCTCCAAATGTTGCTTGAAGGCAGACAGTGTAATTCTTTTATCAACATGCACCATAAGCCCTAAATGAAAATAAAGATCAAAAAATGGCATGAAATACCATGCTACCAAAAAAAAAAGTCACTCTAGTGTATTAATAACTCCATACACTGGCAAGTTAAAAATTGCAGCAAAGTGGCAATACTGCAAGTTGAGTTCTAGTTAATGATCACATTTATGTTTGAGCTGAGGGTGTTACTGTAACCTTTAAGAACTTTGATGAATTTTGTTTATTGGTAGACATTCCTAGCAGGCACAGCAGTTGCAAACTGCCCTGTTTTGCATTCAGTGAAGCAGTGAGGGAAAGTATTATCTTCTCCACTCACTAAGACAACATATGGGAGAGAATCAGGAGTGTCTGCAGATAATCCATGTTTTCCCTGCCTCAAAGGAGGAAGAGAAATGCTTCTGAGTTAGGGCTGGCTAGACACATACCACCCAAACTTTCTTTTTCTCTTGGCTATCAGGATTTAAAAATGCAGTTAACTCTGTTCTCAAAGGCCACAGGATATCACAAAGCAAGCACATGTCTACATTAAGGGACTTTTTCAGGTGATTAATTATGAGTTGAGGAAAAGCCACTGTAGTAACATGAAATCCTGGAAAGTAAAGTGAACAATTTATCTTTAGAAGCAGTGTTTCTTAAAACATGTAATTTGAACTACACTACAAACTATGATTATTACATTGTTTTGTGACTCATTAGAACAAAAATCCCTGCTACTTAACAAATAAAATTATTGGAATTATAAACCTGCTCATGTTGTCATAATAAAATACATAAAACCCTTCTCCTCAGGACAGTCATTTATACAGCATTCTATGAAAGCCTCAAAAGTACTGTAAAAAGCGCCTGCATGCAACTAGTACTACCCAAAAAAAAAGGAAAAATAAAATTAGTTCAATACCAACTCCAAAGAAAGATTCTTCCAGGCTGAAGGAGTAATTTTATTAAAGCTCTAGGAGCTACAATTAAACTTCTGTGGTTTTAAAAATGAAAATGTTTATTCACCTCCCTCCCTGCCCCCCCCCAAAACAAACCAAAAAATCTGCCAAAAAACCCCCGCACCCCAGAAAACCCCACCAAAACCAGAAAAATTATCAATTATTTTTAGATCAGAATTTCTGATCTGACACATTGATTTTATCTCCTGTTAGTCATAAAACATGCAGGTATTGAGCACTGTTTAAATGATTTATGACAATGTACCACTTACACTGAACTTCAGACATTTTCACATCAGCTTCACTCTTCACTGTACTCATAATAATTCAGGCAATGAAAAACAACAGTCTACTGAATTAAATAACATCAAGTATAGTCTAAACTTTCTTCACAGTGAAATGACTAGGAGTTTTCAGGTTTGTTAATGTAAATGGTATCAATTATTGCTGTGAACCACAGTAAATAACTGCATTCTGAAGCAGGTAAACCATCATCCTGATCAGATGCAACTATTTCCCTTTCCCCAGAAGACAATTCAGCTTGCTCTCCAGAAAGTACTTTCTATATAAGGAAAGAAAAGTATCACAGAGGCAGCTTTTAATAAAAAGATCAAAACACAAAAATACCAAACAGAACAAACCAAAAAGCAAGACACTGTTCAGATACACAGTCACATATTACAAAATCAAAATTAGGCTAGATCCTTGCTGACCATAACACCACATGCCATCTTTGCACTTTCACTACTTCAATTTGACATAGAAGCAAGTTTTTCGGCACTGTCATTAAGACTCCTTAACACAGCACATGAACTAAACAGTAACAAGAAGTGCCAAAGAATACATACATTTTTGCCCTTCTCCTGAACCTTCATCTGCAGCATAGGGCTCTGCCTTAAAGTACATATATTGTGCTTCTCCTCTACTCTTTCCACTTTCGTCATATTCACTATCTGTTCCAGAATCTTCTTCCGCCGTGTCCCATGTTTCTTTCTTCCCTTGATTTGCTTTTGATCGCCTACTACTTGTGATGCTGTGAGAATCAAGTCCATTTGCCAAGGGAAGTGGGGCATTGTCCACATTGCATAAAGTATCACTGCTATGACTGGAGCTGAGGATATCACTGTCTACTGAACTCGTACTCCTGTCATTATTTACATCTGAATCTGACCGTTCCTCGGACTGGAGATTTTCTGGATCAGAAATCTGAATTTGGTTTTCAAGTTCTCTGTTTTCTGCAGATGCTGAAGAGTCTATTTCATTTAAAGGCGATTCAATGTTTTCAAAATCACTGGCTTCTGTGCTTTTGCTGCTGTCTCCATTATTCCCCTCCTGCTGCTGCCGAAGGGACAAGCTTTTCAGTTTTTCTGTGCTTTCTTCCAGAATTGCCTCTACAGATTTCCTGTTACCTACAGGTCCTTTTACTCTTTCACAGGCTTCATCCAAGTTGCCTGAATCTCCACTAGACTTCTGATAAACTGTTCTTCTAAATTGAGGTCCAGGTGACTGCTCTGGTAATGAAACATACAGTCTGATTGTATTTGCATGGCGATCCAAAAGCTTCCATAAATGAGACTCTGTATACGCCACATGACGATCTAAAGACTCTGAGCTTTCAGTAAATACCTGAATAGAAAATAACAGTGCTTTATCACGTAGTGTTATTTTAGATAAAACTAAAAGCAACAAGAACAGAGAGGACTGAGCAAGTATTAGAAATTATGTCACTAAGAAATATCAACTTTTATATTAAAAATAAATAAATACATGTTTAGAAACAGATCGACTAATGAGTCTGTAGTTCAGTAATTACGTCATTTTTCCTTCCTTTAATAAAGATGTTAAGATTAGAGTGAACTGCAACCAGACTGACAAACTGCAGTGACCACTTACGCTCAGAAGAGTATTTATACATCACTTCATGTGCACTCTTCACCGGTACACTAGCAGTAATGAATCTCACAACTATAGGTTGCAGTCTCTCATGTAGCATCATGAATGAAATTTATAGGTTTACACATGGTCAAGCAACAAGCTGAAGAACACACCAAGCTTAATGAAGAAAGATTACTGAAAGCTTTGGCTTATAGCTAAGCAAAAGAAGGGCATTGTGGTGTTCTTCAGCTTAAATTTTAGAGACAAGAGCATGCGCAGGATGTCCTAAAAGATGTAAAAAAGGCAATGCTACAGATATTATTTAAGTACTAAATTACTCTTTTTCTGTATGTATACACAACTATTATTTGAGACACTGAGTAGAAGTCTTACTGGAAAAAACAACATACATTTGGTCACGGGAATTTGAAAAGTAAAAATTACTGAGCACCAAAAACTGGCTCTTAGTTTTGACATTTTAATACTAAGAGCAAGCACATCTGTTCAGAAGCTTCAGAATACAAGTTAGTCAAGTTTCATTGTAATATGCCAACCTTTCTTCCCTAAGAAAAAAAAACCAAACCTTCATCAAAAGGTTGTTAACTTCACCATCATTTGAACGACTGCATATCAACCAGAGGTCTAATTCTGAATCTGCTCTACCACGTTCTGTACACTTAGTTTCATATAGTTTATAGTATTCACCAGCACCACGGTATTTGCTGGTTAAGAAACCACACACAAATATGCAACAGTAGTACATTATAAACACTCTACAGCTATCCCTGCCTTTTGCAACACGACAGTGCACAAACACATGGAGTTTGTAAATCAAAAACCAGAACACGAACCTTGTTGCTTCTAAAAAAGCCTTCAGCTTTCAGTGTTTTGCTGGAGACGTTCAGAAGACGCAAGTCATTGTAGCAACGCTCTAATACTACCCGCATTGTTTCAGCAGGCAGGTTTGTAGCCTAAAATAAGACATTGACAGGAATGTAACATGCACTTCACACCTCGTTTCAAACACTGGCATTGCATTTTTAAAAAGGGGAAGGAAAAGGTTTATTGATTACGTATTGCAAAAAACAATATGGGAGAAAAGCACGGACAACTGTTCAGTCCCAGTTCTTATTTTCCATCCTTTGTTATGTACCAACGTCAGTTTTTCCAAAAGCTCAGCAGACTACAATGGTTGGGTTTTGCAAAGAACAGGTAAATGGTTAAAGACTGGTGATACAAAGAATCAGTCTGCCACTGACTGGGTACTCAGTGGGGACCGTTCAGGTTGCCTAAAAGAACATAAACCTGCCTCTTCAGCTTTCCAAAAGAAATTATTTCCTAAGTACTAAGCAATATGCACACAGTGGCTAAGCTTGTGCAAAAGCCAGGGCAGACTGCTGCTTTGACCAGCTGTGAGCAGATAGTGTAAGAGCTACCTTAGCCCTAGTGGACATGACACAGTATGCACTGCAAAAGGAGCAGGCTCCCATGTTAAATTACAACATATTTTCAGTTAGAATAAATGAAAACTCCAAAACAAAATCCTTAATGACTGTAAATTACCTTTGAAATTAGCTGTTTAAATTCTGAAACTGTTTGATTCAAATAAGCTCGTACGCTTATTGGAGGAGCAACAGACTCAGTCTTTAGATCAACTACGTGAACCTTTACCATGACCTCTGCAGGGAAAAGAAAACAAAACCACGTGTAGATAACAGAAATCAACAGGCAAAGAGAACACAAGACATGCTTGTCTGTTGTGCTGGTCAAAGGACTGATTTAAATACATACAAGCAGTACTGAATTTAGAAAGCAGACCAATTTCAGAATTTCATTTTCATGTCAATTTTAATGACCAAAAGGCAAAACTATTCCAAATTTTAGTACCCCTTAGAAGTGTTTCAATTAGAAAGAAGATGGCAACACAGCACAGCATGTGGTTCCAAATGCTGGCTTTGTAAAATTAAGTACAAGACAGTCTTTCACAGATCACAACGAAGTTCAAATACGTTTTGTTTTCACGCCATCACACGAAATTTTTTTTAATCTGTCGTTTTCCATATGTAAATACATGTCTTACCACCAGGTTTGTAACACTGGAAAATTTGGTCAGGTCGTCTTGTTTCCAACAGTAAGTCAAACATGTAGGTTGATTTGACACCTCCAAGTAATAAACCCATTGGTGTATCCTCTTCTCCTTCGTAAGATCGCTCTAAGTAGTCGTGAAACTCATCATATTTGACCAGACGACAGCAATCCAAAGGAACGGCCTCCTCCAAGTCCATTAGCTAAATCATACACACACAACCCCCCAAAAAAACCCCAACATTTAATCATGGTTTACTTCTGAATTTAGTTTTTAATTTGTAAGCTAGAAATCTCTCAGTATGTGTATATCCAGGAATCCTTGGAATCAACAAATTTCAAAACCACATGCATATATCTTACATATTATATACACACATGTGCAATACATACACGTTTTCAAAATCAAGAGAGAAGCCTACACTAAACTGCAAAGAAAAGCAAAGTGTAAGAAGTATGTAGCACACAAAGAGATGTCCTGGAAGTATGTTCAGAGGAATATGTTGCCCATCAGCTACACCAAACGGCACCTTAGAGGCCTGAGGAAGTCCACTAATTCCCTTCTGTGCATCTTACTTTTTACTGCAATTCAAATATAAGCATCCAGAATTCTTTCAACTTACTAACTCTATGAGAAGTCTAACAGCAGCTTTCACTGTTTGAATTTAAAATAAGGGTACATAAAATCATACCACCTTTTAAAACGGCTGTCTGTATCATTTCAATCAAAAATCATCTTATGGTTACCAACAGAAAACCCAAGTCAGTAACACCCAACTAGAATATCTCTTAAAAAAAAAAAAAAGCTACATAACCGCTAAACCAACATACAACAAATAACCCCCACACAACTGTCAATCCCTCACAGACATTCCCACAGCATTAGTAACTTAAAAACTGAAGGCAGACAACAACAAAGATTACACCTAACAATTAAACTATTCGGTTCTAAATAGCATACCTTGTAAGCTATTTCCACAGCTTCCTTCAGTGTCCTGTCCTTATGAACCTCTAATTTGTTCTCCATCATTATTTGTTTTGTAGGATGCATGCAGAACAATTTAATCTATGAAATACAAAAGGAAGAAAAACAATCCTGAAGGTATTTGCAAATACAACACTATAATCAAACAATCTAATGTAGAATGCATGTTTAGCACTACCCCAGCTAAAGCATAGGTTCCTTTCATCTGGTCAGGCAACTGCAGAAAAAACACAGAGGCACAACAGATAGCACTAGTGTGCTTATATCTGTGTCTGTATCTTTTTGCAAGTGAGGGTGCATCTACAACCAGAACATCTTTAGATTGTAGACAGTGCACAGGAACAACAAACATGAAATGCTTTTTCACACAAGTTAGGTATTTCACAACCACAATGAACCTTCTAGTAAGACAGTCACCTGAAGCACAGGTAAACCCGCTGACTGTTATGCTTTACGTCATTGATGCCACATTGAATCCACAGCCAGAAAGTGATTCTGCCCTTTATGCCAAATAATTTTTTTTACATTGGTTTAACAAACAGTTTCTCAAAGCAAAGGGTCACAATATGAAGATTTAACACTATAAAATACCTATTTTACTGCAGCACAGTTTGGAATTAATTTTGCTGAAATCAAGTGATGTCAGATTAACGATTGTTTTATTTTGGTTTTAATACCAATTCAAATTTGCATGAAAGACATGAACTCAGCAAAAATCTCTGGTGAATACATCTAACAGATGTCTCCACTCCATAGAGGCTTCCAATGGCTGTACAACTCATTTAAAAGAGTTAACACAAATACAGTTATCACAAAAGACTCCTTGTACTGTAGTAAAAAATTACTATTTACTGTAGAATCATTTCTTACTGGAAATGCATTGTTACTTTATTCAGCAGAAATTCTAACCTTGCAAGTGTTGCGTTCAATTTCACGTTGCCTTTTTTCTTGTTCTTCCAATTCTCTCTCTTTCTGTACCAATTGTTTAATATGCTCTGGATACTCATTTGCCTCAAGAAACTCTGCCAGTAAAAACAAAACAACAGTTTAAAATAATGAATCTTCCCACTGAAAAGAATACTGACAGTATTATTTTTTATTGCTCTTAAAACTTATTACTTTATCAATTTGTTGATAAAAGGCTGTTTTAACAGTATCTTTCTGTTGAATTCTACTACATAAAGTATCTACTTCAGATACTTTTAGTTTAAAAACAAAGAATATATTTGCGTAACTTGTACTGTCCCCTGTACCATTAATTCTCAGAAATAAAAGGAAGTTATCAAAATTAACTTTGTGAGACAGGGAGGGGAAAACCTAAGTATTTCCTCAAAGACAATGCCATTGTTCAGTTCCTATTTCTTTATGGAGAACATAACAGAAAAGTAAGTAGAGAAAATAGTATGCTTGAAAGTACTCTGTGTGTAATGAAATACCTTGCTGCTAAAAAAATGTGGACAGTGCTTGTCAGGAACTTAAAATGAGATGATGGATTTGCTCCAATTATCATGAAATACTTTTTAGAATATACTGATATAGAAGTAGTTGCAAATCCACTTTTATAAATGCTAGGATGTTATTTTTTGAGCTGCTAAAAGAAACAGACCAATACTCATCTCCCTCCTAAAACATTTACAGCAGCAGAGTAACAAACAAGGTTTTAAAAAAAAAAAAAAATCACTGCACATACTAAAAGCTGGTGCATCACAAGCTCTCTCAAACAAAAGGGGCTACACAATGTGAATCATAGAATCATAGAATCAGTCAGGGTTGGAAGGGACCACAAGGATCATCTAGTTCCAACCCCCCTGCCATGGGCAGGGACACCCTACACTAGATCACGCTGGCCAGAGCCTCGTCCAGCCTGGGCTTAAACACCTCCAGGGACTGGGCCTCAACCACCTCCCTGGATAACCCATTCCAGGCCTTCACCACTCTCATGGTAAAGAACTTCTTCCTCACATCTAGCCTGAATCTCCCCATTTCCAGCTTCATTCCATTCCCCCTAGTCCTATCACTACCTGAGATCCTGAGAAGTCCCTCCCCAGCCTTCCTGTAGGCCCCCTTCAGATACTGGAAGGCCACAATGAGGTCACCTCGGAGCCTTCTCTTCTCCAGACTGAACAGCCCCAACTCCTTCAGTCTGTCCTCATAGGAGAGGTGCTCCAGCCCTCTGATCATCCTCGTGGCCCTTCTCTGGACACGCTCCAGCACGTCCACATCCCTCCTGTAATAGGGGCTCCAGAACTGGACACAGTACTCCAGGTGGGGTCTCACCAGAGCTGAGTAGAGGGGAGAAGCACCTCCCTTGACCTGCTGGTCACACTTCTCCTGATGCAGCCCAGGATCTGATTGGCTTTCCGGGCTGCAAGCGCACATTGAGAGCTCATGTTGAGCTTCTCGTCCACCAGCACCCCCAAGTCTCTCTCCTCGGGGCTGCTCTCCAGCCAGTCACTGCCCAGCCTGTATTTGTGCCTGGGATTGCCTCGACCCAGATGCAGGACCCTGCACTTGGTCTTGTTGAAGCTCATGAGTTTGGCTTGTGCCCACCTCTCCAGCCTGTCCAGGTCCCTCTGGATGGCATCCCTTCCCTCCAGGGTGTCCACTGCACCACACAGCTTGGTGTCATCAGCAAACTTGCTGAGGGTGCACTCGATGCCACTGTCCATGTGACCCACAAAGATGTTGAACAAGACAGGTCCCAGGACTGATCCCTGAGGGACTCTGCTTGTCACTGGCCTCCACTGGGACATGGACCCGTTGACAGCCACTCTTTGGGTGCGGCCATCAAGCCAATTCTTTATCCATCTAGTGGTCCATCCATCAAACCCATGTGTCGCCAGCTTGGAGACCAGGAGGTGGTGCGGGACAGTGTTGAAGGCTTTGCTCAAATCCAGGTAAACGACATCAGTTGCTCGCCCCTCATCTATTAATGCTGTCACCTGCTCATAGAAGGCCACCAGGTTTGTCAGGCAGGATTTGCCCTTGGCAAAGCCATGCTGACTATTCCCAATCACCTCTTCACTGTTCTTTTGAGTCATTAGTGCCTCCAGGAGGATCTGCTCCATGATCTTTCCGGGCACAGAGGTGAGACTGACTGGCCTGTAGTTCCCCGGTTCCTCCTTCTTGCCCTTTTTGAAAATGGGAGTAATGTTTCCCCTTTTCCAGTCTGTGGGGACTTCCCCAGTCTGCCATGACTTCTGGAATATAATAGAGAGGGGCTTGGCAACCTCATCTGCCAGTTCTCTCAGCACCCGTGGGTGTATCCCGTCGGGTCCCATGGACTTGAACACTTTCAGGTTCTTCAGGTGATCACGAACCTGTGCTTCACTTATGATGGGCAGTTCTTCCTCCCCGTCCCTGGCATCGTCTGCCATGACACCAGGAGTGTGGCTGGAGGCCCTTGCAGTGAAGACTGAGGTAAAGAAGTGATTGAGTACCTCAGCCTTTTCCACATCACTAGTGATTAATTCACCACTTTCCTTTCTGAGGGGGCCCACACCTTCCCTAGTCTTCTTTTTGCCATTAACATACCTATAGAAATTCTTAGTGTTCCCTTTAACCCCCCTGGCTAGATTCAGTTCAAACTCTGCTTTGGCTTTCCTAACCAGGCCTCTTGCTGCTCGGGCAGCTTCCTTATATACCCCCTGTTCTATCTGTCCTTCCTTCCACTTCCTGTAGAGTTTCTTTTTACGTGATAGTGTGTCCAGCAGCTCCTTGTTCATCCAGGCAGGCCTCCTAGCATTCCTTCCTGCTTTTCTCCTTGTAGGTATACATAGCTCCTGGACACGGAGGAGGTGGTCCTTGAATACTGACCAGCTGTCCTGGGTCCCTCTTCCCTCCAGGGCTTCATCCCACGACACTTTGGCTAGCAGATCCCTGCAGCGATCGAAGTCTGCACGCCTAAAGTCTAGGGTCCTAAGCTTAGAATATGTCCTCCTGATTGCCCTGAGGATATTAAATTCAACTGCTTCATGGTCACTGCAGCCAAGGCTGTCTCTGAGCCTCACATTTGTTACCAGCCCTTCCCTGTTGGTGAGAACAAGGTCCAGTGTAGCACCTTTTCTTGTTGGTTCCTCTACCATTTGGAGGAGGAAGTTGTCTTCTATGCAGTCCAGGAACATCCTGGATTGCTGATGCCTTGCTGTGTTGTCCCTCCAACAGATGTCAGAGTGGTTGAAATCCCCCATGAGGACCAGGGCTTGTGACCTGGAAGCCGCTTCTATTTGCCTGTGCAGAGCCTCATCTGCTTGGTTCTGCTGGTCAGGTGGCCTGTAGGAGACCCCCACAGTAATATCTCCTTCCCCTGTCTTGCCTTTAATTCTAACCCATAAACTCTCAACCGACTCATCATGCCTCCCCAGGTGGAGTTCTGCTGATTCCAGCTGGTTGTTGACACAGAGGACAACACCTCCTCCTCTCCTTCCCTGCCTATCCTTCCTAAAAAGCTTATACCCATCTATCCCTACGTTCCAGTCGTGGGAGTCGTCCCACCAAGTTTCGGTGATGCCCACTATGTCATGGCGTCCCAGCATCACGGTGGCCCTTAACTCATCTTGTTTGTTGCCCAAGCTGCGTGCATTTGCATAGAAGCACTTCAGCTGGGCTGGCCCTGTCGTCCTCCTGTGCCAACTCCCCTTGGTTTCCACAGGGTGTCCTGGTGTGTCATTTGTGTCTTGCCTCAGGGCAGCAAGCTGAGAGCCCCTACTGGCTCTCCCTCCCTCCACCTCAGGTGAGCTGCCCCTCTGCTTGTCACAGGCCAGCAGGAGACCACCAACCCCTCCCCCTTCAAATCTAGTTTAAAGCCCTGTCAATGAGCCCTGCCAATTCCTGCCCCAGGATCCTTTTCCCCCTCTGGGACAAGTGTGTCCCATAAGTTGTTTTTAGCTCTGCTGCCTTGAAAACCAAACCATGATTGTAGAACCCAAATCCCTGCCGATGGCACCAGGCCCTGAGCCATGAATTGACCTGTTGGCTCTTCCACAATGTTCCCTCATCCATCACTGACGTTAGAGAACACTACTTGAGATCCTGACCCCTTTAGCAGGTGCCCTAACGTTCTGAAATCTCTCTGAAGTGCCAAAGGTTTCAGCGGTGAAATTTTATGGCATTAACACAGAAGTTTATTTTATTCATGATTGATAAACTGAATTCAGCTATCAAAACACTCGTCCTACAAACAGTGACTTAAAGATTCTTGAAAGCTTGATTTCACTCTTCAGGATCAGCATTTCTTTTAAAAAATGGAGTGATAAATTGTGGCAACTGAACCATATACACATCCTCAACACAATCTTAGAACAATCCACACTATCAGCCTAATTTCAACCAGGCTACAAACTGCTTATTTCCTAAAAATACCAATACCACGACCCTCACAAAAGAAATTGTATTCTTATCTAAAATGTCATTTCACAATGGAATCTTGCTAGTTAGAACTGCAGAACATTCTTACTTGCATTTCTTGTTGGATCCTTCAGTCTATATATCAGCATGTATGCATTTGTGGAGCTGGTGGAGAAAAGAATAGTTATGTGAATTCATCAGACAGGAGAACATTATAGACTTAATAGTTGGTTTTGGTGGGTTTTATGTTTCTTTTGTGTTTTGTTATTTGCCTTTCAGTGAAGGCCTATGTCATGCATATCTTAGCAATACACTAACCAGACAGGATTTAAAACAAATAAATACTGCATTATTTTACTTATTTGAACCAGCAGTTAGGACAGTTCTTACAACTATTTGAAGCTTCTACTATTAAACTACCATGTTAAAGCACAAACATCTTGGCTGTTCATTTGATTGCACTGAAACACAACCAGAAAGAAAAATATTACAGTACCACTAACCTAGCAAAAGCACTGGAATAATAGCCTCTGCTTCCAGAAGATCCACCGTATGTTTTCTTAATATCTTCCTGAGTTATCTAACAGAAAATCAATTCAATGATTGAGAAACTTGTACTGATTAAGATGCATTTATTCTCATCAGAAAAAAAAGGCATTACATAATTAAGACAATATTAATAATTCCAATTTTATTATGAATGTGTATTTGCTGACTACAAAAGAATTCAACCATCTGTTTCAAAGTGATGTGCCCCTTGATCTTCCAGTGAAAGTAAGTAAAATCAATTTAAAGTAGAAACTTCTTAGAAAAACAAAATGGAGGTTCTTGATTGCAATAAGATTTATGGACATGTGCAACTCCTGAAATGGATCTGGACAGGTTTAATTGCACTTCTCTAAGCAAGTATAGAAGGCAAAATTCTAAATCCAATTTGTTCTGCACATGAATAAAGAATACTTTATGAACCATTCCCATTCACCATCACGTGAAATCAGTTAAGCTAACTACTAAGAGACATGTACATCACAGGACATTAGGATGAGGGGATAAAACAAAGTAAAAGTTTGACATATCTGTGCTTTACCAGTGCAGATATAGATCTACCAGTGCAGCTTTACACAAATTAAAACTTACCGGTTCATCAATGAGAATATAACATAACTAAGAATATTATTTTTACCTTGCTAACATGCTGATCATTAAAGCTGTACCACTGGTCATCACTAAAAGATTTTATACAGGCATAATAATGGCCACCAGCAGCACTTCCAGAATGAACCATAACAGAAAAGAGCTCATACAATAAAGAACTCTGAGGAGAGAAAAAAGTAGAATACATGTTAAGAGAAGGTAAAATGTACAAAAGTTGTAAAACAACTACCTAAACCATTCTACGATTCTACTTGCACAAACCCAAATGTATAAAATAATTGCATGTTATAAAACATCTGTAGAACAGAAACGCTATGTGCTAGACACTGACCAAAATCAGAGCTCTGATATGCTAAGCATTATGCAGGAGTATGTGATAATGGAAATGAAATTTCCCCTTTCATTGCTGAGAAGAAAGAGTAGAAGACCAAAGGTCTTAAGGAAAGAAATAATGAAAACATTTTTTCAAACTGGCTTAATACACCACTACTTGCCTGTTGTACAACCTCTGAACTGGTGAAAACTCAGCCAGAATAGCTGGGCCAGCAGGAGAAGGGAAGTGATCGTGCCACTGTACTTGGCACTGGTGAGGCTGCACCTTGAATACTTTCTGTCCCTCGGGATGTCTGCTATCCTAGACCAACTTGCTGCTTGATTCCTTAATATTAACTCAAGGTGACTGAATGAATATTTAACACTTAGGCCTGTGGCCTTACCTACAGTTTTTTAGGGACAAGAAATGGACAGCACAGACTGGTAAGAACTTTCCAATCTTCTACTAAGCTGCAAGACAATTTTGTAGCTGAAGTTGGTGGGCCTTTGACAGCTGGCCTCAATGTAAATTCACAAGACAAAGCAGTCTTCAACTTGAGGGTCTGATGTCAAAGTTACCTGAGAATTCCCATTTTGTCAAGCTAGGAAGACTTTTATTCTCAGATGACCTCTAAATCAAGTTGCATGCTTTCCTTTGATAGAATGTCAACTTTTGAAATTTGAATTAAAGAAAAACACCACCACAAACCAACCTCCTACCCCCACCAAAAAGCAGTTCCAGCCATCACAGTTACATCCCCATTCCAGCTTCTTGCTCATCCTAGACCTACTCACTACAGGGGCAGAGAGATAAACAGAAAGCCTTGCCATTGTGCATACTGTTCAACAAAACTGAACACGTTGGTGTGCTATCAGCACTGTTTTCATCACAAATTCAAAACCGGAGCACCATACAGGCTACCCTGAAGAAAATTAAGTTTATTCCAACTAGACCCAGTATAATTTTTTTTCCTAAACATACCTTTTCACTGCCAGCTTTAGAAATCCTTTCTGCTGCACTATTGCTTTCAAGGCAGATTCCTTCATCAACGCCATCATCATTAGAAAAATCATTGCTCATCTGATCACTGTGACAACTGCCTTCATTTTCAGCTCCACTATCAGTGCAACTCTCAGTCTGAGGAGACTTCTTAAAAATAAGACATACATACTAATATCATACAATACTTAAAGTTACACAGAACAAGAAGTAATGATGTTTGTGAAATGAAAACTCCAATCTGCAAAACAATGAAGTTCCTCAAAAATGTAGAGACCACTGCAACTCACCATCAAGACTGGACTTGTTTCTGTTAGTATCTCTCTTCAGTCCACCTCTTAAATCACTGTTTTCTGGTCTTGTGTGCAACTGAATGGTAATTACTTGGTTTCACACTTGACAAGTTTATCTCCATTACTAGCCTAGTGCATTTACTACTCAATTTGAAGTCCAATATCAGGTAACATATCCTATTGTAGCATCATGTTATACGAATTAATTTGACTGGAAATATTTTCATCCCCTGTCAAAACATTTTTCCATTTCAACTCCCTGGACAGAGGCAAGGTATTGCATTAAGACTGGTGAGTATGCTATTAGCTTAAAAGCATGATATCAACACCATGAATGTGTTTCATTTAGCCTAAGTCACCACTTACCTGATACTCTTTCCTGTGGATAATTCTTTTGATTTTATGATAGTTTAATTTTGTCTCAAGTTCTGTTCTCGCAGATCAATCTTCATTCTCATTTTGCCCCACCCCAGTAACACTTTGAGAGGTATCAAACACACTTGTCAATGTAATAAAAACCCACATGGACAGACTTTAAAACTTCAAATTAAAACACTTCCACAGCTGAAGAATTTTAATGCAAATGAATGATCCTAAAAATGGGTTTCTTCAACCAACATTTAAACTTTCTTAGTTAAGAAACTTCTGGAATGTTAAGAGTTTTCTCCAAAACCAAACACTTTACCTCATCTTCAACATCAATGAAGACACTCATGTCTAACTCTTCAGGAAAGGTCATACGATCATTGAGTTTAATTCTGTGCATAGTGGTATAATCAAAGTCAAATCTCTTCAGCTGTAATGTCAGCAGATATGGAAAATGCAAGAAGCGCAGACCCTAAAGGAAATACAGACAAGATTACACTACAGTTGTCAGAATTAGTATTGATCAAAAGTAATTTTCACAAG
Source organism: Picus viridis (assembly GCA_033816785.1). Classification (NCBI taxonomy): domain Eukaryota; kingdom Metazoa; phylum Chordata; class Aves; order Piciformes; family Picidae; genus Picus; species Picus viridis. The sequence goes on along the minus strand of CM066584.1, from coordinate 10,719,544 downwards.
TCATTTGGACAGTCTTTACCTTTCTTGCATCACATTTCTTCTTACATCGTTCACAAAAATACTGATTGGGGCCATCAAGTATCTCAGGCTGAATGAAAGCATGCAGTGCTTCTTCCTAATAACAAAAAGATGTTACCTGATTTTTAAAGAATGCTTCCTATGGAGACATAAGTCAGAACAATATGCTTACAAGGAGCCTGTAAACACACAGAAGTTACTTTAATTAAATCTAGGACCAGAAGTTGATTGACATAAACTTTGATATAGTCAGTCGGGAAAATATGAAGAGGAACCAGCCTTTCTACCCAGCCCAGAGTTAAATAGTCAAACCACAATTACTGCTACCTATATACCATTCAGTATTTGATGAATCCAAATTATCCTTGTTTTAATAATGATACAATATAAAATGATGTTAACTCCTGTTGTATTGCACATCACATGCAGTCGTGCCTGTTCAGTCACCTGCTGTGAAAATGGAACTTAAGACACAAAAAATAAAATAAATCTCTTTCAAGGGCAAGAGAAAGGTTGCAATTCATGCATAAATAGGAACATGAATGAGTAGGAATATGCAAATGACGTGACAAAAGTAATTATGTACTGCTTATGTAAACTCATGTGATGTGCAATTTAACAAGGAAACAGTATAAATTTTAACATGCGGAAAAAAGTGATCCTTCAGACTCCCCAAAACTGAATGAAGTATTATGTTAGTCATGTGGTTTCACGGCTTACCACAAATAGCGAGCTGTGCTTTGAAAAACCCAACTAAAACTCCTGAGAACTCTTATTTTTGAGCGACATGAATATCCATGTACTTTTCAATAAGGAACATAGCTGCTTCTCAAGCTTACTTACTTGTCTCCTCCATTTTTCTCCTACTTAATCTTTACATTAAGATTCTGCTGATAATTCCTATTCTAACGCAGTTCATTTTGTACTCTGCCAGTTTATGCAGCAAAACCAATGACAGTTTCTATACTACACAACCTACCACATGATATCCTCATGTTTTTGCAACTCTGGTACCTTCGATTTTGTCATCTAAAAGGTCACTATTATGCAGCCTCAGAGCTACTAAGAACTTCCAACATTACCAACACACAAAAGCTTCAAAACACTATAAATGATGAAGCAATAGATTAGTATGACAGTCTAAGATTGGGGATTATGTTTTTTTCTTGGTTTTATTGTTTGTGTATGTATGGTTTTGTTTTCTGTGTGAGGTTTTTTTAATAGTTCACAGAATCAAAAAGAAAAATAGATGCTGAAAAATAGTTCTAGAGATCATTTGACCCTAACTCCCTGCTCAAAGCAATTCTAAATTAGGGGTGTGTCATACCAAGTTCTGAGTATAACCAGTTTTTAATATTGTAAGATTTATATCACTTCGCATGCCAAATGCCACGACAAACAGTGCAGTCTAACTACTCAGGGGCGACCTCATTGCTCTCTACAACTACATGAAAGGTGGCTGTAAGCCAGGAAGGGGTTGGCCTCTTCTCTCAAGCAACCAGCACCAGAACAAGGGGACACAGTCTCAAGCTGCATCAGGGGAAGTTTAGGCTCGAGGTGAGGAGAAAGTTCTTCACCAAGAGAGCCGTTCGCCATTGGAATGGGCTGCCCGGGGAGGTGGTGGAGTCACCGTCCCTGGAGATGTTCGGGAGGGGATTGGACGTGGCACTTGGTGCCATGGTCTAGTCATGGGGTCTGTGGTGACAGGTTGGACTCGATCTTCGAGGTCTCTTCCAACCTTAGTGATACTGTGATTACGTGGCTAAAGATAAGCACTTCAGGCACACTCTTCTCAGGGCAGGGGGAAGCAGCACTATGACACAGGAGTTTGACATGTATCCTACTGCAAGTATTAGTAAATGGGCAAATTTGTTAAACCCGTTAGCAGGAGCAGTAGAATGTCTATGAAAAGTTACACTATAAATAATTATGAAAAACTGTTCTTGCAAAGAACTAGAAACTTGTTAACAATCTAGCTTTAAAAAAAAAAACAGAAAATAGCACACCATCCATACTGTAACTACATTCAACAGTGTTACTGAAAGCTAATGGACCAGAACTGGACCCGCTACATCTCCAGAATACTTGCATTATTACTAGTCTGCTGGTATTACAAAGTCATTTCCACTGTTTTCTCGTAACATAATTTCAGCATGCCAAACAGTTCCCCATGGCATCCACTCTTCTCTCAGATGTTCTTCATCTTGCAAAATTTGTTTTACAATTAAAAAAAAAATAATATATTTTCAGCTTGTCTAATGCCAGTGAACTTAGGCACCTACACAGAAGATACCAGTACCTATAACAATCCAGATGTGAACTGGTGCTCCTGTTTGCCTCTTTGAAAGAAGCTGTATTTTTCATGTCTCTATTTGTAGAGACCTCACAATTCACAATTATTTAAGCCATGCCCTTGAACAACGCAGACAGTTTCTGAAAAAGTGCTTACATAATCTCAAGATAGGTGCTGACAAGATCTCAGAGCTGCCCTAATGTGTCTGTAGCTATGTAGTCTTACTACATGAACTTGGGGGATGGAATGGGCAATCAGAAAAATATTTCAAAACACAAACCTTAAACATACCAGTGAATTTCAGAATTAGTTTGTATTAGGAAATACAGAAAACAGTGTCACCCTTCCCATTTCATCCATGTTCCCATGTATATATAGGTAATACATATATATTTATAGATAAATGCAACACAATCAGGTATCTACGTTTTTTGATACTACACAATGTCGAACAGTGGGATAATACACTTCATGGTATTCTACAGATTAACCTTACTTAAAGATCACACATCCATTCTCTCTTATTAGAAAGTAATGGAAAATCACTTACCTCTAACTAGAGTTCTTTGAAGGTAGTATCCTCCTTAGATCCCCTATCTTGGGTTGTGTCGCCTGCTGCAAGTTCCCTCAGGAGCTGACTAGCAAGGTCTCAAAAGTTTTACATTCCCTTCTATAAGCCCTATTAGCGCATGTGTGAAATTTTTGATCTCTCTCATACCCTTTTTACCTGCACCTACTAAATCACCATCATCTATGGATCAATGGAGGATACTACCTTCAGAGAATTCCATTTAGAAACAGGCGATTTTTCCCTTCTCCAAAAGCAAGTATCCTCCATATCTCCCCACTGCTGAAGACTATGAAACTAAAAATTACATCTGCTATAGAAAATACAAATGCAGGGAGGAGAATCAACTGAATATAATCAGAATATGAATTAAAAAAAGCTCAAAAATTGAAGCATCAATAATAAATTGCAACCATCTAACTGTATAACAACAAAAAAATTTAAAAATTTAAAAACCTCTTTTCCTTAATGTAGTAAACCCAGTAAATGCTGATTTTACAGGAGAAATATCAAATACCATTAAAAGTTATTCAATATTTAAGTTCTAATTTTTCAGGCTTTCTGTGGTTTGGTAAGTATACGAAGTCCTTTTTTTGCCCCCACAGCTTTCCAGTATAGACTTCTCTACTAAAGAAAAAAAAAATTTCAATTTGACACACATGTACAATGCATTGTTAAATGCAGAATGAAACTTCATGAACTGAACAGTTTTCATTACTTGAAAGCAACCGATCAGAAAAATCTCATCATCGAATAAAAATAATTTTTTGTTCAGAGAAAATGTCTAGAAATGAGTTTTTAAAGATTAAAAGAGAAGCCAACTATATGAAATATTAATCTGTATCAGTACAGCTTGAATTAGTTGTACAGTTAAAAAATTTATCCTTGCAATCTTACAAAGAATTCAAAGGATTTTACTAAGTTCAATCCTTTTTGTGGAATCAAGGTCTTTCATCTTTACTAGTTCTCAAGACTGGTATTCAAAGTATTAAGTACTCTGAACCTACAGCACAATTTAACCTAATTCTACAAAATATTTTCTTAACAAAATTACTGTTTAGAACTATGGGCTATTAGTGCTTAAAAAGCACTGCCAGCGTAATAAATATAAAAGGGAAAACACTTTCTATGTAATATATCATCCTGGTAAGCCAATTAAACAAGTGCTTGTTTAAAACAATCTTTACTGAAAGACTTGTCTGATTTATTCATTCTCCCAGCTTCATCCACAGTACAGGTATTTTAAACCACAATAGTGGAATTTCACAGTAGTAATCACTTCTTTTCAGGGGAGGAGAGGGGCTAGGAAAAAATCCAAACCAACCAAAACCAAACTTCCACAGATTTACTAAGCAGTATATATGCTTGCCAACATCAGTAATGCTGGAGTAGAAGTGACCAAGAACACTGATGAATGACAGATTTATTTTTTTTTTAATTGCAATTCAATTGCTTGTTAAAAGCATATGATATTCGATAAATTAACTTTAAAAAGCACAGCAACAGCATGGCAATTAAACTAAAATTTTTAAATCAACATTCTGTTCTTTCACTAAGATTTTTCAACAATGCTATGAAAATTTAGCAGATGTGCCAATAAAGAGAATAACTCAAAACTTAGTGATCTTACAGAAATAGCTTTGTGTAAATGTTGAAGATTTTATCAGGAAGAAAATAACTGATTACTGCAGCCCTAAGGCAATAAAGTTGCAATTTCCCTCCCCTTATACATGCACCAGTAGGACTCATTGAAGGGCAAAAGAAAAATCAAGGAAAAAACCAAATAACCCCCAAAACCCCAAACAAACCAAAAAGCCAAAAAAAAAAAAAATCTTCTAGAACTTGCTAGCTGGTTGACTGCACAAAGACGAACACCCCAAGATGGAGTATCTAGGATGATACTTACCATTTAACCAATTATACCACTGTCGCATTATGTATTCTATGTGTGTATGGATGCACTATCAGTCAGCATAATAGTACACACCACGCTAGCAAACGCCTGGCTGGAGCCGTACGGCCGGATGACCAAAGGGATATCCAGGTAGGTGTCGATTCTCCAGCCTTCGTAGCCACATTCTAGGCATCTTACATAGTCCTTCAGTTTGCCTTGATACAGCTGGTTTATGAGATCAGCCTGAAACAGATATTCAATGGAGCTTTAAACAAATGAAATAGAAGGCATTTCCAGCAAGTTGTATGAGAAATGCCTTTTAAAAATTAAGCCTTAACTGTATAGAGATACGTTTAGAATATCATCTATTTCTTTATTTCTTGCTTTCCCCTGCTCCACCACCACATGAAATACCTATCAAATGAGCTTCTAGAACCACACCGTGCAAGCTTCACAGTGTATTTTAAAGTCCTGTCTTAAGAGTGATGATAAAACTAGAAAAACTGAAGTTTCAAAATCAAGTCTGACCTTGCAGACACTGTTAGTAGATTGACAATGCAGGCCTTTCCTGTGTCTCCAGAGGTAGGTGTAGAAAGATAAAGGAAGTAATTGCCAATCTATACTCTGAAAAGTGTCCTACAAGTTGGCCTCTTCTCAGAATGTAACGTGTTATGAATATGCTTCTGTCTTCTACGTTAGGAGAGTGGCCTGGAACTTAGAGTTCACCATGTAGCCTAATAAATACTGAGAGTGGCAAAGCCATCACAGGAGTTAAATATAGTCTTTATTGGAAGCACAGAAGTGGCTAAGTATCCAGAGTTCAGAATATTCCACTTCTAAGCAGCAACACCCTTGTGAATGTCACGTGTTGCAGTAGCTTAACTATTTGCATTAAAGAAGAAAATTGGCAACTATTGCAGGCTTTCAATAACCTGGTATTTAAAATTCAATTGATATTTTTCACAATCATCCTGAAAAATAAAATAACCCCACCAAACAAAACGCACACCGGAATACAACAACAATGCCACATTGCTGCACTAATGGAAGGAAGTTTTCATGTGTTTACCTGTTCGGTTTGCTTCCATTTCTGTTCCAAAGCATCAAACATGACTCTACAAAGCTCTTGTACATCATGCTGTTGCCATGCTGTTAGAAACAGAAATTAATCTTAATTAAAACAAGATACTAACTATGGCCCAAGAATAATTCCTGAAAAGCTACCTAATAATTTAAGTCTGCATCTATTATTTACTACTTTATTCTCTATTGGGCCAGTGTTCAAATCCACAAGCAGCTGCCTCTGAAGTCAGAAAAAAATAAGCAGCAAGCTTGCTCACAATGTTTACACATAAACAAGAACCACATATATAAGTAAGAATATATAAATCCATACAGGAATGCTAACCTGCACTGTTATAAGGCAAACTGGTTCTGAATTATTTCCCACTTCGTGTTGATTCACTGAAACCCAGTTTTCAATTCCTTCTCCTACAATTACTCCACAGAAAATCAGCACATTATAGAACACAATTACACTATACTGGCATCAAAAAGACAAATACAGTGTTTGATTTTATGGAATTATCCGTATTATTTTCTACTTAAGAGGAACACTTGTTACAATCTGTCATTTGTGGTTCAAGACTGATGCAATTTTTCATGAAGTTACTATGTCGGAAGCAATTAACAACTGCAATGACAACTTAATTACAAAAATATAATGATTTTTACTTTAACAGCCTAAAACCCATAGACAATTTCTTTTGTAAAAAAATAAAATGAAAACAACCCCCCACCGCCAAGTAACCATTTAGGCTATTTTGTATCCACTGAAAAAAGTGGATTACAACAAATTTCTCTAGTTATTCTGGTGTTTTTCCCCCATCCACAGCAGTTTAGGCTCCTAACAGGCAGCTGCTGAAGCAAATCACACAAGCTTAATAGCCAAATATTACCCTCACTACTATCCCATCCAAAACTCCGTGTAACATCTGTTGTTTCAATCGCTCTTTTTTTGCTGGTCTGCAGTAAAACAAACAGTCTTTGAAGCTGGTAGGGAATACTCGTCACAGGATCCTCTTCAGATTCTTCAAATTCCCATCTATTCCCAATACAAAATATTTGACAATTAAAAATTGCTCTGAAAAACATTACTCAAAAAGCATTTACATCAGCATCTCTTACATTTCAAGCAGGCTGCCATATTACAGAGGTTAACTAAAGCTGTTTATAGGGAAAAGTCAAATGAAATCGTTTTCCGTTTCTGCCATAAATGACAACACTGTTCTTTAAATACACAAATCTAATGCAAACTAAATACTTTTGAAGCTATACACTGTACAAATAAAGACATGAACTGCACCTAGATTGAAACTCAATTTCAAGTTTGATGCTTTCAAGATGGGGCAAATTCTTTAAAAAGCTTGTCCATGACACAACTAGTAACATCTCACTATTTTATTAAAAATCTGAAACTTTAAAGTAGATGTAATTTAAAATGGTATATCGAGCTTGACTTCAAGTATGCATTTCAGTATTCAAACACTGAAATTTTGACTGCAGAACTTCAAACAGCTCTCCTAACAATATATACTAGTACAAATTTAGGAACAAGTTTTAATTATATATACTCACTTATATAATGCATTTCTAAATTCAGGAGTCATGAAAAGCGTTTGTAGAAGGCTGTTCAAGTAGCAAGTCATTGCTTGATTTACTAGCCCCACATAACCTAAACATACAAGAAAAACAAAAATAATGCAAAAAATCATTTTTAAGAATTAAAAATTTTGACAAGAAAACAATTAGGTGATGATGCTTAAGAACTGCATCCACCTGTTGTAATTTATTATTTACATTATAAAAATTGAGGTAATATTGCTACTGTTAATTTCTGAGTTCAATACAGAGTAATAGGATACGTATCAGAAAGTAATTTTCCTGAATGACACAAAGCTATTTTAGTAAACATGAATTATTGGTTACTGTTGTGAAACATTTAAATACTTTACAGGAAAAAAAGTTAAGAAGCAATTGCGTAATAGTTATTCAGTGCCTGATGTCAACTAAAAGTATTGTAGTTACATGTAAACAGTTTTTATCTGCACTGGTTTCTACTATTGTTTCAGAAGATTTCCTTCAAAATATGCAGTAATAAACAGTTGATAAGTAAGCAGCATATACTGAAGCATGAAGAAATTCAATGTGCCTTGCAAGCATTAAAAGAAAAAAAAAAAATCAGTTTCACACTAGTAATGAAAAGGCAGCTACTCCACATAAAACAAGCATTTTCTATAAAGAGACAGAAGGTGTATTTTATGTATCACACTATACAGATCACCTTTTCACAGTTATTAAATGAAAAAAGGTACAGGGCAGATAAACTTATCTCTCAAAAACACTTTGACCATATGTGAATTGCTGTAACATGCATGTCATCTTCATGTCTACTCAAGAAGTTTAGTATTAGGAGTTTGTCTCCTGCTGCCCCCTGCAGGGCACCGGTGCCCAGCCAGCCTCCCGGGATCTGCCCTGGCACTTGCCTGCAAGGCAGAGCTGCGCTTCCCTTCCACAGGAGTCTCCACTTGCTGGTGGGGAGCCAGGCAGGGGAGGATGAACCTCTTGGGTGCAGGCAGAGAAACTGCAACCAGGGGCTACAGCAGGAAGACTTCAGTTAAAAAGTGGAGTGCAGAGATCTGGCAACAGCACTTCTGAGTATCAAGTATTCATTAAACTGTGAGTGAACACACAGCTTGAGGTGAACACTCTTTGTAATACAATTCTGACTACTCAACTAGTGACACAGCAACAGATTAATACTAAAAACAATGGGATACAGCTCTTCTGTTCCCAAAGTAACAAGAGAACACTGTAGAAAACATGATGGAAAATGTAGTAGCAACATGAGCTTTTACAAAAATGAATTTCAAAAATCTTTAAGTGCTGCTATTTGAAAACATGCTAAAATAATTACAAAATAGTATTGTCTTCACAAGAGATAACACTATACCTGTCTCTGACTTGCTCAGGACTGAAGAATAAGAATAGCTTTGACTGACATAGTCATTGCTACAGCCAACAGAGCCTTCTCTTGGAAGAGGGCCTATAAATCTGTCTTGTGCACTGTCATCTGTTGCACTTGACGACTCCTGAAAAGAGAAATACACCAAATTTTTACTGAAGCACTGACAAGTTCTCTGTCTTTCTCTTGTGGTTATGAAATCAATTTTGCTAAGAGGATCATACAAATTTTGCAAATTGCAGATACACAGTTGCCTGCATAACATTTAATTCTGCCCTCCAAATTCTCAACTCCTTGAGAATCATTCTTCATGTTAATGGATGCCCTTTAGAATACAGTATAGTCAAATACAGGACTATAATACATACAAAGGGCAAGCCTACAGTTCAGCACCTCCTATGTCCTGCACTGAAACACAGAATGAGAATTTTTTCAGTTATAAAAATTGCAATTCAATATACTTTCAGAATCATCCTCAAATTCTGAATGGATGCACATTTTTTTAAATAGTTTTTTTTCACCTTTAGAGGTAATTACGTCCACAGCAAAGGCTAAGTAGGGCAGCATTATGTTGACATGAGAGCTGAGTAATAAATCTTAACATATCACTAGACTATCCCTGATTTAAATAACTGCAGCTTAGTTTATCTTTCACTGCATACATTTGACAAATAGTAAATTTAAAATATTTTGCTATGGCAAACAGGTACTTCCAGCAACACCGAAAACTCTTCTTTAAAACACATGATTTCTCTTGTTCTTAAAGGCACAGGTAACAGCAGGTAACTGCTGTTATAAAACTGTCAGTTCCAAGAATTCTGATAGACTGGCATAATACTGCTTTCAAACACCCAAAGGAAAAGAATTAAACCTGTATTGTTAAGAATCATCTCTAAACATGATGAAAATTATTAACTATATAACCTTAGAAAATTACTCAAAGCAAAGCATTACAGAAATATTTGACAAGCGGAAATAAAGAGTGACATCAAATCACCAGTACTGGAGCTGGTCCTACTCAGGAGAAACCTAGAAGTATAAAATAGTAAAAATAACAGTCTAGAAGTGTACTGTGAAGGTTCCTGAAGCAGCTGATTGTATGAAACATAACTTAAATTTCTGATCTCACAAGGGCAGTATGCACAATGCAATAGCTTATGCTCTCTGAAGATTTTACTTACCAGCATTAAATGAGGCTGCTCACCATCTTTGTCTGTCAAATGCAGGAAGTTCTTCTTCCCTGGCTCAAAACCAGCATCCAGGATAGTTTTGTCACTGTTCTGATCTAATGGAGTCTGCTAAAAAATACAAACAACAACAACAAAAACAAACCACACTTTAAAAAAAGCAAACCACCAAGCAAACAACACAGTTTCTGTCCAAGTACAATGCTTGAACTTGCTTCTGACACACTAAGATGAAATTAATATAAATTATCTTCCAATATAAAGATCATTAATAACAAAAGATCATGGAAACAGTTTAAGAAACAATGTACATTAATTATTACAGTACAGTTTAATCCTTCGAAGTTAGTGTATTCAGGAGTCAAGACATTGGGCTATACCTTTCTTGAAGTACATCAACCATAGTGTCCTATATCACTTGCCTATGCTTTTATTTAAAAAAAATAATAAAAAAATCACAGAATTATCAACAAGCCTAAGCATGACCTGAAACAAACTAACATCTACTTTTTAAGTAATCTGACTAAGTTTTGTGGGTGTTTCTATGGAAACCATATTAACTAAACCCACCAAGTTCAAGTCATAAAGCAGTATTAATACTTTTTAAAAAAATATACATAATACATTCAAGTACATGTAATAAGCATGGAAAGTCAGCACAATAACATACTTCTGTTGAGAGGAACACACTTCAACAAGACCAGAGGAAACGAGAGATTATCATGGGTCTTATTAAAAATCTATACTGCATGATACTGTAATTATATTAGTTTCTATTGTTTAATGAATAAATAAATGTTATCTATGAAAAATAGCACACTTTTAAACATGGGAGACTTAAATGTTTGCTATGAATAGGAAATAAAAAGCACTTTTGCCATACCGTATCAATTACATTATCTCCATTGCCCCACATTAAATCAAAAGTTCCATTCACATAGCCCACTTTCAAAGCCACATCTTCAAAGAGTTTTTTAAGTGGCGTGGAAGCTGGCAGGTTTATGGTAACACGTTCATTCACTGTCTTGGAATTTGTAGTATCCTGTATTATACACAACACCCTGGGTTCCTCAGCAGCACGTTCTACCTGGAATGAGAGCAGGCAAAAATCCACGAGTTAAGAGTGTTGTGGAGTTAAATAGAGCAATACAAACAAGACTCCACCAGTAAAATGGATTTCACAACCAAAGGATCCTAAACCTGGAATTCATTTTTGAAGGCAGGCACAAGAAAATGAGAATCTTCCTGTTTTGTTAAGCAGGTGTAAGAAACAAGCTCCATTTTTATAGAACAGGAAGGAATTAAATATGGGTGATCACTATAGAGAAAGATAAACATCTCGAGTTCTACAAGAATTTCATCCAGTAAAGCAGACAGACTGCTTCAAATCAGGAATAGATTTTCAAATCATTATTTCAAGCTCGTATTTTAATTTGACATGATCACAAATCCTGCTGAGGTAGAAATACACCTTTTGTAATTTTTAGGAATGCAATCCAGATGATCTGCAAGCTCCCAAATAACCTTGGAAGCTGACCACTAAACAAGAAGTTTCATGAACAAGCCACCACATTTCTTCTACTAAATCGACTGTTACACAAGTGACAGAAAAAATTTCTTCTGTCTGAACAGAACTGCCAAATGGCTGCTAGACAAAGAGATTTTAAACAGCAACTTCAATAAATCTGATTCTTTAAAAGAAGTGTGATCAGCAGGTCATGGGAAGAAATTCTCCCTCCACTCTGCTCTCATGAGACCCTGCCTGGAGTACTGCATCCAGCCCTGGTGCCCCCAGCACAACAGGGACATAGAGTTGCTGGAGGAGGTTCAGAGGAGAGCCATGAAGGTGAGCAGAAGGCTGGAGAACCTGCCCTATAGAGGCAAGCGGCAAGAGTTGGGGCTGTTCTGCCTGGAGAAAAGAAGGTTCTGGTGAGACATTAGAGCAGCCTTCCAGTACCTGAAAGGGGCCTGCAAGAAAGCTGGGAAGGGACTTTTTACAATGGCTTGTAATGATAGGAAGAGAGGGGACAGCTTTAAGTTTCAGGAGGGTAGATGTTGCGCTAGATATTAGGAAGAAATTCTTTACAATGAGGGTGGTAAGACACTGGAACAAGTTGCCCAGGGAGGTTGCAGATGCCCCCTCCCTGGGGGTGTTCAAGGCCAGGTTAAAAGAGACCTTGAGCAGCCTGGTCTAGTGGAAGGTGTCCCTGTCCATGGCTGGAACTAGATTATCTTCAAGATCCCTTCCAACCTAGACTATTCTATGAATTTACGAAAAGTAATAATCTTAACTGAAGGTGGAAAGGCACTAGTGACAAAATTTTACAGACCTAGATAAGCCAAGAAAATGGCATTTTCCCCAAACTTTGCAACAATGCAAACCCAGCCAAAAATAAGTGCAATGAATTAATTCTCTAAATTATTGGGAGTCGTAGAACAGTAAAGAATAAGTGATATTTATATCTAGGTCACACAAAGCATCAGGTCAGTTAAAGGAATAATTAGTCCCTAAGCACTCAGCCTTTTCAACTTGTAACACACAAAGCGTTAGTAAGGCATGTCAGAGCACCCTAGTCTCAGCTCGTGGCTAAAGGGTACATCTAAAATGGCAGACACATGCAGTGCTATCCACTGAAAATCATGATAGAAACATTATGTTGTGGTTACATTAAAACTGAGAGCTAAAAAGATATAAACTTCAGCATGCCTTTTATTTCTACACACCCAGCATCATAATACAGAGCACCACCACAGTGGCATAGTTCCTTAGGAGGGCTTCTTATATCACCAGCCCCCTCACAAAGCAATAGAAATATTTAAGCTGATACCACACCCCTTCACTTCACAAAATCTCATCATCAGCTGACTGTCTTCAAGCAACTATAAACTAAATTCTTGACTGCAGCATCTATTGCTGTCATTATCAGAAAAAAAAGTTAGAGAAGGGCAAATAAAAACACACACCCAACCCCCACCCCAGTCTGCACCATGTTAGTTTAGACAAGTTGAATAACTAAGTTTAGCAGATACAATGTATGGAAGTCTTCATCAGCTGCATGCTCCAAAATTCAAGGCACCATTTCCAGCAAATTTGCACCAATTCATCTTCATACATTTAATCTTTAGCAAAGAATTTTAGGTTTATGAACAACTTTCCATGAAGACAAACACAAGTATTGCTGAAATGCTAACCATACATTGAGAAAATGTAATTCTGAAGTTGAAATAATTTTGGCATACTATATCCTCACTTCCATTCATAGCACTCAGACACAGAGGAGTGTACCCGAGTAGGCTAAATTTAAATTTCACCAGCAAATACTTCTCCTGGATTCTCCAATTTAAATTTTCCAGCACAGCCTCATTCTTCAGGTTTCTTTCACTGTATGGTTCTCCATTGGAGACTCAATTCCTTGTTGCCTTACAGTGTTTACATAACCAACTCCTCCTATTTGCAGAAGATACCCATGAATTTAACTCCTACTTACAGTGTCTCTAGTACATTTGATAGTGAATCAGTTGTGACTTAGATTGGAGTTGCTACTGAAAATAATTAGACAGAACATGTGATGGATGGAAATACCATTAAGTGAACAAATTACAGAAGATTACAGAAGATTTGCTGTTTGGGTTGCTGGATGTTTCATGTCAGAAAAATCCTTTCTTCCTTGTTCACAGATGTAATTCTGACAGACTGAACAGGTTTAACTTGGGGTTAGTAAACCAAAGGGTATTAAGCCATCGTTCATGCTGCTACTGCTTCAAGTCCTTCATAGTAAACAGATAAAGCAAAAATAACCTCAGTCCAACTCTATTAATGGTAAGCATTCACATATGTCTGAACTATCAGACAAAAATGTATTCATGTTTGTGGCTACTTGACTACTTATATAGTGTAAAAGGCAGGTATAGGCCTCTGAACTATTTTGACAGGCTGTTATCAGAGTCCACAAAGTAAACAAAAAACTTAGTTGTAATAGCTACATAATCTTATGTATTATGACAGCTACACAACTCTTTTTTTTTTTTTAAAGGAAAAGCTACAGAGGGCTAAACCCCCACATACCAGTGCAAAAGCATGTAAGCATACCCTCAGTTTGAAGCTTCTGCTGTGAAGACTGTTTATTTAATACATAATCTTTGTATTCAAGAACATGCACACAAAATTCAATAGCACATGCTCATGTTAAGAAATGAACAAAAACTACAGCGCCATGCTACTACTATGTGTCTTGGTTATCATTTTATGAAGTTGATTTCATCTATCTACCTGTGAAAATTTCTTCTTCATTTCAGCAAAGATACTTTGTCTGCAATTCCAAAACATATCCTATAGTATATAAAAACAAAATTAACAAGTCAGAATCCTTTCAAACAGTTTTACAGTAGAAGTAAATTGTTCAAAATCAACATTCAAAGAATAAATGGAATAGACTCCTAATACTGTAACAAGTAACATCAAGTTCAGTGCACATTAGTCTAACATTTAAATTATAGATAACTAAAAATGAAAAATCATACTAACAAATTCCTTCATTATATATAAAAAAAAGCCTTTCAGACATAAGTAAATATTTTACCTCAAATGACTCAAGCAGAAGCATAAGCCTGTAATTCAGTTTATTACTGCATTTATAAATTATGAGGCTACCCAGGTTCATATGAAATTCTCCATTAATGCCTGAAGTACTTCCTGTAGTATTTTTTTATTCCTATGAACCCATTTTGAAGTAAGCATACGAAGAGATGAAGTTACTGACTTTTCTTGTTCCTAATGTATTAAAGCAGGCTTTCTCTAAAAATCTCTTTTGTACCCTCAAAAATGCAACAAATATTATCTGTACAAAACTGTTTTCTGACTAAGGACAAACACCAAATTCACTGCTTTCTGTATCTGAGGCACTGCACTTTGCATTTTTTCCAGAAAGGAAAAACAGGAAGTGAGACTGAAAGATGCTAATTACATCATTGGTCTTTTCCAAGTTTATTTAACTGCACCCTAGGTCAAGAGCATCAAAACACAAAATACTGACATCATCTTTAGTGATGTGCTCTATTTGCTCCACCAAACAACCTATACAACCAGCCCAAACCAGACCACTGCATTTAATAGCAGGATGACACAGAAGGCCAGATTTATTTCTTCATGTACAGAGACTTGGTTTTCATGTATTTCTTCATGTACACAGAAACTTAAATTCTAGTTTGGAAGTTCTAATAATCCAAGATTAGCAGCTATATCTATCAAGTGTTTTCTTTACACACCAGTTTGTAATTTCATATATAACAGAGGATTTAAAATTAAACAAACAAACAAACAAACCCCACAAACCCAACCTACCACCACCCAACAAAACAAAACAACCCCAAAAAATTCCCCCCAAACAAACACACCTGGAAAACAAACACCACCATAATTTCAATGCTTTTTTAATTACTGGTGTTACCTGCTCTCACAGCTGGAAGTTACACATGTTTGATGAAGTGACTTAAAAGTTAATACTGTCCCAGAAGCATAATTTTGAAGCTGCAGGTTTATAGTATTATGATAGTCAAGTATATTGTCCAGTGCTTAAAACCAAAGTCTTCTATTTTCCATCCTAATTGGTGTCCCCAAAGAGCCCTTACTTTAGCCTGAATTCCTTCCCTCCAGAGACAGGCAAGTCCAATATACAGAGGGATGTGTAATTTCCCTAGTGCATTATTTCACTTGATGTGTGTGGTAGAGAGTAGAAGGGAAGATAGATCCAGTTCAGCATCACCTGAACTGGACTCTAATATCTATGGGTTACTTCTTTTGAAAGAAGGCCATTATGTTCTCAGCTCTTGAATGCTCAGTAAAGGACTATTGGAACATTTTCCCAGGATTATTTCACACTCAAATTCAACATGCCACGTAACACAAATCAAATTTACAAATTATACTGTTTCTGTTCAGGAACTTTAGAAATAACAGTCTTCCACTGCTCTGACAAGACAAATCACATCACTCAGATGTGTCCATCTTTCAGATGCAGCATTTCCTACTTTTCAGTTAAAGTATTCAAACTAACATATACATAGTATTCAAGGAATATATACAGAAATATCCTACTGCCTTTTCCTCAGAAGAGATAAAAGCACCTATTCAGGTAGCAAGCACATCTACTCCATGCTTGTGGTAAGTCCTCCAAACTAGATGTTGCTACTTTGCCATACCACAACAGTACCAGTAACTTAGTAAAAAGAATCTGCAGACCCTCAATGACATAAGCATCCAAAAAGGCAAATGCAGACTACTACATATGATTACAATTTAAGAGATAATCATCTTATTATTTCCGCCACAAGAGTTTTCTCAAGCTACAACTATTTGAAATTTTAATTTCTAATGTTAACCATTTCCATTTATTGAAACACTGACACTTTGATCCCATCACTCCATCTTTTGCATTTTTCCATTTCTAGAAAGAAGACAACATTCCCAAGCCTGTATGTAGAAGACCTTGTATTAGACCAGATTTGCCAAAGACTTTATAATACAAACATGCAATCAGGACACAGGTCTAACATGGATGGACATTCAAGAAGGCAAATCTACAGAGGCATTTACCATGTGTGTACCTTTCTTAATAATATTTCATCCTGAAAGAGCTGCATGTGTAAGTTGCAGTGCATAAAGCATATTGTAGTAGTGAAGTAATTCAAGCTGTGATTCTGCATATGCTAACAAAGGAAGCATTGTTATTAGTGCCATCTGCAAGACTGAGACATTAGCTTTGACCATGTAAGTTCTGTATTTGATGAAAATAGAGGCACAAAAAAAAATAATTTATGGTTACTAGGTCTGTCAAAACAATACTCAAATGAAAAACTGCAGTGGTTGTAACACTAAATTTAGATGTGATTTGCTGTTTTTCAGCCTCAAATCACTCAGTCCATTAAAACTCTATAGCAGCATTTTACTAACCTTATGAGGACAAACCAGTACAAACATTTTTGAAATGACAGAAGGTTATCCCAAATTTTAACTCCTGCTTCAGTTCTTTTATAAAATTATTTTCAGAGACTGAAGCTGAAACCTAAAGCTAAGCTCAAACTTCACATAGATTCTACACAACATTTCCCAATTCAGTATTTCCAACATGCAAAAACACCGACGGCATAAATTAGTTAGTAAAATCACAAGTTTAAGGTCAAGAGTTTAAGTAACAGATGTGTGAAGCTTAACTGCTAAGGAAAGCTAATGGTCTACTGAGACTTAAAATGATCAGCAATAGAAAAGTTCCTACATGTCCACACCCTATAAATAATTCTCAGAAATCACTGCAACAGAGAGGAAAGACAAAGAGATCAGTAGCAAGTGGAAAGGGCAGACATGATGCTTACATTCACAGTGACTTGGATGATTAAGCCTAAGACAGCAATTCTCAAATTTCATGTAGCTTCAGCAACGTAAGACTATCATGAAATACACACAAGTGACTAATGTCTATCACATTACTGCTGGTCAAACTTAGGCGTGTATGTTTCAAAGTCTGTGTAACTGATGGGCTGCACATTTCCAGAAATTCCAAGTATCAAAATGAAATCTGATAAGTACAATCACAAAAAAAGTCTGCATCTGTACCTTATACTTCTGAACTATCACCACATAGAAACGTTCAGATTTAAGTTTGTTGCAACTCTCCCTCTCAATGATGACGACTGCCATAAATATGGCTGCTTGAGAAACCATAACCGTATTGCAGGAATTCCTTCATCTGTTTGAAGAGGTCAAACCCGTTAAACATCACACTAGATACATGCTGACAGCACTACAGTCTGCACAAAACATGAAGATTTTTCAAGTATACATCAAGGGGAGGGGAAAACAACAAATGAAAAACCCTCAAACCAAAACAAACACCACACACACACACAGAGGAAGGGGGGGGTGGGGTGTGTTTTTTTAAAAAAAATAAAAATAAAAAAAAAAAATCAGTGTGCTAGGGTACCATCTCCACTGGACAAACTCTCTTTATCCTGTCAATTTTGAACTATGGATTTCAGAGAATCTTTATAGCCCACAAGCACAAGTGTAAAAACATGTTCAGCAACAGAAGGGAAAAGAGAAGGTTTAGTTATGTTCAATATTTGCTTGGAAATTGGCTGGGCATTGGTCTGCCCACAGGACATGGTGACTTACTGCCTTTACATGGTTTGGTTGAGTTTTTCCCCCCACCCTGTTCTTCTACTTGTTCTTCACTTAGTAACTTTTACCTTGACTCCCATGTTTTCTGACTCGTACTCTTCCTTTCCCCTTCCTCTGTCTCACTGGGTGTGGGAAGTGAACAAGTGGCTGCAAGCTGCTTAGCTGCCTACTAGGGCTAATAGGGCGATTTAAAAAATTAGGACTCCAAATTGTTATTATTGTTTTAATTTGGCATAACTGAAATGTGGCTTTAATTTTTTTGTGGGTCTAATCCTTATTGCTTGTTAATACCAACCCAACTCTGCTGGATCACAAAGATTTCAAGTAACTTCCCCATTTCAACAGAGTCAGAGACCTCAAAGACTGCACAAGGAAAGGAGTCAATAAAAACGCACAGAATATTTTTCAAATTTGTCAATAGAGTAACTGTATGTGTTTCTTTAAGTCTCTCAGACAAGCTAGCCCAATTATGTTCCCCATCACAAAGCCTGAACTCCTCTTTCAACTTTGTGAACCCTCATCTATTCCTTAAACACATTTGTAGCAATATGTCCTTGGTTATACTGCTTCCCCTCTGCTTCAATCTATAGCATTTAACTACGCTTTGCTCTCAGTATTTGATATACTTTAAAAGAACAAAACTGACGCCTCAGTGAGATACCTCATGAAGACTACTGCAATTAGAAGAATAATTATGGTATTGTATAAGGCTATGAAGATACCCATCTATTTTGGAAACTAAATATGTAAGACTTCAGATGAATTTACAGTGCACTAATAATACTTCACACATACACGGCAGTCTAAAAACTTTAAAAACAACATTTCAGTTATACAAGCAGTTACAGCCTGAATAGCTGCCAGAAGAAGCAGTTTTGCTCCCACCTGCTTAATTCCACCCCCACACTGTCCCCTTTCTTGTGCTGGTACAAATGGTCATGCAGCTACATATTGAACAGACTTAGATAGCTAATCCTTCTCAAATTTAATCATTTCTCATTGTTTTTTTTTTCCAGTGAGTTAGCTTCAACCCAAGTCATCCCTTTAGCTTCTCAACAGAATCCTTATAGACTATAGAAGCACTTAAATCACTAGATACCAACACTACCTGGACATAACTGCAAATTTATGTTATCATGAAAAAATGAAATTACACCTTCCATCCTTCAGTATGAGTGCCTGTAAATGCTAATGCTGCACACAGGACAAGAGAAACAACTCCCCCTTCTATCTTGAATGGCCTAGAAGAGCAAAAAGCATCACTGGCAGTCCTATTGCTTATGCCCTCACATCACACTTGCTCTGTTTCCCAGTGTGCTGTAGACATTGAATAACCACAGAAGGTGGCTGAAGTCATACTGAGACTAATGGCCCTGGTGAAGAGAACCCTAAGAATGCATTCCCATGGTGGATGATTGGATGCAGAAAGAAGTAGTACAAAAAGAAATTCTGTAGCCAGGCCTCTGTGACCTTCTTCCTTTAGGAAAGGGGGACACACATTTTACTCTCTTCTCTACCTCACAATGATTATGGATTCATTTGTGGTTTTCAAAGAACACCTCCTCAGAAATGCTTCTCTAGTAATGAAATTTCAATTAATGGAAATTTACAAGTTTGTCACTTCACTGAAATAGCATTGCATGCCAGCTGTTAAGTGTTGCTCCTGCAAAATGCATACAGATACATTATTTTTATAATATATACACATTTCAAAGTCTAATGCTTTCTAAATATGCCCCAAAACAACATTAACCCTCAGAAACAAGGAGTATGTTATGAGGCTAGCATCTACCCTTGAGAGTTTGTTCCTGTTGTTGGGGATTGCTGGGTCATTTGTAAAAGGCATTTATAAAAGAACAGAAACGACAGCCAAAAAGATTGGTATGGGGCCAGAGATAACTAAACATATCCAGGGGATTCAGAAGACTATTTGAAAAAGATATGACAGAGGAGTGCGTCCCGGGGCAGCTAAACTAGAGATCAAGACTTTTCAGTTTTACAAAAGTTATTTTTCTTTAAGTCCTGTATTTTAAAAAATGTTAAATACATCTTACTTAACTCTTGAAGAACAAGTCTTCTTATGCTTATCTCCCAATGCTCTTTTAAGGTGAGTCAAAATTAATTACTTCCTTCTTAATTGTGCCTACAGATCACACAAGAACTGTAACAAAGTTTCCTGTTTTTATATTAAGGACTATCAATGAATACAGTAGTAGCTGTAACAGATTGAGTTTTAAAATCTAAATAGGTTCCTCTGAACCACTGAACATTCTCAGTATTTCACTTTTAAAAGTTATAATTAAAATGATCATATTTTCTTTCATACTATGACCCTGAACTGTTCAATTTCCAAGGAATTTTTTAACCAGTCTAAAAATAATAGTGAGAATTAATTGTAAATTATGTTCTCTATATTTGCAAACTAACTGCCAGCCTCTGTACATTTTTTACAGAAATTCAGATATAAAACATCATCTTTATATGGCTGGCTTTGTTTGGATCTTCTGTCCACCTTCTAAATCAGCAAACTCCTTGCTTGTTTTCTTAATATTGGAAGAAAAAGGGGATGCAAGAACATCACCAAATACTTACTACACTTATCTATTAACCTATAATCACAACATTTGTTTCCTGAGGAGAGTCACAGAAGCAGTGGATGGTGCTTTCACACTTGCCCTCCATTCCTTTGAGTACGGAAACACTGTGAACTTCACTGAAGAATATTCCTGTACTGCTAATATCCTAAAGGACTTCCTGCTGCATTAAGTTACAAGTGCCATGTTAGCAAAAACCCCATCAAATTATAGAGTCCAAGCAAAAATAAGAGTTTTCTTTTTTTGGACAATTTTGAAATGAAGGCTTACATCTCTACAAAATCACCAACATGCATGCTAAGAAACTGAATTCTCATACAGTATCACAGCATTACTAAGGTTGGAAGAGACCTCGAAGACAGTTTAGAAAGTAAAGATGTGAACACAGGTATACTTATTTTTTAATTTTAAGCTGTCCAGCTGCTGCTGGGGAAAGATAGAAGATGAATAGCAAGGTGAGTCAGCAGGATTTTTTGTGTAGTTCTCTAGTAATACTGCACAGAAGGAAGGTTAACAGTTAAGAATATAAAGTTTATGCCCGGGCCTCATGGGTGCTTACCTGGTATCACTACCACAAAGGCCTCTAGGGAGAGCATGAACTTAGAAGCACAGTGTGTCCACAGAAGGTATAAATACAACAACAACTATGATAAAGGACCTAGATGATTTTTCCTATATTAACTGAAGAAAATACTTTATTTACAAAAAAAAAAAAAAAAAAAAAAAAAAAAAGCAGGTACTACTTTAAGTTGTTCTAGCTGCTATTTTTAAATATTCCCTCAGTTACTTTTACTGATCTCAACGCAACACCTACACAAATCAGTAAGCATAGCCACTTTCCATCCCTTTAGCTCTGGCAGTACTCTGCCAGGCTTCTTAAAAAAATTGTTAACATCTTGTCAGACATTATTTACAGTGAAAACTTCCCTAGTATATCAAGTATCTTTCTCACAGTTTCAAAATTAGAGCATTCATCAATTCTATGGAACTCAGGCATGCTTCCTCATGTAACTTACAAGGCTTTCCTCACGTCGATATTGAGAGGATGTACCTGAATTGTAGCACAATAACCTGTTCTATGTTATTCACAGAACTGCCTATCTAAAAATAATCTGTAATTTTTCTGAAGGTCCTAAAGGACCCTTGTGTACACAATCTTGGAGATTAAATTAAGTGATTTTTACCAGTTTTACTCTTTAACTTTTTGTAAGTTATTTAATCTGCAAATGCTGTGCAAGACCATTTGCTCAGTGCAAGCTGATTGCATGCCAAACACTGCAAAACACAAAGAAAATACTACACACTTCACAGTGGCTGAAACTGTGATCAAGTTGATTTTAAAAGTTTACTAAGAATTGTAAGGATTTAATAGCATTTCAATTATCACTTCTTCAGTAACTAATGGTATTGTTTTGATAATACTTTCTTCAAGAAAAATAACAAAATGCTAATAGGCAGCCCACCTGAAGGTATGGCATATAAGTTCTCAAAGGGACAAAGTGTAAAATACCACCTTTAAGTGTTCACAAAAGGAATAAAAACCCCTGTACGTAGCAAAGGGAACTAAACTATGACTGAGAACCCTAGAGGCTGAACTAAGCAGGGAAAGCTCTTTCATTCTACTCCTATACCTTATTCACTAAACTAAATTACTACCAAGTATGAGTCAGAAAGCATTTGCTTGCAAGAACAGATCACTTGGTGCAATTTTGTGAGGATTTTCTGTTTGTTTCTTAATTTGATTTCCAGAATACCTGCTCAGTCAATGAAGTAGTTACCCCATTTGTCACAATTGTCTTTATGGTTTACACCAGAGTGCAGAAGGTAAAGTAGGAAAAAAGTGATGAATGACACAAGCTGTAACCACTTACAGAATCTCTTAATACGCAAGAATGAAAGAACAAGGATGTCATCAGCATTGAAAAGAACAGCATCCCCTTAGTAAACAGAACTGCAAGACACCTTAATCAGATTCCTGCTCTTCTAAAGAAGTTAGAGCAATATTCGCCAAGAAACATTTGTTCAGTGCAGAAGATAAAATGGACTCATTAGTGCAGGGATGAAAAGACTCACATTAGCTAGATAAGAGAGAACTCACACTACCTTCTTTGCTTTGCTGGCAGCAAGTACAAAGCATATATGTATATATATATTTCTTTTTTTCTGACAGGTGTACTTTGGATAGTTCATGCTGGAACATGCCGAGAAAGTATCTGCACAGCGTTTAATTAATTAGTAGCACAGCCATTTCAAAACCCTCAGAGCAGAATATACTTTTTATATTCTGACCAAATCTGGACAATATTCAGTAAGTTATGATATATCTTGTCTTCAAGAATACTTTAGGTAAAGTTCACTTACATCACCAGTAAACAAACAAACATCTAACTTCCTCATCAACTGTGTTGATGAGGATATTCTATTTAAGGCAGATTTACCCCCAAAAAGTTTTACATTTACTTTTTTCTCTAAGAAAGAATGAAAACCATAGGATTGTTTTCCTTTCCAATAGCACCATTTTCTTCCTTTTTCCATTACTATCTTTCTTACACTATTCCCTCTCCCTACCCAGGGAGTAATACGGGCTAAATTGATGCCTAATATTAAAGCCATTTTTAAAGAACATCCTCAACATCTACTGTCAGGGTGCAGCAATGACCTGTATGTTACTCAGTATCTTCTGTTTTACTGGATACAAAGGAAGACTAAATTGAATAACTTATCTTTCAGATGAAGAGAGAAAAGAAATGGACAATTGAAAGGAAAAGAGACATAGACCAGTTCAAGAAACTGAACCCCAGATCTAGTGAGCAGCAATTCTCATGGCCCCTACCATCAGGAATTATTGGTCATACAACTACAAGAGCAGTTGGGAAAATGCTAGGCAGTGGTTAAGGATGCAAGAACAAATTTACCAAATGCCTGCATAACTGGGGAAAAAAATTAATATAAAACCAAATCTCAACACTGGGTTATTAGAAACTATTTCAATACATCTGTCCCAAATAGAAAAGAACATGATGCCAAAGTTATGAACAAGAAAAAATAACAAGGCCCTAATTACCTGCAGAGATGCATCTGAACTTATGCAATGTCCAAAAGAAATTTTTTAAGAGACTAACAAACAATATTCTGACTGCAGCAGTGAAAGTAATAGCATTTTGTTTCTGTGAAAACTAGCTTTTGTAAAGAGTAATAGCATAAGAAAAACTTCATGCAATATACTTTAAAGCTAGCAATCTGAGCTTCTTGGTAGCATAGAGTGGTATACATACCTACAGATGCACCATGCGAGATGATGCTTTGTAAACAAAAACCTAAACACTTTTCCCTCATCCACTCCTTTAGTTTAGTCATTCCCTAGATTAGCCTAAAGCAAACATTACACTTCTCACTCTTTTATATTGGAATGCAAACTAAAAATATGTCTGCATACTCATCTTTAACAGACACTGGTTCACATCCCAGGTTAATCTTTGAAACAGAGCAAGGCAGTAAGCTACACAAGCACTATCAGCTCCTTGGGAAGGGACAAAATCCATGAACTCTAACCTTCTGTCCACCCCTAAAGGGCAGAACTGAAACTCCAAAGTACCTGCTTTGCCTCCAGCTGCTGAAAATGGCATAATAGGAATATTTAGGAGAAGGTTGTTGAGAACTCAGGGATCTGGAGAATTCTGTTTATCCATAACTCACAGTGTTCCCTGCAATGAGATTATTAATGAATCTCAGAAGGACTTAGTATGAAAGCTACAGCATAACATTCATTGAACTTCCTATCACTGAAATAATAAAAAAGAGGATATACTGAAAAACACTGTGAAAAGTGTCTATTACAAAGTGTGTATATACATATATCTATATATATAAACCAAATAAACTTAATGCTAACAGCTAATCTGTTTTCTTCAAATTGATTTTTCTTATATTCTGTTCAGTTCTATCTACTGATAAAACACAGGGGACACACTAAAGAACTTAAGAAAACGTGTTAAAAAAAGAAAAAAGCAATTCACACTAGTAGTATTCATGCACAGAGTTTATAGATTTCACACCGTGTGTTTAAGATATCCATATCTATAATAATATACTCATCTTCCTTTATCCATACTTTCCCTCCTTACAGACAGAAGTGCACTCAAAATCCTAGTCCAATGAGTCAGTTAAAAATACACATCTGAATCATACCTATACTCTGAAAACAACTATCAAGCCAACAGGGATACTATTAATACATAACTAAAGAAACAGCCCCAGCTAGCTGCTTTTATTAATCACCTTGTCTGTTCCAGTTAACTGTAACTAATGCCACAAGGTTTTGCCTGCCAGTCCCTTATCTCTCTGTTTCTTTAAAAAATGAAATGTTTAAGCATACTAGCTACTGTATTACATCCCCCATTTGAAGTTTCTGGAGACTTCACATTCCTGTAAGGACTTAACATAGTCTTTTAAACCTTAGGATTTTAAGAAAGCAAACAAGAAGTAAAGCTACCTTTGTCATATACATCCTATATTTAACCAGTACAAAAATTTGTTCCTAAAATTCAGTATTGGTATTTGCCTCACAGCTCTTCTCAAGGATAACACTAAAAGGCCACCAACTCATATTGCCAAACTCTACAAAACTGAAGTTCTTACCCAATGGAACAGGCAGATGTAACAATCCAGGGACATGTGAACAAAAAAAATCAAAGGGTTTGAGTAATTTATCAGAACAGTAAAAGTGTCAGAAGAGTTAATGAATATTTTAGGTGTACCTGTTGAGGAAATAAACTTTCTACTAATACAACTTTATGAATAGCTGTTTCCAAACTCGGAGACTCCTTGCCCTAAGTAGTATCCCTCTTACTTGACACGTGTCATTTGCCTATCGCTGCAGGACAGAGGCTTAGCCTTCCTCTTTCACCCAGGCTCTTATCTTTACCCTATAGCCCAAAACAAGACTTCTGCCTTCCTCTTGCGGCAGAACAGAGATGAGGGGCCCAAAGCAAAGGAAACTCAATCCACTGCTGAACCGATCCGTATTTTCCCCACCACAGTTAGTACCGCCTGTTTTTTGCAGCGTTTCACAGCTGCGTCGGGGAGACACGGAGTCGCCCCACAAACCCGGCAGTGGCCCCCGAGCTGCTATTTCGCGCACGGGCCCCTTTTTCTCCACCAAAGATGCCTTCGGGCACGCAGAAACCCATCTTGCTGCCAGGGCCTGCATCCTCCTCAGCCCTCTCAGCTCAGGGCCCTCACCCGGAGCCTTCGTTCCCCCCTAGGCCAGAGACTGGCTGCCCTCCCTCAGAGCAGCGCACAAGACCTCTGACACGAAGAGGGACCCAACCCGTGGCCAAGCGTTGGCACCGCCGTCCTGGCCCCAGCCCCACGGCCACGCAGGCCGGCCTCTCCGCATGCCGCAACACAGACAGGTGCAACTCTTCGACCGCCTCCGGGGACTTGCGCAGCCCGAGCTCGGTCCCGGCCTCCTCCTCCCCACACCAGCCCACACAGAAAAGTGTCCCCTTTCCTTCCCGCGCATCACTGTTCACCCCCTGCGGGTCCCCCCCCACAAGTCAAGGGCTGCTTGGCCACCACACAAAGACAGGCCCTCCCTCCCGCCGCGCCTCACAGGCAAACAGCGAAGCCAAGCCGAGCCAGGCCGGGCCAGGCCTCTTCCGACCGCCACCCTCGGCCGGTTCCCGTACCCGGGCCTCTCTCACGTCGCAGGGGCCGCCGTCAAAGCCCGCCGCGGTGCCCGGCATAATAGCCCACCACCCCGACCCGTCTCCACTTCACCTCTTTGGGGACAAGCTGATTCTCTCGCTGGGCACCATGGCCGGAGGCACGGTGCTGAGCCCGCAGCAGGTTAAGCTGAACTGAGCTGAGCTGAGCTGAACGTCGTCGTCAGCAGCGGGAGGCGGGGGCACACCAGCGGCTCATCCTTCGCCACCGCCCCAGCCGGCGAGGGCAGTGCCACAGTCCCGCCCCGCCGCCAATCAATGGCAAAAATGGCGGCTGGGGCTGCTCTCGCGAGAGGCGGTGTGGCCCTCTTGCGTCGGGGCACTGGGGTCGGCTGAGCTTCACTTGCTGCTACTGTCGGCGTGATCCTCAGCTGGTGCTAAGCCTGGCCGGCGGAGGTGCGCGGTTATCATCCGAGTACGAGCAGTATAAAAGGCGTGGCATGTTCGCCTTTCAGGCGGCTAGAGCAGAGCCGTGCTGCGCCATTCCCGTACTCCTTCCATGGGCCGTAAACGATCAGGTGTTGTCACCTCCTTCACGTTACCCTGCACTCGAAAGCAGTGGCGGGAAATGCCGTCCGACGGGAGACCGGCACGGGCCTTGGGCTGCTGCTCTGTGTTCCCTTGACCTGTCCTCTACCAGGCTGACAGCGGGCGCGAGACAGAGTAGCAAGTGATTAAGTCTGAGGTGCAGTAGGTGAGCGAGGGGTAAGCGTGTCCAGAGGCCGTGGCCGGCCTGCGAAGGAGAACTTCTACGTGGGCATGGGGGTTTCAGCCGCTTCGAAGAGCAGGGCTTGCAGCCAGGCCGCCAGTGTGCTCGGGTACTGGGCCTGTCTGAAGGTATGGGAAGCGTAGGAGCTGGACAGCCCCCCACATGACAAAGGCCTTCTCTCGCTCTCACGGCTTCCTTGCTCCACCACCTGTTACATATTCTTGCTACAGTCAAGGTGCAGGGCACACGGCTGCAGTTTCAGTGTGTTTCGTTTGCTCTTCTTTTCCTCACACATGAATTTGACAGCGGCATTTGGCTGAGGGGTTAGGAGACTATCAGGACAGCATGAGTATTCTGAGTCTGGTCCCATAATGTGTGCCCTGGTATTGTTGTCCAGAAATTGTTACTTGCAGTTATACTGTGAAGTTAAGCATGTGCTTGCTTCTCTGTACATTTAGAGTTAATAGTTAATTTTCAAATTCAATGCAAGCCTATTTCTGTGGTATGACTTAATTGTTGTGTTTTTTCTGCAACCTTAAATATATCTGGTTTTCAGGCTACCTGAGGCACACTAAAAGTCAAATACTCATTGCTACAGTGACTCAAATACATATTAATGGAGAAGTAATTCTACCTTGTTTTATTTTCCCTGCAAAATAGTTTTAAACTGAAAAATGTTCAACTTAGCTAATGAGGAAGAATGGTACATGGTAGTTGTACATCTTTGTAAAACCATTTTTCTCATTATTTTGGTGTCCTCTTGTGGAAAAATGCAGAACTGAGGATACTTTTTGGTTTTTGTGTCCAAGAAACTTGGTGTTTTAAAACCTACTGAATGTTATTGGGAATCTGCTATGCAGATTTAGTTAAATTATCTCCTCTTCCTTTTCATTGTTAAAGTTTGTAGTTTCTCAGGTTCTTCTCCATCACCCTGCTTTCTCAAGGGTAAGATAAGTAGCCTGTTTTGGTGTCAGGGTATGTAAATAATATTTAAATTAGTAGAGTGTTTTAACATGTGAAAAAAAAAGCTTTGAAACAGTTTTGTAACTGTGTAACAACATCAGTAGTTTTATTTTTATCTTTCAAGTGTGCTGTGGTAGGTGCTAAGTTTTTTGTTTGATTGGGTGCTTTTTTTGTTGTTGTTGTTTTATTTTGTTTCCAGTTCTGCACCTTGAATTAAACACAAAAATCTCACTGAAAATTTCCTTGAAGCAGTGTTTAAAGTGTATTTCTGGCCTGGGTTTCATTACATAACTTAATGGGATGAAGGTATTTATATAGGAAAAGTCAGGAGCTAGTTTTAAAATACGTGGCACCTGAAAGCCCGTCACCTTAGACAACTGAACAGTAATATCATGAAATCAAGCATCAAGACAGGAACCAGGGAGTTCCGTGCTTCTAATAACAATATTAAGCAGAAGGTTGTGCAGAGCTACTCCTCCACAAGAGGGAAGAGTATGTAAAATAGTTGGCTTTTTTTTACTAGGAAAGACTGGAATTTATGAATCCATGTCTTAGAAAAAAACTTTTGTTACAATGTTTGAGTTGTGTTGTTGATTAAAAGATTTGAGATTTAGTTTAGTTTTTATAGGCAGCCTTCTATAAGCATCTCAGTGTTAGAAAAAGTGCAATTGCAGAAGAAGTGAAAACATTGTGTCCACATTTTGGTAAAAGTTTGAAAAGGCACAAGCTGCCTGGTGATCTTCTGTTGTCCGCTGCTGTCCAAAGATCCATGAGATCAGCAAGCAAGTCCTTGAGCATAAGCTTGCAACCACATGGGATGCAATCATCAAAGCACTGGCTAAGAGCCTCTAAAAGTAATATGTGTCTTATGGGCCTGTTATTACTTTGGCTTTTGCCTTTTTGGGGAGGAACACACGCTCCCAAAAACTCTAACTTGAGAGGTTCTTTCTGTTTTGCAAGGAATCCAGAATTAAGGAATGAGAAGCTTTCAAAGAACTTTGCAG
This sequence comes from Picus viridis, assembly GCA_033816785.1. Taxonomy (NCBI): domain Eukaryota; kingdom Metazoa; phylum Chordata; class Aves; order Piciformes; family Picidae; genus Picus; species Picus viridis. The sequence continues at coordinate 10,690,391 of CM066584.1, read as the reverse complement.
TTTCCTTTGACTTTCTAAAGTGTTAATGTGGTCTTATGGTTGGTTGGTTCTTTTCTGCAATTTGTGCTTTGAAAGGGCAAAACTATGGGACTCGATGACTTCAAAATATGTTGTTCTGTTGGGGTACAAATGCAGATAACAAAATTATGTGCCTACTAGATAAGAATCTGGAGTTTGATTCATAAAGAAATGCTGCTATATCCTGTTGCCAAACTTTTAAACTCTGCAAACATCTAGTGTAGTATGTGTGCACGAAACATTTTTAATGGGGTAATAATCTCTAGTTAATAATTAAATCTCCAGGAGCTTTTGTAATTTGTGGATGCTATGTTATTTAATCTCTTTACGTCAGACTTCTTAAGGAGGAATATTTGGAATTTGAGTTTCACGAAGGGAATCTTAATCTTGTGTACAGACTGATTTAACATGCTACTGGATTAACTTGTTATGAGTGTGCAGAAGAAAAAGTGATATCTTAGACAAAAAAATTACATTGGATTTTTAGTTACAAGTGAATTTCTTAGCCTGTTGTTTGTCAGAGATGCGTTAATGAGAGTCACAAGTGCTGAAGTGTGTCATTTTTTGGTCACTGACACTTCTAGTCAATGCAGTATTTATTACACTAATGTATGCATTACATTAAGGGTAGTGCAGTTATGCAGCAATGGTCTGCTAGAGTAAATAGGAGAGATTAGGAGAGATTATGAACTTTTAAATTAGTCTGTGGAATGGGATACCTCCCCACCTTTGCAGTTTCTTTCAAGTTTATGCTTTAATCAGTTCTCCTTCTGTTTACATTCACTTACTTGTGTCACAACATCTATTTTCAAGATTTGACAGAGTGTGAAAAGATGTAAAAACAACTGGAGGGAGTGCTACCATCTTGCTCTTTCCTATGCACAGTTGCATGCTAAGAACTGTAGGGGTGCAAAATCTTATGAGGTAAATGTCAGAATACAGACAGATGTTGTCTTTTCCAAAGTAATACTATCCTATCTGTTTGTAATAAAAAGTCTATGTAAAGGGGTTTGTGTAGACTTCATTTGGGATGTCTTCTCAGAAACCCTTCAGTTTTATTTTTTCCAAGTGAACTTATGATGAGAGATCCATTTCTTGTTTGAGAGATTTGTAGAGGCAGCATTGCAGTGCTTGTTTTCTTCTGCATTGATCTGTTAGGGAGACAAACAAAAACGCACAAATAAACCCAAATAACCCAACCCCAAAACTAAAGTTTTGCAGCTGTTGGCAAGTTGCTGATGAATTACCAAAATTACACGGGCAGTCTGTATTTGCCAACAGTAGAAATGTAGTCAGTGCTGATGCAGTGTCCTTTTAGACCTCTCTTGCATTGTCAGCACTTCAAGGAAAACCAGCTCAAGGCCTCTCCCCTTTTCAGTCTTTGGCAAGTTGACAGCTACTGATAGAGGGCGGGATGTGTGAAAGTTCAGGATCTCACAATCCAGCAGTTCATTGTACTGCTGATTACTTTGCTTTTGAGCCCCAAGTGACTGTTCCAGAATTACACAGGAAATTTTAAAGCATTTCTCTGAAAAACTACAGACTACACCATCCAGTGTCAGCGACAGAGACTGGAGTCAATACAGATGACCAATATGATCTAGTATTATTCCTTTATTGTTCCAGTATTGTAGGAGTACAGTGCGAGCATACTGAGTATAATATAGTAAAGGTGTGTATTAAGGGAGCTTCTACGACTTACATAGACTCAGAGAGCATCATTGGCATAGCTTTATTGGTTCCCCATGAGTGGCCACACATTGTACTATTATAGATTATTGGTCAAACTACTAATAACACGTGAGGTTGTTGATGCAGGTGTGCGTCCTGTTATTCCCAGATAACTTTCTGTGTTTATAGCTACCAGTGTCCTGCTTTAGTTACATGCTGCAGGCACAGCACTGTTTTGCTACACTGCTAGCCACTTCTGCACTTATGCTGAGCATGGCCTACCACCATGTCAGGCTCTAAGCCTACACTGCCAGATTGCTCACAGTGCACATCGCTGGCTTTCAAAAGGAAAAAATATGTCACTAAATTTGGCCCTTATATGTATAGAGTGAAAGTAGGGCGAGGGGAAAATTATTAGGGAGAACAAGTAGAATTAGTACAAGGTCAAGATGGGAAAATTACAGAATTCTGCATCTTTAAAGGTGCTTTTTGCTGGATTTCTACTTATTTGATCTTAGCTCCCTAAAAATGAAGCAGGCTAATAAAAGGCTAAGGAGTAAATTAAGATCATTAAAAAGGGAACACTCATTATTTTTAATTCTTCTGTAACTACTGTTAGAAGGGGGCTCTTTTTTTTTTTTTTAGCATGTCAGACTTCTGAATGTGTTAAGCATTGGAATCAAAATGTACATTTAAGGATAAGGAATCATTAAGTAATTTTCTATGATCTCTATCTTAAAAAAAAAAAAAAGATATTATAGTCATCCATAGCTAAAAAAGTGTATGCAGAGTTTGAGGAAATTTTAAAAATAGTCAGTTTATCAGTTCAGAATGCTATAGGAAGGTAAAGCTTTAAATTGAAGGTTTAGTATGGAAAAAGTTTGTGGGTTCGTTGGTTTTTCTTTTACTTTAGAAAGATCATCATACATCTTCTAAGTAGGTTAGCAGGCACCTGAAGTTACACTTCAGGAGATTAAGTAAAAACCCTCTGGTTTAGATTCAGTGATAAACATTGTGTTCTGCTTCTCTTAAAGAGTGTTTTCTTCTATAATCTCTATAATCAAGTGTTTTTCTTCTGTCCTCTGACATGGTAATTCATGCCAAGACCTTTTTAATCAAAACCAGTAGGGGATTATTTTAATTAATTATAAATCAGCAGCAATGATTCATTGGCCTTTTTGTTAAAGATTATCTTATTACTCTGGTTCCAAGACACCAAGCATTCAGATATTACCTAAGGAAGTTAGTTTTCTTTTTAATCATAGCATTAATCTTATGTGTGAATTCCCAGAGGAGTTTGAGGCTGAAATTACAGTTGTAAAAAGAAATAGAGATCTTGCAGAGAGTTTTGCAGGACCGTGGATTCGCTATTAACACTACGTTCTTTTATCAGCTTGACTTACGATTTTTAACACTGTGTACATAAACTACAGAGAAGTTACTAGCATGAAACACAGTTCAGAAGCTGTTTGGCCTCTTGATGCACTTTAACCTTGCTGTTGTCACTGGGAGTAAAACACGTGCACTAGCAAGCCAGCTTCTACTTTGTGTGGTGAGAATTTGGAAACGTGTGTTGGTATCATCTAGAGTTTGTGAGCTCCAAGCAAATCTCACACAGAATTTTGCTATCTTAGGCTCACGACCAGATTAACTAGTTTTGTCCGTCTTTTTTAATGTGCAGGCTGGTAGGGTGTACTGCATGCATCCTTTCCAGAATGTGGGCTACTGTGTTATTTGACTCTCTCCTCTAAGGCTGGGGGTTGGCAAGGAGAAAGACATCTCTATGTACAGCCACACAGCAAAGGCTTACCTGTAGGATAGTAAAAAGTGAGTTGCCTCAAACACATACGGCATAGTAATGTCAGTGACAAAAATGGTTCCATTATTTCAGAGGTTCAGAAAAGCTCACTGTGACGTGGCCAGTATATTTAAAAACATTCAATTAACACTTGTCACACATGGGGAATTACTGTTGGAGAGTCACCATAAGTGCAAAGGCAGCACTAAATAAGACTGTGTAATGTGCAAAAAATAACAGAGTATCTTAGCTTCACATGGAGCTGCGCTCAGTATTGACACTGGAAGTATTTATAGCTGCCCTTGGGTTCAGGGCTGTTAAATAGTTCAGGTTTGCATTAGGGGTTTCCACTGACCCTTCAGATTAAATCTGGTGACGTTTAATATTACAAGCAAACACCAATTATACTGTTTACGGCTCTTTGAGCGAGCAGGAAGTGGTTTTCTATCCTCAGCAAGCCTTAGCACATAGGGAACATTCCTGCATCCCAGATTTAAGTTCCTAGGTGGCCTATCCCTGGATGAATCCCTTCACCTGTTCTTTGTAAAGTGTAACGATTATCAGTGTGAAGTGGTAGCTCCCAGCTTCCTGAACTTCACACCATTTCCTCACAATGGAGATGGAAGGAAGTGCAGCAGTTACCATCCTTTGAATGTGCTGTCTCATGGCTTTGAGTGCAAGGGCAGCAGGATCTGTGCCCTTACATACCTTATGGTGTGGTCTGTCTTTGGCCTCTGCACACTGACAGCCTCCTCTACTGGGGCAGGGGTGGTAAGCTGGAGGGGGCTGTCAACCTCTCTTCCCATTTCTCCAGAATGTTGCTTACTGGCAGAGGTTGACACTATTCTTTCTCTTTTGCCCTCACTAATAATTTTCCTCCACTGGTGATGGGAGGAACTTTGTATTTTAACGGGTATTGAGGTGGGATGGGTTATTGGCTGGGTTATTTTATAATTGTTTTAGGCTTCTTGGGTGGAAGGGAATTCCTCTTATTCTGCGGTCATTCCTTGTGCCAGGGCCTCCTCCAGTCCATCACAAGAGACTTGTGTCTGCTGCCCTGTTAGCTTGCTGCTTATGCGAACAGTGTGTCCCCACAATGGCAGGCACTCAGAGTCTCCTGCAGTGAGATGTCTCTAAAGTATCTTTTAGGTAGTGTGCATAGGTGTTGAGCAGCTTGGTCTAAAACCAGCCACTGACTCTCTCATTCTCTGAGCTCAACTTTGTCCTTGTTTTGCAACAGGCTGTTCCCTGAACATCTGCAGTGTTCTTGGGCTTTAAGGGGGTTGCAAAGTTCTTTCTTGCATGAATTAATGTAGCTTTACCTTTGGCAGCAGCAAAGGGAGCTGCCAGAGGTCTTGCATTGCGTTTAAAATGTCAGCTGCTGGTCCAGAGCAGCTGCCAGCACTGGAGTTCTGGCAGGGGGAGTGCTGTCACTGGGCAAATGTGGGGAATGTCAGTGTGGACACAGCATGAGTCAGACTGGGCAGGGACTTGTGTACAGAATATCCTGACATTGGTAAAATGCCCTTTGAAATCTCCCAGCAAGTTGTCCCCTGTGTTGCTTAGGTCATGTATAAGGAAATGCTACTGGCTCTTGGTTACTCTGTTGTGTGTTGAGACCTGACTCTGAATAGGCTCTCAGAGTGTGGGGTCTACATCAATAAAGTAATCCTGTGGAATGGGTAGTCTCCCTTCTGGGTTAGTTTGCTCTGGCAGGGGGCTGGACCAAATGAGGTCCCTTCCAACCTCTTATGTACTGGAGAAGAGGAGGTTCAGGGGTGACCTCATTGCTCTCTACAACTACCTGAAGGGTGGTTGTAGCCAGGAAGGGGTTGGCCTCTTCTCTCTAGCAACCAGCACCAGAACAAGGGAACACAGTCTCAAGCTGCGCCAGGGGAAGTTTAGGCTGGAGGTGAGGAGAAAGTTCTTCACCGAGAGAGTGATTCGCCATTGGAATGGGCTGCCTGGGGAGGTGGTGGAGTTGCCGTCCCTGGAGGTGTTCAAGAGGGGACTGGACGTGGCACTTGGTGCCATGGTCTAGTCATGGGGTCTGTGGTGACAGGTTGGACTCGATGATCTTCGAGGTCTCTTCCAAGCTTAGCGATACTGTGATACTGTGGATGAAAGATTAAGGCAAACCAGTAGGTTGTGAGAGTCTTAAGAAAGAGTGTAGTTTCTGAAAACAATAATGTTGTTCACAGGGTAGTGTGGTGTTTTCAGGGGGTTTGGTGTGGGTGTTTTGTTTTGTTTTTTTTTTTCCCTGTAAATGTTTGGGATTCTTCTGTTGGTTGTACTGAATTGACATGGGAAAAATAAATTTAAAAAATCCTAAGTACTGTCCTTGCTCATTATCATTGCCTTTGTGAGAAGATGCCTCGGGAGAGCAGGTGTGTTTTTTCAGCATTTTGGTTAGAAGGCTTGGCTGCAGAACTTTGAAATCCATGCACATTTATGCTAACTTGAATCTCCCATTTGCCAGGAGTGCAGGAATTATGTTTGCTTTTATATTGTTACTCCTTTGCAATGAATTGTGCCAGCTGTTGTAAGTTAGGTGTGTACCCATTTGCCATTCACCTGTGGTGTAACCCAGGCTTGTTAACTGGGCCTGTTAGCTGTATGTATGTCTGCCAAAGATGCCCATAGAGGTAAAGACAAATTCCAGATCGTTTGGATTGGATCCTGATCCATTCATGAGACTTAGGTCTTCAGCAGAGTGTTCTTTTATATGGTGATGTTAAAAGAAGAGGGGTCATTGGGGTTTTCTCTTTGACTTGTTAGTAACGTAGGGTGCATCAGTGGAATGCAGGGGTGAGTGATTTAGAATGGACTCAATACCAGGCTCATAGATATAATAATAGGCTGGGTACTGTAGTATTTACCACAGTGGTTTATGTATGGAATTAATCTATGTCATTCCTTGTGCTGGAAATGTGTGCCTTTCATGCTCTGTGCATTTGTGCATGTTATGGTTTGTGTTCCTTATGGTAACAAAAGATTGGCATCAAGGAGCCCAAACTGATTTTAAAGACTAATATGCATATACAACTTTGCTTTTGATACCTTCAGTGCTGGAAACACTTAATGGAACCCGAATTCCAGGCTTGCTGGTAGGAATGCAGTCTATTAGGATCAGTAAGCCAAAAGCTTCCATGATGGTTTTGATATTCTGGGTTTACTTTTATGTACATGAAAACCTGTATGCATGATAAAGGCCCCATCCTGTTTTGCATGCAAGATCTGTGTTGTATAGCAGATTTTTTGAAGTCTGGAAGGGTTTCTGAAATGGGGAAAGTGCAGGCCTTACATCATCAGAGGGTGGTTGTCAAAACAGGCCATGAAGTTATAAAGAAAGATTATGAAGCCAGTCATGTGTGTCTTTTAGTTTTTTTGTCTGTTCTGTCCACTGAATTCTAGGAAAGACTAAAGCCTAGCTATGACACACTGAAAAATTTGTGCTAATACCCTAACCATCCTTCATTCCTATCTTCCCCATTCTATTGTTACACTTTCAGTCTCTTCCTGTTCTTGCTGGTTCCAGATGTTGTAAAAGACAAGCTGAAACTATAGTGGCCTATCTTTTGTTAATCTGCTTTTTGTCTTCTTATGTTATTGTCCTGGGTTAACACAGCACGCTCTCATGAGCCCCTCTCACTCCCCACACTGATGGGAGGGAAAGTAACACAAAAAACCCTTTGGGGTGAGATAAAGAGTTTTACTGGAAATGATCCAATGCACAATTACCTCAGTCTATCTGCAGAAAAGCACAGCAAAATGCAGATGCAGCAGCTGAAGCCAGTGACTCCACCCCTACCCTGACCTGCAGTCAGCCCAGCGGGTAAGACCAACGCCCCCAAAACCCAGCAACCAGAACAGGAAGCCTCTCATATTACAGTCTGAACTTCAAGCCCCATGATACTTAGCTCCAGACAGCACTTTTCATTTTGAAGCTGGTTTGACAGCAGCATGATACTGAATATCTGCAGCAGTTTCAACTCAGCCCATGCCAGTTTCTTATTTTCATATCTTTGAATTGATTTGGATGGTACTAAAGTAGTATATATCTTTCAGGCAGGAGGAGGTTAAAGACTCTTTACCTTATCAAAACATTCATATTCTTGGCAACCTTGGGATGGTAATTACTGCCCTCAGTCACATACAAGGACTATTATCCTTTTGGACTGACACATTTCTATACAGCCAAACTAGATTTAACAGAATCTTTAGGGTGCTTTTGTGCATTCCTCAGCAGCAACAGCAGTTTTACAGTGCCTGTTTTGAAAATGAAAAAGGCAACTTTTTATTAACAGTTAATCAAACCAAGAATTCCTGTGTTAAAATGAACAAAACAATGGTCATGAAAGGGTATTTTGAAAATCTTTTGGTGATGTCATTTTTGATGATGAGGAGTTCATGGCATAAACAATTCTCAGAGCTTCACTGCTGGTTGTTTCCTGGTTCCTTGGATGCTTAAACCATGGTTTTATCTTAGAATGGAGTAATTAGGAAGGGGGGAAAGTGAAAGCAATAAGAGCCAAAGTTGGCAGGCTTTTTTTTTTTTTAACTTCTTCAACAAAAGTGAATATTGCTCTGGAGGACAGATGCCATCAAGAAATGGCCCCACAATGCCTACTTTCATTTAGCTTTTATATCTGAGCTGACATCATATGGTATGGAATACCCCTTTGGTCAGTTTGGGTCAGCTGGCCTGTCCATGCTCCATCCCAGACTATTGCCCATCCAGGTGTTATCAACACGCAGCTACCACTGCAAAGCACAGCATTAGGAAAGATGCTCTGGGGATAATTAATTCCATCTCAACCAAACCCAATACAGGCCTTTATAGGAAAGAAGACAACAATAAAGCTATTCCCTGGTACTACTATACTTTAAAAGTGCTAAAATGTTAAGTCGTGCAAAGCCATCTCTGCCACCTTTCTTTATCATGACAGTTTCATGTTGCTGAGAAAACTGAACCTAATGTGAATCTCGGAGGTAGCTGTAGGCGTCACTCAGACAGGTTTTTGATCCTGCAGTTTAGGTGGTGGAATCTCAGAATGAGGTTTGAGAAGAACAGGAAATTGCATAAGGATGTCTCTGTTGGTTGTTTACTAGTAGCCAATGCTGCTGGAATAAACAGCTGTAGAGGCAGTACAGTGTCTCTTTTGTCGTCTAGTCTAGCAGCAGTGGAGATGAGAGATTAAAGTTCGTGCCTTGAATTCAAGGAAGGAATCCCAAAGGGGAAAGGAGCTAATCGTAAGACTGAAAAGTGAAGCAATATGCAGTAGTTCTGATTGTAGACAAGAGCTTTTTAAACCCAGGAGTTGTGTTTGCCAGTATCACTCTGTAAACAAAACTTTAATAGGCAAACATAGAAGCTGAAATCTGTGCCCCATCCTACCTCCCCCAAAAAACACCTCTTTTCTTTTATGCTGTAAAGGTATTTTACAGTTTCCTCTGGGGATTTTGGAGAGAGAAACCTGTTACAAAGAATCAAATTTCTCATTGTAGTATGACAGCAAGATGGGAAAGAAATTCCTCAAGACAGTGCAGTGCAGAGACGTTAGTGCTGCAGCTTTAACCACCTCTTCATTAAGCAGGGAAATATCTGCAGACTGACTCAGTGGCTGGACCTCAGTTGTGGAATTAGAACAAGTGATAATAATACAGTAGTGTTTTCCACACTAGAAGCTACTGATAATGGTTTCACTTTTTTCTAAGCATATGTAAACATTTGGATCCACTAACCATCCTCCCACAAGTGTGATGCTTTGGCAGGAAAGGGGCAATCATCATTTCAACAAGTCACAGGTATTTAATGAAGTAAACTTTGTACAGATACTGCTTAATTACAGTGAAAGGTGATTCAGATGCTGAGTTTTCTAGAACACTGTGCATGAGTGCAGTGCCAGAAGCAAGGAGAAAAAACCCAAACCACCAGGAATTTAATAAGACTAAAACATCCTTGTTGTTTTGTTGCTGAGTAAACTAAAAGGAATGTATTTACATGGATTCACTGGAAGTTGTTAAGGCTGACTTATTATTTCAGTACAGTACAATGTCATGAGGGGTTTGGAAAGAAATATGTTCTTACACTGAAATTATTACGCTTCTGTCAGAGATGAAGGATACTTGATTTATCTTACTGAGGTCTCTCTATTCTCCCTTAATCTTCTGCACAATAATGTCCAGAGACCACTCTGCTGTATTCTACATTATCAGCAAGTTAAGATGCGTTATAAGAATATACTTGTAATTTCTGACATGGGAATATGCAGCAATGGTGGAAACTGGTAAGTCTTTTTTTCTGCTAGCCAGTTGCTTCTACTGGACATTAACAGCTTCATCTTAGTAAAATATGTAACTCCTTGTAATATCATACAACAAATTTACATATTGGGAGAGTGCAGCGGTTGCTGTCTGTAGCAGCAACTGACAGTCCAATTAGCATGAAGCTGTTTCTGATGTGAGGGGTTTGCAAGAGCCTGTAATATTTTTCTAGCAACACAGGAAGTCTTTAAGCATGCTAGTTAAACTAATTTGAGGACATTTCAGTATTCCAATATTTCAGTATTCCCAAGTGGAAGTTGAATGTGCCTGCAGCAGCCCCATGCAGTGCTACAGGCTGGGATCAGAGTGGCTGGAGAGCGGCCAGGCAGAGAGGGACCTGGGGGTACTGGTCGATGGTAGGCCAAACATGAGCCTGCAGTGTGCCCAGGCAGCCAAGAAGGCCAATGGCATCCTGGCCTGGATCAGGAATAGCATGCCAGCAGGAGCAGGGAGGTCATTCTCCCCCTGTACGCTGCACTGGTTAGGCCACACCTTGAGCACTGTGTCCAGTTCTGGGCCCCTCAGTTTAGGAAGGATGTTGACTTGCTGGAACGTGTCCAGAGAAGGGCAACGAAATTGGTGAGGGGTTTGGAACACAAGCCCTATGAGGAAAGGCTGAGGGAGCTGGGGTTGCTTAGCCTGGAGAAGAGGAGACTCAGGGGTGACCTTATTGCTCTCTACAACTACCTTAAGGGCGGTTGTAGACAGGCAGAGGTTGGTCTCGTCTCCCAGGCAGCCAGTACCAGAACAAGAGGACACAGTCTCAGGCTGCGCCAGGGTAGGTTTAGGCTGGATGTTAGGAAGAAATTCTATACAGAGAGAGTGATTGCCCATTGGAATGGGCTGCCCATGGAGGTGGTGGAGTCACCATCATTGGAGGTGTTCAGGAGAAGACTTGATGGGGTGCTTGGTGCCATGGTTTAGTTGTTTAGGTGGGTTGGATTGGTTGATGGGTTGGACGCGATGATCTTGGAGGTCTCTTCCAACCTGGTCTGGTCTGGTCTATTCTATTCTATTCTATTCTATTCTATTCTATTCTATTCTATTCTATTCTGACTCTAGGGTATGTAATAATTGTAGTAGTAGAAATTTTCTTTCACTTTGATAAAATGAAACATTAAAAATCTTTTTCTGCATTGCACATTTTAGAAATGGAAATAAAAGATCAAAATAGTCCCTTTGCAAAGGTGAAGTCAGAATGTTTTGACCTTGTTAGAGCTACTTTGTTTGCAAAACATTTTCTTGTTGAAAGTGTGTAACACCTGTTGAAGTGACATTTTTATCTGTAAAAATTTTGTTAGAAAATGTCACTCTAGATTTAGTAGCAGTTCTTTAGCCCATGCTATTAAGTTCGGTCAGACTGTAAGTGATCATGGTTCTTGTCTTGAAATCTCTGTGTGTACATTAGACTTAGAAGATACAGAACTAGAGAAAGAATATAGAGATTTAGAGAAAGTATTACGCTAGAATTAGAGACAGAATATAGAGGAAGGCCATTAGTACACACTCCAGAGTTCCTGGAGAGAACACACAAATGAAAACATCTCTCTGTATACAATTGCCTGCTACTTGGTCAATGACTGAAGAAAAGACTTCAGTCCTTTGAACTGTGCTCTGTCCTTTGTCTCTGGTGTCAAGGATGGATGTACATAACCTTGAGAACCGAGTTTAAAATCTGGCCTTGCAAAATCCCTTTTTTTTTTTTTTTTTTTTTTTTTTTTTTAATTGCTTGGATTTTCCTGTCCATCAAGCCAAGACCAGCTGCATAGTTAGAGCTAAAAGAAAAGAAGTGAAATTCACCAGCTTATAGGATGCACTGGTTGTAGTTCCTTTGCTTTCATTTTCACCTGAAATGCAAGTTCACGTAGTTCTGAATTTGCCACTGCAACGTTGAATGTTCTGCTTACTGCTGAAGGCAGAGCTTATTTTAAAGAATTCTTAGTTTGTGGACAGTATTGCTTATCACCTCTACTATGTTTTCAGTCAGACCTATTTATGTCCTGGTAATCAACGCCCCTGCTGGTTCTTTACCGCTGTGTCTCATACACCCTTAGCCACTTAGGATGACTCTGGAAACCCAAAACTTTGGCTTAAGCATTTCCGCCACAAGATGGCAGCATTGCTTCAGGGAACCAAATTGCTGCACCTTTCAGCATGGCGTCAAGTTGTTAATATTTCTGTTTTATTCAGTGTATGACAAACTGTGACAGGTGGGCTCATTTGTGTTATCTGAATGTACATGTGAACACCAATCATAGGACTGGATGAATTCTGTTCATTTGCGGCTACATTTGCAGGCTTCGTAATGAAAATAAGTTCCCAGGACTGTAATTAGTTTTGTTAAAACTGCATAATTGTTTATATTCTTTGTCATTATTATAGCGACTCTGGTTAATACTGTAGTTGCATTTCTGAGACTTCACCTGCAAACCTGGAATTTGATTATTTCAATTCCATTAAGCAGAAATATCTGATGGAAATTTTCATTTCAGATTCATACATATTTCCCTTTCTGTTCATTGAGTGCCTTTGTTCTTTCAGGGCTTGATCCTACTCTCTGTGAAGACTATGGCTGGGGCAAAATCTTAGGGTATATGCTGTAATGAGATAGAAACAGCAAATAAGAAAGGTGAATAAAGGAGTTTTTTATAATTTTGTACTTTGTTGCCTATGTTAATAATCAGGAATGATGAAAGAGCTGCTCTTTGAACTATTAGAATCATCAACCTTCAGTTACCTCCAGACAATGCCTTTGTTTGGTTTCAGGGCAGAACTAGTCAACTTCTAAAGCAATTAGGTGGGGCTTATTTCTGATTCTTAAAACAGGTCTACAAATTTGGCCTTAGCCATAAGGAATAAAAAGCCCAGACATCCTCACTGTGCTGTCTTAGATGCAGTTGAGCTTCCCTAGAAAATAGATAGAGAGGCTAGGTATTTTAAATTTATACTTTTGCCTGGGATTGTGATTTTTACAGCATGAGCAGTGAGCTGAAGGATAATATTTTCTAATCCATACAGCCATTTCATTACTCTGTTCAGATATTCCACTTGGTAAAAATGCTAATAAGACCATTTTCATTTTAAAATCAGGAAAGTATTTTCCATGGTTGCCTGGAGAAATGTCTCTTTTATACTTACGGTACTGAAAGAAATGTACTTTGCTATTCTGAGCAGCAATGGTTATTATTTCAAGGAAATATTGGCTAGTATGCCTCTTGTCCTGTCACTGGACACCACTGAGAAGAGCCTGGCTCCATCCTCCTGATGCTCATGCTATAGAGAGATTAAAATTCCTGTAATATGTTTTACTGATATGGAATGTACAAGCCAAGTATTTAATTTCTTCTTTAATGTACCTGGAGATTTTTATTGGTGCAGTTCTGCTGGTCTTCAGCAATTCGTGGTACAGCCTCCCAAACACTAGCTTACCATTAGCATCATTTATTTTTGTGGCTTTCAACATATTTTCTGCTGAAGGCAGAAAGCCATGGATATAAGTCACGCTGTGAGAAGGAAGTTAAGCCCCTCCTTGTGTGGTACATAATGCTGTATTCCCCTCTTTCCCTCCTATCCCAGCATAGAGCCTAAATAAATAGAAGAAATGTACTTGATGCTATTTCGTTTGTAGAAGCTGGTGTCTCCACTTTAACAGACCTTCTGGCGTGTTTTAAAAACGCAATGTGAGAGAGCTTCTGAAAAGCAGGTTCAAACACTGGAAGTTGTTTTGGCTCCTGCAGGTCAGCACCCCTCCATCATTCTGACTCTTTGCTTTAAAAAAAAGGAGCATGAATCTAACCTCCTGGTGAAAGAAATCCTATGATATTCTTTGAATCCTCTGCTGCTTGCCTCCTCCCTCATCTTGGCAATAGAAAAAGTCTGGCCTTACCTGCTTTCAAAGGACATGGAAAAACATTCTACTTTACTTCAAGGGCTAGCCTGAAGCAGAAAATTGAGACATTGTTTAAGGAAACTGAGTAATTGAGGTTATTGATGATGAAATGCGATATTGATCACAATTGAATCTAACTCACATCATTGAAAGTTAGAAGCTATTATTTTTTAGTAGATTGTATGGAATTAATTTCTCCTCTTCCTAATGGATGACAATTCTTCTTATAAATGAGTCTCACTGATTTAATCAGTAGTAACCATATGTGTTATCTTTTATTCTAGAAGTATTTCTGTATGTGTCTATTTTTTCATGAAGTATTTTGCTTTGTGTTTTTCAGGGCTATTTAGAAGCACTGATGAAAGACACTGGTGAATGAGGTACTTTTAACCTTTATAGTGGCCTTGTAAGGCAAACTGTGTAGCTTTTATCACGTGTTAGTTCCGTAAGTATTTGTGTCTACCTGACTCACAAACAAATAGATTTCATTTTTAAGGACAAAAATCAGTACTTCCCACACATGCTTAATACAAAAGCACAAAAAGAACAAAGACAATTTTATTCCCTCTAAGTATTCAGAGAACATAATAGAAAACATCATAAAGGCACATCTCAAATAGTTTGATGAAATTGGGGTTTATTCTCATTTTTACTATGGCCTGTTGATTTGCAGCCCTAGAACATTGTTAATTCAAGTTTATAGTATGATCTATATATGTTTGCCACTCTTGAAAGCCATTTTTGATTGTCTAAAAGTTATCAGAAGTAACTTGGAGCACCTCCTTTTTTAATACCTCACTTAGTCATGAAAGAATTTGCAAAGATACAAAGAGAGTATGACTGGATTAGATGGATTTGCTTCTCAATCTGAAATGTTTTGCTTCAAATTCTCATCCTATGTTACTTCTCCACATTTTAAGAATTTATGCATAGATAGGCAAAGAATATTTACATTTCAGTTGGTTCATGTCAGGATATGAAAGGTGCACCATTAGAAAATAGATTCCTCAGAAGCACATGTTACATTGCACTGTTTCTAAAAATATTTTTTACTAGTAGGATTATAAGAGTTTAAGTTTCTTACTGTGGAGGCAGTAGCTTAACGAACATCCTGTGAATATTTCTGTTTTGATTCAGATCAGCTGCAGATGGGACACTATCATATATATTGCTTAAATAGGCTATAAAAACAGAGCCTTGCTAAATCTGAGCATTGTGATGATTCCAGTGAACTCACTGAAACAAGTTATTTTTGGCAGGAAAGAGGGAAGATAGGACTTGGATCTGCAATGAGAACCTAATTTTCTGTTTATTTAGGGAACAGGAAATGAGAAGCAACATGACAACACAGGCTAAAGCTAGCATAAAAAGATGTAGATGAGAAAGTAAGATAAAACTGACCTCTTTTCAGGGGAATAAATCAAGCTGATAGATGTGTCTGGTTGGCTTGAGGAGTGCAGAATTCCCTACTCCCCACCCCCTATTCATGTTTATGCTGGTAGAGGCTGTTGGGATTATTTTTTTTCCCTGTGCTCTTCTGTTTTATGAATCATAGAATGTATCTGGTTGGTAGAGACCTCAAAGATCACCCAGTCCAACTCTCAAGTAAAGTTAATTTCCTGGGCTTAGTTCAACTGCTTCACTCCCTGACAGTGCAAGACCCATACTGCTGCTAAATACAGTTGCTCATTTTGTGACGTTTGAAGTGTATTTTTTACATCTTTTATACTGATGACACACATTACATGTGAGTGCTGTCTATGTATGTATGAGCAGAATGAGTGTTGATGTTAAATTTTCACTTGACATCTACTACCTATGTTGAGGACTTCAGGGAAAATCAGCCTGGTGATCAAGGGGTCCCTTGCACCATCAAGACCCCTTTTCTGCTAGGAAATGTCTCTCCCACAGTTACACCAGCAGCCAAATCAATATTGTACTTTAATCATGTATGTATTTAGATTTTTGCTTTGAAAAATCAAAAGTGTTAATAAGAAAAAGCTGAAAGATAAGTATGGACTAAGAGCAAGAAGACTGACTCCTCAGAGAAAATTTGTAGCAGATGTTTAATGTGTACCATAGTGTGACATTTTTCTTCCTATTTCAAAATACATGAATAAAACAACATATGCTGACTCAGGTGAAAATCTGCTAAGCTGTCCTTGCTGAAGGATAGCCTTTATCTCACATAATTACATTTACAGTTGTATTACAATGGAGCTGTATACTAATGGGATGATTTGCTCATAAATCTAAAAGCCATATTGAGGCTATTGTAATGTTGAGGGTGTCCTGTGTAAGTCTCCCTGGTGCACTTTCTAGTCACCATATGGAAGGAAGCCAACTAGATGTAAATCAGCTTTTATGGGAGTAAGAGCCTAATGTGTGTAGGGGTCACACTCCAACGTAAAACATGTATGGATTTGTCAGTGGGAGTCATTACTAACATACCTTACTGCTTCTTTTTGCCTCATTGTGTATACTAGCTCAAGTGGAAAATCAAGTGACAGATTAATGCTGTGCATTTTTCAAAACCCCTTTGAGAGGAGCAGACACAGTCACCCATAAATTTAAACCTTTGACGAGGTTAGAATGGATGAAGGTGAAACAAATCATTGTGGTTATCAACATACTACTGCACTCTACAGGGCTTGATTCTCTTCCCTCTTGAAGTCAATTGCAAGGTTTCTGTCAATATTAGAGGGAGCAGACTTGCCTCTTTGCTGACTTACAGAAGGGTAGCTCAGAGAGCTCAGTGTTTCAGTTAAGTACAGAAAGAGAAATTAAAAACTCACCAAACTAACCAAAGCACCACAAACAGCACACATATTATTTCCAAAGCATGGTACTGAACTCTGTTATAGCTCTAAGAAGGGGCTAAGGAGGGGTTGTTGATAATAAACAGAATCATGCAAAATAAGTTCTCTGGTGGAGAGGGGAGAGTTTTAAGAGCTGGCCTTGGTGCACTGTTACCATGGTGAATTGCAAAAAATTCCTGTCTAGTTTCTGATGGTTTTTTGTGCCTGCTGAAGTCAATACTGTTACTGAGTGAAATATTTAGTTCAGATAACTAAATATAGCTATAAGTTGGTTGCAGAATTCTGACACTAAAGTTTTGGTCTCTGAATGGTTGGCTCCTGATAAAGTAGTTTGAGGTGGAGTTCTACCCTTAAATAAGCATTCTCTGGAAGGTGTGAAATGTACTAAATACAAGAAATGGAAAAAAGCCTCTGGCATTCTGTGAGGTTTTTTTTGCCAAGACTCATTCAAAGTTACTTTAATGGTTTGTGGGCAGTGACCCATGTAAGAAAAACTTAGAAACCATCAAGTTTGGTTTAAAATTTAAGCTCTTTGCTTTTGTTATTTAACTATCAGTTTTCTCTTTTGAGTGGAACAGACCAACCTGATAAGCTGCTGTTGTTGGAGAGAGGAATCAGGATATGAACTAAAAGGCATCGGTCTAAAATGTCTGGTCACATCTCAGATCCTGGGTTAATGTAAAGATGTTGATCACTAAAAAATCTGAATTCAGCTCTGAAGTCAGCTATCCAGACTGTCTGGATATCCAACCTGTAAATAGAGTGGAGTTGCAAGTAGTAATGAACTGCATGGAGCTGTTAATTTTTGTTTTATTGTTAGTGATTTTTTTTTACTCTCCTTACAGAAAAAAAGAACAATAAATATGTCATTCTATTTGTTATGCAGGATATATATGTCACTTGGACTTGGAAAAGTTCTGGATTTGAGACAGATCCTTGGAAGGATGTACTTTGTCTCACTCTGCTCCATTTATTTCACCTGCCCCCAAGGCAGTGTGGTGAAAATGAGTTCTGATTGTGATGTTTGTGTAGCTCAGGTTGTAAATGGACACACTGCAGTAACTGGCTTTTTAAGACTTCCCACTGAAAAACAAAACAAGAGTTTGTCACAAAAGCCCGTGGCTCCAGAAGCTCTTGATATGGTGAGGAAGCAGATATGTAAGTGGAATAGTATAACCTGATTGTGTAGAACATTGTCTGGATAGATGACTTTTTAATCGTATGACCTCCATTACTGTTAAGAAGGAAATCCTGAAGTCAGGTTTTCATACCTTTATATAATGGTATAGGTTTTTTTGTACCTTTTTGTAGTCAAAAGTGCACATTGTTCTCCCAGAATAAAATATTTAGGGTGTTACAAATAACTGCTCAGCAATGCATTAAAAGGGAATTACATGAGTGATTAATGTTGACTTGGAACTGCAGCCAGTATGGTAATGAAATAAAGCCCCATTAAATACAAGTTACTTGCAAATTGAGGTTGTTATCAATTAAATAAAAATTTCCCTGAGGAAAGGGAAATCAGGTAGAAAGAAGGACTCATAAACAAATGTAAACTTAACATAAATGTTAAATAGTGGATTCATTGCATACATACAAGCAAGATTAACTCTGAAAATTTGTGATTTTGGAGTACTTGTTTAAATCAGTGTCTGAACAGTAAAGCAGAGGGGCTGATTTGTTATGTTTGTCACATCAGTTTGAAGCAAGTCTGGCTGGACTCTGTGGAATGTTAAGGAAAATACAATTTACACTCCAAACGTTTTTCTTCTCTCTGCATATGAGCATATACATTCTTTAAATATTAACTAGATGTTATATATTGTAATAGTCAAAGATGACTGCTGCTAAACATTAATTTTTTTTGCTTCCTTTCACATGATAGGATAAAAAACTTGCTAAAACTACATTTTAAATTAGTAAGCTGAGATTAGATGGCCAAACTTTTTTTCCTCTCTTGTCTCTAAGCTTCATAACCTGAGAGAAAGACAGGTGACCTAGAACTACTGTGATGAAGGAAGCATAATGGGGGTAAGGGGTCAGTTACAGTAAAATTAAATAGACAAATAACCACCAGTTCTAGGATATGCTTAAATAAGCGGCACAGTTTGCACTATCACTTGGCAGTTATTTTAGGGTGCATAAAACATTGCCTTCACAACATCCTAATTTTGCAAGGAGAGGCTGCATAGACCATAAATCCTCTGCATGCTATTGAAAGGGATCAGAATCTAATTTACAGGTCTGATTCAAAGCTTGCTAAGGTCAGTGAAAATCCCTCTCAAGTTTACTAGGGTTTGGATCATACATTAAAAAATAAAAAGTGCTGAGAGAGTGCTAAGATTAGAATTCTCAAAAGATGCGTCCACTTTTTATGTATCTGTCACTGTAACGTGAAAAAACTTTGAGTGACTGTATCTTAAATTTCCATCTTTATTTCAAAATACAATGAACCTAATGAGTAAAGATGTGAGATTATTAATTACCTGCCACTGTACAATGAATTGAAGCTGCATGGTTGCCCCAGGGATCTGCACAAACAGTAGAATTGGGAAGATGTCACCTGCAAGAACATGCTTTCCGGTACAGAATGAACTAAAAGTACTATTGGAATTATTTAGCCCATTGAATATACAATTCTGTAGCTATCCTCTGGCTAAAACCCAGGGATTACATTTTCTGCTGATGAAAACTTATGCTACTCCACTGACACTAGAGAGCCATATCATTACAGTCTGCAAAGAATGATCTGGTTTTATTCGCTCCTGTTGTTTAGTTGTAAAGGTTGCATGTGGGACTTGGGCTTATTTGTCACACAGGCTGAAAAAAATCAAATGGTAAGATGAGTGCAGTGAAAGGCACTGTTATTGGTGCTAGTCTGCATCAGTTTGCTTTACAAAAGAAAAGTGGTCCTTAAATCAAGCACCAGATATTAGGATCCTTTTAAAGGAAGAAAAAATAGTAAATTTTGAGTTTGCTCTTTTGCAGCAAACCAGAGATTTTAATGCTTCTACAATCTCATGCCAAGGTAGACATTGTTAATTATAATGGGGCATAAATGCATTTAGTTTTGCTGTTAGAGTAAATTGTGTAGCTGTCAAGTTGTGGCACGTCTATGAAGCACTGAGTAAAACCATTGCTAGGAGTGATGAAATTAGTGTGGCAAAGGAGAGGGAAGAATGAAGATCCATCAAGTGAACCTGTTAAAATTTTGTAGCAAGTTTAAACCAGTACAGATGCTTTGCCTATGTGTTGATGAGTTTGTGCATACGTAACTGCACGGAACAACCGTCATTTCATTTAAAAAAAGCACACCCTAATTTTACAGGAAGTATGCAGCCAAAGGAAACGGCTTCTCCCTCCCACCACAGCCCATGTCCTTGAAGTAGCTGTAGGTACTTTGTTTAACACTCAGTTCCAAATGATCTGATTTATTCGTGGCTCTTTTGTGGTGTGTAAGGATTTATGTCTAGCCTGTCCTTTAGAAGCAGCAGGAGCCTTTTGCAGTTTACTGTGCTTGAACTGTACATCAGAGCATTGCAAAAGTACTGAACTGCTCTTAACTGTAATGATGCTCCCAGGGCTTTGTTCTTGTGGTTTATATTGCTAAAACCCTTGGCAGAATTATTTCTGCATTGTGTGGCTGCTTGTCCATTATTTTAGGACCAGAAGGAGTGTGATCTTAGATCATGGGAGTAGTGCTATCCTTTCTCTGCATGTCAATAATACAATACACCAGGTTGGAAGAGACCTCCAAGATCATCGCGTCCAACCCACCCAACAACTAGACCATGCAGCCAAGCACCCCATCAAGTCTTCTCCTGAACACCTCCAGTGAAGGTGACTCCACCACCTCCATGGGCAGCCAATTCCAATGGGCAATCACTCTCTCCGTGTAGAACTTCTTCCTAACATCCAGCCTAAACCTGCCCTGGCGCAGCCTGAGACTGTGTCCTCTTGTTCTGGTGCTGGCTGCCTGGGAGAAGAGGCCAACCTCTGCCTGGCTACAACCTCCCTTCAGGTAGTTGTAGAGAGCAATAAGGTCACCCCTGAGTCTCCTCTTCTCCAGGCTAAGCAACCCCAGCTCCCTCAGCCTTTCCTCATAGGGCTTGTGTTCCAAACCCCTCACCAATTTCGTTGCCCTTCTCTGGACACGTTCCAGCAAGTCAACATCCTTCCTAAACTGAGGAGCCCAGAACTGGACACAGTGCTCAAGGTGTGGCCTAACCAGTGCAGTGTACAGGGGCAGAATGACCTCCCTGCTCCTGCTGGCCACACTGTTCCTGATGCAAGCCAGGATGCCATTGGCCTTCTTGGCTGCCTGGGCGCACTGCAGGCTCATGTTCAGCCTACAATCAACCAGTACCCCCAGGTCCCTCTCTGCCTGGCCACTCTCCAGCCACTCTGACCCCAGCTTGTAGCACTGCTTGGGGTTGTTGTGGCCAATGTGTCAGAACTGTAGAAGCCACAGAGATTTAATAGAACCAAAAGAAGGCAGTGGACATTTTCTTATGCTCAAGTATACCTGAATGAACAGTTTTAAGTATTTAAATTCACAAATGGCCACAATGAAGTTCCACCACCATTTTAAAGGAGAGCTTTTTCACTCCAGCTTCCTAGGCACAGACACATTTTAGGTAGAAGCTCAGTTTGATGTGGTAGGAATAAAAAGTGAATATCCCATGACTGGCATCTGTCAAGTAATTAAGAGTTTCTGAGCACAGAGCATTTGTTGTGAATTCCCAGTTGCTGGGTTTGTCATAGTGCCTCTTTGTGTTTATGATTTGTATAATGAAAAAAAATGGAGAAACGTGGGTAAGTAAGAAAAATAGTATCATTTATCTCACACAGACATTTTTGCACCTACATTTTGCATTTCTGTTACTTGGGTGATGACTTTTGGTCTCATCTTTTTCTTGCTGGCTCTTGGAATACAGCATGTATTTCCAGAGACTGGTATTTTTCCAAAGCAGCTCTATTGTAAGCATGGGAAATCAAGGGGGAAAAAATGTTCACAGAAAAAAATAATATAGCTGGAGAAAATGTCTGGGCTTACCTGGAAGAAATAATTCGTTTCATGTGTTTATTTATTTATTACTTTAATTTATTTGCTATCTTAGCAGTTTTTGCTAATGTTACCTTAGCTTTAAGCCAGCTTGAGTTTAGCTTACTAAAACAGAACTATGAGTACATAGATTCTAAGCTCATCAAGCCAGTTCTCCCAAGATTCAAAAGTGAGTCAAAAAGCTAATGACCTAAGAAGTCTTTTCCCCATAGTTTTCTTTTCCTTAAAGTCTTTTTGCACTGTCTTTTTGCAGCTGGCCTTTAAAAAGTTGAGTTATATTAATTCTCTCCTTTTGATCTTAGTGAATTAAATTTTCCTACAATGTGCTAAAGGAAGAGAAAATGCAGAAAAAATTAGTCAGAGTTGTTTTCCATGCAGATGTCTCGTAATAAAGTACCACAGGTGCTTGTAACATGAGGCTAGTTACAACATTTGAACTTTCTGTTCAGAGATTCTTTTAATGACAGTGGCCTTTTAGGAAGGAAAGAAGCAATGTTTGCTTCCTTTGCATCTTATTTGTGGATGTTGTGGCAGGGTGAGAAAGTTACACACACACACACACACAAAAGATAAAACCACAGCTAACTCAGCCGGAGAAGCAGATGAAAGCTATATTTACAAGCAGAAATGGAATGCAATGAATAAGTACAAAAATATACAATAATTACAATATATACAGAAATATACAGCAATGTATGTAATACAGGAGACCTTCCCCCCCCCCCCTGCAGCCAGGGGGGTTCGGCCTGTTCCCCCTTCTCCCTCCCTACCTCCCCCTTTTTCCCAAAAAGGGTTAGAGTGAGAGAAAGGAAGGTAACTAAAGAGAAAATAAATTATGTTAGTTCAAAGTGAATGCAAGAGTTAGTTTTCTTATCTGGTTAGCAAGGTCGTTCCTGCCCAGCAAGCTGTTGCTTCAGAGAGAGAAACAGGACAGAGAAGAACAGACTGACTCCAAATAGACTAAGCTAAAACTTACAGTTGCATTCTACCAATGAAATTAGTTTAGCATATCTTTGTTTTTCAATGGATTCAGCCAGAGTGTTCAGAAAGTGTCCATTTCTTAAAGGCACAGCCTAAACCGGTCACAGATGTATTGCCAATATAAACTAGCAATGACTCTTGGTGAGAACTGGACCGCATGAGAGAGACATCTTTGTTTCTGACTCTCAGACTGTATCTTAGTTTTGAAATTAACTCACTTATGTTTTCAGTCCTCATTCTTTAGGTATTCCTAGAACACCACATTTATTAAAAAGCAGAAAATACATTATGCTCTGATTCTTAGCTGCAAAGATCTCCTACTCAGATTTGATGTCATCTGCTCAATAAGGGCTTTTTGCATCATCTCCAGAAGACTATTTTCTGGTCACCCTTGGAGAAACTGCACCAACTGGACTATAATTCAAGTATCATGCATTAATTGTGTTTCTGGTTCTGAGCTACATCTTCCATTCCCAGTATAGAAGCTGGGAGGAAGCCATTGAGGAAGCCATCCAACATAATTTAAAAAATTAAATCTTTCATTACTCTCTGTGTAGAATGATTGCAGTTTTCTTTGTACTTCTGATGGTGACCAAAATATGTGTAAAGACTTGCCTCTTTTTTCCCGTTCTGGTTAAAACTGTAAAGACCACGTTTAAAATGTCAGTGTGTTCTGTATTTATAAATATTAACTATGGCATCATTGCAAATTCTATTTTAGGACAACTTCATTCAGTTTCTATGTGATGCCTTTTTTTTTTTTCCTCCTCCAGTGCTATGGGAGTGTATTTTCCTCTGCTGTTATTGTAAGTCTTACTTTAAGCTTCCTGTAAAAGCTCTGAAGATGTATCTTTGTCATTATGGTGATTATCTGCCACTGTTGAATAACTGTATCTTTTAATGTTTAGAAGCTGCTCATCAGGCTTTTTGGTCTCAACCTTCCTTGTGTTGATCTTTTGGGAGATGATACCTTGCTTCTCTAATTGTTTCTAGTAATTGGTATTTCACTGGGATATTTGTGTTTGACTTTTAATCTTAGCTTTCCCAGGACGTAAAGATGGCATTTTTATCTAAAACATACACTAGGAGCTTGCTGCAGCGTGTACGTTCATGCCTTCCCACAGGGATTATTTTTGAGCTAGAGGTTTCCAGATCAAGTTACAGAATAGGCTCCAGATGGTCTGGACTCCTTCTTTAACAATCTATAGCTAATTAAACATTCTGCAAAAACTGCTGTTTTTAAAACTGAGCATATTGATTTTTAGCTTTACTTCCCATAATTTATATCTTTTGTTCCATTGTTCAAAGTTTTTCATTGCTAATCTTTGCATTTGTTCTAGTAGTCTCTTTTCTCCTGTGGTGCGGGGGCTCCTAGGCACCTTTTTTCTTACTCTTCAATCAGTAAAAGAAATTAATAATATCTTTGTGGGCTATAGCTTTAGGTTTTTCTGAGCTACTATGAAGAAGAGTAAGATTGTGCTGTGGCCAACACTTGCAGCAATGTCAACTTGTTTGTATTTGCACTGTGTTTATATGCAACTGAAGAGACCTCAGTATTAGCTGTGCAATGTGTAGTGCGAATGGGCCTTACAAAAAAAAGATGTTATAAATTTACATCATGTTGGTTATCATGATTTGAAGGGGGAAAGGTCTCAGTAATTACTGGTAAGAAGTGCAGACAGGGATGTTTGTCCGTAAGACTTTCCTTCCTGTGGGTGTTGAAATATTGCTCTATGGGCTGGGGTATTCCAGTAAATTTTAGTGAGTCTGAAAGTCAGAAGCTTTCTGTTGTGCAATGCACTTGCAATGAATCCTGTCATCTGTAAATCCGAGTTCTTTTATTTAAAGGTCAAAACTGCTAGGAAGCATTGATGCACCTGGTATTAACTTTCATTATTTCCATTGGCAGTGAAAGAGGAGATACAAATCATCAAGTGTTTCCAAAATTAGATATAGTATTACAGTCCCTCCTGGGACACTGAGACTGTCCTACGAGTCATTTCTTTTTGTGTGCACTTCTGTTCACGTCAGTACAAATATGGCCTGTACCTCTTAAGGAGATTTAGAAATGGAATTAAGTAGAAGTCTGGTCACTTTCATCATTTTTGCCATGTTCTTAGGAGATTGGTCTTTTTGCAGAACTCCCTCTGACTGATCATCAGAGAAATGCATGACAGGGCTGAACAGTTTTAACTTAAATGTAACTTCATCCCAGTGATGAAAATTATTCCCTCCTCACTGAGTAGAGAAAGGTTTCATAACAACACGGGGGTTTAAAACATTGTCCAGACAAAATGCACAAGAAGAAATGGGAATGATAAATAAAATGAATGAGGAACATTTACTACTCCTTTCTTTTTAATTAAGTTTCTTTAATCATGTTGGGGAAGACATTGTCCAGTATCATCCAGCATTACAGTTTATGGAGACAGTCCCACAGACATCTGTGAAACTTGTGTGATCAGTGTTTTCACTGAGGAGGCTGAAGTCAGCACTCTAAACACAAGCACTCTGAGCATGCTTAGCCTTGGTCCTGAGCATACCCCTTGGTATGTGGCATACCTCTTTGAACTAGATTTTTGGACTTAGAATATTAACCCTGGGTATGTATTTGTATACTAAGATCAAATAACCTCTAAAATTTGACATTGGCTGACATGAACAATGCAAACAACTTTAGCTGGTTGTTTTCCAGGCCTTGAATAACTAAGCAACTGTCAGTATGGAGAGGTGCACTGAAGGACCACTCTGTCACAGGTCTCTTAGTATGTAACAGTAACATGTTGATTAGGTTACATCCTTTGTATTGTCTGAAGTGAACTTTAAGCTACAGCTATTTAAAAATATTTTCTAATAAATTATTGTAAAAAATCTGAAACTTTGAACATGTAAAACTCACAGTTCCAGCATTCATGGGGTTTGTTCTTGTTTTTAAATCTGGATTACCTTTCTGTTCTCTGCAATTTGAAGTATAAATCAAGCCCTGCTATGGGTAATAATCCTACAGTGAAAGGAGAATTTTTATGACACCTGTAATCTTAAATAGCTAATCAAAGTGGAAAAAAAAGTTGTAATGAAAAAAATTACTCTTTAGCTGAGCTCTTCTTATACTGAGCTTTAGCATGAAGGAGATTTTTCTAGGTGAGTTACAAACCTGTAAAATAGTGTTTCTTGTAAAGCACAGCCAATAACTTACAACAGATGAAAGCAGATCTTATGGTCTAAAACAAAGCTAGAATGGGTTTGAAATACTTAGTGCATATTTTAAGCACATAAATCCTAGAGCTATGTGAAGGTTTTCTGGTATTCTTTGGGGGACAGGTTTTGGGTGGCTGATGTTTATTTAAGTCAGCAAAAATTACTGTAACTCATAAGAAATACATTTCTGATGAGTGACTCTGGAATCATCTTTAAAAGGTATTATTCTTTAAGTCATGGAGGGAGTCTCTTATTTTAAAATACATGCTAGTTACACATTACCATCTTGATGTCACATCACAGAAATTTTGGGCAAAGAGACCTTGGGCCTTGCCTATCATGTAGATCAAATTCTTCTTCCTTCAGCTGTTTTCTGTATTATTAGTGCTTTGCTAACATACCTGTATTTTGTATTTGAGAGCTTCTGGTATTTTAATCACTATTAATTAAAAGGTAGCTTCAAATAAATAAGATGTGTAAACCAAATGCTACTCACCTTTAGTTTAGACATCATTCTTCACTTGGGCAGAACTTCCACCAAAATCAGCTCAGCTCAAAACCAGGTTAGCTTGAGTAGTGAGTGCAAAATCATATCCTGCCTCGGGGAACTGTTTTACTGATTTATACTGATGACGTTGACTGGCAAAGATTAGGGAGCCAAAATCCCATCTACATTGTAGCCTGGGGGAAAAAAAAAGAAGGAACAGGAAACCTTTCCTCCTACTTGCCTTCCCAAACCAGGAAGAAACATCAAATTTCCACTGAATTGCTTAGCCTTTATTTGTATTTGTGATCCAACCCAACAAGGGAGGAGATAGACCAGTTTCTGCTCCTGCTGCATGAGAGGAACGATCTGCCTGGAGCTGGACAGATGGAAGCCTGTGCTTAGCCCCTATGCTGTCAACCCTCCCTAGAGCTTATTCAAACAAGGGATGAACACTCCTTAAATATTACAGTTTTGCTTACTGTTTTTCTTACGTATGTTTACTCAGAGACAGTTAGATGAAGCAGGAAGAGAGGTATGGGCAGCATTTTTTTTCCCCTTAGACAATGCTATCCCAAGTAAGATGATTTCAGTATATCCATAACAGACAGGGATTTAGGCTAAGATGGTGACATGCAAGGGAATGATCTTGTCAGTTACTTTTAATCAAACTTTTCTTCAGTGATAGATTAGAGGTATGGAACCATAAATGAGACTGTTGACTGGCAGGGCTTTGCCTGCAAATGCAGTATTATGAAGGCAAGTTTTCAGTGGCATTCTCTACCTCAGGGTGCCAGCAGATTAAACAAGCAATTTCTATTGGTGTTGACACTGCTGCACTATTGTTTCTTTCTCATATCTTTTATATGCCTTGTCAGTAAAAAAATATGATAATTCCCTTCACAGTCACAAGAGATGGTTCTACAAGGCACAGAGAATGGTGAGTCACTTTCCTTGCTTGCAGCAGTGGGTGCTTGTGGCTAAATGAGCCTGTGTCCAGGATATTGCTGATGTTCAGCACTGATGACGTGAAAGGCTTGTGCAGTCTTCTGCTTGGGATATGCATAGCAAGATGTAGAGGATAGCAGAAAAAAAATCAGATTTCCCATCTGTATTCCTTGCAGTCAATATATTAGTTAAATGGACACTAGCTTGTGAATTTTGTTTAAAAATGCTCTTTTCTTCACTTCTTGATATGTGAAGGGAAGCTAAAGTGGGAAGGGAGTTCAAGCCATTAGGGTTTTAGCAAGTACTAGGGGAAAAATGGGATTTTGACATAATCAATACCAAGGAACATTCTCTAGAAATTAAATAGAAAGGGCTTGTGTGCAAAGTTCCCAGCTCTGGTGATATAAAAGAGAATTTAGAGAGAACAGCAGCTTAATAAATATCCTTGGGTTGGTCTTTTTTCAAACTGGAGAGGGGAATTCATGTAATGGCTCTCACACACCAGCTACTGCTAGCCCTGACATGAGGAACATAATGGCGGTATAAGAAAAATAATGGCTCAAGGCTGAGATGGGGATGTAGCTGAGGTGTATTGTGCTGCAACTCTTTACCAGGGCCTGAAAAAAAGGGGTTCAGGGGGAAAAAGAGTCAAAAAAAAAAAAAAAGCTAGGTCTAACCAAGCCTCTAGCAGGGTCAAACACAGCCTCACCTACAGCCTGAGGAACACAACTGGGTTTCAGAATAGCTTTTCTGCTCAGTTTCTGTCCTGTGCACCTCATTTAGAATAGAAACAATTTCACTGCAAAACAGGCTGCTTTGGGGTTCTCAAGTGTGTATGGAAGACTCAGAAGCTTTAACTGACAGATGCAAAGTTAGTTTTCACATTTCTATGGGAAATGCAATGGCCAAAGGGTTTTGAAGATGGTTAATATGTATGGATAATACTTTATTTTTGTAGGTTCAAAGATTTCTGTTTTTCTCCGTGCCCCAGTCTGCTGCAGTCACTTCGGACAAAACTTGGGAAATTGAATCTATTGTAACATGGCGTGACAGGCCCACGGCACGACGGGCCCAGGGCATCTATGTTTGAACATTGTTCTCCAGAAAGGAGAAACAGTATGTTAAAGAAATCTTGTTCATGTGGTATACCAATGACTGCCTGACAGCCTCCCTTTTAGTTCATAAAGAGGCTGTTAGGGATGGTGATGAACCATGCCAGTCCATTTACTAGCATAACAGGAATTATTAACTCTAATAAATGTATTATTATGCAGCCATTATGTATCGGTTACAAAACTGCTTAACGTCTGTATGATTACTTATAAATGGATTTGGAAAGGAGCTAAATTGGTTATTTATTGACCATGCTGAATAGCATTATTTATTGACGTGGCCCAGTAAGTTTGATTTTTCAAGCCAAAATGAAAGTTTGTAATGGTCCAGCCAGTGTGTAAGTTCATTCAGGAAAATGACATTTTTCTGAAAAACTGCTAAACCTGTGGTAAGTAGGATTCTAGAAAGAACTGGGTTTCTCCTTCCTTTCCAGTTCATTAACTAATTGCTTTGAAATGTGCTCATGAGACAAAAATCTGAGAATCTAGAGAATTTTATAGTAGCTACATTGAGATGCTGCTTCCATGTAGCGTGTGGTCCTATGAGTCAGCAGCAGACAAGGTTATCAGGTGTACACAGACTGTCTTGCTGCAAAGCTGGGACAAGCATTGCTTTTGTCTGGGCTGTCTGCTTGGTAGATCATGTGCTGCATCAATACTTTAAAATTTGCTGCTACAATACTTTAATAAAAAGATTGAAGCAAGTAAAGAAATTTAGTTTCATGGGATAGAGTCTTCTCATTGAAGTAGAACGTATTTATCTCCACTATGTAGAAACTAATTTTCATCTGATTATCTTCTAGAAAAGAAAGGCAAAGGATACAGACTATTGATTTAATTCTAACAAAGAAATGCAAGGCAAGAAAAAAAAACACCCTGAGATTAATTAATCAAGTGCTAGAACTCAGTGTTAGATTCTTCAGTAATATTTAATGCATGTTAAACATTTAGTGTATTTAATCTAATAGGCAGATGTTGCACAAGCAAATGCTCCTAGACTATCAGAAGAAGGAACAAGCATTTTATCACTCCTCAAATATGTTGAATTGCTTTTAAACACAGAATACTGCTGACATACATGGACATAACAGAGACTTTGGGAGCTCCATTATTTTGTGGATGTGGGGGTTTTGTTTGGTAATCATAATGGGTTCTTTCTGTGAAGCAAATCAGTATTATTTGACTTACTTTTTTTGGCAAGTACAGAGCTCAGATCTCTACATAAAAAAATTCTTCAAATTGTGGTAGGAAGGGATAGGGTTAGTTATAACTTAGAAATTCATTGTTGCATTATAAAAATATAAAAATTATAATTAATCATGAGTGGGAGTGGAATTTATTATTTGAAAGCCCTTCCCATCTTTTAGGAAGAGCACCAGGCTCAAGCCTGGGTGCAGCTGGCCATAGTCCACTGCAGGCTGCTGGATTACACCTACCCTTTTCCAATGCAGCATGCTTTTTCTATTTCACATTATTGGAAAGTTTAATTAGCAAATGTCCTGTTAAATTTGCAAGGAAGGAAGGAGAAACTCCAGACAGAAATGGCATGATATGCTCAAAACAGAGTGTTTTGCAAAGAAAAATTACATGTAGCATGACAGCAGTGTGTTTTGATGGAAGGAGAAAAGTACTTAAGGAATCTTTTAGGAGTTGTAGAGGAATTACACATTGCCAGCACTTCCTATCTTGTACACACAATTATAACTATGGGTAGCTTTCTGAATTCTTTTAAGATAGAAGCACCAGGTGATAGAATTTTGATTTTTGCTGTATGGCTGGATTCTTTTTTTCTTGGTTTAGCACATTGTAGCACTGTTCATAGCTCCCTTGTACTGGCTTCCTTCTGTTTTAAATTGAGCAAAACCTGATAAAAACCACGTGGGTGCTCCCTCCAGATGAAAGCAAGGGCACCCAACCTTAATATTATAAGGCTTTGTCACCAGAATTCAAGGACTGTGTCATGTAGCTAGAAGTCATAGCGGTCAGATTTTCTGTGGGCTGCTGACAGGAAAGTGTAACATATGCTGTATTTCACAAGTACTTACATTTTCAATTCTGCATCAAAGCTTGTGTCTATTATTTGCTCATAGTTCACTGTTAAGGCTTGAAGAACATTTGTCCGATTTACAGCTCTATTAAACTGATAAATCAATCACTTGTGTGAGGAGATGTAGTTTGCTGGCATTTGGTTTGCCAACACACTGCCACCCACAACAGTATTCACAGTTCCTCAAGGATATTGTAAGAGGGAGGAAGCTTTCCTGTAACTTAATTTTTAAATCATAAATCATCTCTGATGATCTGAGCAACTTTAATGAGTATAATTTTGAAGAGCTGTCATCTGCTAATTTAATACTTAACTTGCTTTGTTTTACATCACTGTTTAACAGAATAGCTGCACTATAATTTTAGAGGCAAATACTATTTTTTTTTAAAAAAAGGTCCATATTAGGCTTTTCAAATTTAAATACCCCAATGAAGAGAAATCAAGTCAAATGTCCTTGGGAGTTACACAGAATATTTTTGCCATTGTTCAAGTTGTCTTACCACTGTACTCTGGGATTTCCTTGTATTTCCTTGAGTGTATGCTTCATTTCTAGAACAAAAGTATCAATGTGATTCTTGCTAGAAGTGTCTTGAAACTTTTGTCTGTGGGCTTAAGTTGCTTTGCTGTATGACCATTGGTTTTAGTACTGGTAGATGTTTTTTTCTTGAACCACACAGTTGTAAGGCTACCTGAATCAAGTAGGTAGAGTTCATCATAGTGTGCAGGAGACTTCCAAGCTCTTGCTATGAGCTGAAGAACAGCCATTCTGAAGTAGAGTAGGGAGATGTCTGTGGGAAAGAAAAGTTCCTGTTGGACCTTCTTTTCTAACCATGGACAGTACAGGTAGAGCAAAGGAAAAGGCATTTCTTGTTAACTTCAACTGAACAAACACAGATTCCTTCTGTTAACACAAGTAGTTTTGCATAGACAAGTAAAAAGGATCATATATAGTTTGTTCCCAAACTAGTATTTTTCTTAGGCAATATTGATAACTTTGATTTTTAACTTTTGTTATTTTGATCTACTAGTTTTCTCAAAATCAGCTTACTGTTACATATTGACTCTCAGTTAGAATGATGACTTTATACAAGCTTTATTAGATCTATTCTTCCTTTGCATAGGTGTAATTGATGAGACCCCGACTGAGTGTCTTGGAAAGAGGGAATGTAAGACCAGAAAATGAAGAAGCATGTACTCTGTCAGCAGGGTTTCTCATATAAATAAGTTTATGTTAATGTTGTTTCATCATTTATCATAATGTCAGGATGAATCCTCTCATGCCCACAAAGAATTTAAATAAAATTAGTAAGAAGTTTTGTATAACTTCTGCGGTAACACCGAAGGGAAGAAATGAACGTAATGTGCATAATTGTTTTCCCATGATTGCAGGGAGAGGCTTAGTTGTTGGTTCTTTATTTGCATTTGACACATAATTCACTTCTGTGGTAATTTTCCCATGGCATTCCCCAGTATTCTGCATTAGACAAATTTGCATCTTCAGGTAAGTGCTGTTTTCAGCAGTGCAATTAGGTTATTGCAGAGAGCAAGTAGCAACGTCTCGCTTGGTCTCTTGATAGGTTGGATTGTGCCAGTACTGTAGGTTATAAAGCACATGAGACTGCTTAGAGTAATGGACTTAGCAACTGGCATTTCCTTATTTAGGCAGCTGTGCGAACACTGGGACTGTGTCTGTTATTTGTATTACGATGGTAGATTTTGATAATTTAGGTTATTTAAAATGTGTTCTGTATATATAGCAAGGCAGGATGGAAGGGAAGAAAAAACACCTCAAAAAGGAAAACTCAAGTCTGGGTGCAATAAGGAGGTACTGCTACACTTGTTACCAAGCCTTGCACGACTTGCATATCCAGTTCAGTCTTGTAGTCCTCATGCAGAGAAAATCTTCCAGAGAGAGCAGTAAGATTTTCAGCACTTTGAAAATGGGGAGAATAAATAAAAGTTTGTCAAACTTTCAGTGGTCAATGAACAATCTGTACTCTCTGATAACATTCTGGCCTTTGACAGGGTCACCTCCCAACATCCTTCTCTCTAAATGGGAGAGATGAATTTGATGAGTAGACTGTTTGATGGATGAGGAATTGGTTTGGATAGTTTTGTCCAGAGAGCAGTGGTCCAAATAGAGATCAGTGACAAGTGGCGTACTTTGGGAGTTCATACTGGGACCAGTACTGTTTAATGTTTTCATCAGTGACTTGGCCTAGCTGAAGATGTCCCTTCTCATTGTTGGGGTGGGGGTATGGACTAGGTGACTTTTAAAGGTCTCTTCAAACTGAAAATGTTCTGCGATTCAGTGATTATGAATTCTGAATGTGTCTCATTTCACTACACTTCAGAGAGAGTTGGTTTTAAACGTTTTTCTGTTCTCTTTTCACTCAGCTGCTCTGTTATTGTCTGTCCTAAACTGACTCTGTACACCATGCAGTGAATTATATAATCATTCCTTTTCACTGAAGATCAAACACAAGAAACCCTTTTCTACTGATTATTAAAACCCTGCCAGGTTCTGGCATGCCCATTTGCAACCACATCACCAGTGAAACTCTTAGAAGACCGTGGTGTGTGAAGAACTGTATGAGCTGCATCTTCTGCCATTTATTCTGCTAAAATAATATTTTGCTTTCCTGATGTTACTGTAGCTACCGTCCTGACCATGCTGTAGATACCACAGGTAGGAACTCAAACCGAGGTCTTGTTACTGGACAATATGTTACTTGCTTTGATGAAATATTTAGGCAGTGGTGACCCATCTCTTTAATGTAATTACTGTTGCTGTTGCTTGAAAGGAGAATTTAGCCTTGACTACTTCATTCTGGTGCTTTCTTTGTGCTTAGGTGCTATATATAACAGCTGTGCAGGGTAATCTGAAAAATAAGTTGAGAAACTGGGATGTTTAATTGGCTTGAGCTCACCTCCCAGCCATGTCAATACTGAAGCTTACACAGAAGGTCATAGGACTGAGCAACTATGCTCAAAGCAAAGGGCAGGTGATGGGACCTTCATTCTGGAAATTGTGTCATTGTGGCAGGAAAAACAGTGTTCAGCTGGGAAAAGAATGGCTTTGGGAGGAAATATGCGAAAATGGCCTTTGTTTCTTTGTCACTAACAGCTTCAGGCCAGACAGCACACAAACCATTTGAAGGATATGCAAGAACTCTGAGGCTGGAGAGAAAGATTTGATTTTGAGAGAACAAGAGTTGGTTATTGAGGATTAAATGGATATTGCAGAAGGACTGAAAACTTCACTGAAACTTTGCCAGCTCATTAAACTCTGAGACATTCTTTGAATCAATATCTATATGTCCAAGAATATCCTTCCTTTATGATGTGTGAGTATGATGCTGAAGTCAAAATACACATGCTGTCTGCAGGCCATACAGAGGTGAGAGGTAACAAGCTCACTAAGCTACTTTATAAACAAAATGTATAGTCTATGTAGGGAAGGGGCACAAATTATGATTATTTTCATTTTATGGATCAGTAAGTACATTTCCCTGTCACACAACAGGTACTTCAAAAGTGATCAGTCTTCCTGCATCATAGGACTGAGACTGACCATTGCTTAAAGCACCCAGCACTGCTGGCAGTTACCATCCTGGAAAATGTTGCTTTTCAAACACATTGTCAAATTGCAGGTGATACATGAATCAAAACACACGTAATCTCTTAAACAGCTGAGGTATTTTCTTGGAAAACTATCTGAAATTATCCTTGGCCCATGAATGCAAACAGTGGCATTAAGACACACTTACTTTCAAAGTTATAAATATCTTAGTTCTTATAAATGTCAAGGAATCTGTGGCATATTCCTTCAAAAAGTAATGTACTTGTCACTCCAGACAGTATAATCAATGGGGGCTTTTTACCCATTCCTCATTCTGATCCCTAGTTTATAGCAATACCTCCATTTGACGGACGCTTTATGACATCTCTGACATGAAGAGGAGACCATTAACTCTCACCTGTCTTTCAGAATGCTTTCTGCAGCTCTGGCTTCCCTTACCTATTTTCACTGATCTGACTCCTGTAGAAATCCTTTTAATATTGCAACAGATACTACAAACCACAAATTATACAGATCTGGAACATGAATTTATTAATTCCTAGGTTTCATCTAGCCCATGACAGTTACCATATGCCTGAGCAGCCCTGGTAAATGGTTTGGCATTTTCAAACAGTGTATTTTTTATTGAATAAGATGGATTTTACCATATACTTTTCACACTGTAAAACAAATATGCCATTGTATATGTTTTGATGAATAACTCCACAAGTCGAACTAAAGAAACAAAATGAAGAATGGCAAAATAGCTTAGCTATTCTAATCATAGGAGTGGTAATTCTTTCAAGAGGTGCAGAGACAGGATTTTGTTTTGAAGCTGAATTGCAGTTGGCTACAAGTCATTATTGTTTGTGGTGAGCCTTTGCAGAGATGCTATAGCCGTAACAGTCCTCCCTCTACTGAAAGGGCTTGTGATAACAGAAGATGGGGTCCCAGTGAAACTACAGATGTGCAGCTGGTTAAAATTATTCTGCTCTGCTCTTAAGGAGCTATTTCTGGCATGGGATTCTTTGCCCCCAATATTAAGCAACCAACTGAACTTCCCCTTCTACAAACATGGTGGAATGTGGGTTTCCCCCTGTAAGATGAAACTGGAGGCCAGTGAATGTAGGTTTTTGCCTGGTATTTAGCTTGACTGTGCAAATAGGTGCTGGCTGTTTAATACCCAGCTTCTGGATGCTGCCCCACATCTGTTTCCCCCTCTCTAAATCATTTTTGGTAACAGCTTGGTGTGAATGAGGCTTCATGGATTCATTACAATCCCTTTTCCCTATTGGAATTTCTCCTGGGCATGATGGAGATAAATTGATAGAGTAGTAGGGGGAAAAACTTACACCATAGTGTTGATACTGCTATTGTCTGGATAAATAGGATATATGACTTGCCTGCTCATGTATAATCTGGCAACTACCTGTGTTTTGGTCTATAAAAGGATAAATGGAGCGATTAATAAAAAATATCAATAATTTTATTAATCACAAAAATCCCACAAAAAATATTAAAGAAAACCTATTTACAGGTTCAAGGGGTTTCGGCCGTGGAACAGATACCTCACCAGCAGGAACAAATAACAATTTAAACAACATGCATAAAATCCAGAAACAACAAACAGCACTTTAAACTGTAAAGAAAAGAAACCTCGGCAATGAAGCCAGCGGTTGCCCACAACGGGGGGGGGGGAACCCAGAACTCCCCAGGGCAACAGACCTGCAATAGATGCACGTGGAAGCTGCAGGAGCAGAGTTTCACTTTCTGTTGGGGTCTGCAGCTTATTGCTGAGACAGGATTTGCTCCCAAAGGGTTTGTAGCTAAAAGCTTTGTAGAGAGGAGGTTTCTCGGCTGTGATCCTTTGCAGCAGCGCTCGCTCCTTGCTCCAATCAAACGAAACTGTCCCGGGGACTCGGCTCCTCTGGGGTTTCGCCTCTCGGCCCGGCAAGACAAGTATCTGTCCTCTGGGCTTTACAACGCTGAGAATAGCGAGGGGTCTTGTCTGGGTAAACTGGAACACAGTTCAGCTTCCAAGCGAAGCTTGTGGTTCCTTCCAGAGCGTGGACAATGGCAAGACAAAGCTCTGGCCCTTCGGGCTGATATTTATAGGTTTCCCGAGACAATAATGGCCAGGAGCAACACAGGTCTAGGGGTAAACCCTGGTATTGCAACCTATAGAAAGCCTTCTTTCCAAATGTGGCCAAAAGCACGCCCACCTGGCTCATCCTGGCTCTGACATGTCCAGGCAAGCCTAAAGAAGCAGATCTACTAGCTTCTGCCTCATTGTCTGGTTCAGAGCCATTTTGAGGCTTTTTTTGTCCATCCAGGACAACCTGTTAATAACTTTGCATAAAATTCCAACATTTTGGAAATTCTGGGCTCTGGTAGCAGTCCAAACTGTAATAGATTGAGAAATTTGAGATTATGATGATAAGTTGTTGCTCATGAACAAACATTAACATAATATTCAGTTAGAAATGATTTAGTTTAGATATTAGGATAAGAGATTTGCATACATTTGTAACTGGGGAACATTTCAGAAGAGGAGGAACAGGAATGAGGAAAGGATGGAACTTCGGTTAGACATGAGGCAGGCTCCTGGCCTTGAAAACCTAGAGAAGTGCTAAACAGTTGAAGGAATGTAGAGGAGTGCAGATGTCAGATAGTTGTGATCCCCCAAAATGTCTGTGGTTAACGTTTGGTGTGTGTCTGAAAATGCTGGGAAGAAAGCAGCACAACAGCAATAAGTAAGGAAAGTAAATCAGAATCCTTCTTATGTCAGTTGACAACATGTCCAGCAAAAGACCAAAGGAAAACAAGGGGTCATGTGATGAGCCTGACAGAGAGGCAGCTCATAGATGTTGCAGAAAGAGTGTAATCAGTGGATGGGGAGTTCCCAGGCTATCAACTTTACGTAAATAGACTAAATAAGATGTGCATGTGGAGGGGTTGCATTGAAATCACTGTTGTAAAAGAGAAACTCTGTGAAATCCTTGTGCATGGAAGTATCATACTGTAATAAATGAAATGTATCATTGCTCCCACTCTCAGTCAGGATATAGACAGA
The DNA here is from genome assembly GCA_033816785.1 of Picus viridis. Taxonomy (NCBI): domain Eukaryota; kingdom Metazoa; phylum Chordata; class Aves; order Piciformes; family Picidae; genus Picus; species Picus viridis. The sequence continues at coordinate 10,653,399 of CM066584.1, read as the reverse complement.
GTTTAGAGAACTTGCAAATTCAGGACAGGTACTAATACTGGAATGTTTCAGCTACCAACAAAATGAATGCATCATCATTTATGGCAGGTCATGGAAATTATTTATTTATTTATTAAATTTATTTATTTTTTTTGAGGTGGTAAATATTTGCTTTTCACAACAATAGTTTTCAGTCCCAGAAAACATCTATTCTGACATTGGTCCTGAACAGTGCACATGACCAGGCCAAGAAGTATCTGGGAGAACAGATCTGTAACAGCAATTACAATACAATTAAGATTAACACTGCAGCAGGAGAGACTAACCAAAATAAATCACAAACACAAGTGTTCGATTTTGAAAAAGGGGACAGCACACTAATAAGGCAAATGGTCAGAAGGAAGAGAAAGCATTAAGGGATGAGCAGGCCAAAAAGCAAGAATCCTAGAGGTAGCCTAAACACTTAAAAAATGCTGTATTAGAATTCAAGACAAATTCTGTGCTGAAATTTGAAAACAGAGTGCTCTAGTGAAAAACCTACATGGCTCAACAGAAAATGAAGGTACATAGCACATAGAAAGGACTGGAATTTGTTACAGAAAGTTTGTCCTCCAGAACAGAACATGAAAGTCCATAGCTCACAGCAGACCAAAAGTAACCAAAGAATTAAGAAAGCTAAGAAAGAGTTTGAGGAGCACCAATTGCAGAAGTCTGTCCCGTCCATATAAATGGCTCTGGAAAGAATGTCAGGAATCATGAACCATGAGTCTGACTTCCATCCTTTAAAAGATGGTAAATTTTGACAGTAAAGATTAAGATTGCTGAGGGTATAGATAAACTCTTGGGAAAAAAAGATCTCCATCAGAACTGGGTAAACATGAGAAATAAGAGAAATCTGAGTATTCCAGCCACTCTCTCTCTTATCTGAATTGGCTTAAGGTGACTGTGGTTGCTATACCCGGTACTCGCACCTGGCATATAGTCTCACCACAATGACTATTGTCTCTCATGATTTCATTAGTTTAAGCAGGACAAAGATCTGTATTTTTCAGGTGTCGCAGAGGAAACAGATTATGATGCTTCTTCAGGAAGAAGATCAAATAAGAAAGGAGTGACTAGCAGGGAATCTGTAACGACATAATGTGTAGGTGGTGGTGGTGAGAAAGTACTGGGTGTTGTGAATTTTGGACAATATGTCCCATAAATAGGAAGCAGCAAAGCAGAAAGGATGGAAGGAGACAAGAAAGGATGCAGGAGTAAGAAGTATGTGTTAATACATGAAGGAAAGCAATTCCTTAGATGGATATTTTCTTGTGTGGGGCTGTCATGGGTGTCATGCAGTTCCCTGCCTGGCCTCCTACACTTTTATGTGCAGACTTCTTCTCTGCTTCTTCCTCAACTGTCCTTATTGCATGCATGCATGCAGGAGGCATGGATGATGGGCGCAAGGCATGGTGAACATAAGGCAGAGATTGAAGGTGGGTTCAAATGTATGGACCATAGCGACTCCATGTTTCTGGATCTTGCCTGCTTTGGACTTAAAAATAACATTTGACAACACTGAGCAGCTCCGTAAGAGAGAACATTTTAACATTTGTTACTGCAGAGACTGCTGCAGTAACTAAATATGCAATGAGGTCATAAGGTCTAAACAGAGCTCAGGTACACAGCAAAGCTGATAAATTTAAGGGAAGCATATTTGTGAGGTGTTTGGACAAATAAACCAGCTACTACACTGCAGTTGTTATGGAATCATCAAAGGTAGCAACTCTGGTATTCTAAAATGTGCTCTTCAGATAGCACATTTATTACTCGGGGGGGGGGGTTAAAAGTGAATTCATTTGCTGCTAATACCACAGACCCATCAAGGAAGCATATATGTTTTTCAGTAGTCTGAATTATCATTCTTATCTAAAGGGATCTATTGATCATTAATGCTTAGAGACCCTTTGGGCATGATAGGCAAGTGAGAAAAACCCAATAAGCTCTCCACCACTGGAGAATACAAAGAAAGGAAAATGCTCCTATTGTGTCCTTATAGCATGGCTGTGGAACACTGCATGAATTAGTAAACAGGCTCTTCTGGATGCTACAGGTTGACCTTCAGTTCTCTCAGCATATACAGACATCTGCTGAATGCAGTTGTTCCTTCAAACAGTACCTATTTGCAAACAATGTATTATATGTTACAATTATGTTTATGAAGCTAATGGAGTGTATAACACATACAAACATAATAATTGTTATCAAGGGCCTTAGGAATATCTCCTACATGAACAGAAATTCTTGTCACTGCTTTTTTGTTTCATTATTTAAAGTGAACTCAAGCATTTTTAACAAATGGCTGTGTTCACATAAGCGGAATAAAGATTGCCAATGAAAGACTGATTGAATGTCGTGGTTACCTTCCATGCCTTATGGAGTTAAAAATCCTACTATGTGACAGTGAGGGGTGAAAACCTGATTAGATTCACCAAAGATCTTAATTTTCTATGGGCTTTCAGGCACTGCAAAATATTTATTAAGAAGCCGGAAATTCCTGTTTTAAGAAGTTACATTAATAAGAGGACATCTTAGATTTACAGTGAAATGCCTAGTATTATACCCTAAGGTTGAAATATAGCAAGATGGATGCTAATGGAGAGTGTCGGGGGCTAGTCATTCAAGGTATGATTCAGACAATCTTATCTACTGTCCATTGTCTATCCTGTAATTTTTAAGTGTGCTTTAGACCAATAAAACAGTCTTTCTCATTCTAGAGCTCTATTACAGGATTTCACCAGAAATCTTTCCATCAGAAAGGCCATTTGGATTAAATCACTTGAATTAAACCATACTAATTTTATTTCTTCATTAATGCTTTTTTTCTTAAACATTTTGCTTTGTGTCAACAGTATGAAAGTTGATGTGGGGTCATAGAGTTCAAGGGATAAAACTTTATGTAGATTTCATCCTCCCTATAAAAACCAGGCTTGAGGCCAAGGGCCTGTCAGCTCTCCATATCAGTGCATCACAGAAGACATTTCTCAACTGTGGATGGCACTGCAAGCAGGACAGCTTGTCAGCTCAGATTAGCTGTACTAGGAGTCAAGTGTTTTAGTATGGGTGTGGTGCTGCATTAACCTGCCTTTGGTAACCCAGTTAATTTATTCTCTGCTCTGGACAGTGGGAGCTGTGTTTGTGGTGGAGTTATGGGAATAGTTGAATTAACTCTGCATTATGTTCCATCACGTGGTGCAGGCATGCCCACTTTCTGCTGTGAAATCATTTGTATGTAAGAGGAGAAGGAGGGAGATTCATAAGCGCTAGAGTCCAATATTCCTCCTTCATAGCAATAATGGAATGGTGTGTATGCTGAGTAGAGTACTGGCTTTTGCCCAGTGAACAAATAAGAACAAAATCACATACTAGATAGCAGTTCAATAAGACAGCATTCAATCTGTCTTAACTCTGAATAAGGTATGGATCATACAGAAGAAACAGTTGGGGTGTGTGTAGTAAGGATGTATGTCATAATGAACATACACCATTTTAATACTGGTATTTCCCAATTCATTAATTCTTGGCTATACTTTTCATATCCTTGCAAATTTTTCTTACAAATAACATACAAATGTATTTAAGAAATATTAGTTTAATGGTACTGTATTCTTCATAATGGTATAATTTTCCCCCCCCCCCCCATTTTGAGGGTGATCTGCAGGTTTTTTCTTGTACTCATCTGTACATGTGTGCTTATGATATAAATGAAATAAAGCTTCTAATATACTTTTTGCATGCAGCTTTGCTTGACTTGGGGTTAGGGTCACTTACTTAACCAGTGCTTTTCAGGATGATATGCTCCAAATAAACTCGCCAGAAACTTTTTAGACAACAGACTAGAAATAAGACCTAACCCTGTGAATACAAATCAACCATGTTTTATTAAGGTACCCTAATATTAAATGTAGTGTAGAATAAAGCTGTTTAAAAATCTGCCAGAAGTGAAACAAAGTGAACAGGTAAAAAAAAAAAAAAGCAGCATGAAATAAATCTTGATGCCAAGATAGATATGACAGAGTTGTTGAGAGAGGAAATGTGTTCTGCACAGTAACTGGGAACTCTGAAGCAGTGAATGATGATGAGAAAGTGAAGGTGAAAGTGGAGGGAAGAAGATGCTGATGTAACAGCAGCAGGAAATCACAAGAAATTGATCTCCCTGCTTAACTTACAGTAGCTGTTGAGTAACTTTGGTGTAGCTGGTACTTTTGATAATTGTCACACAGTAAGCAACATGACACCGTACTCATTTTAGGGGCTCCAGATAAGCCAGGTAAGTATTCACTCTGCTTATGACTGCTTTGCTTACATCCAAGAACCAGCTGGTGACTGGACCACAAACATTCCCTCTGTTTGTAAGTATTCCTTTTTTCATCGGGCCAACTTGGTGGATGTTTGGCATGCACCACAAGTCTAGAGCCCCTCTTGTTTAATTTGGGATAATAACAAAGCATTCACTTTAATTAATGTAGATGACTAATAATCCATGTTCAGTGTTGTATTTTAATACAAGCATGTGACACAAAGCTTTTGGCTTCTTGAAAAAACAAGGATTTTCTTTCTTTATGATTTCCCAATAAATTAATAATGAGCATTTTGCTACCTCTCTGCTGTTGCTTAAACCAGATTCTATGTATGGCTTTTACTTCAACCACTCTGTTTCATGTCAGTGCATCCTGTTTTATCTGAATCCTGACCCCAGTGCCAGGAAAGATTATAGAGCAGATCATCTTGGGGGCAATCACAGCACACCTGCAGGATGGCCAAGGCATCAGGCCTAGCCAACATGGATTTAGGAAGGGCAGGTCCTGCCTGACCAACCTGATCCCCTTCTATGATCAGGTGACCTGCCTGGTGGATGTGGGGAAGGCTGTGGATGTATTCTATCTGGACTTCAGCAAGGCCTTTGACACCGTTCCCTACAGCAAACTCCTGGCCAAGCTGTCAGCCCATGGCTTGGACAGGAGCACTCTGCGCTGGGTTAGGAACTGGCTGGAGGGGCTGAGCCCAGAGAGTGGTGGTGAATGGTGCCACATCCAACTGGCAGCCAGTCACTAGTGGTGTGCCCCAGGGATCAGTGCTGCGCCCCATCCTATTCAATATCTTTATCAATGATCTGGATGAGGGGATTGAGTCCACCATTAGTAAATTTGCAGATGACATCAAGTTGTGGGCAGGTGTTGATCTGTTAGAGGGTGGAAGGGCTCTCCAGAGGGACCTTGACAGGCTGGACAGATGGGCAGAGTCCATGATGTCATTTAACAAGTCCAAGTGCTGGGCACTTTGGTCACAACAACCCCATGCAGTGCTACAGGCTGGGGACAGAGTGGTTGGAGAGCAGCCAGGCAGAATGGGACCTGGGGCTACTGATTGACAACCGGCTGAACATGAGCCAACAGTGTGCACAGGTGGCCAAGAAGGCCAATGGCATCCTGGCCTGGATCAGAAATAGTGTGGCCAGCAGGAGCAGGGAGGTCGTTCTGCTCCTGTGCTCAGCACTGGTTAGGCCACACCTTGAGTACTGTTCTGGGCCCCTCAATGTAAAAAGGATATTGAGACATTTGACCATGTCCAGAGAAGGGCAATGAGACTGGGGAGAGGTCTTGAGCACAAACCATATGAGGAGAGGCTGAGGGAGCTGGGGTTGTTTAGCCTGGAGAAGCAGAGGCTCAGGGAGACCTTACTGCTCTCTACAACTACTTGAAGGGAGGTTGCAGACAGGAAGAGGTTGGTCTCTTCTCCCAGGCAACCAGCACCAGAACAAGAGGACAGTCTCAAGCTGCACCAGAGGAGGTTTAGGCTTGAGATGAGGAGAAGGTTCTTCACAGAAAGAGTTACTGGCCATTGGTGTGGGTTGCCCAGGAGGTGGTGGAGTCACCGCCCCAGGAGGTGTTCAAGAGGGGATTGGACATGACACTTGCAGCCATGGTTTAGTTAGTCATGAGGTGTTGGGTGATAGGTTGGACTTGATGATCTCTGAGGTCTTTTCCAACCTTACTGATTCTATTATTCTACGATTCTCTGAATCTGATATAATTCAAATGTTTTCTTTTTTAGTTCTCTGCTAAGTTGCTATTGTCTTAAGTCATCATCGTTTTCCTGCTTACATGCAAGCATTAGGACAGACATACTGCATTTGAAAAATGTATGCCTTTCTGTTAAGTATGGCTCACTACAGCATTACAATGCATTATTAATTCTGTACTTAGCAGATTAAGATAAATCACACACTGGGTATTATAAAGAATCTTTGGGATTTAAGGATGTAAGGTGAGGTTGACACCTCCTTAAGAGGAGTCATAAGGCTAGAGAGATTTTGCTACTAGAAATCTTCAAGGGATTTTCTTGGGGCCAAACATGAGATGCTTTCATTAATGACCTTTGTGCAATAATAAAGAATTTGCTAATGAAACCTGCTGTTGGCATGCAGCTGGGAAACATTGTTACTGTGCAAGAGAATTACAGTATGATAAAGAGGAACTGAATAACCTTGAGGACAGGAAAGAGATAAAAGAGAAAAATTTCAGTAGCTTGGAGAACAGGTTCATGCACTTAGAGATCATTCATAAGAGCTTTCTTCTATGAGACAGTAGCTGCCACCTACGTAGTCAAGGTCAGGATTCACTGAGGCACTATGCATGTGAAAAACTGTGTATCTTGAACATCATAGCACTTTTACCAAATCAAAACTGATAGAAGTTTTAAAAGGTATTTTCCTGTCTTCCTTACTTGCACAGCCCTCCTGGAGGGAGGTTGCAACATCCCTTAGATGCTGAATGGCACAGGCTTGTTTCACCTGCTTCACACAAGGGGAAAACAGAGGTTTAATACACTTGTCCATCCAATTTAGAGACACAATCTGAGCCTCTCAGGAGAGTATGTTAGCAAATAGGATCAAGAATATTCTGTTGCAAGTTTTCTGTATTCTCCAATTGAAATAGAAAATAACTTCATACAAACTGCAACAGGAGCTGTACTTGGTCTTACAAAAAAATCATCCAGTTACAAAGTTGTGGGGTCATTTTCACTTTCAGGCCCTAAAGACTTACAAAAATGTTTGGTTGTTTTTGACAATCATCTGCCTTTCTCAGTATTAAACTGGCTGGCAAATCTATTATTCAGCAGGTAAGTTTATTGAAGAAGGGCTTGAGTGCCTGAAATTGTTAGTTTTGTCCCCAGCTGCATTAGGTCATCTAATAAACTGCATCATCTGCCATGACAAATGTTGCTTCCTATTTTCTAGGCATGCAAAAGTGCAGTTTCACAACTGGCTTCTGTGCTACTGCTTTAAGATGGGGCCTGGTTCCCACTTGTCTCCTGTATGCTGCTTCTATAATTTATATTACATTGTGGTGAAACTTGACCCACCCCCCCCCCAACAAAATCACAAATCACCCCCATCCCCTCACCCCCCGTTTCTGCCAGATCAGTTGACAAATCTTCTCTCCCAGAGAAGGGATGGCCCATTGGGCCAGCATTGGCTTTGTGGATGTGAAAAAATTTGAACCAAAGGATCCTCATATATCATTAATGTGTTGTAAATGCATAGTGTTGTGCTGCTTATGTTCCTGTTGAATTCAGACCGCAATCTTTGCACACCGGTTTTAATTTAGGAGGAAAGACCAATGAAAATACATTTGAGATGTCCATTGTAACACCAACAGCAGTAACTCATAATCTTTGCCAACAGCAAGTACTGTATTGATCCACAAGGATGGGACCCTGGGAAAAAATGCTGCCCAAAAGCTGGATACTTGCCTTTTCTGTTCTTTCTTAAATATCTTCAGGCAGTGGTCCTGCAGTGGCCTCTCTCTCTCTCTCTTTGCTCCTCCTCTCCTCCCCCCCCCCCCTCGTTCAAAGGCTTTCTCCTCTTCGCATGAGATCTTTTGTGCTATACAATAGGTCTTAAGTTTACTGCTGTTTCACATTCCCTTGTGGATTTTTTTCTTTTCAAAGAGTTTCAAAGTAATACTTCTTTACTGATCTTTCACAATCACTAAAACATGGAACAACATACAGACTGTGACAGAAAACAAAGTTAAGGTAGCTCCTAGCTGAGGGTGGTATGGCACGGTATGTCCATCACATACATCTAGGCATCAAAGAGAAAATTAAGCAGCTTGTTGAAGTCATGGCATTGTGCCTGGTGTTGGAAAGACTTACAACACTTTCCATCATTAAGTGAGGATTTAATGTTTGGGATGCTCAAATGACTCTCATTTTTTTCAAAGACAAACCTTCATTAGTAGGTTTGTTTAAACAGTACAAACTGTCATGTGCTGGCTGCATAATTGGTGGCTATGAGGGTTTGGTTGCAGCTGCCAGTCCATTATGATAGGTGCTCGGTTGTCATCAGCACAACGTGTCTGCTTTGATTTGCACTGGGAAAATATGCTTTATAAAAGGGTCACATTACTGATTTGTGAAAAGTGGGAACAGGTTCATAGAACCAGGGGTACTCGGTACAAAACTGTCTCTGATTTAGTTCTTTAATTGCTTTCTGCAGAGTTTTATTTCTGCTTGCAGGACACTTTTATTCAAATGTAGTAAGTTTCTGGAAATCAGCGTTTGTAATGGAAATTGTGAACTGACTCCAATGGTAGTCTTGCTGACTGCTGAAAAAGATGCACCTTAAGAAATTCTGTAACAAATGTCTATCTACAGTAAAATACACACCAAAAAAAGCAAACACATGTACAGAGAATTCTTTATAAGCCTGATATGGGATCAGAACACCAACAAACTTGAAGAGGAAAGCCTTAAAACTCTCCTGTGCCACCCTAGCTGATACTTCTTTTGTGGTCAGGACTTCTCTGTGTGTAAGGGCGATGGGCAGTGGGGTGAGGCCGCCCCTGTGCAGTGGGGCAGGCAGCTCCAGCCCCGCTGCTGCAAGGCTAGGGATTGAGGTGGTGTGCGTGAGGCGGTACAGTGAGGCGCCCAGAGGAGAGGGGAGCAGGCAGCCACCCTTGCTGTCGCCACCTTCCCATGCGCCGTGCTCACTCGGCCTGCTCGGAGGAGCCCGCAACCTCCTAAGGGGCCAGGGCACCCAGGCCTCCTCACGCTGCCGCTAGCAACGGCCCGTCACACCGGAGCCTGTAAACCCGCATGAGGGCCACTAGATGGCGCCGACGGGCAGCCGCCCCGTCGCCTCAGGGAGCCTTAGCTTGGGCGGGAGCGGGAGAGCGCCTGTGGTAGCTCGGGGCTGCGTTCTGAACTTCGGAAGCACTTGAAACTCTGCTTTTGAACCGCCCGCCTTCAACACGAAGTGTCCTGTGGTTTCCAGTCTGGGATTCTGGATCCATTTTTAATGCTTCTTTGCCTTACAGCTTTAAGCAAAGTTTCTTTTGAAGGGATTGACAATGTAAGTGCCTCAGATTATTCTAGGAGTACTGAGAAGTACTCGATCACAGCTCTAAAATAAGACTTTGTGTTGTTTGTCCTTACACAAACACATGGTTGTATCAACATGCCCAGGGAGGTTTTTTTTAAGTATCTTGGATTTGTCTGGTGCTAGTACATGGGAACAAAATGTTCCTGTGGAGAAAAAGAGTTCTTGTTCACTTTTAATTCTTGAACAGGCTTGAGAGTTGAGGGAGCTAGGTATGGAAGGTTAAGTTCTTCCCTCAGCTCCCCCTTCCTTCCCTCCCTGCCCTGCCCCAAGGGAAAAAAAAGAAAAAAAAAAAAAAGAAAAAAAAATTAAAAAAAGATACTGTTTTTCATGAGAAAGAGAAAAAACTCTGAGTGGACAGTTTGAACAGGCAGTTTGGCCTGACAATCTGAATAGGTGGCTTGGCCTTGGCAGGGAATGCATGGGAAACTGGTTGAATTCAGTCTTTACCAGTGACACTGCACCCGAGGGTCTCTGCCTTTAGGCTCTTTGTTAATGTGTGTGGCCTAGTCTTAATCTTCATGAGGGATCTTGCTACTGAGGGACTCACAGAAGAGTGGCAATGAGTTTGATATGGGAAAAGATTAACCTTTCTGTATAAAATAAGAAATTCAAACTGTCTGTAAAATTCAGTTTGTAAAATTTCTTATCTTGCAAACTGTTTGAGCTTACCTAGCTTACCACAGTAACCACACTAAATAGCTCTAGATAGCTGTTGAAGAAAAAGAGGAAGATACCAGGAGAAAAACTTGTGTCTGCGTTGCAAGAAATGGCAGAAAACAAGACAAGAGCATGTGCCAGCCCATCAGGTCAAAAGACCAAAAGTAAGGGAGACTCAGGGCCTGCCTCCCAACAACCACCAAGTACAACCCTCAGAGAGCTCTCATAGGCTCACTAATGTGCTTTGTGGTATTAAAATGACTTTGAGGAATTCATAGAACATGCAACAGATTTCTAGGAAGTCATCTTACTAAACACTCCCACTTCCTCTTTTTTGGGAAACAAAATGAGCTTGTAAAATTCTGCCTGGCACGCAGGGCTTTAGGAGAGATCCTACTTATGTCCAGCTCTGTAATAAAGCATAGAAGCTCCATAACTTTCCGCAGATCAAGTTTATGAAGTTATTACATATGAAGTAAAACCACCTTCAGAGCTAGATGATAGGACTGGCGAGGGTGATATGAAGAATTGTATTGTGAATCCCCATCCCTCGAGGTTTTTGTGTTTTGTTGTTTTTGTTTGTTTTTGTTTTTGTGTTTTTTTTTTCCCTAAAAAAAAAAAAAAAAAAAAGTATAGATGTGATGCTAAAGGATATGGTTTAGCACTGGACTTGGTATTAGATAATGGTTGGAGCTGGTGATCACAGGTCTTTTCCAAAAAAATTCTGTGATGTGAAGTATCTATTCCAACTTAACATTTGAAACGAGCTGTTGGAATTTCAGTGGTGCTGAAGTTGGCCATCTGTTACTTTTCTAATTCTAGCTTGTGTTCAAATAAATCTGGCTCATTTTCACGGAAGTATGTTCTAAGATTTACATGTTCTGTCACTGCATGATTCTCTTGATTTTATTCATAGATTGCGTGGGTACCTGGGGATGGGGTCTTGGAACTGAAAAAGTTTCAGAGGTCTGTTCTTATCCTTCTCTTTTTTCAAAATTTAAGAAATCATTCTAAGTAGCACGGCTTTCTATTCTGCTTTCTATTCTGAAAGGGAAATGTGAGGAGGATCAGTCATGGTAATCTCTGCTTGATTCTCTGTAGCTTTTGTTGATTTTGGCTCTCAGAAAAAGTATTCTTCTATCATAAACAGACTGCTCTAAATAAAAGGATATTCTCAGGATTTTCTCTCTTTTTTAGATGTTGTTGCTGTTAGGAAAGTATGAACTATATTCTAAAATGTGATGCTTGGGAAGGTTAACAGTCCAGAGGAATAACAATATGGATGAATAGTCAAGGGTTGAGTATATTTTAGGTTACTGTAATAATTTTCTGTATTTCTGGGAGATTTGCTTGTATCATCTTTAAGCTGTTTTTTCTCTGTTGCTGTATCAAACTAGATAAGGGCTTATGTTCTAGTAGTTGCAGTGATGTTTCACACAAAGGATAGGGATGTTTGCATCTGATGCCTTCCCTGATGTGTTATGCCCCATCCTTTGGCATCTAGGTTCAGGTGACTTCTGTCCCTGTTTTTTGGATCACCTCTCTTAGTGTAACTGAAGTCTATCATAATATTACTTACACATTACCAGAGCGATAGCTACCTGAAATGCTGCAGGAAGGACATGATTTTACTCTCTTCTAGGCAGAACGCCTAATCCCATTTCCAGTCACACAGTTAACATACTTTGGTCTTCCTGAAAACAGAATTGCAGCTATAAGAGAGCCAGAGAAGCATCTGTGTTAACTGTTGTACTATTAAACACGAGGTGCATTTTGTGTGAATGCTATTAATAGTTAAAAAGCAAATTCATAGTAAGATTTGTTGTACAATGAAGCAAAACAAATATATTTTTCTTCTTCCCCTTCACAGAACCAAAGCTGGCTGTCTGCAGGCTTACAAAATTAGCTGGTATTAAGGGGGCTCCTTGACAAAAAAATTAAATGTGAGGTAACTAGTAGAGTTTATTTAAACTTGAAAATCAGTGCTCTGAAATCCCTTGACTGTTGCAGACCTATGTGATACATGTGTCATGAGTGCATTTCTTGTTTTGCTGTAAACCCCTAGCAAATGCAAGCAGCACAAATACTTGCAACCAGCAGAAGGTTTACAGGCTACCATACAGAGAGGCACACAATTCAGTACTGTTTATATTCCTTTTCATTTGTGACTTTTCAGGTGTTTTGCATCATTTAAGTCCAAGTATTGCCAGATGTTGAATATTTTCAACAACTTATGAAGTTGCTAGAATGTAAGGTCAATTACGACATAATGAGATGCTGAGCTCCTAAGTTCAGCCCTATTCAAACTCTTAGAGGAAATTTTACTGAAATACAATTGTTACTTTAGTCCTCATTTTTTGTATTTGTTAATAAAGGCCACTACTTAAGCAGAGAAAAATCTGTACAGGTAAGTATTAGGTAAAGGAGAATGGTTATTAAAGAGCACTTATTGTTAGAATTGTCTTGGACATGAGTAGTTTGGATTAGTGTAGTCACGTTGTGATTAATGGCTTTATCAAAACTCAGAAAAATTACAGAACTTGCACAAAGGAATGCAATATCTGCTGCTCCCACAGAACTTAATAACAAGGCAAAGCATAAAGCAGTGTTTGATGTCATTAATAAAATCTATCATGGGATGCAGAACAGTACTTGCAACTGCATCAGTCCTTGAGGAAAAAGCAGATAAGGCAACTGTGGTGATAAAATAGATAATACAGAAAAGGAAAATTAACATATCTTTGGGGATCTTTTAGCAGGAGGTGAAGCAAAGCTTTTCTTCATGAGGGGAAACTGGAGTTGCCAAACAGCATGGAGAACATCATAGTTAGAAATCTTCACTCTTAAGAATTCTTAAAATAGACTCTTTTACATGTACCTGCATGTTTTCCATTATCAATGCTAACTATTCAAATAGCACTTTCAGCTGCAACTGTGTTTTACCTTTGTCAGCTAATGACACCTTATACAGAATGCACATGCTATTTTGCTCATCTATTTCAGATAATAATATCCCATAGTAATGAAAATGTGGTTAACATTCAGGTCCTTAGTTCTTAGTTTTAGCTAAATCAAAGCATAAAACTTATATTTTCAGAACCGAATCTTACTCTTGTCTTGCATAAATAGCTGTGTCGTTTTGGCTTTCCTTGGGCACTGAAATCTCCAAGTTTTGTGGTCTTTTTGTTCTGCATTGACTTCATCCTCTTAAAAAATAGATATGCTAGTATGATTGCATGATTCACACACCTGTGAAATAGATGACAAGAGGCATACTGATAAAGCAAGTCATAAGGCATGAGTTTCAAACATTGTCTCTAAGAACAGCCCAACATCTCTAGAAGGAGTCTGTTTTGGGGATCCTGCTGCTACACTTACCAGATGAGTTGTGCCCATACTTGAAGAGAAAGAAGCCCATGTTGCTGCTAGCATCCAATTAATATATGTGGCATTGAGCTAGAAGCACGCTGTTCAAGTCACAGGAGATCTGGTGCCAAATAGAGAGGCAGAGACTGCAGGAAGGGTCCAGTGATTGTCTTGCAAAGGTAGATGGTGCAAAGTTGAGAGAAGGCAAGTCTGCAGTATGCTGGATGTCTAATTTTTTTTATTTAAACTCCTAATGCTGGTACTTAATACTGAGCATAAAAAAATTCCAGGATTCCCTGTGAGAGGTTCCTGCGGTTGACCAAGTTCTTAGTAACCTGGCCACCATGTGTAAGGGCTGCTGCTGCTGGTCACCACATATATAGTGTCCTTGTCTTGAAAAAAAGGAATCCACTCACCTCAGTTTGGCTAATAGTACAGATACAATCAAGCCCTCAACTTGTTTGGGAAATGAATGTTTTTGAGCCCAAATATTCTTGCAAGAACGCAGTCTCAGTCTCATGGCTTTGGGCATCCATGTGATAATCTTGATTGTGTTTGAAGGAGGGGTAGAGGCTGATTTCCAGTGATTCTTCTGTCAGCAAATTGGTGATATGCTGTCCTTCCTAATACTGTAAACTGGCACTTAAACATCTAGCTCTTATCTTATTAATGAGGGGATATTTTCATTCCTTTAACTGAATGACTTAAAATAATAGAGAGCTCTCTAGGCACATGGCCAAAGCCCTGAGCTACAAAAATCAAATCATTTATGGATTTTTCTCCTTACTCAGTCTACTTGAACCACCTACTGATCCAAAGCCTGGAGGTCACAGGTTGTCTTAAAGCTGAACGTGAGGTTATTTGAAATGACTCTCATCAAGTTGGCTTAGATACGTGTAAAACTGGTATATTCCCTTACCCCAGCTAAGCTCATCTTTCTGAGGGCTTTCTAAGCCTGTGGGCTTCTTTTGTCAGTCTGAACGATCCATTTGCAGAGGACCTGCAGAAGGATTACACTATGAGTTGTATTTTAAATGAGAAGCCTCACAACTAATTGACAAGTCAAGCATGCTCTATCAGGATGCAGGCTACATTTGTTATTTGTTTCTTGAAATTTCTGCAACAGAAAAAAACCACCAAATGCTTCTAAGATCCTGAAGAATGCATGTTAGCTGCCTGTGATAGAATCCATTTCATTCTGTGGAGGAGCATCTGTCTGATAGTTGTTGTGTTCCTCTGAAGCAGTCAAGTCATGTACTTCCATTACTATGGCTTAAAGAGATCTCTGCAACCAGAAGTTGGGTTCCAGCTGGAGCAGTGAATGATACAAAGGTTGCTTCAACTCTTAGACTATTACCATTAGCACAAGAAGGAGCAGAGTATGGCAGCCGTGGGCTGACCTGAAAATGAAATGCATGGATGTTCTCACTTGATTTGCTTACTCTGCCATAAGTGTGGGTTTAATATTTTTTTTTCAGTATGGCACCATTCTTAGGCTCTGCTAAATATAATGCATCTGTCCATCAGCATAATTCTAGTTCATTCTCTTTCAGTTCTCCTGATTATTTTTTTCAGGAGGCTATTAAAAAAAAAATTAAAATTGAAAGGAGAATGCACCTGCTAGGTGAAGACAGATTATTCAAATGTCAGGAGAGGATCAGCTCCATATGTACTGTAATAAAAGCTAGGAGACTTACATAATAATTGAAATACAGTTTACTAGGGAGGAAGTGTCAGTGAAACTGAGGAACCTTCCTTGTCTGATGGCCCTGGATGAAGAAATGGTATATCAAAGTGCTCCAATTACCTCTTGAAGAGTGTAATCTGTGTCAGTGGGATCATGAACACATTATGTACTGTCTTTCTCACCATCTGCCCAACAATCAGTTGAACTTAATCTGCAAGTGGTAGAAAAGCAGCCTTTAGTAACTTCAGAACAGAAGATTTTTCACATTTAAAATTTACTGAAGAAAATGTCTGTTAATAAAAGGGTGATGAGTCTAGCACTAAAGTAATAATGGAGAAATTATCTGTGTTTCTGTCTTCATTTTTATATAAAACCATCAATGAAATGCTATCATCTTGCTTGTCAAGGTGTAATTGTCTTTTAATTACTGGCTGCTAAGTGGTAACTTTCTCCACATTTAATTGTTTCAAAGGCACAATCTTTCCATCTTTTCATAGGTTTTCCTGGTCTGGAGGAAGTGAAACCATTTCACTGTGGTGTGCTGTGTTTACAGTGAATTCATTGCATGTTGCCTGCTGATGAATGAAGGTACTTGATGTGGTGATGACTGAAGTATGCATGATGTATAATACATAGGTATAATGTGTAATATCTAGGTATTCCATGATGTATATTAGTTAAGTATTCCAAATGATTAATTTGGAGTGGGAGGGAAGGATAAGGGAGTAGCCCATGTTGATTTTAGAATTGTCAGCTACAGCTATCTTGTGAAGAGTTAAGCTTGCCTGAAACTTATGTGAAGCAGCAGCACAACACTGCAGTGATGGTTCTTGGGGATAGAAATCTTTTGGAAGCAGGGACAACTTCTCTCTCTTGCCTTTCTAAAGACCGGTGATGTAATATCTTCTTTATGAGGAAAACCAGCTATCCACAATGATCTGCCCTCTGAACACTAGTAGGGAATAACTAAAAGCACTAGCGTGAGAGATACGTTTATAGGGCAACATTTAAAGATTTGATTCATCAAGCATTTGAAGTCAGATGAGGCATCTGTTCTTCTCCCAAGATGCTGGCCTCCTTGCACAAAGCTCCCAGTGTGCTGCCATAGTTCTGCAATTGAGCAGATGTATAACACAGGTCTGCACTCAGCAGAGCATAACGTGGTAACGGCAAGCAGATGGGGACTGATGGCAAGTGCAGTCATCAGCCTAAGTGGTGAGCACACAATTCTGCTTTACAAGCGTCCTGTGTTACCTGTAGTTTCCTGTGTTACCTGTAGTTTATTTATATGGTCAATGCCATCCTCAGCTTAACAATTTAGTTTTGTTTATTTTAGTGTCACAAAAGAATTATAGTATGTAAAAGGGTAAGAGTCATGGTTTCCATCTGTAACACTGTAGACTTGATCTGAAAGTGTTCCTGGTATTTCTGAGCAATCTCGGATTTAACAACTTTGCAGTACTCAAACTGTCAGACACTCCTTTTAGTCTGAAACAAAAAGACTTTCCAGCTGCAACTAGAAGAGAAAAAGCAGCAATGTTTACAACCAGTATACATGGATTTCACGTTTACATGTGGGCAGTGGCAATCGCCTTCTGGGAAAGATAGTGCTATAATATGAAGACTTCTCTTTTAACCAGTGAGGTACAAATATGTAACCTTAGATTCCTGAACAGTACTTATTTCAGCTTAGTGATTGCAGAGTCCATTTATTCATACTTGAGCTGTCAGCTAAATGTTTGGAAATTTTTTTCTTTAATAGATGCAATTACATTTACTGTCCATTAAGCTTCTTTATGAACGAACTCTGCTTCACTTAGAAAGCTGTGTAAATATACACCCTCTAATTTACAGTCTTGCCAAATGTTTCATATTCCAACCCAACCAGCTTCAACCAGTTAATGAAATTATTGGTCTCTGATGCAGATTCCTTGTGTTAGCCTACTGGAAAGGAAGCAGTCTAGTGAAATGCTCAGCAAAACCCAATGGCACTGATGCATGAATTAGTGGTGTTAAGCCTCCTTTAGCCTCAATCTGTATTTTCCTTTAGCTTTGCTAAATGTCTGGCTATCAGGAGGGAAAAAATGCAGCTTTTGGCAATGGCATCTAGCAAAACTTCAATAGAGGTTCTAGATTTCTACTGTCAGTGACACAAGTTAGAAGGGAGCATTTCATAGCAACTTCAGTGTTTCATATATTTAATGACTGAAAGTAGATAATTGCAGTTGCAGAGTTTGCAAGGTTTTCCTTTTGTCCTTTTTTTCCCCTTTAATTTGTCTTCACTTAGCATAGTAATTGATATTAGGGTTACCATGGTGTTAATTTAAAAAAAAGGTAAAAATAAAATTTAAAAATCTATTTATTCTTTAGTTAAAATGCCTTTTCCCATTAAAAAGGAAATTTTTATGTAGAAAAGCTTGAGGACAAAAAAACACCTCAAACCTAGTTTTTAGGCAAAGGCTTTAAAATCAGATTTGAGACTAATGCTTTTCCTCTTTTGTTGGAATTGTCCTAGGGGAGAAATTAATATTTCTTAATGATCTATTAATTGTATTTGTGCCGCATGTTAGCTAAAGTTAATGGCTTTAAAGGAATAATGTAGTTCTTTAAGCCAGGTTTTGGTCTCATCCTCTTAAAAACAAAACTATTTGAATTAATTAGTATATTACTTGCACTAAACATGAGTTAGTTTGAAATGTTTTCTGCTTCCTATTGTTCGTAATAGTAATGTTCTCTAGCTGTGGATCACCAAAGTGATATTTTGTCTCACTCTGACAGTGCTAATGATAAAATGTTGGTCCATTAGCCAAAATTTAAGCAATTTCATTGCATATATTCACATATCAGATGAGAAAGAGGATTTTTTCTTGCTGATGGAGTGATGTTTTTTGCCTCACGTAAACAAAGCACAAATAATGAAGCAGTGTTGGCATTGTAGAGATATTTCTGGGTTCTTTGACGGGGCAAACTGGAAAACAAGCTTTAATGAAGTCGGCTTGTGGCACTTCACTTTTATTCCTCCTTTTGTGTTTGTCACAGTTATTAAGTGATTTTCCTTTAAGGAAAATAACAAAAAACAACAAGGAAACAAGGGGAAGGGGAGAAGGAAAAAAAAAAAAGAAGAAGGGTGAGTCCTGAATGACTAGCTTACTTTTTCCAGTTTTCTTTGGGGCTTTGCCCTTTATATTTCCCTTGAAGATTTAAACACATTTAAATTCTAAGTGTTCAAACAGGACCTTGCAATTGAACTTTCAAGATGGTAGAGGAATGATAGGATGATGTTGGTTTTATTTTTCTGGGGAAATGAAACAAATCTTGTTTGGTAGCACCATAGGTGAAGTTTTGCCTTGTTTCGTGAGTTCTTTTGTTTGCCATGAACTGGCAACAGATTACTAACAAATGTTCTAATACCAAACACAAAAGTCACCTTGTTGCTGTATGCTGAGTATTTTAAATGCCATTTGGTTATCAGAATGGATCAGAATGCACTTAAAAATGTGAAAGCAGATCTATTGAGAGAAATAGATAATGATGAAATGTGCAAACAGAAGGTCCTGCTGAACAAAAACCCCCAAGGCTAACTCCCAGGTTATGCCTACCTGCTTTTACTCTCATCAAAATGGCAATTAAAATTATTACTGCTTTTAACAGCTAGCAGTGTGTTCTGCAGCCTGGCATCACCAAGTTCTGTAGATATGTTGCAGAAATACTATTCGACTGATGAGTCATCCTCAGAACACAGCATTTTAATGAAATAATGCTTGCCATGCAATAGATAAATCTAAGTTAAAACTGGTGAAAAATGCCAGACCTGGAGGGAGGAGGGAGAATTATACTGAAACATGGTTGGGTTGTTTTTTTCCACAGCTCTTTTACAGCAGGAAGTAAATGAATGTCACCAGAAAATAAACACCAAATTAGATGCTTCTATTTAGTTCTTCCAGTGGTCCTTCCCTTGAGAGAAAAAACAAAGCAAGCATAGAGTGGAATCTTGGGTCACTGGTGAACAATTAATACTAAATGTAACATTTTTATTATACCTTGTTTTTTCCTTTTGCTCACAGGTTGAGTAGTTTTCCTATATTTTCTCATAATCCTCCACCTTTTGTCTACCCTTTGCTCTTTACTTTCCACTGCAAGAGTTTAAAATGTTCTTTGTATGGTTTGTTTACCAAGCAAGTCAGTATGTGAATCTTGATTCTGTATCATCTGGTTTCTAAGGTACTTCAATTGAGAAGCCCAGATGCAGGAAGAAGGGCTGTTGTCACTTAGGAAGTTACTAGTAGTGCCACTTCGCACAACTTTTTCATGGTATTAGTGACCCACCAAGAACTGACATTAATTCTCAAAGTTAAAAACTTTATTTCTGAAGCATTTGCAGTGGAAAATTTCTAACACCCTAGTGAAAGAAGAAGATTGTTGAGGCAGGACTTGTTGGGGAATGTGAGCCTTGAGCCAAACGTCTGTGGCCACAGAGAAGCTGTGTCTGCTGCAGTTTCCACTTTTTACAAATTGGGATCCATGATCCATGTTGCACTTCTTTATCAGCACCTAGATAAAAACATTATCCAAGTTGCTTAGCCTTAGTGAATTGTCCTTATCAGGTTTTCTAGTCTGTTTATCAGTTACTAGTAACTAGAAGGCTGATGGCAGAATTCAACTTTGTCTTGTTTTCTTTAGTAGCAGACAGAACATTCTTGGCTTTAAACTGGGAATTGGTTTCTACAACTCCTATACAACTGACTTTGGAATAACTTATAGCTACCTTGCCAGTTGGAAACACAGCCAGCTGGGATACCTTTTACATTCACTAGGGACTTGTCTAATTGTAAAGCAATAAATTTCATCCTACCACCAAATTAGGTCTTTTAATGAACGGGACATTAAATACAAGATCTCAGACAGTTAGATGATGAAGACTCACGTTCTTTTATGATTTCAACAAGATCTATGCTGATTTATTTCAGCTGAAGATTTTTGCACTTCTCCCTACTGTGTGCAAAAAAGCTGTTGTGGTTAGCACTGTTTTATGGTTGAGGTTAACCTGAGTCCCTGCTGTGAAGATGGCATTAAACCAACAGTTCTGACCTATGTTCATTGCTAGTCATATCTAAGCCTCAACACGATTAGATGTTTAAGATCAGTGAAAATTGTGTTTTAGCACAGTGCTGTATGTAGGTGTCACACTGCAGTTGCCTGAAGAAATGTCAGCTACAGTGTTCTGTCTGAATATTTTGGCAAGAAGCCAATAGAATGTAATCCTATACAGGAAATTGTATAACAAAGCCAACACCATAAAATTGGGTACTTGAAAACAGTCAATTGAGAGGTGCAAAGGAGGAAGAGATGTGGTATAAATTCATAGCATTGCACCTTCCTCTTAAGCCTGTATTATCTTGCAGCTTTTTAAAATGATAGGTTGGCAAACATAAGCAATAGTATCCTTTAAAATGTCTGGATGCCATCTCAGTGGCTGAAAAGTAATTACTTAGATACCCTACAAGATTTCATAATAGGTGGTCAGGCTGTTGAATTTCAAAATTGCCATTTAATTTCATAAAGCTATGGCAACCCGAGGAACTGAATCAGTGTCACTTATGTTGACTATTTTGAGGTAACTAAAACAAACAAATAAATAAACAACCCAAACAAAAACAACAACCAAACAAAACCCACTAAAATGTCCCCAAAAATGCAAAAAGGAATTCTTAAAAACCTCTAAAACCCCTTCATGTTATGGACTGATGCTTTCTGATCTCATCTCCTATTTGTGCTACTGATCTAGTGCATAAATGTATACATCTAAATGTCTTTTTCTCATATTGTTTCCATAGTAAAGTCATTCTGCAGTTGACTTTATGCGTGTGGTGTTTGTTATTTCAGTAACACAAAGGATTCCAACAGACCTTTGAGCTCTCACTTTCTCTTCTAGACCTCAGGAGCCAGTAAGGTTTTCATGGCAGTTCTCTTTAGGGCAGAAGGGAATTTAGAAGAGATTTTTGTAGCATGTATGATGCAAATACTTTAATGAACAGGAAGATAAGCTGAAATGCCAACACAAGAAAATTAATAACTTGTTTCTTTTGATCTTGTGGTATTGCTAATTGGTGAGGACTTACCTTGTGACTGGACAGACATACTGTGAGCTAGCATTAGCAGAGATAAATAGAAATTCACGCCCTTTCTTGTCTTGAGCTCTGTAAAAGTAAGTGATTTTATAAAGCAAAATTCTTTTTCCTTGTGTGCAGCCTATGTAGGACTGACAAAGGCATAAATAGTTTGATATACTTCTGACATCTGCTATGAATTTGGCAACGAACAAAGCGGTAGCCATAATCACAATGTGAATCCTGTTTAGTTCTGAACTTGAATAGAAAAGACAACGCAAGGAAGGGTGAAACCACTTGAGCACATTTTAAAAAAATTTCTCACTTGCAGTCCTTCAGTCAAAAGAGCCTGAGCATTTCTGTAATCCTTTCATGTGACCATCAGAGTAAAAGCTGTGGCTTAGTGAACTGCTGGGTGCCTGTTGCAAAATACATTTGGTGGTTTTTATTTGGCCTAAAGAAGCTGTGGATTCTGTGTATGTGTTGTGCTGATAAAAATTCAAGCTGTAAATGAAGCTGTAAATAATGTTACAACTGGAGCCTAGACTCCTATCTGAAGCCAGCTTCTGGACTGGAAATCTTCCAAATTGTGGAACAGCATTTCATTTCTACCTATTGTGCCATTAACCTACAGAAGTACAATGAAACAACATACTTCCTGCTTCAGACAACTCACAATCACCTCAAGTTGTCATACAGAGTTTTTGCACAGTTATGGCAATATTTCCAGATGCATGTTTGCCTCTAACATCCTAATGTTTGGTTTTGCTCCAGCTTTTTTGTAGTAACACATCTAGTGGCCCATCTAGTATCATAGTATCGTTAGTATCTCAGTGCAACTGGTATTCCATATTACAAGTACCAAAGTATTTTCCTTGGCTATTTCTTTTTGACAAACTTTTAATTCTTTAGGCACAAAATGATACAGTAAATCTGTAAAAGTTAACATTACTTTATGCTTTAAACCTGATTTGATTTGTTAAATCCCTTTGCTGGTGCCCAAAATGGGTTTGGTTGTCTCAGTAACTGAGAATTCACACACTTGTATGAACCATTCAGAGACAAGCCTAGGTCTCTCAGGCCTTTCTTAATTTATACAAATAACTCTCACTTATGCCATGTTTTTATTGATAGCAATATCTGATGGGGCAGTGGTCATTGTTTTTATGTAAGATCTCCAAATTCCATTGCAGACTTCAGGAAGCTTTTCCATAGGTAGTTACTTTCTCCTTAGCCAGTATTCAAAGGCTGCTGTTCCTTTGGTGTGTCTGGGCTCTCTGCTCTGGTACCTACCTGTGCTAGGTGTGGTGTCAAATGGAAAAGCTGATTTTTCAGGAAGACAAAGACACTTAATATTTAGATGTAAATGCTAATATTTTGGTGGTCTAGGTCTGATGCAAGTAACAAGTCAGATCTGTAGAATCTGAATAGTTCACATTCATGAACTGTTCAAGTTTCATGCCTGAAACATGAACTTATTTCTACTTATTTCTACTTCATCTCCGTGTGTTGAAGATTGTTCTAAACTATGTTGAACTTCTTAATGCCTGTCTGTGTCAAACACTGAGATGTTTTGATTTGTGGCTTCATGAAAGTGTATCAGGAGAAGTATTTGTTGTTTGTTCCCAGAGAAATTGATTAATAGTATTTTTAAATGGCTTTTTAGAGCCATGGGTTGTGAAAATGTAAACTAAGAACTTTTCTCTTTAACTGATGCAGGCATAGCATACTGAAGCCAATGTTTATATGGAAGGCTTATAATCTAATCGTAAATCCTTTTCTGACCTTCTTTTGGCAGATGCAAAGCATAGAAGCCTAGCCTCTGGATGACAGGCTGCCATAAGGGGCTGCATGAATGAACTTTACTGCCATATTATAACTCAGTACTTCTGCACTCTTGACCAGTTTTAAGATGGAAGGTGTTGCACATGGTTTGTTGTGCTGACAGCCTCAAAGTGTATGTGTTCCACTGAACAAAATACAAGGAATGTGGCTATTACACATCAAAAGAGTATGCACATGTGACTCAAATGCATACCATCTGGAATATGGTTGGAACTGCATGTAAGATTCTTAATTTTTTATGAGTACCAACCTTTATTTAAAAAAAAAAAAAAAGTCATAAGTTGCCTGAAATTTATTCTTTAAAATATTAGTTTCATCAGTTCTAAGACCAGGAGTGCTCCATGAAGGACCAAAGATTTACATAAAAATTTCTGAAACTCATACTGGGTGAGCTGTACTGGCTGCTGAAATACCTTTTGGCTCTAATCCAGCACATCATCTGTGGGGTTCTTTTTGTATTACTTAGATTATTTTTTCTAAGTGTCTATCTTTTTGTAAACTGAAAGAAAAGTCTTTTGGAAGTGTTAATAATGTTGCTTACTTTTGTTAGACATTCTTGCAACACAGACCAGTGTGATATTCAGGCCCAACTAAATAAAACTAACCAAACAAAAAACACACTCAAAACAAAAGACTTTTTTAGCTACCTAAAAAAGAGAATAAATTACCAACATAATCCAGGTGTTTTAATGTAAGCTGTTGGCTTGCCTAAGATGTGGCTGCAGTACCTGATCAAAGAAGGTATTATCTGGAAAATTGCTTCAGTAGTTTGAATTTGTAGAATCCATGTTTCAGCTGAATTACATGATAGTTTTGTGCATTTACTCTGCCCACTGGCTGCAGAACAGCTGGCCAAATCTCATCTTTAAAAAGACTGGGATAATGTTGATCAGGAAATGGAGCAATTATACAAACTGATATGACCAGTGTTGTCCTTCAAGAATGTCTGTCTTACATAGCATTAGATCAGTAAAGCAGAATCATGCAGATTCTTTAGAATTTCTGGTTGAACAATTAACTAAGCCTAACCATCAATTCAGATTCAAAAGGACAATTACTTTAATGTTCCATTCTCTCTGATTTCTGTCTCGAGTTTGTACTCACTTCTGAGGTTCTATTCCTTAACTCAGTAGTGCTTTTTATTACTTGTTTTTACTCTGACATAATGCTCTTGAATGCCTCACTTTCCATTTGTCTGAAAGAAAACCCTAAGCCTCCACAAAGAATATTCCTTATCAGAAGCCTAAAAATCTGCAATACTTTTTCTCTTATTCCTGTAAGACAGATGATGATTACTTCTTTCAAAGTCTATCTAGGTGAATAGTTCTATCTAGGTGAATGAGCTATTGAAGGAAGTAAGTTTCCACCTATTTGCTAAGTTTTTCTGAGACATCAGAGGACAGATAACATAGGTGATACAGTTGATTTAATTGGTACTTGGTCTGCAAAGTGTAAGGAGTTTGCTCTCCAAAGGCTCTTCATTCCTATTGTGCACAAGGAGAAGCTCCATTCAAGTATTAAACACTGATTAAGACAGAAAGAACAAAGAATAGGAAGAAATTATTAGTTTCCAAAAAGAAGACAGTAACGAGTAGAGGAGGCTGTGATCTGTGTTGCTCAGCATGTGTAGACATGATCAGAGAAGCATGTAAATAATGAGGATACCATATTCACTGCAGTAATTTCTAAAGGTAACTGCAGAAGGTTGGAAAAGCTGTGAACATGGATGTTAAGTTCATGAAACAGCAAAACATGAGGTAGCCTACACTTAGAAAACTACATCTACTTTAATACTGGGCTTTACATTTATCTAGCTGGGGGATATTTGTGACTTTATACTGAGGTTAATTTGAGGCTTGGTGACAATTGAGAAAGTTAACAGTGTTAGGAATTATAAAGGAAGGAGATGAGAACAAGATAGCGTGTACATCAGTCTGGGCTGCCGTGTCATCCCATCTCAAAAAAAACCCCCAACCAAAACCCCAAAACACACCCAAAAAAAGTAGAAAAGGATGAGAAGTAATTGAAGTATAGAGTTCCTGTCACGTGAGGAGAGGCTGCATATCTGAGACTTAGACTGGCCAAGCGCTATGTAAGGAGTATGATAGACCTAAACAATCGCAGATGAAAAGGTGACTGCAAAGTGATTGTTCACACTTCTTTGGAATATGAAGAAGTACAGGTTCAAAGAGGGATTAATTTGTGAATTTTTAAGTGCTTACAGATCTAGTGTAAGCAATCACTTGGTTGCAACCTCCAACACAGAAAGTCTAAGTCATTAATGTGTTGAATTTTTGCCAGGTAGAGCCTGGGAAAAAAGACTATTCTTGTCCCTAAATGTTCAGAGCTAGACAATCTTGGAAATAGGATATATTCAGCTGCATCAGTTTTCAGTTGACATAGTGCAATGATTTGTACTGTTAAAGGCAGGAAAAACAGCACTAAGAAATGGGTTAAGAAACCTGGGATTTTTAGATATCGCAAATGATTTCAGTTTTACTAATTTTTCCTTTGAATATAAAAAGATTCAGAGACAAGTGGGCTGTAGTCTCTGAAAATCTGTTTCAAATGTTTAACACCCAGAAATGAAGATACTTGAAGTTGCTTAGGGACAGGGTTGTCATTGGGTGGTGGACGTATGACAGCTTTGAAAAGAACAGAACATAATGCTTCTCTCAGAGTGACTGCAGACATGCCACTTGCAAAGTACCATATGTTGCATCTTTTACTCATACTGGTGAATTGCTGGTCACATGTGATTCACTTGAGATAGATAAACTGAGAGTTTTGCGGCAAATAAATAGTGCAGTGTAATGCTGCCAGAAAAAATAAATCACACCAGTGCATAAAAATAACTGGTAAAACAGCATAGCAGACATCAATTAAAATATAAAGTGATTTTTGATGTTTTGAATAGAAAAACATTTTGGAAGGACAAATAGACAAGATAAGCCTAACAAACACTGAGAATGGAAAATGCCAACTGAAAACAAAAAATACAGACATAAATTTTGTAGCAGCTGTGTAAGGGGAATGGCAAATGTTTTACAAGGCAGGAATCTGATGATGGAGAAGACAACATGCACCATGTGCCCCTGTCATTTGCATGTTGCTTTTGTACATTGGTTTCCATTACATGATTTAATGTTCCTTCTAGCTCTGTTCTGTTCCCTTGGCATAAGGTGTTTTCTTATTGCTTTATGTGCAGTTTTCAGCTTGAAATAGTACACATTCTTGTGTCATTTCTGTATCTCCTGTACTGTTTCCTTTCTTCCTTTCGGTGCTAGGTGAAACATTCTGAAAGGATGCTTCATGGGTGTCACTTATCCCAATGCCATGGAATGTCTGTGAATTGGGCACACATTACCTCTACTCTGGAGACTGCAGTATGGTGATATGGGCTGAATTTCACTGTGGCTGGTGCTTGGAGCAGTCTTTGCCAAGCAGTGAAAAATGAGGCATCCCATGTAACCTAAATGAACTGATGATTCATAAAAATGTCACAAAGGATGATGTGTAACAGATCTAGTGTAAACTTAACAGTGGTTATTTTTAAATGAGGGATGGGAAAAATGTCAGGGAGTAAAAGAAAGAGAGCAGATATGGACCCAAAAAGGCAAGGGAGAGAGGAAGAATAGCAGGGAAGAGGGAAGATGCTAGAAGAGTAAAGATCTGATAATGTATCCCAGCACAACAATGAAAAAGCAGTTTTTAGTTTTCGCTTTTCTTCCTCCACCCTGTTTTTCATCCATTCAGTTTTGCTTCCTATTTTCCTCCCCTCCAATTTTTCCATTCTTCTACAACATCTATATGACAAATCCCTTACTTTGAAACCCAGTTCCAGATTATGTGAAGGCATTGCTACAATACCAGTGTATGTCTTTTTAGGAGTTATTAACAAGTTTTAAGATTGGTTTAAATTTAATGAGAGAGATGATTTGAGGCAGCAGATCCCAAAGATCGTGACCTTTACCGTCAAAATACAGAAAGCTACTCCCTGAGTGCCTCTGGAATTTTCTATCGTATCTCCAAACAAAAGATGTGATCATTGTGGGTGAGAGGGAAGGAATAATAGAAGAAAGTCTGCTCAAATTAGGTAATAATGAAGATTATATCTCCACAAGCCTACAGGATTTTAGCTAAGAATCTGAATAGAATGCAATTAAAACAACGTTAAAATTTTAGGTTTTTCCATTGACTTCTAACAAGCTGTAAGAAACTTGCTAATGTAAAATGGGATGTACGCACTCTTGATGCTGATGTTTAGCTACTGCTTTCTTCAAATACCCTCTTGCTACTAGAAATGTTTTAGCCCATATCAAAATGCACCAATAAAAATGTTCTTAAATGCAGGTTTCTTTCTATCATTTACCTTCCCTGAACTGTAATGATAGTTGAGAAATACTAATTGAATTACCTCCTCACAGTACATTATAATGCAAGGTAAGTGGCAGCCATATGCACTAGGTTGTGAGGTTAATATTTCCTTAGCACTAGTCGAAATGGTGTCTTATTACAGGAGCGTAGTTGGGGGCAATCCATATGGAATCCTGTGATACATAAAAAATAGAAATTACTGTTTCCGTTATCTACAGTGAAACAGAAGTGAAATAATTTGCATAGCATGACATAGCAGATCATCATCAAGACAAGGACAAAATCAGACACATAGTTTAATAACCTGTGCAGAAGATTGTACTGCCTCAAGCTTAAACACCTGAAGCAGAACTTTAAAAAAACACCACTGTGATTTTGGAGAATAAATTTCATAGACCTTGTGCTCCTCTATATTTTAAATATTAGAAGTCTAAATTTTCTCCCTGACTATAATATGAAGTTGGCAGCATTTCTTTTCTCCTGTTGCTCCTGTTCTTGTTTTCGTTCCAATTAAATTATAAAAGTGGACTGCTTATGTATTTGAATGATACGCTGTACATAGGGGTCTTGCTGGATTGTAATAATATGCAATAAGTCAAAATGACAATGGACATACATTTGGATACCTCCAACTTTTTATAAAGTCATAAAAGAAAATATCTAAAAAGACCACTCCAGAATATTAATGCCAGAGACATGAAAACAAGGGTGTTTTTAATGTATAGAAGCATCTAGAAGTTTTGCTGTAAAGTCAGTTTCAACACTAGCTTCAGTAAAATCAAGGCTCAGATGAGAAGACAGGGAACTACTGGTCTGGTATTGAGGAGTTCAGCTTTGATAATAGGAGATTGTAGTTCTAAATGAAATTATATTTTAAATATGATCTGAAAACTATTGGGAGTAATGGGCTAATAAACTATTAATAGTTACTGTAATAAAAGGTTAATCAATTATGTGCTGTTATAAGCAACCCATTAGGCCTGTGAGACACATTAACCATCTCTTTTCAAACCTTTATGTCACTTACGGATATGGTGACAGTTGTTAGTAATGCATACTGTTGATATTTGTTTATAAAACAAAATGGTAATTAATATTTTCTAAATTTCCATGTAAAATATGACTTACTAATATTTGTTACTTGTCCCTTATCTGGATTGATTTCAGATATGTTTTGCTGTAACTTGAGAAGTCCGAGGCTAAGTCTCAGATTCAGCCTAAACTGCCAGGGCTGAAGAATTTGTGTTTTGTGGCTGCAGGCAGAGTTTACAAAGATGAAAGTAATCTAGATAACACTATTATTAAAGTCTGCAGTGGTATGCACTTACTGCTGCTGGTCGCTACCAGATGTGAAGTTGTAGCAATGAAGTACAAAGACAGGAAATAGGGAAATAAATGATGCTGTAGACAAATGTTCATTGCAGACCAAGTAGGATAATTGACTTATGTGAGGGAGCTGCACCAGTAAATTCTGTTGATATTTTTTTCTTTCGTAAAGTTTGAGATTGTTCATTGACAGGTTTGTCTAGCAAACATTCCTGTATTACTAATAATTACTTTTTTTTCTTCTTCTTCCCCATCCAAATGCCTTGTGTTTTATTTTCTAATTTCCAAATGGGATCTGCTGGGCTAGCCTCTTTCGATACCACTGGCCACAATGTCAGTTAATTTTTAGAGAGGCTCAGAAGACTGAAGCAGGAGGTTTTTTGAGCTTCATTGACAGGGTCTGCTGCAGCTTTTGTTTGATCCGGGTTGTGTGCGCTTGAGTATCCATAGTTGTTACTGTTTCTATGGGACTACCAACTGATGGGAAGAAGTCATTCTGCTTTTTGGCAGGACAGCTGCCTGCCTTGTCTTGAATCTTGCTTGTAATTACCTTAAAAATACCAACACCAAGCCCTAAGACAAATAATGACTTTTACTTCTATTAGGATATTGAAATGTGCATTCAAGATAATTGTAGATTTGAATGCTCACGTGTGTGTGCTTCAGAGTAGTAAGTCCTGGTACCTGTTGTGTTTCCTGACACAGGATAACCCTACTGTGATGATCAGTTGTGGAGAGTGGCTACACACTACAGTATGATCCACAGCATTTTTTACTTCTTGCTTTCACTGGACAGTAAGTACTTAAAATTATTTTAGTATGATAATTATCAGATGTCTCTTTGTGCCTACTACTGGTCATGCTAATGTCACAGTTCTGCTTTGAAACTCTCAAAAGAAAATGATCTTGTTTAGTATGAAAGTCCCCGTCTAAGAGGAGTGGAAGAGATTTGTCCGTTGTGTGCCTTCTCTCAAAACAGTGCTGTTTCATATAGAGAGGAATTTGTCTTTTTAGTGTTTCCAGAAGTGTATGTGAAATATGAGGTGAGGAGAGGAGAGTGGCAGAGATACCCTGAACTAAACTGGGTCCCCGAGACTAATTCTGGGACAGGGTTTGCTCTGATAGAGGGTGTTCGTGTGGAAGTGGGGGAGGCGGTGGGTGCGTACTGGTGCTTGCTGGTGTGGATGCCAGCAACAATTAGCGGTTAATACTATAACCTCCTCGGGGAGGGGGCATGAAAACAAGCTAAAAGCTAAACATGCTATAATAGTGGGTGGTCGCTGGGTATCTGGAGCTGTGGAACCGACAGCCGAAGGGCCAAAGGCGCGTCTCTGGTTCCACTCCTTCAGGCAAATGGAGACTGTGTGTGAGCGTGTGCCCTAATGATACCGGCTGCGCGCTACGGCCGAGCAGCAGAGCGTGCACCTAGCAGCAAACGCCAACTGGCTGATGTTTCTTCCTAGCTGGGCTGGGAATCCTTCGCAGCCAGCTATAGGAACACCAGGGAGGCCGCCGTCCCCGCCTCCCGCCGGCGGGCAGCACGGAGGGGCCCAGCGCCGTGTGTGTGCGCGAGGAGCAGGTGGGCCTCCGCGGTAACCCCGCCCCGCGCGGATCCCCTTCGGCCATACGGTGATGGCAGCAACCTCCGCGCCGGAGCAAGCTCTTCATTGGAGCAGAGGGCTGTCAATCCGCGGTCGAGCAAGCCCCACTCTCCGGCAAGCTGCTCCCAAGGTCTGACTCGGGAGCTGTGGCCGGTTGCGATGGGAAGCGGCGGCTGAGGGAACAAAGTTTGCCACTCTTGGGCACTTGGCTGCTCGCGCCCTTGATGTCCGTGGCGGGAGCCGGTGCCTGAGAGCGGCGGGCTGGCAGGCGGCACATTGCTGGCGGCACTGCTGTCGCAAAGTTTCAGCAATTTTAATGTACTACAATCCAGGATTCTGATTATCAGCCCTCTCCACCCCCACCTCTCCTTCTAGGTAGGCGACTTTTTTTTTGGTTTTTTTTTTTTTAAATTATTCTGTGGATTGGAGAACTTTTTGCATGGAAATTTACTGACTTCTGAGTGGCGTCTCCGATTCGGGGAAAGGGGGGAAAGGATTAATTTTCATCGCAGTTTGTTTCTGTTTTCTGGATCACAGGATTTTTGGAGCTATATGGAGGGATCTCAGGATGGTGTGCACCAGGAAAACCAAAACTTTAGTGTCCACTTGCGTGATTTTGAGTGGAATGACTAACATCATCTGTCTGCTGTACGTGGGCTGGGTCACCAACTACATTGCCAGTGTTTATGTGAAAGTGCAGGAGCCGATCTCAGAAAAAAAGTTAGAGGAAGACAAAGGGGACACTTTGAGGATTATAGAAAGGCTGGACCATTTGGAAAATGTCATCAAGCAGCACATCCAAGGTACCACCTTATCCCCCGCTTGCTTTTCCTCTCCTCCCCACCCCGCCGCTTGCCGTGTGCAGTCTCCATCCCCTCCCGCCGCGTTTGTTTGCTGTGCGTGTGACATTCTTGTCGTGATCTGGGAGAGCCGTTCCTCAGCCTCAAAGAGCCGGGGGCTGCGCGGAGGCTGCTGTGCGTGTGGGAGTCCCCGGCGGTCCCCGCTCGGTTCTTGGCTAGAGGAGCAGCGGAGGCGGGCGACGCAAGGGGGGACCTGCCCCGCTCCCCTCCCTCCTGCCGGGGCCGCCAGCGGCGGGAAGTCGCCTTTAGCCCGTGGAGGGAGCGCTGTGGGCGGCGGTGCGTGGCAGCGCGGCTGGGGACATGGTGCCGGGGCGAGCCGGGTGGCGAGGGTCTCTGAGGAGGCTCGGCTCGGGCGCTGGGCAGCGGCGGAAGCCCCTGGCGGGTTGGGCTCGGCCTGGTGTTACAATAAACCTGAGCTTCGCTCCATGCCTGCCTCTGTGTTGCTGAAGTAGGGGGTCCGCGGGGAGGGCTCTGTGCGAAGGGCACCGGAGCCTCTTCCCATCTTGTTGGTATCGTTATTGTGTTGTGTTTGTCATTTTTGTTCTCCAAAATGGGTTGCTGCGAGGGGGGATTTTTGTTCTCTCCCTATAAACCTGACCCTGCCGAGAGTCTGTGCTTGCCCGGGTGTTCTCAAGATTCTCCCTTGGTGCTGCTGTAGTGTTCGGAGCCTCTTGGGATTATAACTGGGGCAGTTTCTCATTTGTGTAATGCCTTTTAATTTGATCCCTTTTTAATGTGAGCTCTGGGAAAAGCATTGAATTGGGCAAGCAGTGGGAAAATAGGATTATTTCCTGTGAGTTTTAAATTTTGCACGACTTGGCTTTGCTGGGTCATCTTTTGTGTCTTCCTTTATATTTGCATCTTCTGCATAGCATCGTACAATCTTCCCCCTTGTCTGCTTAAGTGTATTGGATAGTGAGGAGGCTGAGAGTAGGTGTAGGTGAGAGCTCTTACAGAATCGAGAGGGACCATTTTTCTCTGCCTCTGCATAGCTTCTGCTCAAATCCCAATCCTGATCTATCCTAAATCCAAAAAGGAAGAGCAAACTGTCTGGTAAAGGTTACCTATCATCAGTGTAAAGAATCTTTCTCACTTCCAGGCAGGTTTGACCAATGGTCTGGGAATATGAAGAAAGGTGAAGCAGGCAGGATGACCAGTTCTGTGTGAATTTGGCTTCCCTGCTTGTCAATACTTCTAAGTTTGCAGCACTACTAAAGCTCAGTCTCTTTGCTGTGATTTACATGAATTTTTTTTTTTTTTCAGATGTGATGCATCACCTTTCAGTGTGTAAGTGCATTCATTTCTCAGATAGTCTGTCATCTTGGATAAATTAGTAAAATATTACTTGGGGGGGGGAGGATGAGCTAGAGCAGCTCCTGCAAGTTTAAAATTTTCTCAGGCAGTCCTTAAGTTTTTCTTGATCTCTGAAATGTATTTATAAAAGGAAGTATATTCTTGTCTGTCTGCCAGTGGAGTGCACTGCAGAAGCTTGTATGAAGCATGCATTTTTTTCAAAAGGCACTGTTAAGAGTAAGATACATGAAATTAAATGACTTTTCATATGAGGTTGGAGCATAACTCCTTCTTTTTGGTGGTGTGAAGCTCAAATACTCTTATTTCTTTTCAAGGAAAATAACATCCTTATCAGCCTGTTCCTTTGATCAGTGACTCTCCTCAGATTAATAAAGGTAGACTTAAATCAGAGGAGAGTGTGGTGTGGATTAGAACACAAACTTTCTGTGACTATGCATAAATCAAATGAGAAGATATTTTCCTTAATATTTGCATGAAAGTTGAAGACAGTCTTCTAAATATAATCAAGTGAACAGTTTGGTAATAAATACTAAAATATATTTGGGAGGTAACTTATTGAAACCACTTATTCTTTAAGATAAATAAAAATCACAGATCATTATCCCTAAGTAAATTTTCTGTGCTTTTACTTTCCAAGATATAGTAACTGAGGTTCTTGAGTAATTCCTGTGGCAGAGATTGCAGAATAAAGGGCTATTAATTAGGGTTTGCTTAGCACTGTGAGGTGCTGTGAATTCTGGGTCATGGTACAAAACTCTGAAGTCATTGGAAAGAATATTCTGAACTTGACTGAATCTGTGATGAGCTGGAAGGTCAGCTTTGAGAAATTTTGTGATTCGTTGCCATAAATTTGGTAAATCAACTTCTGTAATGGTCCTGGATGAGGTTATAAAGGTTATTTCTGGTTCAATATTGAACTTTTCCTTGAACTATTTATCTCTTCTTTTCTTTTTCTTTTTTTTTTTTTTTTTTAAACTTTATTGGAGAGAGGTGTCAATAGCTCAGGTGTTCTGCAGTGCTGAACAGGCATGAAATTAGCATGGGTAATAGAATTGCATTCCATAGGTTGCCTTGCAAGTACCAGAGTGCTATAACTGCTGCATTTTTCATTTGTTTTCTGATTGAATTGTTTAATTAGATGCCATTTGGGAATTCCTTTAGCGTGTAAATTGCAATCTATTTTATCAAGTGTACTGGAAATGAGAAGGGATAAGAGGTCTTTTCATGTAAAACACTTTTTTATATTTTTGTTTTGTTTTAAAGTCATTGATGGCAAGAAAAGTATCAGACTGAAAAGAGCTTTCCAGATAAGAGAAGTTTAGAGATAATGAGAGCGGGCATGCTTTGTGTTCAGAAAGAACAGTACAGAAAGGGCAATATTAGTGCCAGTATTGGCTAAGCATGGAAAAGTTTGAATGAAGAAGTATAGACCTGTTGTATTGCATATCTTACGCCAATGTGTATGCTGGAAATGGAGTAAGACCATGTGTGTCTGCTCTGCCTGTATGGTACTTTTCTGTTTCCTTCTTTTCTCACTGTGCTAATTTATGTCAGGTACCCTACAGGTGTGCTATACCAGAGTTGTGCATCTATATACTAACTTCTGCGGTGGGCAGCGTGGGGCAGGACTGGAGGCATTGCATACTAGTTGGGCAATAGAGACCATGGAAAATTGTTCTGTGGAGTGGAACATGATGCCAAACCTTGAGCTTGAGCATGGAATCATGAATTCTTGCCTGGTTTACAAGATATGTTTGGTCAAATCATGTTACCTTTTTAAAATGACCTATATGCTTTTCTGTGGTAGCATGTCACTGACTGTAATGTTAATGACTTCTGTATACTACTTGGCAAGTACTAAAAGGATTTCTCTTCCTTGCCCTCCCAAAATCTTTAGTAAGAGGCATATCTTTTATTCTGGCAAGCTACACGCAGAGAAAAACCTTTCAGTTTCTATTTCCTTTAGAGTTTACAAACAAGGTGATGTACTTTTTTTTTGCATGTGCAAAAGAAACTGAGGAAAAAGACTGTATGGATAGGTTTATGCAAAATGCAGTCCTTTTTCATGTCTAATGAAGATGTGTGGTACATGTATAATCTAGTATTATTGAGCTTTGCTACCAGAAGTTAGTGAATGGGGCATTAAATTAAGTATCTGTGATTCCAACCCAGGATTTGAAATCAGTTTTTCTCATTTTTATTTGAAAACACTCTGTACTGGTTCAATAAAACCCCCAAACTCTCTCATTTTGTTAAAATCAATGTAATAGTTCTTCAAACAGATTACTACATGTTGTTCATCTTAATAATGCATCTTGCATTTGCTCTGTCACTAAATAGCTGTTGAAGTTACTTGTGCAGTTGGAAGATCATGTCAACAAGCAGGCTGCTTTCATCAGATATTTACTTTGTAACAATGACAAGAGGAGAAACACTAGCAAGAAGAGAACAGTTCATTGCTTTCTTCGCTAGATTTAGCCTGCCATAGGTGATGAGTTGAACCTTATTCTTGAAAAGCTATGCTACGGTTAGGTTGATATCACTTAAAACACCTTGTGTACTGTCCTGCTTGTCTTATTATGCAATGTCATTTTAGTATTTTCTCAACTGTCCTAGTTCTAATAAGATGATGTTCACATTCCAGCATTTTTTACAAAAAAAGAAGGATTAAGAAGTCTGTGAAATGAACTTACTTCCTTGCCCTCCCTGCTCATTGGGAAAATTTGTAAGAGAGGGCGATGTGTCCTCTCTCAACCTGCTGCTTAGAATATTTAGCTTTGTGTGTTTACTTCAGCTAATGTTTCCTGGCCTTTATAGATGAATATCTAATCACTCCTTGCAATCACTTGAGGGAGGGAGACATCTCCAGTGTATGATTCATTCCCTGTGTTTTGGACAGGTGTTAGGGTGGAATAATTTGCCTTCAGAAATTACATAGTTTGAGTTTGGGAACCAAGTCATCCCAGAATCTTCATTTTAGCCATCTAAAGGTTTGGGTAGGTAAATTCCATATTTAATATCTACCTTTTCCTCACGTTTGAGATAAATAAATGAATAAGAATGTAGTATATAAATCTCTAGTTTGTGGTAGCTATCCTTTTCAGCCTGGCTAGCTAGCTGGGTTCCACAACATCAGGCTCACTGGGATTCACAAGGCCATTCTACCATGTCTGTTACTCTTGTGGTACTTTACTTTAGGGAATAATTAATTGTTAAATCCTCCTAGCTTATTTCCTTCCCTGAACTTCAAAAGCAATTAGACATGTTTATCACTCACTGCAGTGTATTTATTCTACTGAGAAACAAATCAGCAGTAGACAGTAGCCCTGGGAACACAGCTCTTGCTCCGCTGCAGAGGGCCCTATATTCACAGTCTGTACAAGCAGAGTTGCTCCCAGTGTAACTAACTGCAAGAGAAAGAAATGCTTGGATATGTAAGACATGCAGGATTAATTCCATTATTTTTCTCTTTATGCTGTGACTTCTCAAGTAATTCTAGATTGCTGCATGTCAGTGCAGATTAATTGGAATTTAACTTTCATGTTCTTCCATGCTTAGGAACGGTGCACTAATGAAAACCTTAATAGAGTGATTTCAGCTAGAAGACATAAATTGCTGTAAATTTCAAGCATTGCTGGAGGTGCAAGCATTTCAAGGTCTCTCTACTGAAGACTTAATGATGTTGGTTGACTACAACTTCATAATTTATTATTATTATTATTATTATTATTACTGTTGTTGTTGTTGTTGTTATTGTTAACTTTTTTGTATTTTCAATATCTTTAGATATGTTCTAGTTTTATTCTTCCTTGGTGGTTCTTCCACTGAGGATTTATTTAACTATGGTTAGGACACAATGACCAAAACCAAGGACTGGTTGTTCTAGGAAGGCAGTTGACCTGAATTTTATCTCCTTCAATCTAGACAGTTTCTGTAGTTCACACAAAAGTCTTCAATGAAAGGTTAAAGTGTGAATCAGGAGCCAGGGCTGAAAACTGGGACTTTTGTGCCCTCTACAAGTTCTCTTATTGCTAACTCGAAGTATTTTGCTTTTCTCTCTGAAAAAGTTTGGGTTTGTTGATATTTGTTATCTCTGCATAATGTCACAGCCTCAGTGGAAAATGAGGATTGCATACTATAATCATGGAGCAGAGGGATGATTTCTGGGCTGTGCAGAGATGAAGAAAGCTGTTCTGCTTAAGGTTCTGTACTCAGCTCAGTGCTTTATTCATCCTGGCTAGGTGTCACTTTGGAAAATGTTGCTCAGGTTGACACAAGCACCCTGCAGCTGGTGATTCAAACTTCTGTCTTTAGACTTTCTGCAAGGGTGTTATGCTCAATTTAGTACTAATGGATGACTTTAGGTACATGTCCAAAATACAGAAAAATGCATATGAAAACAAACATAAAGTAAGATCTCTGCATAGCTGCTGGGAATTGTGTATCATTCATAAGAGCTTGGGCCCAGTGTCATGCTCTCTCATGGCAGTATCTGTTTTAGCAGTTCAAAGTATCTCCCTTAAATAATACAATACAATAATACAATACACCAGGTTGGAAGAGACCTTCAAGATCATCGCGTCCAACCCATCAACCAATCCAACCCACCCAACAACTAGACCATACAGCCAAGCACCCCATCAAGTCTTCTCCTGAACACCTCCAGTGAAGGTGACTCCACCACCTCCACGGGTAGCCCATTCCAATGGCCAATCACTCTCTCCGTGTAGAACTTCTTCCTAACATCCAGCCTAAACCTGCCCTGTCGCAGCCTGAGACTGTGTCCTCTTGTTCTGGTGCTGGCTGCCTGGGAGAAGAGGCCAACCTCTGCCTGGCTACAACCTCCCTTCAGGTAGTTGTAGAGAGCAATAAGGTCACCCCTCAGTCTCCTCTTCTCCAGGCTAAGCAACCCCAGCTCCCTCAGCCTTTCCTCATAGGGCTTGTGTTCCAAACCCCTCACCAGCTTTGTTGCCCTTCTCTGGACACGTTCCAGGAAGTCAACATCCTTCCTAAACTGAGGAGCCCGGAACTGGACACAGTACTCAAGGTGTGGCCTAACCAGTGCAGTGTACAGGGGCAGAATGACCTCCCTGCTCCTGCTGGCCACACTGTTCCTGATGCAAGCCAGGATGCCATTGGCCTTCTTGGCTGCCTGGGTGCACTGCAGGCTCATGTTCAGCCTACAATCAACCAGTACCCCCAGGTCCCTCTCTGCCTGGCCACTCTCCAGCCACTCTGACCCCAGCCTGTAGCACTGCCTGGGGTTGTTGTGACCAATGTGCAGAACCCGGCACTTGGATGTGTTAAATCTCATGCCATTGCACTCTGCCCATCTGTCCAGCCTGTCGAGGTCCCTCTGCGAAGCCTCTCTGCCCTCCAGCAAACCAACTGCTGCCCCCAGCTTGGTGTCATCTGCAAATTTACTAAAATGAACTGAGTGTTTATGAAAGAGCTCTTTTATTATAAAAAGTGCCTACAAAAACTTGTTTATCAAAGAGCATAGCATGGGCTATGTGGTTTCTCTATTGCTTCTAGGGCTAAAAGTTTGAAATAGTTGCCTACCTCTACTTAATGTTGTTCACTTGCCTGTGACAAGCCACAGAAGCAGTTTAATTCTGTGTGCAGAAGAAAGGTCTCGTCATGAACGTTATACTGTGAAATCATGCAGAAGTTGCAGTACGATGGGATAAGCTAGCATTTTCCATCTGAATGTTGAGACATGATAGGTGAGGAAAATCTGTGGTGATTTGAAAATCTGTTTGATTCACATCTTGAGATGGCATTGGCTGTTGTGAAGATGTCTTAGCTGTCTTCCTGAGAATGATGGAGAATCTTTGGTTGCCTTTAGAGCAGCCCAGGAAACATCATCTTCAGCTGTTTATGTATGGAGTGTGGCAGGGGACATAACAGGTTAACAGCTGTCCCTGTTTATTGCAGCCATAAGATTATGTTGTTAGCTATGCTTGGCCCAAAGATTGGAAACTGGTGTTAGCAGACCATGTTGTGGTATCTTGGGATTGTCCCTGAGTGCAAAGCAGATACTGTTTGACTCCTGATAATAAATGAAGTAATTTACTGGCCCACAATTAGCAAAACTTCTTCTTTAATAAATTAAAATTCTGTCTAATGTGAAAGTGAAAACTAACTAACTTCATATCTTGAAACAATCTCAGAGGAGATATGACGTGTCTGCTGTATTTTTTCCCTTTAATTTCCTTAAAACAAACAAACAAAAAAAAAAGGCATATAAGAATATCTTCTAATCTTTCTTGTTTTGTTCACTGAGCCATATTATGATCACAGTCCAATAGCACTTTCATCATCTGTGCTGCCCTTGGCTTTCAAATGCTATATCTGTAGCCTCTTTAGAAACTCCTGGGCTCTTTTATTTTAGGAACTTGAGAAACAGCTCAGTAACAGGCTGTTTGGTGGGGCAGTGTGGACAGATACACTGAATAAATGCTGATATGGCCAAGTACCCCAAAAATGCACCATCTTCATGCTGCTGTTACCATTAAATCTGCTCTGACTACAATTGTGCAGTGCAGTTAAGTTCTCTGTGTAACAACCTTGTTTCTGTTTTCTTCATGAATTTTCTCTGCACAACTGGTGTTTTGTATCCAAGGTGCTATTTTTAATATGATATTCTGAGTTTCCTAAGGCAAAGGCAGGCATCTTTAGGAGCCAAAATTGTGACTGTTATTACTGCAGCTCTCCAGTATCTCCTCTATTTAACTTTGAAAATTAACAAATGAGAATATTCTTTTTTTTTTTTTTTTTTTTTTTTTTTTAATAGCATGGAAATAGAAGATTCAAGTTTCTGACTTGACATACTCTGCCTTTAAAATGCCAGAATCTGTTTTCTCTACTTAAATTATATGATTTGTGTAAAGGAAAAAAAAGATTTTTTGTATGGCAATAACATTGTTGGCAGCTATCTGAAATCCCAGCATGTTTGTGATTGGTGCTGTAGGAATGTGCAGCAGAACCCTTGACTCAGAGGCCTTCATCCCCATGGATAAGATCTGCAGGAGGTGGGCAGAGGAAAGGGATATAGAGAATTGATATGGCTAAATTTATATAGACTCTTTTTGGCAGGTTTGACTCACTGCTGGCATTGCTTAGATAAATCACATGGAAGGTCTTATCCTCTTCCACTAGGAACAGCCCAGAGAGGCTGTGTGAATCTTCCAGTAGGCAAGTGTCATAGTGTTGTGTAGATCCTGGCCTTTTTGCATTAGCCATGTCTGTTCTCCCACTGTAGATCTCAGTCTCACTGATACAAATTTGGGAGTGACATGAGCTCTGAAGTATGAGATTAGAGATCTCTCCCAACATTCATATTATAATCAGCACGTCCCAAAGACCACATAATTGTTTAATTCTTTGCTTGTATCTTAAGAATTAGTGATCTTGGTGGTGTTGTATCAGTAATGTTAGTGGGGATGTGAAAATCCTGTTGTAGTTTTGTTTGAATGTTACTCTTTTATTAGAGCTGTCACAGGTAATGTCTGAGAAAAGAGGATTTCTATAAGCAGGTTTCTGAATAACATAAGAAAAAGAGATGGTATTTACGTTTTGTTTTGTTTTTTCCATTGATAAATGATCATTCTAGTCTTCATTTTAGGGAGACTATATACATTTTTGGACTGTGTTAAATGCCCATGCTGAATCTAAAGATCTATTTAATGAATCATACTACTAATGCAGTGTATTATCTGTCCATGCTTTCATGGTGGATTCAAATTCCTTTGAAGCTTTTCTTTCTGCAACAAGTCATGACTTGCCAAAGGCTTTGCATGAAGGTTTGGCATGCTGTAGCTGGAAGGAAAAATTGTCAGATAAACTTTTCCAGCACAGCAGACTCAGTGAGGCTGTACCCATCCATTACAGGATTATCATTGCAATAAAGTTATGGTTGGAGAAAACACCTTTTGGGATTTCTCTGTGCACAGACTAGGGCTTGCAGAAGAGAGCACAGAATAATTATCAAAATAACTTTGTTCTATTTTTTTTTTTTCCCTCTGAGGCATTTATAATTTTACCAGCTCTATATTGCATGATCATATAATGATGGCATTTCCCTCTTCTACTTGTGCTAAGAGGAATGTTTCAAGTTGCTCAGGTGAAGAGTGGGGGAGTAG
Source organism: Picus viridis (assembly GCA_033816785.1). Classification (NCBI taxonomy): domain Eukaryota; kingdom Metazoa; phylum Chordata; class Aves; order Piciformes; family Picidae; genus Picus; species Picus viridis. The sequence goes on along the minus strand of CM066584.1, from coordinate 10,612,706 downwards.
TACGCTGTAAGTTCTTCAATGTTTCTGATTAGAAGACACGTTTACTTCATGTGTAACAACTTGGAGGATGAGGAAGGTCAGGGAAGAAAGAGATACAGATAAAGCTAGGGGCTGCATAAGAGTACCTGAATGTTCTGTCCCTTTTTATTTAATATGAAACTACACTTAGAGTGGAAAATATTGAGTTTATGCTAGTGTTACTAAAACTAGTGAAAGTAGTGCTTCTGAGTTTCCATGGAGTAAAAAGTAGTGACACACCATTTCTGATTCTACTCTGAAAGCCTTTTGTTCAAAACCAGTTTCACACATAGTAGATTATTACAAATATTTGCTTGTTAATTAACCCTAAATCTAGGATTCAAAAATGCAAGATGTAAAACTATTTGATTTAGTTCCTACAGACTTTTAAAGACATAGTAGTATCTTCAATGGTGTAAGAATGATTTGGCATGTATACAGTCACATAAGAGACATAAAGAATTCCTGGTCTCAGAACCAAAATTGTGTCCCTATTAGTCTCTGATATTACAATCACATATTGTTGTTTTGGTCCTGGCTTTTCAAGAGGTAGTAGACTTTACAATGTGATGTCAGCCATAAAGGATGTGACATCATTAAACTTAGATGTAATTAGATATTTTAAGATTGTGTTTAGCTAATATCTTCACATGATTGTAAAGATGTATGTGTTTAAAAATAATTTAAAACTGTTAGATATAAACCAAGCAAAACAACCATAAAGAAATCCTATACATTCCAAAGGGATGTATAAAGCCATATATAACACCAGGAAGACCAGTGAATGTATGCACTAAAAGCAGCAAGGCCAGAGAAATAACAGTAGCAAAATGATGGCAGAAGACCTGTGTTTGGATAGATCATTCCCACTTTCATTTCTCTAAACACAGGCATTGTAACAGGTATAGAAACATTTTAATCTCATATAACTGCAATTCTATCAACATAGGTGAGGTTTTCAGACTGTTTAGTCTTTCTTGTATGAAAATAGTTTAAAAGCATGTTGGTAGTGCCAATTGTACCCCTATTTTCATGTCAGTACTTAGAAAATCTATAAATACAAATAAATATTGAAATTACGCATACAAACATTAACAAAAATATATATTCTTTATATAATAATACAACCTCTTTCTACAAATGTGTTTTCAGTCATTACACTAAGCATCCCTATGGCTTGTCTGGAAGGCAGAAAAGGTCTTCACCATTGCTGGATGCAGGCTTACATGTGGGAGTTTATAAATGGTAATACAAGCAAGGAAGCAAGAACTTGATGAAAACAAATGGGAGCATGTCTGCATAATACCTCATTATCGTGGCAACAGGAACAGACTCCTGAGGTCTGGATATGCAAAAGACAGAAGATTTGTCTGAAGTACATTAGAATCAGGTTTTCAGACAACTAGTGTTCTGTACTTGAGTAATAGCTGATGGCTAGAGTGAAGCCTGCACATTTCATGACTTATTAGTGGAAGCAATTTTGGGATGACTGACTGCTGTAGAAGCAGGTGGCCTACTGGGTCATAGAGTGAATGAAGAGCCACACTATTTGTTTCTTATTTGGAGAAATAAGCAAAGGTAAATTTCTTTGTGTTGCAACCTCTAGCTCTTGAGGATATACTTTTAATTGTTCAGCCATGACTTCCTATTTTTCCCCCCATAATTAAGCAATAAGCTGCTCTTGGAGAATTTTTATGAAAGAGTAAAAGGAAATTTAATGTCACAATGTGTGAAAGATTCCTTGGCTCCTTGCAGTAACAGCATGCCAATATGTTTTTGTCTGGGTGACAGTATGTAGGAAATGCCTTTGAATTTTATAGAATTGCATGTAACTTCTCAACATTTCTTTAGCTTCTATGAATTAAAGCTTTTCTGCCTTGCCTAGAGACATTAAATAGCAAACCATCTGCTAAAAATGGATTGGCAACATTCCTGAAAATAAACATAAAAAAAAAAAACCCAACACCAAAAGTTCAGCCTAAATATATTTCAAAGAATGTTCCTATTTGTTTTCACAGACAAGAGAAAACCAAAAGTTGCTGTAACGGTCTGGCAAAAGGTTGCAATACTGAGTCAAATACTGAGCTTGTCTTCATACTGTGGAAAAAGAGATGTTAACCATGGCAAAAAAGGACACAGATAGCAGATGATGTAGTGTAAAAATATCATTATAAACACTGTCACACTTGTGTTTGCCACCTGTATGGGTTATAGAGGAATCTATGGGTAATCAGCCCTTCAGACCAAATTGTTCTTTGTGTAGCTACCAGCAGTGAAAGATGCTAATCGCATCTGCTAGCTTCATGGATGTAGGTGTTAGGTTATAGAGTAATCCCCACCCCTTTGGGTTTTGTTACTATAATGAGGTGGTAAATATAAAACTGCCATGATTGAGGAAGTGATTTATGTTCTTTTAAATTATGCTTTGTTATACTCGCCAATGGTTTTCTGATTACACTTTCAGTATCTTTGTGTGAACAACTTTTAGGCTGTGCGTGCTGAAGTTGAGAAGATGCTTATATGGCTAAGAGAACACTCAGTATATTTGCAGTGTTGTGACAACAATAAGGAATACATTTCTTGGCAGGTTAAGGCAGAAAGATTGTGCATTTAGCCTAGCTTTCAAGGCTGCTATTGCCAGGTAAGAATGCCATCTGACTTCCATAAAAATTCAATTAGTTGCCCGAG